>NC_051173.1:62565128-63837628 GCF_013339725.1 Rhipicephalus microplus | reverse complement strand
GAACTGCTTGGGGTTGCAGTTTACCATGTTCGGTAACGTTGAAGCAAAGAAGTTGCGTTTAGATTTTGCGGCAATCGAATCTAACAGTTTTCAGTGGCGTGGTACTTTTCCCACGCTTGCACTGTGTTTAATAACTTAGCAGACCGGTAATGCCGCTTTTTTGTTTTTAGGCGCTTTAGTGCCACACTAAACCATGGTGTCTGTGGTCTCTCTGTTACCATTACTGTGGGGATGTAAGAACGAATGAGATCGTGCAATTTGTTTTTGAAAAGACACCAATTTGTTTCGACTGGGCGTTGTGATTAGAAAAAGTGGGTAACAATTTAGAGCACAAGGTGCTCTACTATGAGAGAGCTTAAAGCCGTCCAGCGCATCTTGCTAGCCATCGCACATAAACCCACCAAAAGATAGCTTGTGAAAAGTCTTCACAAAACCAGCTATAAAATGCTGCGAGTTCCTCGTTAATGGCCACGTAGTTGCCTTTATCGGGCACGTTAAAGAACCCCAGGTGGTCGAAATTTCCGGAGCCCTCCACTGCGGCGTCTATCATAATCATATGGTGGTTTTGGAACGTTAAACCCCACAAAGTAATCAATCGATCAATCCTTTATCGTAAAGTGTTAGTTTCTTCTTTACGCTTTTCAATCTTGGGGAGTGAAACTATAGTGTAGCATTTATTATAGCGTGGTCACTTAGCCCAGCCATGTACGAGACGGATAAAACAGTTTCTGCGTGCGATGTTAGCAAAAAGTCGAGGATACTTGATGACTGAGCAGTTTCTCTCGTTGGGGTGTGAACGACCTGTGAAAGCTCAAATGTTAGGCAAGAATTATTGAAATCACTTTCCGCGCCACATTTGGACAAAGTTAACGCAAATCAGACGTGGTAATTCCGAGAAAGTTTAAGTCTCCAAGTAGTTAAATTGGGACATTAGGATAAGAGCCACAAAGCGAATTTGAAACGTCATGATATTCAGCAACAAACCACCGGTCTTCGTCAGGTGGGCTGTAGCACACACCGATAATGGCGGGGAGATAAAGTGCTTTGCAGGATACAAACAGTACTTCGAGGTTACTGAAAATTTCTATAACATTACATAACAACCTGCTGTGAGCTGCTATGAGCACACCACCTCCCCGCCTACCGATGCGGTAGCAACGAAAGACCTCAAAACCAGGGAAATGGAGTGCCAACTCAGCATCAAAAATTGGCTCAATCAACCGAGTTTCCGTTAGTACGACAAAATCACATTCGGTAGTTTCTGTTATGTGTAATAATTGGTCTCGTTTAGGTATGAGGCTTCTTACATTGGTGTAAATGAGTTGAACGGGAAAAGTGTTGGCAGCAGAACGTATGGGAGTGCAAGGCCCTCGTAATTATATGCGAAGCATTTCGTAGCGAACTTCGGCGACTTTAGGCGTATCCATCTATCTATCTTTCTATCTATCTATCTATACATCTATCTATTTATTTATCTATCTATCTATCCAACTTTCTAGCCGCTTATAACTTTCAGCTCCTTTGGCTTTTTAGATAATGATATCAATACCAAACTTGGTATGGCATAACATGACTGTATGAAGAACACATCTTACTAGCCATAACATGAAAATCATCACGTGTATGTTGTTATGACTGTCGTCCGTAGGCGCCATGCTGTCGCTGAGAAATGTAGCCGGGCAGCGCTCCCACACCCGGAACCCCAGTTTCTCGGATCCAGCAGCGTGGAGTGACAAAGGGATTAGAAGATGGTCAGAGAGCCAACGTCCCTACAAGCAATTCCTCCGTGCCAGCTGGTTTAGCGAGACAGCGAAGCAGACCGACCGCACAGGTCATGTTTCCGCGATTCAAGTGTCTACTCCTTGGCTGCCCTTCCAAGGAAAGACGGAAGAAGCAACCTAACCGCCAAATTGTTCCGGGAAAGAACCCCATTTCCCTTCTTCCCAGAGAATTGAGTTGAGAGAGGCAGTAACTATTCGGCGGACTGTGCGTTACTGACTGATGCCCTGTGGGTGGTGTTTTGTGTGTGTGCTTGGTGTTCCACTCAAGAAGGAGGAGACCGAGAGGGCTTAAAACGACGTCGCAGAGTGCTGGACGTCGCTCTGAACCATGTAACGGTTCAACCAGCACGTTCGTGGTTTCTGAAACTCTCAACCTCTCTATGCTGTAAATAAGTGTAACTTGTGCCATAAACCTGTTTGTTTTTCGTATACCCATCTTGTCAGCGTTCGTTTCCTCAACCTGAAGCTACGCCACACTACCACAAAAGACCGGGCAGACACCGGTCCGCAACAACTGGTAATGAGCGCTGGGATTCGGAGTGACTACTGGTAAACAGTGCTGAGATCAGCAACAACTGAGGTGAACAGCGCCGAGAACCGCAACAATGTCTTGAATGGCATGATTCAAATTTCATGATTTTGCAGCTCTTGCGGTGGTTGCGTTCACATGGCATGTTGCAAAACTGGTATGGTATGGCATGATTGCATGGCGAGTTTAAGCGACAGATTCTAACATGAAAATTATGACATGCGTGTCATGTAACAACATTACTACATGCCACGCTCAAGATGCGCTGGCGGCCGTTTCGCTAGTTTAACTTTTACCAAGTCTGGTATTACGCAACATGAATGGATGACGAAGGCATGATACTGGTGCAAACATAATAAACATAAGATGCGTGTCCTGTGACTACATGACTACATGCTGCACTCATGATGCGCATGTGGCCGTTTCAATAGCTTCACATGTACCAAATTCGATATTACGCGATGACAACGGACGACATAGGTAAATGACACATCCAAACATGTTAATCACGACATGCGTGTCATGTAACAACATAACTACATGCCACAATGTGCGCTCGCGTCAATTTAGCTAGCTTCACATATGCCAAATTTGGTATTACGCGACGTCAATGGATGACGAAGGTACGTGACTCGTGCAAACATGATAATCATGAGATGCGTGTCGTGTGAGAACGTGCCAACATGAAACAATCAAGACGCCAATGCATTTCGACTTGACGCAGTGCGCGTGCTCGCTGGCGTTTTAAGTGTGAATACACTTTATAAGCGACCCCAAACTATCCACCGCCGTCAGCGGCGTCCGCAGACTTCTCTCTATCTTTAAAAGAAAGAGTACTTGGCGGGCCGCAGCGCGACGCTCTACCGGATAAGCCACGGACGCGACGCTTATATCGGTGTCAGTAACGCGCCTTATACCCCCTCCCCCTTCGCTCGCTCCTCCACTCTCCTCGCTCGCTGCAGCTGCGCGCACCCCTCTCTCTCGCGCGTCCGCCTTCTCTCTCAGTCTCCCGTCGAGAGTGAGTCGTGCGATGGACGTCCCGGAGGCAACGCTACCATCAACAACGAATGCAGTACAACCGAATGCCAGCACTGCACCCGTCGTTGGAGGTGACGGTACCGCGGTGGTTTTGCCGACGTTGGAAGACAAGGCGGCACTGCGAAGGGCTCGTTAGACCGAACGTAAGCGGGCGAAGCGTGCAGTGGATGCCGAACTGCGTGCTCGCGAGGCCGAGTGCAAGCGGGCGAAGCGCGCAGCGGATGCCGAAGTGCGCGCTCGCGAGGCCGAGGACAAGCGGGCGAAGCATGCAGATGATGCCGAACTTCGCGCTCGCGAGGCCGAGGACAAGCGGGCGAAGCGTGCAGCGGATGGTGAACGGCGCGCTCGCGAGGCCGAGATGAGGCGTCAGCATCGAGCCGCGAACGCGGCCCAAAAAGCGGAACGACAACGCAAGCGTCAGGCGGAGAAGGGCGATGAAGGCCAGCGTCAAGACGCCGCTCGCAATCGTCAACGGCGAGTGGACGTTCCCGAAGCTGTTCCAGCCAGTGAACGTGCCGCGCGGGAGAGGGTGCGAGCCCTGGACTTTGCTCGTCCGGACGCGTCGTGAAGTGTAAATAAATAATACTTCGTATATAATGTATCTGTGTACAAATGCTTCATGACAAACAACACTTAAATTCATTAATTACGCTTTAATCATCATCATCAGAAATAAAACTCCCAAGCATTTCCCCGAGGGTGAACATGGTTAAGTGCGAATGCACGGGGTGATGCTATGAGGGGGAGTAAAGTTAAAAACCGTTGGCATTCGCCAGTGAGTTAACGTAAACTCCCCCATGTGATCAAATTGCGATTCCCAGGAACCATTACACCACAAAGGCACCATAGTGGGATTAATAAATATAATAGTGCGAATTAATAAATACCCCTCATAGCATCACCCCGTGCATTCGCACTTAACCATGTTCATCCTCGGGGAAATGCTTGGGAATTTTTCGTTCCGTCACACCGGCGTTGCCACGCCAAGCGCCAGTCCTGCCACATACTCGCAGGCGCGCGCCACGCTGCGTGGCTTTGATGCATGCACGTTTCAGCGCGTCCGGTGGCCCTCCTTCTAAAAAAATGGAGACTCAATATAGAGTTTTAGTACTGCGTACGCTGCGTACGTGGCGGCGTTGCGTACGTAAGGACGCCACGTTCTGCGTAGTGCGCATGCGCATACCGCCACGCGCACGTATCGCGTTACGTACGCAGCCGCTACGTACGCACGCATGAGATGCGTACGTATGAGCTGATCGCACCGCTCTCGAACAAGTTCGCGACAGCGCGAGACTTCGTTTTGCAAAATGGCGGCATCGGAGGCAAGCACCGACCGGCTCTGTGGCCTAAATAATGGCCATAATCTGGCTATAACACTTGGATTGGCTCACATCGGCTGTCAACAACACGTGCTTCTATTTTGATCTACCATATGGCGCAACACGCTTCACGTTCGTTTCGTACGCGGATGCTACGGCGTAGTAAAAGCCGATTAGTAGCAAACGACGCCACGTAACGCAAGGCGCTTGCGTGATGCGTACGTAGCACCATTCCGCAGTACTAAAACTCTCTAATGTTGTATGGGTAACGCATCGGTGCGACATGCAGCATGCCGTATTTCGCACCTGTTGCCGTCCAGCCGCGCGGACGGACGCTGGTCGCGCAGGCATCCGACTGTGGAGTGTTCGCGTTTTGCTAACGCAGCGTCGCTGTGTCCAACGCGCGCGCGCGTCAACGCTACATTGTAGTATATTGGGCCCTCCATGATGCGCTCGTGGCCGTTTTTCACATATACCACACATATACCACGCATATACCAGCTCCACATATACCAAGCTTGGAGTTACGTGACGTCAATCGATGAAGAAATATATGAGCGGTGCAAACATGATGATTCTGGCACGCGTGTCCTGTAAGAACATGCCATTATACTATGCTCATGGTGGGCTCGCGGCCGTTTCGCTAGCTCGACATATACTAAATTTGGTATCACGTGACATGAATACATGAAGGTAAACGACACATCCAAATATGATAATCATGACATGGTAGTCATGTATGGCATTATTTAGCTGCACTTCATAACGTTGTGTTAATTTTAATGTTAAGTATCAACATTTCTTATCGTGCTTCGCATATCATTGATTCCCGCTGTACGTGGGATCTCCCAATATTTCGCCTAGCTAATCCTCATATCGAAATGCAACGTCTAGAAACACACTTGTGCGTGCACGCACAGATTCGCCGGTGACGCCACAACTCAAAATCGCAACCATCACCGTCAACAACTGAAATTTCACACCCGCAAGTTCAGACACCTGCAACGCCGATGTCACCACACGAGTTTCTTTGCTTTGTGGCCCAACAGCTACAACAGCTCAGGTCTAGGTTAGCTAAACTACAGTTACAGATATGGCCAGTCATTCTACAATGTGCTCGAAAGGCATTCTGCAGTGGAACTGTGCTGGCAATCCTTGAATGTTGGAGAGCTTCGTCAATGACTTCAATATGGGAAGCGACATGTTTGGGCATTGTTGCTTGAAGAAACCAGCGCTTTTCCACAAACTTCGGGATTTCCACCATACTTCTTCCCATCCATCATAGACCGCAGAAGCTCGACACACAGCGTTCCATATTGGAAGGTTGCTGCTTACATTTGCACCACTATTCCTCAGTCGCGTATGGACCTCTCTCGGTGGTTCACACCGTGGCAGGAAGTATTAGTACGTCCAGCGCAATCGGAAGTTGTAGTTGTGTGATACTACATTCGCCTTTTATAGCGGCAGCGCGGCTCACGCGTGTGCCTTGGTTGGATATCTCAACTCCGCTATTGTTATCCTGGATGACAAATATTAGCGGCTGGTGATATTAGCCCACTGCACACCACTTCGGGATATGCTGCATCAAGTGCGTGGGGTACGTGTGTATTTGACAACATCGTAGACGCCAATTTTGCGCTTTTAAATAATGTACCCTATTGGAAAAATTGCCATGGTGGATACTGGAAAACATGGTGGGAGTAGTGGAAATAATAGTGGGCATGGTGGAAATAATACTGGGCATGGCGGAAATTATGATGGCTATGGTGGGACGTAGTGGAAAATATGGTGGTTATGCTGGGACATACTGGGTGGTATGGTGTACAGATGATGGGTAAAGTGGAAATGATGGTGGAAAGCAGAGGCTAGATAGTGGGCAATAATGGGACACTCTGCCCACCATTGCGATAATGCTGGGAAGCCCTAAGCATATGGTGGGTGGTGCTTATTATGGTGGGCTACATGGTGTACCAAGTTGAGAAACTCTTCCCACCATTGCGATAATGCTGGGAAGCACTAAGCAGATGATGGGTGCTGCTTGTTATGGTGGGCCACATGGTGTACCAAGCTGAGAAGCTCTGCCCACTATCGCAATAATGCTGGGAAGCAGTAAGCAGATGATGGGTGGGCTTATAATGGCGTGCAATTTATATAGTGTACAAAGCTGGGATCTGTACACTACATGTTCTACCACCATGATTTCCACCAAAGGTTAGGCCTACTGACCGAGCCCGTACAATTGTGTTATCCGTGCTTCCGGGTTTCAGAGAACATGATTACGACGATTAAGTATGACAATACAGCGCAGCCATATGGCATCAATTAACCTAAATGAAGCATTTTTCATTGTGTATGGTGTCCGCTCAAGAAGCAACAAACATCGATGCGACGCAATTAAAGCACTTCCAGAGAACGTAATTAAGTGTCTTCTCACCGACAGCCGCCGGTCACACTCGCCGGCACTTCTCTAGCTTTTGTACGAGAACTCAGACGTGGCGATTCGTGTGCTTGGTGAACCAATATGATAGCGTAATGTTTCCAGCACACTGCATTCGTTTTGGCCAAGCCGTTATGTAGTTGTTGCTTTAGCGAAAGAGCTACAGCATTGCACTGGCGCGACCGCCCTCTACATTGCGCGAAAAGCATCCCAATACTAAATTAAATAAATTAGGCGGGCGTATCTATGGGATGAGCCTAGAAGCGTCATAAAGCGTGAGCAAATGTTGTCCTTTAGAACGAGCGCGAAACGGATATTAAACTTGGCAGACCCCGCCGGTAAACTGTCGCTGCTCCCCAGTCCACTTGGTTTTTTTTGTTCTTGAAGTTGTGAATTGCAAAAAACAGCACTAGTGTCATTAACATAGTGGCAATCGTTACAGGCCGCAGTTGCTTGTGTTTAATAAATGTGCAATATTTAGTAGCAGGTGTAGATCTTGTCTATGTTGTGCACACGACAAACATAACCAAGTTGAACCTTAAGTTTGTATGGCAACTAAGTATTTAACATGCAATCAACGTCATGTTGGTGTGGCGCAGTGGTTAGCGTCTTCGAATGGGAATGTGCAGGTTGCACGTTCGATCCTCCTTGGCGCCTTGTATTTTTTTTTACGGGACGGGTGTTTCTTATACCGTTTTTTATAGAATTCCTTTTTATTTTTTGTGGCAGCTCGTCACGGTGATTCTGACGTCATTTCGCGCTCAAGTGTTGCCGGCACTGCAGCGCCCACCATACCCACTATGCGCCATGGTGGGCGTTTCCCACCATTCACCCACTACATTAATCCACTATAATGGTGGGTGGTGGTTTTCACCATGCCCACCATTCGTTTTTTTCCGATAGGGTAGTGTTCCTACTCAATGGCGTGAGCGGCAGCATACGACATCGCAATCACCAGATTGATCTCTGTGGCTTGAAAGCATGGTGACGTCTTGAGTATGTGGACCGGATTGTTGGGGCAGCGCCCATCATCCCATTGTCCTCGGCTTTTATCTAAGCTCTGCTGGTCGTGGCTGTCGTCCCTGTCGAGCTGTTGACTGAGATCAATACCGTTCACTCCCTGAAGCTACCACCGACAGAACCAGCACTGATCCTTCCGTTCATTTTCGCATGACACTGACCACGGCTAAAGCTAATGCAATTCAAGACCTCCGGACAGGAACTAGGCAGACATCTGGCCTGAAAGGAGCTTGTCTTGGTCGACGTCAGTGTTCTTAGTCGTGGTAACCTTAATTTCAAGTCATTAACATAGGTATTCATAGGAAAAAAGGTGGGTTCCCCTCTTTCCACTATCCGGATACGCTGGAGCATTGCTCTCACCAGACCAGAATACCGGTGTTTCAACTTTTTACCCTCGTCGGTACAGCTTACTCGCCATGCCTGTTTCAGAGCACCCCAACTATGGTTGCCTATGGAGGCTGTCAAACGGTTGCGCAAACTGGCCCTTGCCGTCTCATTGTTGAAGAGTCTATTGTCTACTCGCCAAGAGTGGCGGTAAGACCACCTGTCGTTAACCTCAAAGGACATTACCACTGGCATGTGGTCGGAAATGCCCAAAGCCTATGAGGGAGGGTCAACCACCTGACAGTCTACGACCGTTGACCCCAGAGAGAGAGCCACATACACTCGGTCTAAGCAAGCCTGCACGTGGTTACGCGACCAGGTGTGTTGAAAACTTTTCCCGTGACACAGTGTGTACGCGTCTGATACGTTATATTGTTCTACTTTTTTATTTGGACTTGTAAATGTCTGTTTCCTCGCCGCCCGGGCCTAATATATCGTTTAAACTATTTAAAACGTAGTCAAAGTCACTTGTTAAAACTAGGTGCTTCCTTTCCTGCAGCATCGGCTTTAAGTACCTGTAGAGTTTGCCATCGCTTGACTTTTTACCGGCGCGTATATACTGATTGGCTTAAATTGCTCCTCTTGAAACTCAAACCCAAACAATACCGTCCGACCACCTGGGTCGAAGGTGAAGTGGTCCCCATTAAAAAGAGACCAGATAAACACAATTATGCCTGTGCCGCACGTATGGTGTGTGGGGAATGAGAAAAATGAGCGAACAGAGAACTGCTTTACCACTCCCCTAGCATTGCGCAACAAATTTATGTTTGTTTCCTGCCGGCATAAAATGTCACACAGCAGTTTTCTGGCTCTTATAGAGACTAGCTGTTGTTTCTGTGGGGCACTTAGGCCTTGGACATTTAATTGAATTATTTTAAGGGACATTTACATCTGGTAAACAACAGAAAAAAGCATGGAGTTTTTTTCTCTTTTGCAGCCCCTGGTTGATACGACCATGCTATTCTAGAAACCAAGTAAATACAACCAAGTTGCCGATTGGCATAGTCTGCACTAACCTATACAAGAACAATTGAAACGGCTGAAATGCGTGTAGAACACAGAAACAAAATGCTAGAAACGGCAAGGGTCGTGCTCACAGTTTACAATAGGCCCTCGTCAACACTTGATGATGTTTGATGTTTTGTGGCGCAAGGGCCATTTCATGGTCAAAGAGTGCCAGTTCATCTTACTAGAAATATTGTGAGAAACCGGTTTATTCAGCCAGGCTCGAGCTCAATCACGCTGGTGATGATAATCTTAGATGAAGAAGATGTGCCGGTGATGATGAATACAAAGAGAATAAAGAGTCATTCGCTTGTCGCGCTCACACATATTCACCCGCGCGGTGAAAGCGGCCGCCTGGTCGCTTGACAGTATTATGAAATGCGTCGCGCATAAGGCTTTAAACGAGATACGTGCACTATCTCTATTCCTCGGCAACGATGATCAGGACTACGCTAAGAGGAGAAACGCGGTAATTGACAGGAGATGTCTGTTCGACCACCATGTATGGCCCAATGAAGCGACTGATGAATTTGTCGCATAGGCCGGGGACGCGTACTGGAGTCCATAGAAGAACTTCGTCACCAGGGGAAAAACTCACAACACGGCGAGACGAGTCGTAGCGAGATTTTCGAGTGTCTTGAGAGAGGCCGGTGTTAACACGGGCCTGGTGACGGCAGTGTGCGAGACGAGATAGGAATTCTTCAGAGAAAGGAGCCGTCGAGGGTGCAGGGGCCGAAAGGAAAGAGACATCCAGAGAGAAACTCGGCGAGCGACCATGGACGAGAAAAAATGGAGAAAAGCCGGTAGTGCGTTGAGCAGCCGTATTATAGGCGAATGTCACGAAGGGTAGAGTTGCATCCCAGTTCGTGTGGTTGGGGTGAATGTACATGGTGATCATGTCCGATAGGGTCCGATGAAACCGTTCAGTCAATCCGTTGATCTGCGGGTGGTAGCTAGAAGTGGTCTTGTGAACAGTGTTCGAGGCACGCAAAACTTGCTCGACAATGGGAGATAGGAAGACTTTGCCACGATCACTGAGGAGAATGCGTGGAGCTCCATGACGCAAAAAGATGTGGCGAAGAAAGAAATCGGCGATATCAGTGGCAGTCTCAGATGGTATAGAAGCAGTTTCTGCGTAGCGGGTAAGGTGGTCGACTGCCGTGACAATCCAGCGATTCCCATTGGATGATATAGGAAGAGGGCAATACAAGTCGATTCCAACGACTTCAAAAGGTGAGGCGGGACAAGGAAGAGGTTGCATTAAGCCAGCCGGAGCAGTTGTCGGTCGTTTTCGCCGTTGAAAATGGACACAGGAGGTAACGTACTTAGCGACGGCTGAAGAAAGGCCAGGCCAAAAACAACGACTTCGTATTTTGTCGTAAGTCTTGTGGTAGCCTAGATGAGCAGCGGTTGGATCATCATAAAAGGCTTCCAGAACTTCACGTTGCAGAGAACGTGGGATGATGGGTACCCACTTGTTGCCATCGATGTGGTAAATGTAGCGACATAAAGCATCACCGACAAGCCTAAATTTTTTAAGTTGTCGACAAAGTCTGGCGTTTGGAAGAGTTGTAGAGTTGGTCAAGCGGTCAACAATGGTGCGGCAGTATGGGTCGACACGTTGTTGTGAAACAAGGACGGATAGGGTGGCAGGTGATGAACTTAGCGCTGTGATTGGAGAGGTGCTGTCGTTTTGGAGTATCGATGGTGAATTGCTTCCGCTGGGCAAAGGACAGCGCGATAGCGCATCAGCATCTTGATGCTTCTTCCCAGATCTGTAGGCGACATCGAAATCATACTCCTGCAAGCGAAGCGCCCAGCGACCAAGGTGACCCGATAAGTTTTTCAGCG
Source organism: Rhipicephalus microplus (assembly GCF_013339725.1). Classification (NCBI taxonomy): domain Eukaryota; kingdom Metazoa; phylum Arthropoda; class Arachnida; order Ixodida; family Ixodidae; genus Rhipicephalus; species Rhipicephalus microplus. The sequence goes on along the minus strand of NC_051173.1, from coordinate 63,826,264 downwards.
ATGAAAGCCAGCATAGAGCGTTATGGTCGGTCACGACGGTAAAATGACGGCCGTGAAGATATGGTCGGAATCTTTGCACTGCCCAAACAACAGCAAGGCACTCCTGCTCGGTGATAGTGTAGTTCTTTTCTGGAGCGGTAAGAGCACGACTTGCGTAAGCGACGACGCGTTCGCGTGTGTTTTTGTCACGCTGCAAGAGTACCGCACCAAGGCCATGACTACTTGCGTCGGTGTGAAGAATGGTGGGTGTGGTGGAATCAAAGTGGCACAGTACCGGATCCGACGTGAGGGCTTGCTTCAATGCCGTGAAAGCGCTTTCGCAGTCTTCGAACCAAATGAAGGGGACGTTCATTTGTGAGGAGTTGATGGAGTGGAGACGCAAGTTCCGCGAAACCACGTATAAAGCGCCGGAAGTAAGAAGATAACCCAAGAAAGCTGCGCAGGTCCTTTTGACGTAGTGGACGAGGAAAATCGAGGACAGCGGCAAGCGTCTCGGGGTCGGGCCGAATTCCTTCTTTGCTGACAAGGTGTCCGAGAACCTTGATTGTCTTGCTAGCAAAGGTACATTTCTTGGTGTTAAGCTGTAGACCGGCTTTTGCAAAGCATGTGAGGACTTCGTCAAGACGTTGTAGATGCTGCGAGAACATGGATGAAAACACTACTATGTCATCGAGATAGCACAGACATGTTTTCCATTTCAAACCACGCAATACGCCGCCTATCATGCGTTCGAAGGTGGCGGGCGCATTACAGAGTCCAAAAGGCATCACATTGAACTCGTACAACCGATCTGGCGTTGAAAAGGCGGTCTTCTCTTTATCAGACTCCGACATTGGTGACTGCCAGTAGCCTGGCCTAAGGTCGAACTGGAAAATATACTCTGCGCCCTGTAATGAATTCAGTGCATCGTCGATCCGAGGGAGGGGATAAACATCCTGGCGCGTTATTTTGTTTAGCGCATGGTAATCGACGCAGAAACGCACTGTCCCATCTTTCTTTTGAACGAGAACAACTGGGGATGACCAGGGACTCGAGGAAGGACGTATGATGCTGCGTCGTAGCATGTCTGAGACGTTTTCCTCGATAATCTTGCGTTCTGCCTGAGACACGCGATATGGACGCCGATGTACAATATGAGAGCCGTCAGTCTGGATGCTATGAGTAGCGGTGGTAGTCATGCTGAGGGCGGGCGAGTTTACGTCAAATAGAGAACGGTGTCTATTTAACAGGGCGAGCAAATCTTCAGTTTGATCAGGTGTTAAGTCATTGCTTATTGTCGCCGACACAGATGTGGCAGAGGCATTGAATGGCAATGATTGCGACTTTGGAACATCGTTGTGGTTGTTGTTCGGAAGAGTAACAATCGCAACAGGCTCACTTTCGACCGCGCAAGATACTTTTGAGCCACAGGGGAGCAGTACACACTCGGGCATTTGATTTATGGCGGTTAGGTACGTACACCCATCGAAGAAGCGAATAAGCCCCGGTGTGATCACAATGCCCCTACGTAGGGTATTACCGTGAGGGAGCATTAGTACATCGCCATCCACAATGTCGGTGTAATTAACACTTATAATTTCTTTGATGTATGGCCGAAGTACATAATCTGACTTGGTGACAAGGCGTATGCGTCCATCTAGTTCAAGCGGAGAAGAGTCAGTGGCATTTAGATGCAGGAGGCGCTGATGACATGATATGAAAGCGGACGCAGAAGACAAGAAATCCCACCCAAGAATGTGAGCGTGGGTGCACTCACGAAATACCGCGAAAACAATGTGATGACGGATGCCTTCTATGCAGACACGAACGGTACACTGTGCAAGTGGACGAATGAGGGCGTTGGTCACGGCACGTAGAAGTGGGCCGCCATAAGGTGTGGTGACTTTTCGAAGGCGGGAACAAGAGTCAGCACGAATAATCGAAACGGCAGCGCCGGTGTCTACAACAGCCTCAACACGTACACCTTCTACAAACACTACTATCAAATTCGATGGCCGCTCTGGAGGAATTGTTAGCTGTCCAAGTGATGCAGTTTCCCCTACTAAAACTGCATTGGGGAGTTTTCCGCGTGGGCGTTCGTGGAATGGGAGGCGGGCCGTAGAGGCGACACTGAACGGCGACGTGGCGAAGGCGACCTGCGGCGAGACGTACGGGAATTCCCAGGCATGTCCGTATGGTAAGTAGGTGACGGTTAACGGTAATAGGACGATCGGGAGGGTGGCCGTAAGTAGTTCATGGTCGGACGGAAGCTTCGATGTTCTTCGGGAGCGTAGCTGCGTTGCTCATCTTGTTGGCGCGTTCGACAAAACCGAGCGATATGTCCTCGATAGTCGCAGTATTAACAGATTGGTCGGGGTGGGCGCTGACGTGCGTAGTAAGGTGGTGCACGCACTGGCGGTGATAACGAAGCCACAGGCGTATGGTCTGGTGTTGTAGGCGCAGAAACGGTGGGTGCGGCAGAAAGCGCGGCAACTTCGGCGTACGTGCGCGTCTGGCGTACGCAGAAACTGTTGGAACACGTCGCACGCGATGCGGAGGCGATCTCTTGTTTAATCAGGTCTCGCAAGCTATGTTTTTCAGGAGGTAAAGTAACTTCCGCAGCACAGGAAGAGCAGCGCCCGTGCAGCTCTTCACGAACGCTGTCGCGAATAAGCGCACGCAAGTCGAGGGGTGCAGGCAAATGAACGTCGGTGGCATCGTAGCAAAGGCGAAGATACTGAAGCTCGTCAAGTCGCTGACAGATGGTTATCACGTCCTGGCTGGTGGCAGAATTTTGCGTGGCGAAGGCGTTAAAGGCGACGGTGTTGATGCCTTTAATAATGTGGCGTATTTGGTCGTTTTGAGACATGCCGGTGTTAACGCGCTTGCACAGCGCAAGGGCATCCTCAATATAAGAGGTGTAAAATTCACTCGGCAGCTGCGTGCGTTGAGCGAGTTTCTTCTTTGCTGGCTCAGTGCGAACTGCAGGGGCACCAAATATCTGACGAATTGGCTGCTCGAAAGTGTCCCAGTCGGGAAGATCCGGGTGGTGGTTCCAGAACCAAGTTTTCGCAACATCGGACAAGTAAAATGGGACGCTGCGCAACTTCTGTGGATTGTCCCACCTGTTAAAATCGCAGACGAGGTCGTAGTTCTTGATTCAGTCTTCGACATCATCGCCTCGGAGACCAGAAAACACAGGTGGACCACGCAGGCGAGTGTTGTTGGGCGGAGCGGGTGGTGGTGGCTTCAGTAAGACGGCGACGTTGGATGGGCCAGGGTTTTCTTGGGCCGCCATGGCAGGGGGTTGTATGCGACGACCCGAGCGGAGCTCCAGCGAGAACGGGCGAGAGGACTTGAGGGAACGAAAAGCACAGTCCACCACTTGTGAGGAACCGGTTTATTCGGCCAGGCTCGAGCTCTATCACGCTGGTGATGATATTCTTAGATGAAGAAGATGTACAGGTGATGATGATTACAAAGAAAATAAAGAGTCACTCGCTTGTCGCGCTCACAATATGAACATTGACTGTGATAAGCAGTTGTACAAGGGCGATAAAATAATCGCGCTAAGGCGGGTAAAAACGTGGAGGTAATAAAGTTATAACCACGCCGTGAAAAGTGTGTGGTGTGAAAGGATGACAGAAGTTTGTGACAATAAAAACAATGGTGAACATGTATGGAATTAGCACAAGTGTCTCACTCGTTCACACCCTTGCGTCCATGGGCCGTGAGACAAGTAATTTGTTGAGTGCAGCAACCGCAGCGGACACCTTTCTGAAGAGGTCGTGCTACGGAATGCACAGGTATATGATATGAAAAGTACGAACCTCTCTTTAAAGAGCTAACACTGATTTAAGTGTAAAAAGTGGTTCCTTACCAACGAACAATGCAGCATGAAGTGGTATCTACTGTAGGTTGGGTAATGGAAAGTGTTGTCTTCTTAGCGTGTCTATTTATTTACATTGAATTAGAATGGGAAGTACGGTGAGCGCTTTTCCACATCTTTCACACAAAAGTAGATCGTCACCAGACAAAAGAAATTAATGCGTAGTGTACGTATGTCCTGTTTCTAACCATGTAAATAATACTTCTGTGTGGAGCGATTTTGATACTGGTGGCCAATGACCAACATTCGAGAGGGCGGGCCTTGACACGCTTCTTGCGGGGCAGTCATGTAGCTTACCGGTGTACTGGCGAGAACATCCTATTCTAAGGGGAAAAAATTGGCCCCCTATCTACATGTTAATCTGCAAATGTCGTCAAGAAACGTTAGCCTTGCGTGTGGAGAGAGTGAACAAAACATTTATTTGATGTTCTGCGAAAGAAAATTGGTGAACGGTATTCCGGAGGCGCTGCGTTAGAGTGCCTCGAGCGTGCAGCGGAGGTGAACGAACGCATCGTCACGTCACACGTGAGACATGAGCGCCATCTGGCAGTTTTCTTGGCAAACGAAGCGCGTGGCTCAGACGGGTGTGCATGCCCGTTTCAGAGGTGATAAGATGTAGAACGCAAGGCGACGGGTAGGTGCCACCACCGCTTCTTCTTAGAAAGCGTTGGGAACGCTCGCCTTTTCGTGCAAGCGTTGCATGGTCAGCGCAGCGTCATAAGCGCTACGGTCTTTAAAATTACTTATGTATGCCTTTTCTAGTAAAAGATGGACATGCAGAATACATACGTGCTGTTATGGTGCTCCAGACATGCACAATAGTTTCTTTTTTAAATTGACAATTGCACAAGTATGAACACCAAATCTTGAGCAACATTGGTGGGCGCTGCGCATGGGGTAGGTCGTTTCAAGTACCCGATGCCGGTAAGAGTGGACAAACAGACAAAGGTACAGACAGACAGACAGACAGACAGACAGACCAAAATTTTTGCGTCGAAGGTCTTCAAGAAAGACTATCGTCTTAAAAAATAAAGCAAAAGACATACCACACACGGCACTCCTGTGTGTGGGCATGTGTGCCGCGGCACTACATGACTGCCTGACTATGAACATAAAGACATAAGTGCGCTCGCACATCAGTATCGCTTGCCTCCCTGGAGACGAGAAATCAAGAACTTGAATGACATGATAAGTGTTAAAGGGGCCCTGCAACACCTTTTGAGCATGGTTAGAAAACGCTGCTGCTCGGTAGTAGAGGCTCCTGGCAACACACGAGCCAAATATAGCACAGCACGTGGCCAGGAATTCACAATAAATTATCAAAATTAGCTAAAAATTGCTTCCTCCTCTCGAAAAATGGCGGAATATGCCCAAAAATTCCACGTGAATTACCCATCTATCAGCCATTGGTGGATTTGAAATAGCGCTCAAGCTCGTTACAGAGATCGCCGCGGGAGGCCCCGACTTGTCCACGTATTCACGTGACACCATAAAAGCGGCGTATTCGAAGAAAAAAACAGAAAAAAGTGCTCAAGGCCACGAGGCCATGTGACGTTTTTCTGTCGCTCTGCCATCTCACCTTGCTTAGCTTCCAGCTCTTTCGTCGGGACGTGACAAGAGAGAATGCAATTGCAGCATGCGACAAACCTTTGTAACTTCACTCACACTCGACGGATTGTTAAATTCGTTGAATTCGTGAGTCAATAAACTACTCTAGTGAATCCATTCCGTGGTTACTTAAAAAAGCGTTTCAGGGCCCCTTTAAGAACTCATCCACTCTACCGCTGCCACCATGACGCTAATATTATGCAGCAGTGGAATAACCAAAATGAAGCTTTGTCTGATAATGCACACTGAACTTTTGCGCCGCATACTCGGCCAACTGCCTCACGTCACAATTTGAAAAGCTTGTGACCGCTCCGACGCATGGGATATGAGATACACGTGGCATTTGCGCTTTGCGCGGTACAGAAATTAGTTCAATGAATTGTTCTTAGTGCGTGGCTGAGCAATGACCTGTCTGGGACATATCGTAGCATTTAAAAAGAAAACAACAAAAACCTCGTGTGGCACGGGCTTCGTGTTACTTGGTATTGTGGACGCGCTGTGATGCCGATTCTGGCAGATAACATTGTGACTGCATTGCTCCGCTGGGCATTCACAGCACACACTTTTCGGAAGGGTGGGCGCATGAAGCTCTTCATGCCCCCATATGACTAGATATAACCATTTGTAATGACAATAAGTTCACGAATGCAATAAATACGTTCCACAGTTTGAGACAAGTACAAGAAACACCACACGCACTAACTTTTTGTCGGTATGAAACCAACAAAGTAACGACACACTCCCGGCATGAACATAAAGGAACATTTCTACGACGTGTTTACAGCTAAGAAAAATTCTTTTAAAAACAAGAAAATAAATCCGGAGAAAAGGAAAGAGAGAGGGAGTGGGCGTCTGACATGTTCACACATAGCCACGCATGCATGACTCTTCCACAGTACTAAACTGCTGGGGCTTGTTTTTCGACTATTTCCTCAATCTATTCTCACACAATTTTCGCACGACTAAGCGTCCTAAACCTCGCAAAAAACCACGTAACAATTTTTGCAGAGTCACTAGAACTTGCGTGCTAGTGTCTATCTGGAAATACTCAGCCCTCGGTGATCAGAGTGGCCATGGAAGTGCATGACGGCGTGAGAGCATGAAAATCTCCCCCCTATTTAAAAATGCGGCTGTCTGTGTACATGTCATCTGCTACTGGCTGCCGGCCCGGATGTTTTGACAGCGCATCTTGGTGTTCGCTAAATAACATTCAATCTCTTGGATGCCCCTTCGCGTCACGTCATACCTTTCTGGCGCTGCGTTGATGGCGTCTCACGTAAGCCTTGTGTGCGTCCGCGCCCGAGGGCCTGGGTGACTGAGAGCGTTCCACCGTAGTCGGCATCGGGGTTGTGGCTCTGTCTGTTCCGCCCTCGACCAACGCCTGCCGGCATCGAGAACGTTTGCTGCTGAGTGTGCTCCGGAAAGTCTGATGATGTCGGTGCACGCTCTTCAATAACCAGCTCACCGGGCTCATGCTCGTCTGACGTCGGTGTTGTTGATTTCTGGGTTTCAACAGCAGCAGCCGCCATCATGTCTTTCCGGCTCAGCCTTCCCCCCACTTCGCTATGTTGGTCGCCATGTTAAGCTCCCTCCCAGGCGTGCTGCTGCCACTCGCCGCCATGTTGCTGCGCCGGATAAGGCAGCAATTGCTGTCGGCTGGAAATAAACGGTTCAAGGTGTTTCGGCACTTCTTCTAGCGCCTTCACAGATTTGTCGGCTTGGCTGAGCTGCTGAGGTGCTTGTCTTACGCAATATGCAGGACGTCGCGGCTGAGCGGCACGTCATCTGCTTTCTTGTCCCACCACGGTCCTCGCACGGCGGTGCTGGTTCCCGCCACGGACTTGCCCTTGAGGTTGGGCTTGCGCTCTGCTTGCGACCCTTTACACGCCGCGGGGTGGTCATCCTTCCCGTCACCTTACCCTCCCTCGGCACCGCTCTCCGCAGTGTCCGCGTCTTCCACGGTCGCCCAATTCACTGCGCTAGCGGCGGCGTCCTCCGCTTCGTCATCACCACTCGTGCTTCGTACGCCGCTTTCACCGTGCTTCCCTCCCTCGCCGCTGTCCGCGGCCCTCTCTAAGGGTGGATAGCGAAATCTTGGTTGTCGCAAGGAGTTGTGGGATGCGACGCAGTCTGCTAGTTCTTCCGGTTCGAGGTTCCGCACGGCTGTCGCTTCGTGTTCGTTCTTCATGCGACCACCACCACATGCACGCTTGACTTCTTAAGTTGATTGCGAATCTTTCATAGAAAAGCAGAATGCAAGCACCATACAACAATTCCGAAAGGTAGATGGGACTTGTCAATCCTCCGTAATAAGTTGATGGCCTGAAAACACGTGTTTGGGTGGCGCGCATGTCATGTCCCAATCGCGTCATGTCGGATGGTCGTATGAAGTTTATGAAGCGTAAATACACGCCTGTTAACTTGTCAAGTAGCTATTGAATTACAAGCCATCTTTCAATATGTGACTCCTGTTTCTATTGCTATTGTTTAGAGAGCTTGTGCAATAAATGTCGCTGGAGACTCTCCGTCGTCATAACCTCGCTGATAACAAAAGAGAATTGTCATAGTAAATGTGAGGGTCACCAGGGTTTTTTTGTTTGCATGTTTTTATGCAGTAGCTTGCGTTGAGTGAAAGTTCATAAGCCACAGCACTTATTTTAGACGCTTAGCGACACAGATCGAAGCCAAACCCGCGGGAGCGTGGTTGTGGCGCTCTGCACAGTAGCTAGATAAAATACTTCAATCGAATGACCTCGCCGAGGCAGATAAATATTTTAGACCATAAAAAAGGAAGAGGAAGAGCACTATAATGTATTGGGCTTGAGCGTAGAGTGCATTTTAACTTTGTTAAGGTTTTTGAAAACATTTGCACTCATCTTGACTTGTTGTGCTTTCTTCAGACATGCGAATGTTCACCAGCTACCGTTTCACTCAATCTTCTTGAGCTTTCTTCAGACTTGTGAATGTTCACCAGCTACCGTTTCACTCGATCTCTGTCGGTTGTTTGCTTCATTTACAGTCCTCTCCAATTTTTCGCTGTTACTTTTGAACGTGCCTTACGTACTGATCCAAAATTGTGCCCAACGTTATATATGCAGAAGAGTGACATGACAGTTCTCTCAAACTAAACAACTTACCACTTAGAAACACCCCACTTCATTATGAATATCACTAGAACAGAGTATAATAATAGTTTGTGCCAGTTTTATGACTTCACCCGCACCCCTATTATCATGGTCATGAGTTAGGATCAGAAGACAACGCTATGTTTCTCCTTACCGAGAAGCTCTAAGCTACACACAAAGGTCTGATGGAAAAGCTTTTAATAATGCAACTATTGATTTGACAAATCGTTTGGGTGGCTCGCATTGCCTATTGTGAAATTTTCTCTCCAGCGTTTTTGCCATATTTCCATCCGCTTCTACTTACGTCTGCTGCAAAAGGCCACTGAAAGCAACACGTGCGAGCTACAAGTGTGCACATTTGCTGTAATTATTCAAGCTGCAACTTACACTGGGACTGTAGCAAGTGCAAGTATAACTGCGATGAAATTCCTTTAGATAAAATAAACAAACGAAAGAAATAATCGACAGCTGCAGTATGAATGGTCAGAAAGCACATACAGCAGTGTAAGTAAAATAAATGTTGAATATTTTTCTCTTTGTATACCGTGTTCCACTTAGCTCAAGAAATCTGAGTAAAAAGAACTTATGATAAGCTTCAAAAAAGCAGTGATGCATGGACACATGCGAAAGCTAACTATGGCAATGTACACAATCCAGGTGAACAATTTGTTAGATCATAAAGATCCATGCATAATCAATGCACAACGAAGTCAAGAGATTCAACAGTTTTGGTAGGCATGTGTAAAGAGATGACGTCAAAATAATAATGACTTCAGATGTAAGTTGTGTCAAAACTTTGATTCAGAATCTTTTATTGCGTTTACATAATTATGATTGGTATACATGACAATGACTACTGTTGTTAAAACTGATTGTGTGTTTGCTTGTGTATGGTTGCATATAACAACTTTTAACTATTATTATTGGCTGTTCCAGGGGTCAAGCTGATATCAACCTGTACCATATGGGCAATTAAATTGATGAAAAAGGAAAGCACCTGTGGCCAGAGATTAACTATGCCCAGGTAAGCTCGTATTTTCTAGAAAAACAAAGCCATGAAGGCAATGCTTGTCAGGCTTTTCGTGCCTTAGATGCGTACCAGCATTTAGAGCCTGGTAAGCTTTATTTCTTATTGTTGCTAATAAAAACAGCATGACAAACTGAGCTTTTATCAGCAAAGCATGTGGGTATATTGTGAAGCACATGTCCCTTAAATGCTATTTCAATTACAATGCCTCTAAAGAGTAGCCATTCTGGCATCACTTTTGAGAATGTGGGTATGGTTACTCTGTGTACAATTTAGAATGAAGTGAAAAACAATAATGCACTGGGAACTGCAATTTTCTTGTGGATGGGCTTAGGAGTACATGTAGTCTTATAATTCATGTGAATGCACAAATTAGACATAATAAAATATGACTGAAGAAAGTGGGTACTTCAAAGCTGTAGTAATAAAACAGCACAGCTCTACATAACTTCCTAGTCATGAAAGAGGTGGGCTGACACTGCCTAAATTCAGGCAAGTGGCACCATAGTTCAGGCTTTTAATGGACCTTCACGCCTTACTGATGCGGTTGCCTTGGAGCTGATCTTTGCCTATCCACTACAATGACTTCGAACTTTCGTTTGCAGGCAAAGTACACGACATACAAACAGCTAGGCCCAGACCGTGATTATGTTTTTTAAATAGCCATGTTAGCTCCTCGCAAAGGCAAGGGCCTCTGTATGAGTAGTGGGTACTGACAACCGAGTGTGGCCAACTACAAGACGCTAGGTGCACATGCATGGCCAGGTAATCTCTTTTGTGAACGATATTTAACTATACCTGACTGTCTAAGAAAAAAGTATCTATGAAGGGTCCTGTTTGTGCAAGACACACATGTGGAGCCAACATATATTCAAGCCAATAATGCATAAAGAGTGTTCTTTGTAATTTTAATATGAAATTCACAAACTATAAGAAAAATAGGTATGAAATTTGACTAAATACTGCTTACAATAAGTGGGGACGGATAGCAAATGTTCTGCCTTAAAATTTGTGCTGTAGTGTCTAACTAGCAGCGTTTTGTTAATTTCTAGGTGGTAATTTATTATTTTCTATTGCTAAGTCTTGAAGTTATGCTTAACACTTCCTGTCCAATATCACTACTTGTTATTTCGTAATTATCACATTTTAATAACCACCTGCTATGGTTTCTTTGGCTTGCTATGGCTATGTGTGCCCCATAAAAACATAGAAACCTTTTTTTAAATGCAAAGCGTTTCTCAGCGACCTTCGGCGACTTTGAGCGGATCTATCTATCTATATCTACCTATCTATCCGCCTACGACTTTCAGCTCTCCTGGTCATTTTGGTAATGGTATCAAAACCAAACTTGGTATGGCACAACATGACTGTATGAAGATCATATTTGACTAGCCATAACATGAAAATCATGACATGTATGTCATGAATGTCATGATCCACGTTTCATGGTCCTGCAGCTCTTGCGGTGATTTCGTTCGCATGGCATGTTGCCAAACTGGTATGGTATTACATGATTAAATGGCGAACGCAAGCGACAGATCCCAACATGAAAATTATGTCATGCGTGTCAAGTAACAACATGACTACGTTCCACGCTCATGATGCACTCGCGGCCGTCTCGCTAGCGTCACGTATACCAAATGTGGTATTACGATACGTGAATGAATGACGAAGGTGTGTGACTGGTGCAAACATGATAATCATGAGATTTGTGTCATGTAATAGCATTACGACGTGCCACGCTCATTATGCGCTGGCAGTAGTTTCGTTAGCTTCACTTATACCAAATTTGGCATTACGGGACTTGAATGGATGACGAAGGTATGATACTGGTGCAAACATAATAAAAATGAGATGCGTGTCATGTAACAACTTGACTACATGCTACGCTCATGATGTCATCGAGGCCGTTTCGATAGCTTCACTTGTACCAAACTCGTATTACGTGACGCAAACGGACGATACAGGTAAATGACACATACAAACATTATATACCCGAAATGCGTTTCATGTAACAACATGACTACATGCCAGACTCCTGATGGGCTCCGGCCTTTTCGCTAGCTTCACATACGGCAAATTTGGTATTATGTGACGTCAATTGATGAAGAAGGTATGTGGCTGGTGAAAACATGATAATCATGACATGCGTGTCATGTGAGCACAAAACTACATGCCACAGTCAAGGCGCCAATAAATTTCGACGTGACGTGGTGCGCCTGCTCACCAGCATTCATTTCATCGGGTTACGCCGGCGTTGCCATGCCAGGCACCGGTCCTGTCATATACTTACAGGCATGCGTTGTGCTGCGTCACTTGGACGTATGCGCGTTTCTGCGCTTCCGGTGTCCCTCCGTCACGAAAAGGGGCAGATGCAGCGCTGTCTGGTTGACGAATGGGTGCGAAATGCAGCATGTGGCATTTCGCGCTGATTGCGGTCAGGCCACGCTGATGGATGCTGGTCACGCCTGACATCAGACAATAGAGTGCTCGCGGTTCGCTAACGTAGCGTCGCTGTGCCCAGCGTGCGCGCGCGTCAACGCTACATTGGAGTATATTGGGCCCTTCGTGATGCGCTCGTGGCCCTTTTGCTAACTTCACATATACAAAATTTGGAGCTACGTGACGTGAATGGATGACGAAATATTTGACTGGTGCAAACATGATAATCCTGATGCGTGTGTCTTGTAAGAACATGACAACATACCACGCTCATAGCGTGCTCAAGGCCGTTTCCCTAGCTCCATATAAACAAAATTTGGTATCATGCGACGTGAATAGGTGACGATGGTAAGCGACACATTCAAATATTATAATCATGTATGGCATCATTTACCTCCGTTCCGTAACGTTGTGCTTATATTAAAGTGACATATCAACATTTCTCATTCGTGCTTTTCATTTCACATCGAACCTCGGCACGCACTGCCGAGGTTTGCCCAGGTCCTGGTCTCGCGGTGTTGTGGCGTCGTGAACAGTTTCTTGTTGTCGCCGTGTGGTGGCGGGTGCATCGGCAGCCACATCCCATATCACAAGGTGATATGGGATGGACATCATTTGAGGGCCGGGAAGCTAGCAGCAAGATAAATTTTGAGAAGCGTTTGAGGGAAATGGGGGAGGGCCTTTCGCTAGGAAGGTATTCAGCTACTTGTACATGAAGAATGTCGATATAAAATGGAGGAAGCGAACCAGTAAATTGACTGGTAAATACTGGGAAAACAGCAGGGGGCCAAACCAAAAAGAATTATCGGTTAAGAAGAAGGTGAAGGAAGCTGTGACCAATATGTGGAGAATCGGCATGAATAAGAAGTCCGCACTACAGATCTATCGAACGTTTAAGCAGAAAATTGCCAAGGAAAGGATCTATGATAATACTCGGGGTAGTTCTCTACTGTTTGAGGCCAGGACGAGAGTATTGCGAACCAAGACATATCGGGCCAAATACGGAGGGTAGACACGGTATGCAGTGCGTGTGGAGAGGAAGAAGAAACTGCCGAACACTTGATAAAGTTCTGTAAAGGGCTTCACCCTATAATTCAGTATGATGACACAGAGTTTTTCAAAGCACTAGGGTTTAGCGACAGGGAGGGCAAAACAGACTATAAGCGGGTAGAATTAACTAGAAGGAGGTTATCTGATTAGTGGCTAAAGTCAAAACACGAGTGAAAATTAAACCCTTCACTGCAAAGTGCGAATCCTCAACCTAACTATTTAGGGGGAAAATCAATCTAGTTTTTGGTTCATTAAGTATTACGGTTTCGTGGCGCTAGCCACCAAGCCGTAATACGTAATTCATCCATTCATCCATCCATCCACTTGCCGACGGTCCAGCAGATGGTGCCGGCTTCGCAGTGTTGTCATCGTCCCGGCTCGGTGGCTTACCGGGGAGCGACATTACATTCCAGCACCATTGCATATACCAAATGCCGTGGCGCTGCAGCCGGTGACTGCAGCGCCACGGCAAGTAATGGCACGAACTAATACGAGTGGCCGCGCCCTAGGTGCTTTTCTGGCGACCGCGCGCTGCCTAGGCACACAAATCGCGCGAACATTCTTGGCGCTTTAGTCCCATAGCGGTGCGACGACGTCGACTCTCAGCGCTAGTTTGGTCAACGTTGATTTTAGTGTTGTACGGCGGCGTGTATTGATTGCGGTAATATTCCTTGCGAATGTGGTGATGTGGTACTGATTCTCGGCCAACCGATCTTTCAAAGGGGGGGATATAGAGCGCCCTGGGTGTTTCGTGCAAGCGGAAGCGTTGAATGACCAACATCCCACGTCAATTTGATATGCTGAAGTGCTGGCTGTCTTGTGTGTGCTGTGCGGTGGTTTGTTTGACAAATTTAGTTCCCTGCACATTTGATGATACGTTAGTGTTGGCTGGTTCATGCAAGCCGAAGCGGTAAATTACTCTGGCGTAGGCATGATCATGTTTGTGCAGACGTACTTCCGAATGAGATTTAGGGTCTGACGCACTGTACTGACAACACCACTGTCACACGGGCTCTTGTTTGCTGTGTCGTACACTTTTATATCGCAGTTAGATGACGGCTGCACTGTATTTAATCCGATAAGTTTGAGCAGTTAGCGGTGATTAATATTGGTGTCGCTCGAATACTTTTGATCGAGATCGACAGGTCTGTCGCTGCTGTGCCGGATCCAGTTTGGCACAGACGCTCTAGCTGATTGCAATCAAAAGTGCCCGTGTGACACCGGTATGATCGCACATGCGAATGCTCAAACCCTTTCTGTGTGCTCTTGTGGTCTCTAGCTTCTTGGCTGCTGGTTGCGTCAGTAGACGAGCATGCAAAAAAATGTTTACTACATATACAAAGCTATTCTATCAAAATTATGCAGGAAATGTGCATCATACTGGGTAGCTAGGCCTGTAATAATGGGACGTCCGCAAATAAGCACGTGTACACAGAAGGCCTGAAATCTGGGCCAGTGTGTGACAGTACTTGAAAATATTTTAACACAGCGCACCACTATGCCGGCACAAGAGCGATTTGTCCCTTCTCTAGTGTCCATGTAGTCCGGCCTCGTGTTGTAATACGTTCGAGCACATGTATGTGTTCGGTCTTGCTGAATCAAGTATCACACGGAAAATTGAAGCACTTCTCATTCTTTAAGAAGTACAATGTCATTTTGGGTCTTAATAGTAGTTTTCGTGCGTGTTATTTTTTAAGTGAAAGAATGTGATGTATAGCACATTTCTTTCCATTTAGTAGCCAGTGCACGATAAAAGCTTTTGGTCTTCGTTGGTGTGTGTGCGCAATATTAAATAGCATCAAGTTACATTTCTCGGCTCCTGTATATTATAAATAACCTCATTTTTCGGGATAGGCACAATGATAAAGTAATAATGTTCTTGTATTGAACGAAATTCATAAAAACTTTGTTGAGCCTTGCATAAGAAGTCCACTTGTCAAAACGTCGTCTCCAGCACTTACCCCCCATTTACAAATTCTTTATGGCTCCCCAATGTGTAATTCTTACTCATAAATACTAATAAATCTCTATCTAGCAAGATCATCTAACGAAGTTTCTAATCTAACGAAGAATTTTCATTCAGCAGCAAAAATCTGTAGAATGTAACATTGTCTTCGGACCGATTTAAAGTTTTTTAAATGACTAGGTAAAAAATCAGCAATTTTTATATAATTTGCCGCAGCAGATTTCAGCATGCGCTCTGACACTACCACATTGAAGCATTTATGTGCCCTCACTTTACTTTCATGTAGCTGCATGTCGTAAGCTTGTACAGAAGAACAATGAATGCAGCCTTTGGTAGTGCTCCTATGTTCCAGATGGTAGCAGAGGTGACGGTGGTGGTCCTAGTTATTTCATGGCTTATGCGACAGAAGGCACTGATTTCTCCTAGCTTTTTCCTAGCTTGGAATGCTCGCACAATCACTTCATTCATTCTCCTTGTCATTGCATATCAGTAAATTGTCATAGCCTCATGTCTCTCTGGTCTGCATCACCCAGACACGGTGTCCCTCTTCGATGTCACATTTGCCCCTACGGAGTTTTTAAGACACAAGGGTCAGACTAGACGTACTTTTTGCTATTCTAATCGGTCCATGTTCTTGTAGAAGCCACAAAGATATGGCTGTTTTTATAAACAAAATAATGATAAAAAGGATCAAGGGGAGCTCAAAGTTTCGACCATTTATTCATCATATCCTGCATCGAAAATCAAAGGCACACAAGTGTGTAGTAAGCTAGGCTCACATTGAGAGCATACTTACTAATCACAATCTGTGAACTTGTTCTCTACCTACCAGAAAGACAAAGTATCACTGATAACAAATGAACCTCGTGATTTTACACGGTGCATCCATGCATTCTCGAGTAGTTGCGTCCCTGCTCCTGCCAATTATCAAAACTTGATCCAGGTACGGCTCACACTTATGAGAATCGCAATGTGTCAGCAAATGTGCCCCAATTTTATCTTTTAACGAAAGCTCATGTTTCTGTGCATGCACATTCACGCATATTCTTGCCCGCCCAACATTCATCTTTTGCCGTAGGATATTGGCAATTTATAAACGACCCGTTGACACATTTTGCGTAAGATTGGCGTGCCTCTTGCCATACCCACCTTTGTTGCTTCCATCAGATGGTATACTAGTATACATGAGAAAGCTCATATGGTTTTCGTGGCGCAGAAAAAAGAATCGGCATGCCATCTCTGTTTGCAACCGTTTTTAGGTCGTGTGCAGCTCGGTGCATATACAGTATAACCACAGGTCTCTCTGTTTTGCTCTCTTGCTCTACCTCAGTACTGTGGTGTTCTGTCTTGATATTCAGCCGGAGCGACTCAGCTAGAGCGTTAAAGAACATGCAAAGGAAACCAACCACAGGCAACTAATCCAATTGGTTTTGAAAAGTCTTTTGCATTACGTGGGAGCACGACCTTGCAGATGCATACTCTAGGCGGTGTTTATCTATGGCCCTTTTCACAAATTTGGAATGCGTCAACTCGTATGGAAGAATTTTCCAGCACACCTAGACAAAAAATCCAACAGCCCAGACGACTCTGCAAGGTAATGCGCTAAGCCAAAAACTGCAAATATCCACAAGCCATCAACTCATGTGTAAACACCAATCCTTTTTCAGTCTGCGAAAGCCTGCTAGAACATTAACAATAGGCTAATCTGTGACGGTGGTTAGTTGTTTTAAAAGAATAAAAATTATCATCATACGCAACAACTTCCAAAACCTCCCACTATTCAAAATATTGGTGGAACGTAATAAAAGCGGTTCCGGTCACACATAAAAAATTGCACAACACAGGAGCAGCATACAAGGCTCCGAAAATGCCTCGTCTTTGATTATAACTTGCTAATGAAGTTGACTTTAACATAAAGCTTGAGAAGGGCGTAAAAGCTTATACTGCCACGCCCATGGCATTCATGGAGGCAACCACATCACTCTCCTCTATGCAACTTCTGATGTAGGAAAACGATTCACCGTGCAGGACAAAATAAAATAGGTCCTCAACATCAACCAAGAACAAGTACCGATCGAAGGATTCTTTGATGAAAGTGGATGATGCATAAGAAATTCTCAGTTTAAAATGGGTCTCTCATGACAACCAATTTTAGCCGCTTTATTAAGAACTTACTAATCACGTTCTGCCAGATACCACAATCACTCAGATTGCCCTGAATGAAACACACGGCTCCTGCTTCTTGGCCGAAAAAAACACAGAAAGGGTGTTTTTTTGCTAGCTGCAGTATGCAATAGACTCTGCTAGCTGTGCAAGTTCCAAGTCCTTACTCAAAGCCACCGCCTTGCTTTCCAGAACTCTTGTTTTATGACTTTTAACATTGACGAAGTTCATGTAGACTGCTTGTCTTAACTTGAAGTTATACACAAATCTACATCCATTGCTACGGAGCCACTACTTTTATCCACTTAAATGGACACAAATTATTGCA
Source organism: Rhipicephalus microplus (assembly GCF_013339725.1). NCBI lineage: Eukaryota > Metazoa > Arthropoda > Arachnida > Ixodida > Ixodidae > Rhipicephalus > Rhipicephalus microplus. Next base: position 63,808,687 of record NC_051173.1, on the reverse strand, counting down.
CTTGAAGAATGACAACACCCACCAACGTATCCTCGTGACGGAAGAGTGTTTTCCCTATTCTTGCTTGAGCTTAGACACTGTCTTGTAAGCAATAGTCCCTAACTCATGCGACATCGAATTCTGTCGCAACTCGTTGGGGCAATGCCAGTATTTAGTGAGCCCGCAACTAGAAGTTCGCGGCTAAATTTTGGGCCTTTGTTGTGTACATAGCGTGCAACTTCTGCAATGTGAACATTTCCCAGCCCAGAGAGGTCTTCCCAGGTCGTGTGAGCAGGCTTCTTCAGTATGAAACAGCGGGCATGCCTCATCTTGAGGTTCCAGTTTGCCTCAGTGTCGTGAGCTGCTGAACGCTTGGCATCGCGAAACTTCTTCAGTGCCAGCCACTCGAGGTCCAAAATGAAGCAGAGTGCACAAAGCAGGTAAAGAAAGCACACTTGCTACCACAAATTAGGATGTCACCTACTCCCGTAACATGACCAAATGAAGGTGTGACTTCCCTAAAAAGAGCATTCACTTCTTGTAGAAGATGGCCTTTCAAAGAAGTCATGCCTTTATTTGGTTGTGCTAGCAAGTAAGTAAAATTTAAAATACTAATTGTGGTGGCAGGTGCGCTTATTTTTTTGTCTCCTCATGCAATGTGCTTTAGTTTGGAACTGGAGTGATTGGTGCTAAAGAAGTTTTGCAATGCCAACAGTATCATACTTGACCAGGCACAATGACAAGTGCCTAGTCAGGCATGTGTTATCAGTCTAAACTAGTCATCTCTATGAAATCACGTGCTGAAAGCGCCATGGAGAACCATGCATCTACGTTTAAATAGGCACACCTTTCAACATGGTCACTCTTGTGCGTGAAGCAGCCAGCATCATAGCATGTATATTAAGGTCACTGCGTGCTCCTGGGCACACCACGTCGGAGCCCACAACTTCCACAAGGTACCACGGATTAAGCCTGGCTGCAGACTGCAATATACAGAGTTGGGGACATGGCTGTACATGGTTCTGCTAAATGTTCCAGATATGTTTCAACGTTGCTAGAAACCTGTCTAAAAGCAGTTGGTAGTACAACTACAATACGTAAGCAGTAGCACTGCTGATGTGAGTTGAATAACATGTTGGTATTCAAACCAACCTGCGATGTGCAACACCTTGATAACACATGCTCGTCTTGTATATCAGCCTTTTTAGGTCCAATGCTATACAAAGGCTTCCCCCAGTTACCCGCAATTTTCCCAACCCTTGTGCAAGCTTATTCGATCTTATGCGTGCAATTTTTTCAATTCATCAACCCATCTAGCCTTCTGCCTTTCTCTGTTGTTTTTCCCATTTTTTTCGTAGCCACACAATCTCCCTAGCTGGTCACTTGTCTCTCCCTCACATTGCTTGACCTGCCCAGGTCCACCTTTTTTTCTTATGGTAAGCTAGAGTGTCATCTAGCCCTGTTTGTTCTCCATTGAGCTCTGCTTTTTTTTAATATTTCAATGTTATGTTAACCATTTTCTGTTTCTATTTTACATAGTTCTTGATCTGTTCTTGAGTTTATTTTTTTTCTTTTTTATTATCATTCAAGTTTCTGCATCATATGTTAGTACTCGCAGCATACAATAGTTGACCACTTTCTGCTTTAGGGACAGTTGTAAATTGCCTTTTATAATTTGGGAATGTCTGCCATTAAAGCTTTAGCCCATCCATATTGTTTTATGAATTTCCTTTTTAAGAATAGTGTGTCCTGTGAATATCTGACTTAAATACATATATTTTGTAAGGTTTCTAGTGTGCCATTGCCAACTCTCGCTTTCTTGTTTGGTCTCCAAAAATTAGATCCTTGCCTTTTACTTATTTATCTGTAACCCTACTTGAACACTTTCTCGGTTTAGACCATCGGTTCATTGTAGTTCAACGGCACCCCTGCTTAAAATCAAAATGTCATTTGCAAAGCGTAAGTACCGAGATATTCTTTGTAAATGTTTATTCGTGTTTTTATCAACATGGTGGCTTAAATACTTCTGCTAAGCGTGCTGTAAATATTGCTTGGATTTCGTGTCCTTGCCAGATCCACAGCAGGAAAAAAAATTTTCTGCTCTGCGACAGCTTCTCCCCCATAAAGAGGCTTTTGTAGTCGTGCAAAACCTTAATAAAGTTCATTAATTTTCTGTCTGTCTGCTGTGAACTCTCTGTATATATTGGCTAGGGTATTCCATGCATGCATTATGCACTAGCTACTCTAAGACTGCTGGTATCTCTACCGAGTCGAATGCATTTTATTAGTTTCTGCAAGCTAAGTAAATGGTTGCGTTCCGTTTCGCAGATTTTTCAGTTTGATTGCGCATGGCTATGATCCACAGTGGGACATCTGTGGATCTCTGTATAATTCTTTAAATCTGTCATATTTCCACAGGAAATTACCATTGCTCAGCGCAACGCGGACGTCGGGAGCCAGAAAAACGCTAACGGCACGACTACGAGCGACGAAGCCAGCCGCAATGCACGAGCCGGCCCTCCATGCGCATGGTACTCTACCAAACAGCCAACGCGCGTGAAGAAGAAGAGGACGAGGGGGCTCGAGGCAAAGGCTCACGAGGACTACCAACCTTGGCTCTTCTTGATTGATGTGCGTCGTTCACTTTGGGCACAAGTTCGCCCTTAATAAACCGTGTAAATAGAACATCCTCGTTGTGAGGCTGCTACATTCGTTACAATACCTCTTGTTTTCTGTATTTGTTTGGTATTCACATTTTTGCAGTTCGGTTGTACATTTGATTCGCCAGTAAAAGAGGCATTGTGCAGAAAATGTCACAAGCTTGTTAAACACGAGATCTCAATCTTTGATCGGGTCAACAATTTCGCTGCATGATTTTTCGTTGGTCATGTTTTGTAGGGCTCTATTCCATTCTCTCAGGTTAGGGTATCCAAGGAGATTCGTTCCTGTTTAGGCTTCTGATTTTATGTCTCATTCTAACTTTGTTTATATTTACTCATGAAACTTAAGTATTTTGTGGAACTTTGGCTTCTTTCTCTGTTAGGTGGCTTATTGGTGAGCTGTAGTAAAAGTCTTCTGCCACCTTGCCATAGATGTTGAGACTGCTGAATATATTACTCTATCTGTTGGAGTGTGCATTCGTAAGTAGTTTCCTGTTGTCATGCTCTGTCCTTTCTTTCAATACTTCATCTAATTCTTTGACGCTATAAATCCACATGTCGGCAATTTTCTTTTGTTAATCAGCCCTTTAGCTCAGTTAATTCAACTTTATATCTTGAGTAGCTAGCTTTTGTAGATGTAGGTTATTGTTTCTTTTTTTCATTTTTGGTGATTTGGGAGAGTTTGCTTACTTCTTGCCCTAGTGCTTCAACCTAACTGCAGTTGCATTTTAGGAATCAATGTTGTTATGGTTTTGTTCATTTCCTCTATGTCATAATTTGTTTCTTGTTCTAAGGCATAGAATACGAGTGTTCAAAGGCAGTGCTGAAAACTGCGCGTGACTGTAGCTCTGCTCCATTTTCAGACGAGCCTTGCGATTTCTCTGCAATTTATAAAATAATAATAATAATAATAATAATAATAATAATAAGTCGTAGAAGTTTGCTAAGTAATGCTTCCCCTTTAAATAACAAGTACCTTAGAGAAGAGCTTGCCAGGGCCAGAAAGCAGAATGATGAATCAAATGAGTAAATCGAAAAACTACAACACTGAACGAAATCTCAAAGCGCATCGGAGGACACTTCGAAGCGATTTCATTCTCGAGCACCTCCGCCCCCCGCGAGGCTACCACTCAAGGCGATGTAACAACGGCAGTATAGGAGGAGGGAGACTGACATGTGCAGCGACGCTGAAGTTGAAGTGCCAGCGGTGGACTACAAGCGCAAAAGTCCGAGTGGTGCTCGACCATCGTAAGACTCGCACAGAATCGCACACAATAACCGAAACGGCCAAGACCAGGGGCCTGAAAGGCCAACGCGATCGAAGAAATGTTGAACAAATTTACGAACTACACTGATGTTTGAGACACTTCTGACTCGGCTGAATTAGTTTGAAACAGAAGAAACTTGCAGTATGCCGCGGTCAATGCCCAACTCGCTGCTGGGAATAAACGAATTGAAGATTTGGATTGAGGGACCGGGCTGCTGTGTGAACAACAATATGAACACCACGAACAAGGAGGAGCTGGCTTGCTGCTGCTACTTGTACTCAACGCACCGACAATTCTGAACCAACGCTTGAGCAGAAGCCGAAACGCCGATGCTACTACCACTCAGGCAGAAAAATGCACGAATAGTCGCGTCGCCCCAACACCTTGAATGACAACCATGGATGCGTCCCGCAAGTGCGACAGCAGACGCATAGTCAGGCAGTGGTGGTGGTGGTGAAAAACTGCATTCGTTTTAAGGGCAAAAAGTAAAACATTGTTTCAAAAATTAAAAAGCAGCGTTGCGTGCGGCCTTCAGGCTGCCGGTTGTGGCAATCAGGCAGTGCCTAGCCGCGACGTCCTCCGCCCAAGACACCAGTCGAAGTGGCAGGTCTGGCCTGGTGCATGACAAAGCAGCCTCCCACTGCTGCGGACTTCTGAGGTGCCAAGAGGCAGGGAGCAAGTGGAGTAAGGCAGGGAGCAAACAGGAGTCAAATATGTCTCATAGTTGGCGATAGAGCAGCTACATTGGCGGCAGGCGGGCGAGCACGTTCCTGAGTGGAATAAAGTGTGACGTGCTGGAGTAAGGAAGGTGCACGCCTGAAGTTGGCGCCACATGTGTTGTTGTTGCTTGGAAAGGAATTTGTGTGGTGGGGGTAAGGCGAGTAGGGAAATGTGGCAGTGCAATGTGATGTCGTGGTACACGAGAAGCGCGTCGCGTGTATCCATTCCCGGCGGTCATGAGCTTGTTCGGTCGGTCGAATCACGAGCTATAGAATTGGCCGCCTCGTTGCCAGGATGATCCACATGAGCCCATATCTATATGATATAAACGGGGTGAGAGGAAATGGCGCCAAGCCGAAGGATGCGTGTGGCCGGAGGTGCCACACGTCCAAACGCGTAGTTGTGTACAGTGGATTTGGAGTCGGAGAAAATGTATTCTGTTGAGGTTTCTGGCATGGCGACGCCAATTACTGCCTCTTCAGCCTCGAAGAGATGGAAGTACAGACCGAGGCAGTAATGATAGGTCAGAAGGAGTTGTCGGTGACTGCAAGGGTTGTAGCGATCAAGCTATGCCTTGACCCAGCGGGTCATTCGCCACGCCGGATTAGTGCCAAAAGGATAGTCTCGTCATGGCTGGACGGAGGAAGCAACAGGGGCCGACTACACGAGACGGCGCCCACTGATTGACAGCGGCGCCAACTGTGTGGAATGTGGCAAAAGAGGGTTATGGAGCCCCCGCTCTATCTCCCGCCTGGGCCACGCATCGTTAGCGTGTTAACCAGCAGACGACGACGGCGCTGGTCAAAGGGCTCTCCCCAGAGGATTCCACGAACCTGGCACCTCTCGAAACAGCGCGCTAAGATCTTCCCGTGGGAACGCAGTGCGAGGCCGGCACCAAAGGGGTCGAGGTGCCCGTGCGTCTTCCGCTCTCCCCCTCTCTGTTCTACGGCAGCGCTGCGACTAGTGGCAAGGGTGTGTGTGTGTGTGTGTGCAAGCCACTGTTGTGCCTCTATGAACATACATGATGGGCGGTACTTCACTGAGAGGAACTTCCACGTCACCATTCATCCGCATTGTTTTGTGTAGTGATCCACAACCTAGGGACCTAGGGAACTGGGGTCAACAAAAAGGGCGTGCAGCGCATCGCCCAACTCTCTTCTCTTCTGCCTTCATCTCGACAACTCACTGTAAAGATGTAAATAAATCCGTTAAGTTTGCTCAAAGCTCTCCCCTAGTCCTTGGCTCGACGGATGTCACACCGGTCCCGTTAATAAGGGAGGCGATCGCCGGGCTAATTCTAGCAGCCGAAGTATCGGCCCCCCGAACCGCACCACGAAAGCGTGGACAATTTAGGAGTGGTCCTTATTGGCGCGCCAGCAGACGACGGCTGTGGCCCAAAGAACAAGTCAGAGCCGAGAATTGATAAACAAACGAAATTATATTCTCAATAATGGCAGATCGACAACAATACACAAGTTTGCACACTCCACAAAAGATGAGGACAATATGTCACCAATCAAACAACGCACTACACAGTACAATCAGCCACACTCGAAACAACGGACACAGACAACAATACACACTACAATGCAGTCGCATGCATTGAACAACCAAGACACTTAAAGACTAAAGAGATGGAAAACCTATTCAGTCCAAAGTCCTTGGAACAAAATTCTGAATGATACTCTTCCGAGAATCACTCACTCAAAGTCCAGCGTTGTTGTCGTTCCGATGCCCCCTGAAGTTTCTCTTCCAGGAAACCTCGCGTCTTCAAATGGCCACTCTCCAAGCTTCGAACTTCTTCGCCGGAAACACGTCGGCTTCACACATGCAGCTGTTGCCACGCGTCTTCGTTCAATAACGGTAAACACACACTCTTGCCGGTAGCTCGAGTCGTCACCCCTCAGGTGGAAATCATCTTCTCCTGCTTTGTCTCTACAGACAAAACCTTCGCCGACTACACGGCGTTATACCCTACGCGCTCTTGCGCTCACTTCCGTCTTCTCCTGCTCTCTCGTCTCGGCCGCTCGATTAAATACCTTCCGCGCCACATTCCAGAAAGTTCTCGTCATTTCGTCGGCGCGATACGCAGCGAAGGCTGGGGAGAGGCGCGAGACTGTACGAGGGCCGTCCCCGACCGATGACTCAACTCGGTATGACCACGCCTATTTCCTTCTGGAACTTTCCAGTGCTTGCCCGGCCGCCGCTGTGGGGTGAGGAGGTTCGTCGGCGAAGCCACGCTTCCGCGGGGAGAATGCGCGCCCGGGGAGCCTTGGATGTTTGTTTTCTTTTTTTTTCTTTTGACCTCGCAGCGTTTCTCCCGCCCGTTATCGCAAGAATTTGGCAGCGCGCCCATTTTTAGCGCTCGTTCTGTGACAAGGGAGCGACGGCAACCGGCCCCGCTACCCGCAGACTGCGGTCGCCACGACGCGCAACAGGGTGTGGGATGCGAAGTGGTGATACGGGGCGGCCTCCACATAAGCCACGTCGGGTTGCTGTTGGAACTTACGCCAGAGCGCTGAGGCTCGCGCTGCTCAATGGGAGGGGTGGTGTTCAGGATGCATATTTTTTGGGAGGAGATCAATGGCTGGAATGGAAGAGATGTGGGAAGGGGGATGGGCAGTGAGGTGTGAAGAGGCGAAAGAGGGGAGAGTTTAAGCATGGAGAGAAGTGCGCGACCTGGCCGTGTGCGAGAGAGACAAAGGAACTGGGCTATGCGGTGGGCCTTCATCAGTTCCGTAAGGGAGTTGTGGACACCCATCAGCAATAGCCGATCCGTTGGGGTAGATGTGGGAAGGAACAGGGCCTACTTATAGGCCACACGAATGAGGCAGTTGAGTTTTCCTCGGCGCGAGAAAATAATAAATATGGAGGAGAATAGACGAAGCACCTAAGAACCAAGGTCTGAACCAGGCGGCGGAAATCGTGCTCGCGCATGCCGTGATGGCGATTGGCAATGCTACGTATGAGGATAGTGGTCTCGTGTGCAGCGCTGTTGAGTTGAGTTATGAGCGTAGTCTCCTAACCATCAGACTGAAGAAAGAGTTCAAAGATGCGAAGGGTCGAAACGAGAGGAAGTAGTGTGCCGTCAACGGAGATAACCAGTGGCGAAGGAGAGAGGAGAGCCACTCCCAGAGGCAGAAGAAGCAAATGCCCCGATTTGGTCACAGTGCAGCAAAACCCAATGGCTCGGGCGTGAGACGTCACCACGTCCACACCCGACTAAAGAGTGGCTTACATGTCACCGAGATAGCCCGTGGTCGACCAAAGGGTGATGCCATTGGCATATAAAGCATGATATCGAGTTGATATTGTGTGAAGCTTGCGTGCCAGTAGGCAGAGGGTAATGTTGAAAAGAAGAGAGGACAGGACAGAGCCTTGTGGAGTATCCTTGTTAGAAAGAAGAAGAAAATGGGCTGTATGAAATTTCTGCTGTGCGGCGGGCAAGGAAAGCAGTGGTGTAAGAATGTACACGGTGTCCGAAGTTAAGGGAGGAGAGAGCGTCCAGAGTTGCTGTGTGGTGTACAAGGGAGGAGAGAGCGTCCAGAGTGGCTGTGTGGTGTACATTATCGCATGCTTTGGTTAGATGAAGCGCCAGGATAGCTCGAGTGCGTTTTTGTTGGGATGGGTGTAAGACATCCTCGGAAAGCTCCAGCTCTCCTAGGATGTCAGCGTGACATCTTGCGTGGAAAACTGCGGACGAATGCTGAACGTGGAGTCCGGATATAGGTTATGGCCATTCAGGAATGTTTGTAGGAAGGCCAGGATGACATGCTCAAACAGCTTTTCCAGGTATTATGTCATAGAGATGGGGCGGAGGTGCACGAGGGAAGTAGATTTGTCAGGTCTGGGTTTGAAAGAGACACGTGCATGGGTTTAGGAGGAGGAAATAGTACAAGCCTGCCAGTGTGTGTTGAGAAGGTCAGTAATAGCTTCTTGGGAGGGAGTATCTAGGTTGCGGAGAGTCTTATTAGTAATGCGGTCCACCAGAGCCGAGGTTGTGCGGAGCTTGAGTGGCGCAGCACGAACCTCGCCCTAAGAATTGTCAGCGTCATAGTCGCTGTTGGAGGAGCTGGGGTAAGCAGAAAGTGGAGTGTTGGAGTCGGTGAAGAAGTAGCAGTCCCGGAGGTTCGCCAGGAACTCAGTATCGTTGAGTGGATAAAAGTGAAGTTGATGGGAGACATCTTTGCGCTGGGAGGCTTTGGCATGGGTGGGGTCAAGCAGCCCCCTGAGAAGCGACCAAGTGTTACTGAGGCTAAGGTTGCTGGCAACGCGGTCGCACGTCTGACCCCACTGTTGTGTAAGAGAGAAGCAATGCTCCTCTATGTCTAAAGCAAGCTGTTTCGAATGGAGGCGTGGGCAGCGGTTTTGTTTCTGGGCCTGCTATCGGCGGTGTACAGCGTGATAGACCTTCCAAAGGTGCAGCAGACGGCTGTCTGTCGTAGTGGAGTGTAGCACTGCAGGTAGTGTGGATGCGTGGACTTGAGTAAATACCGGAGCAATGGGGAGTGTGGATGTAGCGGTGCGGACATCGGTAAAAATGGTCTCAGTCCAGGCCGAGAGGTCCTTGCTATATAGGAGAAGAGGAAGCAGAGATACGAATGGAGCGGAAGCGATTCCAGTCTACTACTTTGGCAAAACGAGTAGAGGAGCAAGCAAGGAAGGGTAGTGGGAAAGTGGTGCAGAGAACGTAGTGATTACTACCGAGGGAGATACCCGTATCATACCAGGATGAGCCGGCTTCACTTCTGGCGAGAGCAAAGTCGAGATCGCTGCCCCGTGGAACACTGAATCCGATTCTGGTAGGACAAGTGAAGTCATTAAGAATCGAAAGACGTTCGTGTGCAGAAAGCTCCGGAGCGAGTGGCCCTTACGGGTGTTGCGGGGGTAGCTGGTATGAGAGATGTTTCCGTCGCCTTGAATTACTAGGGCGTTGCGGCTGGCGCAGGGGCTTTGGGGGGCTGCACACATTGAGGACAAAAAGGCTTGCCTCAGCGCGTTGACGAGGAAGAATTTCAAGGAGGAAGTGGGCACATTCTGAAACATCTAGCTGGTGCAGGACCACAGTAAGGTCACAGTGCACCAGCGTCGAAGTGTTTCGGTTGGCCTCAGAAGACGGATGAAAGGCTGAGTAATGTAACGGATGAAAGGCTGTGTAAGTTTTACGGGACTTAGTGGTTCCTGAAGTGCTATGACAGAGGAAGCAGTGTCGGGAGGGGGGATGTTCTGCAGGTGGAGCTTAAGGGTGCTTCGTTTGGCGCGGAACCCCCGACAGTTCCACTGCCAGAGATTAAGGTGCGGGTGGTGCCTGGCCATGATAAATGGCACAGACATCGGGGGGAGTTGGTGTACGTGCCGAGGTGAGCGGTGCGGTAAGCCAGGCACGCGCGAGGTTGGCCTCAGTCGCGGTTTTGTGGGTCTCTAAGGCATCCCCCTGGCGTCTAAGGTGGCAAGGTGAGAATAAATGGCGGCCACGTGCGTGTCACAAGAGGCTATGCACTTTTCAAGTCCTGCGCAGCGGGTCATGATGCACTGTTCGAACGACTCTAAGGCACAGGCTGTTTCGCGAACGACGTCACGCACGTGTGGGGCGATGACGTTGGAGGAGGGTGAAGCGCGTTTTCTGTAGGGGTCTACGGTCAGGGGAAGAGGTGCGCGATATGCAGACAATGGTGCCGTGTTCATGGACTCCTCAGCCAGTGCAGGTGGAGACGGCGTTTGTGTAGGGGTGGGAGCTAGGAAAGGAGGAGAAGCGGCAGAGGACAGACGTGCCAGCGCGGCCTGCAGCTGTCGCGTCAGCTCTTCAACTTAGAGCTGCTGCGCAGTTATAGTGTCCTCGAGTGCCGCGATTTTGGGGTCCAACGTGTGAGGCTGCGTTGTCAAGTTTACCAGTGGTGTGGCCGTACTGGTGTTGTTTGTGGTGGCGGCGGGGGCGGATGCCTCAGACCTGGACAGTGGCGGGAAAGGGAGCGGTGGTGGCTGGAAGACTGGGCACCGCGGGACGTAGATCAGTGGTGGAGGCGGGAAGGCCGGAAGCTTTTGAGAATGGGCCCAGTGTGTGGTGCTGGTGTAGAAGGCTGGAGCTTAGAGTGGGACGAGGGTGACGGGCCAGTCCTGTTGAATCGGAGTTTGCACGGGCGTGAGCCCTTGACGTGGCCTTCTTTGCACCGGATGTAGCATGGGACGCAGGTCGGGGTCTCCACTTTCTCGTGGGTGTAGCCGCAGCAGTAGCAGAGGGCGGACTTGGGCTTGGTGCAGACATCGAAACGATGGCCAGAAGTGTAATAGTTCATGCAGGCCTCGGCTTTCGAGCGGAATGGGTGGCAGCGGTAGACGCCACAATTGAGTACTATCGACGAGGAGAGTGTGGTAGTACCGACGAAGGTAAGTAGGATATATTTTGAGTGCCCCAGCCTGCGTGCGTCGGCGATGGCATAGGGATTGTTCAAGTTCATAGGTTAGAGATTTGTTGTCCTGTGTTTGGGAGTCTATGGTGTTGTAGATGATGCCGTGGAGAGCGTTGTCTGGTGCTTCCATTAGGCTCGTAGGGGGGTAAGAGATGGTAGCCAAGCGAAGTTCAGATGTACGGAGGTAGAGGCGTGTGCGTGACTCAGATTGGGTGCTGGCAGTAAGTGAGTTGTTGTACGGATTGATGCGTACACGATCAGCAATGCGGGCGACAGCGTAGTCGATGGTGACGAGCTGCAGAGGGTTTGAGTAAGACGCCCTTAGTTGTAGTGCGGAGGTGAATCTCCCTCCTGGTCTGAAGACGATTTTGAAGTGCTCCACGGGGATTCGGAGAAGGAGCATGACGATGAAGAGTGGGAGCGCGGGGGGTGGTGTTCGGCGGTGAAGTGGTCTCCTGCGACGGTGTGGAGGAAGGCGGCGTAGAAGTTATAGGCTGGTGGGCCGGTGCTGCACGGTGTGCTTTCACTGCACGAATCCAGCGTGAGTCGGCTTCGAATTCAGCTGGGGTGATCAATTCGTCACCTACTTGATACTCCATGTCAGCGGCTTGAAGATTTAGGAACACTTTCGGTGAATGGGGCGAAATGCGAGTGGTCGTCAGCCGCTGCGATGGCTCAGAACGCTGGTTGTGCGTTCCGCAGGGGACGCATAGTCGAGCGTCGCACGATAGTTTCAGTCAAGGCCTCCTAGAAAAACTATGGCCTGGAACGTCGCTCTCTTTTCAGTTGGGAGCCTCCTGTCAGCACAGCAATCTCGGAGACCATGCCTCCTGCTTTGTGTTGCGACCGGCCGCCGCGTAAGACCACTCACCTCCATACTACTCAGTCACGTGACATGAACCGTACCGCCCTATCACGTGACATCACGGCTGCTCGAAGGGCGAGCGTCTATTTGTCGTACAGGAATCTTACTAGGAAGAGGGTTTTCTGGGGATCTTCTGATGCATGAGATTTTCGATGGTGGCGCCGTGACGTCGCAGTAGAGCTATTTGGAACTGCCGCTACACCAGCCCAGAGAACTCGTTGAGGCCTGTAACTGATCTGATTCTCATTCTCAAAGGCTGCAGAAATTTGAAGTCTCTTTCTTCATCTAACCACAACGACCATTCTCAAGCTAGCACCCTAATGGAACGTTCGGTAAGTATCATTTATCGTGCTTTGTCTTCACAAGTTGTGCAGCTTCGTGTAGACAACACAATACACAAACCGGTGCCTCGTAATGATTTCTTCAACGTCGTGGTGACTACGCTTGCTCGATCGACATACAATGTAGTAAACCGGTGCCCCGTAGCGATTTTGTGAACATCATGGTGATTGCTCGATAGACAGACGTCGCAGGCTGCAATGCGCTGCTTTGCAACAACAGGCAAGCAGTCGTCTTTATTACTTGTACTTTTACACAGCCCTGTCGGTCGCTATCCGATATGTAATAGCCAGAAATACTTCTGCAGTACATATCAGACAGCGTGATAATATAGAGCTATGTTGGTGAGATTCGAGAAGAATTTCGCAGAGGCTTCCCATGTACATAAGCACTTATGTCCTGAATTCTTTGGCACCTCTTGTGGCATCCTGAAAAGTTGTGTAACTCGCTTCGAGTCATCCACTCATTGCTCTAGTATGCTGCAATGGCGAAATTAAATTGTGTTTCGCGTTGGCCATTTGGGATAAAGAGAGTAACACTGGCGTAATTGTAATAGCCTAAAATGCTTAGGTTGAAACATGCATACGCCCACTTTTGTGGAACTAAAATGCGATAAATTCTTATCGAAAAAAACATTGCTTCAAGTGCGTTAAGAGGTATTGCACAAACACCTTTGGTCTCCGTAGCACACTTTCAAGGGGGTGAGGCCCGACTTGTGAATGTCAGTTTGATAAATTCCTATTTGTTTTAAGTGTGAATACACTTTATAAGCGACCCCGAACCATCCACCGCCGTCGGCGGCGTCCGCAGTGTTCTCTCTATCATTAAAAGAAAGAGGACTTGGCGGGCCGCAGCGCGACGCTCTACCGAGTAAGCCATGAACGCGACGCTGATACCGGTGTCGCTCCTCCGCTCTCCTCGCTCGCTGCAGCTATGCGCGCACCCCTCTCTCTCGCGCGCCCGCCTTCTCTCTCAGTCTCCCGTCGAGAGCGGGTCGTGCGATGGATGTCCCGGAGGCAACGCTACTATCTGGATATAAGGCGCCTCACTAACACCGATATATATATATATATATATATATATATATATATATATATATATATATATATATATATATATATATATATAGAGAGAGAGAGAGAGAGAGAGAGAGAGAGAGACTGCGGACGCCGCCGACGGCGGTGGATGGTTTGGGGTCGCTTATAAAGTGTATTCACACTTAATATATATATATATATATATATATATATATATATATATATATATATATATATATATATATATATATATATATATATATATATATATATATATATTGGTTTTTTACCACGTGCTTCTCCGCAGCGCACGTGCATGGCAGTGAAGCTAACTTTTCTCATGTATTGCATGGTTTGTTTTGTTTGCTTTTTTTTGGGGGGGGGGATAGAGATGAGCGTTCCAAGTTCGAATCAGCACTTATTTTCTTTTACATTTGTCCAATGACTTGTTTTTTAATTATGTACACGTATTTGTCATGAACCTGTCATCAAAATCCTAAGCTCTCATTTTATGGAAAAACATGCCATCATCTAGTGCCTTCTACAAACTGCTGTACCAGGGAATGAACATGTCAGCTGTTTCTCATGCTAATACATACTGGGCGACAGAAAGACCATGGAATGAGTTTGTAAGCAACTATACAGTCGAGCTGACATCTCCAGAGCCCAGAGACGGGCCATGCATTATGGCACCACTGCACACTAACACATACCCAAACTTACCGACATACTCAAAGCTACATTCTGCGGTATACTGATACAAGCGCCCCTGGAGCTTAACGGTGCGAACACTGACACATATGTATGAGTATCTTTCATGTCCCTGTGAGATGAACGAAATACGGGGTATGCACACACCTCGATCCGAGAGGTGGCGAAAGTATCGCGGGGCAGCGACAAAAATTCTGGCGATCTGGCCATTTTTGAGCGCAGTACTGGGCTAGACTACGTTCTGTGTGCGCTCTGTCTTCACTAAGTCCGCACGTCATAAGAGAACTGTCAAAAGTGTCAACTATGCAAGCCGTCCTTTTTAGTTCACATACAGCAGTGCGTGTCTTAGCATTACGTGGAAAGTTTCGAACAAGTTTATTTGCGTTTGTGAAGAGGCGGTACACGCCGTGGTAGCACGCCAGTCAGCAGCGACAGTGATGAACTTCGCCGTATTTGGTTGTAAGAGCCACGTGAAAAGAAGCCAGGGGATGAGGATGTTGCCTCGGTAGGTTTCTTTTTTACACCAAAGGAGCTGAATCATGCCAGAAGACCGCAGAGGTAACAGCACGACGAAGGATGTAGTCGTTTCACCGTATAAACTACTGAGACATCCTGCCTTCCCCTGACCGTGTTTACCAGATTCACCGGGGCTAGCACGACAGAAGAAACGTGACTAGAAATGAACGAAAAGTCAGCTTACCTTTACGGCAACAGCGATCATGCTGTACAGCACAACTTTCATGCCTGCGCTAAACAGCTGCGATCACTCGGCTACAAAAGCTACGAAGAACGCTTCAGCTATATGAATGTTCCCTCTAGTCTTGCTACAGCCCAACACATGCACACTTGTTTGGACAACTTTCCTTGCTAACATCTGTGGCAACCCCCCCTTATCCTTTAACGTCGAAGCCTGCAAGAGACACTAGCAAGCTTTTGCTTCTCAAGTTTTGTTTACTTCAAGCTTAAATCTGATTCTTTAATATAATCTACTCGGTAAACTGCTTGAAGTAAACTGCTGTACGAAATCAGGAATATAGCATCTTAGCGAATTTAGCAAAACTGCAACCAAAAAGTAAATGGAACACTGTGCAGCTAAAATCCAGGGAGGACCCCTCAGTGCTCATTCCTGCTAATAATGGCAGTGCACAGTTCTGGCAGGTCATTTCATAAATTACGTTCATGCTCTAACCGTGAACAGAATTTATTTATTAGTCAGGGACACTCCACAAACAAGTAGAGACGCATTCACGTGAGCAGCGGCTCTTGGTGCCAAAATATATGAACCTATTTTTCTTCCAAAATACATTTATTTACATAACAAAGTTAATTCAATAAAGATTTAGTCTATCTTTCTTCGTTTATTTAGATCAATAGTGAAATTTGTCAATAAAAAACACGGCTAAAAGCAAACATTGCCAGACTGGGCTGTTCCACCTATACAGCAGTAGCAGAAGACAGACTGCAATTACAACCATAAAATGATACATGTAAATCAATTACTGCACTAGTTTTACACAGATGAAAGTACTGAGTAATTTGGATGATCATCCTAGGCCGATCCATGCAAATGTGGACGAAAGCGAGGGGGCTCCCAGTTTGAATGAACCGTTGTTGATATCGACGTGTTCAAATTATTTGTAGTTTTCCCCCATTGAAATACATAAAGCTGTGCCATGATTAGGGTGTCCGTTTTAATTAAAGCGGTCCTGCTATACGTTTTGAGCATGGTCAGAAAAAGCTGTGCATTGGTAGTAAAGGCTTCCTAGAATCTGTGGGCCAAGTATTATAGGGCAGCACACGGCCTGCAATTCACAAGAACTTGCCAAAGCCCGCTATAAAGACTTTTTTTTCTCTCGTCAAATGATGGAGCAAGTTAAAAAATTGCTCGTAGAAGGCCATCTGTCAGCCTTTGGCCGATTTGAAAATTGACGCATTCAGTCGTTACAGGGATCAACGTGGCACGCCACGACTTTTCCACACATGCAAGCACGATCACACTAAAAAAGTTGTGCATTGGAATAAAAAAAGCGAAAACTGCTCAAGGTCACAAGGCCCGCATGGCATATTTTCTTTGCCCCTGCCATCCCTCTTTGCTTAGCTTCCAGGGATTTCGTCGGGACAAGAGAAGAGAGTATGCAATTGCAGCGTGTGACAAATCTTTGCAACTCCGCTCGTACTCGACAGATACTTAAAATTTTTGCAGCGTTGAATTCGTGATACAATAAGCTATTTTAGTGAATTTACGGTGAGTTTAAAAAGTGTTTAAGGTCCCTTTAACGTTTAAACGAATGAGCTTTTAGTGCACTTTGTGCCAGGCCATACTTCAGTGACATAGAGAGCATGCTGGGTGAACTGAAACGATGTGGGCGATGCGGCATCAGGAACAATCCCCCGCCAAACTTTGTTTACAGGTACCAGATGGGCACCTGTTTCACAATATTAGCCATAAAATAAAATTATTTTAATGTTTGTGTATTTCTTGCAATGTTTAAAATACTGCTGGCGTAAGCAGCCAGCACCAACTAGAAAGCAGCTAAGAACGCAGCAAGAGAGGTGAATGGCGATAGCCTTCATCGTGGACCCTGCAAATTCATCTGTCATTGATGTCTGCTATAGTCGCAGAGCAGCTGAATTTTAACATTGGGCCTGAGCATCCACTAAATTCATTGTACTGGTAATGAGTTCACGAGGTGCCATGACCCAATAGAGGCACCTGTGCTTACTTTGAAACCATATTTTAAACAGTTTGGGATTACCATAACCAGTAATGAATGGCTTGTATAAGAAGCTCAACATGCAGTCTGAATATCTTTAACCAGAAGAACCAAAGCAAATTTTCACATTGTGAATTTGTTGGCATTTCAGGAACAACATGGCCAGATGACTAAAGTAGGTGCCACTTCTGGATCAAAAGTTAATGTTCAAGAATGGGTTGCAAAATGTAAAAGGCAGATTTGGCATTCTCCTTCAACCATCAGCTGTCCAACATCTGAAAGGTGCAAAGATGAACACACTATCATGTAAACAGGGCCATGTACATGCACTGACACAAGTTTGTTCGGCTGTTGTAGAAAAAACCAAAACATTTTGGTTCGCATGCACCAACAACAAAATGAAGGCCACAGATCAGCTCCCCCAGTTTAAGCAAGTTCGTAAGAGGCTGCATATCAGCATTTGGTCCGTTTTACTCAATCGCATTCACTTATTTCTTTGCTCTATTTTTGTGAGCATTTACCTGCCGGGTAATCATAATCTAAACAGATACTTTGGTTTTCTAGCGCTATCAAAAAAGAAAGAACCAGTTGAGTAACTAGTGAAGGCGGGACTCTAGCTCGTCCGCGGTTCTCTATCCAAAAAAACGAAAAATGGTATAGTTTGTACCTTGCATGTGTACTTGTATTATTAGCCCCAAACGACTGTCTGCACACTCTTCATAAGTTGACCATTTGCAGGAGTCTCCAATGCGGCTTTTCTGCAAGGTTGTTTTACAGCCAAAAGGAAAAAAACTCTCCTGCCCAGACTACTTTTCTTACTTACGCAACAAAATGTCCTTTCCCCGAACAATTACTGAGTGGTTGTCCCACCTCAAACGAACCCTAAGATTTCATGGTGGGCGAGGCACCTGTCGTTCGTAAAGAAGAGAGTGGGGTTAGGCAACACAATGAGTGAGAAAATCAGTCTGAGAACGAGACCTTTTGGTTGGAAAACAACTTTGCTGGAAAGCCAGCTTGGAGATTTACACAAATGGTCAATTTGGCTATCAGTGCTTTATAAAAATATCCAGCGGAAACCCTGGTGGTCATTTCTGTGAATAGTCTCTAAGGAAGGGAGCTTTTGCTGTCAAAATATTAATCTTGGATACAAAAAACAATGTTTACAGGCATTATCTGATCACAAAATTGTACAGAGTTGTGCATTGCGCATAATTGCTGCTAGAAAATACTATCCCCAAACAGCTTCTTAGAGAAAACGCCGGAAATCCCTGAAAAGTACACGCTTACACTGGTTCACCTTAGTTAAGGGATGGCGTGGCGCAGCATAAATAGGCATCTAAAACTTTGTACACAGATAACTGATTTTTCATAGATATTATCGAAGCTTTTTGAATATACATGTTTGGTTAGAGTGCGAAAACGGCGAAGACAGAAGACAAAATGGACACAAACGAGCGCTGTAGGTGTCCCCCAGTACTCGCTTGTATCTGTTTTGTTTTTCGTCTTTGTCGTTTTCGTTCTGCAATTAAAAATTCGTCCGTACCAACTAGCCAAACTTTCAATACTATTGCAATATATTTTAACATAATTTCACTGAAAAATTAAGGAAAAAATGCCACCTTCTTGCACCCGCTTTCAGCAAGATTCTCCTTTGGATGAGAACACATACGGTTCCATTGAAAGAAAATAAGCTTGAGATGGGGGCAAGCAACTTGAATTTGTGAGTGAATATCAATCTATAATTTTGGGCAAGATTTGGAAGTATGCAACATATGGGCCACCTTATACTGGAAAGGCATCAGTAGTCAGCCAGCAGGCTCTGGCAAGCATCTCATTGAGTGCTTTCTGCTGCGCATAGAACATCGCAGCTCTATGTGGACGCGAAAATCGTCCTCACGGAAGCATTGACTGCAACCACGTGTTGTAGCTCCAGGTTGACAAAAAACGTCGAGCTCACCCAGGCTCGCGGCTTGACCTGAGCCTGAGTGAGCCAACTCATGAGTCCGTTAGTGTAAAACGAGCTTGTTGATTATGGTGTCAATGCTCTGTACCGCCAATATCTCTTATATACGAGGCATTGCGATATGCATTTTGGTCTTGCCCGTTTACATACGAGTTAACAGTGATTTAAATATGTGACTGACAAGACATATTTTTACCAAGAGCTCCTAGTGAAACTGTTTGCAGAAGGAGGTCATGGCACCTTTCCCTCTAACTCATGTCTCTGATCAATAAATATTGAGATGGCGCATGAATGCTAGTACATAATGATACTTGGAGTTCTAAACAGACATAATGCTGAAGTTCGTTTGATAGAACCACAGGCAAGCGATAAAAGGTGGAGTTTACTCGTGGCATGTTCAGATGGCAGCACCGGTGGCATTTTCTGTGCACTCATGCGTTGCCATACGTTTGTCTGGGCATTGCGCGTGCGTCGCCACATGTTCAGCTGGGCCGGCCATGACACTAGTGCACGCCACCACGGAGGTCGGCGGTGGAGTGTTGCGCATCAGCCCATGTGTGCTGGCAGACGACGTGGTGACATACTATTTCAGTCGTAATTTACAGTTGGCGCTGCCGCACAGAACCCAGCCGGACGGGACGGAAAAACCATGCGTAGGCTTACATCGTCCGACCGTGCTCGCACAAGCTATCTTTGCTGCCAGAATTTCAAGGCAACGAGGAAATGGCTGTAACCCTCTACGAGTTGGCACAGAACTGATGCAGCACAACCGCGAGGAGAATTGATGCGCATACCACTAGACATGTGGTGTCTCGCAAGTGTCTCTCAATGTATGGTTTTCCGTCGTTTTATATTTCATTCTTAGTACAAACAGGATGCTGGAAATTGTCGTCTGCTGAATGGCATCTCTCGTAGACGGCGCTGCTGCCATGGCATCGAGTCTTGTGGCTCACACGTTCATCTGACCTGTTGCAGGATTGGAAACTCGGTTGCTGTTTAACTTAACTTCCCTTCCTTTGTCACGGTGTCAGTGCACCTCAGCCCTCAAAAGGCTCACTTGGACTTATACTCGCCTAAACATTACTCAGTCGGTCTGTGACAAGTTGACTCTTGAATCAGTTTGTCAACTTATGGTTGTAGCCACTGTAAAGTTTCACAATCCGACCTTCAGTCATACCCCTGCCACACAGCCTTCCTCTGAAAAAGAGATTCACTCTCAGACACAAGACTAAGAGCGATCTCTCTTTTTGAAACAGGGTTCGTCGCTCTCTTTCACGGCCAAAAAGAGTAGCTGCAAAACCAATGGCTATCAAAAGTTAGGAACTTAACTTATGTATAAATTAGTAAATATTTATTATTCTGTTACCTAGGCTTATAAACAATTTCATATCTCGCAGAAGGCGTAAAGCACCCTTTAAAGGCTTTCCTTGTGAACTCTCTAAGTAGCTCAAATCTTTGGGTATATTACATGAAGATGCAGAGCACATCACATGCACGGTCTCAAGAAACGTGGCACTGCGCCGGTAACCAAAGAGACCTACCTAGATGCATGCAAAAAGCAACAGCTACAATTGTTGTAGAGAGAACAGACTTTATAGGCCAAGATACGTAATTTTGTCCTGCCTGGTTCTCTTTGTCAAAGCTATTCCCATGCTTTTGGTAGCATGTTTGAAAAAATAAACTCTAAGTAGATGTTCTTGGTGCCGTGTGCCCATGAAAAAATGCATCCTCATTAAAAAGTCTTTCTTTAAACTCTGCGAGAGATTGCTTATGTAAGAGAGTTCTGCGCGCTCATGTAACATCTTTTCCACACCGATGGTGGCATCATCTTTTCCAGTGGCAGCTCTCATGCTCACTATTATAGTTAAAAAGTATATAGACTGCGATCACACCGGTATTGAGGCATAATATTGCAATTTGGCAGTTATATACTTAGCGACAGCTTATCTTGATGTTGGAGTGCAGGTTATGGAGGCGGGGCTTCTGCACATTTGTATTTTTATTTATTTATTTATTTATTTATTTATTTATTTATTTATTTTTATTTTTATTTTATTTATTTACAATATTTCAGCAACACCCTAGTGGCATTACTGTGGGGGGTATACATACGAAGTCCAATATGATTGCTAATATTTCTGCAATAGTACACCTTAACACCCTAGAAAATTATAACAACATATTGCTACGTAGCCGACATATCAGCGGTGAGAAGACGACAACGAGGAAGTGGTCTGTCGGTTGTGCGTGCTGGCTTCCATTTTATTCGACGCCATACGCATCAGTTTGAATATAGATTTCAAACAGACACGCCTCGTGTCATTTTTACGTAACATCTTTGTGGTGGACGTGCTGGGTACTTCCCCGTCTTCATCACGAAGCTCCGCAACGGCCGCATCATCATAGGTCCAACCATGTCACAGGTTGAACAACCATCGTCTTCACCACCTGCCCCTACCGTGACTTCTACATACGTCGTTCTACCTCCTGCTCGTGTTCCCGGTGTATTTTCCAGTCAGGATGGCGTTGACGTCGACAAATGGATCAACCGGTACGAACGGGTCAGCGCAAGCTATAGGTGGGACCCGACTCTTATGCTTGCCAATGTGCTTTTTTACCTCGATGGCCCACCGCGAGTGTGGTTCGAGACGCACGAAGCGGAGATTACAAACTGGGACTCCTTTAAAGAGAAGATCCGCGACCTTTTTGGCGACACCGTTGGGCGGCAGATCACAGCGCGGAATCAACTGGCGGCTCGTGCACAGACGTCCATGGAGTCGTATGTCGCGTACATTCACGACGTCATCACCCTATGCCACCAGATTGACGAGCACATGAGTGAGTCTGAGAAAGTGGCCCATATGCTGAAAGGCATAGCAGACGACGCATTAAATCTTCTAGTTTACAACAACGTTGCCACTGTCGACGTCATCATTAAAGAGTGCCGGTGGTTCGAAGAAGCCAAGAGCCGCCATATTACTCAGCGATTCACCTGGCTGCCCAACACGGCCACAACCTCATAGTGTGAAGCCGCCCGCCAGTCCCCCACGTATGACAACGTCACACGCATTGTTCGTCGGGAAATTGAAGCCGCCTGTGCGGCTCCTATTCAGCCACCCGTTTTCGCAACGCCCGCTTCTGACCAACAACAGCCGTCAGTGGCGTTAATACAAGCTGTGGTGAGGCAGGAGTTTGCGAACCTCGGCCTTCCATCAGCATGTCCCTTGACTCGCCCTGAAGTCCCATCCTACTCCCGAGGACACGCTCACCGTTCACCTCCAACAATGCCCTTCCGTAACCCTCCGGAATGGCGAACACCAGACGACCGGCCTATTTGTTTTTCCTGCCACCAGCCTGGGCACGTTTCTCGCTATTGCCGCCGCCATTGGTCAAACCAACCACGTCAGACTCTCTCTACCTCGGCGCTCATGCATCCGACGACCCCTCGACGTTCAGTCGCCGCACCCTTCAATTTCTATTCGTCGTCATCTTACGAGCCTTCCACTGACGCCCCTTTGCCCGGTCGCTGCTACCCTGACACTCCTTCGTCCGGTCGCCGCAGCTCTCGCTCCCCGTCGCCGCTACGTCGCCAATCCCGCTCTCCGCCACATCTGTGCTTTTCCTCGCCGAGCTTCTCTGGACGACCGCAGCAGGTAAACTAGATATTGCAGCTTATAGAGGTGAAGCTGCAATACCAATGATGGCCGAAAATCCTCTACTGACGCTTTCCACGCACCATAGCCTGCTTGAAGTACAAGTCGACCATTTTCCTGTGACCACCCTCATTGACACAGGTGCGCACCTGTCTATTATGAGCGCTTCTCTACGCTGCCGCTTACAAAAGATTATGACGCCATCTACGACGCAGGCAATACGTGTTGCCGATGGCGGTACTGCACCAGTAATTGGAATGCGCACTGCTCGTGGCAGCATTGCCGGTCGTCACGCCGTGGTCCTTTTTGCCGTGCTAGCCTGCTGCCCTCGTGACCTCATACTTGGCCTTGATTTCCTTTCGGCACACTCGGCCTTAATTGATTGTTCGTCCAGTACCCTCAGCTAGATCTACCAATCTTTGCCGACTACTCTGCAAAGCCCCCCAGCCGCTTGAGCCCAACCACTTTCGTTCGCCTGCCACCTCGAGCCGTCACGTACGTGTTTTTGTCATCGACCCCTCCCGTTCCTGACGGTGATTATATCGTTACGACAATTACTGACGTTCAGCTGACGCGCAGTGTTACTGTGCCCTATACCATCGCGACCATAGCGGATAACTGTGTGTTACTTCCGCTCCTTAACTTTCGTTTCACCCCTCAAGTGTTGCCCTGCCAGATGTCTCTAGCCCAGCTAACTGCCATAACAGAGGACGATGTCAGTGTTGTCGCTGTATCTGCTCTTGATCGAAGCGCAGTCTCACGGTCACCCAGCTCAGACGATGGTATTTTTCGAAACATGATTGGATCGGAGCTGTCGCCTCACCAGGCTGACGCTCTCTGCCAAGTTTTGGCCTCATACAGTGACATTTTCGACACCGACGATCGTCCCTTGGGCCAGACTAAAATTGTCACTCACCGAATCAACACTGGTGACTCTGCGCCCATTCACCGTCGGCCGTACCGCGTGTCAGCGTCCGAGCGAGAATTGATTCAGAAAGAAGTGGTCAAAATGCTTACGAAAAACGTAATCGAACCATCAACGAGCCCTTGGGCATCTCCCGTGGTATTATTAAAAAAGAAAGACGACTCATGGCAATTCTGCGTCTTACGAAAAACGTAATCGAACCATCAACGAGCCCTTGGGCATCTCCCGTGGTATTATTAAAAAAGAAAGACGACTCATGGCAATTCTGCGTTGATTATCGCCACCTCAACAAAATTACCAAAAAAGACGTGTACCCTCTACCACGCATTGACGATGCCCTTGATGGCCTCCATGGCGCTACCTTCTTTTCATCTCTCGACCTCCGATATGGCAACTGGCAAATTGCTGTAGAGGACGTGGACAGAGAAAATACCGCCTTCGTTACCCCTGACGGTCTTTACCAATTCAAGGTCATGCCATTTGGGCTCTGCAACGCTCCAGAGACCTTCGAGAGAATGATGGACACGCTCCTACAAGGATTTACATGGTCGACATGTCTGTGTTACCTGGACGACGTGATCATTTTCTCACCTACCTTTGCAACCCACCTTGAGCGCTTTTCGACCATTCTATCCATATTTCGACGGGCTGGCCTGCAGCTCAATTCCTCCAAGTGCCACTTCGGTCTTCGTCAGATTACCGTATTAGGTCACCGCGTTGACGCTGCCGGCATACGGCTAGACCCGGCGAAAGCACGCGCTGCAATAATCTTCCCAGTCCCACGCTCTGTCCATGATGTTCGCAGTTTTGTGGGCCTCTGCTCGTACTTTTGCCGGTTCGTGAAAAAATTTGCGGCACTCGCACGGCCACTCACCGACCTTCTCAAACAAGACATCCCATTTTCTTGGGGCCCTCCTCAAGCTGACGCCTTCTCTCAGCTAATCACCGCTCTAGCGACACCTCCCATTCTTGCACATTTCGACCCCGATGCTCCTACAAAAGTGCGAACAGACGCGAGTGGTCACGGAATTGGTGCAGTTTTGGCGCAAATTCAGCGGGGCAACGACCGTGTAATCGCCTACGCAAGCCGTCTGCTTTCTAAGTCTGAACGCAATTATTCTATAACAGATCGGGAATGTCTCGCTCTTGTTTGGGCGGTTTCGAAATTCTGTCCTTACTTGTATGGCCGCCCTTTCCGTGTTATCACAGATCATCACGCACTGTGTCACTTTCTTCTCTGAAGGACCCCACTGGACAACTTGGTCGTTGGGAATTACGCCTACAGGAGTATTCCTACTCGGTTGCTTATAAGTCTGGACGTCTCCATCTAAACGCCGATTGCTTATCTCGCTACCCTGTTGATCAGCCCAACGAACCAGACATCGAGCCTAGCCTCAGCGTCATGTCAATGTCCCAGTTTCTTCAGATTGGTGATGAACAAGGTCGTGATGCTTCTCTGCGACAACTTATTGACCGTCTCGAATCTGCTCCGAACGACAGGTCACTTCGCATGTACCCCCTCCTGAATGGCACGCTGTACCATCGTAGCCTCCAACCAGATGGCCATGAGCTCCTCCTTGTCGTGTCAAAACATTTGCGTTCAACCGTGCTGCACGAGCTTCACGATGAACCAACTGCTGGTCATCTGGGTGTATCTCGGAAGTACGACCGCGCACGTCGCCGCTTCTTTTGGCGCGGTCTCGCCCGGTCCGTTTGCCGTTACGTGTCCTCCTGCGATAAATGCCAACGTAGGAAGCGGCCTACTGCGCCCCCGGCTGGACTTCTTCAACTGATCTCCATCCCAACCGAACCTTTCTTCCGTGTTGGTATAGATCTGCTCGGTCCTTTTCCCGAGTCGAAATCGGGCAACAAGTGGGTCGCCGTTGCTATAGACTACGCGACTAGGTATGCCATCACTAGAGCGCTCCCCACCAGTACCGCTACTGACGTTGCGGACTTTTTGCTCCACGACGTCATTCTACACCATGTCGCTCCTCGCTAATTTCTCATGGATTGCGGCCACGCATTTTTGTCCCGTGTAATCGACGATCTTCGGCGCTCTTCCTCGACGCACCACAAGCTGACCACTTCCTACCTGCCACTACAGTGAGCTGCTAGAAGGTGTGTAAAAAAAGCCGCCCGCATCTTCCCACGGGGGGAACTTGAGTAAATGCGTCGCAGAATGGTGGAAGTATCTCGTGAATGTTCCGTAATTGGGTATGGTTTTGGACTCACCGGGTAGCGTTTATCTCTGGTAGGCGTGCGGGTCGAGGCATGTAACAGTAACTCTAGGTCACGCTCATCGACGGTGCGTGCCCACGTACCAACGAGTCCCTACACGATGCGCACACCAAGTACGACTTGAACTGCTCCATCGGTTTTTCGTCGTCATCTTTGTCGCTTTTAACGTTGTATTTGATGACGACGCCCTTCAAGCCGATGTTTCCAAACGTGCTCCAAAGAGCCCAGAGCGCGTTAGTGTGCTTCACTTTGTTCGTGATGCTCCCGACCAGCGTAAGGTCATTGTCGAAGTGCAGTCAGTCACACACCTTACAGCTGTGTCCAAACCTGTGGTCTTCGACGTCGCGTTTGAAACGAGCGGCCGGCTGCGCAAACTGCTTGACTCGCTCCGCCGCTTTCGCAGCACGCTAGCGTTCACGAGCAGCTTCCGGAGCCGCCTCTCGTTGACGAAGTTTTCACGCCGTTTCTCGCTCACGTACCTCTGGTAATGAAGCTCGCTGCTCACGTTTTGCCGCTGCTTCTTGCGCACAAAGTTCGGAATTCACAGCTCGGCATTGCCGTTTTGCCCCTGCTTCTTATTTCCCGAATGAAGAATATGCAGCTCGTTTGAAACGCTTGCGTTCAGCGTCATATGCTGGTCTCTTCGCAGCTTTGTCTTCTGCGTTGCTTGATATTGTTGACGCTGAAGACGGTGAGGGTGGGTAACGTTGCCTTGAACGAGTGGTGAAACGATTATGTTGCGTTGTGCCCCAGTACTGGTTGAAGGTACTGTTGCCATCTGTTGCTTCCATCACATCTACTCTAGTCAAGCAAAGCGTGAAGTCAAGCGAAAGAGAGGACGAAAAGGGAGAGAGAGAGAGAGTTAGAGGGGAGAAGGGCCGAGCATGTGCAGTGGGGGTGTGAACGCCAACGGTGAGCGACATGGAGCCACTAAGAAATGCTCCGCATTATAAAAAAACAGTGCATAACTCTTACTTCTGAGTGTAAATGCGAAAGGATACACTGACCCATAGAACACAGTTTACTGACGTTTCAGCACCCGATATGGGAGGGAACCTTGTTTACAATAAAAGCCATAAGAAATGCACAGCGTACTTAGATACGCCTAGATACGTGACGTAAGCAGTTAAAGTACATTGTCAGAAGCATCTCATTACTCCTGTCCAGCGTATGTGCAGTCGTCTGTATCTGTATTCGAGGTGCAGGCGTGATGTGAGCTTCTTTTGAATGCGGAGCATATTATAGTCGAACCTACTCGTAAATCAGGTGGTGGCGGCGGTGTCTACATCCTTACTGCGCATGCTCGCGTCTCGTGCCAACTGTCGTTCTCCCCACTGTCACCTCGCAAGGCCGTCACAGGCAGCGTCTGCTAGTAAAAATTTACTGCTCGCGCAGCACAACCGTTCACTGACCACTCCGTAAATGTGGGCACTGGATGGGGCGTTTGTAGTTCAGTCAAGGCCGTCTTTACTTGGCTTTCACTTGACGCTTTGCTTGACTCGAGCAGATGCGTTGAAAGCGACAGTACCTTCAACCAGTAGTGGCGCACAACCCAACAGTGTCCCAGCACTCGTCGAAGGCAACGCTTCTCTTTGATTTAATAAATATGAATAATAAAGACGAAATGACAATTAAACACTTCCAAACTTCACCTAACTACGCAACAGTCACGCGATATCCCCCATTCCGTGACGCATTCACTCGAGTCCATCCCCCCCGTAGGAAGATGCAATTTTTTTCTTTGTCCAGAACACACAAGTTTTACAAATCTAGTTGGTGGTCTGTAGATTATGGGTGTTCAGAGAGTGCAGTCGAGGCCACACGTCATTTCGTGGTGTCATAAGTGTGTTGTTTACCTTTTTTCTTGAAATCACCAGTTTCACTAATGTACTGGCTGCCGCAATTGTGGAAGCCTAGTGCATAAATAAGACTAAGAAAATTCCTGCTCGGCAACTTGTCCCTCACATTGGATAAACTTTAGTTTCCATGTTAGTACATCCACTCTTTTGATGTCCGTTGCATCTACATATCACACAGCATACCTGATTTTTGAACCACAACTTTACTTATGTCTGTCTACGCCACGGTTTCTGCTCGGCTTGAAGGCCGCCTGGATTGTCTAGGCTAGAACTGCCATCAGCAGAAGCTTGCCGGGTGTAATGGTTAAGGACGTTCGTCACTATGTTCGTTTATAGCGGCCGAGAAAGGATTAACATAAACAATTTAAGCGAACAAAAGAAGATTTATATTGTACACTAGAGAAGGAAGTGACAGGAGAAAATAAAACTATATATCCAACCCTATACGCCAAGCATCAAGCAACATGCACGAGAGTCAGACCGCCATTAATCTGCGCAAAGTTCGCGGCTACGCTAACTCAGTGTCCAGCGCGTATAGTTCTCAGTTCGTAAGAAGAAACCGCTGTCTCACAGTTTGGGTCCCCGTCGGCCCGACATGATGCAGTCGTCGACGTGCGCGAGGGCAAAGGTGGCACGGCTGGAACGGCTGACGGCACACGGATGCGCTACCATGTGCAGCGCCATTGAGTCGGACGTCGCGGCTAACCCAGCAGTCAGGGTCGCAACTCCTGAGGTCCAGGATCAGGCCACGGCTCACGAGGACCACGCCCGGTAGGCCTCGCCCACGAACCTGCTCCCGGCCACTGCACCCAGGCAAGAGCCGTTCAGCAGGCCCCGTCCTTGGACCTTGTACAGGCCGACGGACTCGACCTCGAACAGACACACCGGAGCTCGACCTGGCCGACACGTACGGGTCCCACGTCCGGCTCAGGAACGCTGCCAGGAACTCGTCCTCTCGAGAGGCGCACCGCTTCCTCTGCCTTCGTGGCCTCAACCCTCGAGCTCTCTTTTCCGCACGTTCCTTCTTCTTCTCTTCTTTTTCCGGGTCCGTATCTCAGCCACGGCACACGAACAAGGTGAGGCTCTTGTCGATGTGCGACGCCCTGGTGACGCCGACGCTTGATGGCATGGGTGCGACTACCGAGCAGTCAACCCGCATCGGAGACACGATGCTCCATGCGCGTAAATGGCCAGCCCGTCCAGCGAACAGCTTGCGTCAAGGAGGAAGGAGGAAAAAACCTTTAATGATGCTGGCTGTGCCAAATAGCCCTTATCCCCACCGGGCTGGTTGACATCCCTAGTCCGGGACGTCATTAGTCGAGGCCGCAACCCGAGCCCGCTGCTCTAGAGTTCGCTGTTTCTCTAGTGTGGAGCTATTGAGTAGGGTAGTCTCCCAGTCCTCTTTGGTGGGGTTGGGAAAGGGGGTTAATTTTGGATTCATTTGGCAGGCCCAGACCATATGGTAAGTGTTGGCCACTTCCCCACAGTACTGGCACTGCCCACTTATTTTAGGGTCATAATATTTTAGTATGGCTGGACAGAGCAGCGTATTTGTCTGTAGGCGCCGCAGGATGCACTCCTCCGTTTTCGAGAGTCCCTTCGCTGGTGCGGGATACAAGCGGCGTTGCTCAATGTAGTATTCTTTGATTTCTCGAAACCGTGTTAAAGGTGTGGGACGTTCAGGTCTATCAGGGGAACGGGGAGTTTCCCGGGAAGTAAGCACGCGGGCCGCTGCATGTGCAGCCTCGTTACCCTGTAGACCCTGATGTCCCGGAGTCCATATAAGACGTTTTGGGGTAAGATCGCGGTTCCTGATGCTGAATTTTAAAAGTCTATTAGCCAATGGAGAGATTTCACCTGCAAGATAGCTCTCGCAGGCTCTTCGAGAGTCTCTAACTATTTGTTTTGAGTTTGGATGGGATACTGCCAGTGCAATGGCCACCTCCTCCGCCTTACTTGAGCTTGTGGCTTTGAAAGTGAGGCCGTCCACCTGCGTTCCTTGATGTATTACCGCCGCCGTGTAGTATCCCCTAGGTGACGGCCCGGCCACATCGACGTAATAGATCCCATTACGGGAACAAAGCCGTTGTTCAAGTGCCTCAGCGCGCGCTTGCCTTTTACCCTGGCGCGCCTCCCTGGTCATATTGCGGGGAAGCGAGGACACCCACAGTTTTGTTCTCCAAGGTTCAGTAATACGCTCCGCGTTTTCGATTTCGCATTCGTGTCGGATCAAGAGGCAGTCCAGTAGGCGCCGCCCGGGGGGCGTCTGCGTAAGACGCGTATATCGATTTGTGAGGTGGGCTTCTTGGGGCTCTTGTATAGAGTTAAAGACTCCCAATGCAGAGAGTTTCTGATTTGAAGTGCTGATGAGTAAATCAAGTGCGCGCTTAATTACTTTCCTAAGAATGGCATCGACTCTGTTCTCTTCGTGTTTAGTCATTCGTAAGTACAGTATTGAATATAGAATCCTGCTAGTTACAAAAGCATTGGCGAGCCGAATCGCGTCCATTCCTCGTAGCCCCCCGCGCTTGTTTGACACTCGGCGGATCATGTGCCCGACCTGTTCTCCAATTTTCCGTAGCTTGTCTAGCGTGGTGCTGCTTTTGTTCTGTTGTGAATCAGAAGGCCAAGGATTCGTAGTTCTGAAACCTCTCGTATTGTTGATCCTGATACCATCAAGTTCAGGGTCGTCCTATCTTTAATGTTTTCTCTGATGTGCAGGAACTCAGATTTGGTTGGAGCGCACTGCAACCCACACTGGGCCGCATAGTCCTCCACAATGGAGGCGGCCTGCTGCAGGCGGTCTTCAATTTCTCCTGAACTGCCCCGATTCGTCCAGATTGTTATATCATCAGCGTATATTGCATGATATATTCCTTCCACTACTGCCAGTGCTTGCGGGAGCTTCATCATGGCAATGTTGAATAGCAGCGGAGACAGGACAGCTCCTTGCGGGGTTCCTCGCGTCCCCATTTTGAATGGTCCATGTTCCTCGTTATCTATGCGAATGAACGCCAGTCTTTCAGAGAGGAAGTCTCTCATGTAGGCAAATACTTTCTTACCGCAATGGACACTACTCAAGTTCTTCAGGAT
The DNA here is from genome assembly GCF_013339725.1 of Rhipicephalus microplus. Lineage (NCBI taxonomy): Eukaryota > Metazoa > Arthropoda > Arachnida > Ixodida > Ixodidae > Rhipicephalus > Rhipicephalus microplus. Next base: position 63,778,253 of record NC_051173.1, on the reverse strand, counting down.
GCTTTCATGTTTAACGTTGTCGAATGCGCCTTTGAGGTCGAGTGCAAGGATTGCTCTGTCGTTGCGCGTCGAGGAAATGGGTTGGATAATGTCTCGTTTTAGTTGCAAGAGGGTATCTTGCGCAGACAGGTGGGGCCTAAAGCCAAACATGGAATCTGCGAAATGCCCCTTGCTCTCGAGGTACGTGGCGAGACGGTCTCTAACCATTGTTTCCATCAATTTGCCGGCACATGAAGTTAATGATATAGGTCTGAGGTTGTCCGTGCTGATTTGCTTGCCTGGTTTGGGGATGAATGTGACAACTGCTGTTTTCCATTCAGTTGGCAGTGGTTGGCCATCCCAGATCGCGTTAATGTATTGCAATAGATGCCGATAAGAATCGTCTGACAGATTTGCTAACAGTTTTACCGTGATCAGGTCTCGGCCCGGGGCAGTGCCCCTGCGCATTTTTTTCAGTGCTGCTTTCAGATCGCACATTTCAAAAGGGTCATTGAGCTGACTGTTTTCTCCACCTGCGTATTCATATGCGTTCCTGTTGGGATCCGTGGTGCGACATAGGTATCTAGCACACAAATCATCAGCCAGCTGGGAGTTGGTTCTCTGAAAACTGTGCAGGGCTCGACGGAGCTGCTTTTGCGCTTCTCCTCGGGTTTGGGCGGGGTCCACGAGAGTTCGAAAAAGGCGCCATGCTTTCTTTGTATTCATTTCTTTAGCTACAACATTGCACCGTTCTATCCAGTTGGATTCGTTCAGTTGTGCAGCATATTCATCCGCTTGCTTACTCAACTTGGCTATTTTAAGTTTAAGCTTGCGGTTGAATTTGTTTTTCCGCCAACGTTTAGTTAAGCTTCTGCGGGCGTCCCAAAGGTGGAGCAGGTACTTATCGACAGCGGGGGTGTCTTCCGTTGTCTTTATAGTTTTAAGACACTCTAAATTGGCTGCAAGGAGCTGTTTTGCCCATCCCGTATATCCTCCCGCCCCTGGCACAGAGGGGATCACCTGTGAGCGGAAGGCTGTCCAATATGTCAGCTTAGCTTGGCTCCATTTTCTACGGCCTATGTTGCCGGAGAGTGTGATTCTGAGGAGACAGTGATCACTGCCGAGCGTTTCTTCTAAGTTTTCCCATGTTGCGTAGGAAATGTTCTTAGTCAATGATAGATCCGGGCAAGTATCTTGGTTTACAGAATTCCCGATTCTAGTGGGTTTTATTGGATCTGTGAGAAGCGATAGACGAAGAGTGGATATGAGTTCTGCCAATTTCCGTCTCTTGGGGACTTCGCGGGTGTAACCCCAATGATAGCTGCGGGCGTTAAAGTCGCCCAAAATCCCTAGTGGGTTCTTATCTGCTTCCTTAATCGCTTTATAAAACATTTCGTTGAAGACACATTGCCTAGATTTTGGAGAACTGTTTACATTTACAATGTACAAGCTAGGATCTTGTCTTTTATTGGGAAGGACTTTGACGATTGTGTATTCATGCGCCTCTGACAGATCAAGGTCTATCTGACAAGCGGTATACTCCTTGTGTACGAGAACACGGGTGGACGCACTTCCCTAAAATGAGTTGTAACCAGGCAATTTCGCCTGTGCGCCGGTTTCTTGTAGCGCCAAAACTGCAGGGGTAAAATGGGGATTCTGCAGGAAAAGGTTAAGAGTGGCCCTCTTTTTCCTATCTTTAAACCCCCTGCAGTTCCACTCGAAAATATCAAGTTGCTGTTGTTTGGAGCTTTCATTATTATGTTTAGAATTGCCTGCCATCATGAATTTATAATTGAGGAGGTGTCATTTTCGCCACTGCATCCAGCGTGGGAGCCTGGAGAGGCGTGGGGGACTAAGTTTGGTTGGTTAACAACTGGGCGATGTTGTTCTCGGATTCAGAATTTGCCAGGTTACCATGAACAATTTTGCGTCGGGGTTGTTTTGTTGTCTTAATGCTAGTTTTGAGTTGGTCCAATTGGGGTGTGAGCCAATTTTGAATGGTTTGTAGTACACTGGCTGTGAGAATTGGCACAATGCTTTGCTTGAGGTCTTGCATAGCGGCTTGAACTGATAGGTTCAGCTGCTGCGGAATAATGTCTTGTACTGTAAGCTTGGTTTGTTCTAGGATCATTTTGCTCTGCTCCTCAAGCTTAGCCTCTAGTCTGCTTAGTCGACCTTCTATGTCGTTCGAAGCACCTACTACAGTTTTAGACACACTAGTGTTACCCGATACGTCTGACTGAGTGTCCTGCTCATCGTCCGAGCAGTCGGAGGTGTGCATAGCCACCAGTTCCGACGGTGGTGGAGGAGTAGCAGCCTGCGACGTCTTCAGCGCCCGATTTTCGCGTTCCAGAGTTTCAATGCGTTTTTTCATGGCTTCCCATTGTTTTAAAATTTAATAATTGGAGGGGGAGGCAGTGGTGGTGGTGAGAGACTGAGAGGAGACCCCTACCCAATTGCTCACCTGTTTGGGCGGGTTTGCCAGTGGCGGGAAAGCCTTGGCGCCGAAGGTTGGCGGCCTCGACTTCTGTCCGGCTGGGGCTTCGATCGGCTTGGGCTTGTTATGCATGGGCTTTGCTTTTTCGTCAGTCCTGAGAGGGGCTGAGGGCTCTTCTTGCTTGTTTTTTAGTCCATGTTGCCACTGTGTTAGAGCAGGCTTCCATGCCTTCCGGAATTTTTCGACGCACTGCGCTGAGCCGGTGAAATGGTTTTCACCGCATATAAGGCACTCGGGTTGACAGTCGTGCTTCGCTGGGCCCTCCGGAGTGAGTTCCACCTTCGCACCACAGTGAATGCACCGCTGATTGTCCGGATTGGGGCACGCATCCGGTCTGTGGCCCACCGTTCCACACCGGTAACATGCCAGAACCGTTTTCTTGTAGTAGCGCACTGGCACGTTTTCTGAGCAGTAGTGAATGAATCTTGATACGCGGCGTCCTTTGAAGGTCACCACTGCAACGTTCGATGTTCCGAGTTTTCGCACATACAAAATTTCGCCGTCGATCACCTCCAGCTTGCGTCGAAGGCATTCCGAAGTTTCGTTGCTGCGACGGTGACGACACCCTTGCAGGTTTCTCCGGCTGATTTCAAATGTCCTTGAAATAGTACCTGGCGGTCCCCGATCGTCAGCGTGATGTCCCCAATGAGCTTGGAGGCCAGGCTTTCCGTTTTCACACCTACAACAACGATGTTTTGGTCCCGCACCGGCCACACGGAGATACCAGCGCTCGTGGTGCTGCCGGTGAAGCGTTGCACTGCTGTGCCAATCCCGCCTGGGCCGAACGCAGCGTGCAGATCCATGGTTATTTTTGGTTTAAGCACAATAACCAACTCGTCCGACCGGATTCGAGGCGTGTGTGTTGGCTTGCACGTCTCCAGCTGCCGTGGGGACTCAACGCAAGCTGCGGGTGTTGATCCTGTTTTGCGAGCCTGTGGCTGGGCGGCGGCCGTCGAGCCTCGGGGCTTCATTTTAGCGAGCTTCTCTTGCATTTGGCGAACCATGATCTGAAGATATTCGTCTTCACCTGGTATGGGGTCTTCCCGTGTTTCTGCCACCTCGATGTCCACCCACGGCATCGTGCTGGGGTCGTAGCCTGTCTTCGTGGACGCTGCCATGGCTGGGGAGCCCGGGCGTAAGCCTCGTCGGCGTTAGGCTTAGCCGGGCTCGGGCGTCGCGTGGTGTTGAACCAGTCGTAGATTGGCGGAAAATTGGCCTACCTGGATAAAATTGGTATCCAGAGGTTCCTGATGGCTTCGCCGAAACGCTGAACCCGGTTTCTGGTGGATGTTTGCCAAAAATCTACAACATTCGTCAATTTCCGACGGAGTCGACGTGACATGCGCCTCACGCGCACGCTGAAACGCCACGTCTCCCCAGCTTGCGTCGAGACGCGATGCTCGGCGCAACCGTGACCATTAGCCAGGCCACCTACGTCGCTGTGCCGAACGGCTGACCGTGGAGACGCCTCGCCGAGATCCGCGATGCCCTCGGCAGGGAAGAAAACAGGAGGCCAGGCCGCGCCCCGAGATGCAGTACTCGTGCCGGCAATGCCGCCCCAGCTGGTGGTGGGACGGCAGCAGCGTGGACGGCCGTGTGCCCTGGCCGGAACCTGGATCGCCTGCGTCCGACGCTTCGGCCCGCTGTCTCCCGTCTGCCGCTGCTTCGGCTCGTCCCCAGCCACAAAGCTTACTGCCACGTAATGGTCACACGTGGGCCAATCGTGGCACGCCACCTCTATGGGCCACCACAGGTCATCAGCTGATTGGCTGAGCTCACGCGCACATTACACGCGCCTTGCCCCGCACTTGCGTCGTTGTCGTTTTCTTCACTCATCACACCGGGCTACCCATGTCTTTAATAACAATATTATTATTATTATTATTATATTATATTATTATTATTATTATTATTATTATTATTATTATTATTATTATTATTATTATTATTATTATTATTATTATTATTATTATTATTATTATTATTATTATTATTAGTTTAATATGATTGTTATTGTTATTATTATTGGTGATGCAACAGCAAACGTCCTCAGCTACACACTTATTGCTCGTGTTTCAAGGATAACGCATGGGTAACTTCAGCTAAATTTTTCATTTTGGCTTTCTGAGGTTGTGTAAATAAATCTGCAATTATTTTTCAGTGTCGTGTCTGCAGCATAGTACTTAAATCAAGCCAACGTGCCGACCTTCGTGATTCTTCTGTGGAATCAAGGAAGCTGTTGCACCTTGACAGATTCATTCTTGCAAACACATATTCAAACGTCGGCAGTGTTGAGCACTGCACGGGCCGATTTTTCTGGCACGGGGCCAGGCCTGGTCCAAAAAATTCATGCGCAGGCCCGCCCGAGCCCAGCCCGGGGTTTTAAATACGGCCCGTGTACGGCCCATGTACGGCCCGTGTTTGGGCCTGGGGTTTTTAAATATGGCCCGTACCTGGCCCAAGCCCAAAAAGTTTGGGCCTGGTTCATTTTAGCCAATTATGCCTTCAGCATAAACGAAGCACCATCCAATCTTCGGTTATTGAGGAAATCCCTGCAGCACACAAGATAACTTCTAAAAAGTGCTTTGAGAATTTCTTTCAGGGCCACAACTTTACCCGTTTCTGTGTATATTTCCGGTTAATTACACCTGTAACACTTTTAGGGAAAGAATTTCGAAACAATGACAAATGAAATCGAGTCATATAGCTGGCTTTTTCATCTACGCAGTGTTAACTGCACTACGTTATTTTGGCAATTTAGAAGTGTGGCAGTTTGGGCTAGTTGTTATGACATGACGATAGATACAGCGCGAGAGCAGAACGATGACAAAGAGACAAGAAGGACACAAGCGCTCGTGTCCTTCATGTCTGTTTGTCTCCGTTCTGTTCTCGTGCTATATCTATCGCCAATCTTGCGTTTCGAAGAAAGACTGCAAAGTATAATACCCTCATAAAGTGGAAAAAGTGCCATACCTTTATACTCCGGCTCTATATAAAGTGCATATGAGCATTGGCTATTGAGCTCATAGAGCAACTTTTCTGCGAATTCTGTTGAATGAAACAGAATATGAAAAAATGCCACCCGCATCTTGCCAGGTGAAGAACTCAAGTAAATGCATCGCAGAGCGGCAGGGGGGGGGGGTCACGTAAATGTTGCATAATTGGGTATGGTTTGGGAATGGTTAAAATTTTTCATCATCATTCCCATCCTGACTACTCCCACTGCTGGGCTAAGGTCTCACCCATGATCCACCAATCGACCCGGTCTTGTGCTTTCTGCTGCCACGTAATACCTGCGATCTTTTTACAAACCTTCTGTCTTCCCTTCGTGCGTTTGCCTTCTTTGTTAATCTAGTCAGTTACCCTTAATGACCAACGGTTATCCTGCTTACGTGCTACATGTCCGGCCCACGTTCATTTGTCCTTATTACGTCTTTATTAGTATACGTTATAGAAAAAAAAGAAAATTGTTGCCTTCAACGTCAAGCGAAAGCCAAGATGCACTTAACTGAAATCCTAACGCGTGATCCAGAGGGCGAGCAGTCGTTTTTTTACTAGCAGACGCTGCCTGCATCGGCCTTGCGAGGTGAGACAGGGTGAGGGGAGCGACAGTTTTGCGGGTGTCTTCTTGAGCTGGCACGTGACGCGAGCAGAAGCCGTCGCCGAAGAAAGACATCGTGCGACTAAGAAATGCTCCACATTTAAAACGCGCTTTAGCTGCTTCTGGCAGGAGAACACCAGGTTTGATTGATATGTGGGGTTTAACGTCCCAAAACCACCATATGATTATGAGAGACGCCGTAGTGGAGGGCTCAGGAAATTTCGACCACCTGGGGTTCTTTAACGTGCCCCCAAATCTGAGCACACGGGCCTACAACATTTCCGCCTCCATCGGAAATGCAGCCGCCGCAGCCGGGATTTGAACCCGCGACATGCGGGTCAGCAGCCGAGTACCTTAGCCACTAGACCACTGCGGCGGGGCAGGAGAACACCAGGCTAGGTAGGGGGTTAAATTAACCCTACATAGGTTAAAAACAAATATGTGGGGCTAAATTGACAGTATGTAAGAAAAGACTTGTTGGGGGTGATACATTATGGAAACGTGTGGCGTGCAAAAAGACAATAAGAAAGATGACTGGACGATGCGCTGTCCTGCACATCGTCCTGTTGTCTTATTTAGTACACGTCTCTGTCATGCGCCACACGTTTTTCACAATGAAAGGGTTACACAATTTCTTTTCCTTCTTTTGCGAGTAAGAAATTGCTTTTAACTGGTTTTTCATCACTTCTAGAAATGAATATGTCCCCAATCGCGTTATTCTCTGTCAGTCTTGAATTTTAAATGTTCTGTCTTGGGGAGTGAGAGTGATGCCTTTTTATTTGTAAGGTGGCACCCCGTTTTGGGCATTTATCGCTCTCTCTTTTTTTTTTTGCGGGCTATCTATGTAAAGTATGACGAGATAGCGATGTGCTCAGCATTCACAATGCTTATGTTACGCAAGGCCTTCAAGGGGATGTGGCCAAAGGACGACCTGCGGAAACTGCACACTCAATCGGCGTTGTGATCTTCAGAGCAAAGTTCACCTTTGCTGAAGATCCAAGTGCGAGAACTGAAGCAACAGACAGCTCCAAGACATGATATGTGAAATTCACATTTATGGGAGCTGCAAACAACATAAGAAAAAAGAATAAAAAGTGTATCCCCAGTGTTTATGTACTTTATTACAACCATTTAAAACTTGGTGAATTGGTGGCACTGCAGAAGGCCGATGAATGCTTGTCAAACTGTGGAAATACAAATGGAAGCATATGATCTTACCATACGCATTATCGCTGCTTCTTTCCTTTGCCCCCAAAAAACACGTGGTACAGCTAAGCGTACTTGGGAACTGACAACTGAGGACGTAACAGATGTTCAACGTAAAAACTTTTCTTGCAATGTCACACTAATTGAACTTCGCTCAATAAATTTTCTATGTATGCTCCTCCAAACAAGTGCAAGCATAGAATCTTAATTTGACTGCATCACCGAATTGCCTAAACATAAAAAGTTTATTTAAATTATATTCTCAATGCCAAACATTGCACAGAGGAGAGTGCTTAATACATTTATGGTATAGAATGTTATGCAAGACCCCTTAAAAAGAATAAGGGTCTGACTTGTTGGCAACGGAGCGGAGAAGGTGGTTCTATAGGTGAGGTGTAAACTCGCAAAGGCTTATGAGATGCACACGGTCTGCACTGGCTTCCGGTTTAATGGCTCTCCATCCGTCTGCTGCGTCCCTCCTTGGGTATCGTTGTGCTATCTTTCTTCATAGCAACCCAACGTGATTGATTGATTGATTTATATGTGGGGTTTAACGTTCCGAAACCACCATATGATTATGAGAGACGCCGTAGTGGAGGGCTCCGGAAATTTCGACCACCTGGGGTTCTTTAACGTGCACCCAAATCCGAGCACACGGGCTTACAACATTTCCGCCTCAATCGGAAATGCTGCCACCGCAGCTGGGTATGAACCCGCGACCTGCGGGTCAGCAGCCGAGTGCCTTAGCCACTAGACCACCGTAGCGGGGCCAACCCAACGTGTATGCTGTGAATTTCTAGAGCACGTTAGCATAGCCGCACCTACGACTGGCAACGAAAAGAAAGCATGTGCTGTCGTGAAATATTTTAAAGTGACAAACAACAGACTGCACATGCTATCACGATTCTGCATTTCTACGGAATAATAAATGGCTTGGACTTGGCTGTCACGTCTTTCAACTATTTTACACTTGTATATTTATGCAGGGTGCCCACTAACATGCTTATTTTTACGTGTTTCAATCTTTGGGGGTGCTCAGCTGCTTTTGCATTCGTAGTTGCACCGCAGCTCGTATCAATGTTCATCGTGTGAAAGGAGTATTTTTATTACTGAAACTACGCGTTCAACGGCAACGGCCTGGAAAACTGTTCAATTGTTCGTTTGTGATGACCTCGACTACATTACATCACTGACAAAGCTTTAAAAAGCTAAATATGTCGGCGGCAACTTTTTTTAGCAAAGTCGGGCTTGGTTGGCATTCACGTATTGCATCGTGTCGGTAAACAAGCTTGCCGAGACGACACTCACTGCATAGTTAGGCGCCGCGCTTGTCATGCGTAGTTACCTGTTCTGCTCGATGTGCACTGGATGAGGTATGAATAAACTGACTACTAAAATAAATGCTTGGAAAAACACATGAAATCACCCGTAACATATTGCATAGCTGTTCTATAAGTGGAATAATATTTTCTTGTCTACATAACGTTACTGACATCATTTTCTCCTACTGGTGCGAGGTCGTTGCCGTCAGAACCACTGACTGATTGCATATACATCACTGCAGTTAATGCCGTTGACAAAGCTGTGTCCATAAATTCCGCAGCGTCACCGCTGGCCTGATGTCGTGTGCCTGCTGTGTCACGCATTTTTCGGTATCTGGCTCAGAGCTGCCTGCACGTTACGGGGCGGCCGTGCGTTTTTGCGATAACGCCATGTGCTTGTAGTAGATGCGTATATAGTGCTTGTGGTTGTGCTGATGAAAAACTACACTTTCAAATTCCTTTCGTGCTTCCGTCTTGATGCCTCAGTTCCTCTTGTATTGCCAAAATGTCGACGGCACGTAGTCAACCTACCGTGAATTTTCGCTGCGAGCGCATGTACGTAAATACCACATGTGTCAAACGAAACCATCCATGCGGGATTTGAGACAAATATCACCCACCTGACGTTAGGCATCCAAAGACTATACCACTAACCGTGGCTGTCCTTATTACCACAAAACACACTTTCATATTTTATCTTCATTCCGAGGGAATCTAAACATCTTTTTCTCTTTCGTGCTCGAACTCGAGCAACCGACAGCTGCACAATCAACCATGCTTGCGTGAGCAATCAGCTTGCACTCCAATCGAAAGAAAAGGCGTGTCTACAGCTCCAAAAACGTGGCCAGCGAAACAGGGTGCCACGGATATCTTGAACCAGAAGCCGATGTAGTCGGCGCCTCCATTGAGCCTTTTCGGGTTTTACGCCTCACTTAATCAGGTGCTCTCTTCGGCATGAAAGAATTGAAGAAAAGGTTCGTGTGGCAACTTGGCACATAGACTTTGATGTTGCCATCTGTTCGCATTCAGGTGTAGCAAGTAGTGGGACACCCTCACTTACACATTTATTTAAATGCGAAGCATTTTGTAGCGAACTTCAGTGACCTTGAGCGTAGCGTAGCGTATCTATCTATCTATCTATCTATCTATCTATCTATCTATCTATCTATCTATCTATTTATCTAGCCGCCTACGACTTTTAGCTCTCCTGGCCGTTTCGATAAAGATATCAATACCAAACTTGGTATGGCATAACATGATAACATAAAAATCATGACACGCATGTCATGAATGTCATGATATACATTCCATGGTCCTGCAGCTCTTGCGGTGGTTTCGTTCACATGGCAAATTGCAAAGCTGGTATGGTATGGCATGATTGTATGGTGAATACAAGTGACAGACTCTAACATGAAAATCATGTCATGCGTGTCATGTAACAACATGACTACATGCTATGATCATGATGCGCTGGCGGCCATTTCGCTAGCTTCATTTATACGAAATTTGGTATTACAGCACGTGAATGGATGACAAAGGTATGATACTGGTGCAAACATGTTAAACATGAGATACGTGTCATGTAACAACATGACTACATGCCACACTGATGATGCGCTCGCGGCCATTTCACTCGCTTCACATTTATCCAATTTGATATTACGTGACGCGAACGGATAACGAAGTTAAATGGCTCGTGCAAACATGATAATCATGACATGCTTGTCATGTGAGAACATGACTACATGCATGGCCGCCTAGATAGGGCACGCGTGGCGTTTCTAAACCGCTATGGTATGACATGACTGAGGCGAACAGAAGCGACAGACTGTAACATGAAAATTATTATATGCGTGTCATGTAACAACTTGACTACATGCCATAATGATGATGCGCTCGCGGCCATTTCGCTAGCTTTACATATGCCAAATTTGGTATTACGTGACGCCATTGGATGACGAAGATATATGGCTGGTGCAAACATGCAAATCATGAGATGCACGTCATGTGAGAACATGTCTAGATGCCACAGTCAAGACGGCAATACATTCCGACGTGACGCGTTGCGCGTGCCTGCTGGCGTTCATTTCGTCGCGTCACGCCGGCGTTGCCATGCCAGGCGCCGGTCCTGCTATATACTACCAGGCGCGCGCCGTGCGGCGTTGCTTTTACGTATGCGCGTTTCAGCACGTCCGGTGTCCCTTTGTCACGAGAAGAGGGAGACGCAATGTAGTCTAAGTAACGCATTGGCGCGAAAGGCGTCATGTCACATTTCGCGCCCCCCGCAGGGGCGCCTGCGCAAGTAGGCGTTTGGTGTGTAGCGACACCATGGACCCGAGCTAACGGGGGAGTTTTTACTCCCTCCCACGCCTAGCCGTGCGTGGCTTTGCCGTGTCCTGGGAAAAGGGGATCCTAGGGGTGTAGCTGACGCTGGGTGATTGGACCTTTAAGGCCCCCCAGCAGAGGCAACACACCCCTTTGGCCCCGGCTTCACGTAGACGGCACCCCTGGGCTGACCCACCAAGGAGAAATCGGCAGTCGCCTTTTCCTATCTCTCTCTCCCTACATCTTCGTCATTCTTACTTTTTTAGCTTTCCTGTCTACGTCTTTCTTCTGCTTACTTCTGCTTACTTCAAATTTTCTCGGTGGCAAGGGTTAACCCTGTGCAAATAGCCTACCTTGGTCTAGGCGCATTCGGTTATAGCATAGTTGTACGGCTGACGTCTGCAAGCTTTTAGAGTCCGCAAACTTGCAGCGTCCCCTCGTTGGGCTCCATGGTGGGTGGCCGCCAACGCTGCTGAACAACATACAATTAGCATGCACAAATAATTCCCTTTACTTAGTGATTGTGCCTCCTCAAAGCGGGTACGCACCGAAGATATCAATTTTTTCACGTGGCCAAAACAAATCTTTCTTCATTTCCACGTTGTACACTGCGAAAAAACTAACAAGCAAGCCAGAACTGTATCCCCCTTCGTAGTAACTAGGTGCTTAACCGAAACTCTCGGTGCCGGGTACAAGGTTACCAAAATGGCCAGCGGAGATCTACTCCTTGAAATAAGTGACAAAGACCAATTCGATAAACTGAACACCCTCACAACGTTTGGAGACACACCCATCAGTATTACGCCACACAGGTCCATGAACTCATCTCGCGGGGTCGTATCGGACGTAGATTTGCTTGACCTGACCAAAGCTGAACTTCTGGAAGGATGGAAGAGCCAGAACGTGACAAACGTACAGCGTATTAAGATCAGAAGCGAACAAAATGAAATCCCAACCAAACACTTAGTACTGACCTTTGCTTCGAGCGATTTGCCGTAAACCATTCAGACTGGGTACACAAAGACAACCGTGAGGCCATATATTCCCAACCCCCGCAATTGCTTCCAATGTCAGAGATATGGCCACGGCTCACAAAGCTGTCGTGGCCGGAAAACTTGTGCTCTGTGTGGAGTCGTGGGCCATGCGTCCGACAACTGCGAAGCACCTGCACACTGTGTGAACTGTGGCGGAAATCATGCCGCGTACTCACGTTCCTGTTCTTTCTGGAAAAAAGAAAATAGAGATAATCTCTTTAAAGATAAAAGAAACATTACATTTAAAGAAGCAAGAAAAAGAGTCTCGCCATTTTATGGCCCCACATGTGCTGATGCGGCGCGCCAGGGGGCAGTGTCGCACCAGTCCTCGCCACTCTTTCGGCCTGCGCAGAGCGAGCCATTGGCTGTGGCGCCTGCCCCCAAAGCGGCAGTAGTTGAGTCTACTCCGCCTACTATTGAACAGAGACCAGAGACTCCAGGGTCCTCGGGTCTCAAGGCCTCACCACGCCAGGCGAGGCCCAAGCTTCGAAAAACCAGCTCGCATGAGCGGGCATCCAGTGCCTCCCAGGAGGCAATGGATACGGCGGCACCCCTGGTGCCAAAAGAGCGGCGCGGCTCTCTGGAGCACGCCAAAAGAACTAAAAAAGCTCATAACAGGGCCTGATAATAGCCCTGTTACTTGAGCTCGACCTTTCAGCTAAAACAAGTCACTCCCTTAACGTACACACAGCACTACTTTACTTCCAATATGGAAACACAAATTATACATTGGAACGTCAGAGGCCTGCTTAAAAACCTCGACGACGTCCAAGAGCTTTTATACAAACACTCACCTCAAGTGCTGTGTGTACAGGAAACACACATAAAATCCTCCAATACAAGTTTTTACGTGCTTACGTCATATACCGAAAGGACCGAGATGATGCTGTGGCGTCATCCGGTGGCATAGCCATTATTATTAACCAAGGAGTAGCGTGTACACATTTACCACTCCAGACATCCCTTGAGGCGGTGGCTGTTCGAGCAGTACTTTTAAACCAACTCGTCACCATTTGCTCTCTGTATGCATCTCCCCACTAACGTCTTGAAAGACGTGAATTCCAGTCTTTGATAGACGAACTGCCTGAACCTTATTTGCTTCTTGGCGACCTAAATGCACATAGCGGACTGTGGGGCGACTCTCGCTCTGATGCACGAGGTCGTCTCATTGAAAAATTTCTCTTCTCTTCCGGTGCCTGTTTGTTGAATATGAAAGAGCCAACATACTATAACGTTGCCAACAAAAGTTACTCGTCTATAGACCTTAGCATTGTATCACCTTCACTCCTACCCCTACTGAAATGGAAAATCATAAATAATCTATATGGAAGTGACCATTTTCCAGTAGTGTTGAGTTCACAAACAACATATGAATGTCCTCTACATGTTCCCAAATGGCTGATAAACAAAGCAGACTGGGAACAGTTCCACAACACTATACGTTTGAGTTGAACAACAGACATATGTAGGTTAAACATAGATGAAGCTGTGCAGTAGTTCACAGCTTTTCTAACTGACGCAGCAGCCAGGTGCATACCGCAAACATCTGGAATGCCCGGCAAACGACACGTCCCATGGTGGAACACAGAGTGTCGTAATGCGCGAAAGGAACAGAACAGGGCATGGAGGCTGCTTCGGAACTCACCAACAGCCGAAAATCTTGACACCTTCAAGAAAATGAAGTGTCAAGTCAGGAGAAGGCTTCGGCAGGCCAGAAGAGAAAGCTGGCAGAAGTTTTTGTCAGGGATCAATTCATACAGACAGCAGGCTAAAGTCTGGAACATGGTCGGTAGGATAGCAGGAAAACAAGTACACACACTTCCACTCGTAAACACTAAGGGTGATACCTTGGAAGATCAGGCAAACGTCCTCGGTGCACACTTTGAACGGGTATCCAGCTCGTCCCAGTATACTGACACTTCCCAAAAATACAGAACAAGAATGAAAAAGCAGAAACTGGAACACAAATCCACTAGATACGAGGCATATAACCAAGCTTTCAGTCTAGCTGAGCTCCGAACATCTCTAAACTCCTGCAATACTTTTGCCCAAGTTCTGACCGTGTGGTGTATGAAATGTTAAAAACCTACCAGCCTAAACACGAAAAACCTTACTTTGTTTGTACAATGCTATCTAGTTTTCTGGCACTATCCCTACCTCCTGGAGAGAGGCTATTATTATTCCCGTTTTGAAAGAGGGCAAGGACCCTTCTTTAGCTTCAAGTTATAGGCCTATTGCACTTACAAGCTGCTTGTGCAAAGTCTTCGAAAAAATGATAAACTGCCGACTTGTTGTCACAGGTTCCGTTTATTAGGGAGGCGATCGCCGGGCTAATTCCAAGGGCCGATGTATCGGCCCCCCGAATCGCACCACGAAAGCGTGGACAGTTTAGAAGTGGTCCTTTTTGGCGCGCCAGCGTACGCCGGCTGTGGCCCAAAGAACAAGTCACAGCTGAGAGTTGATAAACAAAGAAAATTATATTCTCAATAATGGCAGATCGAAAACAATACACAAGAATGCACACTCCACAATAGTTGCATACAATATGTCACCAATCTAACAACGTACTACACAGTACAATCAGCCATACTCGAAACAACAGACACAGATAATAATACAGACTACAATGCAGTCGCATGCATTGAACAACCAAGACACTTAAAGACTAAAGAGATAGAAAACCTATTCAGTCCAAAGTTCTTGGAACAAAAGTCTGTATGATACTCTTCCGAGAATCACTCACTCAAAGTCCAGCATTGTGTCGTTCCGCTGCCCCCCGAAGTTTCTCTTCCAGGAAACCTCGCCGAAGTTTCTCTTCCAGGAAACCTCGCGTCTTTAATTGGCCACTCTCCAAGCTTCAAACTTCTTCGCCGGAAACACGTCGGCTTCACACACGCAGCTGTTGCCTCGCGTCTTCGCTCGATAGCGGTAAACACACACTCTTGCCTGTAGCTCGAGTCGTCACCCCTCAGGTGAAAATCATCTTCGTCTCCTGCTTTGTCTCTACGGACAAAACCTTCGCCGACTACACGGCGGAATCCCTACGCGCTCTGGCGCTAACTTCCGTCTTCTCCTGATCTCTCGTCTCGGCTGCTCGATTAAATACCTTCCGCGCAAGATTCCAGAAAGTTCGCATCATTTCGTCGGCGCGATGCGCAGCGAAGGCTGGGGGAAAGGTCGGGACGATACGAGGGCCGTCCGCGACGGATGACTCAACCCGGCATCGCCACGCCCCTTTCCATCGAGAAATTTTGAGTGCTTGCTCGGCCGCTGATGTGGGGTGAGGAGTTTCGGCGAACCTACGCTTCCGAGGGGAGAGAGTCGCGCGCCCTGGAAGTCTGGATGTTTTTTTTCTTTTTTTTATCGTTGGCCTCGCGGCGTCTCTCCCGCACGATATCGCGAGAATTTGGCGGCGTGCCCTTTTGAGCGCTCGTTCTGTGACACTTGTACATATCCTTGAAACAAACAATTTGCTCGACCCATTTCAGTGCGGGTTTCGAGAAAGTAGATCCACCACAGACCGCCTTGTTCATATCGAGGCACAGATCAGAGACGCCTTCGTCCATAAACAATTTTTTCTCTCTGTGTTCCTCGATATCGAAAAGGCTTATGATACAATATGGCGTTTTGGAATTCTAAGAGACCTGTCCCGCCTTGGCGTGCGCGGAAAAATGTTTCACATAATCGAAAGTTACCTGTCAAACCAGACATTCCGTGTCCGAGTGGGCAGTGCTCTCTTAAAAACATTTGTCCAGGAAACAGGCGTGCCACAAGTTGGTGTACTTAGTAGCACACTTTTTATTATCAAAATGAATTCCTTCCTCTTGTCCATCCCCCGCAATATGTTCTATTGTACATATGTCGACGACGTTCAGCTTGGCTTCAAGTCATGCAACTTGGCAATGTGTGAGCGGCAGGTTCAGCTGGGTTTAAACAGTCTCCAAATGGGCAGATAAAAACGGATTCCGACTTAACCTACAAAAAAGCACGTGCGTCTTGTTCTCTCGAAAGAGAGGCATGCACTCGGAACCTGACATTCGACTGAACGGGCAACGTCCGTCTGTCAAAGCCGAGCATAAATTCTTAGGCTTAATCTTGGACAACAAGTTGACCTTCGTACCACACATCAAGTATTTAAAAACAAAATGTTTAAAAGCCATGAATGTTATAAAAGCGTTGTCACGTACTACTTGGGGTAGTGATAGGCAATGCCTCATGAATCTGTATCGAAGCCTCATTCGCACCCACTTGGATTGTGGGGCCGTTGTTTATCGGTCTGCGACTCGGGATGCTTTGAAGATGCTGGGCCCCGTGCACCGTTTGGGCATCCGCCTTTCTATGGGTGCTTTCCGCGCCAGCCCTGTGGAGGGCCTTTACGTTGAGTCGGATGAGTGGTCGCTTTATCTGCAGAGGACTTACATGTCCTTTGTGTATTTTCTTAAGGTGAAGGCAGACAAGAGGCACCCCTCGTTAGCGGATTCGCGCGCCAGCACTGCGAACGCTGGTTCGGCCGAAATGATCGAATGCCAGCTGATGATTCGTAGTCTCGGGCTGGAGGCATGTTGAAGATTAGATGGATCCATATTAAAAGATCTCTACTATTAATGATCTGTCGAGCTCAACTTCGTTTCAAAACAGGCCTTCGATGAGGCAGCCCTTCTCAGTTCGCCTGAAGGGTCTAGCTCAAGAGACTGGAGTGTCACTTGAACACAGTTTAATGGCTCCCGTAGCATACCTGCCACCGTGGCAGTGGCAGACTATAGACTGCGATGTGTCTTTCCTAGAAGTTACAAAACATGCATCTATTGCCCATATCCGAACATACTTTCTGGAACTTCAACACAAATACACACGTCCTGAGTTCTTCACAGATGCCTCCAAGACTAACTCCTGTGTGTCCTACGCTGCTGTCGGCCCATCCTTTTCGGATGCTGGCCCTCTACTTCCAGGCACAAGTATCTTCACAGCGGAAGCTTACGCGATACTTGTGGCAGCTAAACACATCAAACAATTACAAATACAAAAAACACTAATTTATACAGACTCCCTCAGTGTGGTAACAGCTTTGCACAGTCTTAAAAAACACAAAAACCCAGTTCTTGTCTCACTTTACTCCATTTTGGGCACACTCTACACACTGAAACAACATGTTGTAGTGTGCTGGGTGCCAGGGAACTGTGAGATCCAAGGCAACGTGAGGGCGGATCAGCTCGCTGCATCCGTTCACGAAAGCACTGCCCGTCCACCCATATTAATCTCGGCCCTTGATCTTAAGCCATCTCTCAAACGAAACCTCAGGCACTACTGGCAGAGCAAGTGGGATACACACACACAAAACAAACTACACATTATTAAGCCACACCTTGGTCATTGGCTACCAGTATCAAAATCGCGTCATACAGAGGTAATACTAACGAGACTCAGGATAGGACACACATACACGACACACACACACATCTCTTGTCCGGTGGCGATCCACCATTGTGTGACAAATGTGGTGAGACATCAACAGTGCTTCACGTTTCAATCCAATGTAAACAATTAGAAACTCAAAGAAAACAGCATTTTCCATTACCCTACCGACAACACATACCTTTTCACCCTGCAATGTTCGTTTTATAGGTAACCGCTTTTTAGTCATAAACATTGTTAGCATTTTTAAAAGAAATTCATAATTTTCATATCACATACCCGGGCATCCCGTAGCACGACCTCTCCAGAGAGGTTTTCGCTGCGGTGGCTACACAAGAAAGCACTTGCCTCACGGCCCTTGGACGCAAGGGTATGAACGAGTGAGGTACTTGTGCAAATGCCATACATGTCCACCATCGTTTTTCATTATCACCAACTTTTGTCACCTATTCACACCACACACACCTTTCACGGCATGGTCATGATTTTATTACTTGTATGTTTTTACCCGCCTTACTGCGAGGAATTTTATGGCCCTTATACAGCCGCTAATCACAATCATTGTCCACATTCCTTGTCCCATGAACTGGCGCTCTTTGGCCATCAAATGGCCCTTGCGCCAAAAAACACCATATATAATCATCATCACATTTCGCGCCGGTTGCCGTCGGGCCACGCCGACGAACGCTGGTCGTGCCTGGCGTCAGGCTATAAGTGCTCACGTTTTGTTAACGTAGCGTCGCTGTGCCCAGCGTGCGCGCGCGTCAGTCCTACATTGGAGTATGTTGGGCTCTTCATGATGCGCTCGTGGTCGTTTTGCTAGCTCGACATATACCAATTTATGTGTTACGTGACGTCAATAAATGACGAATTATATGACTGGTGCAAACATGATAATCCTGACACGCGTGTCATGTACGAACATGACAACACACCATGCTCATAGCGTGCTCGCGGCCGTTTTGCTAGCTCCACATATACTAAATTTCGCATCACGTGACGTGAATACATGACGAAGGTAAACAACACATTCAAACATGATAATTGTGACATGGAATTCATGTACGGCATCATTTACCTTCACCTCGTAACGTTGTGCTGATTTTAAAGTGACATATCAACATTTCTCATTCGTGCTTCGCATATCATCGATTCCCGCTGTACGTCGGATCTGCCAATTTTTCGAACCACCGCGTTCATGTCAGCTCGAGATGCTGCATCTGCTGTCCGTAGAGTATCAACAGTACAACTGTGCTAAGAGTGGCGAAAACAGAAGCTCGCTTGCTTATGGGTTACTCTACTGGCAGAAGCCAGTGTACAGTAACGACAGCAGCCGGAGGGAGGCCACAGTGACAAAGCCTTATGGCTTCGTGCGATGCAGAAAACAAGTCAACAAGGTAGTTCATGCATACAACTTCATCTTAAGAGAGCAAAAAGACGGAAGAAGCGCTGTTTTTCATGTGTTTATTTTTGCACCATTTCCAAATGAACCTAAACCAACTACCGCAACTCTCGCTTTTGCTGCAGTTTATGAAACGACACGCCGCTCCTTTATCTGTGCAAAAAACAACAAACAAAAAAGTAAGGCAACGGGTGATACTGCACGCGAGTGCACGCGATATGGTTTTAAAATTTGGCAGATCCCACGTACAGTGAGAATCGATGATATGCGAAGCATGATTGAGAAATGTTGATATGTCCCTAAAAAATCGGCACAACATTACGAGGTAGAGGTAAATGATGCCGTACACGACTTCTGTTTCATGATTATAATGCTCCTAAGTGCCGTTTACCATCGACATCTATCCACGTCACGTGGTACCAAGTTTAGTATATGTGTAGCTAGCAAAACGGCCGTGAGCACGCCATGAGTGTGGTATGTTGTCATGTTCTTACATGACACGCGTGTCAGGATTATCATGTTTGCACCAGTCCTATCTTTCGTCATCCTTTGACGCAACGTAACACCAAATTTGGTATATGTGGAGCTAGCAAAACGGCCGCGAGTGCATCGTGAAGGATCCAATATCCTCTAATGTAGTGTTGATGCGAGCGCACGCTGGACACAGCGACGCGACGTTAGCGAAACGCGAGCACTATATAGTATGACGCCAGGCGTGACCAGCGTCCGTCGGCGCGTCCGTCCGCAACTGGCGCGACATGCGACATGCTGAATTTCACGCCGATGCCATAGAGTAACATTACTCTATGCCGATTCGTTACGCAGACTACATCACAGAGTAAAATAGTAAACGTTAACTATGTTACTATATGCGAACACTGCGTCTCTCTCTTTTCGAGACGGAGGAACACCGGACACACTGAAACGCGCATGCGTTAAAGCAACGCAGCGTGCGCCTGCGAGTATATGGCAGGACTAGTGCCTGGCGTGGCAACGAAGGCGAGCACGCACACCGGGTCATGTCGAAGTGTATTGTCACGTTGAGAGTGGCATGTAGTCATGTTCTCACATGACACGCATATCATTATCATTTTGTTTGCACCAGTCACATACCTTCATCATCCTTTGGCGTCACGCAATACCAAATTTCGCATATGTGAATCAAGCGAAACGGCCACGAGCGCACCATAAGTGTGGCATGTAGTGATATTGTGAGATGACACGCATGTCGTGATGATCATTTTTGGATTTCTCATATACCTATGTGTAACGCTGTGGCTCCTTTTTTCCCTTTTGCAGAACGTGCAGGTTCGATTTCAGAGGTCCGAGGAGCCACCTCAGGATACTTCCCGAAGGACGAGTCCGTTTGATGCCAACATTTAATGACAATAACTCGAGAACACTTAAGTCCAAATAAAACGAGGCATCTCTATCGGATACAGTTACAAAAAATGTACACACGATAACTTCGTCCGTAATCCACTAAGTCCCTGCACAAAGTTGGTCGCCGAGAGTTGCGAAGGAGCGGGATATCACCCACGTAGTTTCGTAGGAGCCTAGGCGTGAAGCACGGGGTTGATGTCGTCGCCGTAGGTGGCATCGGCATTGGGCAGTACACGAACCGTAGGAGAAGCAGCCTTCCTAGGCAGCCGACGAACGCTGCACTAGCTGACGCCACATCAGTTGACGCTGCATTTGCCACACTGGCCCTGAGGCAGAGTCCTGGCCGGACAGCCTCGCCTGAGCTCGAGCCCGAAGATCGACAGCTCAGACCTGTCCACGGGCACGGGAACGCCAGCACAGCCGGGTAGTCCTGGAGCCCCTCAGGTCACTGGAGGATGAAGGTAGGAGCCTTGGCTTGGGTCTGAAACTCGACCGCCCTGATGCGTGACTCGTCTTTCTCTGGCCACCGCTGCGACCCCTCTTCCTTTTTCCTGTCCTGCACGTGCTTCGAATAAAGCTGCGTCTGCGTCGAATTGGCGCTTCAGTCGTTTCTTGTTATTCATTAACATTCGTGCCAGCTTGTTCCTTGCTGACTTCAAACTTGGTTCATGGCGCGCACTTCAATTTCCACTCACTCCGCTTTAAGTTCCACGCACTCCACCCGTTTTAAATTCCGCACACTCCATCACAGAGGCGTGCCTTTCATTTAAAGCTTTTTTTTCGAAAAAAAACTGCTCTTAAGTGTGCGTTTGGCACCACATCACAGATTTGCTACATGTAGATGCCCCCACACAGTTCACTTAACATCGTCCTGATGTCCACATTTGGAAACACTAAATACACTCAATTGGGCTTCAAAGTTCTGAAGCCCAATATGGACCAGTTGCACACACCATTATTTCTTACATATATACACTGTCATGGAAAATCGTACATCACGTTGCCCAGCAAATCGCACGCAAGTTCATGATTTCAACTATATACAAGAGATACCCTTCCGTGTTTCACAATCAAGATACAAAAAAGCCACCGGTAATTTCGGCTTGACGGTCAAGATATAGCGTCCCACACAAGGCGCGGAACAGCCCTGATCACCTGGCTAGAGGCAACAATGGAAGGACCATCAAAGAACCTTTAACAGTAGGCTCGCCTGTATCTACAGCTATGAAAATCAGGTGCTCAACGATTAAATTGCTAGCGTCGATGCAGTTATGCCTGCTTTCCTGTTGTAGACGGTGCCTACAAGCGCGCCAGCCCCACAGCGTCTGAAAGACGGCATCAATGCTTTGCTTGGACTCGTAAGCCACTAAGGGTCCAGGAGTCGTAGAAGAAGTGACCTGTTCAACGTAAGACGGCAAAGAGCACAAGTCTCCTTTCTCACTGGTCCAATAACACTGAACTGGGGAAGTAAGACTCTTTTCAGACTTTCTTTCTATCAGTTAGGCTATATGTCCTGTTTGCTTTTGAGCACTATTAACCATCTTAGCTGTGTCATCTCTGCTATTTTCATCATCATAGAGTGAGTACGGGACTTGAGACTCAACTCTCTGTTCTTTGATTAGTGCTTCCGCGCTCTGTTCCCGTTCTTTAGGGCAAGTGGTTACTCCAATACCCCGAAGCATTATTCTCACTCCAGCTTGAGGAGGTTTGTTTATGGGTTATTATACCATACCCACGTCATCCACTACCGCACGCAGCCTGTGCTGCACAGCATACGGCCACCGACTGGATTTCTGTTATAGTCGGTATAATTGAAGACTCGGTGTCTTCACTAGCCCGTACATTCGAGCTGTCTCGCAGCGTATGTTTTGCCGAAGTCAATGTTTCTTTGATTGCACGTTTGCAGATAGCCACATCACTTGCAAATGATATTGAGCCTTCTGTGGCTAAATCTTTATAGCCTCTGTCTGCCCCTGACCTGAGGTGATCGTTGGGCTTCCTCCTACCAATTCCGGGTACCTGGCTGCCAATCCCTCTACCATGCTTTAGCTGAGAGTGATTCTCTACCGAAATGCTCTGGAAAGATTCCAGGTCATTCACCCCGAAAGAGCATAACTCGCTTCGAGCGATCATTTCTTCTCTGCAGCTGAACACTGAAATACCAGTTCTTTCAGTTTTTAATTGCCCATTTAATACTGTCACAGGTCCCGTTAATTAGGGAGGTGATCGCCGGGCAAATTCCAAGGGCTGGAGTACCAGCCCCCCGAACTGCACCACGAAAGCACTGACAATTTAGAAGTGGTCCTACTTGGCGCGCCTGTGCACGCCTACTGTGGCCCAAACAACGAGTCAGAGCCGAGAGTGATAAACAAAACAAAATTCTATTTTCGAATATGGCAGATCAAACGATACACAAATATGCACCCTCTACAATAGTTGAATAGGATATGTTTCACAATCAAACAGCGTACTACACAGTACGATCAGCTACACTTGAAACAACGGACTCAAACAACAATACGCGCTACAATGAAATCACATGCATCGAACAACCAAGACACCTAAAGACTAAAGAGTTCGAAAACTTATTCATTCCAAGCCCCGCCGCGGTAGTCTAGTGGCTAAGGTACTCTGCCTGCTGACCCGCAGGTCGCGGGCTCGAATCCCGGCTGCGGCGGCTTCATTTCAGATGGAGGCGGAAATGTTGTAGGCCCATGTGCTCAGATTTGGGTGCACGGTAAAGAACCCCAGGTGGTCAAAATTTCCGGAGCCCTCCGCTACGGCGTCTCTCATAATCTATCGATGATTTTGGGATCGTTAAACCCCACATATTAATCATCAAAACTTATTCAGTCCAATGCCCTTGGAACAAAGTCTGAATGATACTCTTCCAAGAATCACTCACTCAAGGTCCAGCGCTGCTGTCGTTCAGCTGCCCCCGAAGTTTCTCTTCCAGTAAACCTCGCGTCTTCAATTGGCCGCTCTCCAAGCACCAAACTTCGCAGGTAACACGTCGTCTTCCCACGCGCAGCTGCTGCGACGCGTCTTCGCTCGCTGGCAGTAGACACACTCTTCTGCTTGTAATGAAGAGTCTTCACCCCTCAGGTGGAAATCCTCTTCATTACCTGCTTTGTCACTGAGGACAGAATCCTTCGCCAACAAGGCGGAACACCCTACGCACTCTGGCGCAAACTTTCTTTTCCTCCTGATCTCCCTTTTCCGCTGCTCGTGTAAATACCTTTCGCGCTAGATTCCAGAAACTTCTAATCCTTTCGTCGGCGCGATGCACAGCCAAGGCTGGGGAAAGAGCAAGACGTTTCGAGGGCCGTCCGTGACACGTGATGCAACTCTGCATTACCACGCCCCTTTCCTTCAAGACTCTTCCAGGGCTTGCTGGGCCGCCGATGTGAGGAGGTTGGCCGGCGAAACTACGCTATCGAGAGGGGGGAAGAGACAGCGCGCCTGGGGAGCCTTTTGGATGCTTGTTTTCTTATTCATCGCTGACCATGAGGCGCCTCTCTGTCGCTTGGTCCCCAAAATTCGGCGGCGCGCCCTTTTTTGAGTGCTCGTTTGCGACAGATATGACACCTCTCGGAACTCAAGCTTTTCAAGAAGGGCTTTCTGCATCAGGTCCTCACTTTCCAACTGTTCTATGAGCATTTTCTTTTGTCATTTTCGTTCAACAGCCCTCTCCTCACGTGTGTGCGCTTCGCGTTCTTCGGCCCATGCCTTTAGCTCTGTGTATAGGTAACGCCAAGATCATAAACTCGGCCACACTCATCTTTCAAGCTATCTTGGACTCACGAACCAGGTTTGCAAACGGTCTCGTCCTGTCACTATGGACGCCAATGTAACGTCGTGGTTCTTGTTTTTGTTTCGCACAACGTGTAGGTTCGATTTTACAGGTCGGAAGAGCCACCTCAGGACACTTCCCGAAGGACGAGTCCGTTTGATGCAAACATATAATGACAATAACTCGAGAACACTTAAGCCCAAATGAAACGAGTCCTACCTCTCGGATACAGTTACGAAAAATGTACACGCTATAATTTCATCCGTAATCATGCAGTCTTGCCACTCAGTCCCTCCTGCACGGAGTTGGTCGTCAAGAGTTGCGAAGGAGTGGGATCTCACCCACGTCGTTGCGTAGGAGCCTGGGCGTGAAGCACGGGTTAATGTCGTCACAGTAGTTGGCGTCGGCGTTGGGTAGCTACACGAATCGTAGGAGAAGCAGCCTTCCTAGGCTGCCCAAGGACGCTGCTCTAGCTGACGCCGAAACAGTTGACACTGCACTTGACCACACTGGCCCCGAGGCAGAGTCCTGGCCGGACAGCCTCGCCTGAGCTCGAGCCCGAAGATCGACAGCTCTGACCTGCCCATGGGCACGGGAACGTCAGCGCAGGCAGGCTGCACTGGAGCCCCTCAGGTCACCGGACGATAGAGGTGGGAGCCTTGGCTCGGGTCTGAAACTCGACCACCCCGATGTGTGGCTCGTCTTCCTCTTGCCACTTTGTTTGTTTGTTTGTTTGTTTGTTTGTTTGTTTGTTTGTTTGTTTGTTTGTTTGTTTGTTTGTTTGTTTGTTTGTTTGTTTGTTTGTTTGTTTGTTTGTTTGTTTGTTTGTTTGTTTGTTTGTTTGTTTGTTTGTTTGTTTGTACCCTCTAATCCATGGCTCATACCCACTCTGGGGGATTGGCCAAGAGCACATATAGTCTCATATGGACGATAACTGCATTATTGCTTACAACGAAAAAAAAAGGGGGGTTGTATAGTGAAGACTGTGTTAAAAAAAGGAAAGAAACCAAAGATTTAGATAGTAAGAAAAAAGAATCAACAACAAAGTAGACACTTATAGCTACAACTTGATTTAGGGAGCCGACCAGACAGCTGGTTTTGCCAAACCCGATTTATTTGGTATGTCACGGATTTATCCAGAATTAAAAATTACTTTTCGACCCGGTTTTTTTTTAGTATCTGTTAACGTGGGCTTTATGTTGAAAAACATTTAGAGTTTTGAATAAAATTACACACTGCATCGAGTGCATCTCTGTGGCAATTTCCCAAAACAGAGGCACCAAAACATAGAACATTTTCTGTGGTTAAATTTAAACCTAGCTTCGCAAATGGAATATCTAAAAGTCGTTTCCTAATTATTGCATAGTTACGACATGAGCCAAAATAATGTTCAATAGTTTCTGATTCTTCGCAGAACGGACAAAGGGAGGAAAGTGTCAGACCAGCTCTGTGTAAATAAAAATTTAATGGGGGGACATGGCACCAAAATCTGGAGATTATATTTTCAAGTTTTTTTGACGGACTCCACAGGTCTTTCCATGGAAGTTTCAGGTGCTGATAATCTGTGTCACGCTGCGACTCCTCTTCCTTTTTCTCTGTCTCACACGTGCTTCGAATCAAGCTCCGTCTGCGTTGAATTGGCGCTTCAGTCGTTTCCTGTTATTCATTAACATTCGTGCCAGCTTCTCCCTTGCCGACTTCGAACTTGCTTCATAACGCACATTTCAAATTCCACTCACTGCGTTCCAAAATCCGCGCACTCCACCCGTTTTGAATTCCGCGCCCTCCAACACACTATGTCGTCCATTCGCGTGCCGTAATACCAAATTTGGTATAAGTGAAGCTAGCGAAACGGCCACGAGCGCATCCTGAGCGTGGCATGTAGTCATGTTGTTACATCACACGCATCTCATGTTTATCATGTTTGCACCAGTATAACACCTTCGTTATCCATTCACGTACCGTAACACCAAGTTTGGTATATGTGACGCTAGCAAAACTGCCACTAGTGCATCATGAACGTGGCATGTAGTCATGTTGTTACATGACACGCATGACATTATTTTCATGTTGGGGTCTGTCGCTTGCGTTCGCCATGCAATCATGTCATTCCATACCAGTTTTGAAACATGCCATGTGAACGCAACCACCGCAAGAGCTGCAAGACCATGGAATGTAAATCATGACATTCATGACATACATGTCATAATTTTAATGATGGATGGATGGGTGGATAGATGGATGGATGGATGGATGGATGGATGGATGGATGGATGGATGGATGGATGGATGGATGGATGGATGGATGGATGGACGGACGGACGGACGGACGGACGGACGAATGGATGGACGGACGGATGGACGCCAGGGATGGATGGATGGATGGATGGATGGATGGATGGATGGATGGATGGATGGATGGATGGATGGATGGATGGATGGATAGAGGATGGAGACGGACGGACGGAGACGGACGAAAAGACGGACGGAAATACGGACGGACAGACGGACGGACGGACGGATACACTCAAAGTCGCCGAAGTTCACTAAGCA
The DNA here is from genome assembly GCF_013339725.1 of Rhipicephalus microplus. Taxonomy (NCBI): domain Eukaryota; kingdom Metazoa; phylum Arthropoda; class Arachnida; order Ixodida; family Ixodidae; genus Rhipicephalus; species Rhipicephalus microplus. The sequence goes on along the minus strand of NC_051173.1, from coordinate 63,751,746 downwards.
ATGCTTCGCATTTAAAATTCAGTCAGAAATTTGCGGTAGTTCCCAGGAAGTGATTGAGATCTGGGGACATGCGTCGAAGAACAAAAAAAGGTACGTCTTCTGGCTCTCTGAAGTCCATGTTTCTGCAGCTCGCATTCTTCCGATTTGAAGACGCAGGCCTTGGTCGCTAATGCAACACGAAAATAGCCAAGCATCATTCATAAAATTCAAGGACTGCGGTAGCCGTGAAAGCAATAAATATTTGCCTTAGCACATTGACCGCACAAGCTCGTGCATGATGGAGCGGCGTTTTGCTCACCTTCTGACGACCAGTAGGCAAAGTGTCGCTCATCACAAATTGACGCTCGATGTTCCGGATGGTGCTAAATGTGATCGCCACGTAATTATCGACATAGATCTCACAATGTCACGTAAAAGAGCTCTGAAGCTTGGACGTTCAACGCATGCCTAGAAGCTAAAAGGTAAACAGGAAGTCGCCTTGAAACCTGCTAAAGGAAGCAGGTGGCGCTTTGCGCAGTTAAGAACTGAAACCAAAATTACAATTTTATAAGCATCTTCAAGTGGCCTGTCATTCGCACGTGCCAGCCATAAATGCACAAAACATACTTTTTCTGCATGAAAAAAAAATATTAGTGCATACATGCTCCTGGGCTATTTAGCTGAGCTGAAGGGGTCAAAGGAAAAACATTTTAGTCTCGAAATTTTTCATCCCTGCTGATGTGTCATAACATTTTGATCTGTAGAAACCAGCTGTAGATAAATTAATATATAAGTAAATAAATAAAAAGATAGTTTGATTTATGACGTCATGCTGGCTGTTGGGCAGTGAGAATTCGGCGCAAAGTTTGCTCTTGAACATTTTTTTTTCTTTTCATTAATCAACTTGTGACTGCAAAAACAAATAAAAGGCTTCATTTTGATAATCTTCCCTCATCGTCTGGGCGTGCCAGTCTAATCCATCTATCCCCCCCCAACCCCAATCCCACGAGAGAGGACTGGGAGGCGGCCCTGCTCGGCTGTCAAGACCTGAAGGCCCAAGAGGCTCTGGTTCAACGGGCGCGGGCGGCGTTGCTTGCCAATGGAGCCCCGGAATAGGGGTTCCACCTAGTGCTGTGAGGGTAGGAGGCCAATAAGGCCCCAACCCAATCACCTCTCTGTAACAATTTAATGGTTATTAAATGTCTTCACCACCACCACCACCACCACCTCCCTCTTGTGAACCATTATCTGCTCTATACAGTTTCTTTACACATAATTGTCTAAGCCACTTCTCATCTCGTGGTCAACTTATCACTTGACATGGTACTTCCAGGTTGAAGCTAGTGACCATGAGAAGATAATATATTAACTTTTCGTGTCACTCTGATGCCCGAGCACTTTTACTGTGAGCTATATGTAAAGTGCATTCGATGTGACTAAAGTGTTTTCCTTCTGGCACCTTTTGGCAGTCCAAGGGTCTCCATCTCTCTTGTATCAGACACGCCTTCTCGTATGCCTTCATCTAGTTGGCGCTAGAACCGTGCACCTGCTTGAAAGCATATATTGGCTTGATAGAATATTTGAAACAAAAACAAATGCAAAACAATGATTGCAAAAAACTGATATATTGTTGGAGGTTCCTTTAGACCACATGGACGAATGCTGCATTTGCAGTAAATGAGTTGAGAGATTATGCATTGTTGAAATTTGTTATACTTTTTATTGCCTCATTCATATGAATGAATCTTCTTTGCACTGCAGAAAAATCTAAGCATAACAGGGCAAGGTTATCCCTTATCGCCTAATGGGGCTGCTATGATGCACTTGCAAAACAAAATAAATTTAGACCGAGGTATTACTGTAACATTCACTGAAACTGCAAGACGCAAAAATAAAACTTAGCAGAAAGCTAAAAAAATACATCTTTACTTCAAGGTAATGCAGGTATAATAGCGAACGCGCAGCTTTCTTAAGCTATGAAATTTTGCCTAGAGTTGTTTCTACTCACTCCTTCACCTTACCTTATATAAAAACAATCTCACAGCAGAGGGGCACACAAACTTTATCGCATAAGTTCTTTCATGGCATTACTATGAATGTCTTTTAGTTGTCAACTACATCACTCAGGAGAGAATTGATAATGAGCTCACATACTATGTCCATAAAAAAATCTGACTAGTAAATGCCGGCCAATTATTTAAAAGTAAAATGTTGTGTAAATCTTTTCTTTGTTACCTTCAGCTGACATGACATTGGAAGTTCCTTGGAGATGCCGATGTTATATTTAGCTCTCGTATGCGTATAAGAGTTAAAGATGTTTGTTTTACCACTTATGCACTGGAAAGACATGATTATGTACACTTAATAACATAAATGGTGAGACTCAAACATTTTGGCGATGTTCCTGGTCTGCGAACGTACTAGTGAAACAATAATAAACGTTTTCGTACACTACAGTGCATAAAAGACACAATGGACAGAACACAAATGACGAGAACAAACACTGAACTTTCAGCAAGGTTTTATTTGAAAATAGCACGTATATTTATACCTTCCTGAGAAGACTGAGGACCTGGTGTACCCCACGCACGTAAATCACAATGCAATGTGCACGTCAACGGTGAAGCACCTTTGCCAGCCGGCCTAACCTGGGTTCTTTTCTTTCTTTGGGCTGAAGTTCGCTGTGGCAAACAGGGAGTCGAAGCCAGCACAACTTTCTTCTGTATGTAAGGTTTCGCATGAAGCCCCTACCGATTAGAGCACATGTTGTATTTCAGGAGATGCAAACCTCCTTAACAGCTGCAAGAACTTAAAACCCGGCCCACCCATTAGACGAGCAGCTTCTTTTCTATGCGACCAGACCATCCACATTTTCCTGGTCTATAAGAGAGGTGGTTTCACGATTCTACTGAGCAAAAATATTCCTAAATCAATGTCGATAGAAAGGATTTTGACAGTCGATTCTCACTCCTATGTTTTATTGGGTAAACAGAAGTTTAATGCAAAACGTGGGAGAAGCTTAACCTTTTTGATCTGGTTAAGGTGATCAATAAGAGCAAGAACAATTTTTCAAATGTCTTTTAGTGCCAAAATTCACAAGGTCAACGTACCTTTTTGGATCATTGTCTATGAATCTGAATCAGCCTAATCTCAAGCGTTTAGTGATAGGTGACCCTTTTACTAAACTAAATCCAACCAGGCTTTAGACGTCTTTGACACTCTCCCTGACATGTGCTGTTGGGATTTATCGATTGATATCCAAGATCTTTTTTATTGCTTCCATTAAAACCTAATACTTGAGTGTGTTGAGCATTCTATTGAAAAACACAGTTCCGTTGCTTTCCAAAACTCTGCGGGGAATTCTGCTGGTGGTTTGTTAGAATGTTTAAGCTTTTATTAGCCGTCTACCTACTAAATGTTGAAGGGATCCCACACCTGCAGAAGCAAGGCGTATGCACTCGTTCTTGCATCGCTCGGTTATTAGAGACCTAGCTCTTGCTCACTTCAATCGTCAGAGCAACGGCTTGCTCACCAATGAAAATGTTCCTAGCATATTCTTATATGTTGACAATTATCTAATTGTTTTAAGGTTGTGATCTGTATGACTTAGAAATACAAAGCGAAAGTACTACTTATGTGTTTTTTCAGTGTGATGAGCTCATTTAGCCTAACCCATGAACTCCCAGTAAATGACCAAATTAGGATTTTTAGATATCCGGTTTCGTTTTACATGTGTTAGCGTCAGCTGGTGCTATGAACCATGTTACTAACAAACCACTACTACCTTTCAAGTCCGCGTACTCTAAGCTTGTTAAACGAGCTATTACCATGTTCTGCCTCAAGAGTGCTCTGGGATAATTTTGCCCACACTGTACTTCTGAAGCATTTGAGCATCAAGCTACAAGGCTGTCAGGTGCTGGGCATCTCGAGCCACTCCACATTTCAGTTGCAGACAGCCTGCTCAAGAAGATGCTCCACCAACCACAAAATTATGAAGCCATCGCACAGCGCTGGCAGAAGGTAGCATCGATACCTTGAATGCACAAGTTGTTGCCCAACTTGAAAAGGATGGTCAAGTGGTAAGACGTGAAACTCGTATTTTCAGTACCAAACACGCTGCCTAAGCTCGGCAGTTTGACCGACCTGGAGGCAAAGATGAAACATATCTGTGGCACAAAGCACAGGAAGCCCTTTGCTGGTTGTGCAGAAGGGTATGAAATTACTTTAAAGGTAGGTAAAGTGTACGATGGCCAAACCGGGCGTTGCAGAAATGATAGGCTAGGAGAGCATGCAAACAACTTGAGAAATACGCATGACTGAAAAGATTTTTAAGGTTTCCTAGCTTGCCATTGTATAACCTGCCAGAATTGCTCTCCCAATCAGCAGTCGTCCATTGTGTTCTGTCTATTGTGTGTTTTCTGCACTGTAGTGCACCATAATGATGTACCGACAAGCTCAACTCGCCGCTTGAATGAATGAATAATGAAAGGCTATATTGCAGTAGCTCTGCCATTTGCTTCTTGGTTGCAGTTTTGTAAAATTAATTAAAATACTGTATTCTTAATTTATTACAACAGTTTACTTGAAGCGGTTTACCGAGAAGATTATATGAAAAGAATCAGATTTAAGCTGAAAGTAAACAAATTGCAAAGCAAAAGCTTGCTGGTGTATCTTGCAAGCTTAGGTGTAAAAGGACCAGGAGGGGATATAACAGATGTTCGCTGAACAAGCTTGAATACCTTCGGCTGTACTAAGAATAGAGCGAAAATTTATATAGCTGAAGTGTTTTTCAGAGCTAAGCTTTGCAAGATCCGTGGCTTTGAGGATGTCAGCTCGACTGAATAGTTGCTTACGAATTCATCCCACGGCCCTTCTATCGCCCAGTATGTATTAGCTTGAGAAACAGCCGACATGTTCATTCCTAGGTACAGCAGTGTGTAGGAGGCACCAAATGATGGCATGTTCTTTCATAATATGAGAGTTTAGATTTTTGGTAGGAGATCCATGACAGATATGTCCACATAATTTCTAAAAAGTAAAGTTGTTGGATAAAAGTAAAGAAAAATGTGTACTGATTTGAACTTGAAACGCTCATCTGTATGCCTGGAAATATGACAAATGATGCAGTGCATGATTAGGTTCGGCTTCAGTGTCATACACGTGCACTGCGGAGAAGCACACAGAAAAAATAATGGCATTTACACGTTTAGCTTCACCGCCAGGTACGTGCACTGCGAAAAAGCACGCATTTAGGATCATTCCAATTACACTAGTGTTGTTCTCTCAATCTCAAAAGGGCAACGCGAAGCACAATTTAGTTTTGTCATTCCAGCATATCTGTGTAATGAAAGGATGACTAGGTGCAAGTAACACAACTTTTCAGAAAGCTATGACAGGTGTCAACGAATTAAGCACTACATATGGGAAGCATCTGAGAAAGTGTTCTCGAATCCCAGCAGCATAGCCCTATATTATCACGCTATCTGATATTGACAGGTATTTTTCGATACTACATGCGGGATAGCGATCAACAGGGCAGAGTACAAATACAAATAATATAGACGACTGCTTACCTGTTGTGGAAAGGCAGCGCAATTCAGCCTGCTACGTCTGCCGATCGAGTCACAGTCACCACGATGTAAAGAAAATCACCACGGGGCACCGGTTCATGCACCACGTCAGCCACACGAAAGCTGCACTATTCGCAGAGCCAAATCACAGCCAAACGATCAAACTCACTCGAGCAAGGCGCTAGCTAGAGAATCAGACCAGCGAACACCTCACCGGCCGACGAAGCGGCGTTTAAAAAATTCCGCAGCGACATAACGGTGCCACCATCAAAAATCCCTAGGTCAAAAAATTATCAGAAAACCTCTTACTAGATAAAATTCTGTACGATAAATAGACGCTCGCACTCGGAGGCAACTGTGAAAGTATTGATGTGTTCGCAGGGGGCAGCCGTCGGAGACGCTCTCCTTAGTACCGAAGGAGGAGAGTAAAATCAGAGGGTAGGGCAGCGCGTTCGTGGCTTACGTTCCAGGCATAATTTTTAAAGAACATAGTCTTTCTTCAGGACCTTCGACGAAAACATTTTGGTCTGTCTGTCTGTCTGTCTGTCTGTCTGTCTGTCTGTCTGTCTGTCTGTCTGTCTGTCTGTCTGTCTGTTTGTTTGTCAGCCCTTAACGATACTACTTCAAACGGCACCAAACGGCCGACCCCATCCGCAGCGCCCACCAATATTGCTCAAGATTCAGCGTTCATAGTTGTGCGATTGTCCAATAAAAGCAATCATTGCACATATCTGAGGCGCCTAAACAACACGTTGATGTTTTGTATGTATGCCTTTATACTAGAAGAGGCACACACAAGTAACTCTAAGGACTGTAGCGTTTATCGCGCTGTGCTGACAGTGAAAGTGATGCTTAAAAAGGTAAGAGTTTTCAACGCTTTGCTAAGACTACGCGGTGGTGCACCTGCCCGTCGCTTTGCGTTCTACACCTTATCACCTCCGAGACAGGCGCGAATCTTTCTCCGCGGGCGCGCACGCCTTCGTTTTCGAAGGTAGCTGCCAGATGGCGCTCGTGTTTAACGTGGTCAGTTCGGGCTGTCAACGTGGATGGACGTTTTTTTTTTTTTTGAGTGCTCTGGATCGACTGCGCAGATAAGTGTTTTTGCATGTTTGAGCTTGTCTTTATAATTATAAGGCAGCGGTTAAAATCTGCGTAGCACTTATTTTATGGTACGGCTTTTTCGGGGGCAAGTCACCAGGTATTTATTAGTTAGTGTGGGTGTGTGTGTTTGAATTTTTTTGCTGTTGTTTTTTTTTTCATTTGCCACCCCGTGGGGGAGGTGCGCGTACATTGAACACGCAAATTTTTGTAGTAGAGCTAAGACTTTCTTTTTTTCGTAGTGCAGGGCTCGAGTTTAGTAATTATCGAGTAGGGAGAATTGGTGTCAGAAAGGCAAGGTTAAAAAGACTGTTGAGTGTTCAGGATGTGGAGTGGGTTTGAAAGTGGACCCAAGCGTAGAAGGGGATGGAGAAGAGGCTGACGCGAAGTGTAGGCAATGTGAGGTCGAGGAAAAAATGGAGAAAATGATGGTTGCCCAGAGTGAACTGCTTATGAGAATCGCCGAGCTCGAAACTGCGTTGGCGACAGAGCACGAGAAAACGAGGGCAATGGGAGAAAGACTGAAGTCCGCCGAGGAAGCGCTAGCGAAGCTGAACAAAGAAGCGACCTACCGAGAGAACAGTAGGGAACCGGCAACCAGAACGGTGGAGAAGGAAAAGCAAGCAAGTTTGGAAAAAACAGGTTTAGCCCGTTCAACTGTCGCAAGGCCCAGCTTCAGCGAGGTAGTGGTGGGGCAGGGAGGGAACAAAGCAGCCGGCGTCACAGGTGCAAGTAGCCCCCAGGTGCAGAACGCTCCAGCTGAAAAGTCACAGCATATGATAATCGCCGGGGACTCGAATTTAAATCGATGCACAGAAGCCATCAAAGAGGGGGTAAGAGGTGACAAGAGGGTTGCAATAGGGGCGTTCCCGGGACGCAAGCTTGAAGCAGTCATGAGGCAAGCGAGCGCAAAGCTCAAAACGACAGCTGATAGACGAAACCTCGTGATAATTTCAGGCGATTTGAACGATGTCCTAAATGAAGATGCAGCAGGACTAGCAGCTACACTGGCGAAAGGCGTAGATGACATGCGCGCCACTTCTCCTAAGGTACAGGAAGTGATATGCACGATACCGGAAGTACCGGTGCGTGATAGCAACCTGCAAAGAGCGGTGGTCAACGCAAACCAAGAGATATGGCGGATGAGTTGAGAGAAAGGCTTTGAGGTGGTGGAAATAAACAGAAAGGTGCATAGGTTGGGGGGGGGGGGGGGGGGGGGTTCAACGACACAGAATTCACTTCGATGGGCGGCTAGGTCATGAGGTGGATTGGCGACTTGCTTTTTTGGGGGGCAAGCGAGCCCTTCGGGATGCAGGATAGCTAGTAACAAGGAAAACAACCAGGGAGACTCTTCGACAGGTAGTATGGACAGATACGATTTCAAAGTGGCACCAATATCTAAGATAGGTAGAGTCCGGGGCATAAATAGACGTAGTCACGAGCGCCGAGCAATTCAGACATAGGTAGGGTATATTAACATGCCGGGTGGTAGGAACAGGCTGAAGTGGGAAGAGATAGAAGAACAGCTAAGAGAAGAGAGGCCGATGGTATACGGTTTTGTAGAAACACATCTCAGGGACATGGAACAACCTCCGAACAATACGGACTACGCGTGGGAATAGTGTAATAGAACAGAAGGCAGCAGAAAGGGGGGTGGTATTGGGGCCTTCATTCATAGAAGTACAGACTGGCAAAGGGTCAAGCAGGAGTGCAAGGAACATTTATGGCTAAAAGGGAAAGTTGGCAGTTCAAATGACACTCCTTGGTTTCGTTTACTTGTGGACGGGAGCAAAGGCCAGAGAGGAAAACCAGGCAATGGTAGAGTGTATATCAAAGTACATTCAGGAGTAAGGAAGAGAGTGCGAGATAATTATACTAGGAGACATGAAGGCGCACATAGAAGATATAGATGGGTATACCGACCCGACAGGCAAAATGATCATGGATATGTGTGAAAGGCTTGATTTGATCATTTGCAACAGTATCAAGAAGTGTGAAGGGCAAATAACATGGGAGGTAGGAAGGCTTCAGTCGACGATAGATTATGCACTGATGTCACATAGGATGTATGATAAGCTCAGGGGAATGCACATAGATGAAGGTGGCTCCAGAAGTCTGGGTAGCGATCACAAACGTATCAAGCTAAGTTTTGGAAGAGGAGTGAAAGTGGGAAGGAGACAAGATGAGCAACTACAGGAAAATTTTTATCCGGAAAGGCAAATTGAAATAGCCACTAAACAAACTGAGAAAGTAATCACGGAGGATAATAAGACAGTGTGGACATACACGAATCTAATTAGACTCTTTGAGCTAGAGCTTGCTAAGACGCGTGACAAGTCACCCCGGAAAAGAAGACACAAACCCAAAAGTTGGTGGGATGAGGAAGTTAAAAGAGTCATATCAAAATGTCAAGAAGCCTCTAGGGAAACAGACATGCTAAGCAGCGGGGTGAACCGACAGAAGATGTTGAAAGAAAATGGGCAACCTTTCTAAGCTGTAGAAGGGATGCATCCCTTCTGATCAATGAAAAGTTTAGAAGGAAGGGAGCTCAGTGGCTGGCAGAAGTACATAAAAAAGATAGAAAGGCAGCTGCGAAATTTTGGAACCATTTTAACTCCCTAAGAAATGAGACGAGCCTAGAGCAGAGTTTTATAACTACAGCCCAAGGTGCTAGGCTAGAAGGGGACGAAGCTATTGAATATATAAGAACAAGGGTGACAGAAAATTTTCAACAAAGAAGTATTTTATGCACCACAATAGACAAGGACGAATCAAGTGGTGCAATGGCTCCATTTTCACAACAAGAGTGGGAAAGGGCTGAGAAAAGGGTTCCTAGTAGTACATCAACAGGCCCAGATGGCATTCCAATTAGGCTGATAAAGACATTAGTTCCAAAGTCTAAGCAGGCTTTGAGAGAGGCAGTGAGCACAATAATAATCGATGGTGAAGTTCCCTATGGATGGAAACTTAGCAGGATGAGCATGATCTATAAAGGAAAGGGGGACAAAGCTGACATAAACAACTACCATCCCATAACAGTGACATCAGTGGTCTACAGGCTGGCGATGCAGATTATAAAGGAAAGACTGCAGGCGTGGATAGACGATGAGGGGGTGCTGGGGGAACTGCAGAATGGGTTTCGGAAACACAGGAGGTTGGAAGACAATCTGCTCTCACTGACGCAGTGCATCGAAATAGCATAAAAGGAACATAGGCCCCTGTAGCTAGCATTTTTGGATATCAAGGGAGCGTACGATAGCGTGGTTCAAGAGGAATTGTGGGGAATACTGGACACACTAGGCGTGGAACATGTAGTCACTAATCTTTTAAAGGGTATCTATAAAGGTAACAAGGTACTTATAAAGTGGGAAAAACAGGTATCCAAGCCTGCAGAGGTCAAACGGGGGCTTAGGCAGGGGTGCCCCCTGTCACCCTTATTATTCATGATGTACCTACAAGGATTAGAAGCAAAATTAGAGGGAAGTGGACTTGGCTTCAACCTCTCTTTAGTCAAACAAGGAAAACTTATTGATCAGGCACTACCAGCATTAATTTACGCAGATGATATAGTGCTAATGGCCAACAACAAGGAAAATTTGCAGAGATTGATGGACATCTGCGGTAATGAGGGAGATAGGTTAGATTTTAGATTCAGTAAGGAAAAATCAGCAGTCATGATTTTCAATGACAACGAAGATAGTGAGCTTAGAATACAGGAGGTCACGCTAGAGATAACAGATAAATACAAATATCTGGCCGTATGGATAAGCAATGGGACCGAGTATCTGAGGGAACACGAAATATACGTGACGACTAAAGGTAACAGGAATGCAGCAGTCATGAAAAATAGGGCACTGTGGAATTACAATAGGTATGATGTTGTGAGAGGAATATGGTGTCACAGAACGAGCGCTAAAAAGAGAGCGCGCCGCCAAATCCTTGCGACAACGGGCGGTAGAAACGCCGCGAGGTAAAAAGAAAAAAAAAAGAAAGCAAACATCCAAGGCTCCCGGGCGCGCGCTCTCCCCGCAGGAGCACGGCTTCGCAGACGAACCTCCTCACCCCACAGCGGCGGCCGGGCAAGCGCTAGAAATTTCCAGAACGAAGGAGGCGTGGCTACGCCGAGCTGAGTCACCCGACGCGGAGGGCTGACAAACCGTCTCGCCTCTCTCCAGCCTTCGCCGCGTATCGCGCCGACGAAATGACCAGAAATTTCTGGAAGGTGGCGCGGAAGGTATTTAATCGAGCGGCCGAGACGACAGAACAGGAGGAGACGGAAAGTTAGCGCCGGAGCGCGTAGGAATTCCGCCGTGTAGTCGGCGAAGGTTCTGCCCGTAGTGACAGAACAGGAGGAGACGGAAGTGAGCGCCAGAGTGCGTAGAGAGTCTGCCGTGTAGTCGGCGAAGTTTTTGGTCCGTAGGGACGGCTCGAGCTACAGGCAAGAGCGTGGGTTTACCGCTATCGAGCGAAGACGCGGGCAACAGCTGCGTGTGGGAAGCCGACGGATTTCCGGCGAAGAAGTTGAAGTTGAAGAGTGGCCAATTGAAGACGGGAGGTTTCCTGGAAGAGAAACTTCAGAGGGCGCGGAACGACAACAACGCTGGACTTTGAGTGAGTGATTCTCGGAAGAGTATCATTCAGACTTTTGTTCCAAGGACTTTGGACTGAATAGGTTTTATCTCTTTAGTCCTTAAGTGTCTTGGTTGTTCAATGCATGCGACTGCATTGTAGTGCGTATCGTTGTCTGTGTCCGTTGTTTTGAGTGTGGCTGATTGTACTGTGTAGTACGTTGTTTGGTTGGTGACGTATTGTATGTAACTATTGTAGAGTGTGCATTCTCGGGTATTGTTTTCGATCTGCCAATTTCGAGAATATAATTTGTTTGTTTATCAACTCTCGGCTCTGACTTGTTCTTTGGGCCACAGCCGGCGTCCGCTGGCGCACCAATAAGGACCACTTCTAAATTGTCCACGCTTTCGTGGTGCGGTTCGGGGGGCCGATACTTCGGCTCTTGGAATTAGCCCGGCGATCGCCTCCCTAATAAACGGGACAGGTGTGACAATTAATCTGGCGTCCGCGAAACAGGACTTTTTGGTGCACAGTGTGTCCAAAGTAGTGAGAAAGAGCCTCGAGTTGTTAATAGTGCTATCGGAACGATTTTGTGTGTTGTTCAGTGTTCTCGTTAACGAGTGCAGGGGAGTGTTCCGATAGACAGATTTAGGCAGATACTTTTTGCACGCGGCAAGGTTTTATTTACGAGTTGCGAGACACAATGGATCTCGAAAAGTTAGTTGCGCTTGGTGAGAAGATGGGTCTTTCCGGCGCCGAACTACGGAAATGGGTAAGCCAGAAGGAGAAAGAGGCGGTGGAGAGAGAAAGGTTGGCAGCTGAGAAAGCCAAGGAAGAAAAAACAGCTGAGTTGGAACGAGAGAGGTTGCGGTCGAAAGAGCCAAAGCGGAAAAAGAAGCTGAGTTGGAGAGAGAGAGGTTGGCGGCAGAGAGGGCCAAGGAAGAAAAGGCAGCTGAGTTGGAGAGAGAAAGGCTGGCCGCTGAAAGGGCGAGAGAAGAAAGAGAAGCAAAGGAGCGACAGCTGAAGGAAGAAAGAGAGCAGCAATTGAAGTTGGAGCTGGAGAGAGAGAAGTTGGCAGCCGAAAGGGCGAGAGAAGAAAGAGAAGCGAGGGAGCGCCAGCTGAAAGAAGAAAGAGAAGCGGAGATGGCTGAAAGGGAACGGCAGCGGCAGCACGAAATTGAACTCGAGCGGCTCCGTTTGCAACAGCGAAACGAAACTCCCGTCCAAGCTAGAGTTGAAAGCAGCGAACGGGAAGATCACGGCTTCCGCTTGAACCCAAGCAAGCTGCTCGTAGCGTTTGATGAAAGGAAGGACGACCTAGACGCGTACCTCCACAGATTTGAGACGATTGCGAGCAGCCAGAATTGGCCGGAACAGCAATGGGCAACTGCTTTGAGTACTTGCTTGAGTGGTGAAGCGCTCAGTGTGTACGGTAGGCTGACGCCGACCGATGCAGCCAATTACGCAAAGGTGAAAGCTGCTTTGTTGAAGCGATTTAGATTCACTGTGGAAGGATTCCGGGACAGATTTCGGACAGGAAAGCCAGCTGATGGTGAGACAGCTACGCAGTATGCTGCCCGACTTTGCCACTATTTCGACAGATGGATTGAACTTTCAGGGACAGCACAGGAGTACGATGAGCTTAGAGAGCTGCTAATTAAAGAACAATTTCTTACTAGTTGCCACCCAAGCCTGTCGCTGTATTTGAAAGAGAGGAAGGCGGAGTCATTTGAAGGAATGCTTGAATTGGCTGATCAATTCTTGGAAGCGCAAGGTGGCACTAATTTGGCCAAGGTAAAGAAGGAGTGCCCCGATGATTCGAAGAAATTGGCTCCCGAAGAAAAGAAGCGTGCACCAGAGAGCATTCAGCGATGCTTTCTGTGTAACCGAGTGGGTCATCGCGCGAAAAACTGTCGAACGATCTTTACGAGCCCTACGGTAGTGAAATGTTTTAAGTGTGGTCAGACTGGGCATAAAGCAGATGCATGTCGGAACGGAGTGAGCCAAACTCACCAGGTATCCTGTGTGCAAGCAGCACCGAAATCTGATAATAATGCCGTCACCGACGGATTCGTAGAATTGAAAAATGGGGAGAAAATTCCGATTGTGGGTGCTGTAATGTCAAAACAGCCAACCGGTGTTACGAAGGGAATGCCAACACTTCCTGGAAAGATTGCAGGCAAGAAGATTACGGTTCTAAGAGACACCGGTAGCTCCACAGTTATCGTGAGGAGAAATTTGGTACGGGAAAGAGAGTTGACAGGCAGAACGAAACCGGTTTGCCTAATTGACCGTACGGTTCGGATGCTTCCCGAAGCAGAAATTGAGGTTGAAACCCCGTACTTCAGCGGGAAGGTTACTGCGTTATGCATGACGACCCCCCTGTATGACCTTGTCATCGGAAACATCGACGGGGCGCGAGGGCCAAGTGATCCAGAATGTTTGGGAGAAGACCCGAAGATAGAGCCCTCGCCAACACAGCGGCCGCGAGATACAGTGGAGGAACATCCCGTGACGGATCTCACTAGAGCCCAAGGTGAAGCTGCGGCGCAAGAGACAGCGAAGGAGAAGACGATCGTGTCGAATAAGCTCACGGGCCGAGCAACCGGACTTACGTCTGCACGACCTCAACCGACCGACAGTGTAAAGGAGACGGAGTTGGCCCGCCGGGCAAAAAGTAGAGGCATTATCAAGCGGGTAAATAAACAGACAGGACCCGTCGAATGTAATGACGCGTTAACGGTGTCGGAAGAGACAACGATGGCTGAGACGACGCCTCAGATATCGTCGTTGGAAAGGGCTCGCCGAAAAAGAACGTGGAAGCACAAGAAGAGATCGAGCGAGCACCGCAAAAAGGGGCGCAAGCGCTGTTCGAAGTACTCAAGATAGGTGCTGAGGTGGAATCAGAATGTGTTTGGCAGGGCTGAGTGCCATATGTTGTGTTAACGTTGTGTTATCCTGTGTCACAAGTGTCGAAGTGTTGTGCTGTGATGTGATGTATAGTATTGTACCTTTGTTGTACTGAGAGAACTTTGTACATTTGTATTATTGGGAATGTGTGGTGGAGTGTTGTACTCATGTGCTTGTGGTTGTGTTTTCACGTGTTGTTTAATTGAATTACAATGTACAATTGTATTGCGTGATATATATTGTGAATGTGACGTGTCACGAGCGACTGATGGTGTTACAGTCTGTGAGAGTGTGTGGTGACTTTCCGCGCTCGTTTGTGTGGTTTTGAATATTATGAGATAATATTCTTAAAGTGGGGGGCAGTGTCACAGAACGAGCGCTAAAAAGAGAGCGCGCCGCCAAATCCTTGCGACAACGGGCGGTAGAAACGCCGCGAGGTAAAAAGAAAAAAAAAAAGAAAGCAAACATCCAAGGCTCCCGGGCGCGCGCTCTCCCCGCAGGAGCACGGCTTCGCAGACGAACCTCCTCACCCCACAGCGGCGGCCGGGCAAGCGCTAGAAATTTCCAGAACGAAGGAGGCGTGGCTACGCCGAGCTGAGTCACCCGACGCGGAGGGCTGACAAACCGTCTCGCCTCTCTCCAGCCTTCGCCGCGTATCGCGCCGACGAAATGACCAGAAATTTCTGGAAGGTGGCGCGGAAGGTATTTAATCGAGCGGCCGAGACGACAGAACAGGAGGAGACGGAAAGTTAGCGCCGGAGCGCGTAGGAATTCCGCCGTGTAGTCGGCGAAGGTTCTGCCCGTAGTGACAGAACAGGAGGAGACGGAAGTGAGCGCCAGAGTGCGTAGAGAGTCTGCCGTGTAGTCGGCGAAGTTTTTGGTCCGTAGGGACGGCTCGAGCTACAGGCAAGAGCGTGGGTTTACCGCTATCGAGCGAAGACGCGGGCAACAGCTGCGTGTGGGAAGCCGACGGATTTCCGGCGAAGAAGTTGAAGTTGAAGAGTGGCCAATTGAAGACGGGAGGTTTCCTGGAAGAGAAACTTCAGAGGGCGCGGAACGACAACAACGCTGGACTTTGAGTGAGTGATTCTCGGAAGAGTATCATTCAGACTTTTGTTCCAAGGACTTTGGACTGAATAGGTTTTCTATCTCTTTAGTCCTTAAGTGTCTTGGTTGTTCAATGCATGCGACTGCATTGTAGTGCGTATCGTTGTCTGTGTCCGTTGTTTTGAGTGTGGCTGATTGTACTGTGTAGTACGTTGTTTGGTTGGTGACGTATTGTATGTAACTATTGTAGAGTGTGCATTCTCGGGTATTGTTTTCGATCTGCCAATTTCGAGAATATAATTTGTTTGTTTATCAACTCTCGGCTCTGACTTGTTCTTTGGGCCACAGCCGGCGTCCGCTGGCGCACCAATAAGGACCACTTCTAAATTGTCCACGCTTTCGTGGTGCGGTTCGGGGGGGCCGATACTTCGGCTCTTGGAATTAGCCCGGCGATCGCCTCCCTAATAAACGGGACAGGTGTGACATATGGAAAGGGGTCATGGTTTTCTGGGCTGACGTTCGGCAATGCGGTCTTGTGAATGAGATCAGAAGTTCAAGCAAGATTAGAAATTAAGCAACGTGGAATAGGTAGGCTTGCTGTAGGAGCTCACGGGAATACACCAAATCAGGGAGTACAAGGTGATATGGGATGGACATCATTTGAGGGCAGGGAAGCTAGCAGCAAGATAAAATTTGAGAAGCGGTTGAGAGAAACGGGGGAAGAGCGTTGGACTAGGAAGGTTTTCAGCTACTTGTACATGAAGAATGTCGATACAAAATGGAGAAAGCGAACCAGAAAGTTTACTGGTAAATACTTAAAAAACAGCTGGTGGCCAAACCAAAAAGTACTTTCGGTTAAGAAGAAAGTGAAGGAAACAGAGACTGACATGTGGAGATTGGGCATGATTAAAAAGTCCGCACTAGAGATCTATCGAACTTTTAGGCAGGAAATTACCAAGAAAAGGATCTATGACAATACTCGGGGTAGTTCTCTACTGTTTGAGGCCAGGACGGGAATACTGCGAACCAAGACATATCGGACCAAATACGAAGGGGTAGACACAGTATGCAGTGCGTGTGGAGAGGGAGAAGAAACTGCCGAACACTTGATAATGCTCTGTAAAGGGCTTCACCCTATAGTTCCGGATGATGGCGCAGAGTTTTTCAAAACACTGGGGTTTAGGGACAGCGAGGGCAAAAAAGACTTCAAGCGGGTATACTTAACTAGAAGGAGGTTATCTGATTGGTGGCTAAAGTCAAGGCACGAGTGAAAATTGAACCCTTCACTGCGAAGTACGAATCCTCAGCTTCATTATTTAAAGGGAAAAAAAGATAAATGTAATGGTTAGTTCACTAAGTATTACGACTAGAAGGCGTTAGCCGCCGCCCGATCTAAAGGGTACAGCCACATCTGTCACAGAACGAGTGCTCAAAAAGGGCGCGCCGCCAAATTCTCGCGACGAAACGCCGGAGTGACGCCGCGAGGTCGACGATTAAAAAAAAGAAAACAACTAAAGACTCCCCGGGCGCGCGACTCTCTCCCCTCGGAAACGTGGCTTCGCCGACGAACCTCCTCACCCCACATCTGCGGCCGAGCAAGCACTCGAAATTTTTCGATGGAAAGAGGCGTGGTAATGCCGGGTTGAGTCATCCGTCGCGGACGGCCCTCGTATCGTCTCGACCTTTCCCCCAGCCTTCGCTGCGCATCGCGCCGACGAAATGATGAGAACTTTCTGGAATCTCGCGCGGAATGTATTTAATCGAGCAGCCGAGACGAGAGATCAGGAGAAGACGGAAGTTAGCGCCAGAGCGCGTAGGGATTCCGCCGGGTAGTCGGCGAAGGTTTTGTCCGTAGAGACAAAGCAGGAGAAGACGATGATTTCCACCTGAGGGGTGACGACTCGAGCTACAGGCAAGAGTGTGTTTTTACCGTTATCGAGCGAAGACGCATGGCAACAGCTGCGTGTGTGAAGCCGACGTGTTTCCGGTGAAGAAGTTTGAAGCTTGGAGAGTGGCCGATTGAAGACGCGAGGTTTCCTGGAAGAGAAACTTCGGCGATGTTTCCTGGTAGAGAAACTTCAGGGACAGCGGAACGACATCAACGCTGGACTTTGAGTGAGTGATTCTCGGAAGAGTATCATCCCGATTTTTGTTCCAAGAACTTTGGACTTAATAGGTTTTCTATCTCTTTAGTCTTTAGGTGTCTTGGTTGTTCAATGCATGCGACTGCATTGTAGTGCGTATTGTTGTCGGTGTCCGTTGTTTCGAGTGTGGCTGATTGTACTGTGTAGTACGTGGTTTGATCGGTGACATATTGTACTCAGCTATTGTGTAGTGAGCATACTTGTGTATTGTTTTTTGATCTGCCATTATTGAGAATATAATTTTGTTTGTTTATCAACTCTCGGCTCTGACTTGTTTTTTGGGCCACAGCCGGCGTCTGCTGGCGCGCCAAAAAGGACCACTTCTAAATTGTCCACGCTTTCGCGGTGCGGTTCGAGGGGCCGATATTTTGGCCCTTGGAATCAGCCCGGCGATCGCCTCCCTAATTAATGGGACCTGTGACAATTAATCTGGCGTCCGCGACGAGGACTTTTTTGGTGCACAGTGTGTCCAAAGTAGTGAGAAAGATCCTCGAGCTGTTCATACTGCTATCGGAACGATTTTGTGTATTGCTCAGTGTTCTCGTTAACGAGTACAGGGTAGTGCTCCGATAGACTGATTTGGGCAGATACTTTTTACACGTTGCAAGGTTTTATTTGCGAGACACCATGGATCTTGATAAGTTAGTTGCTCTTGGTGAGAAGTTGGGTCTTTCTGTCACCGAACCACAGAAATGGGTAAGCCAGGAGGAGAAAGAGGTGGTGGAGAGAGAGAGGATGGCAGCTGAAAGGGCCAAGGAAGAAAAAGCAGCCGAGTTGGAACGAGAGAGGTAGGCAGCTGAGAAAGCCAAGGAAGAAAAAGCAGCTGAGTCGGAGAGAGAAAGGCTGGCCGCTGAAATGGCGAAAGAAAGAGAGGCAAAGGAGCGGCAGCTGAAAGAAGAAAAAGAGCAGCATTTGAAGTATGAGCTGGAGAGAGAAAAGTTGGCAGCCGAAAGGGCGAGAGAAGAAAGAGAGGCAAAAGAGCGACAGCTGAAAGAAGAAAAAGAGCAGCATTTGCAGTTGGAGCTGGAGAGAGAAAAGTTGGCAGCCGAAAGGGCGAGAGAAGAAAGAGAGGCAAAGAAGCGACAGCTGAAGGAAGAGAGCAACAATTGAGGTGGGAGCTGGAGAGAGAAAAACTGGCAGCTGAGAGGGCGAAAGAAGAAAGAGAAGCGGAAATGGCTGAAAGGGAACAGCAGCGGCAGCACGAGGTGGAACTCGAGCGGCTCCGTTTGCAACAGCGAAGTGAAACTCCCGTCCAAGCTAGAGTCGAAAGCAGCGAACGGGAAGATCATGGCTTCCGCTTGAACCCAAGCAAGCTGGTCGTAGCGTTTGATGAAAAGAAGGACGACCTTGACGCGTACCTTCACAGATTTGAGACGATTGCGAAGAGCAAGAATTGGCCGGAACATCAATGGGCAACTGCTTTGAATACTTGCTTGAGTGGTGAAGCGCTCAGTGTGTACGGTAGGCTGACGCCGATTGATGCAGCCAACTATGCAAAGGTGAAAGCTGCTTTGCTGAAGCGATTTAGATTTACTATGGAAGGTTTCCGGGACATATTTCGGGCAGGAAAGCCAGCTGATGGTGAGACGGCTACGCAGTATGCCGCCCGATTTTGCCATTATTTCGAGAGATGGATTGAACTTTCAGGGACAGCGCAGGAGTACGATCAGCTTAGAGAGCTCCTTATTAAAGAGCAATTTCTGACTAGTTGCCACCCAAGCCTGTCGCTGTACTTGAAAGAGAGGAAGGCGGAATCACTTGAAGGAATGCTTAAAATGGCTGATCAATTCTTGGAAGCGCAAGGTGGAACTAATTTGGCCAAGGTCAAGAAGGAGTGTCCCGAAGATTCTAAAAATTCGGCACCCGAACAAAAGAAGCGTGCACTGGAGAGTGTTCCGCGATGTTCTCTGTGTAACCGAGTGGTTCATCGCGCGAAAAACTGTCGAACGATCTTTACGAGCCCTACGGTATTAAGATGTTTCAAGTGTGGTCAGACTGGGCACAAAGCAGACGCATGTCGAAAAGGGGCGAGTCAAACTCACCAGGTATCCTGTTTGCAAGCGGCACCAAAATTCGGTAATAATGCCGTCACCGATGGATTTGTACAGTTGAAAAATGGGGAGAAAATTCCTATTGTGGGTGCTGTAATGACAAAAGAGCCAACCGGTGTCACGAAGGGAATGCCAACGCTTCCTGGAAAAGTTGCGGGCAAGACGGTTACGGTGTTAAGAGATACCCGCAGCTCCACTGTTATCGTGCGGAGAAATTTGGTACGGGAAAGTGAGTTGACAGGCAGAACGAAACCGGTTTGCCTCATTGACCGTACGGTTCGGATGCTTCCCGAAGCAGAGATTGAGGTTGAAACCCCGTACTTCACCGGGAAGGTTACGGCTCTATGCATGACGACCCCCCTGTACGACCTCGTCATCGGAAACATCGACAAGGCGAGAGGGCCGAATGATCCAGAATGTTTGGGGGAAGACCCGAAGATGGAGCCCCCGCCGACACAGGGACCGTGAGATACAGCAGAGAACAATCCCTCGAAGGATTTCACTCGAGCCCAAGGTGAAGTCTGGGCGCAAGAGACAGTGAATGAGAACATCATCGTATCCAATGAGTTCACGTGCTGGGCAGCTGGGCTTACGTCGGCTCGACCTCAACTGACCGACAATGTAAAGATGACGGAGTCGGCCAGTCAGGCCAAATGTCGGGACATGAACAAGCGGGTGAATAACCGGACAGGATCGGTTGAGCGTCATGACCCGCTAGCAGTGTCGGAAGTGACAACGATGGCTGAGACGCCGCCTCAGATACCGTCGTTGGGAGGGGCTCGCCGGAACAAAACGAGCAAAAACAATAAGAAGAGATCGAGAGAGCACCGCAAAAAAGGGCCTAAGCGCCGCTCGAAATGCACCGGATAGGTGTCGAAGTCGCTTTGGAATGTGTTTGACAGTGCTATATGTTAAGTTAATCTGAATGTTTTCCTGTGCCACAACTGTATGTAGAGTGAGTCAAAATGTTAGTTATGGTGATGTGATGTATAGTAATGATGTGAGTATAGTAATTGTTGTAATGAGAGAACTTTGTACATTTGTATTGTCTGGAATACGTCATGGAGTGTTGTACTCATGTACCGATGGTTATATTTCCTGTGTTGTGAGATTGAATTGTAATGTACACTTGTATTGAGTGATCTATTATGAATGTGACGTGTCATGAGCGACGGACTATGTTACAGTCGTTGAGTGTGTGGGGACTGTTTGCGCTCGTTTGTGTGGTTTTGAATATTATGAGATAACATACTTAAAGTGGGGGCAGTGTCACAGAACGAGCGCTCAAAAAGGGCTCGCCGCCAAATTCTCGCGACGAAACGCCGGAGTGACGCCGCGAGGTCGACGATAAAAAAAAGAAAACATCTAAAGACTCCCCGGGCGCGCGCCTCTCTCTCCTCGGAAGCGTGGATTCGCCGACGAACCTCCTCACAATTAAAATACTGTATTCTTAATTTATTACAACAGTTTACTTGAAGCGGTTTACCGAGAAGATTATATGAAAGAATCAGATTTAAGCTGAAAGTAAACAAAACTTGCAAAGCGAAAGCTTGCTGGTGTATCTTGCAAGCTTAGGTGTAAAAGGACCAGGAGGAGATATAACAGATGTTAGGTGAACAAGCTTGCATACCTTCGGCTGTACTAAGAATCGAGCGAAAATTTATATAGCTGAAGTGTTTTTCAGAGCTAAGCTTTGCAAGATCCGTGGCTTTGAGGATGTCAGCTCGACTGAATAGTTGCTTACAAATTCATCCCATGGTCCTTCTATCGCCCAGTATGTATTAGCTTGAGAAACAGCCGACATGTTCATTCCATGGTACAGCAGTGTGCAGGAGGCACCAAATGATGGCATGTTCTTTCATAATATGAGAGTTTAGGATTTTGGTAGGAGATTTATAACAGATATGTCCACATAATTTTTAAAAAGTAAACTTTTTGGATAAATGTAAAGAAAAATACGTACTGATTTGAACTTGAAACGCTCATGTCTATGCCTGCAAATACGACAAATGATGCAGTGCATGATTACAATTACACCAGTGTTGTTACAAATGTTACAGTGGACCATTACAATTGCACCAGTGTTGTTCTCTCAATCTCAAAACGGCAACGCGAAGCACAATTTAGTTTAGCCATTCCAGCATATCAGTGTAATGAAAGGATGTCTCGGTGCAAGTAACACAACTTTTCAAGAAGCTATTACAGGTGCCAAAGAATTAAGCACAACATATGGGAATCATCTGGGAAAGTGTTCTCGAAACCCAGCAGCATAGCCCTATATTATCACGCTATCTGATATTGACAGATATTTTTCAATATTACATGAGGAATAGCGATCAACAGGGCAGAGTACAACTACAAATAATAGAGACGACTGCTTGCCTGTTGTAGCAAGGCAGCGCACTTCAGCCTGCGACGTCTGCCAATCGAGCAAGCACAGTCACCACGATGTAAACAAAATCACCATGGGGCACCGGTTCGTGGTGATTCCACGGGGCCACACGGGGCCACACCACGGGGCCACACCACGAGGCCACACCCACGGGGTCATCACCACGGGGCCACACGAAAGCTGCATGACTCGCAGAGCCAAATCACAGCCAAACAATCAAACTCACTCGAGCAAGGCGCTAGCTAGAGAATCAGACCATCGTACACCTCACCGGCCGGCGAAGCGGCGTTTCAAAAATTCCGCTGTGACATAACGACGCCACCATCTAAAATCACTAGGTCGAAAAATTCTCAGAAAACCTTTTACTAGGTAAAATTCTGTACGATAAATAGACGCTCGCGCAAGGAGGAAACTGTGAAAGTATTGCTGCGTTCGCAGGGGGCGGCCGTCGGAGACGCTCGCCTTCGTACCGAAGGAGGAGGGTAAAATCAGAGGGTAGGGCAGCGTGTTCGCGGCTTACGTTCCAGGCTTAATTTTTAAAGATAGTCTTTCTTCGGGACCTTCGACAAAAACATTTTGGTCTGTCTGTCTGCCTGTTTGTCCACCCTTAACAATACTACCTCAAACAGCACCGAACGGCCGACCCCATTCGCAGCGCCCACCAATATTGCTCAAGATTCAGCGTTCATAGTTGTGCGACTGTCCATTAAAAGCAATCATTGCGCATATCTGAGGTACCTAAACAACACGTTGATGTTTTGTATGTATGCCTTTATACTAAAAGACGCACACACAAGTAACTCTAAGGACTGTAGCGTTTATCGCGCTGCGATGACAGTACAAAGCGATGCTTAAAAAGGTAAAAGTTTCCAACGCTTTGCTAAGACTATACGGTGGTGGCACCTGTCCGTCGCTTTGCGTTCTACACCTTATCACCTCCGAGACAGGCGCGCATCTTTCTCCGTGGGCGTGCACGCCTTCGTTTTCGAAGATAGCTGCCAGATGGCGCTCGTGTTTAACGTGCCTCGATGCGCTTGTTCGCCTCCGCTACACGCTAGAGGCACTCTAACGCAGCGCCTTCAGAATGCCATTTACCGATTGTCTCGCGCAGAACAACAAATAAACGTTTTTTTTTTTTTCATTCTCTTCAGACGCAAGACTATCGTCTTTTGACAACATTTGCTGTGTAACATGCAGATTCGGGGCCAATTTTTTAGGAGGCGTTGTTTCAGTGCATCGTTGGCATGGCAAAGCACAAAAGTGGTTGAGAATTGTAGAAAACGGGCGTTATTTGGATTCGAAGGTGTCAAACTGATTCGCTCACCTTCAAGAATGCGCTGGAGTAGTTTCACGAAGGGCGAAGAGTTGCGGTGAAACGGGTCGAGAAATCGGAGCCCATGCGAGGCACATCCGTACAGCGTTTCGCGGATCTCGCGTCTCCATTCAGGCAGTGGAACTGTCGGGGCTCTAAGGACAAAAAAAACAATTATGGTGCAATACAAGAAAACGATCTCGAAAAACAAGCTTCCCGACGTGATTGCTTTGCAAGAACCTTTCGGCCGGGCTCAGCTACCGGGCTGTGTCACCTGCGCTCCTCCTTGCGAATGCACGGGGAAGGACATTAAAATGTGTACCCTGGTTAAGACAGGGTCAGCCTTCATCGACCACGCACCTAATGTCAGCGAAGATTCAGACACCGAACGCACCCTGGTTGAAGTCGTATCTGACAGTGGGACTAGGAAGAATGGCCTATTCGTGTCTAATGTGTACAGCGCCCCTTCAAAAAGAGGCCTCAAGCACAATTTCAGCACCCTTTCTCGCGAAGCGATGGCCAAGGTTACCTCCAGTCTCCTCCTCATCTGCGACGCACCGCACACGCAATGGGAATATGGAACCAACTCAACGAAAGGGAAGAGGCTAGCCGCACTTATAGACGAGCTCAGCCTGGTTGTTCTCAACGAACTAGCGTCGCACGCCAGGATCGGACAGGGTGCATGCCGCGACACGTCCCTCGACCTCTCCATATGGTCGGAGGCAGGCGCAATTGCCTGGTCGAACTTCTTCGGGGACCTGGGGAGCGATCACAGTCCTGTACCTGACTGTGGGAGAGGCCAAAAGTGAGGTAGATGGCTGCCGAAAAGCGAAGATCGCAGATTTGGACAAGTTCTGAGGGAACAGAAAACGAGAGAAGCAGGGGAGCCCGATAGAGGATATCGGAGAATGGTGCAGTAGACTACTCGCAGACGTTGACAGAGCTAAAAAAGAAACTGAGTTTACAGACTGGCGACAAGCTTCAAGGAAAGGTAGAGACAGGCCCCGTGGAGGGACCGATGACGGCACTCCTAAACCGACCAGAGTGGATAGCCCGATAGCGCATCTTGTTGAGGCCAAGAAATTCATGCAGCGAAGAGGGAGTAAAGAGAAACTCAGCAGGAACATACGCAAGAATATTACCGTGATTAACCGAAAGATTCTGACTCACTGTGCTCGACTGTGCGAACAGCATAGGCTGGAGCTCTGCCAGACAGTGGACGGGAGCATGAGCACCTGACGCACCTGGAAGATTCTTAGGAACTCTCTGGACCTGACCAGCCCCATAACGGTGACTCGTGTGCAGATGACAAGCTGTGACACAAGTACAAAACAATCCGGAGACGTTCGCTGAGGAGATCGTACAGACGCACCTTACTCGCTCGTCAGGTCAGTCTCCTCGAGTATAGAGACGCTCCCAACGAGAAACTAGACGTGGATTTTCCCGTACAGGAAATCAGAGTGGTCCTCCAGCAGCTGAAGACCAAGGCGGCGTACGGTCCTGACAAGATCAACTAAATTCTGAGGAACCTGAAGGACGAGGCCATCAAGAAGCCATGTCAGTACATCAACACGTGCTGGAAGGAATGCCACGTTCCGCAAAATTGGAAGACCGCGCTCGTGATAATAATATACGAGCCAGGTAAACACCTTCAGATTCAAAACATGAAGCCGATCTCCCTGACGTCCTGCGTAGGGAATGTCATGAAGCAAGCCTGCCTCGACTGGGTGACGACGGTCCTCGAGAAATGGGACGGACGCATTTGGCACCGATCTCATCGGTTTTCACAGGGAACTTCCCTCGCAGAATGTCATGCTGCTCATTAAGGAACATGTGAATGCATCAAGCACGCTCGTACGCGTCCTGCTCTGATTAGACCTCAAGAGTGCCTTCGACATCGTAAAACACACGGCCATTTTGGATAAGATCAGCCGACTTCACCTCGGTGCTAGGCTCTATCAGTACGTCAGCAGCTTCCTGAACGGACGCAAGGCGATAGTCAAGATCGACGGGGCCCCGCCACGCACGGTTTGCATGGGAAGTGCGGGTACGCCGCAGGGTTCTGCTCTCTCCCCTATGCTTTTCAACCTAGTCATGATTGGGCTACCTGAGCGTCTCAATGAGATACAGGGCATCAACCACACGATCTACGCAGAGGACGTGACCATGTGGACCACGGAGAATACGAGTATTGGCGAAATGCAATACAAAATTCAACGAGCCGTCCAGGGGGCGGAAAGGCACCTCGAAGGCACGGGGCTCGTTTTCTCTCCCGATAATTCAGAACTGCTCCATAGACCACGCAACAGGGGACCTCACAACCGGCTGTAGTGGACGCCCGTCGTTTGGGCACCCACGTCACGATGAGGGAGGGGGCCCGAATACCGACAGTGTCCAATATGTGAGTGCTTTGTCTGTGGCTGGAAGAGAACGGTGCCAACCGCGAGCTGGTTGCACGACTGCAGAAGAAAGCAGCCGTATAGCCACGCACCTTGTGTGACGGGTAGCGAAGAAAAAAACTCCCAAGCATTTCCCCGAGAGTGAACAAGGTTAAGTGCGAATACACGGGGTGATGCTATGAGGGGTATTTATTAATTCGCACTATTGTATTTATTATACACACTATGGTGCCTTTATTGGATTGGATAAACTTTTATTTGGTCCTCCAAAACACAGATCACTGTGTTGCGGGCAGCTTCCACGTGGGGACTGAGATGCCAAGCTCCTCAGCCGCCACGCGAGCTTGGTGGACAGCCCAGCACTGATCTGCCAAGGACGAGCTGCGGATTGCCGCCTCCCATCTGGCAGAGGTGATGTGCGATAAATGAGCGAATTTGGTGCACTGCCAGAGCATGTGTTCTAATGAAGCTATTTCCCCACAATGTGGACAAAGATTACTTGGGTATAGGTCAGGGTACCTGATGTGTAAAATTTTCAATGTAGGGTACATCCGCAATGTAGTGCTTGGGGCCGGATTAGATTTTTGTGAGGTGGAGGGAAAATCCTTTTAGACAGGTAGAAATGCTTAGTGAGCTCGTTATATGTTCTAAGAATTTTCCGGTTATCCCCTTCACCGGTAGAACGCATCCCCGGGGAGGCGCGGTTGGAGAGTTCTCGTGCCGCCTCGTGTACTGCTTCGTTGAGATTGGGAAGGGAATCGTTGATTTGTCCAAGGTGAGCTGGGAACCAACTCAGAAGATGATGTGTTATGTTCTTGCCTTGCAGTATTTTCAGCGTTTGTTCACAGACCATCCCCTTGGCGAACGCCCGTAGTGCTGCCATGGAATCACTGTAGACGACTTCAATGTTATCCATCTTGAGTGCTAAGGCGATGGCCACTTGTTCCGCAATGATTGGGTCTTTCGTCCTGACCGTCGCTGAGTTGACGACATGGCCAGCCCCATCGACTACCACTGCCACAAACGCTTTCCCATTGGCGTAGGAAGCCGCGTCAACAAATACGACTCCTCGTTCCTCGTTTGAGACTTGACGAAGTATAGTCCTGGCCCTCGCTACTCTTCTTCCGACGTTGTGTTCTGGATGCATGTTTCTCGGTATAGGAGATACCGTGATAGTCTCCCTGATGTTGTCAGGGATATCATTGTAATTGCGTCTGATTGCTATGGGGTGTTGACCCAGCTCCTGCAGGATCATTCTCCCCGACCTTCTAGTAGATAACGTTGCAAACTGTGCTCTCTCTTGGGCTTCTGCTATTTCTTCGAGCGTGTTGTGTATGCCAAGCTCAAGCAGACGCTCGGTGCTGGTATGTATGGGTAGGCCCAGGACCTTCTTGATAACTTTCCAGAGGAGCACATTCAGTGTCTCGGACTCTACTCTTGACCAGTTGTGCATTGCTGCCTCGTATGTGAAGTGACTTGGAACAAACGCATGCATCAACCTGATGAGGTTGTCTTCCTTGATCCCATTTCTTTTGTTGGACACTCTGCGTATGAGGTGCACCACACTGTCTGTTTTCCGAGTTAACTTGGCTATAGATTTGCTGTTGGCGCCGGTAGACTCTATCAGCATTCCCAGGACTTTGATGGAGTCGACCCTCTGGATGGTATCCCCTTGATTTGTACGGAGATGAATGTCTATCTGGTTTAACGGCTTCCATCCCCTGGGCTTCGGTCCCCAGCGTGCAGTCCGATAAAGCAAAAGTTCTGACTTGCTCGAGGAGCACTTGAGCCCGGAAGGGCAAAGGTAGTCTTCTACGGTGTCAATCGCCTCTTGCAGAGCGCTCTCAATCTGCCCCTCACTTCCACCTGTGCACCAGATGGTAATGTCATCTGCGTAGATGCTGTGCTTCAATCCTTCAATGCTCGATAATTTCTTTGACAGTCCAATCATGGCAATGTTGAACAGCATTGGTGAAATCACTGCCCCTTGTGGCGTGCCCCTTGCTTCTAGTTCGATTGCTGCGGTCTCGATATCTGCAATCTTCATCACGGCTTTCCGATCTGTAAGAAAGAACCATACGTAGTCATAAAAGGCTTTCCTTAGACCAAGCTTGGAAATTGCTTCGAGTATGAATGAGTAGTGAATGTTGTCAAACGCTTTTTCTAGATCTAGGCACAGAATGGCTCTCACGTCTCTGGTTTCATTGTCAATGACCTGGTGTTTGATAAGCTTCAATGCATCTTGTGTGGATAGCCCTGCCCTGAATCCAACCATATTGTGTGTATATATGTCGTTATCTTCCAAGTACTTGTTTATCCTGTGCAGTATGGCATGTTCTGCGACCTTGCCGATACATGATGTCAAGGATATTGGCCTCATGTTGTCCAAGTTAGGGGGCTTTCCTAACTTAGGAATAAGGACCGTGCTGGCCAGCTTCCACTGCTCTGGCACCCTGCCTTCTTTCCATGCTGAATTGATCATATCCCTCATGTTTTCAATTTATTCGTCATCAAGGTTACGCAGGGCCTTGTTTGATATACCGTTCGGGCCAGGGGCCGACCTGCCGTTGAGATCATGCAAGGCTCTTCTGATCTCCTCGATGTTAAAGTCGCCCTCAAGACCTGGATTTGGCGTGCCCTGGTACTGTCTACTTGGTGGTGCCAATCCTCTTTTGATTGGGAGGTACTTATGCACGAGCTGCTGGACAACTTGCTGTTCTGTAGTGCGCCCTATCTCTTTATGCAAAATTCGAGCGATAACATGCTTTTGATTTGTTTTGGTGGTGGTTTCGTTGAGGAGATGCTTTAACATATTCCATGTCTTGCCATTGCGCATCTGACCATCGACGGAGTTGCAGATTTCGTCCCATCGCTGCCCCGATAGTGCGCGACAATGTTCCTCGACTGATCTGTTTACCTCAGCTATCTTCTTCCTCAGTCTTCGGTTCAGGCGCTGACCCTTCCAACGGTTCAGTAGTGCTTGCTTTGCCTCAAGAAGATGAGCGAGCCGGCTATCCATTCTTTCAACTGGAAAATCTGTGGTAATGGTGGAGGAGACGAATTTGATGTCCT
This sequence comes from Rhipicephalus microplus, assembly GCF_013339725.1. NCBI lineage: Eukaryota > Metazoa > Arthropoda > Arachnida > Ixodida > Ixodidae > Rhipicephalus > Rhipicephalus microplus. The sequence continues at coordinate 63,723,203 of NC_051173.1, read as the reverse complement.
CTTTATTCTGTGCGACCCACTGCTCCAAGCCTGGTCTGTGGCCATCCGGTTCCCTTCCCATTCTCATCTTCCTGAACTTGTCAGAGTCTGTGAAGTGGAATTCTCTCGTCTTTTTATGCTCCACGGAGAAGGCAGTGGCAAGAATGCAGTGGTCACTCCCTAGGTCTAAAGCAAGGTTTATCCACAGGGCCTTCTTGATGTTCCTTACAAATGTAAGGTCCGGGGTGGGATCCCTGCAGCAAGGTGTACCAAGCCTTGTTGGTTGGCTGGGGTTTGTGATTAGGGTGAGATCAAGTTCACTGACACTTTGCCAAAGTTGATTTCTTTTCCCTGCGTTGTACTTGCAACCCAATGTACGATGAGGAACGTTGAAATCACCTGCTATGAAGAGTGTACATTCCCCGGCGATAGTAACAGCTTTTTTTAGAACCATCTTGATTGATGATTGATTGATGATTGATATGTGGGGTTTAACGTCCCAAAACCACTATTTTTAGAACCATCTTGAACACTTGCTTTTGTTCCTTTAGACTGCTATATATGTTAAGAATAAAAATGCTCTGACGGTTGCTGGTACCTGGCACGATCTCTACCATGACGTGTTCCAACCGGCCTGCTTCTATCTTGAGGTCGTGGGTTACGAGCGTTAGATTGCTGCATACGAAGGTGCAGACTCCCCTCCATTCAGTATCTCCTATTACAGGCCGGAATCCAGGCAGCGTTGTTTGCAGTGAAAGGGTTTCTTGCAATATTCTATTATGAGACTTTTCGTGGTTGTTCCTGATATACTGCTGTAGGCTTACCTTCTTTTTAAGGTAACCTCTGTCATATTACATGGTGCGCACGGGTTGAAATGTGCAAAAACAAAATAGTACGCCGTGCGGTGGCGACTTGTGTGGCCTTTTGAATGTGTGTGCCGTGCGAGGGCAAATCGCGTATGTGCCGTGCGGTGGCGAAGAGGACGGCGATCGTGTGCGCGGCTTGTCTCGAGACAGCGTGGGCCGTGCACGAGAGCCGAAATTGCAAGGCTGGGCTCTCCTTTGCTGGGCGTCCGGCTCATGGGAGAACCCGGAGCAACGGATGCATCTAAATCCCATGAAAAATCAGGCGTTGGAATATATTGCCCCGTACTTGATTGGTCATTTTCACTACGCTTACCGAATTTTCTTCCTGTCTTTCTGAATGAATTCATGTCAATGATGCTAGCTTTGCGAAAGGTAAATATTTCCATTCCAGTCGTAGCAGTCATAACTGATTCATTATCAGTGTGCTCTTCTCTGTCCGCATCTGGTCACTCACCTATAGTGAAACTTTTTAAATCATTGATTCCCTGTCATCTCCGAAGTATTCATTTATTCTGGACACCTGGGCACAAAGGTTTGTTGTTAAACGAAACAGCTGATTCTCTTGCGAAGGCATCCCTTTCGACACCAATTATTCCTATTTTCCCTAATACAGTATACATTACGGTGGCGTGATTTCGCACACTTAAAATCAGGCAAAATTTATCTGACCCTGCACTGATGGCTTCTCCAGAGTACAAACACTTGTTATTTCCCCGGCGCAGTGAACTGACTAATTCAAGGATGATGGAAGTTGTCATCACGAAATTTTGTTGCCGCGTTACCTCCCTCAGTTTTACTTGCATAGATCAGGCATATTGAATTCCCCTATGTGCATTTACTGTAATCAAGAGGAAACGATCAATCATTTTTATTACATTGTCGCCGTTTCGATTAATTCAGGCAAAGAATACTAGCACCGCCTCTTTGAAGACGGGGCTTGCAACTATCACAACCTGATCTTCTTTCATTTGGAGCCTCTACACTGGGTTTCAGCCACAGGGATGTTTTATTCGCCGTTCAAGAATACATCACTGCGACTAAAAGATTTTCTTGCTAAATTACTGTCTCACTAATTTTCTTCTTTTTTTTCTGCAAACTTGATATCGGTATTTCAAATCAAAATTAAGTTACAAAAAATTTGTAGGAATAACGCATTGCTGAAAGTTTAGGGCAAATTCACCTTATAATCGGCCAATCCCCTTCTTTGGGTACGAGCCATTTGCACAGGGAAACAACAACAACAACAACCCGGAGCCCTAGCTCCTGCTGCTTCGACTTAGAATGATCCTGCCTGTTCCACTACGAGGAGATTGGGCCAAGGAACGTGCACGAGGCCGGGCCAAGGTCTTGACGCTGTGGGAAGACGGGCACACTCAGGGTTTAACCCACGAGCATGCAAAGGCCGAGGGCGTCCACCGTAGAGCGGGTTCCTTGGGCGCAGAGTCCCGGCATCAACTGCCACAGAGTAGAACTTCTTGACTTCACGCGGCCAGACCAAACACCGAGCTACGGCATCGCACAGATGGTCTACGCACGACGCCTCCAACTCGGCAACTTTATCGGTTCTGACGACAAACTGTACGCTACTGCTTGACTATTTCGCGTAACAGCCCTCATGTCAAATTTAACTGTTTTTCTCTATTCGTTGAGTCCTGTCGTGTCTTTAAAGGTGTCTTACGCGTGTTTGTCCACCTGCGTGCTGCGTTATTCTTTCTGGAGCGAATCCTGAACCCACGTAAACATCACAACCTCTACAGTTCTATTGCCAGATACGGAATTCTTCACGTGGCGCTGCCATCATGGTAATTGCAGGGGCCGCCCGACCCTGATGCTGCACCTGTCGACAGGTTTGGTACGACTAGTATTGGTGGCCGAAGGGGTGAGTTTGGTGCGTGAGGAGGCCTTGCTCTGTTGTGCAGATATGCTTCGACCTTTGTAATGCGCGAATTCATATGCTCTTCCAGTGCCGCCACGCTTGATTGTAGCCTGCCCATCTGCTCACTAAGATTGTCTACTACCTTGCTGAGCGTGTCTAAGGCCCCTTTCATATGTGACATGGCCGTTTGGTTGGCTTTCACGTGTTCTGCCATGACTTCCCTCTTTTTAGTGGTTCTCGAGTCCCCCACATTTTCAGCCACAGGGACAACAAACAACTGGCTGAGGCGTTGGCTGTGAGGACTGCGTGCTGGTTAGCTTAGTGAGAAGACTTTTTCCCCTTTAACTTGGCTGATTGCCTCTCATTCGATTTTGTAAGCCTGGCGTTTTCTTGCTCTAGCTGTGCAATTCTATGATGCTCTGGCAGCTTACCTGTCATCACCTCTGCCGCGCTGTTGCGCACTCGCTCAGCCCAGCTGCCTTTCGATGTAACTGCAGGCGTCCTCCCCGGGTTGGAAGCCATGATCTCGAACTGAACGCCAGGCAGCTGGCCATTCGGGTGCCGCCCAGGCTCATCCCGACCCCAGTAGGGACATTGAGAACTCGAGCGCCCCCGTGAATGGGAGCGGGCCTTTGGTCTAGAACCTCTTCTATAACGCGACCTCCCCCCGGAGTGGGGCCGCCTTTCCCGTTCTTGTGTAGTCTGGAGGCGGTGGGTCCCGTAGGCTGGAATAAGCTGCTTGTTGTTGATGTCTGGACTCGATGTGAATTATGCGTCCCGGGCTTCTACGACTGTTCGCGATCTTTCCCAATGTCGGCGTCTGACGATGTATGGCCTTAAGAATCTGTTCTTGCAATCTTTGTCTGCCGTGGGATGGTGACCGTCGCACAGCCTACATCTTGGATTGCACTAGTGCAGCATATCTGGGTTCTTGATCTCGCAGCCTCTGCAGATGGTTTCAGCTTGGTTCGGACAGACGTCAGACCAATGTCCCAGCTTTCCACAGACGTAACAAATGTCGACGTTCTTGCGGTAAAAAGAGCACTGCAAAAGTGAAGGTCTATATCTCACGAATCTCGCCACTTTGTGTCCTTCGAACGCTATGATGGTTGTCCCTGTGTCCTTAATTATTTTGGCCTGCAGTGCAAGCGGGTTGTTCACGTTCACAATCTTTCGGGTCACAATGTCATGAGAATCGCTTACGGGGATCGCTCAAATCAATCCTTTACAAGTATCGTGGGGTGCCGTGGCATACGCGCTAACCTCGAAAACTTTGCCTCCAAAGTCAATACGCTTGACCTTTAGGTATCTTGAAGCTCTGTCTTAGACCGCAGTGCTTGCCACCATAATGTTTTGCCGCAAGTTGGAACAGATGATGTTCTGCATCGCCTCCTCCCCTTTGACGCTGGCCACCAGTACTATCGCATCTGCTACAGCTCCAGCGCCAATTCTCGAGATATGTAATCCTCCACGTGGTCGTAGCACAATTTCGCTAAAGTCCTTGAGTAGTGGCGGCATGCGTCCAGCTCGCACGATTTTATGCATGGTGTCATGCCTACTACGACTGGCTCGAGCATCTCCCCCAACGCCAGCCTTGGTCGAGCCCTTGGCAGCGGAAACGCTAACCACGGCTAGTTTATTTCTTGAGTGTCTCGTTTCGGCTTCCTTCGAACCCGTGTCTTCCATGCAATCCTCTGGAGAGATGTCCTCTCCATCTACTTGGTATTGTATTCTCAGTTGCAGGTCCTTTAATGCGCAGAGCGTTGAGTGACGTTGGCGCCGGGACGGCGCATTGGCGGCAATCACCTTCTTGGTTAGCCTAAAATCCTGTGCTGGCGTTGCCGTGTAAAAATTTTCCTAAAATGGTTTAAAAGTACACTCACCAGCACAACGTAGCATCTGCTGATTTCTTGAGAACATAGGCACACGATGTGACTGGAGACTCAGCGACAAATTTGTGGATACCACAGGAAATCATTCTTGAAAGCAGGAGCTGATCTTCGCGCATCCGCACTGGTCAGCACCTAGAGCGTCTCCCCCTGTATTCGCTGGTGCTGGAGGCTCTGAGCAATTCTACCATATTTTGCGAAACGAAAGCTTTTCCACGGTCACTCAGATTGACACGAGGAGCACCGGGACGCAACATCGAAACTTAAGACATAAATGCAGCCTCGCCAGAAGCGGAGGCTGAAGTCACGCAGCATGTTTCAACGTAACGTGTCAAGTTGTCGACAGCTGTAACGATCCATCATGGCCATTGGGAGTTGTTTTTTGTTTTGCACGTTCCTTGCTGGGACAAGGAACCGAAGAAGAAGACCGCAAGCAGAAGGGACGTGGGGACGCTCAAGTGAAAGCAGAGCGCTTCCGAGCGCAGCTCTATAAAAAAACTATATTTTGCCTTGTGCTGTGACGACAAAATTGAGTGTGATAGCAGTGCCTGGAACACCATCGTCTTCATATTTGGTGCCGAAGAAGCAGGATTGAAAACCAGAAACCTACAAACGGCTACCAGTCATCTGCAGCGGCATGGACCGACTGAAGTCAAAGTGGACGTTGCAGCGAGCACAGAACATGAGGATTATAAACCCAAGTGCTCTCCACGCTAACAACTCTGCCTCCTTTAACCAACTAATATTCATATATGAGAGGCTGAATTTTAATAACGAAGATCTTAAAACTTGAACAAGTTCGAGGCCAAGTAAAACGCCGTGTTACAATATGAGTACAGTGCTACGTGGATTCTCGCAGAGATTATCAGCGAGAAATATCGCATGCTAAGGACATCGACTGAAGATACATTTGGCCAAATAGTCGCAGCACCATCAGGCGGAACGGGAACTAAATTGCTTAAACTGTGAATAACTCCTCTCTCTGGGGGCCTATGCCAGTCGCCCTAATTTTGGGAACAATTCGGACAAAGTGTTCATAGTAATGCTCGATTCAGTGCCACAAAGAAGTTTCATTATCTGCGACTGTATCTGAAACAAAGCGCTACATCAGTAATTGCGGGCCTTCCAACGACAAAAAGTTGCTACAATGACACCATCAGCATGCCACAGAATTGATCTGGGGATAAGACGCACCTGGAGCAAGCATACTTTGCCAAGCAAGGATATTGAGCCCTCTCCGTTCCTCAACTGACACCAAAGCTCTACGAAGCTTGTACGACCAACTTCTCGTTAATATCCGAGGCCCAATGACTTTGGGTGTGCACAAGTCGTCATTTTCGTCTATGCTCCGTGACATCCTACTGCGTTCTCTTCCACGGGATATAGTCGTGCAGTATAATAAAGGCGAAGCATTTCTTAGCGAACATCGGTGACTTTGAGCGTATCTATCTATCTATCTCTATATCTATCTATCTATCTATCTATCTATCTATCTATCTTTCTATCTATTTACCTATCTATCTATTTATCTATTTATCTACCTAACTATCTATCTAGCCACCTAAGGCTTTTAGCTCTCCTGGCTGTTTTGATAACGGTATCGATACCAAACTTGGTAGGCATAAAATGATTGCATGGAGAACATATTTCAATAGTCATAACATGAAAATCATGACGTATATCATGAAAGCATTGATTGACATTTCAGGGTCCTGCAGCTCTTGCGGTGGTTTCGTTCAGATGGCATGTTGGAAAACTGGTATGGTATGAAATTACTGCATGCCGAACACAAGCGACCGACCCTAACATGAAAATTAAAACATGCATGTCATGTAACAATATGACTACATGCCATGATCATTATGCGCTCGGTCACATATACCAAGTTTAGTATTGCAATACATGAATGGATGAAGAAGGTATGATATTGGCGCAAACATGATAGAAATGAGATGCGTGTCATGTAACAACATGACTACATTTAGGCTCTTGATGCGCTCGCGGTGATTTCGCTACCTTCACATGTACTAAGCTCGGCATTACGTGACGTGAACGGACGACATAGGTAAATGACACATCCAAACATCATAATCATGACATGCGTGTCATGTAACAACATGATTACATGCCACACTGATGATGCGCTCGCTGCCGTTTGGCTAGCTTCATATATGCCCTTTTTGGTATTACGTGACGCCAATGGATGACAAAGGTATGTGACTGGTGCAAACATGATAATCTGTGTCTTGTGAGAACATGACTAAATGCCACAGTGAAGGCGTGACGCGGCGCATGTCCTCACCAGCGTTCGTTTCGTCGCGTCATGCTGGTGTTGCCACGACTGGCGCCAGTGCTCCCATATACTCACAGGCGCACACCGCGCTGCGTCGCTTTGACGCATGCGCGTTTCAGTGCATCCGGCGTCACTCCGTCACGAAAAGAGGGAGACGCAGTGTTATCTGGATAACGCGTCGGCGCGAATTGTAGCGTGTCACATTTCGTGCCCGTTGCCGTCGGGCCGCACCGATGGACACTGGTCGCGCCTGGCGTCAGGCTATAGAGTGCTCGCATTTCGGAATGTAGCGTGCACGCGCATCAACGCTACATTGGAGTATATTGGGCCCTTAATGTTGCGCTCGCGGCCATATTGCCAGCTCCACATATACCAAATTTGTTGTTACGTGACGTGACTGGATGACGAAATATATGACTGGTGCAAACATGATAATCCTGACACGCGTCATGTAAAAACATGGCAACTTATAACGCTGATAGCGTGCTCACGGCCATATCGCTAGCTCTCCAAATACAAATATGGTATTACTTGACGTGAATAGATGACGAAGGGAAACGACACATCCAAACATGATAATCATGACATGGAAGTTATATACGGCATAATTTACCTCCCCCTCGTAACTTTGCAATGATTTTAAAGTGACATGTAATCATTTCTCATTCGTGCTTCGCACATCATCGATTCTCACTGTACGTGTTATCTGCCAATTCTTTTGAGCATGCGCTGTACAGTTCGCACAAGACTCGAGAGGTTAAGCTACACCCGTGGGACTGGACCGTGTGCTCAACTTCCGGTGTATTAAGCTGGAAGGCCTGGAGAAAAGTGCTTTTCAGAATGCCAGAAAACGAGAACATGTAACACTCCCCATGGCAAGTGAGTCAACGTACTCTCGGCGTACGAAGCCGTCGTCATCTGTGCTTCACAGGAACTCGGTACGGAAAAAATACAACTGCGTGTTCTGCTCGTCCAGTCATCACGAATGGGAAACATGCACAGCTGACTTGTTACTGACGCCGAAGAAAGAACTGCCTTCCAACGACAAGAGGTGTTTCCGCTGAACCATCAAAGGACATCGGGCACGGGGCTGCAAAGATTTTCATTTTCATTTCATTTTATTGAGGTTGTTATGACTACATTTTAAGAAATTCACAACACTCATTAGACCCATAGCCATAGGCTAGTACGGGGTCTAACGGGAGAAAATATTAAAAGCAGAATACAATTTGTATTTAAAAAAATCAGAACATCAAAAAACGTTGATTTTTCAAAAACGAACAAAAATACAAGAAGATATCATAGGAATTTAAGGTGAAGTAAATGCTCAGAAATGTATAAAGAACACATTGTTGCACTTGTTCATAAATAACGAAATAATCAAGAACAGACAAACTTCAAAGTATGTGTAATGCTTGGTACATGGTCATTACTATTGATCTACATGTAGTAAATATTTTTTAGTGCGCTCGAGAAAGCCTTAGAATCTTTAATCTGCAGTGGTATGTTATTCCACACTTTAGCTCCTACGAACTGTAGTAAGCGTTCACCATACACGTTTTTAGTAGGTGGAAGATTAAAATTCCGCAATGTCATGCATCTAGTGACGCGGGACGAGGAAGAAAAGATAGATACATCGAAAGGTACACTGTGTGCAATAACATTATTGATGGTGACTGCGGTTTTATGCTGCCGTAAGTAATCAAAAGGCAGAATATCCAACATGTGAAACAAAGACGCACTGGGTTCATTATATGCCGCATAATCTATTATACGAAGTGCACGCTTTTGTAATATTCGGATAGGATCAAGGTAAGTTTTAAAGGTCCATCCCCATGAGTCTAAGCAGTATAATAGATGACTATGAACAAACGAAAAATAAAGGACTCTGAGGATATTTCTGCTAAAATAATTTCTGGCAGCCAGTAGCATACTGCATCGAGATGCTAGCCAAGCACAAACAAAGTTAATTTGTTTTTTCTAGTGTAATTGGCTGCCGAGCTGTCGAAGATATTTAAATTCTTTTACATGCTCAAGTTTGCAGTTGTTCATTGTGGGTCGAAATTACTCACAGTTTACATTTCGGTAACGGGAGTGAAAAATGGTGTATTTGGTTTTCTTTGCATTGAGTGTTAATTTGTTCACTGTAAACCACATAAAAATACTTTCTTGTTCTTCATTACCTCTACATTCTAAATCGGCTATGTTCTCGGCGGTAACTATTAAAGCTGTGTCATCAGTGTACATTAGCATCTCGGCCGATTTGAGTATGCATGGCAAATCATTTACGTATAATGAAAATAACAGTAGCCCCAGGACCAACCCCTGTGGTACCCCTGTCTTTATGTTTAATAATGACGACGTAAGATCTTTCATGTTGACCATTTGATGACGTTCATCAATGTAGTTAGAAAGGAGGCCAAAAACTTTGCCGCGGAATCCATAGTGTTTTAATTTCATAAGCAGAATATTATGGTCGACGGTATCGAATGCCTTTTTTAAATCAACGAAGACAACTGCCACAAGAAGGTAGTTGTGCAGTGCCTTGTTATTCTTCTGTGATAACGATAACACAGCTGTTGATGTGGATTGGTGTGATCTAAATCCATGCTGCTCCGGGCAAAAAGCACTATATTTTCTAAGAATAGGCGCATTCGTTTACCAAGAATCTTTTCGAATATGCTGTTTATTATGCTTAACACAGATATGGGCCGACAGCTTGAAGGATCAGAGTGATCGCCCTCTTTATATACCGGCACAACTTTGGCGTTTTCTAAACAAGATGGGTACGTCGACGTACGCAAGCAATGGTTAAATACGTGGCACAAGATGGAACTCAAAATATCAATGTTACTCTTCACTAAAGAAAATTCTTCGCCTCTGTCTGTTCCATAAGCTTTTCTATCACAGTCAGCTACGAAACGAACTCATTCTGCGTCCTCGGTACATTTCAGCTCGCATAAATCATGTCCATAACGTCGGCTTGCCGTCCTGCAGAACTAACTCCTTTTCCCAGTCATTCATACCGCGTACAACACAGGAATGGAACCACCTGCCCGCACTGCAGGCAACAATCTCGGACCACCAACTTTTTAAAACTGCTTTAGCTAACATTGTATAACGTGTAACACTGAAGTACATTTCATTTTCCTGGTTTTGTTGTGTTTATACTTTTTTGCTCTGTTTTATATTATGTTTGTAACTATTGTAACTCACTCCCCTCTCTAATGCCTCTGGCCCTGAGGGTACCTAAATAAATAAATAAATAAATAAATAAATAAATAAATAAATAAATTAGCGAGCAGTAATACCATCTATACCACTAGCTTTGTTGCTCTGCTCTAGATGCCAAGATCGACACGCCACAAGCATATGCGATCCCAGCAGCAGCAGCAGCAGCAGCAGCAGCAGCAGCAGCAGCAGAAGAAGAAGAAGAAGAAGAAGAGCGTGTGCAGAAGGGACGCGGGGGCACTCAAGTGAAAGCAGAGCGTTCCTGAGCGCAGCTCAATAAAGAGTATATTTTGCCTTGTGCCCGAACGACGGAGCTGAGTCTGATAGCAGTGTTTGGAACGCCATCATCCTAGGGGACTCAAGACCTCTCTGCCTTTTTCAACCCGCTAGGGGTTGAACAAGGCAGACGGGTCTTGAATGGACTCCAACTTAAACAAGCTTTGTGAGTGTTTCATACCAGTTTTGTACGTGAACTTCGGTGCTGAAGTGGACAGTTTCATCGGCGGGACTACCTATGAGTATTTGAGCTTCGACAGATCTCCAATACTTTTTAATTGACCTCGCTGAGTGAAGGGCAGGCCCCGCTAGCCCTTATGGCGGCAGCGTTGACCACAGGAGTGCGCGTTCCGCCACATTCTGCTGCCATCATGGAGTATACAGTCACAGGCACGGAGCTTCAGCCCGCTGTGTTTAATCCGGATGAGTGGAAAGAAGTATTTAATGCACTACAGAAGCACCATACGTAGAAATCCAAGACCGAAGCGCTCACAAGCGGAAAACGCCAGCGTTGCTGCCCAGCCACAAATCGTCCACCAAGACTCCGTCAAGACACCAGTGGAGAAAAACTCCCAAGCATTTTCCCGAGGGTGAACATGGTTAAGTGCGAATACACGGGGTGATGCTATGAGGGGTATGTATTAATTCGCACTATTATATTCATTAATCACACTATGGTGCCTTTATGGTGTAATGGTTTCTGGTAATCGCAATTTGATCACACGGAGGAGCTTACGTTAACTCACTGGCGAATGCCAACGGATTTTAACTTTACTCCCCCTCACGACCCGCTATCGACGGGAGACTGAGAGAGAAGGCGGGCGCGCGAGAGAGAGGGGTGCGCGCGCAGCTGCAGCGAGCGAGGAGAGCGGAGGAGCGAGCGAAGGGGGAGGGGGTATAAGGCGCGTTACTGACACCGATATCAGCGTCGCGTCCGTGGCTTATTCGGTAGAGCGTCGCGCTGCGGCCCGCCAAGTCCTCTTTCTTTTAAAGATGGAGAGAAGACTGCGGACGCCGCCGACGGCGGTGGATGGTTTGGGGTCGCTTATAAAGTGTATTCACACTTAAAAAGAAATGTATGAATGAACATAACGAGGCAAATTTGATACATGCGTACGCGCTGAGCCACATAGCGTACGTCACCACGTACGCCGACTGGAGCAGAAGTGAAATTGAGAAGCTGAACGTGGCAAATTTATAAGGTGTTCAAGACAGCCGTAGGTGTGCCCCTGCACACGGAAACCCATCGGCTCCTTGAGCTGGGCATGCACAACACGCTGGACGAGATCGCCGAGGTGCAGGGAATTGCAGAGCTCGAGAGGCTGTCACGCACAAGAACAGGCAGACGCATCCTCGTCCTACTCAGAATTCAGTATCTCGTTGCGCAGGCCCTAAACGAAGCATTGTTACCCGAAGTCAGGAATGCCATTTTGACAGAAAACATCCCCAGGAACATGCATCCCACGCACGATTTGCAACGGCGCAAATGCAGAGCGGTAGCAATCTTGAAGGAACGCGGCAGCCGAGAGGGTTTCCTCTTCGTCGATGCGGCTAGATATCCACGTCGCGCCGGCATTGGCGACAGGAGCCGGCTGCTACTGCCACTACTACAACACAACGAGTGAGATGAACTGGTGGCTCAAACACCACTCCCGCTACTACAGCTACAACAGCAACGACCGCAGCGTTAGTGGAAACATCAACGACCTGTCCAAATGTCGGCGGTGGCGCCTGTCGTCTCCATGGCGGTCGTGGATACAACCGGAAAGGTCCGGGTCTCGGCGTAAACGAGGCTGCCGTCGGCCGAAGCTGCGGATGAGATGGCCATACCTTTTATGGTACTTCACGGTGATGCGGATGACACCCTTATAATTATTTATTCAAAATCAGCGATTCGAAACTACACTAAAGGATGTGTGTCTGAAAAGGTGGCTCGCATGCTCAACGCCAGGGCCAGAGACTTCGTGTCAGGAAAGATTACGGACAAAGCCCTCAAGTGGTTCCTCGGGCACACGGGGCACATAGCAGCTAGCCCCGCCAGTTGTGGTGAAAGCAACTGCAGCAATGCTAATGGTAGCAGGCACGTACGAGCATCCCGCCCAAGCACAACGAGCGCACCCGCCTCGTCGCGAAGCAACTTACCCGTCGCGATGCAGGAAGAGCTGCCAGTGTTGTTGGGCTGGACTCTAGCAGTGGACCGCCAGGGGTCCCTGGCTCCGGCACCACCGTTATTGCGGCAACCGAAGTTGGGAGTGTGGTATCAAGGCAGCAAAGGTGCGCTGACTGCTGTGCTGGAGAGGTCCCGGCCACGTATCGTTAGGTGCTTGGTCACTGTAAAAAAGCAGAAAGAAATATTCGGAACCTCACGTGCGTCTGGACAGGTACCAGGCAGTTGACATGAGGCGGCTGGATACGGGCACTCTCACCAATGCTTAACATCTTCACCACCTTTGGCCCGCTCTGAGCCCATCGCCTGGTTGCCCGTGATGCAAGCACGAACGGGTCCACGTGGAGTATGTGCTTTGTGAATGCGCATGGAACAAGAGGCCACGAGAAAGGACGACGCCAACTGAAGAACCCTTTGAAGCGGCGCGCCTTGCTGAGCGATGGCAAGTCGCCCTGCTCAGCGGGGATCCCGATGACCAGGAGTGGGCCGTCCAGCGGGCCAGGGCCGTCGCCGAGAACCTCAAAAGATGTTTATCGAACGGTGTATCTCTGGCAGCCTTGCTTCTGCTACAAACGTTGGGCCAATAAAGTTCATTCAACTCAACTCAACTTGGCGCCCACGTTAGCGGCTGAAAATCTGCCAGTGTTTTCGTGACGGGCTTCATCTACGAATGTTTCTGCACCTATCAGATTCTTTAGGAATTATCTTGCCCTCGAGAGCCTTCGACCCTTGTATTCATGTTTCTTCAGCATGCGTCAACAATAAAAGATTCCCAAACATGACTGTCGATCACGATTGACTCATCTTTGTTAATGCTAGGTCACAGGCCTGTGGCTCTTAACACGTCCCTTCCTGCTTTTGCACTGGATAATCTAGTAATAGTTGTGCCATTCTTTGTGCTTCTGCTAGCTCATCTGTGGTATTGTGGACCTCTAACATAAAAGGAATTTCCGTACTGGTTGTTATTCGGATACCGAGCACTTTCTTGATACTTTTGTGCAAAAGTGTATCTATCTTTCTTTTCTGATTTTGTTCAATTAAGAGCCGATACTATATAGTTCACGTGGGTCATAAGGAAAGCATGATAAACCCCAAGCAGCACGTCCACCCCTATTCCACCTTTCCCACCGGAAACTCTCATGATTAGCCTAATTATGTTTTCTGTCTTTGTGGTTGGATGAGCTATGTCCCTGAAATTACATCATTTGGTATATATCACAAGACCCAACATATTAGTAGAATCAACTCGTAAAATCTCGCGGCCGTCCTCGGTGTGAATATTGCTGGGCATTTCATTAAAGGGGCCCTGCAACATTTTTTGAACATGGTCAGAAAACGCTGCTGATTGGTAGTAGAGGCTTGTGACAACACGCGAACCAAATATTATAGCCCAACACGCAGCCCGGAATTCAGAATAAATTATCAAAATCAGCTAAAAAGTGTTTTTTTCTCTCGACAAATCACGTTATATGCCCAAAAATTACACGTCAAATACCCATCTATCAGTCAATAGGTGATTTGAACATGGCGCGCTCGCTCGTTACAGAGATCGCTGCGGGAGGCCGCTACTTGTCCACGCGTCAAAGTGCGATCTCACCGAAAAGCCGCGCATTCGGAGAAAAAAAAGAAAAAACGGTCATTGTCGCAAAGCGCGCATGAAGTGTTTTTCTGACCCCGCCATCCCTCCCTGCTTAGCTTCCCGCGCTTTCGTCGGGACGAGAAAAGAGAGAATGCAGTTGCAGCATGCGACAAACTTTTGTAACTCCACTTGCACTTGAGGGATTCTTAAAATGTTTGCGGCGTTGAATTCGTGAGGCAATGAGCTCTTCCAAAGAATTCATTCTATGGTTACTTAAAAAAGAGTTTCAGGGCCCCTTTAAGGGGTGTTAATCCCCTAGCCCCCCATCATGCTCATCTATACAGCAGGATCTCCGATTTCTCTGGAGGGCGCAAGTCCTGTGACCGCCAAGAAAGACTCAGTAGCATCGAGAGCTTCTTGGAGAGCTTGATCCACCGTATCCTCTGAACCAAGTGGACCCCAAATTGTCATATCATCTGTGTATAATGCATGGCCGATGTGTGTTACTGCTTAAAGCTTCCTTGATAGTTTGCTCATGACGACATCGAATAAAAGGGGGGAAATGACCACCCCTTGCAGAGTATTTCTGTTTCCAATCTTATATACTCCTGAAATCAAGTGCGCCATGTGTATGACTGCCATTTTGCTTTCTAGAAATGATCGTACAAAACACAAAAAACTTGTTTCCCAACTTCCAAGCAGATAATTCATTAAGAATACATTCATGGGTGATCCTGTCAAAAGATTTGGTTAAGTGTTGAGACCTTGACATATTTGACATATTTGCCCTGCGAGCTTAAGCTTTGTTTTGAAACCGTTGTCACGGGTCCCATTAATTAGGGGAGGCGATCGCCGGGCTAACTTTAAGGGCCGAAGTATCGGCCCCCTGAAGTGCACCACGAAAGCGTGGACAATTTAGAAGTAGTCCTATTCGGCGCTCCAGCGGACGCGGGCTGTGGTCCAAAGAACAAGTCAGAGCCGAGAGTTAACAAACAAAACAAAATTATATTCTCAATTATTGCAGATCAAAACGATACACAAGTATGCACACTCGACAATTGTTGAATACAATATATCACCAATCAAACAACGTACTACACAGTACAATCAGCCACACACAAAACAACAGACGCAAACAACAATACGCACTACAATGCAGTCGCATGCATCGAACAACCTAGACACTTTAAGACTAAAGAGTTAGAAAGCTTATTCAGTCCAAAGTTCTTGGAACAAAAGTTTGAATGATAATCTTCCGAGAATCACTCACTCAAAGTCCAGTGTTGTTGTCGTTCCGCTGCCCCCGAAGTTTCTCTTTCAGGAAACCTCGCGTCTTCAATTGACCGCTCTCCAGGCTCCAAACTTCTTCGCCGGTAACACGTCCGCTTCCCACACGCAGCCAGCTGTAGCCACGCGTCTTCGCTCGCTGGCGGTAGACACACACTCTTGCCTGTAACTCAAGTCTTCACCCCTCAGGTGGAAATCCTCTTCTTCTCCTCCTTTGTCACTGAGCACAAAAGGCTTCCCCGACAAGGCGGAACACCCTACGCACTCTGGCGCACAATTCCTTCTTCTTCTGCTTTGTCACTGAGGACAAAACCTTCGCCGACTACACGGCGGAACACCCTATGCACTCTGGTGCATACTTTCTTCTTCTCCTGCTTTGTCACTAAGGACGAAACCTTCACCGACAGACGCGGCGGAATAACCCCACGCACGCAGCCGCTAACTTCCTTCTTCTCCTGATCGCCCATCTCTGCTGCTCGGTTAAATACCTTCCGCGCGAGATTCCAGAAAATTCTCATCATTTCGTCGGCGTGATACGCAGCGAAGGCTGGGGAAAGCGCGAGACGGTTCGAGGGCCGTCCGCGACAGATGACGCAACCCTGCATCACCACGCCCCTTTCCATCGAGAACTTTCCAGGGCTTGCTCAGCCGCCGATGTGAGGAGGTTCGTCGGCGAACCTACACTTCTGAGGGAGAGAGACGCGCGCCCGGGGAGTCTTTGGATGTTTGTTTTCTTTTTTTATCGTTGACCTCGAGGCGTCTCTCCGGTACCTCGTCGCGAGAATTTGGGGGCGTGCCCTTCTTTGAGTGCTCGTTTGGTGACACTGCCCCCCATTTTAAGAATATTATCTCATAATATTCAAAACCATACAAACGAGTGCGAACAGTCCCCACACTCTAAACGACTGTAACATAGTCCGCTGCTCATGGCGCGTCACAACCACAATAGAATACTCAATACAATTGTATACTGTAATTCAATCTTACAACACATGAAATATAATCACAGGTACATGACTTCAACACTCACTCACATATTCCAAACAATACAAATGTACAAAGTTCTGTCTTTACAACAATTGTACAATACTATACATCACATCACCGTAACAAAAATTTTGACTCACTCGACATACAGTTGTGACACTGGATAACAACCACATTAACTTAGCATATTGCACTCAGCACTGTCACACACATTCCGATTCGACCTCAGGAGCTATCCTGTGTACCTTGAGCGCCGCTTGCGCCATTTCTTGCGGTGCTCGCTCGATCTCTCCTTGTTTTTCCTCGTTCTTTTTCGGTGAGCCTTTTCGAACTACGGTATCTGAGGCGGCGCCTCAGCCATCGTTGTCACTTCCAACACTGTTAACGGGTGATAACGTTCAACCGATCCTGTTCGAATATTCACCCGCTTGTTCATGTCACGACATTGGGCCTGGCTGGCCGACTCCGTCACCTTTTACACTGTCGCTCGATTGAGGTCGTGCCGACGTAAGTCTAGCCGCCCAGCACGTGAACTCATTCAACACGATCATCTCCTAATTCCCTGTCTCTTGCACCGCGGCTTCACCTTGGGCTCGAGTGAGATCCGTCACGGGATGCTCCTCTGCTGTACCTCGCAGTGCTTGTGTCGGCGGGGGCTCCATCTTCGGGTCTTCCACCAAACGTTCTGGATCATTTGGTCCTCGTGCCCCGTCGATGTTTCCGATGACGAGGTCGTACAGGGGGGTCGTCATGCATAGAGCAGTAACGTTCCCGCTGAAGTACGGGGTTTCAACCTCAATTTCTGCTTCGGGAAGCATCCGAACCATACTGTCAACTAGGCAAACTGGTTTCGTTTTTCCTGTTAACTCACTTTCCCGTACCAAATTTCTCCGCGCGATAACCGTGGAGCTACCGGTGTCTCTTAACACCGTAATCTTCTCGTCCGCAACTTTTCCAGGCAGCGTTGGCATTCCCTTCGTAACACCGGTTGGCTGTTTTGTCATTACAGCACTCACAATAGGAAGTTTCTCCCCATTTTTCAACTCTACGAATCCGTCGGTGACGGCATCACCATTGGATTTCGGTGCTGCTAGCACACAGGATACCTGGTGAGTTTGACTCACTCCGTTACGGCATGCGTCTGCTTTGTGCCCAGTCTGACCACACTTGAAACATTTTACGACCGTAGGGCTCGTAAAGATCGTTCGACAGTTGTTCGCGCGATGACCCACTCGGTTATACAGAAAACATCGCGGAATGTTCTCCAGTGCACGCTTGTTTTCTTTGGGAGCCGATTTCTTCGAATCTTCAAGACACTCCTTCTTGACCTTGGCCAAATTTGTGCCACCTTGCGCTTGCAAGAATTGGTCGCCCAATTCAAGCATGCCTTCAAGTGACTCAGCCTTCCTCTCTTTCAAGTACTGCAATAGGCTTGTGTGGCAAATAGTAAGAAATTGCTCTATAATTAGGAGCTCTCTAAGCTCATCGTACCCCTGTGCTGTGCCCGAAAGTTCGATCCATCTGTCGAAATAATGGCTAAGTTGGGCGGCGTACTGCGTAGCTGTCTCACCATCAGCTGGCTTTCCTGTCCGAAATCTGTCCCGGAATCCCTCCACAGAAAATCTAAATCGCTTCAGTAAGGCAGCTTTCACCTTTGCATAGTTGGCTGCATCGGTCGGCGTCAGTCTACCATACACACTGAGCGCTTCACCACTCAAGCAGGTACTCAAAGCAGTTACCCATTGATGTTCCGGCCAATTCTGGCTCCTCGCAATCGTCTCAAATCTGTGAAGGTACGTGTCAAGGTCGTCTTTCCTTTCATCAAACGCTACGGGCAGCTTGCTTGGGTTCAAGCGGAAGCCATGATCTTGCCGTTCACTGCTTTCAACTCTAGCTTGGACGGGAGTTTCACTTCGCTGTTGCAAACGGAGCCGCTGGAATTCCATCTCGTGCTCCCGCTGCCGTTCCCTTTCCTCTCTTTCCTCTTTCAGCTGTCGTTCCTTTGCCTATCTTTCTTTTTTCGCCCTTTCAGCTGCCAACTCTTCTCTCTCCAGCTCCAACTTCAATTGCTGCTCTCTTTCTTCTTTCGCCCTTTCAGCGGCCAGCCTTTCTCTCTCCAACTCAGCTGTTTTTCTTCCTTGGCCCTCTCAGCTGCCAACCTCTCTCTCTCCACCGCCTCTTTCTCCTTCTGGCTTACCCACTTCCGTAGTCCGTCGCCAGAAAGACCCATCTTCTCACCAAGAGCTACAAACTTTTCGAGATCCATTGTGTCTCGCAAATGAAGTCTTGCCGCGTGCAAAAAGTATCTACCTCAATCAGTCTATCGGAACACTCCCCTTCACTCGTTAACGAGTACACTGAGCAACACACAAAATCGTTCCGATAGCACTATCAACAACTCGAGGCTCTTTCTCACTACTTTGGACACACTGTGCCCCAAAAGGTCCTTGTCGCGGACGCCAGAATAATTGTCACGGGTCCCGTTACTTAGGCGAGGCGATCGCCGGGCTAATTCCAAGGGCCGAAGTATCGGCCCCCTGAAGTGCACCACGAAAGCGTGGACAATTTAGAAGTAGTCCTATTCGGCGCTCCAGCGGACGCGGGCTGTGGTCCAAAGAACAAGTCAGAGCCGAGAGTTAACAAACAAAACAAAATTATATTCTCAATTATTGCAGATCAAAACGATACACAAGTATGCACACTCGACAATTGTTGAATACAATATGTCACCAATCAAACAACGTACTACACAGTACAATCAGCCACACACAAAACAACAGACGCAAACAACAATACGCACTACAATGCACTCGCATGCATCGAACAACCTAGACACTTTAAGACTAAAGAGTTAGAAAGCTTATTCAGTCCAAAGTTCTTGGAACAAATGTCTGAATGATACTCTTCCGAGAATTACTCACTCAAAGTCCAGTGTTGTTGTTGTTCCGCTGCCCCCGAAGTTTCTCTTCCAGGAAACCTCGCGTCTTCAATTGACTGCTCTCCAGGCTCCAAACTTCTTCGCCGGTA
This sequence comes from Rhipicephalus microplus, assembly GCF_013339725.1. NCBI lineage: Eukaryota > Metazoa > Arthropoda > Arachnida > Ixodida > Ixodidae > Rhipicephalus > Rhipicephalus microplus. Next base: position 63,703,746 of record NC_051173.1, on the reverse strand, counting down.
ACACGTCGGCTTCCCACGCGTGGCTGTTTCCACGCGTCTTCGCTCGCTGGTGGTAGACACCCACTCTTGCCTTTAGCACGAGTCTTCACCTCTGGGGTGCAAATCCTCTTGTTCTCCTCCTTTGTCATTGTGGACAAAAGGCTTCGCCGACAAGGCGGAACACCCTACGCACTCAGGCGTGAAATTCCTTCTTCTGCTGCTTCGTCACTGAGGACAAAACCTTTGCCGAAGACACGGCGGAACACCCTACGCACTCCGGCGCATACTTTCTTCTTCTCCTGATCTCTCATCTCTGCTGCTCGATTAAGTCCCTTCCGCGCGAGATTCCAGAAAATTCCATCATTTCTTCGGCGCGATACGCAGCGAAGGCTGGGGAAAGCGCGAGACGGTTCGAGGGCCGTCCGCGACAGATTACGCAACCCTGCATCACCACGCCTCTTTCCATCGAGAACTTTTCAGGGCTTGCTCGTCTGCCGATGTGAGGAGGTTCGTCGGCAAACCTACGCTCCCGAGGGAGAGAGACGCGTGCCCGGGGAGTCTTTGGATGTTTGTTTTCTTTTTTATCGTTGACCTCGAGCGTCACCCCCGGAAAGTCTTTTCATGCCTGCGCCCAGCAATCTGACGTCAGTTCCGCCCGGCCGACTCTAGGGGAAGCCGCAGCGGCAGCGAGTGCAGCGCAGGTGGCGCGAGTCAGTTCGGTGGCGTGGTGTTGATGGTGTTTCACGTTTGTTGCTTTCCGTTGTTGTTTTGCGGCAATTTCGTTTCCGTGCGTGATGCTGGAGTGATGCGACAATGCCGAATAAGTGTTGTGTACCCGGATGCACCGGCAACTACAAAACAGGAAAGAAGATCCAAGTGTTTTCCTTCCCTAAAGACGCCGACGCTCTCAAACAATGGCTACACGCCATTCCTAGGAAAGACTTCGTGCCGACTTCGTGCACTAAGGTAAGAATTTGAGATGCTCCTGTTCTTAGCTTGTCGTTGCTTGTTCGGGTAGAAATCACCTACGATGGGACATACTTGAGCGTGTGGCCGCCGGGCCTCGCGAAGCGCTGACGCCAGCAGTTGATGAGAATCGCCCAGAAAGGCACGTTCGCAGCAAGGATGGTCAGCTGCGCTTTGTTCACTAACAGTGCCGTGGTGTCGTCCATTCTTGCAAGCTCTCTGTGGAAGCGCTTTGTGGAGTGCGGTGACATCACGCTCCCGTGTTTTCTTTCATGTTGCTTGTACCGCTTAGTGCAGCGCTTTTATTTAGATGCTTGCGAAACGTAGGTAGACTTTGTTTTAGCTACACGGACTGTAAACACGGTCATGGAAACGGGAGCGCATTTTTTTCTTTCGAGAAGTGGCGTCTCAGACGTTCTTGAAACGTTTGTGCAGGTGTGTGCGGATCATTTCGACGCTTCATGCATCGAGAAGACGACATCGTACACGGATCCAAGGACATGGAGAGTTATTGAAGTTGCACTCCCAGTACCACGGTTGCGTCCTTGATCTGTCCAAACGGTGTTTCCCGGCTGTCCATCCTACCTATCAGTACGAGACCAGAGCACGAGAGAAACCCCTGACGCCAAGAGGAGCCGACAAGAAGCCTCCCAACTCGCCCGTGCTGTAGAAGAGTCGCTGGCGTCATATGAAGCGGAGCAAGAACGGGACCGGTTTTCGTCCCTCGAAGAACTAAGGGCTCGCCTGCAAGGGGTGTCAGTGTCTCCGAAGCAGACTGTGATTCATAAAAAAGAGTGCTCCATGTTTTTGAACACTATCGACTATCGTGAACCTTGTTTGAATGCGTCATTGACCGTGTTTGCAAACCTTGAAGTCTTTGCCTGCTATCAAGGTTCACCAATCAAGAACCTTGGTAGCGCTGTTGTACCAGACTCAGTTCAAAAAGTAAGTTCCTTGTTGGAAATTTTAAACAACCTGTCGATGCTGTCTGGGGAGCGCTGCACTTATCGCCACCTGGCTCAAGCAATACATTTCCTTCTGGACAAATTGGAAGCCAGCATTGATGAAAGCAAGAAAGAGACGGTGAACTTTATGAAGGAGCAGCTACATCTCCTTTCTGCCAAGCGCATTCAGTATAGCGCACAGGTGATGGTCTTCGCATGCATCTTGCGTACAATATCACCACATGCCATAAGTTCCTGAAAAGCACAGGTACACTAACTTTGTCCCACCCACGCTCTATTAGAAATGTGTGCTCGTCTATTCAAATGTGCCCACAAGTTGATTCTTCGGACGACACTCTCCTTCAGTATGTGTCTCAGAGATTCAAACATCCGCAGCCACATGAACACACTATGACGCTGATGCTTGACGAGATTCATATCAAACCTTGTTTAGATTACAAAGGTGGGAACATATGTGGTGCAGCAGTTAACTCCAACGAAGCGGCCACATCGGTGCACATGTTTACGATACAAAGTTTGCTGAGCGCATTCAAGGAGGTGGCGCACATTCTTCCGGTAAAAACCTTACAGGGTGAAGATCTTCATTGCATGCTGAAGAAGGTGATCTTGGGCTTAGAAGAAATCGAATACAGGGTCATAGCCGTTGTCTGTGACAATAACTCGCTGAACAGGAAGGCAATGAAGATGTTTCTGCCAGAACCAAAGCTAAGCCCTGTTTACCCGCATCCGGCAGACCCAGATCGGCCGTTATTTTACGTGGTGGATGCTGTACATCTATTTAAATGCATAAGAAATAACTGGCTCAACCAGAAAAATGCTGGAACTTGCTTTTTCTACCCACGCTTCGAGCTTTCTAACAATGAAGTTCATCCCGAATGCAAGATGACTGCTTCATTTAAGCATTTGAGAGATTTGCATAAAGAGGAGTCACCCCTGCTTCTGAAGTCTGGGTATGGCTTGACGTCAAAAGCTCTAAATCCAAGCAGCTTTCAATGACAGGACGTCAAACTCGTACTGCAGGTTTTTAATCCGCCCGTACCCGAAGCCCTGGCCGCTCGCAAGGGTCATACTGATTTTCAACATGCTACAGCAACCGCCGAGTTCATCAAAATGATCCTTCGTTGGTGGAGCATTGTCAATGTAAAGACACCTAGTAAGGGCTTCCATCACCGTAATGTTTACGAAGAGCCCATGTCAAACCACACAGATGACCCAAAGGCAAGCTTTCTAAGCGCTTTTATCACATGGCTCGATGTGTGGGAATCTTATAGGCACGACACCGGAGTACTTACCCAGGAGACATTGAGTGCCTTGAGGCTCTCTGCTCAATCCCTTTTGGCATTGGTGAAGTGCTGCGTTAGTGAGCTTTACTTTAAGTACATTCTGCTAGGGAAAGTCCAGACGGATCCCCTCGAGAGTCGCTTTGGACAGTACAGGCAGATGGCTGGTGGGCAGTATCACATATCTGTTCACCAGCTTTGCGAAACCGAGGGAAGGATTCGCCTTCAAAATGCCCTTCCAAGGATGAGCAACGATGATCTCAGAGGCATCAAAGAGACGGACAGTGTCAGAGATGCGGGCACTTCTTTGAGCGTTCATGTTAGCGATGCTGACCTTGATGAGCTCAGAGCACAAATGCCGGTGATTGGTTATGTTGGTGGGTATTGTGCACACGCTGCAATGAAAGTTCTCAAGTGTGAAAGCTGCCAGAGGCAGTTGTTCGTTTCCGGAAATACGGCCGAACCAGGAGAGGACACCCATTCTTTAATCGCACAACTGGATCGGGATGGCCTCAAATTTCCTTCTGCTCTTGTAATCGCAGTAGATATGTACACGGAGGTTGTAGTTAGAAAGCTCATGACGGAAAGTACCTCTACCCAGTTTCTCCAAGGGCCGAACCAAAAGAATGTCGTTCGGCAACTTACACTGGACTCTCTGCCAAGGCTTGAGGACATAGATACGTGTGAAAACGGGCACACCTACGAGCTCCTCATCACATTGGTTGCAAACTGTGCAGCAAATATAATGCTCAACAACTTGTGCAAGCAAAGGAACGATCTTTTACGCATTGAAAAAAGATCAGAAGGCGAAAAATAGAAAAGCCCGAATTTTTCTTGGAAAATAATTTTCCAAGCGTCGCGTCTTTCTCTTCACATTTATTCTTGTGAAACTGCACTGAGTGTATTTGATTGCATAGTCATGACTTGATTTCCTTGGTATACTTCTGCCTTATGTAAAATGAGCCTTGTTTCCAGTTTTGTATCTCTTTACAAGTTGTTAGCTTTTAAAAGTGCTGTACTCTTTTTTTCTTTTTTTAACTCGAACTGCCTCGGTGCCTACTGTAGCAGTTGTACAGTCCGTTTTGGTACCTGAGCTGTGTACACTTTCCTTGTGCACTCTGTGTACAGACATGTTGTGCACTGTGATTTGTTTTTCTTAGATTTTTGTTTGATTTTTTTTTCCCTAGGACATGCACCTACCTGTGGCATTACAATTACTTTTTTTTCTGTCATTGATCATGCTGTGGACCACAATTTAGTCACCAGTGTTCTTATGTATTGTATTTTTGGCAAGTGTTTGAACCTGATACCTTGTGTTGCTACTGCTACTATGATAAACGAATGGTATGTTTTCCTCTGACCTACAATTCAAATGAAAGTGTGCTTTTTCTGTTCCAAAGCTCGGGGATGTTTTTGCTGTTACAATCTGTTTTGTTTTCTGAGTTTTATGTGGCAAGATATTGTGTTTTGTACTTTTGGCATATTTTCAGCATTAAGGGCAACATCTTGTGTTGCCTGTCGTCTGCCTGGACCGAGAACAATGCGCACTGTGATATTTGTACAGACGGCGTCTGGCTGTGATAAATAAATATGCATTATTCCATTCACGATATTCATTATTTCTTGATACCTTGATAAGTTCCCCCGCCGCGGTGGCTCAGTGGCTAAAGCGTTGCGCTGCTGAGCACTAGGGCGCGGTTTCGATACCCGGCTGCGGCGGCCGCATTTCTGATGGAGGCGAAAAGCAAAAACGCCCGTGTGTACGAGATTTCGGCACACAATAAAGATTCCCAGGTAGTCAAACTTAATCCTGAGCCCTCCCCTACGGCGCGCCTCATCGCCTGCGTTGCGTCGGCGCGTTACACCATACAATCAATCGATACCTTGATAAATCGTGCGGACATGGTGTCAAGGAACCCTACCTGAGTCAGTAGGCGTGAAGGGCGCGCGCGGCAAGCGCTCGCGGCTGGCGCAGCCACCCAGCGAAGGGCGGCCGGCGCGATGTGACGTCGTCGACGTCACGTCACGTGACGCGCAGGCTGAAAAGCTTCCGGGGGCTCCGCTGCTTCGTCGCGAGAATTCGGGGGCGCGCCCTTTTTTGAGCGCTCGTTTGGTGACAACCACACGGAATCTTATCACATCGTATGGGAAAAGTCTCTTGCGCTCGGTGTATCTAGGTATTCTATTATGCACTGCACGTTTTTATTTATTTTTATTTATTTTTACAGGTTCTGAAGGCCTATACTTAGGCTCTAGCAAAAGGGGCAACAACCACAAAAAATAGAAAATTGTGCACTCTCACATCACATAATCGGACGACTTATAGAGGTCTCAGCCAGCAGTTTTACGGCAGATAAACAATGAACATACCCAGCAAAAGTCTACAAATAATTCACTCCGCCACTCCCAACACGCCATATTCATACATCATTCCAAACAATACGAGACAAAAAAGCTTCAAGTTGTTTTTTTTTTAATATCTTCGGATAGAAAAGCCCTTATTGGTAAGGAGCTGCAGTCGGCAATAGTCCTAGAGAAAAAATTATCGGCAAGGTCATGCTTCTTAACCTTACGGATAGGATATGGGCCTTAGGTTCTCCAGGCTGGGAGACCTGCCTCCTTAACCTTGCGGATAGGATATGGGCCTTAGGTTCTCCAGGCTGGGAGACCTGCCTGGTTTCGGGATTAGGATTACTGTGACCATCTTTAAGTTTGGGGGGACCAGTTCGTTTTCCCAAACATCTATAACCTTCTTAACCACGGTCTCGATAGCTTTATCATCCAGGTTCCTGAGAAGTTTGTTGCTGACTCCATCAGGTCCCAGAGCAGAGCTAATGTTCAGATTGTGTAGTACTTCTATGATTTCTGCCTCCCTAAAAGGGGCATCCATTTCCGGGGCAAAAATGTCCATATAAGAGAGCGGGGAGCGAGAACTCTAATTTGTCCCTAACTGAAGATATTTATTCGCCAGGGTCTGGAGGAAGTCTACTTCTGAAGTACCCTCTGCTTTAGCTTTGTTAATAAGCAGGTCAACCGCAAGTCTTTGATTTCTCTTGGTCTGCCCGTCATCTAGTAAAACGCCTAAAGAGTGTCCATTTACCTTCCCTTCGCATCATTGGCTTCTAAACAAAGATCCCTCCATTGTTATTTGTTTAGTTCATTACAGTGGTCTTCGATAAGTTTGTTGACTCTCGAAACTTTTTTTACTAGCCTACGGTTTAACTTCTGCGTTTTACACCTCTCTATTAAAGAGCGCTTTGCCTCAAATAGATGGGCAAGCCACACATTCATGCTTGGTACATTTCGTTCCATTGTGATAACTTTGGAGGCTTTTGCGAGATCGGACTCCAGCGAAAAGGTCACTGAGATTGTCGTATACCATTTCATCTTCACCTCTAATTTCTCTGAAGAAATCCCAGCCTATATATATGTAATGTTTAGGAGGTGGATGCTGTTTATCTAGCATAATTTATATTATAGAATGGTCACTTCTCAGGTTTTCCTGCAGATTAGACAACCTTGCTGAAGCCTTCGTGTGTGTGTGTGTGCGTGCGTGTGTGCGTGTGTGCGTGTGTGCGTGCGTGCGTGCGTGTGTGTGTGTGTGTGTGTGTGTGTGTGTGTGTGTGTGTGTGTGTGTGTGTGTGTGTGTGTGTGTGTGTGTGTGTGTGTGTGTGTGTGTGTGTGTGTGTGTGTGTGCGTGTGTGCATGCGTGTGTGTGTGTGTGTGTGTGTGTGTGTGTGTGTGTGTGTGTGTGTGTGTGTGTGTGTGTGTGTGTGTGTGTGTGTGTGTGTGTGTGTGTGTGTGTGTGTGTGTGTGTGTGTGTGTGTGTGTGTGTGTGTGTGAAGCAGATATAGATAGGGCATAGTGCCCATGAATACAGTTTACTAATCTGGTGGGGAAACGTGGGTTTGAGATGAGTGTAAAGTCTAAATATGAGTTTGCCGCAACGAAATCGTCTCCTTTTTTGGACCGAATCGTATATCCCCATGCTGAGTGCGGTAAATTGAAATCACCAACTATCACCCAAAGATTATCCTCCACTACGGATGCGTTTTTACTAAGAATGGCCCCGAGATTGTGTTTTTGAGCAGAAGGGGGGCTGTACAAGTTTAAGATGAAAATATTCTGGTTCTGACAAATTTTACCATTTCGATAATCTCTACCACCTGTGCCTCAAGGCCAGTCTTCCGGTCCGCCTCACAGATTTTACCTTAGTGCACCATGAAGGAGGTGTCCTATCATATTAAGGTAGCTATGCCTCTGCCCTTATTCAGTTAATTTACAAACCCGGAAGGTACATATTCTCTCTGGGAGTTTCCTGCAAGAGAAGAATTGGTGGCCTAAGGCTCTTGTGCCTTGATCAGCTACAGCCAACGTTACTAGACTTGGCTGCAGCAGTGCAGCCTGAAGTTTTAGAAAGCTTGCGCAGTTCCACTGTCACACAATAATGTTACCTATTTGAATCACCATTTTCGAAAGTACTGAGTTAGAATGGCCTTCGGCGAGTCCGCATACTCATTTCAGCCCTCACGATCATCCTCTCGATGCATCTTTTTTTTTTTTGCCTTAACACTTTTGCCCATGTCTATCATTTTCATTTTAGTTTCCAATATTTCTACTCTGCCAGTTAAATGAAAAAAAAATGTCTAACCATGTGCTCATGCTATGTGTTGCTATGGCTTCTCTAATTTGGTTGAGGGTTTTGTTAATCATAGACAGTGATGCTTGTGTATATGCTTCTGTATCAGAAGGTTGACTCGGAGGAATCTCCGACCTCGCGTTCTCTCCTTCTAATGGCACTAGTGGTGGGACGGCCTTGCACTTATTAGGTCCGGCCGCCTGAATCGGAATAGGAGACTCCGCCACAAGTGGTTCGCACAAGTTCCGAAAGAACTCTAATTCTGATCTGAGAGTCTGTAGAGCCTTTTTAAACTCTGCGCTTTCTCTCTTTAAAGCCCAAACATCAGACGGCTCTTTTCCATGCTCTGGCGAATTACCCTGCGTTACCTGAATACCACGTTCAGCGCTGATCTTGACTGTTTCCGCCCACCTTCTTGATTCGTGAAAGCGGACCGTGGAATCCGAGCGCTCTCTTGAAAAAAAAGCGTCTGGCATTGCCGCGTTCCCCGGCAATCATTGCTATTACTAGAGCAGTAATGAGTTTTTTTTAAAACAGGAAATTACAAAAAGTAGTTCTGCTACTGCAATTTCAATTCCAGATAATAACTATGGTGTCTGATTTGAATGGGGAAAAACAGTTATTGCACTCCTTCCATGTTTATGTACGTTTTTCGTTCTTGCTATCAATTCTTATGCATGAAATAGATGAATCGAAAGCTGTATCCTGAGAAGCATGACTCAACGCGCAGCGGGTCGCTCCTACGTTGAAACAGTCAGGCCAAGCCCGATCACCGCATCGTTGGCCCTCTGGACAGCCCGTTGATGCCTTATGTCGCGGCTTTTGATAGCGGATTGATACTGGAAATGTCTAAAATATTTATATAATGTACTTCTTGGCTAATCCCTCTGAGTGGGTGTGAGCCATGCCAGTGGCCTCACATCATCATCATCGTCTTTCAGTAAGTCGTGGTGTAGCAACACCACCTAGATTTTTTGTCGCCAGCTTTTTCGCTTCACTCTTTGTGCGCACAACCTCGACTTCAGCTAAATCATATTGCTCCAGTTGGGCCTTCAAGTACTTCAAGTATGTATCTTCGAGGTCTGATAGTTTAAGACAATAGTCACATTCGCAACACCTGCGTGAGTGCATCTTCGTACATCGCTGACGTTGAAAATTGTCCGCCATGCTCAAAACAGCTGCCGCGCTCTGGAAGCCACAAAGCTGGAAAAGCCTGATAAAGTCGAGTCGGTCCAATCCGTATCCACGTCTTTCAAGCATGGCGGCGCCCGCAAACTCCTCGGGCGCCCCAGTGCGCATTCTGGACGGGAGTATGGGGTCACAGTTGAGCGATCGCGGTTTGATACCGCCCAAAGATCCTCTCTGGAGCGCTAGAGTGCTCGTAACCAACCTTCCGGTGATATTGGACGTGCACAAGAGCTATATCAGGAGCGGCGCCGACGTGGTCACGACGTGCAGCTACCAGGCGAACGTCGACAACCTGCAGTTTCACCTGGGCATTTGCGTTTCCGAAGCCGAGAGCCTAATCGCCCGCAGCTGTGAAGCCGCGATCGCCGCACGGGAACAGTGCGGGCGACCGGGAGTGCTGGTCGCCGGCTCCGTGGGGCCGTTCGGCGCTGCGCAGGCCGACTTGTCCGAGTACACGGGTGCGTACGCGGCCGTCAAGAGCGTCGAGGAGCTCGTCGAGTGGCACCGACCCCGCGTTCGGTGCCTCATCGCGGCCGGCTGCGATGTGCTAGCCTTCGAGACGATACCGGCTGAGCGTGAAGCTCTGGCGCTCGTGCGACTGCTGCGCGAGTTCCCCGACACGCGGGCGTGGATCAGCTTCAGCACATCAAGAGACGCGCCGCACTGCACGGCAAAGGGAGAGCCGCTCGCGGAAGTGATGAACGAGTGCCTCCTTGCTGACGTGAACGGACAGATATTCGCCATCGGCGTCAACTGCTGCCCTCCGCAATCGGTGGCAGCCGCTTTTCGGTCCATTAGACCGCTCCGGGTGCCTTTCGTCGCTTATCCTAACAGCGGCGAGATGTACACTCCGTCCTGCTGGGTTCCGGACGACCGACTGACGCGCAAGCCACTCGCGGCCTACGTACCCGAGTGGATCGACCTTAACGTGCGCTGGATCGGCGGCTGTTGCAGGACTGGGCCGGACGATATCAGTGGCGTTGCACGTGCTGTGAGAAATATCGTTGCTGCGTGACGAGTCATAAGCGTGATTTGCAAAAAGAGCGCTAACGTTGTTTCGACTGAAATCATCAAAGTAGTGCTCTACTCCTGTAGCGCAGGCTCAGCAAAGCAATAAAATTGCCTGAGCTGTCCGGATTCTATGAAATTCGCAAATGCCTCTTAACACTGCTTTGAATTTCTTCGTGAAATGTTCGTGCTACTTGCTAACATTTAGTGTACGATTCTGACAGCAGACGCGAGGCACGTATATAACCACTTTTATGAGCAGAAACCAAAAGACAGCTCATGTGTAATGATTTGCTGGCTATGCAGCAACAAACTAAATTTACTGCATCTGTTGTGTTTCCTTCAAAGGAATAATACTTACTTGCTTTCCATCTTTCTTAATTTCTCAACATTTAATCTCTTGTAGTTGTAATAATATTTACCATTGAGTTAGCACCTACTTCTTTGGTGTAACTGGAAGCATTTTTGTGGGTACTGTACACAACAGTGACAGCAAGGCTGAAACACCCGAGGACAACCTTACTCCTCAGCACCACTTATTTATGTTTACATCACTTTTATAGAAAGTAGTAGGCATATGTCTGGGACAAAACTTTTGGTTTGTGGATCTATCCCAAATTGAGCTATGAAGAGATCCAGTGACATAGCCAAAATTTTTTCAGTGAGGGTCTTTAATCACCCTATATGTATGTGTGTGTGATTGATATGCAAGTGACAGATATGTGTGTTCTTGTACTGATGGAAAATTAAGTGCCAGCTTTGAGCCTGCATTGTCATTACAAACCTCCACTGGCTATGCCCATGTGATACATGAAAGACCTGTGTAAGCTTCATTTATTTATTCATTTTTATTGCAGACATACTGCACAAAAACGCAAATGCCGATGAAAAGATCTCACATTAGCATATTAGATATGAGGGAAATCTGTTATCTGCATAAAGGCACGCCCCTCCTTGTGGTTGATCTTGAAAAAAAACAACTGTCGCAATGGATGCAAAAATGCAAATTACATGACATGTTGCTCACAGTGGCCTGCCTTCGGTCTCAGCTTTCAAGAGTAAGGGGGAAGTGAGATGGGAAGAAAAAGTACACTGGATGCAACATCAAGTGTGGCAGCTTGGGCTAGTTGGTATGGCATGACGATAGTTATAGCGCGAAAACAAAATGACGACACAGAGACAAGAAGGACACTCGTGTCTTTCGTGTCCTTCTTGTCTCTGTGTCGTCGTTTTGTTTTCGCGCTATAACTATCGACAGGCAACATCAAGGTTTCTTGCTTAACATTACCATCAATGACCTGCACAGCCACAACGATGTGACCCTTTACATTTAAGGATGACCCGATAGTTCTGAATAAAGCTATTGAGCTAAGTTGTTGCCCCCTTGCACGAATGAGACGTAGAGCTGCTCAAGTGCAAAAGGAACAGAATGACACATGAGTCTAAAAATGAGCACACCCAGAGTGGTCACTGTACACGCTCACCTTGACTCGCACATTGCTGTGAGGCAATGAAAAATGTGCATTTTACGTGAACAGCGAAATGGCTCACTTTTGGTGATAACTCATTCTGCTGAAAGTTAGGCGTGAATTCCAGTTCCTTGACAGGTAGTGATCATCCACGAATTGATTGCTTCATATTTCTGATGGTGAAAAAAAAAAACGATGAAGAGTTCCCTCTCTGTGTAATTGTGTCAGAGTGAGGCACCTTGGAAAGACTCATTGGTGGTTTCCTGAAGCCACCATATGGCTAAGTGCCCTCTCCATCCAAGATGTGGATCATTCCTGCCCATCTTGAAAAACACAGACTGTGCATAACTTTCTGAACAGTCCTGATTTGCATATAGTTTTTCAAGGCATATGCAAATAATTGCTTCAAACTCATCGGAACTAGGGTTGAAGCAGTTCAAGTTCAGCGGAAACTGGGCGGGAACCCATGCCTATATCCTGGCAAGGTGTCTGAAGAGGAACGAAAACTGAATGTTGACAAAAATGAATGGTTGCCAGTTCAGCACGAAACGTCTTAAGCCTACGCTGTCAGAACAGAAGAGCAGCTAAGCACTTTTCTGCTGGCAACTCTCACTAGCAGCTCCTTCATCATGGCTCAAAAGTGTGGGAAAGTAGCGAGAGACAACAGGTATGCGCCCACACACTCGCACTTCCTAACTCAGCCATATCACTCTCCTTCCCGCTCACATTTCGCTCACCAACACTCACTCATTTCAACAATCGCTGCCATTCACACTTACTGGTACCCTTCCATGTTCATTTCTCAACTCAGATACATATATGTCAAGGCATGTGAAGTGCTCACAGATGGAAAAGCAACGACAAATTTTTAACTGTAGCTGGTATGCGCACTTTCTCAAGATAACTTAATCATGCTGTGATGAGTGCGACAATTAAAGGTACTATTTGCTATGATTTATTTCTTCGATTTGAAATTGCACCGATATGACACAAAGTGGTCACGGTGGAATTAAAAGAATGTGCTTTACTTAGAATCCAGCAGATTATTCATATAGATTTGTAATAGGAAAGAAGCTAGTTCTACGAGCTTTGATGGGCCCTTTATTCAACTCAGTAAGACTGCTGTTGTTATACTCACTAACTGCAGCAGGATACCATGTCAGGGTGCTGCCATGATCTGAAGCACAGCAAACATTTCAGCTCTTGTTTTTATCCACCGTTGCCCTTTCGTTCAACTTGCACCTTCCCCAACTAACCTTAGTCGCAACACATCCTTTCAACCCACATCACTCTCTCTTTGTTGGCAACTGCCATCCAACTAAGACAGAGCCACCGCTGTATGAAGACAAGCGAAGACCTCTTCAGACTATGCTGCATGCAAGCCTCTCAACAACAAGCAAATTAACTCCATTGTTTTGAATGCCTATTGTTCGAGTGCAATCGCTTGATTGATTTATTTGATTGATACGTGGGGTTTAGCATCCCAAAATCACCATATGATTATGAGAGACACCGTAGTGGAGGGCTCCATAAATTTCGACCACCTGGGGAGCTCAATTGCTTCAAAGTCATTGTATCCACTAGAGTACATTGACAACCAAGCTTGCCAAGTTTCTGCAGACTGAGGATAGTACATCTAATAAAAACTTGTTGTTGGGCTACTTGCTTACTCATCATACTGTAAGCGAATTTCGCTCAACTTAAGAATCCCAACGAACACTCACACATCCACCCTCGCTGCCACTCAAAAAGCACGCCACACAAGCGCTGTGTGTGGTGTGTGTTTTTTGCGTGGAAGCGAGTGTGAATGTGCGAGTTATTTCGAGGGATTTTCAAGTTGCGCTAAATTTAGTTACAATTTGATCGCAGTGTATCACTCGGGGAAAGATACTGAGCCCTACTTCGTTCAACCTTTTTATGATTGACAATGTTACAATTTTACAGTAGACATTTCATATGTCATTATAATCTGACAATACCTGTTTCATGGTCTTTTGCGATGATCCATCCTCCCAAGCGCATGCATGGATGCAGCTGCTGGATAATGTGTTCCCACCTGCGGACAAGGCCTCAGTGTCTCCGGCAAAAAAATCTGCATTAATAAGGCTTGCATAAGCCTAGGACACTTTATCACGTCACTGGTCAAAGCCTTTTATTGCAAAAATAGTCTTGATATTTGTGGAATAAGTAGCATAAATTTATAGCGTGTGAATTTAACAAGTAAATGGGGCAAATATCATATCAGCTACCACTCTCACATGACTGCAAATGCTGCAGCTCAAACAAATGCTGGCAATACTATATCATATCAGCTACCACTCTCACATGACTGCAAATGCTGCAGCTCAAACAAATGCTGGCAACTAATTGCTAACAGCTGCTAATGATAGCTACATAAAAGCAGTGTTGAATGCACAGTAGTTGAGCGGTCAGTCAGAAGGACACTATAAATGCTAAATTGTGAATATATGCCGAACAGTTACAGAATGTCGGCACTTACAGGAACAACTGTAAAGGTAAAATATAAGTGGAACTTTCAACAAGTTTAGTTATGAAAAACTATATGGAGAACAAATAGCTTACAATAAAAGTTGTTCCTGTCATATCCTGGTGCCACCTTCACTTCACAGTTGAATCCTTCGATGATTTCTGTGCAGTTAAATCTTATTTGGTTATGTTACGTCTCCGGTTCTTAGAACAATGCCACTTGGATATGTCACGTCACCTCGGTTATGTCGCTAAGCGCAGGTCAAACTTGGCACATGTTGAATTAATCTGTAAGCTCTTGACGAATATTTGTCTAATATGTAATCACTCTCGCAACACCTTCTTTCATTCGTTTTTGATGCTGCGTGACCTATATATGCCTAGTGAAAATGATGTCATTCCCGCCTGGATGAATGCAACAGCAAATTTTTCGACACTGAAAATTTCCCAGCTGGAGATGGAAACATTTACAGCAGGAATAGTCGGGCAGTGCTGCCTTGCAAGTGAATCGTCGACAATTAAAGGCGTCGCGCATAAAAGACCATGACTCTTGTTGGTTTTAATGGTCACTTTCTGTCTCCCTACCTGTTAACGAGCACAAAGGAATTGTGACAAGGAAGTTTTACCTCCTATTTCAACTGCGGTCGTCTGCCTTTATCTGCAGCCTTTGCGCGCGCTCAGCATGACTCAGCTATACTACTTTTTTTACTTGCCCTGAGATAACGTGGAAAGCGAAGGCCTAAAGGAACGCAGCTGGCATCGAGGCACCTTAAGCCAAACCTCCGTTATTGGTGGCACGCAGCCTGTAGCCGAATGTTTTTCCAGAAGAGTACCTTTTAATGCAAATTTGCGTCAATTTAGACTAATTTAGACAAAAACAACCAGATATAAACATCATCTGCTGCACCAACTGGCAACCATCAAAATCTAGTGAAGTTTTGAGTCGCAGACAGTTCCAATCCAACGTTCCTTTTCTGGTCAAAATGGCAGCGACCACGAAGCGTAAGCGTCTCGGCGTGAGTAAAAACCGCAAGAAAGCGTGGAAAAAACATTGTGACGTCAACGATGTCGAAGAATTTCTGGAAGAACAGCGCTTCGACGAGCGGATCGGTGGTTCCATTTCCAGTAAGCCAGACGATCAGCTGTTCTTCGTGGACAAGCTGCCCGTGACGGCTAAGAGTTCGGCTGCCGCTAGCGCTGCGAGCAAGAAGCTGCGCCGTAACCGCAAGCTGAAGTGCTTTAAAAACCTCGAGTCGAGCTCCAAGGTAAAAGCACCCGTGAAACCGCGCCGGGTACGGGACCCCGACGCTCGTAAGCCTGCCGAAGTTCGCGAAGCACAGAGGCAGCGCCTCGCCAAGCGTCTCGAACAAGGCGCCGTAGATCGACTGCGGAGCGTTGCGCGAAAGGCTAAAGTCGTCACGAGCCGGTTCGACTTGACGGGCCTTAGCGACCTCTGGGGCGACGAAGACGACGGAGAATCGACGCCGACAGCGGCTGACGCGGTGAACTACCGCGTGCCGTCGCACAGGCATCAAAAGCCGTCGCTGCTGCCTGCCGTGGAGCCGCCGCACCCGGGGACTTCGTACAACCCATCGTACGCAGACCACCAGGACCTCCTGCGGCGAGCGGTGGAGGTCGAGCAGCGGAAGTTGAACGAGGAACGTCGCCTCGACCGCTGCCTGGCGATGCCGAACAAGCGGGACTGGCCCACCGAGCAGGACCGACTCGCCGAGATGTCCCAGGGACTGTACGACCAGGAGGAGGACGAGCAGGAGAGTGAGCAGAAAACCGTGGACTGTGAAGCGAACGTCGAAGTCGCTTTGCCAGCGCCAACCACCGTTCGTAAGACCCGGCAGCAGAGACGTCGTGCCGCCGAGCAAAAGAAGTTGCGTCGGGAGGCTAAGGAGCGCAAGCAGGCCCGCGTGTTGGCCAACGACGTGTACCGCATCCGGACGCTGAAGGCGCAGCTCCGGCGCAACGCCGAGCTGTCCGAGGCGCGTCAGAAGCGCCGCCAGCAGCGCGAGGTCGACAAGCTGTACAACGCGCGGCGACTGAGCGCCTACAAGTATGAGGAACCGGACTTGCCGCTCAAGCTGTCCAGCGAATTGCGCGAGTCCTTGCGCGAGCTGCGGCCCGAGGTGAACGTGCTCGAGGACCGATACAAGAGCCTGCAGCGTCGAAACGTGATCGAGACGCGCAAGCAGCAGAAGAAGGTGGTCAAGTACAAACCCAAGAAAGCGGTCAAGCGCTCGCACAGGCAGTTTGCCGAGGCCGACGAACAGAGGTGGAAAAAGGAGCTTCAATAATAAAAGAGAGAAGCATCTTCACTTCTCTGTGTTTACCGTACACGTGCCTGTGTCCCACTTATAGTGCGTTTTCAGAGATTAATTGATTGATATGTGGGGTTTATTGTCCCAAAACCACCATATGATTATGAGAGACACTGTAGTGGAGGGCTCCGAAAATTTCCGACACCTAGGGTTTTTTAACGTGCACCCAAATCTGAGCACACGGGCCTACAACATTTCCGCCTCCACCGGAAATGCAGCTGCCGCAGCTGGGATTCGGTCCCGCAACCTGCGGGTCAGCAGCAGAGTACCTTAGCCACTAGACCACCGTCACGGGGCGCGTTTTCAAAGAGAGTAGTCAAGTAGCCGAGGGGTAACACTTCACAGGATCAGTTTAATGTGTGCTGTACCTCTGTAAATGATTGTTAAGGCCTTCGTAGTTATGTTCATGATTCTATTCACATAGTTTATTAAGTATTGTCTGCAACTGACCCCAAATCGTGCTGTAGGTTGACCTCTGTTCAGGGTAGGTTTGAGAATCGGGCAGCCCTAATGTAGGATTGTAGGTTTGTTGATCTGTAGGTTTGAGAATCGAGCAGCCCAATTGCATGCACACTGTTGCAAGCAAGCATCAAATTGAGGCTTAGTGTGATTATGATTGTTTATTTTTGCCAGTTTCTGCAGTCCCTGGTGAAAGATGGCTGTAACGTAAAAGCATTGCCTGATGTAAAACAATGTATCAAACTGAGAGAAAGGAAGGGTACCTGTTGTTGGTCTGAAGGTACACATGCGCTTATAAGATAATTTTCATATGTTCAACATACTGTCGGCAGCAAAAGCTTGTGCGAACTGCATCGCTGCGTCTCCTTCCATGACACAGTGGGTGTTGAGGATATCAGTCGCAGCCTCCACGATAAGATCCGGCAACAGCACATTGGCTAAACGCGCTGTCTCTAATCGCCTCAACACCCGCCGCATCACAGTAGGTGATGCAGCGATTCAGTCTTTCGCCGCTCGGCCACATGCTCGAGATCCTGACAACCTTTGTGGCCAACACTACAATAAATGCTTGTCTGCAAAAAAGGCTGCTACATAGTGCAACCAATCAACCTCTTGAAGCTGTCCTGGGTAACTAATGCTGATTCACAATTCACAACTTGTCATAAGTACAAGAAATGCATTTACAGTGTGCTTTGGACGTCTGAACATTTTTGTTCTAAGGGCCATTTCACTTGAATGGTTGGCTAAGCAAGTTACTGCAACTTAAAATGTTTGTAAACAAAACAAACTGCAATAATGTTTAGTGTATAATTCACTCATTTTCTGCCGCTCACTTCATCCAGTGGTATCAGTGATTGCAGCTGACTTAAAGCATTTAGTTCCATGGTGTGCCTTAAAGAAGAGCCTGGGATTTCTATTGCTGCCCCGAAGTGTCAAGAGCAACTATTGCACCCCGTGTTGACATTCGCAGTTGATCTGCAGGCTGTTCGTAAACTTTGGTTTCTTCATGCTTTGATGATTTTGTTTATACGTCTTCAGCTGATCATCATGTCAGAAGGGGCAATAACCGGCACACTTGCCCTTCCGTGTGGTGTTGACCAGTGCTGCCATCGTGCACCCTAACTCGGCAGCTGCTATTTGCAGTGCTGTTGTGTGTGTTGAATCAACTGATGGGGACACCTGAATTGCTTTGCTGCACTCGCATATCCAAATTTGCTGTAGTCCTCAACGTAGAGGTGTCCACAATGCATATTTATTCGATTGTTCAAGAACCTGCTACCTTTCATTAAAATGTAGAAACTATGAGACAAGCAGAAAGGAAAAAATACATGCTGCCTGTTATCAACTTTGGATATGTTCACTTTTATTTCCCTTGTTTTCCCTATAGTTTTCATTATCAAAATCAAAATTTTCGTTAGCTCCCATCTTACTTTTTACATGCCTGTCATCTTCGCATTAGTGATATGTTTGAAATATCCAAATCGGTAGGGGTAAATAAATACTTCATTCAAGTTCATTTATTGTCAAGTCATTCTCTAATGTCAGTCACAGAACTTGGAAATGCATTTCGATAGGATTATGTGCATAGTAAAAAGCCTTTCAGTACCGATGCTCCCTTGGCTGCAAGAAGTGTTAAAGAGGGCAACATCAGGTAACATGAATCAAGCTTGTGACTTGCAGTTTCTGAGCAGTTTCAGTTCTCCTTATATATGGGAGGGGTTATTTGTGACCTCACATTGGTTAAACATGCTGCAACTTTCTCGGCCACATTTTGGCACTCTTGCCCTTAGTTGTATGTTGTCAAAGTTCAAGCTAGCACAAATTACTGATCACTTTTAATTTCGCTCGTGTTGACTCTGGCGTATAAATGAATGTGCATTGGAGCATAGACAGCATGATATAGTTCATACTAGGGCTCTCTGCTCACTTGGGTGCACGTCACTGCTTGTTTCTGGCTTATCACTGACTATCCAATTAATTATGCTTACTGTTAGAGCTTCATTACCTTAATTTATGAACTAACCTGCCACAAACATGTAAAATTGCCTGGTTTGCAATAATGAGTCCAGAGGAGGCTACTTTGGGTTCTGCCCGTGTAGTATGTGCTATGTCTATTCTCTCCAGCACTTGCCTGCTAATTTGAACTCTGCTTAATGAAAACAATTTATAGTTCCCTCAGAGATTGAATTGACGAGCTTTTCCTGTGATAAACGTACTCTAATTCTGGGCTTCTATTATGGTGAGCATGAAAGTATCAGATTATGTACGCAAACTGAGAGACTCCGTAATCCAGCTTCGAGGCTCGTCCGCCAGCCTGCGCAACGTTCTAGTTTTTTGTGACTTTTAGGTGCAATCTAAAAATGTACATCCTACTCTGATTGCAAAAAGGATGCTTGAACCTGTCGCTATAATTTACAATCTTCCCATTTCTACCAACAACTAATCACACGTTCTGGCTAGTTGTCTGTTCCTTTGAGGCAAAAATCGGATGTAAAGTGAGACAAGAACTGTGCTTATTCCCATCTCATTCATGACCGTGTTTAATTTTTAAGCTATATATGCTCAATAACAGACTACCAACTAGTATGACTGGCAGCAGTGCTCGCGGCCAACTGCCTCCTAATTGGTGTTACCGAGACCTTTAAAAGCTGGAATGAAAGCCAAAATGAATCATTACAGCAAGTGGCCCACGATTTCCAAGTTAACATTCTTCACTTTACTTCACTTTTATTTCCTTAAAGACCCCTACAGGGGGTCTTTAAGGAAATAAAAAAAGGGGTGGTGTATAACAAAAAAATGGCAGCATATCCACAGAGTGAATTATGGAGAGTGGGATGAAGCATCCGTCCGTCCATTCGTTCTTGCTTCCGTCCGTACATGCGTGCGTCTGTTCGTGCGTCCGCACGTCCATCTGTGCATCCGTCCCTGCGTTCGTCCATGCATCCACTCCTGCGTACGTCCATGCGTCCATCCATCTGTGCAGCCATCCGTGCATCCGTTCATGCATCTGTCTGTGTGTCCGTTCGTCCACCTATTCAACAATCCAAGTACCACCATCTTGCATCTTTTCATCATATATTACTCATATAGAAGCACCGCCATCCAGCCGACATTCCCAGGGCTGAACGAGAGGATGCACATGCACACTTTCTTACGGCTTGCGCTTCGTGTCTACTTCCCACCTTTAACCACCTTGAGTTCATGGTATATACTAGTTCACTGTATTCATGGCACTGCGGCCCAATGCTCGCTAAAGTAGGTTACGCCCAGCGAGTGTAGCGTAGCAACCCTTTCTTGTCAGATAGTGCTCAATGTACATGCCAATGGCTGCTAAGGGGGAATGAGAGACAGGAGAATTCGGCTTTTAGTTAACGGGCACGCTGTGAATTTTTTATTGTTCAACAACGCACAGAATAAATCTCCCACCGGCACCACCTTGGAGCTCAAAATGTAAGGCTGGTTACACACTACTACTAAGACTATGAGGGACGAATGGGTGCCGCTATAAGGAGCTTCGCCCCTAAAAAAAAGAGAAATATACAATGGTGTTTTCAATGGCTTCTGCAAACATAGATGGTTAGTGATGGCACAGATGGCGCGAGGAAGGCCATTCCAGTCTTTTGCTGCTCTTACGAAAAAGGAGGCTTGGAATGTAGTGTTCGGGGTACGTGGTATTGCGACTTGTAACAGATGACCAGTGCGATGGGATATGTGTGGAGGGGGCGTGATGTACGGTGGATGATTCAGTGAACTGTAATAAAACATGAAGAAGAGAGAGAGAGTGGCACACTGTCTGCGTGAAGCAAGGATTTCCAGACCTAATTCCGCCTTTAGAGATGAGATGCTGATATCGTACGAATATGCAGAATGAATGAGCCTGGTAGCCCTGATTTTGAAGCGATTCGAGTTCTCTTATGATGTATGATTGATGAGGGCTTCAGATGGAAGATGCATACTCGAGTTTGTACCTGATAAATGATTTGTATGCAAGCGTCTTGACGAGAAGTGGAGTATGGCGCAAGTGTCGTCTGAGAAACTCGAGTGATTTATTAGCAGACGAGATGATGTTAGTAGTGTTATGATGCCTACTTAGGTCATGAGCCAAGGTGATGCCGAGGTATTTGAATGATTGAACTCATTGTATGGGAACATTAGCGATGGAATAGGTAAACTCAAAAAGGTCACGGTGGCGAGAAAAAGAAACAAGCTTACATTTATTAGGATTTAAATTCATTAACCAACGATCACACCATGTTTATATGTTGTTAAGATCATGCTGAATGAGTGTTTGGTCATGAATGTTGGTTACCGATCGGTAGATTACGCAGTCATCGGCAAGCATACGAAATTTATATGATACATGCAATGGTATATCGTTAATGTAAATTGAATAGAGTACAGGCCCTAAGACACCCTCGCGAGACACCTGAAGTTACAGGTAGTTGGTTAGAAGAGTGATAGCGATTATTAACAAACACAAACTGGGAACATGCGTTGCAGATATTCCGAACTTCCATAGTCAGAAGCACAACGTGCACAATTATACAGGACTAACCAAGTTGCATGGCTATAGTAACAATATCTATGTGCCGATACAACGGTGTGATCATGAGACACACCATAGTGGACGACTTCAGAAATTTCAACCATCTGATGCTTCTTGCTGTCCACCAACATTCGCATAGTACACAGGTATCTAGTATTTGGTTGCCATCAGAATACTACCACCACAGCTGGAATCGAACTTGTGATCTTCCGGCCAGCAGCTGAGCATCGCACTGCACCACCACAGTGTACTGCCAAGTCTTATGCCACTATCTGCATGAAGCCAAAGGATAGTTGCTTGAATATGCGATGTGTAAAATATTCTTGTCCCATAATGCCCATTTGTGCATGCAGTCCAGGCTAGAAGCAATGAAATTTATTATGCATGTATGCTGAAAACTTCAGAATTACACAAATATTGCCTAAATATATAATTCGCAATGCGGTATGTGACAGCAAATTGGACCAGTTGATTCGTCAAGCAGAGCATTGAAAGAAGCATGGCACTAAACATGGCCATCAGCATTGCGAATCTTAAAGAAGCAACGCTCAGCTTAGCAACATTGGTTCTAACAGGGCATCTTTTTCCCTGGTCGCAATGCAAGCACGTACCCATTGTTATGCATTTCGGCCTCTCGCTGTTATTTGTCTTAGTAAGGTTACACTTCAAGACGACTCACCACCAGCATTATTCAAAGTAACTGGATAATAATGTCTGGGGTTTTCCATTCTAAAACCACGACATAATTACGAGAGACGTCGTAGTGGAGGGCTTCGGAAATTTTGACCATCTGGGGTTGTTTAGCATGCACCGACATCATACAGTACCCGTGCCTCTACCATTTTGCCTCCTTCACAATGCAACTGCCGCGGCCGGGATTGAAGCTGCGACGTTCAGATCAGGAGCTGGGGACCTTAGCCACTGCTCCACCGAGGCGGGCCATAAGGAAATAGAAATTGCGAATGAGAGCTGCACTACTTTAATCAAATTGTAGGTGTGACATGGATTGAGCTATCTTCAGATGGGCATTGAGGCCAAGCGATAACGCATATTCATGCTGACACACATATAAATAATGGACCAACTTGACCCTTGAGATCAGATTCAATGCTCGCCCCTGACATCACTTGAATGTTGATTTTCATTCGGAGCATTAGCTAGCGCTATCATTGCGTACAGATGGAATCTCGCACTTGTCTAGAGCAGTGGAGCGTTTGTGTGTGGACACTTGTTGACCGCAGCTGCTACCTGGAATGTAAACATTCGACAGAAGTCTGTCTGGTTGGTTATGAAACTGGGAGATGATTTAGACTCCAACCAATCGTCTTGAAGAACCACGTCGGTTTCGAAACGTCGGGTTTTTTCAAAACTTTTGGTTGGCGTCTAATTCATCTCCCAGCTGCTACCTCACATTAGCTACAAGTTCCTGTTCATGCTTTAATTATAGCACAAGGACCTAGCTTGCAATACGACTACGCTAGGCATCTTTACGTCATCGGTCTTTACAACATTTCTGTAGAAAATGGCAGCTGAAGTGGCCAGCTGTGTGCTCTAGAAAACTGTCATTCCACCTGTACAGCACTCATAAATTTAAGTAATTTTTTTTTTTTTTTGCACTAGAATGATTGCTATCAGCAATTGCCTGTCATAACTGTCTCCTATAGGTACGGTAATGTTGGTTCTGGTGTGTTGTCACTGAAGTGTTAGAGTTAAAATTACACTGATGTAACATAAAACGTAGATGCTAAAACCGAAAGTGTGTGCATTACTTAGGCCTAAATTTTTGGGTTTGAATCCATGAATACTGGAGATTGTTTATTCATGCTTTCCAGTGGTCATTCTGCTTCTCTGTGAGAAAAGCAGCGACACTGGCGAGTGTCACAGGTTTCGCAAGAACCAGGAACTTACTAGGTTGTGAAATTCCTGTTCAAGAGGACGAAGCTGGTTCTGCCTCTATAGTCGATCGAAACTTGACAGCTTCATGAAATTATGTATACGATTTGTCTTATTATTGCCAATGCATATCAAACCTAATATGACCACTATTCTGCATTTTATTTCATTGCAAGTTGTAGATTTTTTCAAGTTGATATGCTTAGCCTCAATCATGGATGATAATGCCCACAGATTTTTTGTTTCAATAACTAAATCCCACTGAACTATCTGCAGATGCAAGATATGCACTATCTTGGCACTTTCAACATCATTTTGGTTGCCCTTGTGGCACCAAGGAGCAATGTTAGCATGTCAAAGTACTGGATAATTAAGAATTAGGAATCTTGCAGAGACCTTTTGGTAGGTGAGGAATTTCCACAAAAAATGTAGGAGCAACAATTGTGCAAAAAGTCTAGCCAAGTCATAAAACAAGACTAGTGATGACTCTGCTTTGCAGTTCCTTCACAATGCAGCTACTGGCAACTTCTAGATAACCTGTCAGTAAAAATAAGCTACATTAAGGTTGCCGAGAAACAAGAAGCTCAACATAGTGGTAGCAGTAAACTTATATTGTGTGAAGGGGATCGAAAGGTCAGTGAGCGAGGCCCATCAACTGGCTCACTGGACTCTGCAAGGGAGGGCCAGTTAATCCTTCCTTCTTTTGCAGGTAAGCAAGGACCCCCCTCCCCTCACTGCACATTTCTTGGCATTTGCTCGAATAAGGAAAAATTGTTAAGTGTGGGGCCACGCATTTCAGTCCCAGGTAATGTGGGCAAGAGTGAGCAACTCTCTAGGCTTCTGTCATATGTCCGCATTGTGTTGGGCTCATCTGGTGGTGTGTAACATTTGTGCATATCTGCTTTTAATTGGCATCAATCGTAAGCCTGTGATCTCTGGCCAGCTACAGGAGCGGTTATCTTATTAGTGAAACTATTAAGTGCCTCATCAGATGCTGGCCGTGAAGAAACATGGCTAGTGGTACAAAGACCCAGGCGACTTTAATAAACATTGATACTTGACCTGAAATTGAACTCAAGTCTTCTACCACATAGCCAAGCCTGTGTCGAAACTGCTTTGGGAAGAGACTACACACAGCAGTAATGTTGGACAAGGAGTCACTTTAACAAATGTAATATCGTGCGTAAGAAGCGTAGAATCGCACCAGCCATCCTACCATGTGAACTGCATAACGAGTAAGTTATTGAGAGCTACCAAGCTACAAACGGCCGAGCGATATCTATCATTATTGAGAGAATGAACAAGATGCTGACCTTGAAAATAGTGTGCACTATACAAGAACTTGCGTGATCCTTCAAGCTCAGATGGTAGCTTGTGCATTTGAGGGGTCTTTGTAAAGTTCATAATAGATCCTTTAAGTTTGTCTGAAGTTCATTAATAGGGTTCATAGGCACATGAATGTGAGATGCATGAGCTAGTCAATCAGCTCGTTTGCTTCCCTCCAGTGCCCTATATGCTGGGCACCATCTGCACTGTGTCTTTGTTACGCAGCAAGCTGTTCTGGCCACTGCTCTTAAGAGTACAAAGGCTCAGCTCACCTCACTTTATCCCTGACTGGCTAAGATCAGAGATCGTTAACATTGTTCACTCCTTGTATGGGGCACACTGCTTGTTCAGCCGCCGAAAAAATGTCACGCGAGTATTGTTCTGCAAGGCCAAGCAGGTGGCCCGTGAGCAGAGCAAAGAATTCAAAGCCAGCACAAGATTCGGAGGTCTTCCCAAATTTAGTTTAAAACTATATAATGAGATACAACAACCACAACGTGAGTAATGCATAGTGTTCGGCTCATCACTTTTTCGCAACTTCCTGATCACACAGCCGTGAGGCCAGTGGCACAACGCAGCACGCAGTCCAGAGGAGGAGCGGCATTCATTAGTTCAGGCAGTTGACCGCTGTTGAGACGAGAATCTTGCGATGCGCTATTGCTCGGTCGAGGCCACAATGCTTGCACACTCCACCACAACGCCACTATTGACAACACCCAATATAAAAGAACGCACAAAATTTGCAGCATCGAAACACAAGACACACATCGGAAGAAACACCACAACAAGTCCAGCAGAAAACAAAGGTAAGCGACGTTAATAGATCACGAGCAGCATCGAAAACTTGCACCAAAAAAATAGTTTCTCAACTCCACATCTAACCAACAGTTGACAACCACGAAAAAATGTTTCCACACAGTGGAAGCCCTAAATGAAGATCAGATAGGTCCATAAATATACAACATACACATCAAACGTGAAACACCTTTGTCCTCGGGATATAACGTAAAGTCCTTCTGTGATTTTCTTCAGCACATGCAAACATATCTTGTAAAGCTGCCATGGCATTTAGTTTTGCACATGTGACAGATAACCGAGCACAACTTGGCTGAATAGCAGGAGGCAGAGAAAATTCACGAGCCTCACAACAAGAATATTGACAATGAAAGTTTTACATAGCTGACACTCATCAGCTGAAAAACCAGCATTGGTTGAACACCGGGGATAATCCATAAACCAAATGGGTGCTTGCATTCCATCGCTTTTTCCAACTCTGCATTTCTCCGACTGCTATTTTATTAATCGAAATTAAGCTTTGCATCCGGTTTACCACGATAACGAAATCTTGCGCAAAAAGCAGGACGCCTCCGCATTGCGACAACTTTACTAAACAATGTCGTTTGCACAGCGGCGATTCAATACAAGAAGAAAAGAAGAGAAACATTTTGGAGTAGTGCAAAAATCGAGAACAGAAGGAAACAGAAGGGAAGGAAAAAAATACTGTTTGTTCTGTCTCCTTTCATTTTCGAATGTTGTGCTACTACGATGTTCAGCAAACACCAACTCTCCCTTGCAGATACCCTAAGGTCTATTCCCTAAGTCAAATCTGTGCTATCCACACAACCATCACGTAAAGCAATACACAATGAAGTTGCAAGACCTAAGTTTGGGCTTTGGTCTCAAGATAAGCCACACTATTGTGTAGCTGAATTCGTGCAACACTATGACATGAACTTGTTTGTTGAACTTGTTGAATAATTTGTTAAACAGCAGTCACAGACATTTTTAATGACAACTTGGAACATGTTTTTGGCACACCGAGTTACAGAACATAGCTTCACTTATCTTTGTTATTAAGGGGGTTATATTTGCATTGCTACCAAAACAGCGAGCAATGGTACACTGTGAACAAAGGTACAAAATGCTCACTAGAAACTATGCTGAGGCATGTCCCGGTGGCAACACTGTTTGGCAAGATACAATAGCCTTGCTCGCTTGCACCCCATCCCTAAAATGCAAAAATTGGACGTTGTGCAACTGACCGGTAAAACTGTGCATTGTAGGAGCCAATTAGAGGAAAAGTGCATTGCCAATGTAACTTTTGTTCAAACCAGTGATACAGCGAAATGGATGCTGTAATGTGACGTATTTATTTGCCTACTTCGCAACAAAAAAAAAATTAAGCCCACTTCTTGTACATGTATGACCTCGTGCACATTCTACAGAGTAACACTGCATACAGTCTTAAAGACAAACGCGTAGCGAGTTTCTTCGATGCGCTTCAATATTACAGCAGTGCTAACAACAAGCCAACAAATTCCTTGCCGTGCGAGTGTGCCATGTTAAGCTTTCTGATCTTCGAGCAAGCAAACAAACAGAGCCAAAATAATGACCTCCCAAGCATAAAGTCTCGGTGAAACAACAAATGGATACCAATGTATACAACATTCACGGAGTGGAGAACAGCAGTACGCAGTATGCCCAGATCCGCAAGGCCACATAAAAAGCACACGCCAAATCAACAGGGCACTGCGCCAATGCACAATCTTTGATTCGTCGGTGAAATTTCGTTGTGCTATAAATGGATACTGCTTATTGCAGGCCCCTCTCTTTTTTTCATGCAACAAGGACAGAATAATAGTAAAAAGAAATGAATATGTTCTCATGCCGCTTAAAAACTGCTGTTAATGCTTAAGGAAACCCACTCTACACAATTGTCAACAGCCGAAAATTTCCTAGAAAAGACTCCATACACATGACAATTGTTATAGTGGGAAATCAGAATGATGACAAAGGAACAAGAAGACAAAATATGAGAGCATGGTATTTGTTTCTTTCATCATCATTTTGTCCGTCTTCTTGTCCCTTTGTTGTCGTTCTGAGCTCGCACTATGACAATCTTCATGCCATACCAACTAGCCCAAACTGCCACGCTTCTGAGTTCCATGCACATCCGAGCTGAATGTTGGACACGAGCAGCCAACAAGAACCCACTTGGATGGCATAGCCACAACTTTTTAAACTTCCCCCTTAAAGAGCATTTCACAATTTCAGACAACAGTGTTGTCCAATTTCAGAGTGCCGTATATTATATAAAGCATGCATTAACTGCAACATCTTGTTTTTTGCGTCAGAGCTACAACCAGGTGTGGAGTTCCAGCTTAGCGACCGGGTCTTGTCGCTAGGCTGGAAACCCACAATGCTTCTGGTTAGACCACTAAACCAAGAGCGAAACAAGGCGACCTCAACTTCGGCCACAGTGCTACCAGTGTCCATGCTGCATGACCCACGAGAAAACCACTAGAATGCAAAACAAAGGTGGCTGTTTACATCACAGGTGACGACTGAAGTTGTAAAGCCAACACAGAAGGTCTGGTATGATACAGATGAGGGATTTGGGCAGTGTTCGTGTAAGAAGAAACTCTTCAGCTGCCTTCATTTCATCAAGTAATGATTGCAGGTTCTGACCAGTTCTGTCAATTAGGCACAGAAAAAAAATTTTTTAAATAGAAAGAGAAACTAAATCTGCATCACTGAGGCAAAGATGCCCATTGTCAACATTGTAATGAACCCACGAGACGACAGCCACAAAAGCAGTGCCAACACCACTGTATCTGTTATGCACAGCAGTGTAGGTGTACAAAAAAAGATACAGTTTGCAATGCATTGTACCATCAGCAATGTCTTCACCCAGCCTGTCCACAGTCAAAGACGTGAAAGCTGGCAGTGAGGTAAGGCCCCTCGCCGGCAACTGGCAGGGCTGTTATATATATATGCGTATATATACAGAAATTCTATCTCTCGCTCACTCTCGTGGCATTTAGAAATGCAGTCAGTCACTGGTATGGCAACGCTGCCACATTTTGCAAAGGGCAAGCGAGCGTCGAAGTGGCACAACAAACGAGTGTCCGATCTACTTGTCAACAGCCGATACCTGCACCTCGCTCAGCAACCGCACCAGATTGTCCAGTCCAAGCAGATAACCCGCATCTGGCCCACAGTGTCGCGTGGTGTCACCCTCGTAGCCCTCGTGTGTCGTGTGCGCAAAGTCAATCATCCGCACGTCCACACGCGGCGGAGACGGCGTGTCGTCCTCTTCCGACTCCACGGAAGTCCCTGCCGTGCTGCTAGGAGGCCTCAGTCGTCTTCGTGCGAAGACGTCGGAGAAGTGCCCTCGTAGATGACGAGCAGCGAGGACTGAATAGAAGCGGAAGGAGTTCTGGCGCTCAACGGCCCGACGCAGCGATTGCAATCGCTGTGTGACTAGCGCCACCAGGTCGGCACGCAGTCGGTAGCCATCGTGGAAGAACTGCCGCAGACAGTGGCGCAGGCCCCGGTCGTCCAGCCGCCGGCCGTAGTACTTGTCCCGGCACACGAAGCTGCCCGACTGGTACACCTGAGTGGGCAGGCGACATATGTGCATCAGAAACTATGCAGACCAACACACTCTAAGCAAAGTTTGTCAAACAAAATGCTGTCTGGCACTGTGCACCTTAAGACGAGTAGGTGGCCTGTGTTAAGTAACTTTTGAGCCTCCTCAAGACAATATTATGTTTGCTCAATCATGCACTCAAATTCCTTTCTTGCCTTTCCTCCACAGCACTGCTTAACCTTTGCTACATGGTGACATCACTTCTCATTGAACTTCTAATTACTCAGCGACTTAGCCTCGACTTTCTATACTCCGGAGCAGCGTAACAAATAAGTAGAACCCCAGTAATAAATACAAGCACAGTTGGTAGAAACTTCAATTTGAAACATTTGTCTTCTCTTCCTCTATTGTGCTTTTTTCGCTGTTGCTGAAGTGGAACATCATTCCCCTGGCCAAAATATGTTGTGTGCAACGTGCAAAACATCCCCAGTTCTATACATGTTGCTGAACGACCACGATGGTATGAATAATAAAGCTGCAGCTACATAACCTACAAATCTAGCAAAGTGATCAGTACCACACAATCCCCTGCAGTCTCCAGCTCACAATGCTACTGGCTACATAATGTGCCATCACAACCTCTCATTGGTCATTCATGATTAGCTTTGCCTGGCACAGACGACAGGAAAGATGGGCTACATGACCTCTATAGTCAGAAATGTGGCAGCACGGCTGCTGGTTTCTCTTACTAAATGTGTGGAATAAGTGAATGTAGATTAGCTTTAGATCAAAGAGAAATGACCAAAAATCACTCAGTAGAAAATGGCTCTTCTTTCCTGATGAATTCTAATGAATCAAAAGGCAGGTAACTTCGTGCTCTATTCATTTAGTTGCTCCTGTAAATGTCTTAAAGCCTCCATGAAAGAGTATCACAGTGATGCACTGACAATCCTTGATATACCAAATTACTTTCTACAGAAAAAATTGCAATAGCGCATTGAAAAAAGAAAGAAAACAAAAGTACCACAATGTACTCGGTGCATACAGTGTTTCATCCCTGCCCACCTCCTTGATTAGCACATTAACACACGCACTGCTAGCTGTTCTTTTGCCCTTTTCACTGGGACCGGGTTTGACTGTCTAAGACTGTTACACATCACTCGTTGTAGGGCTTACCTGAATGCACTGAAATTTTCTCAATAGAATTTCCTAACGAGACTGCATGCAAAACACTAGTGGTTTAGCACTTTCAGCAACCTATGCAAGCACTAGCAATAACTGTGTATTGTGCATAGATGCATGCATAAAGTCCAACCCATTTTACCCACTAATCATATATTGCTGTCAACATACAATCATCCTCCTCGCTACTATTACTGTAATGCGAACATCTTTCTGCTTGGCACAGGTGTGCCCTGAGCCGGTTTTACTGCTGTGTTCCTTAACATCGCAATTGTATCGCAATACTAGATGCTGTGACACAGTGGAGCCCTGGATGTGCAGTTCTTCTGAATGGCCTGAAATCAACTTTTGTGTCACAGTGAATATTCAATGCGATGAGGCAGCATTGTTTGAAGGAGGCTGTCAAGATAGGGCACAGAATTTGGAGTACTACTAGTAGCAAGCTCTGAAAGAGCAATTCTCATGGCACCTTCCTGAAAAATGTGGAAGGCTTAAGCAGGATGAATTATGGGCGGTTTCACCAGGAGCTTGCCTTGTGGTTTTAGTCCGAGTTGCTGGCCGCGGCTACTTTTGTAGCTATCTTTACTGCGGATCGAACTATTCTGATGACTCTCTCGCGCCTCAAGCACTGCTGTGTGGTGCCAGTAAGCAGTCTGCGATCCAGGACTAATTCGCTATCACAAGTCAAAACAATCTGTTTCCCGATAAATGGAGGCTGAAAGAGCGCTTATATATATATGTCCAGCTCACTTCAGTAAAGAAAAGTAAAGCTCTCATGGAATGAATGGGATGCTCACATGTTAGCAGACTGATGAAGATCCCAAGTATACAAGAAATATGCCGGACACTGTCATCTTTCATCCATGAGACATCCCGCGCTGAAGCCTGAACTGGATAACAAAACCTGAAAGCTGGCCGGCACTGAAAATTCATTGTTAAGAGGCTTATTTTATTTGTAGCATCATCAGTGACGTGTGCTGTTCAAAGCAGCATCAGGACACAAAGTAGTCGCATGCAACATGAGTCGCCGCTCAGTGTACATTGCAGTACCTACATTCTGCTGCCAATTGATGGACACCATTGAATTTGCTTTTTATGAAAGCAATGCCTCGAGCGGATTGGTATCGGTGGGGAAAAATGACTCGCCGCCTGTCAACGCTCTAGCTCATCTTTCGATGTGATCGTGGACTCATGTAGAGGGGCTTAACGTTGAAGTTCGGTTTATTAATAGTGAGTAAACCATAGCGTGAAGCAGCCACACCTGACATCATCTCATAATGAGTATGTTTTATATTATCTCAGTTGCAGCAAACATTGTGGATCACAACTGATTCCGATCGGGGCCGCTCTCTATCAAAAATGCCTGATGTGACACCAGTGCAATATTAAACATATGATGGTGATGTTGTGCACCTGGACCAAACTACATAAATATCTCCGCAGCTGTAACAGGAGACAGGTCTCTAGCTGCTTTCAAAAAGTTGAATTGAAAAAATTCTTTATACAGCGAATCAGGTGCCTCTTCTTCTCACTGCTGTTTTCGCTCGTACCTCTCCCTTGCAACGTCGTCAAACCCATCCATGTATTAGAGACATCACTCTGACCACATCTGTGGCAATCACCATAAATGATACAGCAACAAACTCTAACACACCAGGCAAACATCATTAAAAAGTATTATCAGAAGTACCACACCAGAACTTTTTCTGGGCAGGCTGTTCGGCATATACCTGCTTGTTTACAAACAACAAAACCTATCTACCTTGCATTCCAAGAAACCTCTGCCTTGGTAAACTTCACTTCACTACAGCTGTGTAAATGTCAAGAAGCATACAACCAACAAAAACAACAGCCTTGCAGTGAAGTTTAACCTCTCCCCCACCCTCTGTGGAGATTGTTGCCAAAATGGCAACCTTGCTATGCAAACAACGGGACGAGCTGCCTAGCCTGATACCCATATTCTTGAAGAAGGCCAAGATTGAATAAACTTTTTGCATTTATCATGTTCTCAAAAAAAAAAAACTAATGCAAGTTTCCACTCTTCACAGTATCATGAGACCATCCAAGCCTGGCATTGTTTTTAGATAAGCTCCAGATAGCCATCTCATCTTTCATGTGATCTATACATCTCATTTCATAGTTTCATTCACATTTGGTATATCTGGGTAACGAGTTTGACTAACAGGCACATGGGTACATTATGTTGTTATGTGTAGAAAAAAAGCACATGTCAGGGATGAAATTCGTGTCACGCTGACCATGTCTGAATGGGGGAAGAATGTGAAGACAATTGAGTACTTATATTTAGATGCACATCATGGAACTTCACGTGGCTGGAGTTGATGCAGACTTTTACACTTCCCTTATTTCCAAGATTTTTTCCTTTAGGAAGTGACATGTTCCCACTTTCCCAACCCTCTCTCAAAAAATCTGTTGCCACATTCTTCCTAACCTTGATGATTTATGGAGCCATCCACACGCATCTCCCTTCCACGAGTGGGTGGGAGATACAGCGCCTCGCAGCTAGAACGGCATTCAGGAAGAATATGGCTACTTAAAGCAAGTATCACCAATGGGATCTTCGTAGGCGGTGCTTCAATGGTAGTCCATAAAGTGGAGAAGAAAAAAAAAGAGAGACTTTACTTTCGGTACTTAGATAAGGACATGCTACGCCTCGTAATATGACCCCAAGGCCTTACTACCAGTTCGAAGCCCTTGTTATATGCTACCTGAAATAAAATATGCCTCATTGTACTTGCACAAAACTAAAATTAAATTGAATTCTGGGGTTTTACCTCATCATCACCTTTGGCAGTCTGGGCAGCAGCCAAACTAGGGTGAATATACCAGGAAATTTCCTAATTTCGTCAATCTATACTACTCTTAAGGCACAGTCCTATCCTTGGAACTGTCCTTCTTAACTCACTAGGAACTGTCCTCATAAGATAGGAACTGTCCTCAGGCACAGTTCCTATCTCTTGGTATCTATTATGTCGCTCTAACCAACAACCAGTTATATTTTCTTTTGAATATGTAACCAGCATAGGTACAGTCTTTTTCTCTTAACATTAGCTAGCATATTGGCTACCACGCTTTTCTCATGCCTCTTTTACATGAGAAAACCAAGATATGATCGTGAGGCACTTCGCAGCCGGCAACTTAGTTAATTTTAGGTCACTGTTCTTATTTAAAGTGCGGAGAATTTCTTAGTCCCACCATGTCACTCGTCGTCCACGTCCACACTCCCACTGCGCATGCTTGGCTGATCTCCACTCCCATCCCTCTCTGCCCTTTCATCTCTTTTCCTCCCCCTCTTTCGCTTGACTTCACGCTTTGCTTGACTCAAGTAGATGCGATGGAAGCAACAGATAGCAACAGTACCTTTAACCAGTACTGGTGCACAACACAACATCATCGTTCCACCAATCGTTCAAGGCAACGTTACTCCATGCTCACCGTCTTCAGCGTCAACAACAGCAAGCAGCGCAGAAGACAAGGCTGCGAAGAAATGAGCATACGACGCTGAATGCAAACGTTTGAAGCAAGCTGCGGATCCTTCACTCGGGTGACGAGAAGCAGCTGTGAAACGGCAACGTCGAGCTGCAGTATTCCGAACTTCGTGCACGAGAATCAGCTGTGAAACGGCAACGTCGAGCTGAGGATTCTCAACAGAAGATTTTGAACTCTGAACTGGGATTCTGCACTGGGGATTCTGAACAACGTGCGCGAGAAGTAGCGGCAAACAATGAGCAGCGAGCTTTAAGACCAGAGGTACGTGAGCGAGAAGCAGCTCCGGAAGCTACTCTGGTGGAAGCCACGCAGTTTGTGCTGCCGGCCACTCATTTCAAATGCGACTTCGAATACCACAGCTTCAGACACAGTTGTAAGGTGTGCGACCTACTGCGCTTCGACAACGACCTTACGCTAGTCAGGAGCATCAAGAACAAAGCGAAGCAGACCAACACGCTACAGGTTCTTTAAAGCACATTTGGCAATGTCGACTTGAAGGGCCGCGGCGTCAACGACAACATTAACAGCGACAATGCTGACGACAGAGAGACTGCTGGAGCCATTCCAAGTCGTACTTGGTGTGCGCATCGTGTAAGGACTCGTTGGTACGTAGGCACATACCATCGATGAGCGTGATCTATGGCATGGCTAACGTTACCCGCCTCGACCCGCACACCTACCTGAGATGAACGCGACCCGGTGAGTCCCAAATCATACCCAATTACGCAACATTCACGGGATACCCCCACCTACTCTGGGACGCATTTACTCAAGTTCCTTCTGTGGGAAGATACAAGCGGCTTTTTTTAAAATTTGCACCAACACATGAGCATATTTGCATTTCGCCCATATCAAACTCCTACCACTGTTGCCAGGGGGTGTTAGGCTGCTTGAACTCAGCGGGACAACACAACTGCTAACAAACCCTAGCAAGTGTGAAAGTGCAACACTTTCTTTAACGAACTATTGCAAGCGATGTGATACCGACCTGCATGCCGCAGATGCGGACACCTAACGAAGCAGAGGTGCTAGCGGCGCACTTGGCCATCTGGCGATGGCGCTTCTCCTCGGAGGCGTCGTCCCCGTGCTGCCGCGTGCCCATCTTCAAGTCCAGAATGCACGGCCGACGAAAGTGCGACACCACGTTCTCCAACAGCAGCAGGTCTGGATCATTTGGGGCTAAGGACGCCAACACTCAATAGCACAAATGCATCAAAAGTCGGGGCAAAGATCGAGCGTCAAGTCGCTCAAGGTATGTTGCCACATTTATACATATCTTTTTAGATTTTATTCGTATACTGAGTGCTCTGTGTTCGCCTTACAAAGGGCTGTTTAAAAACACACTTCAAGCTCCTTAGGCAAGAAAACTGCAACTAGTCACAATTGAATTCTGCAAATTACCTAAAATATGCCCATCACGCAAATGGTGGTAACTATCGATCCTGACAATAAAAAAAATCGCTTGGCAGCAATGTAGCTGCAAATTTAGGCTGTGCTGTCATACTTTTCAGGTATAGCATGGCTAAACGACATAAAATAGAACATTTTTAGATGGTTGCATTTCAGGCGAAACTTCACGACTGTGAAAAGTTATAGGTGAATTTGAGGCTTGTGCAAATATTCGAATGCTTCAAATATTCAAACAAATAATGCAGTATTCCAATTCATTCTGAATCAAATTTAAACTGTAGAAAATTTTTAATTATTCGAAATGAATAAATGTATATTAGTCTGCATGTGACGCTCTGAAAAGTTAGTTTCACTGCAGTAGAGCAGTGGGAAGCCATGAAAGCGCTTACTTCAGTGTGTACTAATTCACATGTGACCCTCCTGTAAAAATAACTTCACTGCAGTGAAGCATTGCTTAACAGTGCAAACA
This sequence comes from Rhipicephalus microplus, assembly GCF_013339725.1. Classification (NCBI taxonomy): domain Eukaryota; kingdom Metazoa; phylum Arthropoda; class Arachnida; order Ixodida; family Ixodidae; genus Rhipicephalus; species Rhipicephalus microplus. The sequence goes on along the minus strand of NC_051173.1, from coordinate 63,668,268 downwards.
CATGTCTAGAGAAAATCCGCACTGCCCCGGAAGCTTCACTTCAAGTTTAAATGAGGATGCCACCCTTGCATTGATTCATTTTTAGGTTTAAAAGCTTCTTGTACCAACTTCAAGTTTAAAGTTTCTACCACTGAGAACGGGACCCTTGCCACCCCTATCCTTGCTCTCAGACAGCTGTTTCTGCTGAAGACGTTTGTGCCACTGCTAACCAAACCTTTTTCTTTTCTATCCACTTTTCTCCAATATGTCCTTCCAGCAGGCACTGCGACATGGTCTCTACCAGGCTGCAGAAATTAGGAGCCTGCTTTTTCCATTACCACCAGTACCACCACCACCATTACCACCACCATTACCACCACCATTACCACCAGTACCACCACCACCAAGTTTATATTTTGTTCCATGTTTAGCGAAATTTAGGAAGTAACATATTTTACGAGCTATAACTTGCATTCTACCGAAAGTCAAATCCTGCTAGAATTTAAAGTTGCTTCTATAACTTGCATTCTACCGAAAGTCAAATCCTGCTAGAATTTAAAGTTGCTTCCGCTTTCTTTGATGCAAGAAAAGTGGCTTTTGCACAGACCTTGTTTCTATTTTTAAAAATGTTGTGCAGGTTAGTTATGACAAATAGCCCCCCCCTTTTTGTTTCCTACGATGTGATTTTATATATATATATATATATATATATATATATATATATATATATATATATATATATATATATATATATATATACTATTCGAATTTGATTAAAGATTATTCCATCGAACATTTTGAACCAAAAATTCTTTATTCACACAAGCCTAGTAAATTTCAATTATCCTAGTTCATTGCATACATTTATATTCGACAACGAAGCGTGGCAAGTCTCATTGAAAAATATTTGACCATTCAAAAGTTATGGCTTTGACACAAGAAAAAACAACTAAAAATAAAGTTTTGAGTAAGCTTGTGCGAATATCGAAGTTTAGATTCGAAGCAAATTCAAAACAAATAGTAATTTTAGTCGAACAATTTATATTCGAATTCGAATAGTAAATATGTCATACAAAGAAAAATGGGTATACTTATCATGACCTAAACAACCTCAACAATATCTTTCTTTTACTTAAAATGGGGCCGCCATGCAAACGTATTTTCTTTTCGTTCAATAGAAGGGGAAAGAACTTTGAACTGAAGCAGGATTTGATTTTTGGTAGGGCACAAGTCGTAGCATTTTAAAATTTATTATACTTGGAGCATAAAAGCTGTTATAAAAAGCCTGTAAGCTCAATAAAATGATGAATTGATTTGAGGGTAATATGTGTTCATTTAAAGGGGCCCTGCAACACTTTTTCAAGAAGCCATAGAATGAATTCACCTCCACAACAATTTTTAGAATCCGTCTAGTACAAGCCGAGTTGCAAAGTAAAAGAACTGTTGGGCTAGTAGGTAGAACATTTCAAAAAACTTAATTTTAGCGCAAACACACAACAAATGCACAGCGCTCACTTCCAACTAATTTATTCATAGCACGAAGGTTTGTTGAGTATATACATGTGGCACATGTGCGCATGAACACCACAGAGGGTCAAGAGCATACACTATGAAGACATACAATCTTTCTCTCACAGCCTAGAACTGATAAACTGGGATGAACTTGGAAACAAGGATAGCAAAAGGGCACTTATACAGTGGTCCTTTTTTTTTTCTATGTTTAATGTCTAAGTGTGTTTGCGCTCAAATTAAGTAGTTGGAGTTGCAAAGATTTGTTGCACGCTGCAATTGTTACAAGTGGCGGCCTCCCCGCGCCAGCCCCAGTACCGACCAAGCGTGCCATGCCAAATAGGCCAGTGGCTGTGGCAAGTGACTTTTAATCTTGTGGCGCCATTTGCTGAAAGAAGAGAGCAATATTTCTAGCTGATTTCGAGAATTTATTGTAAATCACAAGCCACGCGTTTAACTATATAATTTGGCATGTGCTATTCTCGATAGCCTCGACAAACGATCAGCAGTATCTTATGTCCATGCTCAATCAAGTGTTGCAGGGCCCCTTTAAATTTGAAGGGGGACTTTGCGGCAGAGTGAATTTCCCCTAAACAGGTGCTTTCACTGCTTAGCACCCTTACACTGAAGTGAAACCGTTTTTACAGGTGGTTACATGTGGACTAATATACACCTATTCGTTCCTTGCAAATACATATAATTTAGGTACGAATCAAAGCGAATTCGAACACTCTACTATTAGTTTGAATATTCGAAGCATTGGAATAACTGCACAAGCCCAGTCTTGAGAAAAACAAGAAACAGGTTTTCCAAACATGTTATGTACTTGATTGGAAAGTTGCGAGACACTAAAAGCCACCAGGCTTACAGCCGGGAGCTTCATCAGCTGCCACGAGCTCCCTGTTTGGTGGTTCTGTGGCTCCTAATTTTTTTCAAAACTTGTTTTTCATCAGCTGTTCACTGGTGGCTTGAATTTAAGCGAGTTCGGTGCCTGACGAGGCAAGCTACGGTACTGTAGTAGCCATAATCAATGTCAGCCTGCCTCAAAATCACTGTTCTCATTACTGAGCTGATATGTTCAATCCGACAGAATAAACAAAACGGTGCATGCGCCAAAACGTGCCTACATGGACATCTTTAGGGACACACTGTCAAAGCATCTCGCTGAAGCATTCATTCGCGTTTTAGGTTTTCGTGCAGGCACATTTCATCGAATTATTTCTATAGATGTCTGCGTAAACAGCCTTCTCTTTGTGCATGATGTCTGTAAAAAAACTCCCCTGTGCTTGAATTGTCCTGTGCACAGAGGTTTCACTCGATTGCAGGCACACTTAGTTCATAAACTTTGCGTTTCGGCTTTCATTTAACTCCAAACTTAGTCGTATCTTGTTATTTTGGTAAGACAAGAATCTGAGAACACTGAATTGACAAAAAAATTGCTTTCACAATGTTAGTACAACACGTCGGTGCAGTGTACACAAGGTGTCACTTGATGTTCCTTGACGCGGGCAGCTAGAGCTATTTAAATTAAAAATGGCCGCCATCACTATTGCTTAATCTTGATTGATTGATATGTGGGGTTTAATGTCCCAAAACCACCATATGATTATGAGAGACGCCGTAGTGGAGAGCTCCGGAAATTTTGACCACCTGGGCTTCTTTAACATGCCCCCAAATCTGAACACACAAGCCTACAGCATTTCCGCCTACATCGGAAATACAGCCGCCGCAGCCGGGATTCAATCCCGCGACCAGCGGGTCAGCAGCCGAGTGCCTTAGCCACTAGATCACGGCGGCGGGGCCATTGCTTAATCTTATTAAGCTTTAGCGTACCTCAGCACAAACCAATCTACAAGCATCCTGTGAAGTTCAGCACAAATATGAGTTTGTTTTACTAATCAAAATGCAAGTTTCATTCTCACAAAAAGTCAGTTTCAGTTCTAGGGAGGTCTACCAGTAGTTGTAAGAACCCATAGCTATCAAACAGAAGCAAATAGAGACATCATTTTACCTACAGTACATAGTTTCGAACATTAGTCGAATATTACACTTGTAATATTCGTATTAGATTCGATAACCACATAATCAAACATTTTGAATATTCGAACTAACTCGAACATTCCTCGAATATTCGATGTTCACGAACATACGTTTGCATATGTCACTGTGAAGAACTTACGATATTGCACATTTGCGATAAGAGCATCAGTAGATCATGCTGTAATTACTACAACTCCGGCGCGAGTGCAGTTGATGCCGGCATGGAAATTCACAAGAGCGTGATGACGGCTCTCGACTAATGCAGCGGGACATCATCACGACAAACCTACCAACGGTAAACATCTCATCAATCTAAATCATATTCTGCCTGCACGGCAGTACGTGTGGCTTAGTGGTTTAGCGGTATTACGATTAATGTAAGTGTATCGACCACGCCGTCCGCTGCTGCGCCCTTGTGTGCGAGTGCAAGGATATATCGCTTCTGAAAACGAAGGCAACTTGCCGCTGCCATAGTAGCTCGGCGAAACATTCTTCACACCTTTGCTTGATTCAACGCTGGATTGAGCAGGAAGAAAAAAAATATCTTTACGCAAGGGCAAATGCCCGCGTATACGTTACAGGGCCTGGCTCTGATTGAGTGAGCGTAGTAGGCAATGCACAGCACGCAAATAGCTAGGGGTGCGCTCACCTTAACGTACGATGGTAATTCATTTTATGTATAGCCACGCCAATTATCTCTAATGGGTTGCATACAAACGTACGCGCACATATCAAAGCCTGACGAGTCCTCCGTGAGCCGTGCCGCTACTCCAGCATGTATACCACCTTCATAGTTCCGGAATGATTTAATGGTAGCAAATATGGTCATGCGAATGAGCTGAAGTGTTTTTTTGTGCATTGGCAAACAGTAGAAAAGGCCATGCACTTTTGGTAACGTTGCAATGGTGTCATCACATATAGTTCTCCATTGCTAACGGCGGCACACGTAAGGTGACAGACGGATTAATGTGTTCCGCTGCGTTGCCGACAGCACCTTTGAAAATCCGTCAAAAACGCATCACGCTCGCGTAGCCATGTCTCCTGCAATCAACCCTCCAGTACATCGTTGCTGCGATCTCGCTCTTTTGCCAACGTCAGCTTACTTGCCGTCGGCAGCCAGTGCACCAAAAGGTGTCGCCATGCGGCAAAATAATGCCATCACCTCTGGAAGTTGTGGCTCCGTTACCAAAAACGGTTTCATACGTCCATTGCATACGTCAGTTAACTCACGGCCCTCAGTCCCCAGCAGCTGCAAAGCAACTGACCACGGCGGTGGTCAGATCTGCAAGGCAGAAGAGGGTGCTAAGAATCTCTGGATCCGGACAGGCCGCCATTGGAACCTGAACTTTGCAACGTTTAACGCTAGAACCTTATCTAGTGAGGGAAGTCTAGCTGTACTATTCGAGGAGCTAGAGGGTGTTAAATGGGATATATTACGGCTCAGAGAGGTTAGAAGGACAGATGAGGCTTATACGGTGCTACAGAATGGGCACGTCCTTTGCTATAGGGGCTTAGCTGACAGAAGAGAACTGGGTGCGGGGTTCCTAATTCACAGAAACATAGCTGGCAACATAGAGGAATACTATAGCATTAATGAAAGGGTGGTAGGTATCGTAATTAAACTGAATAAAAGATACAAGATGAAGGTGGCACAGGCTTACGCACCTACATCCAGCCATGATGACGCTTCAGTTGAAAGCTTCTATGAAGACGTGGAATCGGCAATGAGTAAGGTAAAAACACAGTATACTATACTGATGGGAGACTTTATGCAAAGGTAGGGAAGAAGCAGGCTCGGAGACCAGGCAGTAGGAGACTATGGCATCGGTACTAGAAATGCCAGAGGAGAGCTACTAGTAGGATTCGCAGAACGCAATAATTTACGGATTTTGAATACCTTCTACCGAAAACGAGGAAACCACAAGTGGACATGAAGGAGCCCTAATGGCGAAAATAAGAACGAAATAGACTTTATAATGAGTGCACACCCAGGCATCGTGCAGGATGTGGAAGTAGTTGGCAAGGCACGATGCAGTGACCATAGAATGGTACTGTCTCGAATTCGCCTAGACTTGAAGAAGGAACGACAGAAACCTGATACGCAAGAAGCCAATCAATGAGCTAGCACTGAGAGGGAAAGTACAGGAATTCAGAGTCTCGCTTCAGAACAGGTACTCGGCTCTTAGTGAGGAAACCAACCTTTGCGTAGATACAATGAATGATAATCTGACGAGTATCATTACGGAGTGCGCAGTGAAAGATGGAGGCAGGGTAGTTAGACAGGACACTGGCAAGCTTTCTCAAGAAACGAAGAACCTTAATTAAGAAGCGTCAAATCATGAAAGTCTCAAGTACAACAGACAAAATAGAACTGGCAGAGCCTTCAAAGTTGATTAATAGGCGTAAGGTATGCAATGTGAGAAGGTATAACATGGAGAGAATTGAACACGCTCTGAAAAACTGAGGAAGCGTCAAAGCAGTGAAGAGGAAACTAGGGATAGGCAAAAATCGGATGTATTGACTAAGGGACAAAGAAGGCCAAGATAACTACCAATATGGATAGGATAGTTAAAATAGTGGAGGAGTTTTACAGAGATCTGTACAGTAGCCGGGATAACCACGGCTTTGATACTATAAGAACTAGCAGTAACCCAGATGACACCCCACCAGTAATGATAGAATACGTCAGAAAAGCTTTGGAGAGCACGCAAAGAGGCAACATCAGATCTGCTGAAAGATAAAGGACAGATTGTGTTAGAAAAACTAGCCACCCTGTTTACGAGATGTCTCCTGACAGGAAGAGTACCAGAGTCTTGGAAGAACGCAAACATCATCTTAATACATAAGAAAGGAGATGACAAGGACTTGAAGAATTACAGGCCGATCAGCTTGCTCTCTGTAGTATACAAGCTATTTACAAAGGTAATTGCTAACAGAGTAAAGAAAACATTAGGATTCAATCAACCAAAGGAACAAGCAGGATTTCGAACAGGCTACTCTAACAATCGACCACATTCATACTATCAATCAGGTAATAGAGAAATGCTCAGAATATAACCAACCACTATACATAGCCTTCATAGATTACGAGAAGGCGTTTGATTCAGTAGAAATATCAGCCGTCATGCAGACACTGCGGAACTAGGGCGTCGATGAAGTATATATAAACATCCTGGAAGAAATCTACAGGGGATCAACTGCTACCACAGTGCTTCATAAAGAAAGCAACAGAATACCAATCAAGAAGGGTGTAAGGCAGAGGACACAATTTTTCCTGGAGAAAAAAGATACTGGACAGATTCTAAGAATTTTTGCAGCAGTGAATTCGATAGGCAATCCATTTCATGGTACTTGAAAATGTGTTGCAGGGCCCCTTTAAAGCAACAGCATTACAATAAGACACCAGCATTGTATAAGTGATGAGACCTCAGCTGATGCCTTTCCAGGCACACTACTTATTAATGATACATATATATCTTTATAGCCACCTTGCTTGTTGGCGAACAGAAATATTACTGAAAGCAAGAAATTCAAGAGCAGTGATTGTTCTGAGAGGAAAAAAAGCTTACACGGGGTGGTACTTGGCATGAACAATAGTGACGGCATGCTTTAATGACTCTGTAGGTTAATTTAACATGCTCTGCATATTTCACAAGCCTGGCATGTTCTAAGTGGCAAACATGGCATAGCATACACTACAAATGTCTTCAAACATGTGAACAAAGAAGAATCACTCGAGTGGCCCACTTGGTAAGATACAGCTACATTGTGCTAACAAGTGATCAAGCTGAAGTGCAATGTGATGGTTCTTGGTTCAGCCCCCCCCTCTAACTAGTAGTTATAATACTATAACTACTAACTACAAGTATAATGCCCCCTAAACTTTTCTTTGCCTCATTCAAACAGAATCTTGAGGCAGAGTGGCACCATGTGTTGGGGAGTTCATACGATTGAGTCAGACATTAGAAAACTATATAGCTCGTGCACATCACAGTGAAAGTACACGGCAAACGAACAGTGACAAGGATACATTGACTTCCACTCCAAGACGAAGCTTCACGCAGCAGCAGGCGTTCCTCGTTGCAGCTGCAGATTTGCACCCTGCGTGAGAGATGTGCGGGCGAATTAATTAGTCATGGGAAGTGCTTCAAAGTACAAGTGAACTTTCCCTTTAGTCACGACTGGCAATCTTCAATAAGCTGGGGAGTCTTGAAAATTGAAGCACAAATCAAGTCTTGCTAAGTTTCTCTAAGTTAACACAGCTATTGTTCATTACTGCCTCGTGAAACTTTTTCCATCACAAATTCTTAAGTCCATCGATTGTCAATGACATTTCACAAGAAATGTGAAGAAGACACTGGAAGCTGAATCAGGGGGGTGCCCCCCCCCCCGATTCATGCATGGCCCAGAAGTTATGTTGCCACATGACATAGCCTCAAGCATTTCCTCTATCATCCTTTAGCTTAGTGGCCACTACCCGAGGTTCCAGTGTGCTAGGTACTGTAGCTGTCATGTGAGTGGTCACAATAGAATGTGCCACTGGCATTATACATGTCTGACACTTCTTCAGTTTTATTCCTGGAGAAAAAAGCTGCTTAATGGCACCTTAAAGGCACTGCACATCATGACAAAAAATTAATGACAAAAATTTAAAGCGGTGAATACTTTAGGGTACTCAGGAAAAGGTCTGGCAGTCTTCTTTAGTGAAAGCGTAGGTCTCCCTGCCGAATGTGCTGGCATATGTTATTTTTCTGAGCTGTTCACGAAAGTGTCTATTCCCGAACGACTACAACTATTACAAGGTGAACAGAATGATTGGGTTGTTTGTATTCCATAATTTGCAAAAAAAACAGCTTGAAAAGCAAAGTGAGAGACAAAGACTCGACAAATGCCTTAACAAGGTCACACTGTGTGACGATTCTCTCTGGTTCGTGTCTTTCCTGTTTTGGGGCAAAGGAATACTGTCAAGTTTAACTGCACATCCCCCCCCCCTTCCCCGAGACAATGAGCAGGCACCAGACACCCACCTAAACTGCGAGGCTTCACTTCCAGAGGTCTTTCTCGGGCACCATGACTCGTCGTCCTCATCATCCTCATCCTCGCTGGCATGCCCGTGGTGAACCTGAATGACGCCCTTGTAGGCGGGAACGAAGGGTCGCATCTCGCGCGGCACGTGCAGATAGAAGTGCAGCTCCCTCGGGATGAGCGGCTTGCAAAGGGTGCCAGGGTCCAGCAGGAGCATGCGGCTGTGGCCTCCCACCTGGTGAGTGAATGGCAGCAGCACCGCTTCTGTGTCCTCACGGCCCCCACTGGCCATGTGCACCACCATCACTCCCTGCATATTGCAGACACATACGCGGCTGTTAGCTGACAGATCAATCGACACTACAAAGTGAATCACGTTACAGGATTAAGGCAAGTTTCGTCATGCTGGCAGAGTGGCTTCGTAGTTAAGGGCTGTTGACTCCACGGATGCATGCTTTATCATGACAATGGCAGTAGCATTCTGATCAATGTGAAATGCTAGAGGCCCACATAGTACACACATAAGTGCATGTTAATAACCCCAAGTAGTTGAAATTATCTGGAGTCCGCCACTACAGTGCCTCTCACAGCCGTGTCACTCTAGGGTAGTAAAACACCATAAACTTAAGGAAAGTTCATTTAGACACCGTCAAAATAGATTATGACAAGCTCAATGGAATAGAATAACTTTATTAATGTCCTCCAAGGAGTGCACGAGCGCACTTAGGGCTCCCAAAAAGCCTAGCCTAACAGTCTCTTTGTAAACAAAAAAAGATAATAGCAAAGTCTGTGGTTTTAGACACAAGAACTGTGATTTGGTGAGGTGGAGAACTCTGCATAAATTTTGACCTTCTTTGGATAAATTTTACCTAAGCATGGAAACATTTTTAAAATTTAACCACCATCAATATTACGGTGGCCAGGAAAACTTGTACCATCGTACTTAACAGCACAAAAGGTAAGGCGCTAAGCTGACACCGCTGGTGTAGTTCTTTAGTACTATGGTTAATACACAGAAAAAACAAACAGCACAAAAAGTTATTTAAACCACACAGACAGCTACATAACAATCTAATCTGCATGGAAAGCAACAAACTCCAGAGGTCAACAAAACGCCAGAGCATTTACTGGAGCCAACTATCATGGTAAGTGCAAATAACACTTTGGTCGTACATTGGAAACACATTCGATACATTTTACGCTGTGCATTACAAACTTTATGTGAGAAATATTTTGTAAGTATCCAACATTTCTTAACACAGCATTCTGTTACCCTAAATAAGTCCCCATTTCAAAGCGTACCCAAGCGAACACCAGCCTGTTTATCTGTCACATAGGATGAGACACTGTAAAGTAATTAATGCATGAAATAAAATATATCGTAAAAAAAAGCATTGGCAGTGATGGGTATCAAACTTACGACCCCACACTCAAAAGCCGAGAGTCCCACCCATTGGGAGAACACCCTTGCTTGCAGAATGTGTATTTGAACCAAAGGAATGTGTTGCTACAAGAAGACGCTTAGGAACACAAGAAAAATCGAAGATGCCTTAGCCAATGTTAGCCGATGATGATCCACAAAAGGCTGGAACACCTAACAAGTGCAGGATATACGAACATGTGATAGTGGGCATCACTGAGAGATGAACAGCGCACTAGTCGCCATAACATAGCATTTAAAAATGACCAAACAGCCAGCGGTTAGTAGCAAACGTCCACACATCAAATAGAAGATTCTGCATGCAACTCTACATTACTTGTCTGTTTTCATCACTCTTTTATTATTCTTTTTTGTTGGTGTCATTGCCGTTGCTTGACTCACTGCTCTCACTCTCTAATACAGCAAAGAACGACCAATGCACACTCAAGTACAAAAACATAATAGACGTCTTCAAGCGATCAAGCACTTGACCATAAGTGTGATTGACGACACTTTCTCATTACGGCACACATTCCTAGTGCAGCTGTGCCAACAGCCGCTACAAAAAAAGCAGACAATGGGAAAGCCACATTGGAGGCTGCCTGCCCGTCCATCCAATTTCTGCAGCGATGCGAGCACCTGTGGTGTAGTCATCAAACCGTTGGGGCTTGTGTTAGATACTAGAGGGAGTACTATGGGTCAAATGCAGCCATTAAAACATTTTAACTTGCTTGCAAATGTCACTACTCTCTCCCTCATTAACTGCCCTTTTTATGCAGCTGCCATTAACATCTTTGCACAAGTCACCGGTTTCAGGGGAACTTTACACGCAATTTTTCCGAACAGCTGCGTGCACACTGCAGAAGCAGCTGGTTGTGGGCAATACTACACAGAGTTCAAATCCTTGTCCATGAGAAACCCATTCCGCTAGCTGCAGAAAAGCTATTGGGATTTTAAAACTAATTGCATACACTGTACAATTCTGTTTTGGTATGAATAATATCGCATTATGTCTCACCTTCATTGCTGTACCTTCTTCAGTAAATTAAGTATTATTTTGGTTGTACCCCTTCCCCTCTAACATGATTGAGTGGTGCGAGAATAATGAATAAATTAAATAAAAAGAACATGTTTTACTGTTATAACCTGGCTAGCAAGTGACCAAAAGTGCCAAGTGAACTTATTATGACAATAAGCAGCAACTATTAAACAAATACCAGAATTTTTCAGTCAACCCTGAAGAAGCTGACCAGAGAGGTTGTGGACAAGTAAAAGTAGACTATGCATCAGACCATAACAGTTTTCAAACAGTTTTCAAGTGTTCATAGTAATGTCCAGGTGGATTTTAAGGTACAGCAACGGTCGTTATATTGCATTATTCAAAGGTCACAGGCTCGGTTCCTGCTGGTGACAAATTCTCTTTTCGTCCACTTTCATTTCTTCACTAATGTTTTTACACTCATGTCGTAGAATATGTCCCCTGAACGTTTCTTTCCTTGACTGTCTGTCAGCTCTCGTTAAGGTCATGTCTAAAAAAAAAGAACAAGCCATTAAAATTCCTCTTCAATTTATTCATTCATAACGAGGGTCTCATTCTGGCAGACTTCGTAACCTCGGGTAGTATGTGAGGAATTATTGGTCAGCTGCCAGCTCATAAATAGATTGCGTGCATGTGATGCCAGCAGGCAAAAAAAGAGTTCCACACTCACAGTCAGGTCTCCTACAACTCTGACTAACAATACTTTGTTTTAATGCACAGATATGCCCCATGAAGTGAACAATGATCCGATTGCCACTGTAGTTCACTTTGTAGAGCATCTGCTATTCAAAGTTTGCAGGTTTTGTCCCTGTCGGTGGCAAGCTGCCTTTTCATACACTTTTATATTTTCAAATTTGTGTTATACAAATAATGTCCTGTACACTTTTCTCGGCTAGTTCGTCAGTTGGTTCTTCTTAAAGTTGTATTTGGCAAACAAACAAAAGAATGGGCCCTTAAAATTCTCTTCCTTTGCGTAAGGTTTTATTTAGTAACACACTGCATTAATTAGTTCAGTTCAGCATCTCACAGCAAAGAGAAGTGCAGTTCAAGGTTCAGAATTCATACAACTATCTTGGGTTGTGAGGTGTTAAGCTCAGCAAGTGTATGACATTGAAGTCAATCCCACAAATAAATTAATGTGCAATGAAACGCCCGCAATGAATGACAAGGCTCAGAAGTATTTCAGGTAGGTCAGAGTGAAAAAGCTTTACGGAAATGTGCGCACTACATAAGAACGAAATGCCAATGAGTGAATTGGGAGCTGTATCTATTCTGCGCCGTTGCTTTTATATGTGATCCACTGCGCATCCAGCTTAGCGCTGGACAAACCAAGTTTTTGCACCGAGTTGTTTATTCAGAGCACAGGAGCATCAGTAGGATTTCTTCCAGACATGCATAAGGAAGCCAAGATCAGTACAAAAAAAAGAGTTAAAAAGACGAAGATTGAACAAATGGAGCTACTGTGATTAAGTTCGGTACCCTGTAGATGGAAAAGTAGCTGCAGTGATTCAGCTTTATTAAAATTTCTTGTTATAAATGCTTGGGTCATATCACTGACCTTGCATTGTATGAACAGTTGTTGGACTACCAAGTACTGTAATATAGGGTCAGTAGCCAGCACTTCGCAAAATTATTTCATCTTTCTTTGTTTCGATCCACCACAAAATTTTTTCCTGCTTTCACAGAGTGCACGGTCAGTCAATCAGTGCAGTAGAGCAAAAAAAAACTTATACAGATAAGTATAACTTCACTGAAAAGGCGCCCCGCCGCGGTGGTCTAGTGGCTAAGGTACTCTGCTGCTGATTCGCAGGTCGCGGGATCGAATCCCGGCTGTGGCAGCTGCATTACCGATGTAGGGAGAAATGCTGTAGGCCCGTGTGCTCAGATTTGGGTGCACGTAGAAGAACCCCCGGGTGGTCCAAATTTTTCGAGCGCCCCACTACGGCGTCTTTCAATCATATGGTGGTTTTGAGACATCAAACTCCACGTATCAATTGATCACTGAAAGGCTTCGCTTTATTAGTACTATCTGTACACTTAAGCACCCAGCAACCTGGAGATCAATGTAGGAAGGAAGGGTGCATACAGAAAAGCCACAAAGCTGACATGAAAAAAAAACGTCTGATTAAAATCAACAGCTGTTCAGTCAGTGTTACACAAGTGATGCTAATAAAGATTCAACAATACAACACAACAATGTACATATCATAAGGAATGACGAAAAGCTCATTCGACAGTCGAGATCTAGGTTCCACAAGCCTTGAGGAGTGGATACTGTAGTGGGTATGATGTACTTGAGTTCACGAGGGATTGCGGCCAGTTCCTTATTCCCACATTCATGTTCTAATCAACACCTGCTCTAGAAACCGTGTAGTACAATCTGGTTTCTTGAATGTCAGTTGCACCCGCTAATGCTGTGTTAAATCCAGTACACCTGTGGAACTTACACAAGGCAGAGGACGGCGGTGAACTACCACCATAGCTAAATCTGCAAAGCATTGCAAACACCTCACAGAGATAGCAGGCTTAGCATGCACTACCACTAAAGTTCAGGAAAAAATGTCCTCTGAAGAAATGTTCACGGAAGATACATCCCCTGAATAAACGTCCCAGAGAAAAATGTCCCCATTAGCGTTATCGCGAAAAATGTCCCCTGCGGATACTATCGAACGTGCACCTTCTAGTCACCAATTTTTTATTTTTCAAAGAAAAAAAGATGTGTGCGAAGATTGCAGTTTACTGAAAGATTAATGACGAAGCACCTTAATGACATGCCAACTGTCCCAACTTATCTGTATAAGTGTTATGTCTAATGCTATATCACATATAATGCGCACGTCACATACATGTTATCTGGCTGTCTGCACACCAAAAACCATGAAGGGGGTAGCAGTTCAGAGCCCATGCATTTCATCCAGAGGCAGCAGTTTAATCACACCAGCACTCTCAAGATATGAGTAAGCTTTCGGAAGCTCATTCGATACTTGCCTTGAGGTCGAGTTAACGGTAATTATTTTCAGAATGGAGACAATGAAATCGAACAAAGAAGGCATAAAGCTTCACCGAGGTGGTTATATATACACAAGAAAAAAAAAATATACCGTCCCGGGCACTCGCTAGCGCCGTACTAAACATAATAAATGGCAAAAATGCTTTAATTAAGGACAAATCCTCAAGCGACTACCACCACTATTTTTTTTTAAACAGCCATGTCAGAGGGCTGTTAGAAACGCGATTTGGTTTTCACTTCACTCGTTTTTTAGCTTGCTTTGGCCAAAAATTCACAAAGTTTCGAATAAAGATTGCAGTTTTATGTCGAGTGAGTTCACACTTGATTCGTTTCTTGGTTAATTTTCACCTGAGGATAATTATTCAGGGTACGTATGTTTCCGCGCTGTATATTCTGAGAACATTTTTTTTTACACCCCTACCACTAAGCAGTCCTTCTGCACTTATTTCTATTTTTTATTACTTACATAGCCCTATGAAAAAAAAAAATCACTTCAGTTGTTCCCCTGGCCTCATATCATTATAAAAAAATAATCTGGTCAGAACTTCTTTAACAGGAATTGTTTGAACTAGCTAATAATATGCCTAAAGAAAGTTTTTTTTTTTGACAACCTGTTTAGTCAAACACACTTAATACTACAGTAGACGTTTGGTAAACATATTTATTTCATACCTGAATTCTGCCCCACTGTTTATCTCTCATTAAACAAACCTCCTGTTAAATGGAACACATTTTCCTGGTCCCTCCAGGTTCAGTTTAACGAGTCTCTCCTGAATAGCACCTGAATGCGCAAGTGGTCAAGTTCATCTATTTTTATGACTGTTCAGGCACACAGTACTCCTTTGTACACCCCCTGGCATCGGAAAACCTGTACTCGTGAGCCTCCGTGTCGGAAAACCTTGTTAATGGTCAAGTTCTATCGTTTGAACATAATGAGAGCTTTTACAGTGGCACACGCTGAAAAGCTGACTGAAAAATTAAATGGCAAAACACAATCAATTTTTCTTTCTTAAGCCATTGAGTCATTACTGAGGAATTCAGGAACACAGAGATTAGTACTAAAGTACTCAAGAGTATTATTCAAGCTTTCCTCCTGCAAAGTCATTAGGTATAAGCATGCTGCTCCAAGTGGCTCATATATTCTAATCTGGTGGTTATATTTTATAAAAAAAAAGAAAACTAAAATGCAGGGTTGGTGCAATTGCATCATTGTGCACCGGTGCACAAACACACGGGTCAAGTGAAATGCCATCTAGCTTTCTCAGTTTGAGTGTTTGTATGTTGGCTTTCTTTACCTGACATGTCATGCAATGAAAAGGCACCTGCAGTGCACATGCTCTCCAATATACTGAAAATAACAATCAAAAACATTATGCGCGAGATGTCTGCCGCAGCGTATTTTCTCGAATATTGTGCAGGGAGTCTTTCAAGACCCCTCCTTCGAGCAGCAACAGCGACGTGAACCACGCATGCGTGCTGACGCCCTTACAAATGAAGTGCTCTGTAAGACGACGTCTTTCTTTATCTGAACGCGATCACCAGATTGAGAGCGATGGCATGTCGCGAGCTAGCAACGAGCGTCATAAGGTCACAAGCCTCGACACATGTACCGGCTGTATGGCTTTGCGATGCACACCTACAGCTTCGCTTCCCATGCTTCTATGTTGTGCAACTAAACTCTGCCACTGCATTGCTGAGCCAAGGTCTCATATTGCACATTCACGATATGCACACATGCTTGATATTATGCTTGCATTTTGCAGTATACAGTATGTATCTTGTTTGTTTACGATAACAGCATGAAAAAAAAAGTTGGGGCACATACAGCACATGAACAATGTAACAGAGAGAAAGAAAGATTTATTGTGGCAGGAAAGTTTACAGGTCAGCCTGAATCAATTTTTTGGTCTACTACTGAGCATTAGAAAAGGGGAAAGAGTGTCAAAAAGAAGAGAGTGTTCGTGACGAGACAGAGGAAGATGGTGACGGCACAAAACCTTGAATGTTCAAAAACTATTTCTGTATTGTCAAGTTCTTTCGCACAAAAACTTGTTCAGACTGTCACTCTCATGACGAGGTTGTGTACTAATCAAACTTTTTCTGAAACTTATTAATTGCTCCGTAAATTTCAACAAAATAGTGGCCATACAATTTCTTTGTGATATACTATAGGCATACCCACAAGAGGCGTTCAGTTGCCGATGGAGTGCCACGTACCCCGCGTTTCGGGCTGTCTGCAGCCGGTAAGGTGTAAGTAACTACCCTAGTAGCAACAAATTGTTGCCGAAGTGTTGCCACAACATTGCAAATGTTGTTGAATGTTGTGTAACATTTAGCCACGTTGCATCAATGTTGTCAGATGTTGCTCAACTTTCACCAACATTTCATGAATGTTGCACCAGGAATATTGTGGCAAGATTGAATTTTTTCGTCGTGACAACGTTGCCCCATATTTGGCATCACGGCTGCTGCATATCTGCCGCAACTGTGTTACTTCCTACAAAGCTGGTTTTATTTCTGTGGCATGCACAAATAAATTTAAAAGATTTCTCTACAGCTTGCCTAAAATAATGATGCCATCGCTGCATTGCTGCCTGTAATAAAAACTTGCATGTAGTACACGTACTACGATCTTCAAAATACATTTCTCCTATGCGTACTTTGTGTTAGATATATGTATTTTCACAACTTATCACAGTGACGCGTTGGTTGGTGCGCTGTATTAGTGGTGCTGCAGGGGCAAGCGACACGCAAAAATGAAACCAAAACCCAAAGCGGACCCTTTTTGGATCAGCGACAGCCCTAGGGTTACTGACTTCCCTAATGGCCGCATACAGAGTTTCGCACGTAAAGTTGTAAGTGTTCGTGGTGTGAGCTCTCCCTGGTGCTCAGCTGGAGACTTAAATTCTGCCTCGAGAGAAGAACGGTAAGCCTTTTTCGGATGTATGTAAGATAAATTAAATCTCAGAATACTCGCGGAATATCCCTGGTCTGCTTTTTTTCATGTCTGGCTCTTGCTTTATGTGTAGATCGTGGGCGAAAGACGCAGCGGGTGAAATGCTCATTGACCGAAGTAGGCAACCGACAAAAGCGCCGAAGAATAGCTGAAGATGTTCGTAATGAACTTTGTAGCTGCTTAGAGGCAAGTGATCACGGTCGCAGTGACAATCATGCTGCAAACGAGCCATCAGAGCTAAAGAATGAAGTTCTGCTTTGTGACTCAACTGCTTAGCAACCTCACTCGCCTAGCGCGCTCAGTTTGCCTTGCGCATCAATCAAAGGCGAACAAAATGCAAGTAACTTTTCTTCGTCTGACACTGAATTGGGCGCTTGCACCTCGCCTCACGCCAAATACATGTTTGCTAGCCGCTCCAGATGCAGTAATTTTATTTTTGTTTTATTAAGGCTTGTAACAGTGGCAGGTTGAGTCTAATTGGCCCTGTGGATTTATAGACAAATTAGCTAGACATTCTCTGGATATGCCTAGGTGCTTCAGGTGATTGAACTCTGCTGCTTTATTTTGCCAATTTAAATTAGTGCACCATTATTTTCTTCAGCAAGGCAGCGTGAGCCTGCATTCAACGTGCCCTCTAACAAGCTAGATGGACTGATTGGCTGTGTGGACTGGTTTGCTGTCCGCCTTGTCGCCTTCTTTGGATTACAACAGCATGAACCGTGTGCACACAACTACAAATGTTCACCAGAAAGTTGGACTAACTACTCGAATGTGATCCCAAACCTTTTTTTTTTCCAGTTCTTTCTACTGTGTTGTAGAATTATGATAGCTTCTGAAGGACAACTTGCACCTGTTTGTTTGTGCCTTGTAATTATGATACTATGTATCATATTACGTTTGACATTACTAAATTGATGTCAAGAGACTTATGTCTCTTAACACTTTCTCACTTATGTTTGTGTCACACTTTGTCTTGGCAGAGCTTGTAGGATGACTTGAAGAGGCAAAGTTTGTTGATAGTACTTTGTATTGTTACTGTATGCAGTATTTTCTTTTTCTTAACATTACTATAGTTTCAATGTAAAATCACAATCGGTGCCAATATTGTGTTTTTTTATTCTTGCTTATCTATTCAGTTGTGTAATGTGGCCACGAGATATTTTTGTTGAAAGAATTCAGGGTCATTTGTTCACCAATGTTGAAGGTTAGTTTCAATGAATGTCTCAGCTAGCCGTTATAGGTCCCTCGTCAAAAATTGTGATAGTAATAATGAATGAAAAATCTCTCTGCTATATTTCTGTTCTTGATAGGGACAGTTATTCTAAACAATTCTAAACATGTACTTTCTTTTAAAGAAAACTTGTACTGTTAATTCAATCCTGCAACTTTGATTATATGAAACTCTTTTCTCTCCTGTATAATAAATTCTTGTATTGCTTTTTATCTTAACTCTGAGTGATGAACCCATCTCTCTGAAAGTCCATGCCACTTGAAACCTCACTGTCATAACAGCCATGGTAGATCAATTCATTGCTGCTCTTCAAAACTACAGTGCTGACAACGTATTGGAAGTGCCGAGATGTTTTTATTGTACAAGAAACACAAAATACAATTCTTCCTTTTGCACAGTGCTATGTTAGGCTATTATAAAACACTTATTTTACACTTTTTGGCAAATATATGTTGCTGCTATCAATCATTGACTGGCAACATGCAGATCTGCATGCAACACGGCTGTTAAGTTGAAGCTGGCTTCATGACAACTGATGTTAAACATCATGGCATACCATGTGAATTAAAGAATTTTATTTAGTGCCCTCTGCCATTGCCCGTATTAGCCTGCCACTCGATCTTTGCAGAGATATGACAGAATTGAGATACTCATGCTTATGCGATCTGAATACATGAAAAAGAAGCCATGAATAACAAAATGCCTCGACATATAAATGCTGCAAATTATTATGCTTTCCTATATTGAAACCTCGCAATAGCATTGGGACAACATTATTACAGTAATGCTGTATGTTGCAGCTAGGATACTCAGAAGTTGCATGAATGTTGCACTAATGTCTAAGCAGCACGGCAAAAATATTGCTTCATGTAGAAATCGAGTTACTTTAAGGCTGCCGTTATGTTATTGAAACTTTAAAGCAACATTTCAGGCATGTGGCATCAACGTTGCTGTATGTTGTTCTTCGAATGTTCGAAAGATTCCAAAATGTTGAGAAAACTTTTCAGCAGCACCGGGAAAACGTTGCATCAACATTGCCGCATGTTTCAGTCAAGATAAAAGTTGTCTGAATGTTGTAGCAACTTTCAAGCAGCGTTGCAAAGTAACATTGCGGCAACACTGTGTGCTACTGGGGAGAAAATCTAGAGATTGGTAAGGTTGCCAGAAGTGCCTATATAGACATAAGCTGGTTTGAACTTCAGCACTACCTTCTACGCCTAGACACACCACCGTGCAGGTCATGAAAGCTACACTATAGCCTAGGGTTCACAGACAACATTGCATACGTGGAGCATCTTTTATAAAGGCATAACCGTGGAATTGAATCCAGTAGAACTTCAGCAGTCAGTGTCCATATCACCAGCTAGTCCATGCTCTATGCGACCATCATATGCAGTAAAGAGTGCTTTTCAAGTTTTCACAGTTGTGTTGTCATTACACAGCTACACAATGTTAACATCACAATTTACAATTATGCTATTAACTTGCAACATGCGGTTACAGTTCAAGTGCCACTTATTTATACTTTTTTTAGGTTTTTTTGTTGCTGTTACACAGTATCAGTGACTTACAAAAGCTCATGTTGCATTTCGACTGGCAGTGCTGCTACTTTTTTTGTGCTTATTTTTGTATATTTTATCTGGGGATTTCTTGTTGCTTTATATAACTACGTATTAATAAGTCACCCCAGGTCATTTTTTGTACATTTTCTACTTGAAATGTTTTTAGGAGCACCTTGAAAAAAATCTAGTGAAACAGCCAAAAGCAAGAGAATGCTTCGCACTTGAAATATTTTGCTTTGATCTTTGATTCTTTTTTCTTTCACTTGAAATATGAATTTAGATCCTTTGGCAAGTATCTTGCTAGTTCCTTTTGATAAGTCAAACCTGGTAGTGTAGCTTTCCCAATGACGTGTTGCTCTGCCAAACTAAAGGACAAGGGTTCCATTTTGAGCAAATACAGCTACATTTCATTTTGTACTTGAACTTAAGTGCACATCGATACATCAATCTGAAGAGACTATCATCGTTTTGCAATGAAAAATGCAAAAAAAAATTTCAGCAGTGGAGCAATGTGCCCAATTTCTCAGTTCCCCCCATTTCAAAGCAATCAAAATCCGTTAAACAGTACCTCCAGCTAGAGAAACTAAAAAGATGTCGGGCAGGGTTTACCACATCAAAGCAGTCTCTGGGCAGTGAGAGGCAGTGCAGTACTATGCTGTAATCTAAATAACTTTCAAGTGCACAGAAATCAAATATAGGTGTGCAATAATATCCCCACTCCCTGCACTGTAGGATATGCATTTACTGCAGTGATACCTAACCTCTTAAGTGATGCAAAAGTATAACTCGCATTGTCAGGCTTCAATGAGAATGAGACATAATAGGAATTTTTGAGGGTACAGTTGGTGCACACGGACGAGAATCACTCTGTGCAAGAAGAACTCAGCACAAAATAAAGACACATGCATAGCACTTGTCCCCTGTGCGTATTCTTGTGTGCTGTATTTTATCTTGCACTAAGCTACTCTTGTCAGAATGAAGCAGTGGTGCAACTCATATAAAGTAGTCACTGTAGTTTAAATGAGTTCTTCTAAGAACTACACTAAGTGTGTTTTCAATGATTATGCATTCATTTACAAGCCCAGTTACGAACATTTGGTGGGAAAAAATATTGATTGGTGCGCAATAGGATGAGTCCTTTCCTTGGGACCCTCAGGTATGTGAGTGTAATGTTAAATATTCCATAATGTCTTTCAGTTGATTTTCTTGAAATGTAATGTAACCACTTTATTACTGACAGGCAATTCTATAAAATTACTTAGTCGAGAGCAATCGCTATCAAAGCCGTAAATGAGGGCATAAAGACGCCAAAGTTGTAACCGGCAATTAAAGGACCTTGTTCACAGCTTGGTTGAGCTTCCCATAAGAAATAACTGGCACTAAGAAGTCACTCGCAACGCAAAAGAGAACAACATGGTAGTACACTGTGTTCTGACTGCGCACGTCGTCATGTTTGTATTTTTTCCCTTGTGTCAGCCATCTGAGCATGAGCTATGTCTCACGACAAGTACATCTAACGAACCTCATGTATATATATTTAAATGACTTGTTGGCACACCAATTTTCTGTTCAAGGTAAAAGCATCCAATGTTTGACAAGTATAAACAACTAATCCAGCTTATCTCAATGCTGTTCTCTACATTAAACCCACTATAGGATAAAAAGCCTGTCCAAGAAAGCTCTATCAGCCCCATGTCGCTTTATCAAGTATTTCTTTCTGTGCCAGAGAATTGCATAATGACATAAACCTACCTGAAACTTTGCCAATTTTTATTTCATTTACCTTCTCTTGAGATGGAATTTGTTAGCAATGCAGACCAGTAGTTCAAGAGCGAAGAATTGCTTTCACGGGGAGGGGGGGGGGGGAGGCACAGCAGTGATTGTAAAGAGCAGGCAGAGCAGGCATGTATGCTATAACAAACGAATTCCGGGAAATGCGTGCTGGTGGCACCCGAGCAGAGGCTAACTGCTCCATGACTACTTTTTTTTTACTATAACTACAATTGGGTTACTTCCCCTTTATCTCTACAAAACCTTTCCTCTCCATTAGGCCTCCCCTACGAGAAGGTACTAAGAACTTTTTGAACGCAATAAAAAAATGTTCCTGATCACACATGTTGGTTTTCTGAAAATGCAAGCAGAATATTCTGTTTGCATGCAATCAGGGGCCCACAGTCTTTACTAATAGATTGCTTTTACATCTAATGGTTTTCCTGTCTCTCTTTTTCCTTCATAAACATCACATAATGAGGACACCCTCATCTTCTGGAAAAACAGATAACCAGTGGTTGTTATGGGCCGAGTTGAAAGAGAATTCAGAGAATACGTCCCTTTTCTCTCTCTCTCTCTTTTTAATTTTTCAAACAAGTTTTTGCTGGGCAAGCTGGTGCATATTTGTGATGGGACTCGTTGCCCATTTGATCGGACGACCAGCTGTGTTGGTCCAATCGAATGCACGAGTCCCATTACAGTTATTTTGTTCATTTTGCACACTCTTCAATAATTTCTTTAAAGCATGTTCCCAGAATGGCAGCCTCACTATAGCAGTCACTACCCGACTGTAAAAAAATGCTTCACTGAAGACCCTTTTAACCTCCATTGAATTAGATTTCTTTAGCGATACAATCCTCCTGGAAGATCGTGTAAATGTAAAAAAATACACCAACCAAAAAAGAACACTGTTTACTTGACATTTTCGCCCCCCATACAAGAGCCTTGTTGACAATAAAGTTGTGCTGTGAACAAGGCTCTCATATGGCAAGCCGAGACGTCAAGTAAACAGTGTTCTTCATTCGTCAGAGTATTTTTTCATGTTTACACTATGCATTTTCCCAGCCAGACGGGTTGCAGCCAAACTTTTGGTTTCAACCTCTTGCAAGATGTTAAGCATATTTGAACACTGCTGCCTCAGAAAAATCTCACTGTATGAAAATGTACAGTTTTAAAAAATATTACTACAATGAAGCTTATACAAGTTTAGAGAGTAATGTCCTTTTTCACTTGGGTATAGTCAAGGAATCCTGTCTAAACCGGGTTTCGACAGTATTTAAAGCAGGAGCGTCTAATAAAATTACTAAGACTATCAAATACTTAGAGAAGCGTGTCCGCAGAATTAGACGTTTCAAAAGTTTATTAATGTGCCTTACAGAGCTTCATGGGGTATTGAGTAAGATTGGCTCCCTAGAAGGCCCTGTATATAATTTCACTTTATCTTCCCTGGCAGCCTTCCTTGTGCAGTGCAAAGTCACGTGAAAAATAAGACTGTTGTCCAATCTGAAAAATGCATAGGTCGACAGTAGCATTGCTGGCTGTACTAGTACCTAAATCTTCGTGGCATTCATTCCATTCAACTCCTAGCTTCAATTAAGACACGAATAAAGTTACATTTTCCTTTTATTCTACTAAATCCGCTAACCGACATGGCCCGCGGATTCAATTTAAAGTCACAAATTCGATTCAACGTTTATACTTGCCCGAAAGTTTCCTTAAATTCCCGAGACTTTTCCTCGGCATCAGTGCAATGTTGGAGTGCAACTACGCACTTGACAACAAAAGTAATTGAAAGCGCCTAACATGTCCTGCAGTCAAAATTAAAGCTGTAATAATTCATTTGGCAAGACCAGTCTCCTGCAAATGAGGCGGAAGCCGCTACAACCTGATTAAGTACGACTCACTTTTGCCCAACCAGTAAAGACGAGTGTAGTTTAGGTTTCACAGGTCAAGATTAACAAAGCTCCTTATACTTGATGGATTTCTGCAGAGCTGACCTCCAAAAGCTCACGTTGGATGCCAACGCAGATTGTGACTTCCTAGAAATTCCTGTGGCAAGATTTTTCGTAGAGTCAGCCTAGTGTCAAGACTGGCTCTTATCATTCCATATTACAATGTGTGACCTTATAAATAAAATGTAAGTGTCAAATGTTAACGGCAAACATCAAACAACCATACTTTCCTTACAGCAGATAGTGTTATTTCTCCCGCTAGCATGTGTTACCCATCATTTTATCTCTTTATAAGGCACAATCATCAATCTTATGAACAATGTATGCTACTTATTGAGGGTAGCATTGTCGTTTGTGTCACCTTCTTATAACCTGTACAAAATTTGATCTCCCTATAGCTAAAGGTTTTCGAGGAAAGAGTGGGATATATGCATCCCACTGTCCACTGAAACACCGCTGTTTCAGGAAAAAAAAAAATCACTTTCCTTTTTAATATCAACTTGCTGCTGCCTTCTAAACAACAAAAGACAGGGCTTACAAACCTGATCTCTGTGACAAAAAGTGAACTAAATGCTCATAGTAAGTTTCACTCGCTAAATTCACTTGAGCAGCAGGTGTGGGTGCATAGCATGCCTGCAAGTCTAACTTCTGTATGTGGAGTAAGCTCAACTGCTTCCTCAAACTAAGAGACTTCCCGGCATGGAACAGAACGAAAATTAAGTACTGCAATCAGCTGCACACGCATTTGGAAATATATTGTCAAGTGCTTGTCAATTTCGCCCAGCCCAATATTTTGGGGGAGACAGCAGATGTATAAATGAAGAAAACCACTATATAGCACATTTAGAAGCTCGTGAGCATGAAATGACCATTTTGAGCTTGCCTTTCATGCTTAATCTAGTGGGGAACATGCCAAATCTGATGAGAAAAAGATACAGCGTGTACAAGGGCAATGGCTCCATTCAGAACATGTATATGCGCTGCTACCTTGTGAATACCATCAAAATGACTAGCAAGACTGCTTTCTATAACACCAACATGGCTGTACTAAACTCTGGAAGCAATACATCCACTAGTTCCGATCTAAAATATGGAAAAACAAAACATGAACATGGTGAACAAAACAGCGGGACATTCGAGTCCCACTGCCCAAGAAAGGCTTAACTAAACTAGGCACACTTAAGATTGCAGAGGTGGCATGAAACAATATTAAGCTTGTGTTACATTACACTCAACTTTCTGATAATGAGTGCCATAATCAGGCGAATGGGTTTCGCACGGAAACGTTCACACACCAAATGTAGACAACTGCGCATCAATTTTTTTTTTTTTCAGCAACTGCAACCCTATTCTCAAGCTTTTCATTTTTAAATGCACTAGTAAGTTACGCCTAGCAGTCAGGACTACCAAATGCACATTTTTCTCACTTGTGGGGTTGCAAAGTGTGCGTGGTAACTATGTACAGATGCGTGAAAGGATTTTTTTAACACCTAAAATGTGGCAGCATTCAGCTCATGAGGGTGCTTCTTTTTTTACAACAAGCTGTAAGATACGCTGGCTAGATATCTCGTGCAATTTCATTGAAATAGAAATTACTGAAGCGATGCCGGACTTGGCTGACTGTGGTCCCTGAACGTAAAGCCTAGCACAAAAAG
The DNA here is from genome assembly GCF_013339725.1 of Rhipicephalus microplus. NCBI lineage: Eukaryota > Metazoa > Arthropoda > Arachnida > Ixodida > Ixodidae > Rhipicephalus > Rhipicephalus microplus. The sequence continues at coordinate 63,643,120 of NC_051173.1, read as the reverse complement.
AAAAAAAACTAAGCCTGTGACCTCAATCTCCCGGCACAACCAACCTACAGATGTTCTCTACCAGGCCACAACAGAATGCACGCTCCCCTTATGATAAGCTGCCCTTCTATGCAATATATAAATGCAACGAACTGTACGGCTTTACAGTAGAAATGTATCACAAAAGCCTCCCTTCATGTAAGGTTATGCTGTATGTTTGACCAGCATAACTGTATTAGAATCACTGTGCTCGAGATAATCGATTAAAAAAATTACCAGCATAACTGTTTTAGAATTACTGTGCTTGAGATAATCGATTAAAAAAATTAACGCAAGCAATTTCCAGAATTTTATAGTGACTGCTACTAACCTGCAAACAATATGAAGCCAGCCACAGCTTGAGAAATGTGCATCACCACAAAGGTAGCTCGACGATATTCCTTAATGGGGCTTTTCTCATCTAAGCACAGTATCAGGTCAAGCTGTGTTAGTAAATCATGTTTCTGAAATTGCAATCGAGCAGCTCATACGATGCATGAAGGTTCGCTAAGCCAAGAATGATGCAGCGAATGAATGAACAGCGATGCTGTACAATCTCTGAAGAGGTGAAATTGGCACCACACCTGAAATGCCCCAAATAATACACCACACAAATTTTAAGGAATTGGCATACTGCAGCATTTTAGCATACTCATAACTCCGTGGTCTCACACTTCTTTATTGTGAGGTAAGGAAAAACAAATCCTCGGCCCAGCAGCATTCTTTTGTACGCCTGACAGACTGCACCGCTGGACTTCGTTCCCCTGGAAAGACGGTTCACCGAAGTCTCCAGTAGCAGGATGCCGATGTGCAGACCTCAAGACAAAGCAATTTCGATCTTCAATTTGCCCCAGAAATTAACATCACTTTTCTGCTACATGAATAAAGGCAGAGTTCTCATTCACCAGACTAAACTCGTACTGTACTCATTCCTTTTGTCTACTCAAGAGATAATTACGCTACTTCAAATACGGTGTTCCTCGGGGTCAAACTTGATCTACATCTAAAGTTTCATTCAATGATATTACAGCTTATGCAGAAAGCCGCATATGCCATTTGAATCTTGCTAAAAGTTTGCCCTTTCTTTCATTTCAAAATTTCGTTATCACTTTACTACGCTTTTTTCACAGCATCATAACCTATTCATTTTATCATGAGGGAATACGTATGCGACTCATCTATCAGCCATGGAACATCTTCAGAACCGAGCATTCAGAATAATAACGTTCAGTGGCTTCATATCAAATGCCTCCTTCTTACTCTGCTCACATGATATTTTATCAGTTGAGAAGCTCAACAAATATTTTCTCAGCATTTGTATTTGCAAATATGTGAATGGAAAAGAAAATTCCCCACTCCTTCACTACATTCATGTCAGTTTCGTCAGAGGTCATCTATCTACGTATTTTGCAAACTATTGACTTCTTATTACCCAAACCCAGGACTAATTATTACAAGTTAACTAGAAAATGTTCATCTGTATCTTTGTGAAATTCTTCGCCTTTGAATATCAAGACTAGATCCCTTATGTTCAAGTAAGCCTTGTGTTCACACTTATTAAACCATCCGCTTCCGCAGACAGCGATCTGCCCACCAGGTTGGCGAGACGAAAAGCGCTTTGACCGGCGCACTGCTGACCGCCTAAAAAATGTTTTTTTACATTGTTTAATAGATGGCAGCGCAGTATTTTATGTTTGACTTTTGCTTGGTATACTATTCGCTAGATGGACATAGTTGTCCATCTTTTTTCTGTTCTTTGAAGGTGTACTTTTTCTTTAGCGGTGAAGGGTGCACTATCCCGCCTTTTTAAAAACATCACTTGGCAGAAGAAACGTAGAAAAAACGTGGTGTTGCGGCCTCACCAATGCGCCTACAAGCCACCGAACAGGCTAATTTTAATCCCACATCCAGCCAGACAGAGTCGAGCAGAAGCCATCAATACTTTGTTTAGTTTGTAAGGCACAAGGCAAAATGTTCACGAGCTGACGGGAGTGTGAAAAATGTGAATTTGCTCTTTACACTGTGTGCTTTAAATGTTTTCACACCCGAAAATCGTAGTAGAGCACTTGATGCAGTGCAGCGTTGTTAAGCGAATGAGACATAGTTTCTTATTCTATAATTTATGTTACGGATTTTATTGCGGTTTAAATGCGCTGACACATGCTGCCGGCAGGCGCAAAAATTTTGTGACCGAATACAAGGCGGGAATGGCCGTGCAGAGCACGGAAGCCAATGGGTTAAATTTCTAATGCTTTATTATTCAGACTAACTGTTATCTTATTTAAGTATATTCTTTTTCATGCTAATCTCGACATATTGTATAACTTATGCTTGTTTTTTCATACTTATCTGTACATTGTGTGTTTTATATCTACCACTGTCTATTATAGAGTTATCTCTTTTATGTTTGATTTTATGGGTGGTCTCATTCACAGTCTCGCGAGTTAGAGATCTTTTCCTGTATTGATATTCATCATATACATTGTATCACTTGCTTAAATAACTTTTCATTCGTCCGTTGGGTGGCTTTTTACAGCAGCAGAGGCAGAGAACTTGCATAGAATGAACTTGAAAACTTGGACATGTTCTTCAAAAGCTTTTAAAAATATTGCAAGCTCCATCCCATCTCCATCCCACCTTTGGTAAAAGTGAACAACTTCTTACATCCAACAAGCCCAGAAGAAAAGTCGAAATGAACGGTGAATTGTGTTGGAGCATTTGAACATTGTCGAACAGAGGCAAAAGGAAAAGAACAGGACCGTACTGCCCTGCTCCTATAAGTATATTTTCTTCTTTTTTTTTTCTGCATGCTTAGCGCTGTTCAATGATAACACTAACAAAAACTCACCCAGCTGTTGCTATTTCTACAAAAGATCGAGTACAGTATGCCAAAGCAAGTTGGCTGTCGATGATTGTCAACAAGACTCATTTTTAAAAAACATTTTCTTCAGTGGTTCAAGTACTCGGATTCCCTAATCTGAAAATATTTACCACTGCCTTGAAGCGAATGTTACAATGTAAGCAGCAAATGCAAAGCTTTCTTAAATGTATTGCATGACTAATCTGGTATTAAAGCAAACAAGCATGTCTGTGAGGCATTCTATCTGTAAGAATTCTATCATCCACAAGGAACATCAAGGCAGTGTAACGGCATCTTTGCATTTCTCGCAGATAACCATGCCTCCCCTCAAATTAACAGGGGCCGCTCTGGTGCTGGAGAAGCATGCTTTGTTAATATAGCTCAACCTCTTTCTTCACTTTGTTTATTTATTACATAAACTCGTATATTCTCATGTCGTTGCTTAATAATATGCAGACAGTCATTTGCTTCCTTTCAGTTTTTTCTCAATCAAAGCTAGCAAAAAATTTCGTTTGACCCCGTGTACCTTGTCTGAAGCACTTGCAATTGATTTTTCTAGAAACAAGTTTGTTGAAAAGAAAGAAAAATACAGGTCTGGTTCAGTTGTGGGTTTAGTTCATTTCATTTCAATGTGGTACAGCTCCAGTTAGTAAAAGTAAACCAGAGTGAAACACTAGACTAATTCACAAATTTATTCAGCACATTACGCTTTATCCTGAACAGATTGCGCAGTGCTATCGACTTGACTTTCCAAGCTGAAGACCTTCGCGGTTTCAGATGAGCACAACTCCGTACTATCCGAGCTTAGAGACATCTGCCCCAAGAAACAATCGAATGCACTCCTGTTTCCACTTTCACTGCCAGACTTCAAAAGGCAGAATGATAGTGCCTTCATCCCCAATGGTGTATCAACTTGTCACAGAAGTTTCCCCCATATATGTTGTTTTCCATTATTTGACGTTTCTTTTTAGTTACATTCTTTAACCATGTGCAGCGCATTGAAATGTCTAGTGTACTTGACAAACACCCGTTTCTCATTTTTGTTTTTGCTAATTTCATTGCAAGTGTTGAGCAATGCATTGTGTAACAGTGTCGCTACTTGTTTTGATATACAAAATATTTGCCATTACAAATCGTATTTTTGTATGCAGTGCCATATTTGTTACACCAGTTGACAATTTTCCGATGTTTTATAAGTCAGCTCCGTTATTGTTAAGGTGTATTTGTACTCGTAACCCATCCACTCCTGCCAAAGGCATGAAAATTCAAGCCAGCAGTATTGAATGAATAAATAAACTAACTTGTCCTTGCTTAACTGCCCCTATACCATTTCACACAAATTCAGCTTGTCCATTTTATGAAAGGCTTTTGTAGTTCTCAAAATGATTAACATTTCTCGGAATGATTCAACTATTGTTAGAATGCTGAAAGTGTGTAGGAATGTCGCTGTTTTGTTTTTATTGTTAACAGCAGGTAACTGGCCCTTTCCCCATATGCAATTAAAAATAAACTTCGCTAAAGTCATTTTACTTTGGATGTGCTTCAACTTTCTTTTAATAGCAATAACATGCTCTTTTGAAGAGAAATATTCCATACAAACTTTAAAGAAAAAAACCATTTTAGGCAGAAGCTTTTTAATATATCAAAATGGTTAAGCTGTTACTGGACTGCTGTCCTACAAGTTCATCGCAACTTGCACTTCGTAACTATATATTCAATTTCCTTTTTATTTTTAAAAATGCACTCAGCTCAACGTGTGGCACATTAGCGAGCCTTGTCAGGATAAGCAAGAAATCAACCCATCGGCAGATTGTAAGTGAAACTCAGCGAAATTCGTCACAGGAAGTCCGTTCACAAACCTGACCGCCCTAGCAACACTGAACTGCAAGGCAACAATGTGCAACCTTTCAATGCATCCATCCTCAATCTCTCTTTTTCGCTGCACTTCTTTCTAATGCTGGTCATGGTGAGAACAAAGAAAACTGAAGAGATTTACATAGAATTTCTTAGAGCAACAATTTCGAGATGTGAGGAATAAAAATTTCGCAAAGAAAGAAAGAAGAGTGTTGAACAATGACTAAAATAAAAATATACAGTAAAAGAGACTTCGAATACAACTGGTTCTAATAAAATGAAGACTGATACACTCATGGGCACAATTTTCACTTAGGTCCAAACCAATACTGTGTCATGGAGAGAGGAGCACTGGTGGGGTTGTACGATGCAAGTGCACCCTTTACACCCCCCTTAGTTACCATATAAACTCTTCTGTGCCTTCTATTGCAAAACCAAAACTCAAAACCAGCATTACAGTGCCTGCTATAAGTTCTCCGATGTGGATGCAACGACCAGTGGACCTACCAAACCGTGAAACTTCACCACCTTTTGATACAAAAAGGCCACGACATCGTCTTTCAGTGGTTACCTGGTGTTACAAAGCAGTAACGAAGTCCTTGGGCCGCTGCCCCCAAGCGTGCCTTCCCGTCATCTCGGACATTCTTTTGTGGGGTGCGGGTTGTCACCTGCACCGGCTGTATTTGTCTCGGCTGTGCGCTTCGCCTGCGGGGCAGTGGCTACGGGCGGGCCCCTCTGGAATGTGCGGAAGGCCGGTTGTGTGCTACAGGAGCGACTGCCATGAATTTCTTTTGCGTGGTCACTTCCTAGTCCCCGCGCGTGTGCCCCGTTTCATCTGCCACGTGTGTGAACGGATACTTGTGTTGTGCTCTCTATGAGTGGTTGGTTCGCCGAAGTGTCATTTCCACCCCTATTCTTCGGAACTGCCCGGCGAGGCAGCGGGAGCAGCCCGCCAGAAGAAAACAGGAGAGAGTCGCGAGAAGAGTCGTCGTTCGGACGTTACTGTCCAACATGTTGAAATAAACGTCTTGTTAACTTTTCCTCTACGCCTGTCCCTCATCATCAGCTCTCTGGAGTTCTGAACGTCCCCGTGGCCTGCGGAATGACGACCACCACCCAGCTCCATGCTACCTACTGGGTCCGCTGCGGCAACCGACGCGGCTCGTAACAACTGGATGGCAGCGACGGGATTCTGCTCACGCCAAGCCGCAACAAGCTCGGGCCAGCATCGGGATCGTCTCCGCCGAGATCATGGCTGCAGGGCGTGGTGAGTGCTCGACTTTTCTTCACTGAGATTTTACCAGGCTTTATCAGGCAAGGTGGTAAATTTGGATAACTACTTTACGTTTACCTGTGCATGGGAACGTAGCGTCCTAGTAGTAGTGAAGTTAGCAGCACTTGCAGCAACAATGAATCTGAAGGCACTGAAAAACCGCTTTTGCTAGAGTTAGCTAAAAGTTTGGCTTTGGATGTTCGTGAACAAATGAGAAAGCCAGAGATTATCGAGGCTATTGAGAACCTTAACGCAGACGACGACGAGCTCTCAGAGTGTCTAGAGCTGATAGACGAACATGAAAGGCGCAAAGCTGAAGAGAGAAATGAGAGGCTCATATGCGAAGCAGCAGAAAGGGATCTTGAGATGAAGCGCCTTGAGATCGAGCTGCTCAAGGCTCGAGGTAGTAGTGAAGGTAGCGAAGCATCTAGCGGAGTAGAACGCAAGTCTTTCAGGATGAAAGACCTAATGCAACCTTACCGCTCCGGAGAGGACATGGGTCTGTTCTTGGTAAATTTCGAGCGCACATGCGAGAAGATGCGTGTTACCAAAACGATGTGGCCGCAGTGCTTGCTTACCCTACTACCCTGTGAGGCTGCCGAGGTAATTGCTCGCTTGACAAAAGAGGAAGCAGATGATTACGACCAAGTTAAGTCGAGCCTGCTAAAGAAATATAGATTGTCAGCAGAAGCATTCAGGCAGAAGTTCCGGAACGCCGTAAAGCAGAAAGACGAGTCGTATGCCGATTTCGCATACAAGTTAATGTCTAATATGAGGGAGTGGCTCAAAGAGGCTAAGGCGTTCGAGTATGAAGAGAAAATCGTGGAGTGCTTCGGACTCGAGCAGTTTTACCGTCGTTTGCCCCAAGACGTTAGGCTCTGGGTGCAAGACAGGGAGGAGGTAACCACTGTGTCGAGGGCCACGGAGCTAGCGGAGGATTTTGTTTTGCGCCGCGCGCTTGATAGAAGTGAAATTACCCAGCGGGAGGGCCAGATCAAAAAGGCAACTGGGTGGAGGCGACATTCAGTCTAAGAAAATCGAGAGCGCAACAGTGATCCCGAAAAGCAATGGGAGGTAAGTAACGAGACCACGGTTGAGGAAAAGCACCAAAACAGTGCGTATGAAAAGAGGCGACCACTTGTGTGCTATAAATGCCACAAGCCAGGTCACATTGCGGCCGTCTGCAAGAGTCCAAAAGTCGTTTGCCTCTCAGTCGACAGCGAGGGGGAAAACATGCGACTGCTGGAGCCATATATCAGAGAGCTGATAGTAAATGGAAAAGAGTGTCGCGTGCTGCGGGATTCGGCAGCGACAATGGACATGGTCCATCCCTCGTATGTTGAAGCTGAACATTTCACAGGAGAGTGCCCTTGGATTAAACAAGCAGCGGAACCATCAAGCGTATACCTTCCGATTGCTAAGGTATGCATCGAGGGCCCCTTTGGCGCATTGCACACAGAGGCTGCAGTATCTGCTTATTTGCCAAAGCAGCATGCATACTTGTTTTCAAACAGATCCGATTGGTTGCTAGGACAGAAGAGCCTAGCGTACGGGGATGGGGTTGTGTGCGCGCTCACTCGCTCAAAGGCGCGAGAACTCGCAACTAGGGCCGCACCGCTCAATGTTCCCTCGAGAATCACCGAGAAAGCCGTAGATGGAGAGCCCGCGAACATGGTAGACACGATCACACCAAGCACTGATCAAGTGAGCGATGAAGGCGCGGATGAAAACGAGGAAGACCCTCTTGAATCTGGAAGTGCCTGTGAGGAAATGATTACTCCTGCATCTAGTAGCCTGCAGACTTTGCTGGGAGTGGATCGATCGTCCCTTATAGCGCAGCAAAGAGCAGACCCCACTCTTCAAAATATAAGGAGTCAGAGTAATGAGGGTATTTCAAAGAAAAACGTGATGTATCAGAACAGGGCCAGGATACTTTATCGTAAGTATCTAGACCGCAGGCGGGCGCAGTTTGATCAGTTAGTGGTACCGGAACGCTACCGCCGTGATCTTTTACACTTAGCTCACGGTAGCTCATGGTCGGGTCACTTGGGGGTAAAAAAAAAAACGAAGGATCGCCTGCTGCAGGAATACTATTGGCCGGGTTGTTTCCGGGAAATAGAGAATTTTGTCAGAACCTGCGACACCTGTCAGCGTGTAGGAAAACCAGGGGATAAGATTCGTGCCCCAATGAAGCTCGTGTCGGTGATCACTGAGCCTTTTCGTCGACTCGTGATCGACACAGTAGGGCCTCTTCCAACAACAACATCCGGTTACGGTCATGTCTTAACAGTAATTTGTCCCGCGACCAAGTTTCCTGAGGCAGTGCCTTTAAAGGAACTGAGCTCGGTAGAAGTGGTAAACGCGCTGTTGTCTATTTTCGCACGCATGGGTTTTCCCGCTGAAATACAGTCCGATCAAGGGACCGTTTTTACGAGTGCACTGACTACAACTTTCTTAGAGAAATGTGGAATCCGATTAACCCACAGCTCGATGTATCACCCCCAGTCAAACCCAGTAGAAAAGTTACGCTCGGTAATGAAACGCGTCCTTCGAGCGCTCTGCTTTGAGTGCAAAGTCAACTGGGATGTGTGCTTGCCAGCAACCATGTTTGCGCTCAGGACTACACCTCATGAAGCCACTGGATTTACCCCGGCAGAATTGGTCTACGGTCGCTCTCTGCGATCCCCACTCCATATTCTTTGGGAGTCATGGGAAGGTCGAGCGGAGGACTCTATGGTGGTTGAATATGTGCTAACTCTGCTAGAGAGGTTGCATAGAGCACAGGAGCTGGCAGGGGATGAGATGAGCAAGGCACAGGCTCGGGCCAAACGCTACTACGACAGGTCGGCAAGATCACGCCGGTTTTAAGCTAGAGATCAAGTAATGCGGCTGAAACCTTCACCAAAGAATAAGCTAGATGTCCAATGGGAAGGTCCGACGGAAGTTGTTCAAAGGCTGTCCGACACAAGCTATCTGGTAAGGATGCCAGGTAGACGTAAGACGCAGCAGATCTACCACGTTAATCTGTCTGCTCAAACGTATAGAGAGAGAGAGGTTGTCGTAAACATGGCGGTAAACGTGCCCGAAGAGCCACCACTAGATTTCCCCTTTTCGGGAGCGGAAAGAAAGGAGGATAACGCTGGTCCCTCTGCCTCAGCTCTCTGGGGTTCTGAACGTCCCCATGGCCTGCGGAATGACGACCACCACCCAGCTCGACGCTATCTACTGGGCCCGCTGCGACCACCACCGCGGCTCGTAACAACTGGAGGCAGCGGTGGATTTTCCACAGCCGCGGACAAAGACAGATGTGCGATCGTTCCTAGGATTGGCAGGGTACTACCAGCATTACATTCCCCGTTATTCAGAGCTTGCCAGCCCGCTTACTGACGCTCTTAGAAAAACCGAACCTCAGAATCTGGAGTGGGATGAAAAGAAGGCGAGGTCATTCTTAGCGTTGAAAAATGCGCTCATGAGCCAACCTGTACTTCAAGCCCCCGACTACGCTAGACCCTTCGTGGTTCAGTGCAATGCTAGTGACCGCGGCATGGGCATAGTATTGTGTCAGAGAAACGACGCAGGAGAGAAACATCCCGTGCTATATGCAAGCCGTAAACTAACTATAAGGGAGGAAGCCTATAGCGCTTCAGAGAACGAATGCGCCTGTGTTGTATGGGCGGTTCCGAAGCTCGCATGCTATCTCGCGGGATCAGAGTTTATTATCGAGACGGACCACTGTCCCCTCACGTGGTTGCAAACGATGTCGCCTAAGTACGGCCGGCTACTTCGCTGGAGCTTGCTATTGCAACAATACTCTTTCGAAATTCGTTACAAAAGAGGCAAATTGAATGGCAACGCTGACGGCTTAAGTCGTTGTTTTTAGGGATCTTGATGGCGTCAGGTAATCTGGCTTGGGTATTTAGGTTCCATTTTTTTGTGTGACAGGCTTACAATTGCTTTTTTTGTACTTGTGCTTTATGACGACACGTGTTTGTGAATTTGAGCAGCCTATTTCAGGTTGGGTTGTTGGAATTGCTGCTGCTATTGTAATGAAGAACAGGTCGTTTTGGATGAAGTAAAAGCCTGGTTGGTCTCAGGAAGAGAGTATGGGTGCTTGCCTGCTTGGCGGTTGTGTTTCTCGCGTGGTGGACACAGGTGCTGTCTTTCGAGAAGGAATGTTGGCCAGCAGAGCGGAAGCCTTTCTCCCACTTTGGACAACGCTACCAGAGGCTCCAGATCACCGGGGGTGGCAGAGGAATGCAGCAGAGCCGCATCGAGGTGTCCACAGCTTCAGCACACCAGCATTGTCTTCATCAACCTCTCCCCACAAAGGTGGATGACCTTTGTACGTCGAGGTCTCGGCCGGCCGCCGGAGAAGCTGTTACAAAGCAGTAACGAAGTCCTTGGACCGGCTGCCCCCGAGCGTGCCTTCCCCTCATCTCGGACATTCTTTTGTGGGGTGTGGGTTGTCACCTTCACCGGCTGTATTTGTCTCGGCTGTGCGCTTCACCTGCGAGGCAATGGCTACGGGCGGGCCCCTCTGGAATGTGCGGAAGGCCGGTTGTGTGCTACAGGAGCGACTGCCGTGAATTTCTCCTGCGTGGTCGCTTCCGAGTCCCCGCGCGTGTGCCACGTGCATCTGCCACGTGTGTGAAGGGATGCTTGTGCTGTGCTCTCCATGAGTGGTTGGTTCCCCGAATTGTCATTCCACCCCTATCTTCGGAACTGCACGGCGAGGCAGCGAGAGCAGCCCGGCAGAAGAAAACAGGAGAGAGTCGCGAGAAGAGTCGTCGTTCGGACGTTACTGTCCAACATGTTGAAATAAACGTCTTGTTAAGTTTTCCTCTACGCCTGTCCCTCATCCTCAGCTCTCTGGAGTTTTGAACATCCCCGTGGCCTGCGGAATGACGACCACCACCCAGCTCCATGCTACCTACTGGGTCCGCTGCGGCCACCGACGCGGCTCGTAACACTGGGCATTGTGGTATGAGCGGAAATGATTCTGCAGATCATGCTGCTCGCACGTCACATGAAGAAGCAAACAGCGTTCCAATTCCACTTTCAAGAGCGGACGCAGCGAGGCAAATTCGTCAACTGGCCCGCAGCCTCACACTGACTGAGGGGAACAGACCAAGCATACAACGTACAAGACTGCACGAGCTTGACCCTTCACTACAACTCCGGCCTCCACCCGGCCTACATCGACGTGAAGCTTCGCTTCTCTATCGCCTTTGGCTGGGAGTTGCTTTAACGAAAGCTTATATCACGTTAATCAGAATTACTGACAGTGCGGCGTGCGATGTTGGCGGCACCGACGAAAATATCGAACACCTGCTGTGCCACTGTCCTCGATTTGTCTCAGATAGACAAGTACTTGCCAACGTAACGCGGCGACTAGATGATCGGCCTCTTTCTGTGCAGGTGCTATTACAGCAGCGTCCACATGCCTCGACAGCCCAAAAGGCAGTGAAAGCCCTGCTGTGTTTCCCGAGAAAGACAGGCTTGTGTGAACGCCTCTGACATGCGGTAGAGTTCTACACGCTGCAGTAAAGTTACTGTCAGTCTCTCCCCACCGTTTTTTTCTTGTCCCTCTCTTCCCACTTTCTCATCCTACTTGTCCCCTTCCCTAATCCCCCAGTGTAGGGTAGCCAACTGAATGTCTTTCTGGTTAACCTCCCTGCCTTCTCCCTTTTGTTTTTGTTGCTTCCTCCTCCCTGTTGCAAAATAATTCATGAGCACATCATCGCCAAGCTGCACTACCACTTTTGCGACTAAATCTGGTTCTTCTGCATGCGAGTGGCAAGAAAACGAATGCCTGAAATGCTGAGCAAAAAGAAGGCACCTCTAAGTCGTTACAAAGTAGACAGTACTACTTTCTTTTCCACACAACAAACTCCATATTCTAGTGTCCATTTTACATAGCGCAATTCCCAACCCGAACAAAATGCACCATTGACATTCTCTGTGAAAGGTCAAAAGTTCTTAACTTTGCGACTATGTCTGTGTATTAATAATCTACAACCTTATAAATTGCCACAATAAAATCAAATACAATTATGGTCACAATAACTAGCCAACTTAAGATATCAGAAGACTCTACTTTCTGAAAAGACTGCCACTGCTTGCTGCAAGAAATGAAAGTACAAGTCAGCCTTGCCCCTGTGACCAATAAGCACCTTAAGCAAAATTGTGTATCCAGCATCACACACGAAAAAGACAGTTATGTCTCTCTCCCCTCCCCCCTGCTTTTTTTTTCCATACCATGCAAGTTTTAGCAATTATTGGCCATAGTTTAAAGGTGCTTGAGCATTGTTATAGCAGAGTATGAGCGCATATAAAAATTTTCATAAAGCCTGTCGACAAGTAGCACTGTGTACAGCATAATAATATACATGTAAACCACATGAAACAGGATTACATTTGGTGCATGGTAGATGACAATTGGCTCAGTAGATGACAATTGACTGTTATTTAAGAATAACCTAACATCACTCGTTGAGTTACACGTACCCTTGTACGCATTCGCGGCGATTTGGAAACCCTGGTTTTCGAATACTCTAAAGAGACTGTCAGAGAAGAAAAACAGTCTATTCTGCGATGCGAAACGCTCAGAAACTTCGCCTTTAAAGTGGGGAAAGTGTTTTACATGCCTGCGTGAATACACTACTGCTTTGAGACGATCCAAAAAGAAGTTCTTTCACCATGACCTACAGACAATTATGTGCGCTGTTACGACCGTCATCACTATTGAAGTTTTTCGGCTTTTGTGAACGGGACGAAAATATTTCGACGCATTCCAAGCAAGGGTGTGCCGTCAAGACGAGTTGATTTCCTCTCTGCAAAACCTGAACAAGGGGTTTGGGACTGATTCGCGCAAAGAAAACGCACGAGCCAAGAGAGGCCATTGTGAGCTCGACTCAAGAAAGGCCATTGTGTTTGCTGCGAGCAAGGCTTTCGAGGCAGCTGGGCCATTTTTGAGGTCACCGAGGATCTGTAAATCTTGGAACCTGCATGGTATTTGCAGTTCAGGCTGAAAGCTAAGCCAAACTGGTTGTGGCTGCATTTTGTGAGGAGAAGCGGAGGCCCGGGATATGCACAGCTAAGCCACAGCTTCTAGCAAACAACCAGGAATGAAATGTGGGGTTGAAGGAAAGAAAAGGGCACTATCTGCTGTAGCCCTTGCGGGAGCCTGTCTCGACGACAAGGGATTAGTCGACCACTCCTCCTTCTCCCTTTGTCCATAATATCGGCTGAATTGGGTGGCCTATTTTGACGATATGCTGGCCCACCACTACATTGTCCTACCCAAACAGTCAGGCAAGTTTGACACGTGTACTGGCAGCCGGTTTTTCGAACCTCACCCAGCTGCCAGAATAATCTTGAAAACCAAGATCATCGTATGTGCGCGAAACTTGGTGACGTGTGCAAAAACGTTGGTGCAATGTGTTTGTGACCATATTTGGGCATCACGTAGACTGTGCCCTCTCCACATGCATTGTGTGGTGTCTTACCCCTCCTTCGTGGCTGGAGCACCTAGACCATAGAGCGCCCTATTGGCGGAAGCCGCGGACAATGCGCCCAGGGTTGGCAACGAGGCGCTATATAAGCCGAAGAGTTTCTGTATATTTGAAGTTCCACAGTTCAACAGCTCTCCTGTACAGTTCTGATCACTTGATCACCTCCTTTCTAATTCTCAGTTACTAACCATGTAAATAAATTGTTGTTATTACGAGCGCCTCATCTGACTTGTTCGACGATGGTTCCTAGGACGGGGGCCCGCTACCAAAGTGAGACCCGCAGGATCCGGAGTCGCAGCAGCGCCAACCCCCCAAAATTTTGGAAAATCCTCACACCAAGTAAAGGCTCCAATAACATTTGTTTGAGTTACCCTGATTGTTCCAATGTGCCAATTGATGAGTGATCAGATGTAATCAACTCATACTTTTCATCCGTTTTTACAAATGAGTCTACGCTAAGCGGCTTTGATCCGCCCAACCACCTTCTTCCCCAAATGCCTCCCATAAACATCACTTCTGAAGGAATCTTGAAACTCATCGAAAAAATTGAGATTTCTGGTGCCCCCGGGCATGATGGTATTCCAGCCAAAATAATAAAAGGCACAAAAGTATTCTCCAGTTCCATATTACAAATAAATTTCACGCAGTCCATCACAGACAGTTTGCTTCCGAATGACTGGAAAATGAATAAGGTAGTACCGGCATTCAAGTCTGGCAGCCGCTCGAATCCTTCAAACTACCGTCCCACTTCACTTACAACAATTACTTGCAAACTCTTAGAACATATATGTTCACAAATAGAATGTCATCTAAGCAATCATTCCTTCTTTTTTCACAAACAACATGGTTTTCGGCCAGGCTTATCGTGTGATACTCGGCTCTTTGAATTTGTTACAGATTTTTCCTTAAACCTAAAGTCATCTTTTCAAACTGATAACATCTACCTAGATTTTGACAAATCTTTTGATTGCGTTCCCCACCAGCGACTTTTGGCCAAGCTTGCATGCCTATGGCTGAAACCCCTCTCATTGTCGTAGATCCGCTGCTTTCTGACAAATCCCCTCCAATACACAGTTGTCGGAAATCAATGTTCAGCCACTACTGACGTAATTTCTGGAGTACCACAGGGATCAGTCCTTGGTCCTCTACTCTTTCTCATCTTCATAAACGACCTTCCTAACGGCATTTGTAAAGCTGTGCTTGTTCCATAGGCTCTTATTACAACTTCCCTCAACTTCGTAGTAAACTCCTAAACCCCCCGCACCGTACATCTCGTCGCCTTTTTTAACTCTTGCAGCATCCAGCTGTTGCATGGTTCAACATCTTTCAATCAATCTTTTTTGCCGATCGCCATTGCAGAGTGGAATATGTTGCCAAATAGTGTTGTCACCGAGCGTAACCCCATTGTGTCTAAACAGTTGCTTACTGATGACCTCCCGTTGTAACACTCATTACGACCTTACACTGTTCTCCATGTCTCGTTAAAATGTAATGTTTTTATTTTGCATCTAAACAGGTGATCTATCTCACCGAGATGTGTGTTTCGAATTCGTGACCTGACAAGTCTCATGTCCAACTTTCTATGTTACCCCCCCCCCCCTTATGTAATACCCCAACAGGGCCTTTAAGAGAAAAATAAATGATGATGATGATGAATTAAGTGACATACACACCTTAGCAGCCGTAATTAGGGCTTCACTTTGTTCTAGAGATGAAGTGTAATGCTGAAATAGACATTGCATATGAACATTTAAGTTTTGATCACTGTTCGCAGCAATGGTAGATTTATTGTGCATACCTTGCACTTTGTACAAACGCAGGCTTGAGCACCCCCTGTGACAATGATAACTGATATGTGTTTCAGTTCTGGCTCCATTCAAATTCAGGCACATCTTGAGAACATAGATCTGGTTGCAGATTCAATTATGGCCGGAATCCTGGTTCCCGTTGGGTATGATACCTTGACTTAAAACACCCTGTTGCCACCACGTAACTTGTTTGTGGGCCACGAAAATACATTACTGTAGCAATATCAACAAGGTATCCAAATGGTTAACAAAAGCAGGAACTAAGAAATGGATCCGTGCAGTAACAGCACAGCACTGTATCCTAATCCACCGTTACCCACAATAGAACACTACGAGGTGGTATGATGGAGAAGAAAAGGCGTCATACCTTTATCCACTTCTACAATCATTACTGCTCTCATGATAACCAAAGGGAGCACTTTATTTTTTAGCAATGCACATTAAAAATTAAAGCACTGAAAAAAATACAGGAGGTGATTGGTGATGCATAGGTGCTACACTTTTTGTCTCTAGCTCAACAGAATACCACGCAGATGCTTCATGATTTTTTCAATGAGCACACTGTTATCTAGAAAACGCGTCCATTACACTGCAACTTCATAAAACTCTTCCCCCCATATTTCACATAAAAACAAAATACAAATTTTAAAAAGGTTTTACAAAGTACTTGTCGGTAAAACATGTCTTGTGTTCATATATATATAATATTTTGAAAGCCTGCTATCGTACACTGACAGTATGATCACTACGTTTAATGAACATAGCCACATTTCTATGCTATTTGGAGACATTTTTCAGAAACATTGTTAAATATTCACGACTTTCCACTGTATGCCCCATAGCTGCTAATTTTACAAGGCAGGCGTTTCCACTGCCATCTTTTGTGTAAATTCTGTCAGTGCTAATGTAATGAGTAGTTTTATCGCTGCCTGCCAGGCTTTGCCACTCAAGCCAACATTCGCATTCAAAGGCCAAATGACTGTACTGTTTCATTTAAACAAATGAAAAATATTACGTAACAATATGAAGTATCCCGCTTTGGCCTAATGCCACACGATGTTGGCAAATATACT
Organism: Rhipicephalus microplus; assembly: GCF_013339725.1. NCBI lineage: Eukaryota > Metazoa > Arthropoda > Arachnida > Ixodida > Ixodidae > Rhipicephalus > Rhipicephalus microplus. The sequence continues at coordinate 63,626,720 of NC_051173.1, read as the reverse complement.
GCTCAGTGTCAAGATGCCACAGAAATAAACCAGGCCAAGCATTTCTAGACAATTTTATCAAAATCAAGTGTCCCTGTTTCCCAATCATCATAATTCCTGAACACAAACCTTTTATCAGCATAGAAAGCAGGTGGTAAAGGTACAGGACTGCAAAACGTTACCATGCTGTCAATATATGAGTCAACATCTGAGCACATCAAAATCGCCCATTCAGATTTGTATTTAACGAAATATATGTAAGGGATTACTTCTGTGCATGTAAACATCTGTGTACAACTTAAATCACAATTATCTTTTCTTTTTTGGTAATGCGTGCTGTACCGATTACTTTCACAGTAACTATGTAAAATCCAGTTACCTTATTGGTGAGGCAAGTAACTAATAAAGCAGTTCCAAGAACTTGAACATGGTAGGAAATGGGTAGAAGAGCCAAGAGAGAGTAATGCAGCTGTTCAAACAGGTAAGCCGAGGCATTCGGTATGTCCTTTTCGATTCTAGCACTCAGCCACATGTTGAAAGGCTATTTGACCCAATGTTGCTATACGGGTCTACGGCAAGCACAGCATCAAACATGTAAAACACCAGAAATCGCCTTTAGAATTGCTTTATCTTTTTAATGAAACTGGCACGAGCGTGCCCTCCCAGCACCAGTGACAGTTCAGCACAGCACTTCATCGCAGGATCCACATGTAAGCATTACGACATTGAGCCACTGTTATCTCGTGTACAAGCCAATCGCACATTTCAAATCACCCTTCCCTCCACAGTGTGCACCGAGCTAGTTCCTACTGCTGCCAATATTGTGTTCTGAACGAAATCAGCGAAGCTGGACAAAGAAAATTTTTAAAAGCAGATGGTCGAGAAGATAAACAAGAGATGATAAACAAAACAGACCGACCCAGCTATCCATACCAATTAATTAAATGAAGAGTATTTGTTCAATTTTGTTAAAGATGTAAAGGGATGATTCTGTCCACATAATTTTCATGGATTAAACAGAAGTGACAGAATACATTTCTTGATGGACATTACATAGAACTAAGAAACAATTATGCCAAGGAATGTCTGTTAGTTCTCATTAATATTTTGTCTAACAAAGAAAATGAGCCCTCAAACTTACACTTCTTTCCTTGTGAAGTAGTTCTAATTGCTTACTTTTTCTTTCTTGAACTATATTAGTCCACACAAGTTCAAGTATAGGTTGCACTTATTATGAATAATAATAAATGATAAAAATCACATAAGCATGCAGCATATGTCCTTCTGTTAGTCATAGCTTCAAAATTTTAAAAGTTTACAGACACTATTAGGCCGAAATATGTTTTTTTTTTCCCCGGTAGGTACCCTCCTGGGTGTTAGCACTACTAGTCGCCAACACACTGCACTAAGACAACACCCTTAAATGCAACATGTTTTAGGCACGTTGGTTTTGCATTTTTTATGAATGCTACTTAGTGCGAGAAAATGAACATCAGACAATGAAAGCTGCGATCGTAAAATCCTTGAAGCATAATGAAGCCAAGCAGCACTCCGAAGCTTCAAATTTTAATGGAGCTATAATTTATATTACAGAAGTTGGGGAGGCAAACATCAATTTATTCAATAAGAACTAGTAGTGACATGCTGCTTTTTTTTTTCGCCTAACAAACTGCACAGCAGGTCAGAACACGAGGCATGAAGAGACGAGATCGGTTTGTAGCTGTCAAAATACAGCATTGAGCTACCTCATCTTCCAACTGACAGTATGCAAGCGTAGGGTTGAAGATTAACATAAAGAAAACAAAACCTGGCTCAAGAAAAGTTTACAAACGGCAGACCGTCAGTCAATATATAACCATACCATACGCTGACATGTTCTCACACAGGAAAATAAAAGAGTGTACTGTAAATTGCAAGGCTACAAACAGTGGCATAATTTGCAAGTCAAGAAAGATATCTCAACGAAACAGCAATGGTCTTGCAAGTTATCCAACTGCGGCAGAACGTTTAGAAACACTGTGGTAAACCAGCTTTTTATTGGTAAACTTAGAATGGCTTTGCTTTTTCCACTTGTTTTGGATTAGCTAGCCGCACATGGAACCATTCAACTGCTCGAAGAACGATGTGTTGATTAAGGTAGAAATGTTACATAAGCACCTAGTCCCATCTGCCTTCATCTGATACCACTATGCAACATGTTATGCTTACTGTGGAACTGAGACTAGGCATGAGAACATACACAATGAAAGTTAATAATATAATAATATGTGAAGTTTTTTATCCCAAAACCAAGATACAATTGTGAGAGATGCTGTAGTGCAGGGCTCCAGAAATTTTTACTATAAGGTGTCCTTTAGTGTGCACACAATAGAAGTTGGGTACTATTTTATTTACTGCAGCAAGGGTTGAAGGCATGAGAAGGAGGGGGGGGGGGGGGCTGTCAGAAGATATTACAACATCTTATCCCTTTGTGGCAGGCATTATGATAAAAGCTTGTCGAAAACTACAGACCCATCTCGCTAACAGCAATTTGCTGCAAGTTATTCGAGCACATCATATACAGTGAAACAGTTAAACACCTAGAGTACATCAACTTCCTCACTCCATCTCAGCATGGTTTCAGAAATAGACACTCATGCGTAACTCAACTAGTCAAATTCCAGCATTACATCGCACAATCTATAGACAGTGGCGTTCAAGTAGATGCAGTGTTCCTTGACTTCCGGAAAGCCTTCGACACTGTCCCACACAATCTGTTAGAATTCGCAATGTTCTCTGCAAACATAAACCTTAAAGTTATCAATTGGGTAAAGAACTATCTAAACGATCGACAGCAGAACGTAGTGCTTAACGGATCAAAATCATCTGTGGTAACCGTTACGTCCGCTGTACCACAGGGGAGCGTATCAGGACCTTTGCTTTTCCTGATTTATATAATTAGCATAGTCGATGGTATTACCATCACATTAAGTTATTCGCAGATGATTGTGTAGGGTTTAGAGTGATTAAATCGCACAAGGATGCTGAAATTCTGCAGCATGATCTGTACCGAATATCAACGTGGTGCCAAAAATGGAAAATGAGTCTAAACGTCCGTAAATGTTGCTGTGTATCATTCACCAACCGAATTAGTAAACTAGACACAAGATACGAAATAAATAATTCAATAATTAGCAATAAATCCTATTATAAGTACTTGGGCGTCTATTTTTCCGACAATTTCAAGTGTTGACATAACTGTGACCAAGGCAGGCCGGATGCTATACTTCATACGCAGAAATTTTAAGCAAGCTTCACAAACCGTGTGAAAACCCTTTATCTCATGTATGTAAGACCTATTTTAGAGTATGCTTGCGCAATCTGGGATCCCCATCAGCAATACTTGATTGACGCATAAAAAAAGTTTAAAACCAAGCAGCCAGATTTGTTAGCAACAACTATAATTCCTTTGCAAGCATCACAGAAATGAAATGAGCATTGAAATGGGAGACACTGATGATAAGGAGGCAGAAACTCAGGCTTAAATTTCTTCATTGTATATATTATAATGGAAATGCCATTAACCCTCTTGATTATCTGTTCACACCAACGTACGTCTCTAATCGTCAAGACCAATCACGAAAAATATTAGAATACCGTTACAAAACCCACTCTTTCGGTAGTTCTTCTTTCGTAAAAACAACACAGGAATGGAATCGTCTATCGTATGATCTCGTAAATGAAACTGATAATGAATCCTTTTTTTTTTTCATTGTAACAACTCCTACAATTTCACTGCCACTAAGAATGGTTTGCTGTATCGAAGCATGTGCGTTTTTTCAAATGCATGACTGTGACGTTTTCACTCACCAATATTCGAGTGTTTTTTTTTTCTCTTAAAATATTTTGAGTGTTGTTTTATTTGCTGAATCTATTGTTTTGATTGAAAACTATGTAGTCAAATTATTATGTGTATCTCCCCTACGTAATGCCTCACGGCGATGTAGGTGAAATGTAAATAAAATATTTAATAAATGATTATCTACATAAATTTATAAAATTGCCATTATTTGGTGCCAACGCTCAGTCGATCAAGCTTTAAAACAGTGGAAGTACAGGAATTATAGTTGATTTTATAATTAAATGTAATTACAACACAAATGATTATCTTAAAATTCTACTGTCAGTCATGCTATATTTCTTCATAGACTTATTTCAATGACCGGCTCAAACTACATGCCACAGTCACATGCTGGAAGCAAGCATTCTTAAACGGTAAAACAAAATATATATATTTTTAAATTTTACCGGAGGGTGGGAAGAGACAGGGGTTTATCTCCTTTTTGCCCACATTGCTTGAAAGGAACTGCCGGGCTCCAAATTGAGTTTAGTCATTTATTAGAATTCTGCTGAAACATCCCATTGCCAACGTACCGTTCATCGTGGTAGTGTCTTGCCAAAGGGGTCATGTGTAGTAAAAGACTTCAAACAGAATAGCTATAGTCGTTTAGGTAAAAGAACTGCTTAATTTACCATTAGCTGATTGACCGTACTTTTATCTTCCTAGTAGAGCACAAAAGTGGTGAAAGTCGCATCTCTGAGTGAAGATACCGTGCTATCGAAAAAGGTTGTAGAAGCGAGCCCAATAATTAAAAAGGCCATAGGTAATGATACATGCAGAAAGTTATAGGTAACTGGAGGTAAATATAATAATACTACAAAGCAACCCCATCGTCTTGTATTTCTTCAAACATCTTCTACACACCTCAATCCAGTGTGACATCACTGTGGGCAATGAAACAAGCAGTAAACTGGTCAGCATGGTACGCATGCTGCGATGGCTGCCACCTTAAGGTCGCGCGATGCAGGCTGCCTTCCTCGTGGAAACATTTACGCACCTGTCTGAGTGCCTCATGCACCCGTTTTCTCCAATGACGCCTCCCTATTCATCGTTTGCGAAACATGTTTTCCGTGGTTTCTGTTGTGCCGAGGTAAAATCATAATTGCTGGAGCAACAGTACAGGCCCGACAGAACAGGTATTTACATAGGTCACGACAGAAGTTACACTGCCTATTCTCGGGCTACACATTGTTTATCTGCACCAATGTGGTTTGTCATAGATGGCAGACTGCAATTTCCACGTTGGCAGAGCCATTTCCCTAAACATGCAGCGACAGACATTATCATTATCATTGTCGGCCTGTTTTAGTCTCCTGCAAAATGACAGCCTCTCCCAATGATCTCCAGTTTAAACTACCCTGCGAGAGCCTATTCCATTTTATCCCAGTGAATTTCTTGACTTCGTCGCTCCAATTAACCCACTTTTAGTACTAAGCTTTGTTCATTTGTACTTGATCACGAGCCTTCGAATGTAGCCAAAGTGTTTCATATGACAACTGGCATATCAATTAATGACAGAACTTTTGTCACAGTACAAAAATTGTTAAAATACAGAGTGGGCAAGATAGTAGGGTGATGCATCTACAGTGTTCTCAAAACGAAGCATCCAATTAAAAACGTATATAAGACATGATTACACAATTTCGAAAAGTGTGATACCAGAAACCAACATTAAAATATGAATGCTATCCACAGCATCATTTGCTTGTGTGATCTGTTCACTTTGATGTCAATGGACTCTAAGCTCAAGGGACACCCTACCAATGCACACTTTCATCTGGAAGGAAGTTTAATGCCTTGCTAATCTGCTTCGATTAAAAGATATAAAAAACTGCCCATGCTAGCTGCATGAAAGAAACAAGTAGAAAACTTAGTCAATTGCTCCAGGACGCATTTCAGTTGCAAAAAAATATAGCCATTACTGCACCAAGTGATGCAGATGCCAGGAAAAGGGACAGGTTCGAGGAAAAATCATCCCGCCACTTTAGCTAATTGATTGATTGATTTGTGGGGTTTAACATCCCAAAACAACCATATGATTATGAGAGACGCCGTAGAGGAGGGCTCCGAAAATGTAGACCACCTTCCACCACTTTAGCTAAAGAAGGTGCCACCACGCTAAATTAACTAACAAAAACGGTGTAAGCTTAGAACTGTGACTGTATAAAGCTCACACAATCTTCAAGACAAGTGAAGCTTTCATTCAGTCTCAGATCATTCACGGGCAAAAAAAATGTGGAGACATCTGCAAATTAAAATGCCCTAAACCGCAGGGCTGAGATTAAAGTGACATTCGTGTGTTTCAAAAGCAATCCCAGCAACAAGATATCGACAGAAACACACCCGACCTGCTGGTTGTAAGGGCTATTTTGCATGGCACGCTTGTAGTCAGAAAGCCCTTTTGTTGCCATACAGATAAAATATTTTGTGCAGTCCCCTCGAGAAGCCTAGATTACAGACAAAAACATGTTTGTGAACAGACGCACAATGAATGAGGCAGCATCTGCTTAGCATGGAGAGAAATATGCTCTTCGAAGACAATCCTTAACAGTTTCTAATCTTGGTACAGAAGATTGCATTTCTCCAACAGAAATCTACAAATTTGTAAGACTTGATCAAACCATTTGTTATTTCCCCAATCGACCTGTTTGCTAGCTCACAAGGTAAACAAATCGTTGCCTTGAAAACAAATTGGCAGCAAGAACCTCATTCCTAGACCATAATAAATTTTTATGATGAATTTATAAAGAATAATATTAACCATGATGGGACCTCTTGTAGTAGTAATATGTGGCAGTTAGGTGAGCATCAACTATTATTTTTTCTTTAACACCAATAAATAATGCAAGTTTTCTAATACGCCGCACTGAACTTTCCCTTGAAAAGATCAATCATTCTGCTCAAGCATACCTGGCTTCTCGAAGAAAGACTGACAACATATGATAGAAAAGGAATAAGGCAATGATAAACCTTTTCTTCCTCATAAAAGCAGACATAGTACCATGGTGCATTTATAATGAAGATTTTAAGTTTGGGTCCTACAAGTTACCAATGAAATCGGGAAATGATCTTTGTGTATATATATATATATATATATATATATATATATATATATATATATATATATATATATATATATATATATATATATATATTTAATTAAGTCCATGTGTCATATGTGCTATTTAAACCAAAAGCTTTTTCTAAGCGTACCATGTTCAACAAAATGTGCTTTCTTCCAATTACAATAATAGCAAGTGATGATCCCCCACATGCTGGTTTGGCTGTTAAGACTACAGATTTTAATAAAATGTTCAGAATGATTTCTTTTAAAAATAAACTTGCATCCTAAAAATGCGTACCAAGCTCTACAGAAGTGCCCCCAGATTCTGCTTCTATAAAAGGCCATTACCACTAGGATGTGGCTCTGAAACATTAATGTGAAAATGTACATTCTGGTATAACTTTGAATACAGCTAATCCTTTGTTTCTTGCTGATAAGAATGTTTCTTACTGTGAATAAGCATGTGCAAGCCGTTCACAGGACGAAATTTCATTCTTTCCCATTTTTTTTCGCATTGGCGAAATTCTCTCTAGTATCACGCACACATATTTAATTGATCCTTAAGTGACAACTCACGAGCCTCCCCCAAAGAGCCCAAGAAAAAACTGCAATGCAATGCAACTGACAATAGGCTGACTGTAATGCCAACAGAAACTTGTAATAGAAGGCACTCTTAGACTGTGCTATCACCCGACACTTCACAAGCAACAGGACGTCTCACCGGTCAAACCTTTTGAGACCATTGCAGCGTTAGTCATTTCTCAACAACCCATCTAGGGTTTCTTTCTTTAGCTGCAAATGCCACTTAAAAAAGGCGGCTGTCCTCTACAATGCCTCTCTGCAAAATAATGAGTCACATGCCCGTGTCACGAATGCTGGCTTCAGCGTAAGCTGGCATATACGTGCTTTCTTGCTGTTTATGCACTTGGTGATGGCGACACATTCTGCAGTGAAATACTGCAGCTTCGGCCGCGAGCATAACAACTTCCCTTTGTTTTGAGACGGTGAAGCAAGGTGGCACAACCTTCCCCTTCAGACTTCTGCTCGTGGATGTTCCATCACTTGTTGTAGGGTGCAAGGGCAAGTGATGGCCAAAGAACAGCATGTGCAATGAGTAACAATGGAACTAACTCTACATGGCTGTATAGATATTATCGACTGTGCATCACATCGACGTGCACATTATTTTTGCATGATTTGCAGCCTCAATTGATTGACTGACATGTGGGGTTTAACGTGTCAAAACAACCATATGATTATGAGAGACGCCTGATTTGCAGCCTCAACTGAGCTGCTCAAGATAAGTATAGAAGGAGAAGTGCAGCTTTATACTACGCAAGCTCAGCTGTACAACAAATAGTGCTTTCAGTGGCATCAGTTTGGATCTACAGGTCGTCATCAGTGCAATGTTCTCAAAACTCTGAACAAGTTTTTGCAAGATACAGAACTTGACAAAAAAAAAAAAAACAGTCAGCAAATAACTTTTGAGCTTTGAAAGTTTCGATCCATCATCGACTTCATCCTAATCATCATCACCACCCTCTTCCCTTGCCTAACGCTGAGTAGCAGGAAAATTAATTCAAGCCGACCTCTCAGCTTTTCTCGCATAATAAACCTCTCTCTGTCATACAGCAGCCTCAGCAATATATTGTAAGTACTGAAGCTACAGCAACAGTCAGTGACCTATACAATGGGCATGATAGACATGATACAAGTGGATGACCTACTGAAATGTGTTGTGCAAGTAGCAATGTTGCCATGCCAGAACTACTGGCATACAAGATGCACCATTGAAGCCATTAGGAGAAGTTTTGTTCTAAAGTACTATTGCAACATGTGGGTGCAAATAATCCAATGCTCTTGCATGAGCAACAGTTGGTCACTCACTTGGGGCCACTTATTTTTGAGCATTTAGAATAGATCTAAGCACGGGGGGGGGGGGGGGGGTTTAAAGCTCCCTGGCCGTTATGCCATGCATTCCTACGGGAGCGTGGCCTGGGAACTTTTGACACCCCCTCTAGATCTTAGTCCATGAAATCATACAAGTATGGTTGCGCACCAAGAGCATTGTGCGCAACCAGAGCTATGTCATAGTTATAAGCTGAAGAGCCATAGTTATACATTCCAAGCACGAACAAACTCGCCAAGCAGTAAGTTTTCATGGAAGAATCATTTTATCCCAGTTGGCCATGACCTTAGCTGTCAAAAGAAAGGAATATACCACGGCAACTGAGTATCCCCCTACACTGACGTATACGTAACAAATGACCTCCCAGGTATACGAAATTAGGCTGAGAACGATCGTGCAGCAGTAATTGAATCCTTCATCCGCAGCAGTTTAAGCGGTAGCAGTCTCAAGTCATAGGAGCCACTGATTTGCGCGTTCTTTGCAAAAAGAAAGGCCTCGGTAGGGCACACGAGCTGGCGATGAAGGCATGCTAGGCCAACGCGTGGTTTCGTTATTCCGCAAGCCTATCCGTTTCCGCAGATAACCGCACGCCCACTTCCGGCATAACATACCAGGACGCCGGAAGGAGGCGACGACTGAATATTACGGCAAAAGTGTTTATTGCCGCTATCGCGGTGGTCGAGACGCCAGCTTTCTACTCTGACACGAACAAGGTGACGTCATGATCTTTTTTTTGTCTCCGATTTTTAATCCTAGGGGTGACGGTACAGAGAGTCGGAGAAGATCGCCAGATGCAACGTAGGCTGCCAACTCATACTTTAGCGCTCAAGAAACGCGAGGCAGTTGACAAGTTATACAGAACAAAACGGTCCTTACTACATAGACGGGAGCGCGGTACGTACTTCGACAGCTGATAGCAAATCCTAATATATACCATTCACAGCCGATAAATTCTGGAAGAGAAACAGTACCGAGAGCTTTATCGATTTCATTTTCGAGTGGGCACGTGAGAAACTACTCGTACTACGGCCGATTTGCCCTCGCCAGTCGATCCTCGCAAGGGCACGCTCGATCTAATCTACCGCCGCACGCGCGCGCACTACACACACACACGACAACGCTATCAACTCGGTCGCGCCTTTGAAAATCGGCACGCGAACCAAGCCATCAGCGGGTCACTGCCACTGGGGCAGGTGTGAAGAAAACAAGAGGAGAGCGAGCGACGTAGTTGCATCATGCTACGGGCGAGCAGCCTTGAGAACGTGCCTCGCAGCACGAGAGAGACAAGCACCAACAACAGCGCTCGACGGTGTGCATCGATACTCATACAGGAGACCAGAACGCAAGCACACACCTTTTCTTTGCGGGTTGCCGTGGGGGACGCCTACGCAGCAGACCGCTTGACGCCGCCACAGTGGAAGGAGGAGGGCCCGTGGAAAAACACCGCGTGACCCCAGAGATGGCTACAAGGGCCGATGCCTTGTTTCTTGCTGCAGTAGTGATTTCCAGGAAGAATTGAGAGGGGCTGCGCCATTCAGTTCCTTTTCGTGTTTTAATTCTTTTATTTCCGTCATTCCCCCTTCCCCACACCAAACGCCAAACCAACCAAGGTTTATTACGCTCATTTTTCGTTTCATTTGCTTGTCTCTCCCGCTCTCGAGGAACCGTGGTCGGTCGCGTTCATTCTTGCCAAAGAAGCGGCGGCGGCTGCGAGAAAAAAAAGGAAGCCTCCCACGATCTCACCCCACCCCGAGCACCCCGAAGAAAAACCGCTGGCGCCGCGGGAGCCAATCCTACCTTGTCAGCGAACACTGCGAATGTGTGAGACTATCCGCACGAAGAAGCGGGCATCAGCGAAGCGTCACACCACCACCACCATTGTCGGGATACAGGCAACGACACGGCACCCACACCACCGCACCGTTCGAGCGTACGCCGAACATTGAACAGAAGCTCAGCTGGCGAGCAGGCGGCTGCGCAGACCCACCATGTGACCTCGAGAAACGACTTTCCTAAAACAGCTTAGTAGCGCTAGAGATAGCGGCTCCCGGAAAACCCCGCCTGTGCAGAAAAACATCCTAGAGCCAGAAGTAACGCTTTTAGCGCCACTCTGCAAACACTGCAACGCGTGGCAGCGGCGCCTCGAGCGCATTTTCGATCTCTTTTCCGCACAGCTGCAAAGTTACGACACGATTTTGTTCATGTCACTGAGAACGCAAGTTGCACTACATTTATCTACTGTTTATGTGACGACACAGACGCTACGGCCAGTCAAGACGTAGGGGGCTCGCTTTTGCAAGTGACGTTTGCAGCAGCGCCCAATGGCGAGCGCCTAGCAACCACGGGAGCCTCTGTTCTCTCCCCCCATTTGCTGTGTTTACTTCCACGCAATGCTGCGGGCCGCATGCGCGCGCCGTCGGTAGCTGTTGCCGGTGCTGTTGCCAGTGCGGCACGAGCTACCGTGCACGCTGCCGCGAAACCTTCCGCGTGGGGACGGCGTGGCAGCGGGTCAAAAACGGGTGCGCGTTTTTGCAAGGATGAGAACTATGTTGCTCCGCGCTGATTTCGCGGTACCGCAACGTAATGCACTGACGTTTCCCATAACTTCAGCACATTTTTTGAGCGCATTTCGTTCGAATTTAGGCTGACCACTGCGAAAAATCCAACTGTGTTCTTTCAACCACACGCACTCGTTCCTTGATATGAATCCAATTTCTATTGAGCGACAGAAGGAAACGAATCTACTGATTTCTGACCGTTGTCACATGGTAGCGCAATTAAAATCTTTATACTTGAGTGAAACGAACACGCCAGGGGCGTGGCTGGGCCAAGACGAGAGCTTTATTGCGATAGCGCGGGTTAATGTAGCGTTGTGCGAGAGGGGTTAAGGGGAAGGGAAGGAGAAGAAGCAGTGGTGATAACGGCGGCTTCGGCTGGCGTGACGTCACGGATACATCATTCCGCTCCCCCTACGGTGAGTAACGGTCTGGGGGTTTGCGTTGCCGGCCCGAGCGACGCAACACCGGAGTTGAGGGGCTCCCGGCGATCTCGCTCCTTGTTGGCGCTCGCCTCGGTGTTCCTCCTGCTAGGGCCCCGCCGGCAGTTTCGAGGCACCGAGAGTCACCGACTTCTCCCTGGTCATGCTCCAACTCCCGTGGCTTCACCTGGTCGCTGTGGCGCCTAATGGTTTCCCCCTCCGGACCATCGGCATTCACCAGGCGGGCTCCGTCTGTCGATGTAATGCTGGCTGGAGTCCACGGCTCGCCTCGCCCGAAGTTCCTCACCCAGACTGGCTCCCCGGGCTGCCACCCATCGAGGGGGGGACGGTCAACTGGTGAGGGCGGAATGGACACTGCGTTGTCCAGCCTGGAGCGAAGATCGTAGCCCATTAGGAGTTGCGCTGGTGTCCGGCCCCCGGCCTGCGGCGTCCTGCGGTACCTGTGCAAAATCCTAGCCAGGCGGGTTTTCAGTGACCCTTGTACATTCTTCTTCAATGAATACTTCACCGTACGAACCGCCCGCTCCGCGAGCCCATTGGACTGGGGGTGATACGGTGCTGTTCGGAGGTGTACTATGTTATTCAGCTTCGTGAAGGTGTTAAATTCCCAACTCGTAAACTGTGGGCCATTATCGGATACCAGCGTCCGGGGCAACCCGAATGTACTGAACAAGGTGCGCAGAGCCTCTATGGTGGCGTGTGTGGTGGAACTCTTCATGGGTATCGCTTCTATCCACTTACTATGTGAATCCACCACAATCAGTAGCATGTGACCATCGATCGGCCCCGCAAAATCGATATGCAGCCTTGACCAACGCTCATCCGTTTCTGGCCACGCAACAGGGGGTTTCTTTGGGGGCATAGGGGCAGCTTGGATGCAACTGGTGCAGGACTTAACCATGTGCTCAATGTCATTATCGATCCGGGGGTACCACATCAAGGAGCGCCCTAGCCGCTTCATTGAGCAAATCCCTTGATGAGTATCATGCAGCAGACGTAACATCACTGCTCGGGCACTCTTAGGGACGATCACTCGATGGCCCCAGTATAGAAGCCCATAACTCCCCGTTATCTCAGCTTTCCGGTTGAAGTATGGCATCAAGTGCTGGTCCTTAGGCCCCAAATTTCTTGGCCATCCCTCCTGCACCCATTTTTGCACCTTTGCTAAATCGTCATCAAGCTCCGTGAGAGTGCCCAGTTGCTTCGCAGACATGACACCATCATTGAGGGTCTCCGTGAGCAGGACATACTCACCGTCCACAGTTTCTTCCTGCGTCTCTGGCTGGGAAGTTGCTGACGTGGGGAGTCGGCTGAGGGCATCTGCTGGAATGTTGTCTTTCCCGGGCTGGTGTTTGATGACGTAATCGTAGGCGCTCAGCAGCAGGGCCCACCGCTGGATTCGCGCAGCGGCCATCACGGGCACTGGCCTGTCTGGGTGAAAAAGTGCAACAAGCGGCTTATGGTCCGTCATCAATGTGAAAGTATTGCCGAGCAAGTATTGTCGGAATTTCGACGCACCAAACACAAGTGCCAAGGCTTCACGCTCCAGCTGCGAGTAATTTTTCTCAGCTCCAGTCAATAACCGAGAGCGGAACCCTATGGGCCGAAGTACCCCGCCCCCGACATCGTGTGAAAGCACTGCGCCTATTCCGTCCGGGGAGGCATCGCATTCCAGACTAGCGGCTTGTGTGGGTCAAAATGCGCCAGAAAGTCTGCGGATTTCAGAAGGTCTTTCACACTGCTGAATGACTGCTGTTGAGCGGTATCCCACTTCCACTTAGCTTCCTTCCGGAGTAGTTGATATAGGGGTGCCATGGCGGTCGATGCATTGGGAAGAAACTTGTGGTAGTACGTTACCATGCCGAGGTAGGACCTTAATTCTGCGGAATTCCGTGGTGCCTGAACCTTAAGGATGGCGTCTATGTTTTCCGTCTTTGGTTGAAGACCTCGAGCGCTGATTCGATGCCCCAAAAAATCCACCTCTAGTTGGCGGAACTTGCACTTGTCTGCGTTCAGGCGCACGCCGTATTCCCGGAAACGCTTGAATACTTCGTGCAGGGTGGTGCAGTCATTGCGTTTCTCTGCCACGATGACGTCGTCTAGGTAGACCTGAACACCCGGAAGTCCCTGCAAAATGGTCTCCATACGCCGTTGGAACACGGCCGGCGCGGACGCCACTCCAAAAGGCAGGCGAGTAAAGCTGAACAGTCCCTTATGCGTGTTTATGGTCGTGAGTTGCATGGCTTCCTCATCCAACGGAAGCTGGTTGTATGCCTCCCGCAAGTCTATCGTGGTAAAAACTTCACCGCCATTTAATGTAGCCAGGATATCCTCCACCCGTGGCAACGGATATTGCTCAGTGCGACAGGCTTTGTTGACCGTTAGCTTAAAATCGCCGCAAAGGCGGATGCAGCCATTCCGTTTCACTACCGGTACCACTGGCGCCGCCCACTCCGCATGAGGCACCGGTACAATAATACCCGCGCCCGAAAGGCGGTCCAGTTCCGCGTCGACCTTTGGCCGAAAAGCATACGGAACTTCGCGTGCTTTCCAAAACTTCGGCACCACGTTTTCTCGCGTCTCGAAGTGTACCGGTGGCCCTTTTATGAGCCCTAAACCTGGCGCGAACACATCAGCGAATTCTGCTAGCAACCGGTCCACGTTAACGTCGTCAGCACCGAGTAACGGCAGTTGCTCACCTGACGTGTTCACGTTCATTACCGGTGCCTCGAGCATGTGGAACGCTTGAATCAGGTCGCGTCCGCAGAGGTTTGGGCCGGAGCAACCAAGGACTTGCAAAGATCCAGCCGTCGACTTGTTTCCGCACGAAACCTTCAGCTGAAGTTGTCCCCGCACTGGAAGCCGTCCCAGGAAGCAGGTGAGTTTCAATGGCGAACCACGCAGCTTCGGCCACACTGTTTTGTTCCGCTCATATGTGGGCCACGTGATGACCGAAACCGGCGAGCCTGTGTCGACCTGCATGTTCACTGGAACCCCACCACAATCCAAGGTGCGCACGATGGGTTGCGTAATGCCGATGTGGCCGATGTGACTGTCCGCTGCCTCCAGCGCGAACATACCGTCCGTGCCAGTGTCTTCCTCCCGCGACAAGGCTTGTACTTGGCGTTCTGGTGGTACCACCCCGAACCCACTCTCACGGCGGCAACAGGCTCGAGCGATATGACCTCGTTGTTTACACTTGAAGCATGACGCCGAGCGGAAGCGGCAATCCTCGGGTCCGTGCCCTTTTGCTCCGCAGCGGTAGCACCCAACAATCTGTGGCCGGCTTCGTGGGCGATAGGACTGGCCTCCCAGCGCATGCACACTTGCCTCAGCGGTGGGGCTTACTATCTCTTGTGCGTCGGCCTCGGCCATTTCGGTAGATATCGCAATTTCTTCCGCTTCGCTCCTCGTCAGCTGTGGTTTCGCGAGTAGCTGCCGACGCACTCCGACGTTGTGCAGACCACACACGATGCGATCTCGTAGCATTCTGTCCAACGAAGCACCAAAATTGCAGGTGTCCGCTATCTGTCGAATCGCCACGACAAAATCCTTGACCGGTTCGCCGGGCAGCTGATTGCGGGTGAAGAACTTATAAGACTGTGCTATCTCGTTCGGTTGCGGCGAGAAGTGCTGCTTAAGCAAGGCTATCACTTGTGGGTACGAAAGTTCATTCACCTTATCCGGAGCACAACGTCCGCTCAGTACGTCGACGGTGTGGGTGGACAGTGCAGTCACCAGCAGGGCCCGCTTCTTGTTGTCTTCCGTGATGCCATTTCCCTCAAAGAAGGCTTCCAGCCGAACCTGGTACGCGGGCCACTTGTCGCTCGCCTCGTCGAACTGCGGCGGGCTGGCGTATCCTCCCGTGGGTGCGGCGGTCATGACGGACGGAGTTGCCGCACCGCTTTCATCCCATCCTCGTCGCCACTGAAACGAACACGCCAGGGGCGTGGCTGGGCCAAGACGAGAGCTTTATTGCGATAGCGCGGGTTAATGTAGCGTTGTGCGAGAGGGGTTAAGGGGAAGGGAAGGAGAAGAAGCAGTGGTGATAACGGCGGCTTCGGCTGGCGTGACGTCACGGATACATCATTGAGGAAATGAGGAATACATAGTACAGTAGGTTTCTGTGAATCACATTTTATTGAATTACTCACGCCTGAAACGGCGTAGCCACTTCAGAATGTCCCGTTTGGCGAATGCATCTGTGGTGCAAACCGTGCAACCATGGCCACTAGGACGAGATATCGATCGACAAAATCTTCCACGGAGTGCGCCAGCGTGTTTCGTTCACATTTTCCACTACGAGAGAGGAGTTTTCCGAGAACGTAGGGTTAACCGCGCTCTCAAGGCATATCATTAGCCTACAAAACACTGCATATGAACACCGCTGGGAACCAAGCAACACAGGCCTTTGAGACTCGTGCATGATTCTGCTCTATTTATTATGCTAATTCCTAACCATCCTATTCGTCATCAAATTATTTCTCTTCGCTCTTTCGCAATATTTCTTTTAAGCTTATATTTTGCTGCTAATATTTTATAATGTGATTATTTCTGCATATTTTTGGTTCTGCTACACGCTGTTTTACTTTTGTCATACTTATTCGGCCTTATTAATGTGTAATATGTCACGTCTATATTGCCGTATTTTTTGTTACTCTTGTCTTCTGTTTTAAATTTATGTCGTTCTGTTTAAATGTTATTCCGAAATTTCTGGTGCCATTTTTGTGTATCATGGCATATCTCATTAGTTTACATTTTTTGCGCATTGTATCTCACTCCCCTCAGCAACACTTCGGCAATTTCAAACTTAAATAATGAATAAAGAAATTATGTGGTATTCATTCATCATGTTAGTATTTAAAAAAAAGAAGTATGCGAGCTAGAGCGCGTCCCGCAGGACCTTAATGAACTTATTTCAATCAATCAATGCATGTCACCCTTGAAAAGTTATTCCAGTCTATCATGTAAAACAATGTAATTTTGTCACTTTATTTCTTGGAGAATTACGCAGTGCGAAAAATAATCATGCGTAATAGGCGTGTGTTCAAATTAAGAAATCACTGTCAAAATATTGCAGTGAAAACATGCAATTATTAACCAAACAAAGGAGCTTATATTGGTTATTACGTCACCATGAGGCCTTCTTACGTTGACTTCAGATATGCTGGGTTAATCTTTCGTTGATATATCACGAAACAATAACAGTCGTTCCTATTCACACGTGACAAGTTATTTTATAACACCAATGATGAAGCAGTCCAGCATACATGCTTTTTCAGAGCTCTCTAGGAAATTTATTTGCATAATCTGTTTTTTCGTTAAACGTTCTATTGATATGAAGTGTGTTCCATTTTTTTTTTCTGTTGAAGCAGTCGATCTCTTTTTATGTGATTCTTAAAGGTAAAAAAAGAGAAAAGTGAGCCCCGTAACTGCATGCATCAGAGTGCGACACCTCAACGGTAGCTCACAAGGGATGGGGGTAAGGAGGAATTAAAAGGATAGGATTAAAAGGTATATATAGAGAGATGAAGGAGAAAGCGCGGCACAGGGGCAGCGAGCAACGGAAGTAAAGAGGAGATAGGAAAGATGGACACGGTAGCAGGAGTCCGAGGACGGGGCACCACTCAGCGAGAGCTCATGTCGGCGTCAGGAGATGGCTTAAAGAGAGCCTAGTCGGCCAGAGCTGCGCTGTCGTCGGAGATCGCGGGGGCACAACCGGTGGGCACGAAATCCAGAGAGCGATTCCCAAGCAGTTGATCTTCGAAAAAAGGAGCGTGATACACACAACGTATTTCTCCGTGCTCAATTCGAGTTCACTAATTAACCATTCACTCAAAAAGACACCTTGTAATTGAAAAATTGACTCGAGCCTACTGGAGCCACAGCCTTTAGCAGAAGTCTACGCCCCAACTTTCAAGATCTTTTGCGCAAAATATTTATAGTAAAATTGATTGAGTAATTGATTTATTAACATCATTATTTATACATGATCTCCTTATAGCATGTGGCTAGGCTGCATAGTCCAGCAGTTCATTGGTTATCGCTGCCGTGTTGACCCTCGCCACGATCCAGTGATGGCAGTCAAGCTCATTGCTGAGCTGAACGTCCCCCTTTTCTTTCGAGGGTTACGGAAAGGGTCAAATAAAGAAAATATCGATTGACGCGCGTGCTAACCTAGGTCATGTAAGCCAAAGGGTACAATGTTATCGCTGCATGCTAGAAAACGTTTTGGGATGAATGCTGATTGCAGTGACCATTGACTTTCATAGCGCTTTTCAAACACAGATGTATATATTCAAACACAGGGCGTGCGGGCATGGACGCAAGAACGGAGTCAGTGCAGCACGGTCGTCGACTAACATCCGTTGTTAATCGACGCATATGTTGCCTTCTTTCGTCTCTATGTGGTTTCACATCCTGTTCGTTAGTTCAGCTCTCTTTTTCTAACATGTCTTCATAGTGGTATACTGATCCGGCGAGAACAGCTGACGAAAGATGGTGAGCTGTCTGTACCAGCGCTTGCGATCCCGTGTGTGAGAGGCTTTAGCGACGTGAAATGTATAACCGCCGCCAGCTGATGTTGTCATCGTCAACATAGTCATCACATGATTATCTCAGGATGAAACATAAGTGGGCCGTGGATATACATCGGTACTACAATAAATACGGTGATGTGCAATGAAACTGGAAGGAGGCAAGCGCATCAGAGCTGAAGTTCGAAAACAAAACCAACTGCGTGACGTCAGATGTCTTGTCGTGGTTAGAATATCGGTTGGGCATCTCTTGAATGAAACTCCTAATCATCGCATTGGCTCCTCCACTAAAACATAGGCAGTGCATTGCAAGTGAGGTGGGCATACAAAACACAAAACTGGCCATAAAAATGTGGAAATACGACAAGGAAGAACTATTCAAACAAAAAAGCTGTGTGATAACAAAAAGGGCAATGTTTTGCCTGTTTGAGGTTCTAGATGGATTATGGCGAAAACATACCGCTGGGAGCTTTCGCAGCGAGGGGGGGGGGGGGGGGGCTTTTTATTCGTAACGTATGACATGGCACAACGCAGGATACAGGACGAAACACTTCAAGAAGCAAGCGTGGACGGTGCTGTTGTTGTAGTCAGCGCTGTTCGTGTTTGCGTCTTCAAGTGTTTCATCCTGTATTCTGCGCTGTACTATTCCATACGTTATGAATCAAGAACAACTAATTCAACTGTGCGTTTTGTTGATATGCCCACTGCATCAATTAAGGTCGGTGAAGACTGAGCTCAATGTAACGAGATGCTCAATCCAGCGCGACACTTACACGACGTTCACCTTTACGGACGCTCCATTTAAAAGTAAAATGAAGTAAATTGATCCGCAGTCGATGAAATTAAGAGATGTTTAGAGCACTGGTGAAAAGAAAACAAACAAGTGGTAGCTTTGGCATGAGGGCGTATCGATGTATGAATGCGATAGCAACTAATCGAAATGTTATGGGAAACAAGACAGGTTGTCCTTCACAAGGAACGTGCCATGTTTGGGGCTATAATTTGGGCATTTTACTGAACATCATGGTGACTGTGAGGGCAAAAATGTGTTGATAGTGTCCGTATAACTCATAATCACCCGAAAAAAAAATCACAGCAAGTCCACGGAATGAATGATGATGAGTAGGGCGAAGCATCGATCAATCCGTCCGAGCTTCCGTTCGTGTGTCCGTCCTTCCGTACGTGCGCATGTCCGCGCGTCAGTCCATCCGTACGTTCACCCGTTCGTGCGCCCATCCGTCTGCTTGTCTGTCCATCCGTGCGTCTATCTAGTGAGCACTCCAAGTAGCGCCATCTCGCTTCTTTTTTATGATATATTCATCATACCGTCATCCAGTGGACAATTCAAGGACTAAAATAGAGTATGTACGACATTTCTGCTGCGAGCGCTTTGTTAACACTGAGAGCGTGATAACGACGCCGTGCTGCGTTTTTCGCAACATGTGGACGTGCGGGTATACGTGCCACAGGTTACTAACTATATACGACAACGGGGGACGCACATAAAAACGTTGGCAGATCTACGTACTGTGGGAATCGATGCGAAGCACGAATGAGGAATTGTCATAGCTCACTTTAAAATGAGCGCAACGTTACGAGGAGGACGTAAATAACGCTGCACATGACTTCCATGCCATCATGATTATTCTGTTCGGACGTGTCATTTACCTTCGTCGTCTACTCATGTCAAGTGATACCAAATTTGGTAAATGTTTAGCTAGCGATAAGGCCGCGAGTGCACTATGAGCGCAGCATGAAGTCATGTTTTACATGACACGTATATCAAGATTATCGTGTTTGGACGTTTCCTTTAACTTCATCGTCCATTCATGCCACGTAATGCCGAATTTCGTATATGTGGAGCTAGCGAAACGGCCGCGAACACGCTATCAGCGGAGCGTGTAGTCATGTTTTACATGACACGCATATCATGATTATCGTGCTTGTACCTGTCATTTATCTTCAGCGTTTATTCACGTCACGTGATACCAAGTTTGGTACATGTGGAGTTATAGAAAAATGACCGCGAGCATGCTATGAGCGTAGCACGTAATCATGTTTCACATGACACGCATATCATAATTATGTTTGCGCCTGTCATATACATTCATCATCCATTCACGTCTCGTAATACCAAATTTGGTGTATATGAAGCTAAATGACCGCAAGCGCATCATGAGCGTGGAATGTAGTCATGTTCTTACATGATACGCATGTCATGATTTCCACGTGAGAACGCACCACTTATGTTCGCCGTGCAGGTATGTCTACCATGCCAGTTTTGCGAAATGTCTTGTGAACGGAACCACCGCAGGAGCAGCAAGACCTTGACATGTAAATCATGACAACCATGACATACATGTCATGATTTTCATGTCATGACTAGTCATATATTGTCTTCATACAGTCATGTTATGCCATACCAAGTTTGGCATTGATACCATTGTCGAAACGGCCAGGAAAGCTAAAAGTCGTAGGCGGCTGATAGCTAGCTAGCTAGCTAGCTAGCTAGATAGATAGATAGATAGATAGATAGATAGATAGATAGATAGATAGATAGATAGATAGATAGATAGATAGATAGATAGATAGATAGATAGATAGATAGATAGATAGATAGATAGATAGATATGCTCAAAGTCGCCGAAGTTCGAAGTTTGCTTAGAAATGCTTCGCATTTAAAAAAAACATGGCTGATACCTTTTTTTTAAGGTATCGGTATAACAGAAAAGTGAAGCGTGTCTTCACCAAGGTAGTTGAGCATTTAGTTTCGTTCATTGTTTTGCCACTAGGGCAAAGGGACAAATGATTCAACAACAAATTTGCAATGTTACGCGAAGAGCGGCAAGCAGCTAGAAACTTACAGTGCGCACGAAATGGGCATACACAGCACGAGAGCGGTGAAACAAGCGTCTCACCTCGACACTGTTAGGGATGGGAAGGAAGTTGCTGATGGCATCCCACCGCTGCCACCAGTTGTTGCGCGTCGCGGCGACCGCAGTCTGCGGGTAGCGGGGCCGATCGCCGTCGCTCCGTCGATCCAAGGACTAGGGGAGAGCTTTGAGCAAACTTAACGGGTTTATTTACATCTTTACAGTGAGTTGTCGAGATGACAGAAGAGAAGAGAAGAACGTTGGGCGAGGCCCTCCACGCCCTTTTTGTTGACTCCCGTTCCCTATAGGTCCCTAGGTTGGGGATCACTATATAAAACAATGCGGACCAATGGTGATGTGGCAGTTCCTCTCAATGAAGTACCGCCCATCATGTCTGTTCATAGAGGCACAACACAAGCTTGCACATACACACACACTCTTGCCACTAGTCGCAGCGCTGCTGTAGAACAGGGAGGGGGAGAGCGGAAGACGCACGGGCGCCTCGACCCCTTTGATGCCGGCCGCGGGCTGCGTTCCCACGAGGAGATCTTAGCGCGGCCTTTTGAGAGGTGCCAGGTTCGTGGAATTCTCTGGGGAGAGCCCTTTGACCAGCGCCGTCGTGGTCTGCCGGTTAACGCGCTAACGATGCGTGGCTGGCCCAGGCGGGAGATAGAGCGGCGGCTCCAAAACCCTCTTTGGCGACATTCCACCCCATTGGCGCCGCTGTCAATCAGTGGGCGCCGTCTTGTGGGGCCGGCCTCTGTTGCTTCCTCCGTCCAGCCGTGGTGAGACTGTCCTTTTGGGCACTAATCCGGCGTGGCAAATGACCCGCTGGGTCAAGGCATAGCTTGATCGCTACAGCTCCTCCGCCGACGGGAAGATCTCGGACGTCGGGTAGTATCAGCTGCTCGACGGGAGAGATCACAGTAACCGCAGTCTCCCAACACCATGGAAACCACAAAGACCAACCGCTAGAACCAGGAAGCGCCGGCAATGAGTTTTCGGCAACCAGGCTGGTCTTTCAAATGTGCCACAATGCACCTACGCTTTTTTTTAAAGTGACAACCACACTAATACTCTTGCCCATAGCTAAAAATTTCGATTATTCAAAAGACCCCTTAAAATCATTACGGAAAAACGCCCCTCAAGTGAACACAAAAGTAATCTTAGG
This sequence comes from Rhipicephalus microplus, assembly GCF_013339725.1. Classification (NCBI taxonomy): domain Eukaryota; kingdom Metazoa; phylum Arthropoda; class Arachnida; order Ixodida; family Ixodidae; genus Rhipicephalus; species Rhipicephalus microplus. Next base: position 63,604,310 of record NC_051173.1, on the reverse strand, counting down.
TGCAATACTTATCAAAAGCACCCCACAACACTTGCACTGGTTTATGCTAAAACCGTGCGCCAATTGTTCTCAATTCTCATAGCGCGTAACGACTACACCGTGTCACGCCAAGTTTAATCATTTTACGAAATCATCTGGTCTATGTTAATATCTTCTTCCTTAAATGCCAATTCAAGCCACATCCACATGACAGTAAAGGCATATGATATTTCACTAAACCTTTGAAACACTGAAAAAATATAACATTTTTCCTTAGTTTTTACCCTCTCGGTATATTTGTACTAATGATTAAATCACTTTTAATAACCTTCATCCTTTAGCTCAGCGGTTTTTCTTTAAAAAAATTAACACCGAATCTTGTAACCTACAAACTTTAAAAGACTTGAATACGCATCTTGACGTACCACTGAGTAACAATATTTAACACGCCTGTGCAAAAGTTACTCGAACTGACCGTTCCCCCTTTCTCAACTAGATTCTTTTGAATCGCACCCGATGGGGTCGTGGTCCCGGTAGTTTTCGAGCATGCCAGAAGCTACAAAATGCCCCAACTCTAAGCAGTGCACTGCCGTCACACCTCATTTTCCACTTCGGCCTGTTCCCCTCAGGAATTTGAAAGGGACGTGAGGAGCAGGGGTGAAACCTGTGCCGTTTTTCTTTTGTGTTCTCCCCTACGCGGTATTTAGCCACTCTGGGCTTTCGACTTTGACCCACCGGGCAAGGCCGCTTTCCCGAAGTCGTCGAGCGCAACCGCGCTTTTCGTTGGGGTAACGCACCTCGTTTCCCCCCTCTACACCTGTCTCGCCGCTGGCGCCTCCATGGACGCCGCCAGGGACGTTTCCTGAAACGGAATAATGGCCTACCCTTTCGTCTTTCTCGGGACAGAGTGGGACCTGCCCTAGGCTTAGGCGGTGCCGAACGCTTCCGCTTCTTTCTTTTTCGGCGATGTTTGCTTGCCTCTTTTCTCTCGATGCCATCATCATGTCGCGTCGTGACCTCAGGAGTTGGGAAGCTCGTTGGAGCTGGTGCTATGTCTTGCCTCCCGCTAACGCTTTTCGAATTCTGCGTCACGACGGACTGTCGGGCCAAATTATCTTTGCCAACGCTGATGAAACCATTAACTGGGCCCTCTCCGATGGCATCGCTGCACTCCTGAAGCATCGCGTTCTCTCTCTGATTAGCCACTGTGCTAACCCTATCTGCATGTGATGATCTCGAGACGTCCTCTCGAGGCATGAGGATGGTTTCCAACTCCTTACGGAGCCCACTATGGCTGCTCGCACACACCTCATCCCCGCGAGGACCGTCTTTCGATACTGTCTCTACCTCGAGACCGGCCAAGACCTCGTTCTCTACATGCTCTACATTGATGCATTCGAGAATATGCGGGTCCTTTTCTAGCGCGATCTCTGGTTCTTGCGCTTCCTGACGCGCCTCGCTTTCAGGCTCCCGTCTTTCAGCTTCGCACTTTCTTTCAGACTCTTGCCTGAGCTGCTCTTCTTTTCTACAGACAGAAGTTCCGAATAACCTGAGCATTTCTGCCTTAACTACCTCGTAGTTGTTCGCGTCCTGCTCACTGAGTCGCGCAACAGCTTCATCTGCCTCACAAGGCAGAACTGTTAGTAGCCTTTGACACCATGTGTCTCGCTCAAATGACAGTTCCTCGCACTTCCGCTCAAATATCCTAAAGTACCAGCCAATATCTCCTGAATCTGTATATGGCTGCATGTACCTAGACATCCAGTACTCGGCCTTCAAGTTGCGATAAGGTACCACTTACTGGGGACTACTGCCTGACCTCTTTCTCAACTCGAGTTCTCGTTTGCGGATCGCAATCTCGTGCTCCAGTCTTTCTATTTCACGCTCGCTTTCTAAGCGGCGTTTCTCTCTCTCAGACTGCTGTCTTTTTGTTTCATGCTCGCATTCTAAGCGACGCTCCTCACTTTCGCACTCACGCTTTTTCTCGCACTCCTGTTCCTCACGCCTTTCCTGACGCTCCTGTTCCTGTTGCTTTTGAATCTCGTTCCACGTTTCTTTAATATCTTCACTGGTCAGATTCAAGCCCTCGATAGCGCCAACAATTGCGTGTTTCTTCATCCCTGTATCTACTTCTGCTCCCAGCTCCTCCCCCAGAATCAGTAGCAGATTCTTCAACAAACGCTTCCAATCCATGACAGAGAACTAGTGTGGTGCAGCTCACTCTCTACCCAGAAGTTCCGTAAACAACTGCTTCTGTGGTAGCCTCTACCAGCGAAAAGATTGCACTTCTATCTTATCAGCCTGCCAACCAAAAAACCAAAGCCAGCACTCACCCGTCCACAGCTGCCAGTCTCCATGATCTCGGCGTGTTCATTTTCCGTCCTCCAGGCTCACATCCAACCGCTTGCCATCCAGTTGTTGCGGATGGGAAGGAAGGTCGCTGATGGCATCCCACCGCTGCCAACCAGTTGTTGCGGTTGAAAGGAAGGTCGCTGATGATGGCATCCCACCGCTGCCACCAGTTGTTGCGCGTCGCGGCGACCGCAGTCTGCGGGTAGCGGGGCCGATCGCCATCGCTCCGTCGAGCCAAGGACTAGGGGAGAGCTTTGAGCAAACTTAACGGGTTTATTTACATCTTTACAGTGAGTTGTCGAGATGACAGAAGAGAAGAGAAGAACGTTGGGCGAGGCACTCCACGCCCTTTTTGTTGACCCCCGTTCCCTAGGTTCCTAGGTTGGGGATCACTATATAAAACAATGCGGACCAATGGTGATGTGGCAGTTCCTCTCAATGAAGTACCGCCCATCATGTCTGTTCATAGAGGCACAACACAGGCTTGCACATACACACACACTCTTGCCACTAGTCGCAGCGCTGCCGTAGAACAGGGAGGGGGAGAGCGGAAGACGCACGGGCGCCTCGACCCCTTTGATGCCGGCCGCGGGCTGCGTTCCCACGAGGAGATCTTAGCGCGGCCTTTTGAGAGGTGCCAGGTTCGTGGAATTCTCTGGGGAGAGCCCTTTGACCAGCGCCGTCGTCGTCTGCCGGTTAACGCGCTAACGATGCGTGACTGGCCCAGGCGGGAGATAGAGCGGGGGCTCCAAAACCCTCTTTGGCGACATTCCACCCCGTTGGTGCCGCTGTCAATCAGTGGGCGCCGTCTCGTGGGGCCGGCCTCTGTTGCTTCCTCCGTCCAGCCGTGGCGATACTGTCCTTTTGGGCACTAATCCGGCGTGGCAAATGACCTGCTGGGTCAAGGCATAGCTTGATCGCTACAACACCTAAAGCACGCTGCTCGAGCAGAAATACGCTCGGAACGAACACACAAATATACACAGGATGAGCCCTAACAACTGTAACGATTCCCACTTCATCGTATGTACACAGCGCGCTCCCTTCATAAACGCGGCAGTGAGCGAATTGACCTTCGTGCTCTCCTTAATCAAAAGTCTGATCTGATAAGCGCGCGCAGTCCAAAAGACCATGCCCCTAGGAGGCGCGCACTCAAAGAAGCGCGAGAGGCGCCCAATGCGAGGCCGTTGCGCCATCTCGCTACTGATGACGAAAACGCGGTGATGTTGAGTATACCTGAGGATCGGCAACGGGGTATGGTGCTTATAAATGGCTTGCCCTTAGCAGGCTTGCCAACGTAAGCTAATACAGTCAAATTGCATTCGTTGCTTCAGTATATTAGGCAATGAAGTTAAAGCATTAGCTTATGCAGACGATGTCGGCTTCTTTCGCACAGATAAGCCAAGTGTAGAAAATGTGGTATCTACGATTGAAAAGTATGGCGCAGTATGAGGAGCTCGTTCAAATGCCTCTAAGAGTTTAGGACTGTAGTTTGGCTCGTGGGGTAGCATACTGAATCAGTTCGCAGGGATGAATTGGACAAGAATTCCGCCAACGTACCTCGGTGCACTATTAGATGCGAATAAATTCAGTGCGCATTGCTGGAAGGATCGCATCTTTAAGCTTGAACGACAGGCCCAGACATTTGTTCCCCATCGGATTTCCACATTCGGGAGAGCTGATGCTTGCAATACTTTCCTTGTAATAAAGCTTTGCTATATATGTATTGCAACTTATTCATTGCGCATGATTATATGTTACGAGTAAAACACCGTTATCTATAGCAAAGAGGCTCATGATTCTTCTTTCTTTCTACACAATCCGCATCCGGTAATTCGTTCATTCTTGCAGGTTACACTTGTTGATGGCTTACCAACCTAATTGTTTCATCCAACTTCTCCGAACGCCCGTCTTTGCGGGATTCTTGCAATTCCGTTCCTTAAAGCTCGCTTTTCTGTATATAGAATACTTCTACACAATATCACGCAAGGTACTGTATAAGGATCAACTAAGTGTGCTCTTCCCACCTCCGTTATACCGTTCATTGTATTCCGATCTTTCAGACCACGATGTGCTGAAACGAGAGCGAAAAATTAACAGTCCACGGAATTCGAATACATTCTTCTATAAACTCCACTCTGAAATATCGCCGGTAAACACATGGTTAAAAAGAAAAGGCGTTTTTGTTTCTTTTTTTGACTGCCGTCTATTTAATGTGCCAGAGGCGATTGAACATTGCTTTGTGACCAGCAAAGACGCCATTCTGTTTTGGGATGTCCTTTAGCGAGCACTGAGAAAAATCACAGCATATCCACGGTGTGAATGGTGATGAGTGGGGTGAAGCGTCCATGCGTCCGATCGCGTTCAAGAATGCAGACGGCGTGGTAAGCCAAGGAAGCCGAGCGCAAATGTCTTCAAGGCGCCTGCCGCTCTGCTTCGTCCATGCCCCACCAACGATCCGCCACGTACGGCGACTATCCAGGAGACTGAGAGACGGACTCGTTGTCCGCGCACTCAGGCAAAGCACGCACACCAACCAATCGGAGACTATAGCGGCACTTCGGAGAGTAGCGGCAGAGTAACCAACAGAGCAACCGACAGAGCGGCAGAGTAACACCATTTAGGAAATGAGACGAGAAATGGTCATCCATTTCTTTTGCCTTCTTTTCTTTCTCGTCTCTTCTTCCCTCGCTTACGTGTGGAGCGTGAAGGGGAGCTTCGCCCCTAAAAAGGTTTTGTCATTAATTCTCACACTATACGCTACCAAGATCGTTCGATCAAGTGCCATATGATATATTTTTTCCTTATGGGTATGCACACCTTATGGAAGACACGTGTGCAGGAGAGCAATGCAGACAAGTACAGCAAACTGGGTGAGTTGGTGCATGATGAAATGATATTGCTTTAGCTCAGCTCAGTTTGAGCGTGAAGATGTCATGCAATAAAGTAAATGGAAAGAAACAGACGACAGTGTGAGCGCTAACTTGCAACTCTTGTTTATTGCATACCCGTACAACACATTATACAGCTCATTCCACGTGACGCCACACACATGACAAAACCGTACACGTGTGGCACTGCACACGCTACCAAGTTAACCTATAGTTGTGATCCTATCTTAAATTAACAATCCTATATCAATGCTTCACAGCAAACGCTCCAGAAAATTGAGCTCTTTTTGAGATAAGGCTAAAGATGGTGTACTCACACACAGCTTCGAACATTTTGCGATAGCGTTCGCCTCAATAATTTCCCGTGTCAACTCGTTACGATTGCGGCCCAAGATGACACACTGGTCAAAGAATGTCGCCTGTTTCTTTTACCCTTCTTTACTGCATAGCATATTTTCTTTACGCTCAAACTGAGCTGCGCTGAAGCAATATCATTTCGCAATGCAGAACCGACCACCTCTTCAAGTACACACTTCATTGAAATGGCTATTCACCTCAAGGACATTTATGACGACCTAGACTTTAGACCGGACTGGTACTTCATCTGGTAAGGTGTTTGGCGTCATCCCTTTCTTGTTTGTATAACGCGATGTGAAGAATTTATGCTGTGCTAACCATTGTTTCTTAGTAACGCTTGAGTGCTAACTGTCGCCATGTGATTGTACTTTGTGCTTGCTTTTTGTCTTTATTATGCAAATATCATGAAATAAGTAAATGCGCTTCGTGGCATAGCGGCATGAGTCGCGTGCTGGAGAAAGTGAGGTCGCTGGTTCGACGGCACTCTACGGAATGTGTTCTTCTCGTTTTTTTTTTGCAATTTATGGTATATATTTTACTACGTCATATCGGTGACGAAAATACGCCAGCAGAGCTGTGGTGGACCCTGGCATGAACTACTTTCCTGTTAAAAAATAGTCAAGAAAACCCTGACAGAACCAGCGCTGTATGTGAGCGTCGACAGCTGCACAGTATACGGCGGTAGATGTGTTGTTGAAGGAAGTAAAACGAACACAAGATAGACTGAGATAGATTTAACTAGACTCGATAGGAATATAGATGGATATTTGCAACCACATTTAAAGTATGATACTAATGTCATCATAAGGCATCAAATGAGTATGGTAGTGTCATCATCATCATAATCATGGGCGCCTCTCGCACAGTGGCAACAGATGGCATGTTGTGGAAGTTCAGCCACATGTTGTGGGGTCGAACTTGCACAATTCAGCCTGTCATCGTCTTTTGCCTTCGTTGCCCTCAGCAGCAGAGGGCGCTTTTCTAATGAATGGCGTTAAGTATGAATATTTCTTAACATCACGACATGTGCAATGAAACCTCGTGGAATAACTTGGAACCACACGTCCGAGAGATTCACGGAGGTACAGATCACGGGCTAGGTCTATTTAAATAGGTCACGAAAGCTCAATCGAAAAGCGGTTCAGAAGCTATTGCCAGCGACATCAGCATGGAGAGTTATGGGAGCTGCGATTGAAGCGTGACTCTGTGTGGAGAGAACAAGCACTAATAGTGAAAAAAACCAACTTTGATTCAAAGTCAAAGCAATGAATAGGTTCTACAAATAAAATTTCATTTCCCCAATAATATTATGTAGCTGTTATGAACAAAGAATTCATCACATTTTTTATTATTACGAAAAATATTTTAGCGCCCTCTGCCCACGCTTGAGTCAGTGCAGCCCTTGCACTACATGGGTGTACATAGAAAGCCCCACTCGCGAAATTCGTCTGCGATGACACACCCCCTCATGTGTTTTTGTGTTCCGTGCTTGCTTGCATTCTCTGTTGTCCACGAAATTGTTAGGTGCGTTTTATCGTTGGTGAATGTCTTCAGTGCAGTGTCCAGTGGGCAGCGGAACGATGCGAATTACATTTAACGCTGAGTGCTTTCGTCGGTATAGCTGCGGAGGCGATGTGCTGCGCAACGATGTAGTATAGCAACAAACGTATGTCTGCTGACCCATGTATTCTAGATAAGAAGCAAGGGCAATGGTTCGGAATGCACTGCTCGCTGGACTTTCATCCGTCAATATTCCTGTAGCCCGCTTTCCTTCTTGGGCATGCAGGGCCTACTATTCGCGTTATCGGTGAGCAGATTGGCAAGTTATCTATCGCTGTAGAATTAGCATGTCTTCATTCGCATACGTATAGCGATAATTTATTGGAGCGTAATACAAACAAAAAGAAAAGAACTTAACGCAGGGAGTGTTCACAGATTTTTTGTTCTTATTACCATTTTGTGCAGTATCATAAATTTGAGTTAGCCGCGCCGCGGTGGGCTAAGGTTCTCGGCTGCTGACCCGCAGGTCGCGGGATTGAATCCTGGCTGCGACGGCTGCATTTTCGATGGAGGTGAAAAGGCTGTTGGCTCGTGTGCTCAGATTTGGGTGCACGCTAAAGAGCCCCTGTAAGCACGTGGTAAATAGCATTGGGGAGATTGTGTCCCCCTGCCTTACACCCTTCTTGATTGGTATTCGGTTGCTTTCTTTATGGAGCACTATGTTAGCAGTTGATCCCCTGTAGATTTGTTCAAGAATGTTTATATATACTTCATCTACGCCCTGATTCCGCAGTGTTTGCATGACGGCTGATATTTCTACTGAATCAAACGTCTTCTCGTAATCTATGAAGGCTATGTATAGTGGTTGGTTATACTCTGAGCATTTCTCTATTAGCTCATTGATAGTATGAATGTGGTCAATTGTTGAGTAGCCTGTTCTAAATCCTGCTTGTTCCTTTGGTTGATTGAATTCTAATGTTTTCAGAAGCCTAGAATGGGAGCAGTTATGGATAAGAGTTAATGGAGAATACCTTAGTGACTTGCGCTTCGCCGATGACATTGTATTGCTGAGTAACTCAGGGGACAAATTGCTACTCATGATTACGGAGTTAGACAAGGAGAGCAGAAAGGTGGGTCTTAAAATTAATCTGCAGAAAACGAAAGTAATGTACAACAACCTCGGAAAGGAGCAGCGCTTCGAGATAGGTAATAGTGCACTTGAAGTTGTAAAATACTATGCCTACTTAGGGCAGGTAATAACCGCAGAGCCTAACCACGAGATTGAAGTAACTAGAAGAATAAGAATGGGGTAGAGCACATTCGGCAAGCACTCTCAAATTATGACAGGTAGATTGCCACTATCCCTCAAGAGGAAGGTATATAACAGCTGTATCTTGCCGGTACTTAGCTATGGAGCGGAAACCTGGAGACTTACAAAGAGGGTTCAGCTTAAATTGAGGACGACGCAGCGAGCAATGGAAAGAAAAATGGTAGGTGTAACCTTAAGAGACAAGAAGAGAGCAGAGTGTATTAGGGGACAAACGGGGGTTAAGGATATCATAGTTGAAATAAAGAAGAGGAAATGGACATGGGCCGGGCATGTAGCGCGTAGACAGGTGTGATGAGTGAAGAAAACGACAACGACGAAAGTGCGGGGCAAGGCGCGTGTAATGTGTGCGTGAGTGTCAGCGAATCAGCTGATGACCTGTGGTGGTCCATAGAGGTGGCGTGCCACGATTGGGCCACGTGTGACCATTACGTGGTGGTAGGCTTTGTGGCTGGGGACGAGCCGGAGCAGCGGCAGACGGAAGACAGCGGGCCGAAGCGTCGGACGCAGGCGATCCAGGTTCCGGCCAAGGAACGCGGCTGTCCACGCTACTGCCATCCAACTACCAGCTGGGGTGGTGTTGCCGGCACTAGTACTGCATCTCGGGGCGCGGCCTGGCCTGCTGTTCTCTTCCTTGCCGAAGGCATCGCGGATCTCGGCGAGGCGTCTCTATGGCCAGCCGTTCGGCACAGCGATGAACGTGGCCTGGCTAATGGTCACAGTTGCGCCGAGCATCGCGTCTCGACGCAAGCTGTTCGCTGGACGGGCTGGCCATTCCCCGCATGGGGCATCGCGTTTCCGATGCGGGTTGACTGCTCCGTAGCCGCACCCGTGCCATCAAGCGCCGGTGTCACCAGAGCGTCGCACATCGGCAAGGGACGAGCGAGACGTTCTGCCGGGCGAGACGCGGGCGTGTGTTCGGAGGACCACGGAGCCGGGCGAGGTCCAGGGTGGCCGGGGATCCAGATGCCAGGGGAGTTCTGGCTGAATCGAGGATCGCCGAGCGGTGCCGAGCCGTACCGAGTGACGTGCCAGACTCGGACGTGGGCCGCGAGCTCATGAGCTGCAGTGTGCACCCGAGGGTACCTGGCGGTGTCCTGGCCAAGAAGGAACGTGGGAAAAGGAGCTCGAGGGTTGAGGCCACGAAGGCAGACGAAGTGGTGCGCCGCTCGAGAGGACGAGTTCCTGGCAGCGTTCCTGAGCCGGACGTGGAACCCGTACGTGTCGGCCAGGTCGAACCCCGGTGTGTCTGTTCGAGGTCGAGTCCGTCGGCCTGTACAAGGTCCAAGGACGGGGCCTGCTGAACGGCTCCTGCCTGGGTGCAGTGGCCGGGAGCAGGTTCGTGGGCGAGGCCTACCGGGCGTGGTCCTCATGAGCCGTGGCCTGACCCTGGACCTCAAGAGTTGCGACCCTGACTGCTGGGTTGGCCGCGACGTCCGACTCAACGGCGCTGCACACGGTAGCGTATCCGTGCGCCGTCAGCCGTTCCACCCGTGCCATCAAATAAATTGTTCATGTTAATCCTTTTTCGTCCGCTATAAGCAAACATAGTGACGAACGTCCTTAACCATCACAACAGGATAACCACTGGTCATTAAGGGTAACTAACCGGATTCCCAGAGAAGGGAAGCGGGTTAGGGGGAGACAGAAGGTTAGGTGAGCAGATGAGATTAAGAAGTTTGCGGGTATTAATTGGCAGCAGCAAGCACAGGACCGGGTTAACTGGCGGAACATGGGAGAGGCCTTTGTCCTGCAGTGGACGTAGGCAGGCTGATGATGATGATGATGATGATGATGATGATGATGATGAAAGAGCCCCAGGCGGTTGAAAGTTACCGGAGTCCTCCACTATGGCGTCTTTCATAATCGTATGGTGGTTTTGGGATGGTAAACTCTACATATCAATCAAATAACATCGAATTATTACGACTATTGAATAAAACTAAAATGTCATCATTTTGGCGTGATTAGCCATCATTTATTGTTAAAACAGAAGATCACAAGCATTGTGCATGCTAAAGTACCTGCGTATGTGTGAAACAATTAAGTGATGCTGCAGATATATAACTTGTAGACGCTGCTACGCTGTTGGTTGCCTTAGTCTATCGGCGAAAGATGCCACAAATGGTCAATAAAAGTTCGAACAACTATAGTTTCTTGGTAAAAACAAGTCAAAGTGAATGGTAGTGCATTAAACATCACTATTTAGTCATGAGAGCGTATTAGATCAGCTAGCGTTGAAGCGCATACGTGGATGACTCGCCGGCGATTGCCCTAGCTTGAGTCCTTATCGATCAGGGGTCTATATGAAAAGTAATTTGAGATCAAATTTCGCGCTAGTGCACACAAAATGATGACACTTGTTTACCAGCTATTGCGTCACATCAATTTTACTTTTGGTTCCGCCGGAAGTGTTCTCTCCTCACAGAGATGGCGCTAAGCCCCATGAGCAGCTGATCAGCCACCTTTTCCGGACGTATGGACTTCTATAGAGCCTTCGCTACCAGTGTATACCTTGTCACGGGTGTAAGCACTTTTCATAGATCACGTCAAATGTTCAGCAGCAGGAATAAATGCCCAAGACTTCACGCCACACACTAGACGCCACTTTGATTATATTTAACTTTATGCTGACCTGGCTCACTCACTGCAATAGACATAAAGCCGAGCTTTAGCTACATTGGATATAAATCAATGTAGCAGATTGTTCGCCATGAGTACACAGTTGTGTTGATGGGCAGATGCACGGGGAGGTGAAAATTAATACAGCCTCTTCCCCTTAAGATAATATGCATAGTCCTGAGAATAGGATCATCCCATATACTGAATTTCAAATAAGCTGGTCCCCCTGCGGGAAAGCTGTCTATATATTTACCCATGGCTGTGTACGCAACGTGTAAACCTTGCATATTGCGTCGCATGTGCCCCAACTTTCTTCGCATGCAGTGTTTGTACGCGTACAGCAAAGGGGTATATACCGTACACGTCCAAATGCAAGCCTGCTATCAGGAATGTGTACAATATGACATGTCGATTTAGCGATGCAGAGACAGTCTTGCTGTCAGTGCACGACATAAAAGCATGGGAAGCGAGCTCTCAGGGGCGTAACGCAAGGCCCTACAGTGGGCGCATGTGTCGAGGCTCGTGACGTAAAGACACTCGTCGCTAGCTCGCGGCAAGCCACCGTTCTCACTCAGGTGATCGCTCTCCAGCTGCGTTCAGACAAAGAAAGGCGTCGTCTCAGGGAGCGCTTCGTTTGGAAGGGCGTGAGCATGCACGCGTTGTCCGCGTCGCCGTTGCTCCCTCGAGGGGGACACCCCCAGTAACCCGAGCGGCGACGGGGCACGAAGGCCTTGAGGTCTAGGCCCGCGTGACATTAGGACTTCTAGTGTAACGTGAGATAGGGTGAACCCCACGCCCTGCGCGGCCGGAGGGAATCCCGCATGCTGGAACCCAATAAAGTTTATTCTCTCTCTCTCGAGGCAAGGGTCTTGAAAGAAGCGCTGCGCAACTTCGTGGAAACACGCTGCGGCAGGCATCTCCCGCCTGATCTTTTTGATAGTTCTTTTTAGTTCACTGAAGAGCACGCATGTGTGCGTCGGCAGACGCCCGGTCCTTGCAAAGCCACGCGATTGCGTTATACGTCGAATAGAAAAGGACAACACCCAAACACACGAACCGAGTGAATGTTAGACGTCATTTCACTTGATCCGTATGTTGGTGCGCTGCCGATGGGGCAATTACACCAATCTTTGTATCTTAAGGTTTTTTTTTTCTTAAATAATATATAACCACTGCATCAAAGGAAATTAGCCACAAGAAGATACATGTTTACACTTAGCCACTTTGCAGTGTAGGCCAATGTAAATTGAACACTTCAGCTCATGATAATCGCTAGCTGTCACCTGTTCTGACACAGTGACGTGCGCAATACGTTTCTTGCTTGCTTATATGTTTAACACTACTTTTGCGCGCATTTGATTATACTCATTTTGTTAAATTATTACCAAACGTTGCCGTTGCTATAGCTGCTTAACTTATCGAGGGGAACCTGAAGTCGTGCGCAGGGTGTTCAAAAACCTTTGGCGTATATAGGCTTACAGGAATGCTGTATCTCTTCTGGAACGAAATACATGCATGAATACATAAACAAGCAGGTGCATAATAATGATGTCTGGTGTTTGACGTCCCAAAAACCACGTTATGATTACGAGAGATCTCGTAGTGGAGCACGCCGTAAATTTTGTCCATCTGATGTTATTTAACGTGCACTGATATAGTGCAGTACATGGGCCTCTACTACTATTTCGCCTCCAATAAGATGCGACAGCCGCCGTCGGGATCGAACTGCGACCATCGGGTCAGCAGCTGCCCCTGTGCCAACGGGGTGGACTGAAAATGAAAGAAAGAAAGAAAGAAAGAAAGAAAAAGAAAAGAAAGAAAGAAACGGAAGCAGTACGTTATATAGGTAGGGCTCCATGTTTTCAAATAAATAAACGAACATCTCAGACATTCTTGCCGAGAAAAAATATGACAAATTGGGTTTATCCGACATACTCTTATAGTAACAGCCAATATACAACCCTGTTTAGTTCCTTCTCGAAAGGGCATGTTCTAGGTGGTCATTAATACGTCAAACTGTATGGCAGATGCTAACTTTACCTCTCGTGCACAGTATCTCGTACACTGTACCCATCGCACACTTAATAAAACACGGTGGAAGAAAAATTAAAGAGCCTGTCGTGCGCGTAGCGACAGACGTCAACGTATATATACGTTATCCGGGAACGAGGCCTGGCGACACCAAATGTGAGGACATCGTAAAGTGTGCTTGTGTTTACAACAACAAGCTGTAAGCCTGTAATGTTTTTATACATGAATTCACAGGAGGTCCCCCTGACAGTTTTTACTTTGGTACCTCCTTCTGTATTATATCAACTTTTTACTTGCACTGTATTGTACTGAATAAACATTTAACTTCCTGCTAATGCACGTAAAGCTATGTGTTCTTTATTGAGGTATTATAAGGCTGGTGTGTATATGTGCTCATGCATGCGTTCAGTCCTTCCAGACAACTGAAGTATACGTCTTGCTAGGAAGCGCAGCCACTATTATAAATAACACACAACACAAGCGCTTACAAGTGCTTGTGTTGTGTGTTCTTTATAATAGTGGCTGCGCTTCCTAGCAAGATGGATCCTTACCAACTGGCCGATACAATTGTTTATTGATGTATACGATTCGTTTGTTCTCGGATTTTTTTTTTTGCGTTCAGACGTCATTTCATCTAGAATAGTGGAGTATCGAGAGTAATACAAAATTAGACTGAATCTCGGAGAATTAGGAGTTCACGAGAAATAAGCTCAAATGAACGGCGAAATTTCGTCAACAATATAAACGTAGCCAACACGGTCGCCGTGTTGGCAGAAAACCAACACTGGCGCCGTGCCCCACTGAAAATCGGTTTCCACGTTTGGGAATCGAACCCGTGCATGCCCTCGTGCGCATAGCTGCCGAACGCTATAACCGCTAAAACTTTACACGACAGTCGAGCAACTGTTTGTAAAAATGGACTTGTCTTCGTCACGGTCCCCCATGTTGCTCGTCGAAACTTCATGGCTGCGTTTTCTCGGCTGTCGTTGCTGCAAAAAAGTGCGTGTTTGTGTACGCTTGCGCTATAAGAACGGTCAACGCGTGTAGCGCGCCGATCAAGAACGACGAGCGCATCGTTAATGAAACGCAACGAGACGACCGCGCTGCTCGGACGATGTGGCGTGCACACCAAGTGGGTCTGTTTTTCGAGGCGCCACTTTCCTGCTTGTTGTGCGGCAGCGAAGATTGGACGATCGCTCCCAGCGTTTTCGCAGCAGCGCATGCTCGTGACAGCGTGCACATACGATACGAAAGGCCATGCGGCTGCGCGTTAGACGCAATGGTTATGCGGCATTCATCGCAATTTCTCGCTTCAAGGCGTGCGCGCGTGCGCGAGTGATTTCTAGAAAAGATTTTTTTCTTCAATTTTTTTTTCTTGCGAGTTCGCTAAATCTACATTTTCGAAAGGAGAAATGGAAACGGTAAACAGGATTGAAATGAACACCAGTAATTACCTTGAAAGTAACTAATTCATTAATAAATATGTTCAGTTGTTGGTTCACGTTTATCACGCACCGATAACTTTATCATTGGTAGCAGTATGACGTTTTCAAATTTTCTCCATGGTTTGCGCTGCAAAATATTAAAGGAACACGGAATTAAAAAAAAACTGTTTTAGCTGTATATGAGTTAGAATACTTGGAGTGTAGTAATATGGGACGCTAAATAGAATGTGAGCCAAAAATAGGCCTTGAATCAAACGCTGTATTTACAAACCAGCTTCGACACTGAGTATCGTCCTTCACGAATTGATTATGACGCGGTCATCTTTGTTGGCGCCTCTTTTGGAACGGCGTGGCGACCCGTACTAACCTTCATGTTCGTTATAACCAGGCATTGCTACCTATAGAACCAGTGCTTAAAGTCAGGGGGTTTTCGTGTCGGTCACAGACTCTCCTCCCCCCCCCCCCCCCCATTTTTTGCTAGAATAGATAGCTGCGTCACAGAAAAATCTAAATTCTAATTGATGTAGGTATACGTCGCTCGTATAAGTGTGGTACACATAAGAAACACCACACATTTGTAAGAAGGAAGGTACGCGCAAAGCTTCCAACTGCTTATTCCATGCCCTTGAAACCTATCTTTTAAATGCATGAAAAAAAAAGCCACTCATCTTGCTCGTGATCTTAATCCAAGAAACGCGATTTGCTTTTCCGACAAAGAAATAGACGGCGAACTCACACAGATTTTTTCCAATTATTCCAATTATTGTTCACCTATTAATTATGGTGCATAACCACTGTGGGGGATTGGCTGAGAATTTAGTGGTTTTATTTCTGCGAATATCTTTTTCACGTATGAAATTGTTCTTAAACCAGCCGATGACAGTACAGCTATGCAGATTAAAGGAGCACCCACAACTTGCTAGGAACCCTACCGATGAAAGTCTCTTTCTCGCGTAGCTTGTCATTCAGACACATACAGTCTGCCTATATATAGCACTTTCCAAGCAACAATGAGAACTTGTAGATTACACAGCACTCACAATCAAGAAACCTAACAGGGCGTTTTTTACCACAAGCTGAGTGAGCGACATTATTTGGGCAAATCAACTTGCAAAGCTCCCGTAGTTTTCTGGTCGCCGAAAAAAAAAAAAAAACTCGTATACGTTAGACCACTCGGCCACTTTGTTCAAGTTGTGGGGAATAGGGGGCACATAAGGGATCGCACCTACCCTGCAGCCCAAACGCTCCAAAACGTTTCGCCTGTTTTCTTTACGTGAATTATTCAGAACGCGTTCAGCAACAGGTAACTGTAACAAACGGAAGAGCCTGCTTCAGTAAGACGCTTGCTTTGAGTTACGAAACTGGACGTCATCTTCTGCTGACATGATTTGTTAAGGATGTTTTCAAAACGCAAGTTCGCGATGTCTCCCTTAACGAGCTTTCAGTGCATGGAGACAAAATGAATAAAAGACTTATTTGCTCGCGGCTCATACCACCAGCATGTGTGCTTTTCTAGGAAAAACAACCGGATGTCCAAAAAACTGATACAGCCCCCTTGTGGAAGTAAGTTCGCAAGTGACTTCAAGGGGCGCTTGGAATTCCTTGATCACGGGCGACACTTCCTCAACCTTCGCTTCTATATCAACCGGAGCGCAATCTATTAAAATAGGTTACACCATCTCCCACTAAAGGGAACCATGCGTCGATGCGAAGCAGCGGGGAGATGGTTTGCTTGAGCGAGATATGGTGTACATTATTGAGAGCTTGTGCTGACGCTGACACTGGCGACGGCGTTACGCAGGAGAGAATGAGGCTCACGCACTCTGTCATATTTTACCGCGGCATTACGGTGGCGCCCCCAGCGGAGTAAGCAGCTGTCGCACTACCTGTCGTGCGCGCCGTTCCATAGAGTACGGCATTCCTAGAGGAAATAGGGGGAGGGGCGGGCATGCTCTGTGGAGGTGTGAACGCCACTGAATTGGAGAGAATTGGAGCGTAGGATAAGAGAGAAGGGGAGGACACGCGCATGCTCAGTCAGGGGTGGACGCCCCGGGAAGGAGTGAGGGACGAATGGACACAGCTGCCGCCATAAGTTGCTTCGCATCTAACACAGGACGCCATCAACAAAGCGAAAGGTTTGCACATTTTGGTGTTATCTAGCGTTGTAGGCAAGCCAATTCTAAGACCAGATAAAAATAAGTCACTAAGAACATGGCAAATACAACGCGTTGTCCTAACAAATAAAAGTGGGAGACAAGTGAGGCGATAAGTGTTGTAAAGTGTAACTCGTTGACCATGAAACCGTATTATGAAAAAAAAAAGGGTATGAAGGGTATGGAATAAAGAGTTGCATCGAAGAACACCTCGAAGCGATGCAAGGCCTACGCCAACGACGACGTACCCGTCTCGGTTCCGCGACTCTTGTTGGTTTAGTACGAATCTCTGTCCGCTGAGAATTAACGCAAGAACTACGAATCATCACTTAGCTAAAGCCTATAGCAATGACCTAGAAGTTATAACCTAGAAAGAACCCGCATCACTTAGAGCTAAGACATGTAGAAGAAGCAGCCAGAGTCCAGCTTTCATAAGCATCCATTTTCGCTGTTTCAAGACTTGCGCGGCTTAATGCAAAGATCACGTTTTCTTTTCGTGCATGCTTCCCTGTAGAGGCACATCGAGACACCCTACATGCGAGGTGAACATAGTAGCGCTGTCGTTCGAATGAAAGTGACGCATCCCTTCTCGGAAACTGCTGGTGGTGCTCACTCGCACACAGTGACGGCTTCATCGGAAACCGGCGCTGCCGTCGACTTTCTTGGTAGCGCAAGTGTGCGATGCGACGCGGCATATTTCAGAAATCGTGCGGCTACACTGATTGGACGTCGACTTGTGGCAAGCGGACGTCGTAACAGACGTCATGCGCTCAGGAAAGTAGACGGAGAAACAAAACGCGAAAAATCAAGAAATCTGCACAAGTACTAAAAGTTAACTTACGATTTGTTTTACAAAGGGTGCCGGGCATGGAGATTTTAATCTGCCTGACAAAGTGATCAACACGTGCATGCACACCTTTACTCAAATACGTGTCTCATATTTGGAGCAGCAGCACGTTATCGACGACAATGAATGAGACAGATGGAACGCTGCGATGGGGACAAGGAAATGCCGGGGCTTTGGCGCTTTATTGAGATAATTAGGGCATAGGGTGCAAAGAGAATTAGTGGATCAACTGCCTATCCGATAAAAAAAACACGAAGAGGCGATGATCTGCATACTAGTGGGCAGATAGTGCATTGGCAGTGGTCCGAATCAAGAGTTCATTGACTGTATTATACGTGTCATTTACGAGTTCAGACTGTCGGGACGTGTAACATTAACCGAAGATACGAATGTGCTCATCGAGGATAGGCGTCTGCAGTGTACTAATTACAACAGCTCGATTGTGCTAGGTGAGTGTGATGAGTTTGCGGAGTAGAACTTTGTGTTACGGAACAGCAATGATGGACAGATAAAGCGACACTTCGGAGGTATAAAAAACGATGTATCAACTACTCATCTTAGTCTTAAGAACGGTTTACGATCTCATAACCGCATCGCGATAGATGAACATGTGAAAGATAACTTACGTAGCGATCATAAACGTATAACTGTAAACTCCGGATGAGATACCGGACGTGTGCAGCAAGCAGTGGCACTGGTATGCTGAAAGCTGAATGAAGAGCAAGCAACAGAGATGAAAAAAAAAAACGAGAAAATGGGGGCATTTTTTTACCGTAGTCTTGAAACTACGAGGGAATCATAAAGGCTACGCAGCAAGAGATACGACACACACGCAACTAAATAATCGCTGGGTGGAAAGTTACTACGTAAATGACGGTTAGGCAATAACACAAGGTGTGAGAGAGCGTGTGAAGGCCTGTAGGGATCATAAAAAACATGACATTTGGGGATTAGGTGAATGAGAGGGAAACGTACTAGCGGCACATCTGTCATCAGTTCGTGGTGCACACAATGTTGAGCGGATACAGTGATCACGGCAGATATTTTTGAGATTTAGACTACATGCAAGACACGGAGTTAACAAACTAAATAGAACTGTGTTGTCTCGTAGGGGTAATGTCCCTCTTGATGGTGCTGGCTTGCCGGCGCTCAGAGATGAAAACTTTAAAATCGAAGTAGAGAATTTCAAACGTGTTGTCTAACTCCGATGTGTGAAGAGCGTTAATAGTTCATACCAAGAAAAACAAAAATGTCGCTTTTGCGTTGTCGAAAACTTGTGTAAGTACTCATTTAGGTGCTTTATGGAAGGCTTATGCAAACTGCAAGACCGTTAGTCGCAGTTAATCAGAATACAGAAGTGTGTTCTCTGACATATCTGAACCCCCAATAGCCCTCCCTCAGTCGATCTAGTCTGATGGTGTCGAACGAACACGGTCGTTGGCGTTCCCGCTGCTATAGTTCGCATGGTTGATCACTGCCGGTTGTAAATTGCTGCTGTTCAGAGGCTATGGGTGTACAAGTGGCAATTTATCCTGAACGCTTGTTGATCCCGCGGCGTTTTCTTTGCTACCGCATTATGTGAGGGGGAAGCTAATACTTAATAAAGAGGAGGCTGCGGCGAAGCTCACCCCACCCCTTCTGAAGTGGAACCCTGTGCATGCCTATGATATGAATGATATTAAGTTTATCCACACGTCTGGGTACAAGCAGCAACAGGTGTAGAATTGCACCTCCCCAGAAACAGCACCTCTACAGGTACAACGCATTATCGTCATCATCATCATCATCATCATGACTACGTCCACTGCAGGAAAAAGGTCTCTCCCATGTTCCACCAGTCAGCTAGGTCCTCTGCTTGTTGCTGCCGCTTTATACCCGCAAACTTTATGATTTCATCAGCCCACCTAACTTTGTCTCCCCCTGACCCGCTTGTCTTCTCTGGGAATCCAGTCAGTTATGTTTAATGACCAGCGGTTATCCTGCCTACGCGCTACATGCGCGGACCATGTCCGTTTCTTCTTGAATTCAACTGTTATGTCCTTAACCCTAGATACCCAAGGATACGAATAACGTCAATATGAAACGTCGAAGCATAAAAGCCTGAAACATAACAGACAAAATAGAACTGGCAGAGCTTTCGAATTTAATTAATAATTAAGCGTATGGTATCAAATGTACGAAGGTATAACACGGAGAGAATTGAACATGCTATAAAGAAAGTATGAAGCGTCAAACGATGAAGAGGAGAAATGTGATAGGCAAAATTTAAATATATGCACTAAGGGACAAGGAAGACAAAATAACTGCCAATATAGATAGGATAGTTAAAATAGCGGAGTTCTAAAGCATCAGGGACAACCATGACTATAATATGTGGAACTAGCAGTAACCCAGATGGCATCTCACTAGTAATGACAGAAGTCAGGAAAACCTCGAAGGGAATGCAAAGAGCGAAATCTATTGGTGAGGATCAGGTGACGTCAGGTCAGCAGAAAGACAAAGGATAGATTGTGTTAGGAAAACAAGCCACGTTGTTTACGAAGTGTCTCCTGACGAGGAGGGTACCAGAGTTTTGAAAAAATGCTAACATCATATTAATACGTAAGAAAAGAGACGAAATGACTTGAAGAAGTACATGCTGATCAGCTTGCTCTCCGTCGCATGCAAGCTATTTACAAAGGTAATTGCAAACAGAATTAAGACATCATTAGAATTCAATCAACCAAAGGAAGGAGCAGGATTTCGAACAGGCTATACTCAACAATGGACCACATTCATACTATCAATCGGGTAATAGAGAAATACTCGGATTATACAAAAAAAAAACACTATACATAGCCTTCATTGACTACGAGAAGGCATTTGATTCAGTAGAGATAACAGTAGTCCTGAAGACGCAAGAATCATGGCGTTGACAAAACATATATAAACATTCTGCAAGAAATCTACGGAGGATCATCTGCCACCATAGTGTCCCGTAAGGAAAGTGACAGAATACCAATCAAGAAGGGTGTAAGTCAAGGGGTTCAATTTATCTAATGCTACTTGCCACGCGCTTATGAGGTTTTCTGAGGCCTAGAGTGGGAAAAGTTAGAGATAAGAGTTAATGGAGAGTATCTTATAATAACCTGTGACTCGCTGATGACATTGCATCGCTGAGTAACTCAGGGGAGAAATTGCAACTCATTATTACTGAATTATACAAGGAGAGCAGAAAGGTAAGTCTCAAGATGAATCATCAGAAAACGAAAGTAATGTACTACAGCCTCGGAAGAGAATAACAGCGCTTCGAGATAGGTAACAGTGCACTTAAAGTTGCGAAAGAGTACGTGCACTTGAGGCAGGTAGTAACCGCGGAGCCAAACCACGAGATTAGAGTAGCCAGAAAAATAAGAATGGGGTCGAGAACATTCGGCAAGCATTCTCAAATCATGACAGGTAGACTGCCACTATCCCTCAAGAGGTAGGTATATAACAGCTGCATGTTGCTCATACTTACCTACGGAGCAGAAACATGGAGTCTTACGGAGCTGGGTTAAATTGAGCTTAAAATTGAGGACGTTGCAGCGAGCGACGAAAAAAAAAATCATACGTGTAACGATAAGAGACAAGAAGAGAGCAGAGTGATTAGGGAAAACTCAGTATACAAGCCCTCAATGATCACCCAATTAATACCCTCCTCTGTGAAATGTGAGGCAGGCGAAGACAGTTTGAATTCTGGTGCCGACGTCAGAGAAAACGTTCTCGTCGTTTTCTCGCTGTGCTGACGTCCGCTCCTTGGTAGCGAGATGTTTACATCGTCGGGCTATATACGTTATTTCGTGCCCACTTTTCACTGACGTCATCCGACAGGTCGTCGCACACCGTTCAACGTGCCGAGCTCTATTTACGAATGCCGGCAGTGACAATCTGCAGGATGACAAGCGATGCGTGGAACGACAATTTTGTTGTTTACACTGCAAATTGCTTGTAGCCGTTTATAGTGTGGACGTAGCAAATAAATGTCTGTCAGTCTGTCATGAGTTTCCCGCTCATAAGGGTTTACCTCGTCGAACCAGAGCATTCGTCCTCAAACTAAATCTTGCTGCGGCAGCGTTTTCATCTCTCAACTGATGGTAAACATTTTCATAGTTCTGCTCGTATTCAATGACAGAGTTAGGCACACAGTTATTTTACACTCTCCAGTCAATCACAATACATCTGCGAAAGCGTAAGCTGCATACGGCGCACCCAGCGCCGACCACAACACAGATGAGACGTAATGTATGGTCTTTCTACAATGAATTTTGATGAATGTGATCAGTGTTGCAACCACTATAAAATATATTATGGCGTACGTTACTACGTTACAAAGAAGAAATAAATTCTGTCACGTCACGCCTTTACCTGCAGCACGCCTTCACTGATGAAAAATGTGCCTCCCTGTCCACTACCTCGCACAAACAAACAAGCGAACAAACCCATTACCTCGCACAAACAAATAAGTAAACAAGCAAACACACAAAGAAACAAACAAATAAATACGCACACACGCATCATTGTAGATAAGAGAAAGACGAATTTACGAAGGAAAAAAATGGGACCTATACAGTGATAAAATCTCAGTTCTTAAAATCTCTGTGATCGCTTTTGTCACATAGAAATAGTATGGGGGAAAAATTGAGTGAAGGTTTACAGAATTAGGATGGTTAGTTGGTGTGAGCATTGAAAAAAAAAAAAGGTTATACAGATGGAGCGCCTGTCGGTTAAACGACGTGCTTATTCCTTTGACTGTCTCGTTCGTTCCTTTGGGAAGGCCAGAACATGAGAAGCGTCCCTTTATTTCGTGGGGAGCTGAAGGTCGAAGCTTTATTTTTACAGCGAAAGGTCATATAGATCACAACTTGAGTCTAGCGCAGTGCCGTAGTTGTCCGCCGCCGTTGCCGTCACAACATCGCGCGAAATTCGAAAAAAAAACATACTTAGTACTAATGACACAGTGGGGCTCGAACCCGGGTCCACTGGGTTCCAGCCCAGTATTCCATCACTGAATTATGCCGCTGCGTGGGACTTGTTGGCAAACTTGCCTTCGGCAGGCTTGATGTCGGGGAAGCGTTCGTGTTAATGCGACTTATAAAGCGTTATAACAGAATGAAAGAACAACCAGTCGTCGCACAATGCGACTAGCGTAACGAGTGGGTCGTCCAATCCTCCAACTCATTATGATGATGATGATGATGGTGGTGGTGGTGATGATGACCTCTTATGGATGGCGCTCACCCACAGAGGGGGATGGGCCAAGAACCGGGCGGCAGGATACTTAAATGAAACTAAAGTGAAAATGAAGTGAATCTGAAGAAGTAGTTTAAAAATAATACTACCGAAAATACAAAAATGTTTGCTGAGCAAGCGGTCAAACCATCTCTTGTTTTTGATAGACATAACTACGAATTATAAACTAAAGATCTGAAAAGGTTGGGGTTCACTAGCACGGTAATCTTTTAGTTGCGTTGATGTAATCAAACACAGCGGAGCATACATCCCTGTGGCAATAACCAAATGAAGTTCCGCCAAGTGATAAAATTACTGGTAGATTTACTTGTATTCCTAACTTTTGTAATGGGGCTACTAAAATCTTTTTCTCTGATAAGAATAACGATGGCAGAATAAAAAGAAATGTTCAATTGTTTCAATTTCGTTGCACCAAATGCATAGCGGTGACGCCTTGAGTCGAGCTTTGTTAAGGTAATAATTATGTTGTGGAACTGCACAGCGCAACCTGGTATAAATGACCTCTAACTGGCGAGATACACACCACTGTTTATTCCAGCAATAGCTCAAATGCTCGAAATCTTTGAATTTATCCAAATTACCTTTTCCCCATTGCAGGCAAGCATTTCTGAACCTTAGCGCTGTCACGTAAGCCGTATCTAGCAAAACTGGGATGGTGGGCCCACCCAGGGATACTGCTGCTAAAGAGTCCGCCATTTCGTTCAAATATAATCCGCGGTGGCCCGGTACCCATAGAAAATGCAGCTTTTTTTTACGTTTTTCGGTACTGAAAGGTATTTATCAGCTCTGCATTTACTGCCGCAGAAAGTGCATTACAAACTGATAACGAATCTGTAATGATAACTGCTAATGATTCGCTTGAGGGCAATTTGCGTAGGGCAAGAACAATGCATTACAAAAGCTTGTTTTTGTTCAGCCTTTAACTGTGGCACATACCCACTTCAGGTATAATTCCTTATCGTCGTCAGCCACTGCTTGAACAATTGGCACCAAATTCCTCGCAAGTGTTTAGCGGATACCACACTTCTCGGAAGAATGACGAAAAATAACGTAGCGAAAGCTGCCCTACTACCCTAGAATTCTTATTGTTTTTTGCTGTAGCGGGCGTCCAGAAAGTGTGCTTGCAGCAGTTACCCAATGAGTGTTTAGAAAAGGCTCTGAAAGGCCGCTCTTCTAGCTTTCGTCGCTGTGGCTATGCTGCGCCTTGTGCACAGGCGGGGCGTTTTTTTTTTTTTTTCGCTCTTTATATAACTCCTCATTTCAAATGGCACTCCTTTAATCACGTATCTCCAGCGGGTGTCGCAGGACGTCATCAGAGGGAAGACGTAACAGTGACGTACGTACTACAGCTTTGGCGGCGGAAGGTCGCCGCGAAAGACCGCGTGGGTGCCGTAGCCGCATCCGTGTCAAGTCTTGTCTCTATAATTGCGATTATAATTATATGGACACTCGAGGCGCCTGTTTGGCGGCAATAAGTAACTTTGATGAAAAGGGTGACGAAAAAAATCAAATAGGGTTTCCGAAAAGCTTTCCGAAAAAATCAAATAAGGCTTGCGGTACTGGAAAATTTTTTTTTCGCAAAATATGCTTTGGGGAAACACTTTTGGCTTCATGTAAATAGTTCTGAATTTTTTAATTGTAAATGGAAGATGGTCGAGCGCCATGGTTGGGACAGTTGGCGTGGAATGACCCACAGACATGTTATCACAAAAAGATTCAACTCTACCTAAGAAACGCATCTTTGCCTACGGTGAAACGTTGTTCAAAAATGTGCTGTCATAATGCGCACTGAAATGACGGCAAACATGCACATATACATATGAACAGACACATACTTATGTAAATGCACATGTGTGCACATACGCTGTGCCGATAACGACACCCCACCCTTCCCATAAAATGAAATGCTTGGAAGTTTTTACTTCGAAGACAGGTTATATACAGGCGAGTTTGTACGGTGTAGTAGACTGATTCTGTCCATTTTCGGCATGTGCTCTCACCATGAACATGCTATTGAGACGACCGGTAGCCTGAAAAGTGCTTCGCTGCCTGGAGTGGCGTTTTGTATAAGGCTTTACGAGGTCGGATCCTAAAGGAGTTGTCCGCTATAGCCCTATAGGGGGCATACCCTCGTGACGTCATCATGCGTCATTTTGTTGTACCATTCGCATTTACACTGTTCTGGAGATAAGAAAGTGCGCTTTTCACAGTGCCTTCTGTACAACAAAGTGGCGGCCGCAATGACGTCAGTGAACACTCCACATGTTTCATATGAGGAGTATGCAACATATGCTGCGTATCGGGAGTATGGAGGGCAAGCAGCATTGCCACGCGCGTTTTTGTCATTTGTATGCGATTGGTCTGTTGCACACGTAGCCGCAACCTCGAGCAAGCCGCGTCCTAATGTCTAATGCCTGGGAACCTTCCAGATTATTTTGCAAACTTCTGATAGGCTTGGGTGCGCAAACGTGTTCAGATGAGTTTATGCCGGAACAAACTCTGCCACCAGCGATTAGGCTTAAACGTTCGATGCTGCACGTGTGAACTGCGAGGAACATTGTCGCGGATCACATTACCCGACGGCCGGCGACTGTCCTCGCCACCCCTATCCGTTTGCAGCGTGAATCATTTTGTACTTTGGCTTTTAGATTTCATGGCTCAAGTTCGCCCAAATGAAGCGTTCTAAAGTTACGTTCTTGCTGACTTGCTCGGCTGCAGACCCGATGGTCACAGTTTCGATCCATGGCCGCGGCAGCCCCATATCGATGGAGGCAAAATGGTCGAGGAGGCCCACGTATACAAATATATATATATATATATATATATATATATATATATATATATATATATGGTGGGGTGATATTCAATGGATCCGGTGGAAAATGCAGTATAAAAAGAGGTCGACAAACGTGCGAAAAAACACTAGTTTTACTAGGCTTCATGTAGTAAAAACACTAGTAAAACTAGTGTTTTTTCGCACGTTTGTCGACCTCTTTTTATACTATATATATATATATATATATATATATATATATATATATATATATATATATATATATATATATATATATATATATATATATATATATATATATATATATATATGTATATATATATATATATATATATATATATATATATATATTGCTACGGGGTGCCACAATATATATATATATATATATATAGAGAGAGAGAGAGAGAGAGCTGTGCTATGTGAGTGCACGTTAAAGAACATACACCACCTCGTCGAAATTTCTGAAGCACTACACTAAGGCGTCACAATATGTGACGCAGTACTTGACAATATAGTCGCACTCAATGGCTTTGCCCTTGCGGAGAATTTGGGACACCATTTACGCACTTAATTTGTACGGCCAAGACAGTTGGGGACGTAAATATTCAGACGAATCACGGATGGAAACACATGTTTCGTCAACGAGTAATCTTCATTTGTCTGAGTTTCATGTGGAAGTTATCAGCGTGTGTATTACTGCAATAAAATTGGGGAACCCTAAAGCTTCGCTTAACGTTGAGCGCGATAGCAATATCCCGCCCCTATAGTGCGTACTTCAAGCACTCGGTGCACACTTCTTACTGTATGATGTTACTCCAAAAGTTGAAATTATGGGTTACTCCATCGTAATCGATAAAGTTGAAAGTGGCTTGCGTCAGTGATTGATTGATTGATTTGTGGGGTTTAACGTCCCAAAACCATCATATGATTATGAGAGACGCCGTAGTGGAGGGCTCCGGAAATTTTGACCACCTGGGGTTCTTTAACGTGCACCCAAATCTGAGCACACGGGCCTCGACATTTCCGCCTCCATCGGAAATGCAGCCGCCGCAGCCAGGATTCGAACCCGCGCCCTGCGGGTCAGCAGCCGAGTACCTTAGCCACTAGACCACCGCGGCGGGGCGCTTGCGTCAGTGAAGCTTTCGCATATGGCTGCATTCTGTGTAACGAGTAGTACGTTTTAAACCACGAGCAATTATGCATTGAAATGTTCTAAACTTGATACGCACCAACTATATATACGTCATCTTATAAGGGAATACGCACAGTAAAGTGTGTGCACTTTTTTAAAAAGCGGTCTGCTTTAAACCCCGAAGTCGTTATGGCAATCTCAATTTCTCACGCCCGATGCCAATGGATGCTTGTACCACGCAATGTCACTGCGATATTAAATCTTATACTGTGAATCCTGTATGCAGGACGCGTGTATTCGTAAAGGATGTTATTGTCACTGCATTTCGAAGCAGACGAAAATATTTTCACAGTATACGACGTGGCAGCGGCCCGTTGCTCTATATGCCTCATTGAGGTATAGTGTTCCTCAGGAACTCAAAAAAAAAAAGAAGACGAAGTGACTCTCTGACAGAATGGCGAGTTCCTCAGTTTTTCTACTTTTTGTGTATAACATTGTTTTCACCAGCCCAGTGCGGGTTCCTGCCGGCATGCGATGGAGATAGTGTCGCACACGCGTCCGCCAGACCCCATGAATCCCGCGGAAGCCGCCTCTAGGAAGCGCAACGGCACTGAAAGCAACACTGGCAGTGACGATACCATGAACTATTATGTCCGCAGTGACTTAATAGTTGATGGTATCGGTGGTATCGGTTCATGGTATCGGTGGTATCGGCGACTCCGGTGACGACACTTTCAAGCTGGTGAGGAGCCGCAAGGTGAAGAGACGGTTTCTGGGCACGCCATCTGATTCGAGTGCATCCACCATAAGACCTTCACGTTGTATCGAGGCCTTCACCGTCCTGTTCATGCCAGTTCTCGCCACGGACGATATGAGGCGCCTCAACAAGCAAGCCGTGTCTGCACAACTGGAGGCATTGGTGCCAAACGAAATCAAAGACGTCAGAATGAACACGTGCAAGAATGTTCTAGCCGTTGACTTTAACCACGCGGCTGCGCTGGACATATTGCACAAGGTCACAGAGCTCAATGGCACGGCAGTCCGCTCTCACATACCGCTCGGCAAAGAAGTCATTGCTGGAGCAATTTATGATGTTGACGAGACCGTTGTCAACACAGACTTGCCAATACTGATCAAGCCCGCTACAGAAGGCACCATCATCACAAGTGTTTTTCGGCTCGACATGTCACGTTGCGTGCAGATCATATTCAAGGGTGAAACCCTCCCTTCACATATGAAGGAGGGACACTTTCGGCACGCTGTTCGTCTCTTCGTACCGAGGCCACTTCAGTGCAGAAAATGTACGAAGTTGGGTCACGTGAGCAGCGTGTGCAAGAATAATACCACCGTTTGTGCCCGATGCACTGAACCTCATGCCACTAGCACATGTCAATCCAATAGTCGGAAATGTTCGAATTGTGACGGGCCTCATGATGCATCTTCGAAGGACTGTCCGATTATTCGAAGGGAATTGGCAGTGCTGAAGAGAATGGTTCGGGATCACCCGTATCACCGGGAAGCAGCCACATCTACTAGACGACGACGATCGCGTCATCGACGGCGCTCCAAGACATCCAAGACACCGTTGCCTCATGAACCGCGCTCAAAGTCGCCTCCACTTTTGTCTCCCAGAACAAGCGCAGTCGGGCTGAAGGATAAAGAAGCCGCCAACAGCGACAGAGCTGACGCCTGGTCGGAACTCCCTCGACTACACACGTCACTAGAGAGCGGCATCAAACTTCAGCAGTGAAGCACTCCTCGTCCGAATTCTCTAAACCAACAGAGGACGATAAACAAATAGTCGCCATGGTCAGCTCCCTCGTGAGCACCATTCGTGTGTTCGTGGAGAGGGTGCAAACACCAATAGCGCGAAGCGCATTGCAGCTGCTGGATACCGTCAGCCCGGTTCTAGCAAGCCTTCATAAGTCGATAGCTTAAGAAGATTAACAGCAGAACCATGGCTTGTCAACGGAAACAGCTATCGTTTGCAGACGATATTCGAAAAGCCTTTATATTTCAATGGAATGTGAGAAGCCTGAGGTCCCGCATATCGGATTTCCGGCAGTTCGCCTTTAAAACCGCTTCCCGATATTGTTAATCTGTAAGCCGAGCTCATTGACTATAATAATATTAGGATACGTGTATTTCGCTTCAACCACGAATGGAAGTAGCAGCAAAGTTATTGTTTAAATTCGCAAGGACCTTACTTATTTCACCCATGCTTTACCGCCAGATGACGAGAACCAGTACGTGTGCATCACTCTGAAGAAAAAGCGTTTGTCTTTTATACTTATTGGCGTATATATATCCCCCGCAACTCCATTTGATTGTAAGAGATTAACAGACATTATGGCAGTGATTCCAGGGCCCTTGCACTATAACAGGTGATTTCAATGCACATCATCCGATATGGGGAAGCTTGAGAACAAACTCGAATTGGCGCTCACTGACATCCTTTGTGTCAGACCACAACCTGTGCCTTCTGAGTGATGGTAGCCCGACATACCTGCGAGGAACGACGTACAGCAGCTGCCTCGACCTGACACTAGTGTCGTGTTGCCCAAGTTCAAAAGTGCAGTGGTTTACAGATATCTAAACCCATGGTAGCGACCACATTTCGACTTATGTCAGCATTGATGGCCAAGAGACTTCATCCTCACCGGTCAATCGGTATATAGATGGACACTTTATGAAGATCAAGTGGAGGACACGTGCAGAAATGATTCCTGGTGGGGGTTAGAAGAAGTAATTGCAGATGCAATGAAAAATTGTACGCGCCACTTCACGCGCTCACAGAAGCGCATGGAGCTCATCATAGAATTAGAAAGGCTTCGGGTGTTACATAGACGTGCAAAGAGAAGATACAGGCGTACCAAGTCAATTCTTGATCTCAGAGTAGCAAGGCGTATGCAGAAAAAAAATACAACGCCGAATAGACAAGCTGCAGGATCAAAGACGAAAAGCTGTTTCTAGTCATTAGACCCACGCAAGCGCTTGTCTCATGTATGGAGAGCTCTACAGGGTCTACGATCAGGCGCCACGCAGCGTCGTCCCTTTAAGGCTCTCGCACTTTGTCTAAACCGCCGTGAAATCGATGTTGCAGATGATTTTTGCGCGAACATCACCGGCGGGACAGTCCTATTCTCCGATGTGCTTTTATGCAATGTCCCCGGTCCACGAGATATAAGTATGAATGCTCAATTTTTTATGGAAGAGCTGCACTGACACTGTGTAGGCGTTCTTCTTCACCAGGGCCCGATAGAATAACGTATACGGCTCTGCGTCGCTTAGGCCAAGCGGCTAGACGACAACTGCTAAATTTATTTAATCGGTCATGGGGACATGGCATCGTACCTCAAGAATGGAAACGGAGCCGTCTTGTGCCACTTCTAAAAGCAGGGAAATCCCCTCTGGTGCTGACATCATACCAGCCTGTAGCTCTCGCCAGCTGCGTTGGGAAACTCGTGCAGCGCATGAATCTCGCGTGCCTGGAATGATTCCTTGAATGGAACAACATTTACCCTGACTCCATAGCGGGATTTAGACGAGGCCGTTCATCGATTGACAACGTCATCGATTTGGTGTCATCAGTAGAACAGCAGAAATTAAGAAAACGACTAGCACTGGCGCTCTTTCTTGATGTGAAAGGTGCATATGACAACGTTTCCCATCAAGCTATACTAGACACACTGCTGTTAATTGAACTGGGAGGGCGAATGTTTTGATGGACCCGAAGCTTCTTGACATGAAGATCCTTGACATGAAGATGGCCCGACCTCAGAACATTACACGTGCCGTGGGGTTCGGCAAGGTGGTGTTTTAAGCCCAGTTATTTTCAATCTTGCCTTGCTTGGCCTGGCGGAAGCTCTCCCGGAAACAGTCAGTGTTTCAATATACGCTGATGACATCTGTGTCTGGGCATCTGCATTGACACGCCTACAAGTTCGAGCAAGGATACAGAGCGCAGCGTCGCAAGCATCTGACTATTTTCGCACGCAAGGTCTAACAATCTCAACAGAAAAATGTGCACTGGTGGCCTTCACGCGCAAGGCGACGACAAGTTACCCGATAAGCATTAATGACCAGCCCATCTCTAACAAGCGTAGTCATCATTTTCTAGGTGTCACTGTTGACCGCAACCTCTCCTAGAGCCCTCACGTGCCTAGCTTGAAAGCGAAATCGGTATCTATTGCCCACGTCCTGAAAGTCATCGCTGAAAAAAGATGGGGTCCGTCATTTAGTTCTACGCTACAGCTTTACCAAGCACTTTTTATTGGTGTACTGCGCTACAGTTCTTCTCTGCTTACTATAACTTGCAAGACAAGCATTCGAGCACTTCAGAGCGTGCAAGCACAGGCACTACGTGTTTGTCTCGGCCTATCACGAACCACCTCAACCACTGGAACAGTTATATTGGCTCAGGGTCATCCGGTTACGACCTACGTTACTACAGACGTACTGAGAGCACATATTCGGCCCATTTCACGGATGGCATCGAGCCATTTGACATTTCTGCCAAAACGACAACCGCAGGCGTCGTTCTCTAAGGTCGTCAGCTCCCACCGCGTTATGCTACCATCTGGTCTTATAACCTTGGCACGTTCACCGTCTGTCTTGTGGAGCCTACGACAACCCCCGACGTGCGCCTTTCCATCCCAGGAATAAGGAATAGAAAGGTCCTTTCTGCCTTGGCCTTGAAGCAAACGACTCTAGACTGTTTATATATATATATATATATATATATATATATATATATATATATATTGTAATGACGAAAACCGAAACTGGAACTCTCTCTGGCACAGACTCGCATGCTAGGAGGAAGAGGACGAAGACGAAGTCAGAATAAGAACAGCCGGCCTGCAGCAAAGGCGTTGTGTCTTATTTCTCGTCGTTACAATGGCGCAGCCGGCAGGATGAAGACGTCATACGTCCCGGCTTCGTCATCCAGGACGCCCGCCGACATGCAGATGCGGTAAGCGTCGCTTGGGGACGGCGTCAAGGCCTCCTCAGCAGCTGTTCACCTGCCGCCACTGCCACCACCGTTCGGGGATGGCGCCAAGGCCTCCTCGGCGGCTTTAGTATACCCATCACCGGTATTTCTTCATGAAAAGGGACACCGTCTACGCGTCCTTCGCCACGGATTGTGCCGTGAGCACAGGTCGACAAGTGAACCCTGCGGCACAAGCCACCTGTCCGTACCCTCGTGGATCATCGGCAGCGTGGTTCTCTCATCGTAAAAACGCTGTTCACGCTTCCTCGATCATGGAGCCGACAGCCCTCCTGCAGCCGGGAGCACCTGTGCCGCCATTCGGGGACGGCGTCCAGGCCTTCTCGATGGCTCCTGGGCAGGCTTGCCCCGGCCCCACCACGACAGTACATGGCTGTCGTTGACCGGGAATGCCGTTCACGCTTCCCACTGCGACAACGTCCTGCTCAGTGCTTCATCGGCACCTCAGCCGCTCAGGGGTGCTGTTCAAGCTCCCTCGGCCGAGGGTACCACAGCAGTGAGTACGCTGATCGGGGAACACGTCCCCACTGGCTCCGCATGTGGGCCGCCCGAGAGTGCCACCGAGCTTTCGCGCACCATTGCGCGACTCCGCCTCGAGGTCGGCGCCCTGACAGCGTCGAGTTCTGCGATATTCCCTGCTGCCTTGCCGGGACTTCACATTATCGATGAGGCGTTGGCCGCGGCCGCCTCGCAAGACCATTCAACAACTTCCCCCGAGAGCCGCAGCAAGCTCCAGTATACTCTCGCGGCTCTTTCACACCAACTTGGCTGTGTGGCGTCGCTATTTTCTGGAGCTTCGCCTGCCGTGACACCACCACCGGCTGCCTCCGAGCTACCCGAGTTTCGCGGCTTCCAGGACGATGCCGTCGATTGGGTGGCTACCATCAATGCTCTCGGAGCTCGCAAGGGATGGAGCGACAATCAGAAGTGGTGCGTGGCCTTAGACCGCCTTCAAAATCCTGCTGCTGCGTGGCACAGGTACGAAGGCGTGCGGCAGCAGTCCTGGGCGGACTGGAGCGCCAAGCTCATTGCTGCGTTTGGAAGAATTGAGTCTGACCTCACTGCTACCTCTCATTCTACCCTCGCCACTACCGAGCAAGGGGCTATTGAGAAGCACAACGACGAGGCAGCTGCACCCTCTGCCAACCTGCCCTACCTCGGAGATCAACCTCACGAGGCGCCGCGCCCCCCTACAGCTGTGCCGCATGCCCCCTCCCCGGACAGCTTCCCAGAGTACCCTGCGGCAATCATCGAGACAAGCTGGACGGTGTACTCCTCCGGGCAGATCTCTGACTCCGCGTCGACACCTGACACACAATTACCCTTGACCCAACTTAGGACCGCCTATAAAGCACAGAAGCCAGTGAGCCAGCCTCCAAGCTGGTCAGCCCCAAATGGCCTGGATCCATTGA
This sequence comes from Rhipicephalus microplus, assembly GCF_013339725.1. Lineage (NCBI taxonomy): Eukaryota > Metazoa > Arthropoda > Arachnida > Ixodida > Ixodidae > Rhipicephalus > Rhipicephalus microplus. The sequence continues at coordinate 63,571,186 of NC_051173.1, read as the reverse complement.
CCTGCTGCGTGACGACGGCGGCTCTTTCACAACCAGCCGGAGACCAAGCACACGTCACAACGGCCAGTTTGACCCATAGTAAGGAGCCGCACCATCCCCTGCCACCTTTGCCGTCATTGGCCGAGTGCGTGGACGCTCGTAACTTGCCAAATGCCGTCTCCCCTAACGAGCCACAAGTGCCTACTCCACCTGAGGAGGATGCCATCGAAGTCATTCCGGTGCAGTTCACGGTTGCTCCGGATGGCGAGGCAACTGGCCATGTCGACATGAACGCACGTGACGGATTGGCAAAAACCTCCACTTCGACCAGCAGTGCATCAGCGAAGACGCTAGAGCACGACTTGCGTCGCAAGTCTACGCGCAAAGTCTACACAGCGATGTCGCTGATATCTATCGATATAGCCCATCGTACCTTCCCTCGCTCTGAACAACGCAGGCGTCCCCGCTCAGTGTGGGCCGCAGTACTGCATACTGGTGTCCCTGCAATGTCATCCAAGCAGCGAAGGGGTAGTCATCGCGATGGTCCGCCACCAATGCGATCACTCCGCACCAGCCAGTATCACCTGCTGGGTTTACATTCTCCAGGTGACTACATTAACTTGCCGCGCGGACGCGACCTGCAACGACCACCTCGACACAGCCAGGGTCGTCCACCAGAGTACAGGACAGTTCCACAGGACAGCTCGAGGCGTGCACATGACAGACTACCACGGCACTCCCAGTGCCGCCCTCCAGAGAAAATTGCCCTTTGCGCGCTAGCAGTCATGGCCGAGTGTAATGACGAAAACCGAAACTGGAACTCTCTCTGGCACAGACTCGCATGCTAGGAGGAAGAGGACGAAGACGAAGTCAGAATAAGAACAGCCGGCCTGCAGCAAAGGCGTTGTGTCTTATTTCTCGTCGTTACAATATATATATATATATATATATATATATATATATATATTGCCACGATTGTCTCATTCGTTTCGCTTTTGCTAACGTGGTGGTGATGATGCATCTACCAGCCCCGCCGCGGTGGTCTAGTGGCTAAGGTACTCGGCTACTGACCCGCAGGTCGCGGGTTCGAATCCCGGCTGCGGCGGCTGCATTTCCGATGGAGGCGGAAATGGTGTAGGCCCGTGTGCTCAGATTTGGGTGCACGCTAAAGAACCCCAGGTGGTCGAAATTTCCGGAGCCCTTCACTACGGCGTCTCTCATAATCATATGGTGGTTTTGGGACGTTAAACCCCACATATCAATCAAATCATGTTGCATCTACCACACGTAGCTGTGCCATCGGACCGTTACGCGATGTTGTGAGCTTAAATGAATACCTCAAGCAGTGAATTCTTTTTTACAAGTTAGCCAACTGAGCTCCCAGCTATGAAAATATATTGCAGTAGCTAATACGCCAGTCGAGAGTGTTCCGTTAATTGCGGTCACTATAACGCAGTTACTTTTAAAGAGCTCGTTTTGCGGAAATTCCAGCGTCGGCGTCGGTGTCTGCATAGGCGTATTTGGTTGTGAGAGAAAAACTGTCATCGTTCACGTGACCAAACAATCTACGAAGATGCAAATTAAATAAGTAATATTTTTTTTGTTCGAGTGAGGTTCAAATACCGGGCGTTTGCATGGCAAGCAGCTACATGTTTCACCACACTTCCATGCGTCTGCTTGGAGATAGAAAGGCATACACAGAACTTTATTGCACAAGGAGAACGGCAGAAAGGTTAACCAAGGCTCAGCCCCCGGTGGGCTACCCTGCACTGGGGAAGAGCAGAGGGGAAAGTCAAGTTATAAAAGAGGAGAAAAAAGGTCACTGACTGGACGATGCGTAACAGTTTCACATCACAAACAATGAAACAGGTCAGTGTCTTTGAGAAAATGCAACAGTGCTTTCGTTGCCTTTCGGAAATTGGATGGGCAGTGCCATGGTCCCAATACTTTCTCGACAGTGAAATCACTTCTGTCCAGTTGATTTAAAACGCTGCACAGGTGAAGCCTCTCGTTTGTGTATGCCGGACAGTAACATAAGATGCGTTCGATAGTCTCATCGATGGCGCAGTCATTGCACTCCGCGCTGTTGGCCATACCTATCTTAAATGAGTAGGCATTAGTGAAGGCTACGCTCAGACGCAGACGGGCACAACGCTGTACCTTCCTTTCTTGAAAGACCACATGGTAGTCGCAGTCGTAGATATGGGTCGAGAAAATATAGTCGATGATGTGTGAACTGTGATGACTGCCACTTCTGGAGTGTCATGTTCTGCGCCAGCTTACTTAGGTATCTAGCCGAGTCAATCCTAGATAAAGGTACGGAGACAGGGTTTGTTTGTACGTGTGCATTTCTGGCTGCTTCATCGGTGAGGTCGTCGCCGGAGATACCGGATTGACTTCGTATCCTCTGGAACACAACGTTGTGTCCTTGTTTGGTCGCATAGTGCAGCATCTCTCTGATCTCTCATACCAGTTGTTCGTACAACCCGCGACGAAGTGCCGACGAAAGACATTGTAGAGCCGCCTTGGAGTCACAGAATACTGCCCATCGATTAGCCGGTTGTTGCTTGATATAATCGATGGCAACTTGCAGGGCAACAATTTCTGAACCAGTCGATGTGTTCACGTGACAGAGTTCGTAAGTGATGTTGATGTGTCGCGATGGGATGACGGTGGCGCCGGTGGAGCTAGTCTGGGCGGTAGATTCATCCTGCATACGTGGATTCTGTCAGCGTAGAAAGTGTTTATATATATATATATATATATATATATATATATATATATATATATATATATATATATATATATATATATATATATATATATATATATATATATATATATATATATATATATATATATATATATATATATATATATATATATATATATATATATTATATATATATATATATATATATATATATATATATATATATCTATATATATATATATATTATATATATAATATATATAATATATATATATATATATATATATATATATATATATATATATATATATATATATATATATATACTCACGTCCACCCGATACAGCGTAGCGCATGTGACAGTGTAGTCATGAATGAATCCACGCGAGCTTAACACATGGCGAAATCTCGTCGCTTCAGTTTCTGGAATCGCCGTTATACACGCACCGATTCAGATGCAGTTAGCGATGACGTGTCGCTTAATGTGTATACCGGCTGGTTGCATATAGCTGAATAACGGGACTCGGCAGCCGTCGACCACGGCGAGTTGTTTCGCTATCTTCGGTTTTTTTTTTTCGTAGGTCCCCTTTAATGCTTCTTATCGTTTTTTTTTTTGCGTAAAGAAATTCGTGGAACGAAGCAATTGTGTGCCTAGGGTTGTCGGCTTCGCCGATCTTCCAGTGCGCATGCGTGGTATTGCCAAATGCGCATGTGTGCTCCTATTTGCAGCGGATACGCTACACTCTGGATCGTGCACGGAGCAATAAAAGTGCGTGGTTGAAGCGGAATCAACTATAATAGCCGAGTGATTTGTGAAGGCATGTGGTTGTCATTCGCTTAATTACGCTGCAAGGAAGGCAAGGAAATAAACAGTATCACATAGCGCAGTAATAAAGAAACGACGTCTAGCCAATTATAGGCGCGATAGATAAGAACCAGGCAGCAAAAATTTCTGCGCGGTCTCTATAGCTTGCGGCTGTATTTCGTAACCGTTCTATCACTGTCCTTTCGGCGCACCTTTCGCCGCTTGCCTAATTGGCGTTATTAGCGATCCGTCATGCACACCCACTCTAAAGCAAGGCTAGTGGTCGCGACTCGCACCACGAGAGACGATCGCACAAATACATAATTGTTGCAACATTGCATTCGCGAATCGCTTCGTGCCGCGGAGTGCCGGTAGGTCGTAATTATTCACGTTTATACAGTATCTTCTCGCATACAGCCGAAAAGCATGAAAATGCTCGAAAGAGATGTAACGTGTTTAGTTTTATGTGATAGCCTTACGGAATTCGTTTCGTAAAAATTCTCGTGTCGGCGTGGGTATCGGCGTCGTTGGTTGTGAGCGAACAATCATCATCTTGCCCGTGACCGAAAAATTGAGAAAGACGGAAATAAAAAAAAACGAATGAATAAGAAAAATGTCACGTTCGAGTCAGGACGAATCCAGGCCGTCATTCGCGACAAGCAGGTATTCCATCACAGAGCCACACCTGCAGGTATCGTAAGTGCTTTGGAAAAAGACCCTACGCTGGCGTATAATGTTAGAGCAATGTGAATTATTCTAGTCCAGGCTATCTAATTTCATAAGCGTTACACATGCACTCCTCTGATACAGGCGTCACGTCGAGTTAACCCGACGCCAATTCAGTGAAGTGCCATTCACTGAAGTTGGTCTACGTCACACATGTCAAGGCTACAATAAGCACTACATGTCAGCTTACCGAGCTTCTTGTGTTGGTGATACCAATGTTGTTCTTGGCATCGTTACGCAGCTGTAACCAGGTGTTTATATAAAAGGTATGCGACTGTTCAAAATATGTCTATGCGTACATCAGTACATACCTTCGGGGTCATTTGGTAACGTTTCACTCAATAAAGAATTTCCACCGAAGTCACTTTCCCTCCGCGTGCTTCGCATGAAATCGATTTCCATATTATGTGGGATATGCCTAACTTTTTTCGGGCAATTTTTCCCACTGAAAGAACGTGCGCAATTTTTTTTCTAATGACGTCACGGCTACAACTATAGTCCTGCATGGCGAGCTCTTCAGTGTGACCAAATAATTACACACAAATAACGTTTAAAAATCCCACATATTGCTGTTTTATCAGTGACACACCAGTATATAGATTGCTATAAACTCGGTACTATATTTACTGCGATGAATCGTTAATTTAGCACTTCATTTGTTAGTTATATATATGAGCTTGCTGTGTACAATAAATCAACGTGGTTGTGAACGCGTGCTATAGGTGCGCAGAGTTAAAAAAATTGTTTTTTACGTTCGATATATACCGGCTGTACGCTCGGCGCCACGCGAAGGCTGCAACTGCTGTTTCCAACTTCACCAGATGTCTTTTCAAATGCCGTCGGAGAAGCGCAACATGAAAGGTCAATTCTACGAAAACATGAAATTGCTAGAGCTTCGTGGTTGTATTATGCATTATATTTTCCAAAAAAGCCATCGCGAGGCTCACTGATAAAAAGGCTTTCCAGTTGCGGCATAAGAGATCTGCCTATGAGAAGCGAAAGTAATTTTCTGCATTACCGCTTACCTAAAGGGGCCATGACAACAAATTTTCGCTCATCGTCTGTGTTATGCAGGTCAATTCATGCACGGGGTACTCACAAGAAACTGGCAAAATTTCAGCGCATTTGATCTAGATAATAATTTATACCGAGCATTTTTATGAACACATGAGCAGCCTGCAAATCTGACAACAATGGCACGCTCGTGAGCTGTGACGTAACAAGTCACTTGCTTGGAAGCGTCTGTACAATCCCAACCGACGATATTGCTCCGTGATCAGCTGCGCGTACAAGCGAACTATAACAGCTTTATTTTCCTTTCGGCATTGGATATATGGAATGAATTGCAAAGGCTTGATTCATTGATATGTGGGGTTTAACGTCCCAAAACCACCATATGATTATGAGAGACGCCGTAGTAGAGGGCTCCGGAAATGTCGACCACTTGGGGCTCTTTAACGTGCGCCCAAGTCTGAGCACACGGGCCTACAGCAATTCCGCCTCCATCGGAAATGCAGCCGCCGCAGCCGTGATTCGATCCGCGACCTGCGGGTCAGCAACCGAGTACCTTAGTCACTAGATCACTGCGGCGCGACGATTTGCAGCTGCTGAAGCTTTGGCAGAAAACATGTGCTCGGCTGCTGACCCGAAGGTCGTGGGTTCGATCCCGGCAGCGGCGGCTGCATTTCCCATGGAGGAGAAACGGTGGAGGCCCGTGTACAGGGCGACGTCAGTGCACGTTAAAGAACACCAGAGGGCCGAAATTTCCGGAGTTTACACACTACGGCATCTCTTGCAATCACATCTTCGTTTTATGACGTAAATACCCAGATACTGCTCCACTCTTTGAGGCACATGACGTCACACACGCCATGGCAAAATGACGGTTGCCGGCGGAGACTCATATTGCAATGAAATATTCATTTAATGTTCATTTTTTACTTGCACAATAGATACTCTACTTGTAAATTTAGCTTAGAACCGCATTTCGATGGGTGACAGTGACCCCTTTGTAGGAGTGCTGACACGATTTTCAGAAATCGCGGAAAGGGCATATTTAGTTTTCTCGGTATGCAGTGTTAACGCTCTGCACGTTGGAGCCAGACAGCACACGGAGAATATTTTGCTTGGGCTTTAAAGTCTTCGCCGCCCAGCGTCTGCAAGCCAGCCCCACCGCGCTGAACATTATCACGACGAGTCAGTATACAGTTCACTGGTTTTTCTAATTTGACGTCCTGCATGCAGCACGAATCGCTGAAGTCGGTGTCAGAGTCGCTGGAAACACAAGCCGGCCATTGTTGTCTACGTCCACCGCGTGTGACTGACTGAGATGTTGCGGATGCGTTTCGAGTTGCTGTCACCCCGGGATATGAGCCTGCAGTACAACTTCTTGTTGCGTTAGTTGGTGCATGCTACAATAATTAGACGACGCAAGCCGCCGGGGAAGAATAGGCGAAATGGAAAGAGCGCGTCAACTCGTGACTCAACCCTGCACGTTGGAGCCAGTTGTAAGTTGACGCTGTTGCGTGACAGCAGGTTTGCTGGCTCTGTCCAAAATATATTGGTGTTGCAGCCGTGGATATTTCCACGCCCGTTTCCTCGCACCCCGCGAGCCAGCAGACGCCAGCGACGGTCGTTAAACTGATCCTGACAACCGCGGCTCTTCCTCCGAATGGTTACGGGAAGCGAGAGGTATTTGCCTTCTTGCTTTCGATCCGGGCTGTCTTTGTGTTTCGACCTTCAACTCCGGTGGCTGGCGTATGGGAGGCCATGGCCGGGTCACGTGATCGCATTGAAGGAGGGAGAGCATCATGCAAGCGACGGAAGTCGACCTCCGGCAGCCAGCGAGACAAGCTGTTCCAGAAAGCCACTTGTTCTTTCAAACGGGCCTGGGGCTCTTTGTTTAGGGTCGCGAAGTAGAATAGAGATCCCTTATAATCTTCACCGAGTCCGGAGTCTTATACATTCCCAAGAATGCTCTTTCCTTTCGCCTATTCTTCCCTGGTGGTTCGCGTCGTCTAACTTTCTTGTAATGTCAGTCTGTGTTTATGCGCGTCACGGCCTGATGGCCTCTCGATATAGAAAGTGAGATAGCCTTTTTTAAAGCAGAAAGAAAGTGTAAATTTAAGAAAGTGTAAATTTAAGGGCTCGCATTGTTTGCCAGACACAAAATAATATAGAACTAACAGACAATGTTGCCAGGGAAGGTATAGAGGATGCTACTAGAAGCAATTGTAATGTAAATGTGAAGAAAGCAAAGTGAACGAAAAGATAACGTGCCCCTGGTAGGTTCCGAACCTGCGACCTTCGAACGAGGTTTCGATCCTGCCGGCGGCAAGTTATTTTTTCGTCCACTTTGCTTTCTTCACACATACACAGGTCATCATCATCAACAGCAGTATCGGCGCATGTTTCTGTGCAGCGCAGGGCACAGGCCTGTCCAACTGATATCCAGACCACCATATCTACTTGGTTTAATTCTATGTTGTCCTTGCGTGCGAACTTTTTTAGTTTCATCGCTCCATTTTACTCGCTGCCGTCCCCGGATAAATTCCATTCCCTTGGCAGCTATTCCGTTGCTCTGACTGACCACCTCTTGTCTGTACGACGAATTACTGGCCACCCCAGGCTCATTCTTTCGCTCAAAGTGCACTCAAATATCGACTATAGCGACCATTTGTTCCCGTCTTCCGATCTCTTAATGCAGGCGTCGGAAAGGTGCGGCCCCTGGCACGATGTCAGACACACTACCCCCTCCCCACCACCTTTCTTATGTCGCATCCCATCCGAAGGCAGACACGGCAGTTTGGACATCAAATCATGCTTTCGCTCGTAATGTGTCTTTGTAATTGGAAGCCTTATGAAATGCGTGCTCAAGATAAACACGACTTATAAGCTAGTTTCGTATGACACTGTCGATTCGGCGAGCTAGTTTCTCCCGGCCTGCCAAGCCCCCCGTCCCTATTTGCCGTGCGGCCCCCTTTGTGTGGGCATCACGCAACTTGGCCTTCTAGCTACCGCCAAAGGTTACCAGCGCCTGTCTCAATGTAACGCTTGTCCATGTTCCGTTTCATTACACACTGTATGGCTCTTAACCTTTTTCTCTACTTTCTTTGTTATCCTCCGAGTTTCAGCCTCGCGTGTTAGAGCAGAAATTGTGCTATGATTGTGGACTTTTTGCTCTAGGGACGGCGGCATATTGGCAGTGATGAATGGGAAAAGACTGCCTTATTCACTCTGCAGCCGAATATTATTATTCGGTGATTTTTATTGTCATCAGTGAGCGCCCCTGTTAATAAATGACATATGTATATTATAATGGTGTATAGCCTTTAGGGCTCTCGTGGGATCGAATCCCGGCTGCGGCGGCTGCATTTTCGATGGAGGTGAAAATGCTGTAGGCCCGTGTGCTCAGATTTGGGTGCACGTTAAAGAACCCCAGGTGGTCTAAATTTCCGGAGCCCTCCACTACGGCGTCTCTCATTTTTCGGACGTTACACCCCACATATCAATCAAATCGAGACTTTAAGGATGGTTACCAATCGTTAACGATGTCTCCACCAGACTATTCAGCATTACCTTCAATTTCCTTGAGTATGTTAATATTATTCCTATTACACTACGTTCTCGGTTTAAGTCTTTCATCGCTTGTTTTGCACTTCATCACCAACATTGGTGAAGAGCATGATGTAATCTGAAAATGCTAGGTGGCTCTGTCCTTGTTCTACTGATCTTTCTGTTCTATTTTGACACATAATTAAATGAGATCCCTGCTATGGCGTGGCTGACTGTTTGTCAGCCGACATGGTCCTCGGTATTACCAGAAGCACGTCTGGTGTTTTGTGGCCATGTTCACAGCCAGACGCCTGTGTATAAGGAAAAATGCACATTTGCCCCGGACATATCATCGAGAGCCTACATTTGATTTTGAATTGAATTGAGTACATTTTTCTCCTGTTTACAACAGAAATGAGACAGAATAAAAAGGCCGTGTGACCTGACAAAGGCTTCTACTCCTGCAACAGCTCGGCACAAAGGCTGTATACATAGTACACTAATCCATACGAAAATATACCGTACGCACAGAATCAACGAAAATACGCACCATAAAAAGACGTTTATACACACGAAAAAGTTGAAAAATGTGGCATTCAATAAACGAAAAGTCAGGACAGGAACTCTTTGAAAAATTTAACATAATTCAATAAAAGAGCATTTTGCGTTAAACAACTGAAATATAGAATCAAGACAAAAGATTTGACAGTATATAATGCGCTTTTGTCAAACAAACTCAATATTGTGTGAAATAAGAAATGTTCTGAACGATTCATTCGATCCTTTCATAATCTCGCAGTGAAATTTTAGGTATGTTAATTAGTGAAGGAGCTTGATAAATATGTAATTGTTTCCCGTAGTTCATTCTTATTTTCGGTGCTCTGGACATTGCTTCGCAACATTGCATATATCATCCACCGTTGCGAAGATCTTCGGAATAAGTCGATATTTTCAGCTTGATCTGCTCCTGCAGTCACTGCCCTTCCTGCAGTGCTGTCGAATTAGAATAGCCTTCATATTGCCTCCAGATAATGCTCAAATAGAGTTGCGAACATACGATCTATCTGCAGGACTGAAACGCACACTGCGAATAAGTTTGCACTTACTGAGCTATTAAGTGGATAGGATATTCCCAAGGCAACCTCATTCGTATCCTGTTTGCGCTCACGAAGTGCTTATAGCCAAAGTAAGCCTCTAATAAGAAGTAATTCGTTTACTTATCTTTCGTCCCGCTTTCAGTTTTCCTTCTTTAACACGCATTACGCATGCAATATAGATAAGGAAATCAATTAGGCTTTAGGTGTAAGGTTCGTTTATGAATACGGGGATAGGAGTTGCGTTATAGTATCTTTGCAGCATATGGTAGTGTGATTGATACAAGACACTTTGTTACTCCGCGTGTGCCAAGCTGCTGATTTGCCTTTCGAGGTAGGAAATCGCAGCTCCCGTACTTACGGCTGTATTTACTGTTTTCTTTCGTTTGCTTCACGCAAAAACCGGAGCAGTCTGCTCGGACAATAAAACCTGCAAAGCAGTGGATGTAACGCCGATCCTTGTGGCTTTAAGTTCATGCACAGACGCACGTTCGATAGCCTAAGTGATTGCCTCTGAAAATAAACTTCGAAAAATTACGTAGGAAGGTGGTATACTGATGGATAGGCAAGTTTCTCTGCTTGTTGAGACCCCGAGTGGCTGAAGCTGCCACCCGAGAACATGCAAATAAGGCGACCACACCCGGCATCGCCCACAACCAGAGCCAGACGAGAATACACCAAGAAACCACCTGGACTTTTTGAACGTCGTAAGAAGATGCGCTAATACTCAGCACTTCGCTGCAAGCTAAACAGACTCGCTCGCTGGATTTCGTGCCCAACCGGCTGTGCCCCACCGATCTCCGACGAGAGTGCAGCTATGGCCGACCGGCTCGCCCTCCACCATCTCCTGACGCCGTGAAGAGCTCTCGCTGAGTGGTGCCCCTTCCTTCGCTCCTGCGACCGTGTCCATGTTTCCTATCTTCTCCTTACTTCTGTATGTGGATATTTCTGTACCTGTCCCCATCTCTATCACTATCCCTTTTAATCTTCACTATCCCTTTTAATCCCTCCTTACCCCCATCTCTCGTGAGCCACTATTGAGGTGTCGCACTATGATGACAGTTACAGGGAATACTTTTATTTTCTTTTCTATTTTTTAGAATCACTTAAGAAGAAGCCGTCATAGTGCTCCGCAGATCCCTAGCCAGAATGTTTTGATTGGGGGGGGGGGGGTGCCGGGACCCCCAGTGCACCCCTCTGGCTACGGGCCTCGTAAGTCGTCGTCATGTGGGCTACTACCTGTATATCCCAGCAACTATACGGGAGACAGGAAGTTATTCAAGTTGCCGAAGATTCTCTACTATATTGTCTGGGTATTGTTGTGCCAGAGGCATTGTCCTCGAGCACTGAGGAGCCCTCCTTCCCACGGGAGGTTGACCAGTCACCCAGAGTTCCGGCGAAGTCGCCCCTTCCCAGCGCCACTTTCCGCGGAGATGGCGGCGAGTGACTTACAGCTCCGGTGAAGCCTTCTCTTCCCCCGACAAGCACCGAGAACCGCCCGCAGACTATAGACTGAAACCTTATTTGAGGCCGTGCCGGCCCCATGTTTGTGCGATTCACCCCAGCCGACGTCGTTGTGCTGACTGGCTTTGTACCAACGATCATCCGCTTTAGTAAACATTGCCGTTTTCGAAACGACTGCCCCTCTATTCCACCTCTGGGCGAAGGCTTCAGCTACGTCTGTTCGGCTGCTCGCCGCTCTCGGTGACCGATACCATCGCGACACAGCGAAAACCTAACAGAATGCAACAAGATCCCCGAGACAAGCCCTCATTTAATCACAAACAGAGGACCAGTGGGAAGCACAGCGGACGAAGCCCGAACCCAGTATAGCTACAAATAGCAGGTATGGCTGTGAGGGCAACATGCTATAGCCTCATCCCAGGGCCACCTCTAATAAGGGGGCCAACACCTCCGAGCGTAAGCATCCTGGTAAAATGTAAAGGTCGGACGTTGTCTTTTTCTTTATTTTTTGTGAAACCTTCCCTTTATTGGTGCAAATAATCTGAACGTGGGATGTTTTCTGCGGCGCATTCCTGCAAACGTTCGCGAGCGTCGCTCGAAAAGAGAGGGCCGCTGCTTTATTAGAGACCCGGGTTCAGCTACCAAATGAAAATGTCGCCATTTTCACAGAAGAAATGACCCGACTATTCCGTCACGCTGACCCAGACATGCCTGAGGAGAAAAAAGTTCATTTCCTCATGCGAGGAATCAAACAGGAGCTCTTCGCGGGGCTGATGAGAAACCCACCGAAAACCGTCCAAGAATTTGTAGCCGAAGCGACCACTATTGAAAAGACCCTGGACATGCGCACCAGACAGTAGAGTCGTCGCCTGACTGCAGACTGCGCTGCTGCTCAAGCCAGTAACTCCGGAGACCTGCGTGAAACGATCCAAGCGATCGTGCGGGAAGAGCTGCGCAAGCTGTTGCCTTCGGCGCAGCCTCAAGTGGATTCGATCGCCGACATTGTGCGAGAAGTTCGGCAATCGCTTCAAATTCCCCACGCACCGCTGCCCGAGCCGGAAGTTATGAGCTACGCCGCTGCACTGCGCCACAACGCTCCTCCCCGTCCACGCCAAAACGCCGCCCCATCGCACTTCCGTCGACAGACGCCACCGCCGCCACCACCCCCACCGACGTCATACCGTTCGCCAGCGATCCAGCGCAGTGCACCGAGGAAGACTGACGTCTGGCGCACCCCTGACCATCGCCCGCTCTGCTACCACTGCGGCGAGGCCGGACACACATACCGCCGTTGCCAGTACCGACAGATGGGATTGCGTGGCTTCGCCGTCAATGCACCGCGCCCACAGCCAGGAGAACGACCACGTGACATCGCCGACTACTTGACAGGAACTCGGTGGACACCACGAAGCCTTCACGTTCGCCGTCGCCCAGCCGCCGCACGTCACCGCACCACCGACAGTACTCTGGCCCAACGCGGGGCCGGTCTCCTAGCCCGTATCCGGGAAACTAAGGGCAGCAACCGGTGGAGGTGCGGTTGCTGTGCGACGAACTACCGAAGATTTTCCGACGACGCCGACGCCGCGACGGAGCTTTCCGAACACAACGCCAAACAGGCAAAGCCCTGACGGCGAAAGCTCACTTACCGAAGGTGGCCTGACGACGCAACATGGAAGCAGCGGAACAAGCCCACGCAGCCGTGACCCGACGCCACGCCCTAACTGTAATGCGAGACGGCGAATTAGCGACCTCGACGTTCTTATCGACGGCCACAGTGTGACCGCTCTCGTCGATACTGGAGCCGACTATTCTGTCATCAGTGGGTCGTTCGCCGCGAAGTTAAAGAAAGTTAGGACAGCTTGGAAAGGCCCTGAAATCCGCACAGCTGGAGGTCATCTCGTAACGCCTGCAGGAATCTGCACAGCGAGTCACCATTAACGGCCGTATTTATCCTACAGACTTCGTAGTCCTACAGCGTTGCTCGAGAGATGTCATCCTTGGCATGGACTTTTTATGCCTCCATGGTGCTGTCATCAACCTAAAAACAAAGTCGATAACGTTATCCACAGAAGAAGCACTACTGCCGCGCACGCCGTCTGGACACCATGCCTTGAATGTGCTGGAAGAACAAGTCCCCATTCCGCCTCGCTCAAGCGTCATTATTTCAGTCGACGCTCCTGAATCACCTGACTTCGAAGGCGTCGTTGAAGGCAGTCAGCATCTGTTCGTCACCCGAAATATTTGCGTCGCAAGAGGAATTACAGAGTTGCGGGGAGGCAAAGCAACGGTTATGCTCACAAATTTCAGCAATGAGTACAAACATGTGAACAAAGGAACAACGGTCGCATACATCGAAGAAATTGTCGAAGCCACCAGTGCTTTCGCCCTCGCCGATTCTGCGGAACCTGCTCAGAGGAACCAAGCCCCTCCCATAGCTTTCGACGTCAATCCCAGACTTCCGAACGATAAGCAAGAACAGCTCAAGGCCCTGCTCCTGCAATACGAAGATTGCTTTTCGTCGTCATCGAAAATTCGGCAGACCCCAATCACGAACATCGCATCATAACCGAAGAAAATGCCAGACCACTCCGTCAGAGTCCGTACAGGGTTTCGACGCGAGAACGTGAGGCCATCAAGAGACAAGTTGATGAAATGCTGCGGGATGATATATCCAGCCGTCCAAGGAGCCCAGGGCATCCCCCGTGGTGTTAGTGAAGAAAAAGGAGGGGAACCCCTACGTTCTGCGTCGATTATCGCCGCCTGAACAAAATCACAAGAAAGGACGTGTATTCCCTCTCCCACGAATAGACGACGCACTTGATCGGCTCCATAACGCCAAGTACTTTCGTCAATGGACCTCAAGACTGGCTATTGGCAAATCGAAGTCGACGAAAGAGACCGAGAGAAGACGGCGTTTATAACACCGGACGGCCTCTTCGAGTTTAAGGTGATGCCCTTCGGCCTTCGCTCAGCGCCTGCAACTTTTCAACGCGTTATGGATACAGTACTGGCAGGATTGAAGTGGCAGACTTGCCTTGTGTACTTGGACGACGTCGTCGTGTTTTCCTCGAGTTCGACGAGCATCTTCGGCGCCTTGATGCTGTACTTCAAGCCATCAAGACTTCCGGACTCACACTGAAGCCAGAAAAGTGCAGATTTGCGTATGAAGAGCTCTTGTTTCTGGGGCACGTTATCAGCAAGTCTGGAGTTCGTCCTGATCCACGGAAAACAGCCGCCATCGCCGAATTCCCGCCGCCCACTGACAAGAAAGCCGTGCGCCGATTTCTGGGCCTGTGCGCCTATTATAGGCGGTTCGTGAAAAACTTCGCCCGCATCGCCGATCCTCTCACTAACCTTACCAAGGCCGACGTGGAGTTCAAGTGGGAAACGCCACAGGAACACGCTTTCCAGGAGCTTAAACATCGCTCCAGACGCCTCGTTACTTGCCCATTTCGACGAATTCGCCGAGACAGAAATACATACTGACGCAAGCAGCGTAGGTCTTGGCGCCGTTCTTGTGCAGAGGGCTGACGGACTTGAAAGGGTTATTAGTTACGCACAGCCGATCGCTATCCACAAGCAGAAGCAAATTATTCCACAACAGAAAAGGAGTGCCTCGCCATCATCTGGGCTACGTCGAAATTTCGCCCATACCTCTACGGCAGGCCCTTCAAAGTTGTGAGCGACCCACCACGCTTGTGTTGGCTAGCCACTTTGAAGACCCTTCAGGTCGCCTCGCACGATGGAGCCTGAGACTTCAAGAATATGACATTACTGTCATTTACAAGTCCGGCAAAAAAACACTCCGGCGCCGACTGTCTCTCTCGTGCGCCTGTCGACCAACCGCTACCCGACGACCCGGATGACGACTACTTCTTGGGAACGATAACTACCGACGACTTCGCTGAACGACAGCGGGCTGACCCGGAACTTAAGGCCCTAATAGAATACCTCGAAGGCAGGACCGCCTAAGTCTCGAAGGTATTCAAGCGCGCACTTGCGTCGTTTTTTCTACGAAACGGTCCTGTACAAAAGAAAAACTTTTCACCGCTTCGGGCTAAGTATCTCTTTGTGGTGCCTTCAGCTCTGCGACCAGAACTCCTGCAGGCCCTGCACGACGATCCAACGGCAGGGCGCCTCGGTGTTTCTCGCAAGCTCGCGAGGATACAAGAAAGGTACTACTGGCCGCGTCTTACAACCGACGTCACTCGTTATGTGAGGACATGCCGGGACTGTCAGCGACGCAAGACACCGCCGACAAGGCCAGCGGGACTTCTGCAGCCAATTAATACACCTTGCTGACCTTTCCAGCAGATTGGTATGGACCTACTGGGCCGTTCCCGACGTCGGCTTTCGGAAACAAGTGGATCGTGGTAGCTACCGACTACCTCACCCGCTACGGAGACAAAAGCCCTGCCAAAAGGCAGTGCATCCGAGGTAGCTAAGTTCTTCGTCGAAAATATTGTCCTACGTCACGGCGCCCCGGAGGTCGTTATCACCGACAGAGGAACGGCAATCACTTTGCTTTCTTCACACACACACAGGTCATCATCATCAACAGCAGTATCGGCGCATGTTTCTGTGCAGCGCAGGGCGCAGGCCTGTCCAACTGATATCCAGACCACCATATCTACTTGGTCTAATTCCATGTTGTCCTTGCGTGCGAACTTTTTTAGTTTCATCGCTTTATTTTACTCGCATGCCGTCCCCGGATTATTCCGTTCCCTTGGCAGCTATTCCGTCGCTCTGACTGACCACCTGTTGTCTGTATACGCCGAATTACTGGCCATCTCAGGTCGATTTCTTTCGCTCAAAGTGCACTTAGATATCAACTATACCGACCATTTGTTCCCTAACGTATTCTACCGTCTTTCGATCTCTTAATGCAGGCATCGATAAGGTGTGGCCCATGGCACAATATCAGACAACCCACCTCCTTCTCACCTCCTTTCTTATGTCGCATCCTGTCCGAAGGCAGACACGGCAGTTTGGACATCAAATCCAGCTTTCGCTCGTAATGTGTCTTTGTAATTTGAAGCCTTATGAAATGCATACTCAAGATAAACACGACTTATAAGCTAGTTTCGTATAACACTGTCTATTCAGCGAGTTTGTTTCTCCCGGCCTGCCAAGCCCCCCGTCCCTATTTACCGTGCGGCCCCCTTTGTGTGGGCATCACGCAACTTGGCCTTCTAGCTACGCCCAAAGGTTACCAGCGCCGTCTCAAGTAACGCTTGTCATGTTCCGTTTCATTACACACTGTATGGCTCTTAACCTTTTTCCTACTTCTTTGTTATCCTCGAGTTTCAGCCTCGCGTGTTAGAGCAGAAATTGGCTTGCTTGTGGACTTTTTGCTCTAGGGACGGCGGCAATTGACAGTGATGAATGGAAAGGACTGCCTTATTCACTCTGCAGCCGAATATTATTATTCGGTGATTTTTATTGTCATCAGTGAGCGCCTGTTAATAATGAAATATGTATATTATAATGGTGTATAGCCTTAGGGCTCTCGTGGGATCGAATCCCGGCTGCGGCGGCTGCATTTTCGATGGAGGTGAAATGCTGTAGGCCGTGTGCTCAGATTTGGGTGCACGTTAAAGAACCCAGGTGGTCTAAATTTCCGGAGCCCTCCACTACGGGTCTCTCATTTTTCGGACGTTACACCCCACATATCAATCAAACGAGACTTTAAGGATGGTTACCATCGTTAACGATGTCTCCACCAGACTATTCAGTTACCTTCAATTTCCTTGAGTATGGTTAATATATTCCTATTACACTACGTTCTCGGTTTAAGTCTTTCATCGCTTGTTTTGCACTTCATCACCAACATTGGTGAAGAGCATGATGTAATCTGAAAATGCTAGGTGGCTCTGTCCTTGTTCTACTGATCTTTCTGTTCTATTTTGACACATAATTAAATGAGATCCCTGCTATGGCGTGGCTGACTGTTTGTCAGCCGACATGGTCCTCGGTATTACCAGAAGCACGTCTGGGTTTTTGTGGCCATGTTCACAGCCAGACGCCTGTGTATAAGGAAAATGCACATTGCCCCGGACATATCATCGAGAGCCTACATTTGATTTTGAATTGAATTGAGTACATTTTTCTCCTGTTTACAACAGAAATGAGACAGAATAAAAAGGCCGTGTGACCTGACAAAGGCTTCTACTCCTGCAACAGCTCGGCACAAAGGCTGTATACATAGTACACTAATCCATACGAAAATATACCGTACGCACAGAATCAACGAAAATTACGCACCATAAAAAAGACGTTTATACACACGAAAAAGTTGAAAAATGTGGCATTCAATAAACGAAAAGTCAGGAACAGGAACTCTTTGAAAAATTTAACATAATTCAATAAAAGAGCATTTTGCGTTAAACAACTGAAATATAGAATCAAAGGATTTGACAGTATATAGTGCACTTTTGTCAAACAAACTCAATATTGTGTGAAATAAGAAATGTTCTGAACGATTCATTCGATCCTTTCATAATCTCGCAGTGAAATTTTAGGTATGTTAATTAGTGAAGGAGCTTGATAAATATGTAATTGTTTCCCGTAGTTCATTCTTATTTTCGGTGCTCTGGACATTGCTTCGCAACATTGCATATATACATCCACCGTTGCGAAGATCTTCGGAATAAGTCGATATTTTCAGCTTGATCTGCTCCTGCAGTCACTGCCCTTCCTGCAGTGCTGTCGAATTAGAATAGCCTTCATATTGCCATCCGATAATGCTCAAATAGAGTTGCGAACATACGATCTATCTGCAGGACTGAACGCACACTGCGAATAAGTTTGCACTTACTGAGCTATTAAGTGGATTAGGATATTCCCAAGGCAACCTCATTCGTATCCTGTTTGCGCTCACGAAGTGCTTATAGCCAAAGTAAGCCTCTAATAGAAGTAATTTGTTTACTTATCTTTCGTCCGGCTTTCAGTTTTCTTTCTTTAACGCGCGTTACGCATGCAATATTGATAAAGAAATCAATTAAGCTTTAGTTGTAAGGTTGGTTTATGAATACGTGGATAGGAGTTGCGTGATAGTATCTTTGCAGCATATGGTAGTGTGATTGATACAAGACACTTTGTTACTCCGCCTGTGCCAAGCTGCTGATTTGCCTTTCGATGTAGGAAATCACAGCTCCCGTACTAACGGCGGTATTTACTGTTTTCCTCCGTTTGCTTCACGCAGGAACAGGAGCAGTTTGCTCGGACATTGAAACCTGCAAAGCAGTGGATGTAACGCCGATCCTTGTGGCTTTAAGTTCATGCACAGAAGACGCACGTTCGATAGCCTAAGTGATTGCCTCTGAAAATAAACTTCGAAAAATTACGTAGGAAGGTGCTATACTGATGGATAGGCAAGTTTCTCTGCTTGTTGAGACCCCGAGTGGCTGAAGCTGCCACCCGAGAACATGTAAATAAGGCAACCATACCCGGCATCGCCCACAACCAGAGCCAGACGAGAATGTACCAAGAAACCACCTGGACTTTTTGAACGTCGTAAGAAGATGCGCTAATACTCAGCACTTCGCTGCAAGCTAAACAGACTCGCTCGCTGGATTTCGTGCCAACCGGCTGTGCCCCCACGATCTCCGACGAGAGTGCAGCTATGGCCGACCGGCTCGCCCTCCACCATCTCCTGACGCCGTGAAGAGCTCTCGCTGAGTGGTGCCCCTTCCTTCGCTCCTGCGACCGTGTCCATGTTTCCTATCTTCTCCTTACTTCTGTATGTGGATATTTCTGTACCTGTCCCCATCTCTATCACTATCCCTTTTAATCTTCACTATCCCTTTTAATCCCTCCTTACCCCCATCTCTCGTGAGCCACTATTGAGGTGTCGCACTATGATGACAGTTACAGGGAATACTTTTATTTTCTTTTCTATTTTTTAGAATCACTTAAGAAGAAGCCGTCATAGTGCTCCGCAGATCCCTAGCCAGAATGTTTTGATTGGGGGAGGGGGGGGGGTGCCGGGACCCCAAGGCACCCCTCTGGCTACGGGCCTCGTAAGTCGTCGTCATGCGGGCTACTACCTGTATATCCCAGCAACTATACGGGAGACAGGAAGTTATTCAAGTTGCTGAAGATTCTCTACTATATTGTCTGGGTATTGTTGTGCCAGAGGCATTGTCCTCGAGCACTGAGGAGCCCTTCTTTCCACGGGAGGTTGACTAGTCACCCATAGTTCCGGCGAAGTCTCCCCTTCCCAGCGCCACTTTCCGCGGAGATGGCGGCGAGCGACTTACAGCTCCGGTGAAGCCTTCTCTTCCCCCGACAAGCACCGAGAACCGCCCGCAGACTATAGACTGAAACCTTATTTGAGGCCGTGCCGGCCCCATGTTTGTGCGATTCACCCCAGCCGACGTCGTTGTGCTGACTGGCTTTGTACCAACGATCATCCGCTTTAGTAAACATGTTTTCGAAACGACTGCCCCTCTATTCCACCTCTGGGCGAAGGCTTCAGCTACATCTGTTCGGCTGCTCGCCGCTCTCGGTGACCGATACCATCGCGACACAGCGAAAACCTAACAGAATGCAACAAGATCCCCGAGACAGCGCTCATTTATTCACAAACAGAGGACCAGTGGGAAGCACAGCGGACAAGCCCGAACCCAGTATAGCTACAAATAGCAGGTATGGCTGTGAGGGCAACATGCTATAAGCCTCATCCCAGGGCCACCTCTAATAAGGGGGCCAAACACCTCCGAGCGTAAGCATCCTGGTAAAAATGTAAAGGTCGGACGTTGTCTTTTTCTTTATTTTTTGTGAAACCTTCCCTTTATTGGTGCAAATAATACTTCCTCCACAACCTTGAATAGTACCTTGAAGTACCAATAGTATAGTACCAACCTTGAAGTACTGCAGCATCCGTCACTGGCCAAGTCACCGAGATTGGCTCATGCGGCTCGAAGGAGCTCGCCTGCCCCGAAATATCAACCACACAGACAACGGCCTCGAAAACAAAAGGAGCTACGCACGAGTACGTTGCACACACTCGGTTCGCTGACCCAATCGTGCCTGGGATCAGCTAGACGACGCCCTAACGAACGGCCAGGTGATTAAGCAGCCGCATCCGAGGACGGTCCCTCCCGCTTGAACTTTTTTTAAAGCTAACGACTTGACAGGTCAGCAACATTTGTGCGCGGCCTTCCGGCGAAAGACAGAAAGGAATATCCCTCCCGATAAAAATAGAAGCGCTCGCGACACGAGGCTCTCTATACTGCGACATTCTTATGTTGTCTACCGGGTGACTCGACGTCCGTCGAGTCATATGTTCTTTTTTATTGGTGTGAGAATACTTCGAGAACTATTGCGTATACAGATGCATCGGTGCAATGCTAATCTGCACTACAGGGGTCGTTATTATTGATAGCTTGCACGTGATGTCCTGGATGCAGGCTTCTATAATGATCAAACCGGTACCCCATAGAGGCGGATTGGATTACGCCAAGGCGGCATAATCACGAAACGGTTAATCTGCTTTGAAGTGACAACTATGCGAACGAATATATTGACATGTGTGCATGGATTACGAAAGAACCCGTACGATGTGGTGTGCTGACAAGCTGACATGACAAACTTCGCGTCCAATCATGATGACACTCCGATATGGCGGTTTCACCAGCGTCAATGCAACTCATATGTCGGTACGGCGAGCTCACACCATGGTAAATTTAAACTTTGCGTAGTGTCGTGCCTGCCGACCGTTCCGCTGCGAAAATAATTTTCCTAGACGCAGTCGCTTCCCTTCCATTGTCTATCTCCGCTTCATATAGCCCTCGCCTATTCTTGCAACTGTTCTTGGTCAGACGGAGCGTTACAAGGCCGAACTTTTTTTACGCAGAATTGATTGACAGCTCGAGGCAGTCTCCGCTCTTGTGTTCAAATCGATTGCCGTCTGCTCAAACGTGCTTCATCAATGTCTTTCTTTCGCGCGCAGTAGTTCTGTATGACTCTGTTATATCGAAGAATGTGCAAAATCGATCCTCAAGCTACACACTGACTGATTTTAGACACGCGCCTAGCTACGATTACAGGTAGTCTGTTTTTATTGTTTTTGTTTAGTTCTACCACTTTTATTTCTTTGGTTGTCCGCAAAGCGTGTGATCCAACATATATAATTAGAAATGCTGGCACTACGACGTTCTAAATGTTTCATTTTGTTTTGCCAAACCGCACCGGCGAAAAACTTTCATAGGAGCTTTCAGTAGCATACTGGAGGCGGCGAGAAGCAGATGTAGCAGACTATCAAGAGGCTTTATAGCAGACGACACTCGGGCACCGTCAGAGACCGCGGGCGCCGCAAGCACGCGCTCTCTCCTCCCGCGGCGGAAAATGAATAGTTCTGTACGTCGCCGCAAGAATCGCTGCGCGCACGTTCGCCAACCTCCTCTCTCAGGGTGACATTATCGCGGCGCATGCTAGCGTCGCCGCCGGCCCAGAGTTTCCCCTCCTGTCTATTTGCTCCGTGATCTAAAAGTCGGGTGCTTCCTTGCCCACGTTTAAGTACGTACGTTGTAAATATAAACGTTTCGTTTCCTTCTGGCAGCCTTTTGCCTTGACACTGCCTGGATGCTCCCTGCCCGGCGTGGCCCTCGTGACACGCTTCCCAAAAGACTATTGGGACCTCTCTCCTCGTAACGATACAGTGATAACAACTGCCAGAAGAAACAAACACCCATGAAAAAGAAAAATCGATCAGTTGCCCAGAACATTCGTGATGACTGGATCACTGACCACCATCAATGGCGCACAATGTACCACCACGGCATGGCAGAGCCTCGATGTATCCATTTTCGGAAGCACAGAGGCGCTTTCTCACTGAAGATGCCTGGCTAACACGCAACGTACGAACGGCATCTTTGATCACACCGTGCACAAAAGCAATTACATGTAAAAGGTAACGAATCGGCATGCGCGAACAAGAACCATAAAATATCGCACGATGCCCCACCACCGCGGGTGACGAGTAAAAAAGCGTCAATAGCGTTGTTTCCGGCTTCCCGGTTGCTAGCGCACCAAGTGCGAAAATATATCAGTTTGACGTTATTTTCCTCTCTTTTACGGAATGAACACAGAAACGGAAACTTGAAGTGCTCATTTACGGTCTTCTCCGCCGTTTTATTAAAAACGCAGCACAAGAATGTTGTACGTCCACTTCCGTCAGTTTTAGAAAAACATAACACAGTCTGGGATTTTCATGGTCAGTTCTGACGTTGAAACACGGATATTTTTTTACAGTATAGCGTGCCAGCCCTATATTCTACCAGCTGAGCTACGCCAGTGCTTAGAACTCGTTTATAAATTTTATAAATTGATTTCATGCAGGCTTGAGATGACAAGGACTTGAAGAATTACAGGCCGATCAGCTTGCTTGCCGTAGCATACAAGCTATTTACAAAGGTAATTGCTAACAGAACTAAGACAACGTTAGAATTCAATCAACCAAAGGAACAAGCAGGATTTCGAACTGGCTACTCAACAATCGACCACATCATACTATCGATCAGGTAATAGAGAAATGCTCAGAATATATTCAACCACTATACATAGCCTTCATAGATTACGAGAAGGCGTTTGATTCAGTAGAAATATCAGCTGTCATGCAGACACTGCGGAATCAGGGCCTCGATGAAGTATATATAAACATCCTGCAAGAAATCTACAGGGGATCAACTGCTAACACAGTGCTTCATAAAGAAAGCAACAGAATACCGATCAAGATGGGTGTGAGGCAGGGGAATACAATCTCCCCAATGCTATTTACCGCGTGCTTACAGGAGGTTTTCAGAGGCTTCGAATGGTAACAGTTAGGCATAAGAGTTAATGGAGAGTGTATCGATCGAGCAATGCTTGTAAGCCATGCGCACGCATGCACCACCGTCAATGAAACTAATCTTAGATAATGACCACACGTGGTTATCATGCTGCATACTATATATATGCATTCCTTGTTTGAATAAAGGGCCTTTTGTTACTGGCTTCCACTCGTCACAGATCTGATACAGAGAGTACCTTAGTAACCGGCGTTTCGCCGATGACATTGTATTGCTGAGTAACTCAGGGGGCGAACTCCAACTCATGATCACGGAGTTAGACAAGGAGAGCAGAAAAGTAGGTCTTAAATTATCTGCAGAAAACGAAGGTAATGTACAACCACCTCGGAAGAGAAGAGCACTTCGAAATAGATATTAGTGCAATTGAAGTTGAAAAAGACTATGTCTACTTAGGACAGATAATAACCCCGGAGCCGAACCACGAGATTGAAGTGACTAGAAGAATAAGAATGGGGTGGAGCACATTTGGCAAGCACACTCAAATAATGACAGGTAGATTGCCACTATCCCTCAAGAGGAAGGTATATAACAGCTGTATCTTGCCGGTACTTAGCTATGGAGCAGAAACCTGGAGACTTACAAAGAAGGTTCAGCTTAAATTGAGGAGGACGCAGCAAGCAATGGAAATGAACATGGTGGGTGTAACCTTAAGTGACAAGAAGAGAGCAAAGAGGATTGGGGAAGAAACCGGAGTTAAGGATATCACAGTTGAAATCAAGGAAAGGAAATGGACATGGGTTGGGCATGTAGCACGCAGATAGGATACACGCTGGTCATTAAGGGTTAACTGGAATCATAGAGAAGGCAAGCTGGTTAGGGGGAGACAGATGGTTAGGTGAGCAGATGATATTAAGAAGTTTGTGGGTATGAATTGGCAGCAGCAAGCACAGGACCGAGTTGAGGGGCAGAACATGGAAGTGGCCTTTGTCCTGCAGTGGAAGTAGTGAGGCTGATGATGATGATGATGTCGTACATGAATCGCGTTAATATGATCGAAAATGATTGATTTATATTTGGGGTTTAACGTCCCAGAACCACCATATGATTATGAGAGACGCCGTAGTAGAGGGCTTCGGAAATTTCGACCAACAGGAGTTTTTTAACGTGTGCCCAAATCTAAGCGGACGGGCCTACAGAATTTTTGCCTCCATCGAAAATAACGCCGCCGAAGCCGGCATTCGATCTCGCGACCTGTGAGCCAGCAGCCGAGCACCTTAGCCACTAGACTACCGCGGTGGGGAACGTTTCCACTTTACCACCACACACTGTCTTTAAGCAGCGAGAATTTGGAAACTTTTTGTCATTTCTTTTGTAACCGGATCGACAACTATGTACCCAGCAGGTATACGGTATCCTTCCCGATTTTCAGACACAGCACACTACGCACAATAATAATCATGTGATGAAAAACTACGTGATGACACACCGTGATATTATGCACTGACCCCATATCGGAACCAGCAGCCAGCTTCGCTCCGTTGTGCCCGATGGATGGATGTTTCCGGCTATGCCCTTTAGATCGGGTGATGGCTCACGGCACCTAGCCATAAAGTTAAGTACTATCACTATGTGTTTAAATATTGAATTTCACTCACGCCTTAATTGTAGCCACCAATCAGTTAGCCTCCTCTTGGTTATTCCCGTTTAAAGTCTGTTTTGCCTTCACCGTCCCTAAACGCCCATGCTTTGAAAAATTCCACGCCATTATCTCGGACTATAGAGTGGAGCCCTTTACAGAATATTATCAAATGTCCAGCCGTTTGTTACTCCTCTTCACATGCACCAGCCGGGACTCGATCCCGTGACCTGTGGGTCAGCAGCCGAGTACCTTAGCCACTAGACCACCACGACGGGTCCTAACATGATTGAAATAGCGTTTTAAAACAGCAAAAAAAAAAAAAGCAGCCAGGCTCACAGAATGCGAAGTACGTAACGAGTGGGCCGTCCAGTTCTCCAACCCAGTAGAAAACTTGTTCTTGACCCCCCTATAAACTGTGGCGCATACCCATTTCACGCATATTTATTCATCGTCGTCAGCCACTGCATAAAATAATTGCACAACATTCCCAACAAGCGGGCAGCGGATACCACGCTTCTCTAAAAAATGATGAAGCATTGCATAGTGAAAGCTGTCCTACTACACAAAATTTAGGATAATTTATAGCGCAGCGGGTACTCAGCTGTGTGCTTGTAGCATCCCAAAGTGTGCACGTGTTTAGGAAAGGCTCTGAAAGGGCGCTCTTCAAGCTTTCGCTGTGAGTGTTCTGGGCATTTGGCGCAGGCCTGGCATTTTTTTGTGTGCGTGTCTCGCCCACCGCTTTCGTAACTAATATCCATACATCCGGGAGTTTTATTGAAAAAAAAAAACAGAAGTATGGCATATTTTTGGGCAGTTCCATTTTCCAATAATCCCGAATCTGACCGAGCAAAATATTCCAAATGATACAGTGCCTTCTTTTGCCGAAAAGATGATTCCGATAATTCCTCTTTTTGGTCACTTCAAGGCAGTACTTATCTTCTCGCAAAAAAAAAATGAAAATGAAAAAAAAAACTGTTTATCATTTGATCTGTATTTCAAAATATAGACTTAAGGTTCACTGGTAGTGCGCAGTCCTCCGCGAATACTATCAGACCGAAAAAAAAAACTAAAAGAAAGGGTGAAGAAGCAACTTGTTGGCAGAGGAAATGAAGTCGCCAAGCCCTTTAAGAATATGATGAGAGGAAGTTAAGTTTAAAATAAGCCTCCATTCTCGTATAACATATATATATAACGTGCGTGTTACTATGTATATCTCATTTAAACGGTATTGTTTCCATATTGATTGTATTTTGTCGGGTACCGATTCCTTTTCCAAGTGTACAGAACATATAAAGAACAACCTATTGAACAATTGCTGAAAAACCTAATAGACAAAATTTATAGAAATAAAGTCGAATATTCATGGTGTGTTCGAATTGACTGACTCAATAACTTCATTTGGCCCTGTACTTCGAAGGAAAAGTTATTTCGAAAATTGCATCCAGAAGAAGCATTTCCAGGTAACAATCACACGTGTTTCTCGGTTTCACTTTCTTTCGCAGCTTTCAACGCTGCCCCCAATCAAGCAGATTAGAAATACAACACGCGATGCCTGCTCTATCTGTGAAGTACTGCACGTCCTCGTTTGCCTTGAGAATGCAGGGCACGTACCACACACAACCCGCCACCGACGAGCCGTATATATTCGCGTATATATAGCGTTCACAGCACGGATGTTTACCCGATGCTCCGACAACGAAATCGGCTAAGCGCACACGACGAGTCGTGGGGCCCGTGGATGGTGGGGCCTATGGCCCGCATTCACAAACCAACCTCATCCTTTCGTCGGGTTTTACTTATCAGTTTTAGACCTTTATTGCGAATAATAAACAAGTTGTACCAGTATTCGTGAATCAGTCTTGTCGTTATCTTTTGCCCTGTTATCGTTTTTGTGCCTTTATAACGCATGTAGAGAATACAGGAAGTTGAGGAAAACGTGAGGTAAGGCTGTGGTTGGTTTGTGAATAAGGGCCTATATTTAGCCAGAGTCCTTGAATACTTTTACTGGCCATGAAGCTTCGGCTAAAGTTTGATATAGAGACAAGAGCAAGCGCTAGGGGCGCCATCGCACATGGCGGGACATCGGAGCGCCACGGCGCTGCAATTGTACGGCATGCGCCAGAGCTGTGAAACGTTAAATAAATGTAGCCGTAAAGGTTGTACACATCTTCATAGTTATGTTAGCTTCAAGAAAATTCGAGAAAGTTCTAATGCAGTGAAATTTAGCATCAAATGAGGCCTTGAAGCTAGATGATTCGATGGCATGCTCATTCCACTGTAAGATACGCTACCGCTATACAAGCATGCTTATCTTGTCTCCTGCAGCATCCAGTGAACATTTTTGTACAACCCAGAGTTCAACAACGCTGGTGGTTTTAAACGCGTCGCGGTAGTGCAGTGGTCGCAATTTATGACAACGCATATCCAACCTTCCAGGCTATACATACATTCGGTGTTTCTATGTACGAAGATATATAACTTAAAATTGCCTCACACTTACTAAACCAACGGTCACTTTGAATTGATCAGGGCTTTTAATTTAGCAAGTGATGAGAACCAAGCAATACTTCATATGACCTTCGTCTCGTTTTCGTGTTTTGTTTTGCGTTAATTTATCACTATGGTGTTTTAGCATATTCTAAGTTCGATTGGTTATGCAATGTATCTAGGTTCTTTGCTCTGCTGTGTAGCCTCTCATCGGCACTTCTGCATTACCTACTGGCGTGAAACGAGGAAGAGGCCACCATATGCTCACTGTCATTAAATGCGTCATCATCATTCGCAGTAATGTCTAATCAGCTCATGTACAGTGTAGATGCAGCCTTAACAGTCTCCAGCTCGCTGACGGTTCTCGTCGACCTTGTAGGCGAGCGAGCTCTGCATTTTTTGCACTGTACAAGTACACTGTTAGGCGGTGGAAAATCCTTGGCACAGCGTCAGCAAAAGTTTTGAAAAGTCGCGCGGTGACTTCACAAGAACACCTCCGATTAGCCACTACTCCACGTGAACGATGTCACTGTCGTCGAAGTGTTTATCGCACATTCGCGGAAACAAATGGGAAACCATCAGTTTCTTGTCGCGGTATTGCGACGCGCTTCCACTTTTGATTGATTGATATGTGGGGTTTAACGCACGAAAACCACCATATGATTATAAGAGACACCGTAGTAGAGGCCTCCAAAAATTTTAATAACCTGGGGCTCTTTGACGTGCGCGCAAATCTGAGCACACGGGCTTACAGCAATACTCCCGTTCTAACCTCGAACAACAAAAAAACTATCCCAAGAATTATCGTATAGATTTTATTTTTGCAATTTCCTGCTTGAAAGTTCTGTGGGTCTCCAGTGATGATTTTGTAAGCATTCCAATCTTCCACATGTCCCTCTCTGTTTCCTTCACCTTCTTCTTAACCAATGTTTCCATTTGGCTTGGTATTCTGCTGTTGCCTAAATAATTGCTTGACAATTTTCGAGTTCGCTTCCTCCATGTAGTATCAACATTCTTTATGTACAAGTAGCTGAAAACTTTCCTAGCCCAACGCTCCTCTCCCATTTTTCTCAATCGCTCCTCAAATTCTATCTTGCTGCTAGCTTCCCTGCACTCAAACGATGTCCATACCATGTCACCCTGTACCCTTGATTTGGGGTATTTCCATGTGCTCCCAAAGCAAGTCTCTCTATGCCATGCTGTTTAATTTCCAATGTTGCTTGAACCTCTCATTTAATGCACAATACCGCATCGCCGAATGTCAAACCCGGCACCATGACACCTTTCCAAATGCCTCTCACAACGTCATACCTATAGTAGTTTCACAGGGTTCTATTTTTCATTACGGCTGCATTCCTGTTACCCTTGGTCATTACGTATATTTTGTGCTTTCTTAGGTATGCAGCCCCGTTATTTATCCATACGCCCAAATATTTGTATTTATTCCCTATTTCTAGCGTGACTTCCTATATGTTATGTTCGCTGCCTTTGTTATCATTAAAAATCATGATTGCCTATTTTTTTCCTTCTGAACTTCAAACTTAACCTGTCTCCCTCATTACCACAGACGTCTATGAATCCCTACAGATCTTCCTTGTTGTTGGCTATTAATACTATATCATCTGCATACATCAATGCTGGTAATGACTCTTTAATGTATTTTCTTCGCGTGACAAAAGAGACGCTGAAGCCGAGTCGACTCCTCTTTAATTTGGCTTTTAGTCCCTGCAGATACAGCATAAATAACAAAGGTGACAAGGGACATCCCTGTCGAACCACGCTATGTATCTGTATAGGTTCAGATACCTGTTCTTCCAAGTTGATAACTACCTTGTTACTTTTATAGATATCCTTTAGAAGATTAATTATTCCATCTTTCACATCTAGTGTGTCCAGTATTTCCCGCAAGTCTTTTTGAATCGCATTATCGTAAGCTCTCTTGATATCTAGAAATACCAGCCATAGAGTCTGTGTTCATTTTCAGCTATTTCAGTACACTGCATCAATGAAAACAGATAGTCCTCCAACCTCCTTCGTTTACGGAACCTTTTTTGTAGTTCGCCCAACACCTCGTCATTCTCCACCCACGTCTGTAGTCTTTCCTTTACTATCTGCATCACCAGCCTGTACTGATGTCACTGTTATTGGACGGTAGTTCTTTATATCGGCTTTGTCCCTCTAGATTATGCTCATCCTGCTCATCCTGCTTAGTTTCCACCCATTGGAGTTTTCACCATCCATTATTGCTTTGCCCGCTGCCTCTCTTAATGTTTGCTTAGAGTTTGATCCTAGTTTCTTCATTACCATAATTGGGATGCCGTCAGTGCCTCTTGGTGTGCTATTAGGAACCCATTTTTCGGCCCTTTCCCACAGTCATTGTTCCAGCGGAGCCACTGCGCTAATTGTTTTATCCTCATATGATACGGTGCATGCAGCGGTTTCTTGGTGTTTAAATTTTTCTGTCATCTTAGTTTTTATATATTTCATTGGCTCATCCCCTTCTAGCCTAACACCTTGAACTGTAGTTTCTCCTCCATGCTTGTCTAATTTCTCAGACAACTCAGATTATTCCTTTGCTGCTGCCTTTCTATGCCTTTTGTTTACTTCCGCCATTCATTGGGCCTCCTTTCTTCTAATCTTTTCACAAATCACATTGAACACTTCCCTTCTGGAGCTCAAAAAGCTATCCCATTTTCTTTTGACATCATCTTCCTGTTCATCCCTCCGTTTAGCATGCCAGGAGGCTTCCACACATGTTACTATGGCTCTCTTAACTTGCTCATCCCAGCAGCTGTTGAGTTTGTGTCCCCTTTTCACAGTTGATTTTACTCGTACCTTAGCAAGCTCTAACTCAAACAATCGACTGAGATTTGTGTAGGTCCACTCTGTTTTAGTATCCCCGGTGATTATTTTCTCAATCTCTTTAGTTGATATTTTTATTTGCCTTTCTGAATAAATGTGACCGTGTGGTTGCTTATAATGCGTCCTTTCCATTTTAATTTCTCTTCCAAAACTCAGCTTGATATGTTTGTGATCACTACTAAACCTTCCGTACCCATAATCATTTATGTTCATTACCCTTAGCCGATCATACATTCTATATGACCTCATTGCGTAATGTATCGTCGACTGCAGCCATCCCACCTCCCATGTTATCTGCCCTTCGCATTTCTCGGTGCTGTTGCAAATGATTAAATCATGCCTTTCACACATGTCCATTGGAATTCCGCCTGTTGGGTCAGGATATCGATCCATATATTCTATGTTCGCATTCCTGCCTCCTAATATAATTACCTCTCACTCTTCTACTTCGCCAATGTCATTTTCAATGCACTGCACCATTTGTTAATTTTCCTCTCTGGCTTTTGCCCCTGTCCACAAGTACACAAAACCCAGGAGTGTCATCTGCCCTGCCACTTTTCCTTTTAGCCATAAATGTTCCCGGTACTACTGCAGACTTTGCAAGTTTGCACTTTTTATAAATGAATGCCCCAGTACCACCCCCCTTTCTGCTGCCTTCTGTTCTATTACAATATTCTCATGCGTAGTCCGAAACGTTAGGTGATTGTTCCATGTCCCTAAGATGTGTTTCTACAAACCCATATACCACCATCTTCTCCTCCCTTAGCTGTTCTTCTATCTCTCCCCACTTCAGCCTATTTCTGCCACCCTTCATGTTACTATTGTTACGGGAAGGAGACTGACTCAGAGGGGTAGTCACCGATCACCGATGTATTTACAGCCGGTTAGGCGAGCAGCGCCAGCCACT
The DNA here is from genome assembly GCF_013339725.1 of Rhipicephalus microplus. NCBI lineage: Eukaryota > Metazoa > Arthropoda > Arachnida > Ixodida > Ixodidae > Rhipicephalus > Rhipicephalus microplus. Next base: position 63,540,164 of record NC_051173.1, on the reverse strand, counting down.
CCGATTAGCTCGTGCCAGTCTATCTGCTTCGTCTTCTTCAGCTCCATGCACTGGCACGTAGCATGACCCCCGGCGGCGGAGGCACCGTCACGGTGCTTTAAAGGTCGTTATCTGACGCATTATTGTAGGGCTTGATCCGCGAGACGTGTACGATATCACTGGGCTGCATAGTAGATGATGATGGACAGATGGGGCTTATCTCGTAGGTGACAGGTGTTACTTGACGCAGTATACGGTAGGGTCCCGTGTAATGAGACAGAAGTTTTTCGGATAGGCCCAGCCGACGATGAGGGTACCAGAGTAAAACGAGAGTACTGGGAGCGAAATGTACGTCTCTATGTTCCGCATCGTACCGACGGCATTGGTTGGTTTGCGACGCCATCAGCCGAGCGCGAGCGAGCTGACGGGCATGATCGGCTCGCGCAATCGCGTCGCGGGCATACTCGCTGGTGGACCAGATGTGAGCTGAGATGACTGTGTCCAGTGGTAAAGTCGGGTCTCTTCCGTACAATAAGTAGAACGGCGAAAAGCCCGCTGTGTCGTGACGGGATGAATTATACGCGAATGTTGCGTAGGGTAAGGCAAGGTCCCAGTCTCGGTGGTCGGGCGACACGTACATAGCAAGCATATTTGTTAAAGTGCGGTTAAATCGTTCCGTAAGGCCGTTTGTTTGAGGGTGGTAAGCGGTTGTCAGTGTGTGTTGCGTGGAACAAGAACGCAGAATGTCGGCGATGACTTGGGATAGAAATGTACGGCAAAGGTCTGTGAGAAGCTGTCTCGGCGCACCGTGAATCAATATAACGTCCCGTAACAAGAAGTCAGCGACGTCGGTTGCACAGCTGGTCGGTAGAGCTCGCGTAATAGCGTAGCGTGTAGCGTAGTCTGTGATAACGGCTATCCATTTGTTTTCCAATGTTGATGTGGGAAAAGGACCAAGCAGGTCTAACCCAACAAGGTAAAATGGTTCCGCGGGTATGTCAATTGGTTGAAGATGGCCAGCGGGTAGCAGCGACGGTGTCTTACGACGTTGGCATAGGTCACATGTGGCGACGTATCGGCGTATCGAATGAGCAAGGCCTGGCCAGAAAAAACGGCGCCGGACGCGCTCGTTCGTGCGGGATACGCCAAGGTGTCCAGCCGTGGGAGCGTCGTGAAGTTCGGTGAGAACACAGCGGCGTAAATGCTTAGGCACAACAATGAGAAGGTCGGGCCCGTCTGGTCGGAAATTGTGACGGTATAGCACACCCTTTTGAATGACAAAGTAGCGGATGGAAGCATCATTTGTGGAGGATTCCATACGGCTGATGATGTCAAGCAGCTCTGGATCACGCTTCTGTTCTTCCCCAATATTAAGGAAGTCGGACACTGACAATATAGAGCTCTCCGTGGGCTCGTCAGTGTCCTCAGGATCGTCGACAGGGTACCGGGAGAGGCAATCGGCATCACGGTGTAGGTGGCCAGATTTGTAGATCACCGAATAGGAAAACTCTTGCAGGCGCAAAGCCCAGCGACCAAGGCGGCCTGATGGATCTTTCAGAGAGTTCAGCCAGCAGAGTGCGTGGTGGTCGGTAACTACCGAAAATGGGCGTCCGTATAGATAAGGTTGAAATTTCGCCACCGCCCATACAAGAGCCAAGCACTCACGCTCTGTTATCGAATAGTTACGTTCAGGGGTGGATAGGAGGCGGCTGGCATATGCAATAACGCAATCATGGCCATGTTGTTTCTGAGCCAGCACTGCACCAATGCCGTGCCCACTTGCATCTGTACGGATTTCCGTAGGGGCAGCAGGGTTGAAGTGTGCCAGAATTGGAGGGGTAATGAGAAGAGCGACGAGAGTACAGAACGCAGAAGCCTCTTCGGAGCCCCATGAAAACGGGACTTCTTTCTTGAGGAGCTGCGTAAGCGGCCTCGCTATGTGTGCAAAATTTTTCACGAAGCGTTGGAAGTAGCAGCATAGTCCGATAAAGCTGCGTACATCCTTCGCAGATCGTGGTATAGGAAAGTTCTTGACGGCGCTGATTTTTGCCGGGTCTGGTTGTACACCGTAGGCGTCTACTGGATGGCCAAGCACTGTGATTTGATGGCGTCCAAAGTGACATTTTGACGAGTTGAGCTGCAGGCCAGCGCAACGGAAGATTCCCAGGATGGCTGAGAGGCGCTCTATGTGAGTTTCGAATGTTGGTGAAAAGACGATGACGTCATCTAAGTAGCACAAACAGGTGGACCATTTGAATCCTCTGAGCAGGGAGTCCATCATTCGTTCTAAGGTGGCTGGAGCGTTACAAAGGCCGAAGGGCATGACCTTGAACTGATATACCATCGGGGGTGATGAATGCCGTTTTATCACGGTCCATTTCGTCTATCTCTATCTGCCAGTAGCCGGAACGAAGGTCTATGGAAGAAAAATAGTGGGACCCATAGAGGCAATCAAGCGCATCATCTATTCGTGGCAGAGGGTAGACGTATTTTTTGGTAATTTTGTTTAGGTGTCGATAATACACACAGAAACGCCATGCACCGTCTTTCTTACGAACTAGCACTACTGGAGAAGCCCAAGGACTGCGAGATGGCTCAATGATGTCCTTGGCGAGCATTTTGTCGACCTCGCTTTGGATGATGTGACGCTCGGCCGCCGACACCCGATATGGACGCCTATGAATAGGATGCTCATTACCAGTGTTTATGCGGTGGCTCATACCGGTAGCTTTCCCCAACGGACGGCCGCTTATGTCAAAAACGTCGATGTAGGACAGCAGAACCCGGTGGAGCTCATCAGTCTGCTGCGGCGTTAAGTTGGAAGCGATCATCGAAGTAATAGCGCTGTCGGAGCAAGTGGCAGACTGATGTTGAGCGTGGGGGTCAGAAGGGGCGGCCATTGCGAAAACATCTACCGCATTGTCTTCTAAGGTGCAGAGCAACGCCAAAGAGATCCCTTGTGGCAAAACTTGAGGTGTCAAGCTAAAGTTGACAACTGGGAGGCACGTAGAATTTCCTGCGACGGACAGAATGGTGTGCGGTAATGCAATGCCACGGCTTATGAGAACATTGGTGATAGGGGTCAGAACATAATCACCGTCGGGAACTGGTGGTATTGAGACGAGTTCTATGTAGGTCAGTGTCTGTGGAGGGAGGCGCGCGTAACCCGTTGTGCAGAGGCGACTCGGCCGTTGTGTAAGAGGTTCCGTTGCGGGCAAGTGTAGACGGAGCGTACTGGTCGAACAGTCTATGAGGGCAGAATGCGCGGATAGGAAGTCAAGGCCTAAGATTACGTCGTGGGGGCATTTATCAAGGACGGTGAAGAGAACAGCTGTGTGTCGATCCACAATGCTCACACGAGCGGAGCACATTCCAACGATAGATGCTATTCCACCATCCGCAACATGGACGAACTGAGTGGTCGCAGGTGCGGGAACTTCTTGAGCTTGCGGTGAAAATCACTCGTCTTCACGGAAAGTTGGGCGCCGGTGTCGACAAGAGCAGTGACATGTACGCCGTCTACTTGTACGTCTATGAGGTGAGGATTTTCAGTCAGTCCGAGCGATGCAGCGCCACCTCCGGGGGCTGCAACGCTTAGTTTTCCGTCGGAGAACCTCGTGAGAAGGCGGGAAAAGATGGTCGGCGGGGCTGTGGAGAACGAGACTGGCGACTTTGGGGGATGGAGAGCGGGAGTAGCGATGTTCAGAAGCAGGTTTATGGGCAAAATGGTCGCGGCTGGTCTCATGGCGATAGGCAAGACGTGCATAGAAGGAACGAGAGGATGGTTGTGCAGGTGGACCCCAACGACTTCTGCAATTGCGAAAAATGTGCCCGATTCTGTGACACGAGAAGCATATCGGCTTGTCATCGTGTGTTCGCCATGCGGACGGATTACGGAACGTTGAGGGAGAGCCGGTCGGGAAGGGACGTGCAGGCGTGTATAGGGGCTGGTAGTCGGTGCGGGGAGGCGGTGAGATAGAGTGAATCCCCAAGCTGGCGATTTGCTGCCGGACGACTGCTTGAATGAGAGGCAACGTAACTGGCGGAGAGGGGTCAGGGGACGTTGTTCCCACCTTAACTGGAGCAGCCGCTTCAAGCCTCCCGCCTGACGATTCGCGTCAAGTTGTCACAGGTGTCTGGTGATGATATGTGTCGAGACACGAGGACGTCGCAGTGGTGTTCCGGAGGCGCTGGAACTGATGGGAGATGCGTCTGCTTTTAGCTTGTTGGAACCGGCGGCATTCTTGAATGATCGCATCAACAGATGACACATTGTTGAATACCAAGAAGTTGAACGCATCGTCGGCGATACCCTTTAGGATATGGGCAAGTTTTTCAGGTTCAGACATATTTTCGTCAACTTGGCGGCATAGTGAAAGGACAGCCTGAATATAACCAATGTAGGGCTCTGTGGAAGATTGTGCGCGAGTCGATAACTCATTTTTCGCAGCTTCACGACGACCAGAGATGTTGCCAAAAAGCTCACGGATCTTTGCCTTGAAGCTGTCCCAGATTGTTATGTCATGCTCGTGGTTATCAAACCAAACACGAGGGGTTCCGTCGAGATAAAAAATGACGTTTGCGAGCATAAGAGTGGGATCCCACCTGTAAGTGGCGCTGACGCCTTCGTAGAGGCGTAGCCACTGGTCGACGTCGGAACCCTCGCTGCCCGAGAACACGCCGGGGTCTTTGAGCGCGGGAAGCATCACGAAAGTTGTTGCGGGCGCTGGATTTACAGGTCGGGCAGATGGGGGAGCGACCGGAGAGGATCTAGCCGAGTCTTGAGTGATCATGTTGTTAGCCGCGAGGAAGCATCCGCTTCGGAGTTCCTTGGCGAGGATGGGGATCGCACAACTCCACCAAATATGTTACGGGAAGGAGACTGACTCAGAGGGGTAGTCACCGATCACCGATGTATTTACAGCCGGTTAGGCGAGCAGCGCCAGCCACACAGATTAGCTCGTGCCAGTCTATCTGCTTCGTCTTCTTCAGCTCCATGCACTGGCACGTATCAATATACCCTACGTCTGAATTGGCTCGGCCCTCGTGGCTACGTCGATTTCTGCCCCGGGTTGTACGTGTCTTAGATATTGGTGTCACTTTGTAATCCTATCTGCTTACACCACCTGCCAAAGTGTCCCCCTGGTTGTTTTCCCCGTTACTAGCTATCCTGAACCCCGAAAGGCCCACGTGCGCCCTAAAAAAAGCTACTGCGCGTCCTGCGAGTCGCCAACCCACCTCAAGACCTGGCCTACCATCTAGTAAATGCTGTCTCGTTGAAAACCACCCCACTTATGCACCCCTCTGTTTATTTCCACTACGTCAAAGCCTTTCCATCGACTCATCTGCCATATCTCTTTGTTTGTGTTGACAACCGTTCTTTGTAGATTGCCATAACGCACCGGTACCTTCGTCATCGTGCATATCACTACCTGTACCTGAGGAGAAATGGTGCGCATGTCATCGACCACTTTTGCCAGTGTGGTCGCTAGTCTTGCCAAATCTTCATTTAAAACATCGTTTAAACCACCCGTAATTACCGCAATTACCAGTTCATTAGCTTTAGTTATGAGTTTTATGCTCGCTTGACTCATGACTGCTTCCAGCTTACGTCCTGGGAACGTCCCTACCGAAACCCTCTTGTCACCTCTTACCCTCTTTTTGATTGCTTCTGCACACCAATTTAAATTCAAGTCCCCGGCGATTATCACGTGCTGTGACTTTCCAGCTGGAGTGTCCCGCACCTGCAGGTTACTTGCACTTGTGACGCCGGCTGCTTTGTTCCCTCCCACTCCCACCACTACTTCGCTGAAGCTGGGTCTTGCGACCATCGAACCAGCTGAAGCGGTTTTTTACCTGTTTTCTCTTTTTTCTCCGCCGTTCTGGGTGCCGGTGCCCTACTGTTCTCTCAGCCGGTAGCTCCTTTGTTCACCTTCGCTATTGCAACCTTGGCTGGCATGAGCCTTTCTCCCATAGCCCTCGTTTTTTCTTGCTCTGTCGTCAGCGCAGTCTCTAGCTCGCCGATTCTTATTAGCAGTTTACTCTGGGCAACCATCATTTTCCCAATCTCTCTCGACTTCACATTGCCTACACTTCGCGTCAGCCTCTGCATTCGCGTCCGCACTAACCTCTATTTTCGAACCCACTTCGTGTCCTGAACATTTTACAGTCTTTTTAACCATGTCTTTTTGACAACATTTGTCCTTATGAATCGTCCCACTAATATTATAAAACACGCCGTACGACAAGCCCTGCCCTAAGCAAAAAAGTATAATCTCTACTGCAAAAGTTTGCGCTCTCGGTGTACGTGCACTTCCACCACAGGGTGCCAGGAAAAACACACACAAACAAACAAACAATACCTGGGGACAGACCCCTCAAAAAGCCGTACAATGGAATAAGTGCTACAAAGGTTCACACTGCTGACTTATTAATTATAAAAGCAAGCTCCAAACATCAAAAAAAATTTATCTGCGCACTCGATCGGGAGCGCTCGAAAAACACGTCAATTTACCGTGCCAGTTCGAACTGAAATGTATGGATGGATGGATGGATGTGGCTGTACCCTTTAGATCGGGTGGCGGCTAACGCCACCTAGCCGTAATACTTAGTGAACGAACCATTACATTTATCTTTTTTTTCCTTTTAATACTGAAGTTGAGGATTCGTACATCGCAGTGAAGGGTTTAATTTTCACTCGTGCCTTGACTTTAGCCACCAATCAGATAACCTCCTTCTAGTTAAGTCTACCGGCTTAAAGTCTATTTTGCCCTCGCTGTCCGTAAATCCCAGTGCTTTGAAAAACTCTGCGCCATCATCCTGAACTATAGGGTGAAGCCCTTTACAGAACATTATCAAGTGTTCGGCAGTTTCTTCTTCCTCTCCACACGCACTGCATACTGTGTCTACCCCTTCGTATTTGGCCCAATATGTCTTGGTTCACAGTACTCCCATCCTGGCCTCAAACAGTAGAGAACTACCCCGAGTATTATCATAGATCGTTTCCTTGGCAATCTCCTGCTTAAAAGTTCGATAGATCTCTAGTGCGGACTTCTTAATCATGCCCATTCTCTACATGTCAGTCTCCGTTTCCTTCACTTTCTTCTTAACCGATAGTTTTTTTTTTTTTTGGTTTGGCCACCTGCTGTTTTCTAAGTATTTACCAGTCAACTTCCTGGTTCGATTCCTCCATTTTGTATCAACATTCTTTATGTACAAGTAGCTGAAAACCTTCCTAGCCCACCGCTCTTCCTGCATTTCTCTCAATCGCTTCTCAAATTTCATCTTGCTGCTAGCTTCCCTGCCCTCAAATGATGTCCATCCCATATCACCTTGTACTCCCTGATTTGGTGTATTCCCGTGAGCTCCTAAAGCAAGCCTACCTTTTCCACGTTGCTTAATTTCTGATCTTGCTTGAACTTCTGATCTCATGCGCAAGACCGCATTGCCGAACGTCAGCCCAGGAACCATGACCCCTTTCCATATTCCTCTCACAACATCATACCTATTGTAATTCTACAGTGCCCTATTTTTCATGACTGCTGCATTCCTGTTACTTTTAGTCGTCACGTATATTTCGTGTTCCCTCAGATACTCGGTCCCATTGCTTATCCATACGCCCAGATATTTTTATTTATCTGTTATCTCTAGCGTGACCTCCTGTATTCTAAGCTCACTACCTTCGTTGTCATTGAAAATCATGACTGCTGATTTTTCCTTACTGAATCTAAAATCTAACCTATCTCCCTCATTACCGCAGATGTCCATCAATCTTTGTAAATCTTCCTTGTTGTTGGCCATTAGCACTATATCATCTGCGTACATTAATGCTGGTAGTGCCTGATCAATAAGTATTCCTTGTTTGACTAAAGAGAGGTTGAAGCCCAGTCCACTTCCTTCTAATTTTGCCTCTAATCCTTGTAGGTACATCATGAATAATAAGGGTGACAGGGGGCACCCCTGCCTAAGCCCCCGTTTTACCTCTGCAGGCTTGGATACCTGTTTTTCCAACTTTATAACTACCTTGTTACCTTTATAGATACCCTTTAAAAGATTAGTGACTACATGTTCCACGCCTAGTGTGTCCAGTATTCCCCACAATTCCTCTTGAACCACGCTATCGTACGCTCCCTTGATATCCAAAAAGCTAGCCACAGGGGCCTGCGTTCCTTTTCTGCTATTTCGGTGCACTGCGTCAGTGAGAACAGATTGTCTTCCAACCTCCTGTGTTTCCGAAACCCATTCTGCAGTTCTCCCAGCACCCCCTCATCCTCTATCCACGACTGCAGTCTTTCCTTTATAATCTGCATCGCCAGCCTGTAGACCACTGATGTCACTGTTATAGGACGGTAGTTGTTTATGTCAGCTTTGTTCCCCTTTCCTTTATAGATCATGCTCATCCTGCTAAGTTTCTATCCACCGGGAACTTCACCATCGACTATTATTGTGCTCACTGCCTCTCTCAAAGCCTGCTTAGACTTCGGACCTAATGTCTTTATCAGCCTAATTGGAATGCCATCTGGGCCTGTTGATGTACTACTAGGAACCCTTTTCTCAGCCCTTTCCCACTCTTGCTGTGAAAATGGAGCCATTGCACCACTTGAATCGTCCTTGTCTATTGTGGTGCACAAAGTACTTCTTTGTTGAAAGTTTTGTGTCACCCTTGTTCTTATATATTCAATAGCTTCGTCCCCTTCTAGCCTAGCACCTTGGGCTGTAGTTATAAAACTCTGCTCTAGGCTCGTCTCATTTCTTAGGGAGTTTAGATGGTTCCAAAATTTCGCAGCTGCCTTTCTATCTTTTTTATGTACTTCTGCCAGCCACTGAGCTCCCTTCCTTCTAATCTTTTCATTGATCAGAAGGGATGCATCCCTTCTACCGCTTAGAAAGGTTGCCCATTTTCTTTCAACATCATCTGTCGGTTCACTCCGCTGCTTAGCATGTCTGTGTTCTCTAGAGGCTTCCTGACGTTTTGCTATGGCTCTCTTAACTTCCTCATCCCACCAACTTTTGGGTTTGTGTCTTCTTTTCCGGGGTGACTTGCCACGCGTCTTAGCAAGCTCTAGCTCAAAGAGTGTAATTAGATTCGTTCATCCAGCGCGGTGATGCAGCGCCACTCCGCGGCCTCCACTCGCAGCGCACAAAGCTCTCCCATAGAGTTACGGCGAAGCTTCGCGAGCAGTGAAAGTATTGAAGTGCTCTGGTTTAGCTTCGATCGCTACACGTGCGTGTGTTAAAACTACCTTATCCGTTAATGAATGTGCGTGTTCGTCTACGTCGTGTGGCCACTTTTGTTAAAGGAAACGCTTGTGATCAGGTCAACATGATTGCAAGAAACGACCGAACACGTTCCTGACTTTCTGTGTGGCAGTAGCGTAGCGAAATAAGGAGGTTTGAGGTAATAAAAACCTTATTGTTTTTTTTCACGCGTAGCATGCTCATAGACACATATAAACTTAACGAAAACCAACTCATAAGGAAGCCATGGAACGTACAATAACTGTATTGTACAAGTTAAGATATAAATGCGAAAAAATTAGGCAGATCCCACATAACTTGCGAATCAATGTTATGCGAAGCATACAGAAGGAAAGCGACTGTGTCGTAGTTTTTTATTGGGCGAAACGTTACGAAATGACGCTAAAGATATGTACAAATGCTGTACGCACACACATATGTTGAACCATCGAGTGTTTACTGTTGCGTAACGATGCCAACAGAAACATGGATATTAGGTACACCAGTAGCGGTAAGTTTATATGTAGAGCTTGCACCAGCGATGCTGAAGGCCCTCGATACTGCCAAATAAATGAGCTTCAGTAGATGGCGCTTCACTACAATTGTCGTTTATCATTACTAGCAGCCCTATATTGGCTTACTTTTATACTTAAGCCTATTGACACGTATGCATGCCGTCGCCTTCATGCGCTACTTCAGTATTAATTGATCAGACGTGGGATTTAGAGGGGTGAGGGACTTTCACATCTTTCCGTTGACTCGTTCACGAAATTTATTGATGGAAATATTTCTTGTAAGTCACATATAATTTAAAATGTGCCTTCTTGATTGAAAACCCCTGATTACTTGATTCTGAAGGTATAAGATTAAAAGGCGTGTCGTACAGCACTGATTACGTGAGATATTGGCTTTAAAAATTAACGTGGCTGTTGGGGTATATGTTCATCCTATACGACAGCGCGCACGCACACACACACACACACACACATATATATATATATATATATATATATATATATATATATATATATATATATATATATATATATATATATATATATATATATATATATATTGTACAGAAGCCACCGAACACTGAAGTGGGTCGAACTCTTATGTGCCTTCTAGTGGGTCTGCCCAAAGAGAACGCCGCTCGCGCGGAGACCCCGGGTTTTGGCCGTTACTGTCGCCATTGTGTAGACTCGCTGTGTGCCGGCTAATAAACGCCATAACAAATTGGTGGAGAGTGCTAAGATCCCCTTCGATGCCCTTGGAAGTACGCTCACGTACGCTGCAATCTACCATGTCCCACGACGCCTCTCAGCAAACGCCTCCTCCCATGCCACCCCCATGTCCCGGTGTCCCCAGGATCCGCGATCCACCCATCTTCACGGGCGCCGATGGCACTGACGTGGAGGACTGGCTCGCCATTTACGAGCGCGTGAGCGTCCCCAACAAATGGGACGAGGACGGCAAGTTGACAAACTTGGTGTTCTACCTTGCGGGCGTTGCAAGTTTGTGGTACACCAACCACGCGTCCGAGTTTGCAACCTGGTCCGGTTTCAAGACTGCTATCACCAACGTTTTTGGCCGCCCTGCCGTTCGCAAGCTGCAAGCCGAGCAGCGCTTACGCGAACGCGCTCAGCAGGCCGGTGAGTCATTCACCAGTTACATTGAAGATGTCCTGGACTTGTGCAAGAAGTCGAACGACAGCATGTCCGAATCAGACAAGATCCGGAACGTCATGAAGGGCATTGACGATGATGCCTTCACGATGCTGCTTGCCAAAAACCCCGGCACAGTAGCTGAGGTCATCACGCTGTGCCAGAGCTACGAGGAGCTCCGCCGGCAGCGTTCGATGACCCGTCGCTCCACACCACGAGATGCAGGGCTTGCAGGCTTGGAGGCGAGCTGTGACCAGGTGGCACTGCTGGCAGACCTCAAGTCCTTCATACGTGAGGAAATCGCACGGCAGTTCTCACTCCTGCCCTTTGCCCACCCACCGGCTGCTCAACAATCGGCCACTACCATTTTCCTCCCCATCCGCCAAGCGATTGAGCAGGAAATAGCGGAGGTCATGCCTGCGTACCACCCACAACAGCTTCCGGCTCCTGTACCACCAAGTTACGCCCAAGTGGTCGCCAGGCCGCCTCCAGTCGTTCAAGCGCCCGCGCCACTGACTTACGCCGAAGCTGCCGCACGACCTCCATCCTTTGCAGCGGGTATGCCGGCTACGTATGTTGACGTGACCTCTCAGACTCAGCTCCAGCACCCCCTGCAGCCTTTCCAGACACCGTTCCGGGCGAGACCCACCCCGGCAAACCGATGGCGCACACCCGACAACCGGCCCATCTGCTTTGCTTGCGGTTACGCCGGTCACGTAGCCCGTTATTGCTCTCGACTACAGCCGGCTCCCACTTCTCCTGTTGCTGGCCACCTTAGCCGTTCGTATAACGAGGAACTGCCGTCTGTGCCACTGTCTCGCCCAGGTCCGTCTGCTCGAAGGTCGCCGTCTCCACGACGTCGGTCTCTGTCCCCCATGCGGCCAAGTTCTTCTGCTCAAGAGCGGGAAAACTAGTCGTCGCAGTCCCAGAGGCAAGGACTGCGACGCTATCGCATTGTGAAAGCCCTCAGAGCCGCCCATCTAATGTCATTGACGTGCTTGTGGAAGGTGTTCATGCATCTGCTCTTATTGACACTGGAGCTGCGGTATCAGTTATGAGCGAAAACCTTTGCCGCTTGCTTCGAAAAGTGACGACGCCGATTTCTGGACTGTCCCTTCGTACCGCTAGCTCACATCGTATTAATCCTACAGCAGGCTGCACAGCTCGCGTTGTCGTTCAGGACGTTCTGTATGTCGCCCAATTCATCATCATTCCTGCATGCTCTCATGACGTCATCTTGGGATGGGATTTTCTCTCCCGCAACGACGCCGTCATTCATTGTGCCGCCGCCGAAATTGAACTCTCGCCCTTCTCGCATTTGACGCCAGAAGACAGTCCCTCGACACTGAACAAGATTCTTGTGAAAGACGATACTATAGTGCCTCCAAGCTCGACGATGGGCGTATCGGTCTACTGCACCGGTCTCTCCGACACAACTGCACTTGATTCGCCATCCTACCGTGCTTCCAGGAGGAAAGGGTTGCTAGTACCTTTCGCGACCGTGCAAATCACCCAAGGCAACGCCGCTATTTTTGTGACCAACCCATCCCCGTACACTGTTACCTTGGTTCAAGGGGAATGTCTCGGCAGAGTGGAAGCAGTGGATAACGCACAAGTCCTGGACGTACCTTATGACTCGCGTTGTCCCAATTTGCGTACCATCAGTGCTGTTTCCACTTCTGATTCATCATCTCCTGATGTATTTGGCCCATTCATTGATGACAACCTTACGTCAGTGCAGCGTTCCCAGCTTCTAGACCTGTTGCAAGAATACCGTTCTTCTTTCGATGTCGGGCGAAGTTCTCTCGGTCGCGCGTCCACTGTTACGCATCGTATTGACACTGGTGCCCATCCACCATTACGGCAACGTCCATACCGCGTGTCGCCTGCTGAACGCCGGCAAATTAACGAGCAGGTTGATGATATGCTCCGACGCGACGTCATTCGGCCCTCGGACAGTCCATGGGCGTCTCCTGTTGTTCTTGTTGCGAAGAAAGATGGTTCTGTGCGGTTCTGTGTGGACTACAGACGGCTCATTAAGATCACTCGCAAGGATGTCTACCCACTGCCGCGCATCGACGACGCAATTGACAGCCTTCACGGAGCCCAATTTTTTTCTTCTCTCGATCTGCGCTCGGGGTACTGGCAAGTACCCCTGGCTGATGACGCTCGACCGAAGACTGCCTTCATCACACCCGACGGCTTGTACGAATTCAACGTCATGCCGTTTGGTCTGTGTAATGCACCTGCGACATTTGAGCGCATGATGGACACTGTACTGCGCAACTTGAAATGGCACACGTGCTTGTGTTACCTCGATGACGTTGTTGTCTTCGCTCCAGATTTCTCCACCCATCTCCAACGTCTAAAAGAAGTTTTCGCACGTGTGAGCAATGCCGGCTTGCAACTAAATCTGAAGAAGTGCCGCTTTGCAGCACGCCAACTCACCATCCTAGGGTACGTCGTGTCCAAGGATGGCATTCTTCCTGACCCAGCCAAGCTTCGGGCGGTGGCCGAATTCCCAAAACCTGCGTCCGTCAAAGAACTGCGTAGTTTCGTGGGCCTGTGCTCATACTTCCGACGCTTTATACGAAACTTCGCCACGATTATATCACCGCTGACGAAGCTCCTCGGAAGTAACGGGCCCCTCAATTCGTGGTCGTCAGAGTGCGACAACGCGTTCTTGAAGCTCCGCCACTTGTTGACGTCTCCTCCCATTCTCCGCCACTATGACCCTACGGCCCCAACAGAAGTGCACACGGACGCCAGTGGTGTAGGCCTCGGCGCTGTCCTGGCGCAGCGCAAACCCGGGTTCCCTGATTATGTTGTGCATATGCAAGCCGTACGCTCACAAGAGCCGAGACAAACTACACCGTCACGGAAAAAGAGTGCCTGGCAATCGTCTGGGCTCTTACAAAGTTTCGACCTTATTTGTATGGTCGCCCATTCGATGTCGTCACTGACCATCATGCACTATGCTGGCTGTCATCATTGAAGGATCCCTCAGGCCGCCTCGCCCGTTGGGCTCTTCGCTTACAAGACTACGACATCCGCGTCTTCTACCGCAACGGACGCCAGCATGCTGACGCCGACGCCCTCTCGCGCTCCCCTCTGCCTGAAGCTAACGTGCTCTGCTCAGTATCCTCAGTTGTTGTTTCTGCCATTGATGTTGACATCATCGCTACCGAACAGCGAAAGGATAATTGGATCGCCCAACTGATCGACTTGCTCTCTGATCCGCCCGCAACGCCATCCACGCGTGCCTTGCGTCGTCGAGCTCACCATTTCGCCATTCGTGACGGCCTCCTACACCGACGCAATTACGACGCCGATGGCCGGCAGTGGCTACTCGTGATACCCCGCAGTCTGCGGTCGGAGATATGTGAATCCTTCCATTCTGATCCACAGTGCGCGCACTCTGGGGTATTCAAAACCTACCATCGCATTAGACAACGCTACTTCTGGCGCGGGATGTACCGCTACGTCCAGCAGTTCGTTCGCTCCTGTCTCGCTTGCCAACGCCGCAAACCGTCCGCACACATGTCACCAGCCGGTCTGCAACCGCTACCTTGCCCTGACCGTCCGTTTGGGCGCATAGGTATCGATTTGTACGGACCACTTCCTCTGACGTCCACTGGCAACCGCTGGGCCATCGTCGCCGTAGATCATTTAACGCGATACGCCGAAACCGCCGCTCTCCCTGCGGCTACTGCGCGTGATGTTGCGTCCTTCCTACTACATCGATTTATATTGCGCCACGGTCCACCCCAGGAGCTTCTCAGCGATCGAGGCCGTGTCTTCTTGTCAGAAGTCGTCGATGCCATTCTCACTGAGTGCCATTCTGTCCATCGCAAAATTACTGCTTACCACCCGCAGACGAATGGTCTGACCGAACGCTTTAACCGCACCCTCGGCGACATGCTGTCGATGTACGTCGCCGCCAACCACACGAATTGGGATACCATACTGCCCTTCGTCACTTACGCCTACAACACCGCCCCTCAGAGCACGACTGGTTTTTCACCTTTCTTTTTGCTGTACGGAAGGCACCCGTTACACACCATCGACACGATACTCCCGTACACGCCGGATCCATCTGAGTGTACACCTATTTCCGAGACCGCCAGGCTTGCTGAAGAGTGTCGCGAGCTTGCCAAGACTTTTACGACGCATGAGCAAGAGCGGCAGAAGAGTATTCGTGATGGCTCCGCCACTTCTGAGCCCACCTTCCTTCCTGGTTCCCTTGTATGGCTCTCAATCCCGACCTCTGTAGCTGGCCTTTCTTCCAAACTACTCCCGAAATATGAAGGTCCCTACCGTGTGATCGAGCGCACATCTCCGGTCAACTATCTTATCGAGCCAATTGAACAATCTTCGGACATGCGCCGCCGTGGGCGCGACATAGTCAACGTGGAGCGTCTGAAGGCTTACTATGACCCGCTCGTAGTGACAAGCTGTTAGGTCGCCAGGCGGCTCCCTCTTCGACCCCGGGGTACTTGTACAGAAGCCACCGAACACTGAAGTGGGTCGAACTCTTATGTGTCTTCTAGTGGGTCTGCCCAAAGAGAACGCCGCTCGCGCGGAGACCCCGTGTTTTGGCCGTTACTGTCGCCATTGTGTAGACTCGCTGTGTGCCGGCTAATAAACGCCATAACTATATATATATATATATATATATATATATATATATATATATATATATATATATATATATATATATATATATATGTGTGTGTGTGTGTGTGTGTGTGTGTGTGTGTGTGTGTGTGTGTGTGTGCGTTCGTGCGTGTACATACCTTCTTCAAGTATGAAATACTGAGAATAGGAACAAGCAAGTGTCGGAAACGTACGGCCTATAGTTAATATAAGCCTAATAACATGGATCGGCGAACGAAAAGAGAACAGCACTCGTGTTTCGTCTTAAAGTCAATATTAAGCTTTGCCTTATCCAAATACACATCGCAGTTGATAGCGCTCGTGTCGTCGATCCCTTCCTTATTCTTTTGTGTTCGTGTGTGTGCACAGCTTTAAACTGACAGTAAAGAGCATCGACATCGCGATAGAGCAAGCTAATGCTACGTAAACGACTCTGTAGTCGACCTATTCTACTCACTCAGACTCAGGTCACGCTGTGAGTCTGAGTGTTGAGTGAGTCTGATTGAGAAATCTTTTGGTGACTCTGCGTCCCAGTGAGCTCTCCGGTCAAAATATACCGTATTTCTTGAGTGAATTTGAGTTAGCTGCACAGTTTTTGTCAACCTATGCCAGCAACCTTCGAATCACGCTCACGATGTGTTCTACCAGTTGAGCAACAGCGCCGGTCGTCCTCTCACACACTTTCATCATGTATTAATGTTTATGAAAATCTGGGAGTGCTCTGGTATATCTAATTCAGCGAGTTCTCTTCCTTAGAGATACCTCCTCAAACTTCACTATCAGCTAGTTTTCATTTAGGTTTTGTAAACAATAAAACTACTCCTAAATCTTCCCTTCTTTCAATCATTCATATATGCATATAACGAACTCGCACAGGTCCACCCACGAACGTACATGAAGGCAGTTCAAAACCCCAGCCCGCGACATCCACCTCTTCGAAATAAAGTTGTGGCTACGTCTTCTCTTTCCTTTGTTCATTGCGTAAGGATCGTAGTTCTCTTTTCTCAAACTATACTGCAGCCTACACTGGTGAGAAAATTATTAACAAAAAATGGCAGCATATCCACGGAGTGAATGATGGAGAGTGGGGCGAAGCATACGTCCGTCCATGCGTCTGTCTGTGTGACCGTCCATGCGTCTGTTCCTGCGCCCGTCCCTGCGTTCGTTCATGCATCCGCCCCTGCGACCGTTCATGCGTCCATCCATGCATCTGTCTGTGTGTCCGTTCGTCTATCTATTCAACACTCCAAGTCTCACCATCTCGCATCTTTTTATCATATATTCCCCATATAGAAGCACCGCCATTCAGTGGACATTCCAAGGACTAAATGAAAGGTGGCACACGCACACTTTCTTACGGCTTGCGCTTCGGGTCTACTTCCCACCTTCAACCACCTTGAGTTCATGGTATATACTAGTTCACTGTATTCATGGCACTGCGGCCCAATGCTCGCTAAACCTTTCTAAAACCAAGGAGTTTACGCCCAGCGAGTACAACGTAGCAACCTTTTCCTGTCAGATAGTGCTGAATGTACATTCCAGTGACTGCTAATGTGAAATGAGAGACAGGAGGATTCAGCTTTTAATTTCTTACGGCTCGCGCTTCGTATCTGCTTCCCCCCTTTAACCACCTCGAATTCATTCATGGTATATACTAGTTCATTGTATTCATGGCCCTGCGGCTCAACGCTCGCTAAACCTTTCTAAAACTAAGGAGGTTACACCCAGCAAGTATAATGTAGCAACCCTTTCTTGTCCGATAGTGCTCAATGTACATGCCAATGGCTGCTAACGGGGATCGCAGCGTGCGCGTTGACTAAACGCCGAATACTCCTGTCTCTCATTCCCCATTAGCAGCCATTGGCATGTACATTGATCACTATTTTTTATTACTAAACAACGCACAGTAGAAATCTCTCACCGGCACCACCTTGGAGGTCAAATGTTATGCCTATTTCGGGTATGTGCCATCGGTGGTTACGTACTACGAGGGACGCACAAGCCACGCCATAAGGAGCTTCGCCCCTAATAAGACCTGCTGTTCGAAGTCGCAAAACCACGATATGCTTATGAGAGACGCCGTTGTGGAAGGCTCCGGAAATTTCGACCATGTGGTGTTCTTGGACGCGCACTCCACTTTCGGCTTCGGTGGGAGACGGACGTGTGATGGCTCGCTCCGTGCGAGGTGCTTCAGCGGCCGCTGCTGGCCGCGGTGTCAGGTTCCCTTCTGCACCATCGGAGTGCCGGTTTTTCTTGCCTACATTGCCGTCGGGTGACAGTATGGAAGAGTGTGTGTTTCTGCACGGGGATTTGGAAAAACGACCATACCGGTTGGAAGACTTTCGGGCCCCGTTGGAAGAAGTGGGACTCATCAAGGCGATCACTGGCATTGGCGATCACTGGCATCACATCTGGCTGGCGAAGATGCGAAGCAAGGTTGACAAAGAAGTATTACTCAAAACAGGTGGACTCCGAGTCAAGGGTGGCTTCTATGCTATCATCGACCCTATCCAACATGATGTAACCGTGAAAATCCACTGGGTTGACTTTGCGGTCTCGAATGAGAGCATTCGACAAGCGTTAGGTGAGTTTGGTGAAGTTCTGGAGGTTTCCAACGACCACTGGACCGTCGCGGGCTTTGAACACGCGATATTGACGACGAGGGTGGTGCGACTGAAACTGAAGGAAGGCGTGGTGCTAGAAGACTTGCCGCACCTTTTTAAAATTGGAGGGGGCACCGTCCTTCTTGTGGCCCCGGGTCGGGCTCCGCTTTGCCTAAGATGTCACGTGCAAGGACATATACGACGAGACTGCCAGACTCCCCGCTGTGGTGTATGCCGAGCGTTTGGACATGAAAGTCAAGATTGCGTCAGGAGTTATGCCAGAGTTACTAAGACCGTGCTGCCAACAGACGACGCCCAAGATAATCTAATGGACGCCGAAGAGGCTGAGAAGTTGGCCCCTGGCAGCAACGCCGTGAGACCAGACGCCATGGTTCAGGCAACTGGAGAAGAGACAGCCAACGCGACAACGCAAGACGGCAAAGACTCAACGAAAAAATCCGAGGAGTTGGCTGCAACTGGCGGCAAGCAGGACATTCAAGAATCGATGGAGGAAGACATGGGTACCAGTGGCGATATCGCTACGCCAGAAGCCAGCACAAAGTCTCCGGAAGCGACCACGGGACGCGGCGAGCGTTACCGAGTGGAGTGCACGGAACGCAACCTAAAACGCCCGGAGCGTCTGTGGCATCGCGTCACGGGCGCTAAGAGTAAAAAATATGCCCTCGAAACCCGGTCGGCGTCATCGTCGCCGGTTCGGGGACAGGATCGAGACGCGTAAGGCCCCGGTTTTCCCACTGCACGGTATACGAGACACGGTAAGCGCAGCATTGTAGTTTCCATCTTTGTCATCAACATGGCTAGCATGACTGCGCCTTTACGCATTGGTACGCTGAATGTACGTGGTCTAGGAACGCGTCGCAAACAGTACCAGTTGAAACGCTTGATGCAAGAAAAAGACCTTGACTTGCTCGCGGTCCAGGAGACTAAAGTTAGTACTGAGGACGCGACTGATAGCTTGGTACCAGGATTTTCATTGCGGTAAAATGCGTGTGTGAGCTATGCAGTGGGAGCATTAGCCGGATGTATTATTTTTGTCAATAACTCTCTTGGTATTGTAGTAAACTAGGTCAAAAGTTGCCTACATGGGCGTTTTGTTTTGTGTGACTTTTGTTACGGGAACACTAAATTTAGAGTTATCTGTGTATACGCACCTACAAATTCGAGAGACAGATGTTTGTTTTTTCAGGAAATGCAAGCGTACTTTGAATGTCAGAAATTTGTGATTCTGTTGGGTGGCTTCAATTGTGTTTTGACCCAAGAAGATTGCACGTATACTGCTAAATTAGGTGATGAAAGCGTTGGTTTGCTTAGAGACAGCCTTAATAAGTACTTTTTACATGACGTAACTGACGTAAATGGGTGACAGTCGCCAACACTTCACACATTTTCAAGGTTCGAGTCACGCACGACTAGATCAAGCATATGTTTGTTCTGAGATAGTACCTTTATGTCAGAAATATGACGTTTATGCTGTTTCCTTCAGTGATCATTGCTTAGTTTCGTTTGAGATAGGTAGAAAGTGCAAAAAGAAGGTTGTAGGGGAAACATGGAAACTGAATACTAAGATAATTACGCACGAAGGGTTTGTAGATAAGACAAAGAAGGAAATCGACAATTTTTCAAAAAACGCAGA
This sequence comes from Rhipicephalus microplus, assembly GCF_013339725.1. Classification (NCBI taxonomy): domain Eukaryota; kingdom Metazoa; phylum Arthropoda; class Arachnida; order Ixodida; family Ixodidae; genus Rhipicephalus; species Rhipicephalus microplus. Next base: position 63,520,371 of record NC_051173.1, on the reverse strand, counting down.
AAGGAGTGCCACGGAAAGATGGGAATTATTTAAGCAAAAGATAAAAATGAACGCAATAGAGTGTGGTTGCTACATGCAGTACAAGCTCGAAAACAGGAACGTGAGCTACGAGCAGAGCTAAATGATTTGGTGAATATTGAAGCAGAAAACCCGGGCTTATTCACACATCAACTGCAGGTTATCAAAAACAAAATTGAATGTCTTGAAGAAGATAAATATAAAGGCGCAATTATACGAACAAGAGCTGAGAGATTCCTCGTGGGTGAAGCCCCGACAAGGCGAGCCTTGTCAGATGAAAATGCATATGCGCGAGCTCACGACATACTACAGATAGAATGGAATGGTAAAATATTGAAAGAACATAAAGATATTATGAAAGCTTTTGAAAAATATTATCAGGACTTGTTTGCTTATCGCGAACCAAAGGAGCCGGGTTTTGTAGATGAGTTCTTGATAGAAATGCCGACACTCAATGCTGAGGACACAAATTTATTGGAAATGTCTATTAGTATAGGGTAAATTGAGAAGGCTATCGATGATCTTGGCATGGGCAAATCACCTGGTCCAGATGGCATTAATGCCGCCTTTTACAAGGCGTTCAAGGAAAATATGGCCGCCGCACTGCATGAGGTTTTTTCAGAGTCTTTAGATCGCGGAACTCTGCCTCCATTGTTTAATAGAGCACACACCGTGCTGATTCCTAAAGGGAAAGAGCAACATGTTTTACGCAAAGTGACAGGATACAGGCCAATCACGCTAACAAACGTAGATTATAAGGTGTTTATGAAAGTTCTGGCTAGGAGGTTGCAAGGAGTTATATACAAGTTGGTCGGGTCACATCACACTTGCGGCATCAAGCGTAGGAGCATATTCACGAATATTCATGTTGCCAGGAGCATTTTGGAGTATTGTGACGCTGCGCTTCTAAATGTAGCTATGTTGCAAATTGATCTAGCCAAGGCTTTCGACATGGTTCCACACAATATACCCTTCATGCTAGCTGAGTACGTTGGTCTTGGTGCGATCATATGTAAAGGTATTAGATTGGCATACAAAAGTTCAACCACCAATTTAATTGTAAATAGAGAACTCTCACAGCGCATACAAGTACTTTCCTCCGTGCGCCAGGGGTGTCCTTTAAGTCCTTTGCTCTTCGCTCTATTTTTGGAACCATTGTGTCAGAAAGTGATTCACCATGCAGGGATTAATGGTTTCAGGTTGCAGTCATGTGAAGTGCATGTTTTCCATACGCCGACGATATCGCTTTTTTTGCAGTTGATAGAGAGAGTGTCACTTCGTTATTAAAAATCACTCAAAGGTTTTGTGACACGAGTGGAAGTTTAATGAACAAAGAGAAAAGCATTGGTTTATGGCATGGTAATCGGGACCTTACGCCCAGTTTCTTTGGAAATATTCAGTGGCTCACGACGCCTAGTCGTTACCTAGGGGTACCATTGGACAGGTATCAAGACAGTGAAGCATTTTGGCTTGGAAAGGCTGAAGAACTGCGCGTGACCGCCGAAGGATGGGCGGTCATGGCTTATCAATTTTCTCTTGGTCAGCTGTATGCAACGTGTTTCTGGCTGCTAAAATTATGTACCTTCTGCAAGTACTTAGTTGTAAGCGTAAAATCATTCACAAAGTTCACAGGATATTCGCCGCGTTCATCTGGAGCTCTACGTGGGAGAGAACATTTAGAACGAACTTGTTTCGGCGAGTTAAGCAAGGAGGGCTGTCTCTGTGCCATCTGTTTCTTAACCAAGTAATATCACGTTTCCTGCTCATTAGAGACCAGAGAGACTCTTTTTTTACGTTCTTTATTTCAAACAACGCTGTTACACCACATGCCTGACTTCTTTGTATCTTCAGACAGGCGAGAACGACACACCTTGTCACCGTTCTTGCGCGAAGTTGTGTTCTCATATCGTTTCTTAAGGGCGAGGTTTTCGATAGATTACCTAACTAATGTAAAAAGAAAGCGCCTTATGAAAGACCTAATACAGAATGTTTTTCCTGTGCCCCTGTACCGTTCAAGGTATGAAAAATCATATGGTCATGACGTACTAAAGCGAGGGAAAAACATGTGTATACCACCAAATGTGAAAACCTTCTTTTTTAAACTTCATACGGGAGCCTTGACAGTAAAAACGTGGCTTGAAGAGAGAGGGATGTATGTACCATGGGGAAGCAGCTGTCTCCTGTGTAACAAACTTGAGACCATTGAACATGTGTTTATTGATTGTAAGAACGCTATATTCTTTTGGGACATTTTACAGAGGACTTTAAAAAAAGATTTACCTCTTACTTCATATGGAATTCGTTTTTTGCCTTGTGATAGTTCTGTGCAAAATTTGGATGTTATATTTTTACTTGGTCTTCATTCGGTTTGGCGTAGTATGCTATCGTACAGACACTGTGATGTGAGAGTTCTGTCCGTTAATGAGTGTTTCGTGGAAGCTGTTATAAAAATGCGAGATGTGTATAAGACTACCGACTGTGTTGAAGATGTAATATCTTTGTTTGACGCGTTATCACGCATGAAACACGTGTGATACTGATTGTCATATTAGCTTGACCTGTAGTCAAGAAGGCAATAAAGAAAAAAAAGTGTTCTTGGACGCGCGCTGACGTCACAGCATACGTGGGACTCCATCAATCAGCCTCCACCCAAAATGCGACCGCCGTGGCTGGGATCGAACCCGCAACCTTCGGGTGTGCAGTCGAGCACCCTAACTGTCACACCATTGCAATGGGCCATGTGTCAATAGTGTCAATAATAAATTTTTGTGAATTGCACGCCCCCCCCCCCCAAAAAAAAAATAAAGAAACACCATGGTTGAACGGGATCCCACGTGTGTGTGGCAACGTGCCGCAAATTTCAATGACTGCGCATGCACCATAATGCACGTGCGTCATTGTTATGTCCTCATACCTCTGTTTTCCCTTTCTTCCAGGTCCCTCGTTACCTACTCTAGGTCAGCAAACCGGATTGCCGTATCTTGCCCATCTTTTCCGTTAGTGAAATTTCCTCCAAGCCGCTGTGCGTAGTACTTTTCATTCAGCCGGACCTTCCCTCCTTTTCACGATCGAATAGAAAATAAATGTGTCCTCCTCTCCTTCCTTGAAGCTCTTTATCGGAAGTGAGACGCAGCCGCTGTTTTCCGTGCACTGCACGCAAGAAACGAGCGTGTTCTTCCGTAGAAGCTTAAATCGATGATATCGACCGCGGAATACCGGGAACAGCGGGCGTCCCGCCCACTTGTTTTGACACTTGCAGAACTCTGCTCCCGACGTTGGCACTACCCTGGCGGCCCTTTTTACCGACGCTAATTTGTTTGAAGTAGCAATAGCAGTAATTGTAGTAGTAGTAGTAGTGCTAGTAGTAGTAGTATCTACTACTGCAATTGCTACTATGTACTAGTACTATTAATACTACAGTGTAATAGTACTACTACTAGTACAACTACAAATCCTAGCAGTAGTAGTAGTAGCAGCAGCAGTAGTAGTAGCAGCAGTAGAAATAGTAGTAGTAGTAATTGTATACATAGTAGTATATGACGTCTATTTTTCTTTCTTTATTCACTATCAAACCCATACCTACGATTCAGCGCCATCCGTGAGCACTTCAAGTTCAGAGCAACGATGCCAAGCTCATGAAACGACGTGGCCCGAAACGCGAAATATTTGCGAAATACTCGGCGCAGTCACCTCATGGGCTGCAGAAACGGCCTACAGAAGAACGTATGCGACGCTATCGGCAAGACACATGTAAGCTCGCAGAAAAAGACCCTGCAAGGCCTACTGTGCTTCTTGCGATCGACCAGCCTTTCTGAAAGGCTGTAATCACAACGCCCTTCCTGCGTCAGTTTTAAACACGGAAGTGCTTTATTCCATGATCCACCACGCTTCCGCTGACGTATTTCTGTCACGGATATGTCGTATTGAAACAAGCACAACATCTAGCAAACATAAAAGCACATGAAAGAGCTCTGCCGTGGAGCGTCGAACTATAGCGACCTCTCAGCAGCAGCGTGCGAAGCTCACCACGATGCCACAGCACGCATGTAGCCAATAACTCTAACGACAATCCACTTATGTACACCATATACAATTTGGCGGTCTGGAGAGCTGCACAGATCCACCGCGTTTTAGTCATCAGTGAGATGGCGTGATTTTAGTGAGATGGCGCGATGAGCGCGCGCTGGGTTCACTCATCGTCACCCCTCGCGTTTCGGAGAGTACCTCCACGGAGCGTGGTCTACCCTGCGCGCGCGCTTATCAGACTCGTGTTTTGAGAAAGCACGAAGGTCACTTCACTCCGTCCCGCGGCCGCATTCACGAAAGGAGCATGCTGCTCACAGACGAAGAAGTTCGAACGGTGACAGTTCGCGTTTGTTTTGGGTATGCTTGTGCGTTCGTTTCGTACGCCTTTCTGTTTATATAGCACGCTTTACGTGTCGAGCTGCGGCAGTTGTTAGCCCCCGCTTGTCCTGTGTACGCTTATTTCGTGCGTGCTTTCTGAATGAGGTGCGAGCTGCCGTTCTTCGTGCGACATTGCAATTTGTTAGCATTGATTTCTTCAGCATTGTGGTGAAACAATGCACAATAAAAGTTCAACTACCTCTGCGAACGCATGTTTCACTTTCGTGTTTTGCCCATTCTTAGAAAGAGGGGATCAGCCACATCATTTGTTTTTTCTATCCAGTGTGTACATACATTTTTCCCCTTTTTCCGTCTCCGTCTGCAAGACGTCTTTCTTGCTCTTACTTTCTTACCCCACTGCTGGGTATAGCAAACTGGATGTTAATATCCGGTTACCCTCCTTGCCTTCCTCTGCGTCTTTCCACAGAACACGTTTTAAGCTCTCTCAGGGTGACTACTGCCAGTTTCGAAATGGACATCAACATTCTCTGAAACATTGTTAGGATGAAGAAACGCTAAAAAAGAAGATTTAATGCAAATCACGTTAAATTCGTAATAATGATGATGATCGTAACTGATGTCCGTAAGGGGTGAGGCAGTAAGTAGATTTTCGTATTATGTTTAGTGTAGCACTGCTGGCCTGCAAAAGGTAAAAGGTATGTTAATTTCGATTGTAAAAAGTCAGTCATCAAATACACTCTAAGCCAAAAATGGCCGAAATGGGAGCAACGGCTGCTTTTACTCCTTCAGACCGACTGTTACTCTCCGAAAAGACCAAGCGGAACAAGATGGCCGACTTGTTCGAGAATGGGGGAGCAAATGTATTCATCTTAAGTTTGTAAGGGAGCAACGGAAGGAGGAACCGCTGTAAATGCTCTTGTCACGCAACGGTTACTCCCCGGCAGGACACCGCACACAAATATGCATGCCACCCACATTGATATTCATGGGACAGATTATTGTTTGTTCTGTGTGCCAAACTTCACCAAACCAAAACAGTGATTTATTTTAGCATCCGCAGATAATAAGATAGCAGCGCTGGCTGAACAACAGAAGGCCTGAGAATACAGCTACGGCAAGTACCTAACACACGCAGCAGCAGAATGGAGAGTTGGCACGCCAAAGCGGACCGAACGCCGAAACACGTGCAAAACAACGATTAAAAAAAAAAGCCTAGACACGCCGTTCGTCCGCGAAGGAAGGGCGTCAAAGTCGATCAAGCAGCGAAACACGCGCATAAAGAGCCCCCCCCCCCCCCCCCCCCTCCCCAGATATATCGGAGAAGAAAAAAAAAGCGGACCCAAACGCGTTTTTCATCAGCCGTGCACTTAGTAGCACGCTTCACCGTGTAGTTTGAGAGCAGAATGACAAATTTGCGCCCGCACGACTAGTGTGGCGCTAGTGTAGTAAGCGATGTAATTTACAAAGTAATTTTTATTCAATGTTTATGTTTACTTGCAGTAAATAAAAATTACACTCAATTTTTTATATTTATATATGAGTTTTAGTGTACCTCACTTTTCTTTTATAAGTGTATTAAGAGAACACACTGAAAGTGTTGCGCTGACGCCTGTGCTGCCACTGCTCGACGTTTTCTTTTATTCGGCGCAACTAGGTTCGCGTTCGCACAATTCATATTCATATGGTCTGTGTGGTCGGCGAGCACATGGACATCCGAGCTTGTGAGCTATGTTTTGATCGTGTGTGTGTGTCGCAGATTTGCGTTTCTACTTATTCGTGATGAAGGTTAGTGTATATTTATCTTTATGGAGCGCGAAGTAGTTGTGGATTTTGCTGCCGGGTGGAACGAACACATCGTAAACACGTCTTCAGCTATCTGCAAGCCTGTTCGCTCGTCGGACAAAGGACTGTGCATGCATCAGCGTGCAGGTGAGTGGCATTTCCAGCAACATTTAATGCTCTTACAATACATTGTTGAGTGGTTGTGCTATTAAAAGAGAAATGATTTGCTCTTTCTTATTTACCGTATCCATTGCTAGCCGTATCGCACTAAATTACCTCTATTACCGCCTGCATACCCTCTTGCTTCCCCTGTCACCACTGCAGCGCCAGTGTACTTTTGCAGTTAAAAGTTCATTTCCGCAACACTACCTCGCTTGAAAAACATTGGGGCGGGGTTGTAGCTGCCTTCATACTGGCACTTTTCTACCATCGGCTTTATGTAACGTTAACGGCTGAGTGTTGGGGCCTTGGGCCGCATTTTTTTAGAGCTGTAAAGTGTATGTAAATCAGTAAGTGAACAAATCATTGTCGCATCACTTCACTGGCATAGCCAGGCGGTTGCGCATAGAATTTTTCTAGGCCGGTCGTAGGGAGCCCATAATGACGACCATATTCGCTTGCCCGGCCTCCGATTCAGATAAGCGGACCCCCCCCCCCCCCCCCCGCACGCCTCAAAAAAAAAAAAAAAAAAGAAACTGCCGACATCACTGCATCACTTGCTTCGCCTCTGCGCAGAACGTACTATTTTAAAAGCGCACCATCAAGCGAGCAATTTACATGTGGACAGAACAATTGGAGGAAGAATGACGCAAATCTTTCAGATTTCTTTAGTCATGCAAAACCTTCGCAAAACTGAATATTGTAAAAGACAATCATAAATGCTTTGTGTTCTCGTTAGCGTTGTCATTATTCTGCATCATGAAGTTTTTATGCGCTGTGAAAACTTGGCATGCCGTTGAAGTCACATATCGACGTTAATACCAATCAACGAAAATTTCGACAACCTCAATAACGCCGTTTGGGATTTGCCGCATGCACATAATTAGGCTGATTCCCACTTGGCTGTTCTTAACCTGACTTCACTGCTACCAAATGAAACAATATTTATGCATGTCTTTTACTACTTTTTTTCAGGGATATGACACAAATTCGGTTATACTGCAGATAAAGATGCTCCCAACGATGCTTAAGTACAGAAAGCAAGTGAATTTTGGTAAGTGCAGACTTTTTGTACTACGTATATGAAAGCATCGCTGTTTAGGGGCAAACTGTGCATGTGTTGGCCAGAGAATAGTTCATTATGCCACATGGTTACACTGGCACTGACAATTTGACATGGCTCCGCTGGCCCGTGTGTGTGCTCACACTGTTACCGTTAAGAGAAAATGTTTATGTTTTTATTGCAGGGATTGCTGTTTGTACTAGAAAGCCAACTGCCAAGATTTGTTTACGCTGGTGCTCCTAAAAGTACGCTTTCCCTATTTACATGGATTTTGGCTTGCACAAAGCATAACACTTGGGCCTGGATTCACAAAGCTGTCCATGCGCAGGCCTTCATAACAGCGTTTCTTGACTTGCCTCTACCCTGTTTTCTGCAGATGTGTCATGGGTTTAAAAGTGCCACAGCATGTTGACCTCCCCCCCTCTGAAAAATTCGCGTTCAAAGTTCTGCAAGAGTGGGCTTAACTTTCTTGTGAACCTCCTTGCTGTTCCAAGATCCTGAAGTATGCTCTTACTAGAGGTGGCAGTGTTTCTAATGTTTGTATTTCCATCACATTGACCAAGTATGCGATCTTGGCTTGACTGGTAGCACATCCTCAACAAATGTCTTTGTGGCATATGTAGAAGGCAGTACAAAATAAATAGGCAGACATTCACGCCAGGAGCTAACTTCTAATAATGCTTTTTTTGGAAACCACGGTGCACTTATTCCAATTTGTCTGACAGAGCAGTAACCTGTTTGGCTGTGAACCAACAAGACGTTGAACTAATAAAAGCTTCACATCTTGTTGCTCTCAGATATATATGTACTGGCAAGCTATCTGTGACCCTGTCAAACAAAGAATCAGAATATCTGTGCATGCCTTAAGATATATTGCTTCGTTTACATATCTCGTGGCTGTGACTCGTCAAACGAGCGAACAAATGCACCCTAGTTTACTAAATTTAAAGCATTTCTTGAAGGTAGCACGGTCTACATTTATTTGTCTATAGTTTTGTCCAGCCGTTTGCGTCAAGTACAAAGAAATATACTGAAGATTATCATGTAGCCTCTGCAAATGGTTGCTTTCAAGCAGGCTTTGCATGCTTGGCTTGTTGTGCCTACAGGTATTGCACAATTCAAGACGCAGCAGCGTATGATAGAACAGTAAAACCGAGAGCAACTATGTGCACGAGCTAAATAAGTATTTTAACATGAGCGGACGGTACATGTTATTTGCCACACACATGATCTCACTTAGAATGCCCATTGGTGAATGGTCTCGTAGAAATGTCACTCAGCTGTGTATAGGAAACAAGTTAACTCAATCTAAGGGTATCTTTAACTGCTACAATTATGCCTTCTTGAGGAGCTGCACATTTTCTTCCAGAATATTGCTATCTGAGACATCATGTGAAGCGCGTCTACCACATCAGCATTTATATGGCTTGCCAAGTAACGTTTGGCCGAACCTATCATTTTTTTTCACATTTCGTTTTGCAGTAGACGTCCTAGAGTGTAAGCACTGCTGCAGTGTGTGTGACTCATTGTTATGTATTGATTCTGGCATGTTTAACCTCGCACTTCTATTTTTTTTTCTTGCAATGAGATGCTTCACATATGCCCGTGGTGACATTCCGCTGTGCTAGCCTGATGGAAACACCAGCTACGAACCTTGAGTCCTTCAGCATTGGAGAAGTTGTCCTTCTCTCACCAATGATGACACAGACTACCCTATGCTAGAAATTCAAAATTGTTTTTCCACGGATGACGCAGAAAACCTTTGATGTATTATGGTGCTTGTTTAGTGCTGGCTGTGGTGTGGCGAAGTCTACTTTTACGTGTGCTCACACGTCGCCTCATAAAAAGAACAATAAAGCATTTATTTTCCTTTCAGTATTGTCCACTTTTTGTGTTAGAAGTACCCAAGCAGTGCTCTTCCAAGGAGCTCTCGCCATGTGTTAAACGTGTGACAAGCATACTCGAGATAAATAGTCATTTCCCCAAGGAGTAACTGGAAGCATCTGCAGTTGGTTTTCAGAGAGTAACTGCGAACACGTGGGAGGAACGGTAAAGAGTAACTGTTGCTCTTAGAAGAGCAACTGGTGGGAGTAATGGTTGGTCCGCAGGGAGCAACTGGTGGGAGTAACTGTTTGTCTGCAGGGAGGAACTGGAGGGAGTAACTGTTCATCCCCCAAAGGAGGAACTGAAAGGAGAGCAACGGTTCGTCCCTCTGCAGTTACTCCTTTTAGGGGAGTAATGGGAGTGGCAATGCAATTGCTCCCTGAAAGGAGCAACCCCTATACCCCTGTTGCTCCCTTTTGGCTTAGAGTGTATTTGAAGCCACCAGAATTCAGAAAGCCATACGTCATTTCAACAAGGATTCGAGAAGTGCATACAAAGTGCACCGTTGGGCGTCGTTGGGCGGCCCATACCTTCGAGAAACGTATGGCATGTCAGGTGAGCCAAACAACGCTCACGACGAAGCAGAGGCGGAACGCAATCTAGCAGCTTGTCAGCCATCGAGTGTGCGGCACCACGTCGTCTGGCTCGACGTCTCCCTCCTGCGCGGCGCCCCGAAATAAACAAAATGCGCCGCTCAAGTCGACATCAATGAAGGCTTCAGACGGGACATTTCTTTTCCGTATACACCATGCCATCGGAGGAGCACTGCGTCATTTACGATGAAGTGTGCTGGTCACCTCGTACCTTTTGACGTGTTCGTCTTTGTCACGCTCACGAGAGGGGTGACTTCAGCGTGCATACGAACGCTTGATTTAACTTAGAAGTGTGGCAGCTTGGGCTAGTTGGTATGACATGATAGGTATAGCGCGAGAACATATTGTCTTTCGTGTCCTTCGTGTTCTTTGTCTCTTTGTCGTCGTTCTGTTCTCGCGCTATAACTATCAGCTTGATTTACCCTTTGGATAGACATTATTTTCTCACAAGCAGTTTCTGCCTTGGTTGTTCTAATGCATGCGAGGCGTGGTTAAATTGAACACCGGACCACCTGTATGGTGGTGGTATTTGGCAATCGTTATAGTGACCAGGCATGCAGCGTTGTAGGCAGGATGAGGTAGTAAAGGTGACGCGAAAACGAGACAAATGTGGACGAAACACAGGCGGCTACTAACAGCAGAGCCAGGTCTGTCTCGGTATATCAGTGGCTAAGGTGCTCGGCTGCTGAACCGGAGGTGGTGCGTTTGATTTTTGGCTGCGGCAGTCATATTTCGATGGAGGTGAAACGGTAGAGCCAGATGTGCTGTGCGATGTCACGTCGGTGCACGTTAAAAAACACTACGTGGTCAAAACTTCTGGAGCCTTCCTTCCACTACGGCGTCCCTCGCAATCGTATACCGTGCTTTTGAAACGTAATACCACACGCGTCATCATTATCATCAACAGATTGATATTATGCGAATGCGAAATGTCTGCTGTGGTAGTAGCCCAACCGGTAACGTGTCGGCTTCGAGCACAAGGGGTGGATTCCTCGCCACGGTGGCCGCATTTTTACTGTGGCATTATGCAAAACGTGTTCAGATTCAGGTGCACGTTGAAGGGCCCCTTATCAGCCTCAATGTTGAGTAGTGGCACTGTACACGTGATTTTTAGAAATAAGCGACGAGGAGTTGATATCACCCCCTGTAGCAAGGGTCAGCGAAGGCAAGAAAGACGCCGCCTCCTGATCTTTGATCGTGGATTGGTTAAGGGGCTTTTTAAATGACCTGATAACGTTATTCGCATCCCCCAATTAGGGTTATATATATATATATATATATATATATATATATATATATATATATATATATATATATATATATATATATATATATATATATATATATATCCCATACGAGCGCTGCTATACCCCAGTTCCCCGACGGTGACTCCAGTGTAACACAGGCACACTTTGCAAATTCCAGAGTGTGTTCGGCGAAAGTCTGCATGTGCTTATTCAAACGTCCCCCTTCTTGCACGAGTTTGCGAATTCTCACCGGCGTGTAGTAGCTTCGGATTTGTCCATCACTGTCTTTAAGAAATCTGCACTTCATAGTACTTTGTATTTGGCGACGTTAGAGAAAAGCAAACTAGGCACGCTTTTCTAAGAACTTTCTGCTTAAGTTACCTGTAATATTCACTGTATCATGTTTGGTACACTGATTATAATCCTCAATAAATCTACTATAGGTGTCATAAGCAGCCATTGCAGATTTTACGTGTTATAAAAAAAGGTACAATGACTTACATAATGCACGATAGTAATTAATTATTTGCAAATATTAGTAACGAGGTCAATCCTCCAACAAAACTTTATTTTCATTTTTCTTAAAATGAACTGTACAAGAAGACTAAATAACATTACCGTTTTCTCAAAATTTTCCTTAAGTCAAAACTGTTCGTGGGAATTAGTGGCGCGCCATGCTGTGGTTCGTATTATCTCAAGCTATGTATACATGAGCTGACAAAACCTGAATAGAAGCTAGTGCTAGTGCGGAGACTCGTCGATGTAGCCTATACTAGGGCACGGACGGACGCAGCGGGTCACCGCGAGCATCATACATGAAAGGCCTGTCACCTTAATACATTTTGTTCTGACAGTGGCTGGCTTCCAAGATCGTGATAGCACGTTATACGGCACTTGCACCATTCCACATGAAAGTGTTTACGCACGTGCGCACCAGGCGTACGATCGATTCACTTCAGTCGCGTCTGTTTCGTGTTTGGCTATCATATACGATGGGCCCGGAGTCGCGGATGATTTAGCGAGGGTGGTAGCTCCCAGCTGTTTTATTCAGGACGCTGGGCGGCGGCACAGGACGCTGACCTACTTTCGGGTCCGCGAAATTTTCCGAAGGCCGCAAAGCATGTCGCGCGGGTTCTCCGGAGAACTACTCGGCTGGTCCTTTCGCATAACACGTCACTTTTAAGGCGCAGCGTTAAGAAGCTCGTTTCGCGGAAATTCCGGCGTTGGCGTCGTTGGTTGGGAGAAAAAAAAATCATCTTGTGCGTGAGCGAAAAATTTTTAAAGGATGCAAATAAAAAAAATAGTAGAATTTCCGGTTGCGGATAAGGGTCGAAGGCCGTTTGCGTAGAAAGCAGATCTTCTACCAAACAGCCACTCGTCTAGTTGTAAAAGGCTGTGAAATAACTTCCTCTGCTTGGAAATGCACTGATGTGCGCCGTTTTTGTTAGTCTTAATTATCGCCGCGTGAAGCGTTGATTGATTCGGCTCAGTTAATTAGCAATGGAAGCGTGTTTCCAACTGCTCTCGGGCAAAACATACTCATCATTATGACCTCGCTAATGCCTGTCTGAATACATATTTGATATATGGAATTTCCCATGAAGTCCCTAGACGGACGGATATCACAGACCTTCAGAGGGTACGATATATTCTTTCCAATAAATTATATTGTCAATAACACTAATTACAGATTAGTTTATTGCTTTGCAAGTATGTAGTGAATTCACATTAACAGTACGTAATGCAACATGGACGACGAAGACGCACACGCAGGCAGATTTCATGGCCAATCCCCCATAGTGGGTATGTGCCAGTGCGAAGGGGCAACAACAACAACAACAGTGCCGGCAGCGCCGGCAGGGCTATCATTCTTCTATTAATGCCACAGTGTTAATGAGCTCTTTTCGGGCCCCGCCGCAGTGGTCTAGTGGCCAAGGTACTCAGCTGCTGACCCGCAGGTCGCGGGATCAAATCCCGGCTGCGGCGGCTGCATTTCCGATGGAGGCGGAAATGTTGTAGGCTCATGCGCTCAGATTTGGGTGCACGTTAAAGAACCTCAGGTGGTCGAAATTTCCGGAACCCTCCACTACGGTGTCTCTCATAATCAAATGGTGGTTTTGGGACGTTAAACCACACATGTCAATCATCATCAACGAGCTTGTTTCGCAGAAATTCTGGCGTTGGCATCGTTGGCTGTGAGCTAAAAATTATCATCTAGTCCGTGGCCGAAAAATCGAGAAAGATACAAACAAAGTAAATAATAAATATTTCCTGGCCTGAATGAGGATCGAGTCTAAGTCGTTTGCGTGGCACGCAAATGTTCTACCACACAGCGATGCCTCTGCTTGAAAATAGAGTGAATAGAACTCGCGCAAAATAAAGTTTTCGTCAATCAACAAATCGGTCAATCAATCAATCAATCTACAAGCACACGTGTCTGGTGTACAGGCTTCACAACACAACATGTAATATTGCAGTAATACTGCGTGGTACAAGCGTAAGTTGCCATCGGGCTTCGGAACATGTGATTATCATAACGAGTTCGTGGTTTGAAACCGGCCACCCACTACAAAAGGCACAGACATTACTGCGCGCATTTTCTTAAGAACACGTAGGGGGTGGATAGCAAGTTTAGAAGCATTTGACGTGCACAATCACTCGTGGTTTGAAGTATGCTACCCATTACACAGAATGCAGGCAATATGCGAAAGCTCTGACACAAGCCACTTACAAGTTTAATTAATCATAGTGTAGTAATCTCCAATTTAAACTTATGGAGTAACAACATAAAATAAAAAAGTATGCTCAAAGTGGTTGAAGTACCCTACTGGACAGGATATCGATATCGCGTTCAACGCTTAATGACGATCGTTTAGGAATACATGAATTATTTAACTTCTCTCTACAAGCTCATTCGAAATCAAAGAAGACCAGTCATGCGGGCCATGATTTAGAATGCAAATTGGATGTTTCTCCCAACACTTGAAGATTAAGTGCATCCATAGCTATACTAAAATGATTGTTCGTAGCATGGTGCTGTGACTCACTTGCGTTAGTGGGGTTACATTTACAATTAGTTACACTTCCTACACCCCACATCTCGTGGGGGTGTAGGAAATGTCTATAGAACTAGATTTTCTGTTCAAGGATAGAAATATATAAGGCTAAAGAGGTGCAATCACTCATCTCTGACCCGGAGGTGAAAATGGCTCTTCACGCTTACGTCTTACGAGCGACCAAAGCCATTGTAGCCAAGGTTGTGGGTACCATCCCCCAATGTTCTAAGTCTTCTTCACTTTTCCCAACAGAAAGCATGCAATCGACAGCTGCACTCACCCTCACTCGAAGAGTGGGTTTTCGCACTCCAGTGTACCGTTCAGCCATTCGTTTGTACTTGTAGGTTGGTACAAAAGACATGTAAACGCTTCGGTGCCATTGTCGTCGTTGAGCTTCTCAGTTTCTGTCGACATCAGTGCAGTGCCGTTGTCTAATACATTTTGCGCGGCAGACTGAACGTTCTAGAAAGCAAGTGCCGGACGTGCCTCAAAAATTTCGATGTTATATACTCTGCTCATACGACGAACTTAACCGGTTTGCCGCAGGATGCACAACGACATAGGTATGATGACCCGCCAACAGAGCCCGCGAAATGTAGGTGCAGTATGTGTGAACGCGAGCGCTTCTTTTGAGGAAGTGAAGCTCGTGGCCGCCTATTGGCCTTCAAAGCCGTATACACTCGACCGCAAGTGTCTCAATGCCTTTTTCTATTCCCGGCCATCGCGTGCTGCGAACACACTGTGACCACACACCGGTGCCCGACGCGATGCTGGTCGTTGCTGGTGGTCGAAGTAGACTTGGAATGGCAACTCGTGATCCCACTGTGAGGCAAAAGCAGCGACCGTTAAAATCGGTAACTATATTGCGAAAGGCGCTGAAGCGGTGTGCTTTGAGCTTTTCGAAAGCTGACTTCATGTAGAGATTCGTACGTCTTGGAAAACACCTTGTCATCCTGTATTCACAACTTCAGAAAATGCTCCGTGTGCTGGCAACACCGATCGGAAAAAAAAAACTAAGATGGCTTCGCTGAACGGGCTTAACGCGGCGCTTTCGCTTGGCGCTGGGCCGAATTTTATTGATTGTGGCGTCAGATCACGTTGCATTTGTCGAAGTCGAAAGGGTGCTCACCGCGGACAACATCATCATCGGCATAAATGATTTCATGGGCGAAACTGCGGAAATAATTGCGCTGTGTGTGCTAATGCCGAGCCTGTTCGGCGAGCTGCATCCGATTTACAAGTTGAAGAATCTGTCTCGAGCCCGAGGTTGAAGAAGGCAAATGTCATGTGTAGTGGTCCTTTCCGAAAGGTGCTAGCACTTTTGCGATGCGTCACTACAGTGCTACAGGCAAGGCCTCAACAGTTTTTGAGATATATTAATCAAGAAGCTCCCAGAAAAATTGCAGTAGAGGAGGCACCCCCTGTACCCTTCTAATTAATATTGAAACGTTGCATGAACGATGCAAGAAGTTGCTCAGAAACGGTGTAACACGTCCCATTTCAACGACCTGGGAAACCATGCGTACGCCTGTACCCGATAAAATTGTTAACATTTCAAGCGCCACTTTATCCAAAGCAGAATTAAGCCTTTTATTGCGTGGTTTAAGCTTGTGTCCTGCAAGTGGCAGCTACAATGAATTTCAGTTGTACAAAGATTTCGACAACTTCGCACGGAATATGAGCTTCCATGCATGCTTTTACAATCAGCCGGCTCTGGCCGATGATCTGACAGCCTTACCGTCGACTAAACACCGGACACCTACCTGCAGGCATCTCAACAGAACAAGCACCTTGACATATTTATTAAAGTGGTCACGCGGGATATCATTCAAGGTTATAACGAGCGGCCTTCTTTCCGGAGAAACCTATCGAACCTAGAACTGAGAGCTGTAGCAGATCTCAGTGATCGCACTAGAATCACAATGCAACCTGCGGACAAGCGTGGCGCCGTCATGGTTATGGACAGAATAAATATATCTCTGAAGCTAACAACCAGTTATAAAACTACTCGATGCAGATTCAACTGAGCATTATAAAGCAACGTTATGTAGCGCAATAAAAGCACCCATAAAGGATAAAAAGTAACTGATAAGGCAGCTTCACTGATTCCTCTTAATCCGGACGCAGGTAGACTCTACATGTTACCAAAGATTCATACTCAAAATCAACGTGGTCGCCAAATTGTTCCCGGCATAGGCACTGTAACAGAAAGTTCATCACGTTACGTTGATGGTCTAATCAGCCTGATACCTCCCACGTTCCAGTCATTTTTGCGTGATAGAACCACTTCCTGACAGATATCACCAACCTTACTGTACCTATCCACTCTCTTCTTGTAACTATCAATGTTGTGTCACTTTACACAAACATACCTCACCTATAGATGGCATAGACGTCATTACTGAACCTTATGATCACTTCACTTTTGATAAGTTTACTGATGGCTCCACTTTAGCTATGCTGTTGGCAATGATTCTTCAAAATACAATAACTTTAAATTCAATAGAGTGCACTATGTTCAAGTCAGTGGTATGGCCATGGATGCAATTCATAAATTCCAAACTCCCTTAAATGAATGAACGAAAGCTCGGGAACACTTATTTGCATGTTGCCTTAGTTCATCACTGCATTTTCGCAATGTTTACTGAGCTAGTTTAACTATTTGCCTATTATTGTGTACATAATGCCTCTCGTCTGCATCACTCACACCTTTGAACAAACATACTTAGTGCACTTCTATTGTGTTGTAACATATTTATTCTCTTGTTCTTATTTATTGAACTTTCTGTTTGCTCATTTAAGAGATTATCCTTCTACATTTGTGTTCACATGAGCGATTGTGCGTAGTTTGTTGCTCTGTTTGACTTTGCAAAGTGCATGTTTTTATTCATCTGATTTTATTTCATTTGATTTTTTCATGCTGTCTTGTAAACCTGCATCAATGCACACGATTTACCACCTAGATAAGATATGCCATCTGACTATTTGTAAATTGTCCCATGTGTTGCATATAACACGTCTATTAGTTGTCATACACTGCTTATCTGCTTCCTATATAATATATATATATATATATATATATATATATATATATATATATATATATATATATGCGATATGGCACAACGGGAGCGTTGTCAACAAGGATAATATATTTATTTCCCAACAGTTTCGGGAGGGGTCCTCCCTTCATCAGGGGATGAGTTATACTAACATAAACTTCCAAGCTTCGTTGCTGCCGAGTCCCTCTCGCCTTGAAAGGTGTTTGCGAGAGCGTTGTGCTATATCCCATACCTTCACGAAAACTAACTGGCCCATTGAATTATTACTCCCACTATATATATATATATATATATATATATATATATATATATATATATATATATATATATATATATATATATATATATATATATATATATATATATATAGACGTAGCGAGGAAGGAAGCGCACTGGCTCCGTAGTAAAAACGGAAGCGAGAAAGCACGACGTTCGAGGAAACACTTTTAATAATCACATACGTTTCGGCTGGTGGGCCAGCCTTCGTCAGTGTGACCTTCGACAGTGTGGTATATATATATATATATATATATATATATATATATATATATATATATAATATATATATATATATATATATATATATATATATATATATATATAATATATATATATATATCACCATAGGTTGTCAAAAAATGTGGAGCTCATTGAGACTCACTCATAAATATATTCTCGCTTGGCACTCATTCGAACTTAAACTTATCGAAACATTATTGGCCTGGAGTCACTCGGACTCACGACTCGATCTGAGTCTGAGTGATCCGAGTGATTCGACTCATGAGTCAGTAAGTCTATAGAATTAACTTTCTCGAGTAAGGCATCACTGCTATTTAACTCCAACACCTCACGCAATCAGTGCTCTTCTTGGTGCCATTTCATATGGTACATTCGAATACGAGTTATAAGTGCACGGTTTCAAACCAGCCACGACTTTCTTGTTGAAATAGATGACAACATGAGATATATAAATCAAGAAGCTCCCGGAAGAATTGCAGTAGGGAAGGCACCCCCTGTACCCTTCTAATTAATACTGAAACGTTGCATGAACGATGCAAGAAGTTGCTCAGAGACGGTGTAACACCTACCATTTCAACGACCTGGGAAACCATGCGTACGTCTGTACCCGATAAAATTGTTTACATTTCAAGCGCCACTTTATCCAAAGCAGAATTAAGCCTTTTATTGCGGGGTTTAAGCTTGTGTCCTGCAAGTGGCAGCCACAATGAATTTCAGTTGTACAAAGATTTCGACAACTTCGCACGGAATATGATCTTCCATGCATGCTTTTACGATCAGCCGGCTCTGGCCGATGATCTGACAGCCTTACCGTCGACTAAGCACCGGACACCTGCAGGCGTCTCAACGGAACAAACACCTTGACATATTTATTAAAGCGGTCACGCGGGATATCATTCAAGGTTATAACGAGCGGCCTTCTTTCCGGAGAAACCTATCGAACCTAGAACTGAGAGCTGTAGCAGATCTCAGTGAGCGCACTAGTATCACAATGCAACCTGCGGACAAGCGTGAAGCCGTCATGGTTATAGACAGAATAAATATATCACTGAAGCTAACAACCAGTTATAAAACTACTCGATGCAGATTCGACTGAGCAATATAAAGCAACGTTATGTAGCGCAATAAAGGCACCGATAAAGGATAAAAAGTAACTGATAAGGCAGCTTCACTGATTCATCTTAATCCGGACGCAGGTAGACTCTACATGTTACCAAATATTCATACTCAAAATCAAAGTGGTCGCCAAATTGTTCCCGGCATAGGCACTGTAACAGAAAGTTCATCACGTTACGTTGATGGTCTAATCAGCCTGATACCTCCCACGTTCGAGTCATTTTTGCGTGATAAAACCCCTTCCTGACAGATATCACCAACCTTACTGTACCTATCCACTCTCTTCTTGTAACTATCAATGTTGTGTCACTTTACACAAACATACCTCACCTATAGATGACATATACGTCATTGCTGAACCTTATGATCACTCCACTTTTGATAAGTTTACTGATGGATCTACTTTAGCGATGCTGTTGGCAATGATTCTTCAAAATACAATAACGTAAATTTAATAGAGTGCACTATGTTTAAGTCAGTGGTATACGGCCATGGATGCAATTCATAAATTCCAAACTCCCTTAAATGAATGAACGAAAGCTCGGGAACACCTATTTGCATGTTGTCTTAGTTCATCACTGCATTTTTGCAATGTTTGCTGAGCTAGTTTAACTATTTCCCTATTATTGTGTACATAATGCCTCTCGTCTGCATCACTCACACCTTTGAACAAACATACTTAGTGCACTTGTATCATGTTGTAACATATTTATTTTCTTGTTCTTATTTACTTAACTTTCTCTTTGCTCATTTAAGAGATTATCCTTCTACATTCGTGTTCACATGAGCGATTGTGCGTAGTTTGTTGCTCTGTTTGAATTCGCACAGTGCATGTTTTTATTCATCTGATTTTATTTCATTTTATTTTTTCATGCTGTCTTGTAAACCTGCATCAATGCACACGATTTACCACCTAGATAAGATATGCCATCTGACTATTTGTAAATTGTCCCGTGTGTTGCATTTAACCACGTCTATTAGTTGTCATACACTGCTTATCTGCATCCTATAGCGTGAAAAAGCGCCAAATGACGCATTCTGGTGCTACCACAGCCAGCCGCTCATATATAGGCACTGCGCGGCCTTTCATCATTTACTCTGATGAAGGCAGACCTTCCTGCCAAAACGATTGTAAAAACTTCGTTTCGTACGTTTGTCTTCCTTTTCGACTGAATTTCCGACAGAAACCATATATATATATATATATATATTGTTATGGCGTTTATTAGCCGGCACACAGCGAGTCTACACAATGGCGACAGTAACGGCCAAAACACGGGGTCTCCGCGCGAGCGGCGTTCTCTTTGGGCAGACCCACTAGAAAGCACATAAGAGTTCGACCCACTTCAGTGTTCGGCGGCTTCTGTACAATTACCCCGGGGTCGAAGAGGGAGCCGCCTGGCGACCTTACAGCTTGTCACTACGAGCGGGTCATAGTAAGGCTTCAGACGCTCCACGTTGACTATGTCGCGCCCGCGGCGGCGCATGTCCGAAGATTGTTCAATTGGCTCGATAAGATAGTTGACCGGAGATGTGCGCTCGATCACACGGTAGGGACCTTCATATTTCGGGAGTAGTTTGGAAGAAAGGCCAGCTACAGAGGTCGGGATTGAGAGCCATACAAGGGAACCAGGAAGGAAGGTGGGCTCAGAAGTGGTGGAGCCATCACGAATACTCTTCTGCCGCTCTTGCTCATGCGTCGTAAAAGTCTTGGGAAGCTCGCGACACTCTTCAGCAAGCCTGGCGGTCTCGGAAATAGGTGTACACTCAGATGGATCCGGTGTGTACGGGAGTATCGTGTCGATGGTGTGTGACGGGTGCCTTCCGTACAGCAAAAAGAAAGGTGAAAAACCAGTCGTGCTCTGAGGGGCGGTGTTGTAGGCGTAAGTGACGAAGGGCAGTATGGTATCCCAATTCGTGTGGTTGGCGGCGACGTACATCGACAGCATGTCGCCGAGGGTGCGGTTAAAGCGTTCGGTCAGACCATTCGTCTGCGAGTGGTAAGCAGTAGTTTTGCGGTGGACAGAATGGCACTCAGTGAGAATGGCATCGACGACTTCTGACAAGAAGACACGGCCTCGATCGCTGAGAAGCTCCTGGGGTGGACCGTGGCGCAATATAAATCGATGTAGTAGGAAGGACGCAACATCACGCGCAGTAGCCGCAGGGAGAGCGGCGGTTTCGGCGTATCGCGTTAAATGATCTACGGCGACGATGGCCCAGCGGTTGCCAGTGGACGTCAGAGGAAGTGGTCCGTACAAATCGATACCTATGCGCCCAAACGGACGGTCAGGGCAAGGTAGCGGTTGCAGAGCGGCTGGTGACATGTGTGCGGACGGTTTGCGGCGTTGGCAAGCGAGACAGGAGCGAACGAACTGCTGGACGTAGCGGTACATCCCGCGCCAGAAGTAGCGTTGTCTAATGCGATGGTAGGTTTTGAATACCCCAGGGTGCGCGCACTGTGGATCAGAATGGAAGGATTCACATATCTCCGACCGCAGACTGCGGGGTATCACGAGTAGCCACTGCCGGCCATCGGCGTCGTAATTGCGTCGGTGTAGGAGGCCGTCACGAATGGCGAAATGGTGAGCTCGACGACGCAAGGCACGCGTGGATGGCGTTGCGGACGGATCAGAGAGCAAGTCGATCAGTTGGGCGATCCAATTATCCTTTCGCTGTTCGGTAGCGATGATGTCAACATCAATGGCAGAAACAACAACCGAGGATACTGAGCCGAGCACGTTAGCTTCAGGCAGAGGGGAGCGCGAGAGGGCGTCGGCGTCAGCATGCTGGCGTCCGTTGCGGTAGAGGACGCGGATGTCGTAGTCTTGTAAGCGAAGAGCCCAACGGGCGAGGCGGCCTGAGGGATCCTTCAATGATGACAGCCAGCATAGTGCATGATGGTCAGTGACGACATCGAATGGGCGACCATACAAATAAGGTCGAAACTTTGTAAGAGCCCAGACGATCGCCAGGCACTCCTTTTCCGTGACGGTGTAGTTTGTCTCGGCTCTTGTGAGCGTACGGCTTGCATATGCCACAACATAATCAGGGAACCCGGGTTTGCGCTGCGCCAGGACAGCGCCGAGGCCTACACCACTGGCGTCCGTGTGCACTTCTGTTGGGGCCGTAGGGTCATAGTGGCGGAGAATGGGAGGAGACGTCAACAAGTGGCGGAGCTTCAAGAACGCGTTGTCGCACTCTGAGGACCACGAATTGAGGGGCCCGTTACTTCCGAGGAGCTTCGTCAGCGGTGATATAATCGTGGCGAAGTTTCGTATAAAGCGTCGGAAGTATGAGCACAGGCCCACGAAAGTACGCAGTTCTTTGACGGACGCAGGTTTTGGGAATTCGGCCACGGCCCGAAGCTTGGCTGGGTCAGGAAGAATGCCATCCTTGGACACGACGTACCCTAGGATGGTGAGTTGGCGTGCTGCAAAGCGGCACTTCTTCAGATTTAGTTGCAAGCCGGCATTGCTCACACGTGCGAAAACTTCTTTAGACGTTGGAGATGGGTGGAGAAATCTGGAGCGAAGACAACAACGTCATCGAGGTAACACAAGCACGTGTGCCATTTCAAGTTGCGCAGTACGGTGTCCATCATGCGCTCAAATGTCGCAGGTGCATTACACAGACCAAACGGCATGACGTTGAATTCGTACAAGCCGTCGGGTGTGATGAAGGCAGTCTTCGGTCGAGCGTCATCAGCCAGGGGTACTTGCCAGTACCCCGAGCGCAGATCGAGAGAAGAAAAAAAATTGGGCTCCGTGAAGGCTGTCAATTGCGTCGTCGATGCGCGGCAGTGGGTAGACATCCTTGCGAGTGATCTTATTGAGCCGTCTGTAGTCCACACAGAACCGCACAGAACCATCTTTCTTCGCAACAAGAACAACAGGAGACGCCCATGGACTGTCCGAGGGCCGAATGACGTCGCGTCGGAGCATATCGTCAACCTGCTCGTTAATTTGCCGGCGTTCAGCAGGCGACACGCGGTATGGACGTTGCCGTAATGGTGGATGGGCACCACTGTCAATACGATGCGTAACAGTGGACGCGCGACCGAGAGAACTTCGCCCGACATCGAAAGAAGAACGGTATTCTTGCAACAGGTCTAGAAGCTGGGAACGCTGCACTGACGTAAGGTTGTCATCAATAATGGGCCAATACATCAGGAGATGATGGGTCAGAAGTAGAAACAGCACTGATGGTACGTGAATCGGGACAACGCGAGTCTTCGGGTACGTCCAGGACTTGTGCGTCGTCGACTGCTTCCACTCTGCCGAGACATTCCCCTTGAACCAAGGTAACAGTGTACGGGGATGGGTTGGTCACAAAAATAGCGGCGTTGCCTTGGGTGATTTGCACGGTCGCGAAAGGTACTAGCAACCCTTTCCTCCTGGAAGCACGGTAGGATGGCGAAACAAGTGCAATTGTGTCGGAGAGACCCGTGCAGTAGACCGATACGCCCATCGTCGAGCTTGGAGGCACTATAGTATCGTCTTTCACAAGAATCTTGTTCAGTGTCGAGGGACCGTCTTCTGGCGTCAAATGCGAGAAGGACGAGAGTTCAATTTCGGCGGCGGCACAATGAATGACGGCGTCGTTGCGGGAGAGAAAATCCCATCCCAAGATGACGTCATGAGAGCATGCAGGAATGATGATGAATTGGGCGACATACAGAACGTCCTGAACGACAACGCGAGCTGTGCAGCCTGCTGTAGGATTAATACGATGTGAGCTAGCGGTACGAAGGGACAGTCCAGAAATCGGCGTCGTCACTTTTCGAAGCAAGCGGCAAAGGTTTTCGCTCATAACTGATACCGCAGCTCCAGTGTCAATAAGAGCAGATGCATGAACACCGTCCACAAGCACGTCAATGACATTAGATGGGTGGCTCTGAGGGCTTTCACAATGCGATAGCGTCGCAGTCCTTGCCTCTGGGACTGCGACGACTAGTTTTCCCGCTCATGAGCAGAAGAACTTGGCCGCATGGGGGACAGAGACCGACGTCGTGGAGACGGCGACCTTCGAGCAGACGGACCTGGGCGAGACGACAGTGGCACAGACGGCAGTTCCTCGTTATACGAACGGCTAAAGTGGCCAGCAACAGGAGAAGTGGGAGCCGGCTGTAGTCGAGAGCAATAACGGGCTACGTGACCGGCGTAACCGCAAGCAAAGCAGATGGGCCGGTTGTCGAGTGTGCGCCATCGGTTTGCCGGGGTGGGTCTCGCCCGGAACGGTGTCTGGAAAGGCTGCATGGTGGGCTGAAAATGAGGCTGAGGGGTTGCGCCAACATATGCAGCCGGCATACCCGCTGCAAAGGACGGAGGTCGTGCGGCAGCTTCGGCGTAAGTCACTGGTGCAGGCGCTTGAACGACTGGAGGCGGCCTTGCGACCACTTGGGCGTAACTTGGGGGTGCAGGGGCCGGAAGTTGTTGTGGGTGGTACGCAGGCATGACCTCCGCTATTTCCTGCTCAATCGCTCGGCGGATGGGTGGAAGAATGGTAGTGGCCGATTGTTGAGCAGCCGGTGGGTGGCAAAGGGCAGGAGAGAGAACTGCCGCGCGATTTCCTCACGTATGAAGGACTTGAGATCTTCCAGCAGTGCCACCTGATCACAGCTCGCTTCCAAGCCTGCAAGCCCTGCATCTCGTGGTGTGGAGCGACGGGTCAGCGAACGCTGCCGGCGGAGCTCCTCGTAGCTCTGGCACAGCGTGATGACCTCAGCTACTGTGCCTGGGTTTTTGGCAAGCAGCATCGTGAAGGCATCATCGTCAATGCCCTTCATGACGTTCCGGATCTTGTCTGATTCGGACATGCTGTCGTTCGACTTCTTGCACAAGTCCAGGACATCTTCAATGTAACTGGTGAATGACTCACCGGCCTGCTGAGCGCGTTCGCGTAAGCGCTGCTCGGCTTGCAGCTTGCGAACGGCAGGGCGGCCGAAAACGTTGGTGATAGCAGTCTTGAAACCGGACCAGGTTGCAAACTCGGACGCGTGGTTGGTGTACCACAAACTTGCAACGCCCGCAAGGTAGAACACCAAGTTTGTCAACTTGCCGTCCTCGTCCCATTTGTTGGGGACGCTCACGCGCTCGTAAATGGCGAGCCAGTCCTCCACGTCAGTGCCATCGGCGCCCGTGAAGATGGGTGGATCGCGGATCCTGGGGACACCGGGACATGGGGGTGGCATGGGAGGAGGCGTTTGCTGAGAGGCGTCGTGGGACATGGTAGATTGCAGCGTACGTGAGCGTAGTTCCAAGGGCATCGAAGGGGATCGTAGCACTCTCCACCAATTTGTTATGGCGTTTATTAGCCGGCACACAGCGAGTCTACACAATGGCGACAGTAACGGCCAAAACACGGGGTCTCCGCGCGAGCGGCGTTCTCTTTGGGCAGACCCACTAGAAAGCACATAAGAGTTCGACCCACTTCAGTGTTCGGCGGCTTCTGTACAATATATATATATATATATATAATATATATATATATATATATATATATATATATATATATATATATATATATATATATATATATATATATATATATATATATATATATATATATATCGTTAACGCGGCGAGCTGACAAACGACGTGTCGCTGGTTCGAATCTCCGATGAATGTGATACCTCTGAATGTTTTCTGTGAGCCTCCGAGACATGACGACGACAGAAAAAATCAGCCGAGAGCGTCCATATAATTGGTATAGCTATAAAACTTTAAAAAAACGTAACTTTTCTTAATTTTAATATTTACCAAAATATTGGAAAGTAGACTACGTTAGATCCGGCTATCCCAACATCATGACAGTAATGTAGAAGATAAACACGAAGACACTTTCAAGCATGTTGATGCCAGTCCTATGTGGGACATACTATTAGTGAGGCCAGTGGGAAAACGCGGTTACGGAAGCGAAGCGTTGTGAGTACGGCTCCTGGTTGCCAGAACTAAATGTTTGTTTGGCAAGAACCGTTCGCAGTGTCGAAACAACTGGCATGTACTAATAAGCAGGGCCGCTTTCTTTTTGGCCTCGACCGGCTGGCCGAAGCAATCGACAACTTCGACGCGGCGGTAATTAGGCAACGGTAGGGATTCCCTGACGCGTGTAGCTAGGCATGGTTTCAGAATTTCGCTGCCATTGAGACACGCTGCTAGAACGGACATCGTTTCAAGTTGCTGGAAAACAAGTTGCAGTGTCGAACGCGAAGCTGGCTGCGGCCGTTGCTATCTATCTATCTATCTATCTATCTATCTATCTATCTATCTATCTATCTATCTATCTATCTATCTATCTATCTATCTATCTATCTATCTATCTATCTATCTATCTATCTATCTATCTATCTATCTATCTATCTATCTATCTATCTATCTATCTATCTATCTATCTATCTATCTATCTATCTATCTATCTATCTATCTATCTATCTTCAATCTATCTATCTATCTATCTATCTATCTATCTATCTATCTATCTATAAACTGGGTGGAGATGCGTGCGTGCGTGAAGTGATTTCAATTTCACGAATAATCTAAAGTTAGGTAGTTAGTTCACTGACGACTATATTTCCGATGGAGGCGGAAGTGCCGTAGTCCTGTGTTCTCAGAGTTGGGTGCATGTTAAAGAACCCCAGGTGGTCGAAATTTTCGGAGCCCTCCACTACGGCGTCTCTCATAATCATTAGGTGGTTTTTGGACGTTAAACCCCACATACCAATCAATCAATCAATCACTGACGACTAATGTACTATTATAATATTGAAAAGAAAAGCTCCAAAGGAACTTGCGATGAGAAATTCGAAAACAGGGGGAGGGCGTTGTAGCCGAGGTTTTGACAAGCGGACTTGTCTTGTTTCTTGTTCTTCTTCTTTGTTTTTTTGTGGCCTTTATATCATCTGGGTACCTGCTCACGCGGATCATCCAGGCAACGAGGCGGCCAATTCTATCGCTCGTGATTTGACCGACCGAGCAAGCCCGCCCCCGCCCGGGATGAATACGCGAGGACGCGCTTCTCACGTACTACATCACATTGCACTACCACCTGTCCCTGCCTCACCTTACCCCACCACACCAATCCCTTTTCCAGCACCAACACCACCTGTGGCGCCAACTTCAGGCCCGCACCTTCCTTACTCCTGCACGTCTTGCCCTCTTCCACCCCGGAACGTACTCGCCGGCCTGCCGCTTATGTGGCAGCTTAATCGCCAACTATGAGCACATACTCTACTCCTGTCCGGCACATTTGCCCCCTGCCTCCTGGCACCTCAGAAGTCCGCAGCAGTGGGAGGCTGCTTTGTCCAGCACCAGACCGGACCTACAACTTCGGCTGGTGACTTAGACGGAGGACGTCGCTGCCAGGCACTGCCTGGACGCCACAACCGGCAGCCTGAAGGCCGCCCACAACGCTGCTTTTTAATTTTTTAAATAATATTTTACTTTTTGGCCTTCTGATGAATAAAGTTTTTCACCATTGACCGTTTTTCAGCTGTAGGCCCCACCACCTGATTTCAGATTTCTCATGACTATTACTGTTCTCATATTTAACTCCTTTTGCTGAATGATCTGTGAACCCTTGGTATTCTGTGACGTTTTTCTGTGATTTCTGTTTGTAAACTTGTCTCACACGTTATCTGTGTTTCACTTTGTATTATACTGTGGTTTCCTTGGTTATGAAATCTAGTCAGTGACTAACAGGGATGTGGCTCTCCCCCATGTGATATTCTCGCAATGAGGGCCTTTTGGCAACAACGACAACAACAACAACCACAACAACAACAATATATTATTATTATTAATATATTATTATTATTATTATTATTATTATTATTATTATTATTATTATTATTATTATTATTATTGTTGTTGTTGTTGTTGTTGTCGTCGTCGTCGTTGTTGTTGTTTTCGTTGTTGTTGTGAAAAATAGGCAAAATTAAAAGCCCATCAGAGTGCAATACGAAGACAAAGGTGGCATATCTCATACCGCATGTATAGAAGAGTACTGCAAAGCGTGAGCTTCCTTCAGGAGATGTCGAGAAAAACTTTCGAAAACGAACTATGTTTAGGATCTTAAGTTACAACAAAAATTACTCGTGTCTTTTTACCTCAAGTTGTACTTCGAGCCTCTGTCCAATAACAAGTAAAACAATTTAGAATATTGAAGATGACACTTCGTGAACCAAGCTTGTTTTGTGGAGGAACATAGAACATATTTACTGGAAGAAGGAGATATTCAGGACATAGCTTCTTTTTCCAGCGAGTCCCGCAATTTTCGGTTTACTGAAGGGGAGTGAAACGCGAAGTTCAGTCAGTATAGTATTCCAGACTAGTGTGTGCGATGTCCGTCCAAAGATGTGGGAATTCCTTACATTCGGAACGGCTTGCTTGCAAAAGTGCTAAATAAGCTCTTGTAAGCTTGCTCATGGTTCAACGCAATGACTACGTGAGTAAAGCTTTCGCAAAGCGAAACTGATTGGAGGAGCAAGGGAGCTGAGTAAAAAAAAAGAAAAAAATCCGTTTGCGAACTACTTGTTTAGCTTATCCGTCATGCGTAGAGCTTTATTTCTGTTGAACGTGGTCCTCTCACATACCTTCTCATGCTGTGTACTCATTACGCTGTAGAGAGCCTTTTGAGATGATGCCGCTTTTAACACTCGCCACGAATTCCGATCGATATTGGTAAACTGAAGCATACCGCACAGCTCTGCAAAATATAAAGAGGGTAAGTAAAAAAAAAATGCACAGGTAAATAAAAAAAAACGCTCTAAGCAGCACACCAAATTTGCAACGTATGAAAAAGCAAAGGAATTGTGCAGTTTATTGCGAAAGCAAAATACCACACCAACGATATTTTTCCGCCTTAGTTCAGTATGATGGAGTATAAGCCTTCTCTTTTATGCATTAGAAAAAAAACCTGTCGGTTACGGACGGGAGTCAATTGGTTACTTTACTGGTAACTTAACGAATATTTGTTTATGCTGAAGAAATTTTAATAGTATAATGGTTAAGCCTCATAAGCTTATAATTACTAATTACTACATAATAAAATGCTAGATTTTTTTTGGTCTGAAGAAACAAATCACTTTCCCATACACAAAAGGGAAGCACCTATGAAGGAAGCTTCTGAAAGGAACACAAGAATTCGGTTTGTTTTTTGTTAATGTTCTGCACGAGACGTTCACATTCTTATGTTCTGCAGATAACCGAGTTCTTACTAAATATATTGTCATTTATTCGTGCAAAGTTATGCCCTCCATCTGACATAACACACGTGGCAGTTCCAACTCAAGATTTTAAGAAAGATGCAGTAGCGCATCTATAGGAAAGAATCCGGGATGCTCGGAGCTGTTGTCATGGGTGGCAGAGACCGTCTGTGCCAGTTAGAAACAGCGGGATTGGGAGAGGACGGAAGGAGCGAGCGAGGAGGAGAAAAAATTGGTACCGAGCCCCTCCGGGCAGTCTCCACGATGAATCAAGCTCCCGATGTTCTGCGAGAGAGGCGATGACGACAGCGCTCTCTGTGTCGGGAGTGCGTATACTGTGCACTCCCCAGGAGCGCACGTGTTCACTTGTGAGACCCGAAGAAAGTTTTGCCTAGCAGTGGACGCGAACCGATGGTTTTTTTCTAATGTATAGGCCACGTGGCTTATACACTGGTTTTCGTTACGCCGTTCTTAGTCAGATTAGCCTTGTAACGTAAACATTCGCCGCTTTTGCATCTAATGGATTTGAGAAGAGTAGACGTTTTGTGCGCATGGGCGGTTCCACCAAACTTCCTCAAGCTATTGACGTAGCCTATTTTTTATATTATTGTTCATTTGCTAATCGATCAGTTGAGTGGCTCGAATACCATTCCCAAAGGAGATTGTCGAAGAAGACCTTTTACGTGCATGGTGCGTAAAAGAAGTGCTAAATGTGATTAGGCTGCAATGACGTGTGCAAAGTCTGGGAACAACACGTACGGCATATCGTGAAAACCGAGGAGCAAGAAGCAAGCAGTTCGAAGTGCCCCGCGGCAGACGCAGACAACGCAGGAGAGGTGAAAGCAGACAACGCAGCTAGCCATGTCGCTCCTCCGTGGCTGATTCGCTAAACCACCCTCCAGCAAACGGAAAACGGCACGAAAATGGTCTCTGACCAATTTTTTGGACGGTAAAGAATGGCAGACGTGCGCGAAGCAAACAGCCGCGCACGGCTGCCTGAGAACTTCAAACGTCAAAAGGCGAGGCATGCATGCCGCTAGCGTGAACCAGCCCTTACAGAGATTCGTCGCAATAGCTTTTTCACTCTTCTATCGTCCCAATGAACACGCTGCTTAACGTGATATTATCTAGGGTTTAACTTACCGAAACACGGTTCACATCGCACCGCACACGGGCCTATATGGCATTTCGCCTGCATTCAAATGGTACCACCGCAGCCGGGTACGAGCCCGCGCGTGGCCTACGAGATTGCCGGCACGCGGCGTGGTTTGCTTTGCCAACCTGCGGTTAGAACACCCTAGAGTGCGGCGCGGGTGTGTGGCTGCGTCCGGTGGCAAAAAGCGCGTCTGTTTCTAAATGTCACTCTTTATTTCTGTCGGCTATTGGCTAATAGCGTGTTATATGCTGTGTGACGTCACATTGCTGGCACCGACAGCTCCGAAGAGAGTGAGCTCAGGCGTTTGTACGAATGTAGAAACAGTGCAACCTAGAAGTAGTTACTTCGTAACTATGGAAGCGAAAAAACAAGGACAGAAAAGAGCGCTGACTTTCAACAATGATTTAATATCGGAGTGGTGTATATATATAGGCGAAAAGGGGAGAAAATGGGCATGCGTAGAATGGTGCGGGAACCACCACTGCGATACAATTTCAGCAAAACTCTCGTCCCTTGTTGAATGAGCTGAAAACAAATACACATGTAGCTTAAAGAAGATCGAGATACGTAATCTTTTTTTTTTCAACAACGATGGCAGCTTACACATTTACCGTCAAAGTTATTTATTTGATAAGCTTCACTTATCTCACGCGTGGCCTGCGAGTTGTGCTAGCTTAATGCCTCGCAATGCTCAAAAACTGGCGCGCAGCCGCAGTCTTGGCAGTGGATTCCGAGGTGTCCTTAAACTACATCGTGCACTTTATTATTGTGCTCTCTTAAACGGTCATTGAGGCACCTTCCGATTTGCCCTATGTATACCATTCCGCACGATAGCGGAATAAGATATACGACACCAATAACACAAGGTACAAAGCACGTTCTGTGTTTCACAGTGCATTTTCCTCTAATAGCAGCTGGATTATTCACCAGCTTACAAAGCTTCGAAAGCTTTTCTGAGGCGGAAAATACTACAGTGACTACAGCTCGTTTACCGATTTTTTTTTCAGTCGATGCGACACGTTATAAAGATAAGGAACTGCAATACAGTTCATCGGAACTGACGCATTTTGAGGCTGAGATTGCCCTCCTTGATTTTTAATTTGCTTCAAAAGTTTTCTCACAACAGCAGAAATCAGGGCGTTCGAGTAACCAGTGCTTAAGAAGCACTCTACCTGTGCTTTGAAACTGCATTACATCGAGTACGGGCATAACCTCTTAAGAGCGTTTACCAGGCAAACATTAATGATACCCCCTTTCACCAACTTTGAATGAGCTGAGTGGAAAGGTAAAAAGGGTTTACTACTTCTCGGTGAAAACAGCCAGCACAAATGATTGCTTTAAAGACAGAGTGTTAGGTCTAAGAACCTAATAGAATTTCCAGATGGTAGCTCATAAGTAAGTTCAAGAGGATAAAAGTGCTCCTTTAACAAATCTAGAAGACTAAGGACAACAACTTCAAAAACAGTATCCAAACAATCAACAAATACATGTAATGAAATCATCAACAAACCTACAGACCTTAACAAAAAGAGACAAGTCGAGATTTTGTCGAAAAGAAAAGAGGGCACGTCAGAAAATGGCAACTTCGCGCTTGTCTCTAAACTCTCTATGCCGAGCACAACGTGCCATTTTGGCTGAGGTATTCGTAGCAGTATCTTTTTTCCGCAGTGCTTGTTTTTTACCAAGCTGGGTCATGACCCCTTTGAAACAAGCAGTTGCTTTGACCCCATGTACTGATAAGGTGTTGTTCCATGCCTTTTGTTTTGTTCCTTATTACGAAGCTGCCGATCACACAAGGGGTCAGGATACGGCATTGCCTTTAAAAGAAGTGATTAGTTTCAGCGAACGCAATCGTATGTAAGCTCTTATTGTTTTGATGGCGGTGCATTGAGAAAATCATGCCTTTATTCTGTATATAATACTTTTCGTGTCATTTTTTAGTATTTTCAGGCCAATTTCTGGAGAACGAAAGGCCTTGTAATCTTATCTTTCCTCTTGTATAGTTCCAGCTGTTTTTTATCAACCGAGGCAGGACTGAGCCAGTTTTATCAACAGAATAGCGTTTTACAATAGAAATTTTCAAGTGGGTGAGATTGATGATAAAGTAGGTGGTGTACAAAGAACTATGAGAAAGAATACGTGATCGGGATGATACGTGGAGAAGGAAGCAAGCAAACAGCACGCAACACTAAGCTCTGCTTGAAAGTCACGCATTCACTAGCTGGCGAATCTTCTGAAGCCGCACTGCTAACACAAGACAAGCTGAAAAGCACGAATAAGGAAATGTGCCTGCAAACGAAAACAACATGCAAGGCTAACATCCATCCTATAGAATCTACAAAAAAAATTCCTCGAAAGATATATTACGAGTGCGATTGTCGAAGGTAACTGAAAGCGTGATCCATGAAACTCATAAGAAAGGCAAACGAGAGAAAACTTTTCAGATGACCATACGTGACTTCATGAATATGTACATATTCTGCCAGCACAAACGGACAGAAAAAGTGAAACGTGATGGAGGAAGCACTTCACTGAGGAAAAAAAAAGGGGGGGGGGATGCCACACTATGAGTGATTTGATTTCATGCGAAGTCGTCGTTAGCGAGCAGAAGTCTATGGCGATTTTTTTTCTTTGACTCAAGCGCTACGGGATAGAACGAGGTCTTCATAAATCGAGTAGCCTTACCCCTGGTCTACCAGGCACGTCGACAACACTGGTGACTAATACCAATGTTACACAACCAAGTTAACCACGGTTGCGGCCAACCATGGTTAATCGCGTTATACCGTGGTTAGCGACCACCACAGTTTGCCGCTGTTACACACCACAAAAGCATGCCCACCCATCCTCCATACACGCTATCATTTCGTCTGTTAAGGGCCTTTCCACGCGCTACCCGCCCAGCCGCAACGCACGTGCCGGGACCGCTGCCGCTCTCAAGCGGAAGGTAGAACGTGGCCGATTTGCTCATTTGCGGCTTGGGTGCTGCAGGTGTCCCGGCGCGTTCGTCGCGGCTGAGCGGGTAGCGCGTGGAAAGGCCTACTCCAAAGCGAGGTTGCCGAGCTCGTTTTCCTACAACAGCAGTTAGCGGCATCACCGTGGCTTCACGTATACCGTGCAACATACGCGAGCCGCGGTTAGGCGCAATCTGGTTTAGGATATACCCTCTGTAACAAAGGTATAAATTTTAATGAGATCTAATATACAATGCTAATATTGAATAGTATTATAAGATAGAATGCGTTATTTTAAGGTCGCAGTTTCGAATCCCGCATGCCGGTGGCGAGTTATCGTTTTATCCACTTTCTTTTTCTTCACATTTCCATTACAATTACTTCTCCTCCTCCCCCTTGCGCGACTTTCCATGCTATTTTATTGAAATTACGAAAAACTTTGCACTGTGGCGAAGGTTCTTTCCTCTTCCGCTTCCTAACCTCAATAGAGCTCAGGCCGTGTCCCTTCGTCTTTTGCAGACGGACTCGTACCCTAATCCTGTCTTTCTCAACGAGGCGTACCACACTGTTTACCCTAACAAGACCTGCCCCGCATACGATGAACCCGCCATGCTAGAGCACATCACGGTTGACTGCCAAAAATCTACCCCAAGCATCACAACGTGTGAGTAGCAAGAACTCCTCACAAGTTCTACCTTTAACTCTCGACTCACGGCCGTCCGGCGGGCTCGTGATGTAGCAGATAGGCAGAGCTTGTCTGCTGTGACGTGGAACTAAGCCGAGTGCGCTACATCGTCGCGTGCTCCTGAAACAAATAAAAGAGGTTTTTATTCATTCATTCATTCTAATAACACTCCATGTACTTCCCTTGGCACCTCTGTTGATTCTCATCGATGTTGTGACTAACAAATAAAAACGAGCCCGTTAGTTTAAACCTCTTGCCTTGAAGGGTATAGGTGGTAGCTCATGGTTCGACGTAAAAATGGTGTGGACGTTAGAGCAGCGACGTCAGTTTTGTTTAAGCGATGGACACTGTACTGTGCGATGGTATGCGCATCGTGTATCATCATCATCATCATCATCATCATCATCATCATCATCATCATCATTTATTTTTCCCTTAAAAGCCCCTCTCGGGGTATTACATAAGGGGGGGGGGAGGTTACATGAGGAGTTACAAAACATATCGGATCACAATACTGAAACATAACACATAGAAATGCAGACTTATTTAAAAGCACAAAAAAATGTTACAATTTGAATCAGGCATATAAAGGCGAAAAGAAAGAACAGTGTAAAAAAATTTTACAGCGTAAGATGATCAGTGAGCAACTGCTTAAACGCAATAGGGTTTCGCTCAACGACAACACAGTCTGGCAAAGTGTTCCATTCTGCAATGGCTGTTGGCAAAAAAGATTGATTAAAAGAAGACTTAGAACCGTGCAAACGCTGGACGCTGCACGAGTTAAAAAGGCGACGAGATGTACGGCTTGGCGGGATAAAGAGTTTACCGTGAAGATGTGGGAAGTTATACTAAAGCCTATGGAACAAGCACAGCCCTGCAATCTTCCGACGGAACGACAATGACTCGAGTCCCAATGATGACTTTATGGCACTGATGCTTTCATCATGGCCGTACCTAGAAGAGATGAATCTGGCCGCACGGTGCTGTATAGATTCTAAAGTGTTAATGAGGTATGCTTGATGAGGGCTCCAAATAGCTGAGGCATATTCAAGCTTACTTCGTATAAATGTTTCGTAAGCCAGTTTTCGCGTGGATGAGGGACACAAGGAAAGGGAACGTCTGATGTAACCAAGTGGTTTAGTAGTGTCGGCTGCTAATTTGGTGATATGATCGGACCATGTCGATTTTTTGTTTATTGTGACACCAAGATAACGATAAGATTCGACGAGGGACAAAGCTATCGAGTTTAAGGAATACGTGTAATTACTGTTGGAGCGCTTACGGGATATCTGCATAACTTTACATTTCGAAATATTGAGTTTCATTAATGTCACGGACGGCTATTTTCGGCGACACCGCGTCACGGCAATTAACGGGCGCCGTACTCCCCGACTGACCGTGAGAAACGGCGGCACATGAAAGGGAACCGATAAGTGCGAAATGGGGGTGCTCTCCTTAGAACGTCGCCGCCGACAGTTAATCCTTTTGTAACCGTGGCGACGTCTGCAAGGACGTAGAAGGCCGCGGTATACCCCGTACAAGGATTAGACTACAAGACGCCCGGCTGAGAGCTAAGTGGTTGACCG
Source organism: Rhipicephalus microplus (assembly GCF_013339725.1). Taxonomy (NCBI): domain Eukaryota; kingdom Metazoa; phylum Arthropoda; class Arachnida; order Ixodida; family Ixodidae; genus Rhipicephalus; species Rhipicephalus microplus. The sequence goes on along the minus strand of NC_051173.1, from coordinate 63,484,922 downwards.
TTCCCACGGAGAAAAGCGTGGGAAACGCTCTAGTGGCCAAGCCGTATGACAACAACCCGACAGGTTGTCACTCTCGCTAGTTGCGGGCCCTCTCCCAATTAAAAAGGGGTGGGGTCGAAATATTTTTGGGGCGGAGTCTCCCATCAATTAAACGCGCATGATTGGACCCAGGTAGAAGTCTCTTGTCCCCAAGGAAGAGAGCGAGGAGACATGAGAGGGATTTAAGCGCAGGATTTTGCCCTGCTAGGCAGACTAGTCGCTGACCAAGATGGTGTAGAAACAGATCAACAAGCATCTCTTCTAGAAGTTTTTAGTGTGGCTCTGTATCGGCTGGCCACCTAAACTTAGCCGTTCGTTTAGTTGTGAGGCGATATTAACGTCTGCAACGTAGACATCGGGACTTCGCCTCGAGTTAGCTCAACCTGCTCGAAGTCACCTGCAAGCACTAGCCTCCCGGAGCCACCAGCGTTGCAACACCGCCGACATCGCAGTCGTGCCAGAACTCTCTTCGACTTCTCGCTTCCGATCGTCGGGGACGCAACGCTGCCGGTCATCACACGTATGCCTCCACCTGTTTATATCTTCGAACTTTCTCCTCCGTCGATTCTATTCTTGTTAGTTTGTGTAGTTTGTAATAGTTCTCTCTCGTAAGCTGATTTATTGTTTCTGTTATATATTTCTTTAATTGTATCAAGTGTCGTTGTATTTTGTTAGTTGTATAGAAGTGTTGTATTAGATCCCGTGTGCTGCCATATCACTAGAGTAAAGTTTGTTTTGTTTTCTCACGTCTCTGATCTCTTCACTGTCTCTGCTTGCGTACGGAACGAACCGACCTGCTGTCATTCCCGTCGCCGACTTCGCGCTGGCGACGCTAGAGTGGCAGCTTGTAACAATTAATGTATTGGAACACCAGGATTCGATTTGATGTAAGTCGCTTTGAATGATTTCATGGTCAGTTCGGTGTGCGATGCGACGATAAAGAACGCAGTCATCTGCAAAAAGTCGAATAGAAGATGAAATGTCATTAGGAAGGTCGTTTATGAAGATGAGAAAGAGCAGAGGACCAAGAACGGATCCCTGTGGTACTCCAGAAATCACGTTAGTAGTGGCTGAACAGTGATTACCGACAACCGTGTATTGGAGACGATTGGTCAGGAAGCATCGGATCCATGACAACGCTAGGGGGTCCAGCTGTAGGCATGAGAGCTTGGCCAGAAGTCGCTGGTGGGGGACACAGTCAAAAGCTTTCGCAAAATAAAGATAAATGACGTCAGTTTGAAAGGATGAGTCTAAGTTTAAGTGAAGCTCAGTAACAAATTCAAAGAGCTGAGTATCACATGATAGGTTAGGCCGAAAACCATGTTGATTGGGGAAAAGGAAGGAATGATTACCTAGATGACATGCTATTTGTGAGTATATTATATGTTCTAGGAGTTTGCAGGCAATGCTTGTAAGCGAAATGGGACGATAGTTGGAGGGATCCGAGCGGCTGCCAAACTTGTATACAGGTACTACTTTATTAATTTTCCAGTCCGTCGGAAGTGAACTGTCAGTGATTGACCACGTGAAAATTATTTCTAATATAGAACTAGAGAACACTTTCGTGCCTTTTAGTATTTTGGCTGTAATATCATCATGTCCTGGGGCACTAGAAATCTTCATTTTTTCAATGAGCTTCAAGATTCCTTGAGAAGTAATGATTATAGGAGGCATATCGGAAAGAGAAAGGTTGGGCGGATCAAAGTCGTTTAGCGTGGGTTCATTAGTGAAAACAGATGAAAAGTACGAGTTGATTACATCTGATCGCTCATCAATTGGCACATTGGAACCATCAGGGTAACTCAAAGAAATGTTATTGGAGCTTTTACTAGGTGTGAGGATTTTCCAGAATTTTTTTAGGGTTGACACGCATAATGGTCTGCAAGTCGTGGTGGAAGAACTTCTTTTTGGATTGCCTCAAAGCAGAAGTATATTGACGCAGACTCGTAAAATACTTTTTCCACTTTGAGGAAATTACCGACTGCTTCGCATCGCGGAAAAGACGCTTTTTTTTCTCTAACAACCTCCTTAGTGTGTTCGAAAACCAGGGTTTTCCCAGGTCACCGCGAATGCGTACAAGGGGTACATGTAACTCTACAAGCGATGTTAACTTATTCTTAAATAACAGCCAATTATCGTCTACTGAACGAAGTGAAGCAGACCGACGGAAGTAATCAAGGAACTCACTTAATTCTGAGTTTATTTTTGTGAAATTGGCTTTGTTGTAATCCCTTATGTGTTTTATTGAGCGCTGTCGTACAGGACGTGGGATTCTTAGGTTAAATAGCACTAAATTGTGGTCACTTAGACCTTCAACGGATGATACCGATTTAACTGTATCAGGGTTGGAAACAAGTACGAGGTCTAAGATATTTGCCCCACGGGTTGGTGTATTAACCATCTGAGTAAGGTTAAACGTCAGGGTCATTTCAAGAAAATCTTTGGACTGGTGGTTATCTGACTCAAAATTTGTCCAGTTAATATCTGGAAAATTAAAATCACCACAGAGCATGAAATAAGCAAAAAGAAAACAAGAGTAAAGATGTACTAGGACTGTATTTAGTTCATAAATGAAGGAGGCATCACAATTAGGAGCGCGGTAACAAGCAATAATCACAGTTATTTTCGAAGCAAGTGAGATGTTCACACAGAAAATTTCGTGTTGACAGTTCATTTTGATGACATAAGAAGGAACACTTTCTTTAACAAAAATCAATATTCCGCCCCCACTCCGCCCCACCCTGTCAAGCCGGTGAACAGCGTACGCTTGGCCGTATTGTAATAGCTCGTGGTCAGCAATGCGCGGCTGAAGCCAAGATTCCGTAAATATTGCAACGTCAGTGTTGTTGTCATTCAGAAGGGATTCAACAGCGTCTTTCTTAGGCAGGTAACTACGCACATTAGGGATTAAGACTGCCATACATTGACAAACGGGATCATTCATAGGGGCGAGGCAAGGTTGGGGGGGAAGTGGGCGACGCGCATGCCTGAGATATAGAAATTACTGCTACGACTGCAATTCAACAACGCTATCAGATTCTGCATGGTACGAAAATTGCTTGTTTTGAAGTAGTAACTTGTCAAAGCGTAGCTTGAAGGGTTTGCCGCTCAGCATGCCATGGTCATATAGTTTCCTTCGTGCCTGTCGAACTCTAGCTGAGTAGTCTTCGCGAATTGAAAAAGTCGTGCCCTTGAGCTTGGACGCAACTGCAAGAATTTTTGATTTATCTTTAAATCTTGCATATTTTACTATGATAGGTCTACTTTTGTTTTGCTGGTATCGACCAAGCCGATGTGCACGCTCCAAGTCGTCTTCTGGTATGGAGATACCGAGATTTTCAGAGCAAAATTTCATCACTTTTGCCTGGGACTGAATCCAAGACTCGCCTTTTGTGTCTGGGATACCACAAAAAAGCAGGTTAGAATGACGTAGGCGATTTTCAGCATCATCACACTTATCTGTAAAAACCCTGATTTCCGCAGAAAGTTTGGCAAAACTGCCTTTAGACCTGTTTCGTTAGACTGAGTCGACTGCACAATTTTTTCTAGGGTGTCAACACGAGTCGAGAGGGTGGTCACGAGCGCCTCAATGCTAGACTGGGATGTTCGGATTAGTGAAAGTTCTGTCAGGACCGAGGTTTGAGATGCTTCTATGCGGGATATTGCATTTGCAATGGTTTCCATTGACGGTGGTGAAACAGGTCCTGGGTTTAGTTCGACGTCACCCGACAACAATAGGAGCATATTTACCGCCTGAGCATTGTTACAAAGAGACCACAACATTTCACACAGTAACCTACATGTACCAATAACACAAGTGGGGCACGACACCGCAAGAAGACAGCGATTTCCAGAACGCACGCAGGCCGCGCTTGGAAGGTAACTGACCTGCATTAAGAAGGGCATTTTCGTGACCACTGTCGTTGCGGTGGCGTGCCCCAAGGCGCTCGAGTCTGGTGCCGCTATTTGTAGGCGATGTTGACGCCCCTCACTTGTAGTAGCCCGGTGTTGCCAGACGCAGAAGCGAGCGGCCGACGGAAACGGCATCCTCGGGGTTTCTTGTGAAGAGGCATTCCAGGCCAGCGACACAAGTAGAGGTCGTCGCTGTATTCTTCTTGGGTCTATAGCGGCGCTTGACGGGGGCTTGCGGAATCACAATCGTGCACACATGCCATTTATTACATTGATATCAATGCGAATGACAAGGCACAACTCACGCATAACAGAGCTTGCTTTTATCACTGGTTGGCCGCTTTCACTTTTCATATGCACTGCATCAGGATTCACTCGTACTTACTCTTGTTGACGGTTATTCCGTAGAAAGATTTTGCGAAGAGAAGAAAACAATATCAGAAAGATAGGGAGGTTAAGTAGACTAAGTCCAGTTTACTACCCTACACAGGGGAGATGAGAATGAGAGAGAAAAGAGACAGAGGAAGAGATACACATTGCATATAACACACACACCACACGCACAGTTTAGTTTTCATGGGCGGTCGCACAGTGAGCCCCGCCGCGGTGGTCTAGTGGCTAAGATACTCGGATGCTGACCCGCAGGTCGCGGGTTCGAATCCCAGCTGTGGCGGCTGTGTTTCCGATGGAGGCGGAAATGTTGTAGGCCCGTGTGCTCAGATTTGGGTGCACGTGAAAGAACCCCAGGTGGTCGAAATCTCTGGAGCCCTCCACTAGGCGTCTCTCATAATCTTATGGTGGTTTTGGGACGTTAACCCCACATATCAATCAATCACAGTGACGTTGCCCTCAAGAGTTGTAGAAGGGTTCGTGTGGCTTTCTAGGCTGAAGTATGTGAAGGCCATGCTCCCAAAATCTTCTCCAAACCATCTCTGCAGCTTGGCATCTCACACGTTGCCCGGTTAGGCCGAGGGCACGGGTTGGATTCTCGGATACAGCGGTCGTACTTTCATGTGTGACAAACACCCACGTGCTTATAAATTCGGGTGGACGCAAACAAACGCCAGCATGTCTAAATTACCCCAGAATCGCCCACGATACAACGTGCAGGGTTTAGGCAACCGAAACCCGAAAATTTACTTTCTTTCAGTATTTAGGGGAAACTGCTTATACAGTATAGGATCTAAATCAAGCCGCGAGGAAAAGAAAGCAGGAAAGCGTGAAGTTTCTCTCATAAAACCGCATTCCTCTTTCGGTTGCACGTGCTCGTTTTCCCGAACAGTTCCCATTAAAACTGTGAAACACGATTCTATAGATATCACCGAAGTAGTCTTACAGCGTTTTTTTTTTTTTGTGGTATCTGGCTACCTTGGCCTCCACTGCCACGACGGTGGCTGCATTCCAGAGTATCAGCGTTGCACGGCTGTAAAGCATTTCCGGGACAAGCTGACACGATGAGTTTGATTGATTGATGTGTGGGGTTGTTATTGTTGTAATGTGGGGTTCAACGTGCCAAAACCACAATATGATTATGAGAGGCGTCGTAGTGGAGGGCTCCTGAAATTTCGACCACCTTGGGTTCTTTAACGTGCACCCAAACCTGAGCACACAGGCCCACAGCATTTTCGCCTCCATCGAAAATGCAGCCGCCGCAGCCGGGATTCGATCCCGCGGACATAAGAAGTTCGGAAAGTGTTAAAAATAGCACAGCTCGGCAGCACGTGCATGCCTTCAGCTGCTTTGACAGGCAAAGAAACTGATTGCCTGTCAGATGGGCGAGTGCAATGAGCATGGTTAGCAGTGATGCGGCTCATAGGTTGGTTTTTATTGTAATGTTCAGTGGATTTTATCATTGTTTACCATTTTTTCCATTCTTTCGTTGGGGACTGCACAATTATATATTTTGTGGTGCTAACGAATAAACTTTGTTGCAAGTACGTGCTGTTGTTTGTGCCCTCCTTTTTCTTGTGCTCCGTATTTAGGGCAGGTTTTGTACATGTCGTATCAACACGCCCAAGCACCTACTTGGGTCGTTTCTCATTCAAAATTCGTCAACAGGGCGTAGGTGCTGGACTCTGGAGCCGACGTCTCGACAAATGGACTTGCCTTCTTCAAGCTTGCAACTGATTTGGCTTTCTAATCTGTCGGGCTCACGTTCACAAAACGAACGTACGCTGGCATTCCTTGTGACACCAGACAATCTTCATGCGTTGGAACTCTCATAGAGGTATAGGAGAACCGTCAGTGGGAAAAATAAATAAATGCCTTATGACGAATGAACGCGAAACTTAGTAAGTCCGAGGTTATACTATGTGCTAAATCTGAACGTGGGGATTACCATGTAAAAATTGCTGATATCATTTTCGCGCTATCCTAATTAATAATTTTCTTATGGAAAGGTGAGTGCCCAGTGGAAAACTTTATGCTACAATGCCCAGGACATTGTACCCATTACTGATCACTAGCTTTTTCAACAAACCTTCTGCACTGTATGTTAGGTAAAAACTTACTTGCCTATTGTATTTGAATTTCATGTTATACAACGTATCATTAGAAGTGTGCATTTTTAAATTTGTTTCCTTGTGGAAGTAATTCAGTTTGTTTGCTTTCCAACCACTGCCCTGTATAATGCCGTGCGGCCATAACAGTAAGGTAACTAACTAATTCACTAAGTAGATAAGTAAATGAATAAATAAACATTCCGCGCGTACGGTTTACCATGCTGAAAATAAACACATGGAAATGCCGAGAATAAATAATTGATATATATGTAAATGCTTGGTTTTAAAGGCTCAGATGTTTTTTGAGCACCTTCAGCGTATTTCACGTATTCGATGAACCGAAATTCATCACGAGCTTATTCCCGGAACTCTGCACCACACTGCCAACATGCTGTCATAAGCTAATGGCGATTTCCTTCTTGCCATGCTCTGAACCGCGTCGTCAAGTTGTATATTTGGCAAATTTTTCATGGCAAAGACAGCGGAGTTGGCTGCTCGAACTCTCCTTTCTAACGAGGGCTAATTACTCAGCTGTACAGGCTACAGAAGGCGTAACACACACCCGCGACTCATATTCAGAGCATACACACGCCAGCAGATAGCCCGACGCAATAGTGTTTGACACAAGGGGGCTTACACAATGAAACAACCACTCTGTCACAGGGCGCGTCTTGGGTTGCATCGAGTGAGCGCGGCTGAACAGCCGAGACAAAGCAATGGGGAGATCGTAGATTACTTGAAAAGACAAGTAGGAAGGCACACAAAGTAAGTAATGCACTTACGGTGATTGATAAATCCACTGATTGTGTCAAATAAGCATTAACCGTATAAATATAGAAGAAATCTTCAATATTCATACGAATAATACCATATTACAGTACGTCATGTCTCCAACAACACCAGAAGGTCACGCGGGCATTTGCTGTGCTAGGTTCACGATATCAGTTGTTTATGTCTAAGTATTTATATTTTAGATATAGCTCTCTCTATGTTGTAACTTATCGAATGGCTTCAAAGTTTGAACTGTAAGATCGCTGAATAAAATATGTGCTCTCGACGATATCGCAATTGACACTGATGCATTATTTTACATACACCATGTTACTACAAAACGAGTGTGGGTCAAAAGTCGCTGCTACTGAGTTTGGTGAACAGGTTTTTTCGTCGTACCTTTGTCCAGACCACAACCCTCGAAAGCTGGGGAGTGTGCGACTCCCCAGAGTTTGTCTGAGAGAGTGCCGTCTTGCCATTACCGAGAGTGTATTTTGTGTTTAGTTTTAAGAATAAGTTTTTCTAGTTTTGTCGCCCGCCGATGAGCAAGGAATGCGTCTGAATTTTTGTAAGTTTTACTTTCCTTGTCATCGTAGAAGCAGACATTGATATGTTTGAACAATTTTGTTTAGATAATTATTATTATTATTATTTTATTTGACAATACTGCTAACTCCTGGTGGAGTCGCCGCAGAGTGGGGTTACAATAAAAATGAAGACAATACAAAGCAAAGAACCAACACAATTAGTTAAAACAAAACAGGCGCACAATGTGTAATGTACAGGCGCACAATGTAACAGGCGCACAATGTATAAAGAAAAAACCAGAAACAAAAACGGACACCCATTCAGGCCGAAATATGAGGCGAAAGGCAAGCAATGCATAAGAAAGGAACTCCACACAATCAACCGGCAAGCAATGAATCGAACAATTCCACACTGTTGGCCTCAACGGTGGGTGCATCCAGGGCGTTCCACTCATCGATCGTTCGCGGAAAAAAAGAATACTTAAAAATATTATTAGCCGATTGATATGGAGTGATTGAAAAACAATGTCGCATTCTGGTATCATAACCTGTTGAAAAATGCACATAATTGGATATACTGCCGTTGAGATGACCTTTAACTATTTTAAACATAAAACGTAATCGTGCGATTTTATTCCTCGCCGAAGTATGCTTCAGATTAGCCTTAGCCACTAAGCCTGAGACCGAGACCCTATCGTAGCGATTGAAAATAAATCTTACGGCTTTGTTTTGGACTCTTTCTAGCTTATTAATATTAGATTGTGTAAAGGGGTCCCAAACAATATTAGCGTATTCTAGAATAGGTAAGACAAGTGTTTTAAATGCTATAAGCTTAGTATCACAAGAAGAATGACGAAGGGAGCGTTTTAAGTAATGCAGTTTCGACATTCCTTTGTTAGTGATCTCTGTTATATGATCATTCCAGCGCAGGTCGCTACGAATGTGAAGACCAAGGTACTTGTAGTGCTCGACGCGAGATAGGATGGTACCGTCAATTGTGTAGTCAAATGAGTGTATATGTGTTTATTTGCGATAGACATGACAACACTTTTCTTAAGATTTACTGACATTTGCCATGTATTGCACCATTGAAAAAGCTGATGAAGTTCCCTGTTCAGTTGCAGTTGATCATTAATAGAGTTAATAACGGAGTAAATTACACAGTCGTCCGCGTACAACCTAATTTTTACATTACAATTGTCAGCAATATCATTGATGTAGAGTAAGAATAATAATGGTCCTAACACCGATCCTTGGGGTACTCCCGAAGAAACCGGAAGCATGGTTGAAGTAGCTTGATTAAACGAGACACACTGTTTTCTAGAAGTTAAGTAAGACTCTATCCAGTTACAAATTGTACTATTCTTTAAGATGTGCGAAACTTTGAGTAGTAGTTTGGGTGCGACAGTTTATCGAACGCCTTGGTGAAATCCAGAAAAATAGCGTCAATTTGAGTATGATTGTTGATCGCCGAAGCAAAGTCATGAATTACCTCAACTAGTTGCGTGACGGTGGAGAACCCATGCCTGAAACCATGCTGTGCAGGTGATAAAACTGAGTTGGCTTCCAAGAATTTCATAACATGCTTGTAAATTACGTGCTCCAATAGTTTACAGCATGTACAGGTGAGGGCTATTGGTCTGTAATTGGCTATCAGGTGTTTATCGCCTTGCTTATGTAGGGGTTTAACTATCGACGTCTTCCAGTCATCAGGTAAAAGACCAGTGGACAGAGATAAGTTATAAATTAATGTAAGATACTTGGCGCACCATAACGCGTACCGCTTTAAAAAACGCATTGGGTATTTCATCTGGACCAGGACTTTTTTTATATTCAGGTCTAACAATAAATTAAGTACCCCAGATTCTGATACATCTAAATTTTCTATAGGGGGCAGATCACTAAATTTTTTATAAAAAGGGGAGCTTCCATCATCTGTGACAAATACAGATTTGAAGTAATCATTAAATTCACTGGCAATTACAGTAGCATCAGAGGTAGAAGCATTATTTACAATGAAGGTATCACAGTTTGAGATCACCGGTTTTATGAACCTCCAAAAAGAGGCAGGGGACTCTTTATCATTTTACTCAGCCTAACATTGTAAAAATTATGTTTCTCTTCTCGCATCTTAATTTAAGTTCTTTAGATACGCTTAAGATTTGATTATGAATATTTGTGTTATGGTGGAGCTTTTTTTTAGCTTTCTTCAAACGCTTAACCTTCCTTTTAAATGAATAATGTCCCGTGTAATCCAAGGATTGGATACGTTAGTTTTTTTAGTTCTAAGGGGTACAAAAAGTTGTATGCAAGCATGGACCATGTTTCTAAATTTTACCCACAAAGCGTTAACATCACATGTGTGAACACTGCGAAAGAAATCGTCGTAAGATGATTCCAACATTTCCAAAATAGATACATCATCAGCTCTTGCAAAGTCCTGAAAACTTATAACCTTAACATGTTTCGTCGCCTTTAAAGAAGGAAACTGTACAAGCACCGCATGATGGTCGGAGATGCCATCAACTACATCACACTCAATAGTTCCCGGAATGTTGCTTCGAACAAAAACGAGATCCAGAATGGATTTAGACTCACCGTGAACACGTGTACAATCCTTAACTATTTGTCTTAGATCAAAGCGAAACGCAATGTCGATAAGTTCTTCACCACACACTATATCATTATTAGTAGCTGAAAATGTATTCCAGTCGATTCCCGGCAAATTAAAATCACCGCAAAGAATGAGCTTTGTGTTTTGCGATATAAGGGAAGCTATAAATGCTTTCAGCTCTTCCAGGACTTTTACATCTTCGCCGGGTGGTCTGTAAACTACTCCAATTACTAGGCATTCGTTTTCAAAAAACAATTTGCAGAACATAGCTTCAGCTCCAGGTGGCTCGGACAAGCGTACTACTTTTAAGCCTTTTCGAAACAGAAGTGCCACTCCCCCACCCCTGAAATTCCTATCTCTCCTATAAGCGCAAAACTGAGGGGGCGTGAATTCGCTATCGAAGACACCGTTGTGAAGCCATGTTTCGGTTAAGGCGATTACGTCAGGATCGTGAATTGAAGTTAAGTGCTCTAAATCGAGGCCCTTGCGCACAATACTTCGACAGTTTGCGTTGAGCAGTTTCAACGAAAAGGGAGGGTGCTGGGGTCATTGTTTTGCGTTTCTAGAAACTGCAACCTTATCGTTAGATGCTTCATCCCAGGTATACAGAGTTCCATTGACAGACACCTTGTCGTAGGAAAGTTTAACCCCATCCCCGCGTTCTCTGTGTACACTGGTACAATCCCACAACCTTTTTCTTATGTTCCGTACTTTTTCTGAGTAATCTTCGGTCACATACATACCAGAATTTTTTAGTTTGCCACAGTTCTTTAGAATTGATTGTTTTTCTCTATAATCAAGTAATTTAATAACGATTGGTCTCGTTTTGTTTGGGCGTTTTGATCCAATCCGGTGACATCTTTCCATACCATTTATAGAAAGCTGAAGCTTTTCTTGAAAAAAATCCCTAGAAACACATTCACACAGAGATGACAATGTTTCATCTGCGGGTTCACGAAAACCGTGAATAATAATGTTATTGCGCCTGCTGCGATTTTCGAGATCGTCAACTTTATCAGCAATAGAGGCAATGCTTTTATCTATGCTCTGCATGTGGGATTTCATAGAAGCAAATTGCTCCTGAGCATTGGCAATCGGTATGACCGATGCCTCCAAGGAATCTAGCCTGTCTTTGAGCTGAACTAAGGTGTCCTGTAAAGAAGTCTGCGCCGTGCTATAATCGTTCATACGGCGAATTATTTCCTTTTGGCCTTCAAGAACGTGAAGTAGTAATTCATGATCACTTTCAGAGTCTACTTTTGAGCTGCGCAGTTGGCGTGATACCTTATCATCATTAGGCCCTGGGTTTTGCTCAACGTCACCGCACAGTAATAGCACATCAAAAAAGAAAGAACTTAATGAACATAGTAGACTACAAAATGCACATTTTCGCTTCTGTGGGCAGGCAGCAGGACAAGAAAAGGATCATTGCTTCGAAAACATTTAGCACCGCTAAGGTAACTGACCTGCACAAGGAAAAAGACGTGCTTGTTCAGCATAGTTGCAGGCACGCTGCCGCCTCGCCCACTGAAGATGCGCAGGGGTGGCGGCGAGTATATAAGTCCTGGGCCGGATGACGTCACGTGAAAGGAGGTGAAGGCATGGCTCGCAAGTGCACACGAGGCGCCTGGTTGTTCGATGAAACTGCAGTAGTTCATGAATGTTGAATTTCCGTGTACTTCGCCAGATAGGGCACGAGAAACGTCGGCTGGGCAGAAATCCTGATCGGATGCCGGCATAGGGCTGGACGAAATGGCGACCAGCATCTGCACAAGGAAAAAGACGTGCTTGTTCAGCATAGTTGCAGGCACGCTGCCGCCTCGCCCACTGAAGATGCGCAGGGGTGGCGGCGAGTATATAAGTCCTGGGCCGGATGACGTCACGTGAAAGGAGGTGAAGGCATGGCTCGCAAGTGCACACGAGGCGCCTGGTTGTTCGATGAAACTGCAGTAGTTCATGAATGTTGAATTTCCGTGTACTTCGCCAGATAGGGCACGAGAAACGTCGGCTGGGCAGAAATCCTGATCGGATGCCGGCATAGGGCTGGACGAAATGGCGACCAGCATCTGCACAAGGAAAAAGACGTGCTTGTTCAGCATAGTTGCAGGCACGCTGCCGCCTCGCCCACTATAGGGCGAGGCGGCAGCGTGCCGCCTCGCCCTATAGTGGGCGAGGCGGCAGCGTGCCTATATATATATATATTCATATATATATTCTATATATATTCATATATTATATATATATATATATATATATATATATATATATATATATATATATATTCATATAACTTTCAATATATATATTGAAAGTTATATGAAATATAACTTTCAATATCTTGAAAGTTATATTTTAACAGAGAAGGCTGAATAGAAGTTCCTATTTAAATTACCTTCTGTGTTTGGCATTACGTGTTAATATGCATGCCAGTGTAGAATAGCTTTAACTCATGATGAGACAAGAGCAAAAAATACACACACTCAGAGAGGACACAGACAAGCGCTTGTCTGTGTCCTCTCTGAGTGTGTGTATTTTTTGCGCTTGTCTCATCATGAACCATTACCAACACGCCCAACTGGCAGTCAGCTTTTAACTTTCTTTCGTGTAACGCGTGCAAGCTTGATTTTCAGTCTTATTTTCTTGTATTTTTCAAACGTGTTTTTTTCTTATTGTGATGATCATTGGTTGCGCGCATTGGAGTGAGAACTTGTAGGAGGACTTACTTTGTTATGTTTAATAGTGTGACGCTTGCAGGCGATGCCAATGTGCGTGATTCAGAAGCCCTTGGTATTCTAAATGATTTCGGCGCCACATTGCGTAACCTCAGCAACTTCGATCGTTCACAATCTGCTTAAGTCACAATTGAGAATCGCTCGAAAAAAAATTCTGTTTGGTTTAGCAGTGTCATGCACTGACACTTAGCTAAATATGTGTCCTCAATATGTATCCCTCCTGACATACGTTGCTCGTGATGCTGTTTATTCGTACAGCGTAATCTCGAGGAAATATTTGAAAGGCGCTTGCTTTGGCTAGAGTGGTTTGGCCTTGTGCTCGACGCCGTCGTTCCAGTGATCCTCTGTGGGTCTGTGAAAGTCACAACGGGTGGAGAGAGCAGAACAGCTACGATTCTCAACGGTCAACCAGTCCCTCCTTCCGAGCCGTGCTAGACCGTTCAAAACTCCGGATGCATTGTCTGGCGGCGGGGGTGCTGTTATGCCACAGGCATGGTCCTCGTTCAGGAGCGCTTATTTCCACAAGAACCAGCGCAGTTTCGGCGAACTCTGCCCCCCTCCCAGCGCCACTTTCCATGCAGACGGCGGCGAGCCACCATGCAGTTTCGGGGAAAAGCGTCGCTTCCTCCGCCGAGTCACCGTGCAGTTCCGGGGAAAAATTCGCCTTCTCCGCCAAGCATCGGAAACTTGCCTGAGAGAGAGGACCAAAAACGTTATTTAAAGGGCCAGTAAACAGCCCTGATGTCCAAACATTTTTTAAAAATATATGTGCAGTTTTTTGTGAACATGCTGCCGCAAGAATTTTGCGAATTTTTCGAATCATGATATGGATGTCATGAATGTCATGATTTACATTTCATGGTCCTGCGGCTCTTGCGGTGATTTCGTTCACATGGCATGTTGCAAAACTGGTATGGTATGACATGATTGCATGGCGAACACCAGCGACAGACCCTAACATGAAAATCATGACATGTGTGTCATGTAACAACATGTCTACATGCCACACTCATGATACGCTCGCGGCCGTTTCACTAGCGTCACATATACCAAATTTGGTTTTACGGTACGTGAATGGATGACGAAGGTATGATACTGGTGCAAACATGATAAACATGAGATGCGTGTCATGTAACAACATGACTACATGCTACTTCCATGATGCGCTCATGGCCGTTTCGCTAGCCTCACATGTGCCAAACTCAGTAACACGTGCCGCGAATGGATGACATAGATAAATGACACATTCAAACCTGATATTCACGACATGCGTGTCATGTAACAACATGACTACTTGCCACACTTAGGATGCGATCGCTGTCGTTTCGTAGCTTCACATGCAACAAATTTGGTATTACGTGACGCGTAGATGGCGAAGGTATGTTACTAGTGCACACATGATAATCATGAGATGCGTGTCATGTGAAAACATGACTCCATGCCACAGTCAAGGCGCCAATACATTTCGACGTGACGTGGTGTGCGTGCTCGCCGGCGTTCATTTCGTCGCTTCACGCCGGCGTTGCCACGCCAGGCGCCGGTCCTGCCATATACTCGCAGGCGAGCTCCGCACTGCGTTGTTCGGACGCATGCGCGTTTCAGCGCGTCCGGCGTCGCTCCGTCACCAAAAAAGGGAGACTCATTGTTGTCTGGGTAGCTCATCGGCGCGAAATGCAGCATGTCGTATTTCGCACCGGTTGCCGTCGGGCTGCGCCGACGAACACTGGTCGCGCCGGTCGCGCCTGGCGTCAGGCTATAGAGTGCTCGCGTTTTGCTAATGTATCGTCGCTGTGCCCAGCCTGCACGCGCGTCAACGCTACATAGGAGTATACTGGGCCCTTTATAATTCGCTCGCGGCCGTTTTGCTAGCTCCAGATATACCACATTTGGTGTTACGTGATGGATGACGAAATATATGACTGGTGCAAACATGATAATTCTGACACGCGTGTCAAGTAAGAACATGACATGTTCGCTTGCTTCATATATATAAATTTGGTATCACGTGACGCAAGTAGATGATGAAGGTAAAAGACATTCAAACATAGTAATAGTGACAGGGAAGTAATGTACAGCATCATTTACCTCTACCTCCTAACGTTGTGATGACTTTAGAGTGACATATAAACCTTTATCATTCGTGCTTCGCATATCATCGATTCCCACTGTACGTAGGACCTGCCAATTTGTTAATTTATCGGAGTTCTTTTTGATAAAAACCTAAGTTTCACGCACTATGTCATGATATATGTCATGATATATACACATATTCCAGCATCTGTAAGTCGACTGGTACACTGTTTAGGATTTGGCACATTGTTCCCGTTTGGTTAAAACGTCGTTTATATCACGCCTTAATTCAATCTCACCTTAGTTACAGCTTGCTCATATGGGGAACCACATGTCAATCAAATCTGAATCGGCTCATAAATCATCAAAAGCGAGCAGTTCGCACAATAGAAAACCTTGAACACCGTGACCATACGGCCAATGCATTTTTAAAGCATGACCTTTTAAAAATTACTGACCAATATTATTTTAGGCTTGCAATATACATACAATGTGAACTCGAGAAAAATGCATCTTTTTTTTTTCAAAGGTACCTTTCAACTAACACTGAATACAATTTCAGGCACGATCAGTTTAAAGTTCCCTTTTGTAGAGCATTATAAGGTACTAAACAGCTTACATACTTAATCCCATCCTTTATAAATGCGCATCCCAGTACTATCAGCCGTGCGCAAATATGCATGTCTTAAAAAAAGGCCCTGGAACACTTTTTGAGCACCGTCAGAAAACGCTGCCAATCGGTAGTAGAGGCTCCCGACAACACGCGAGCCAAATATTATAGCGCAGCACGCGTCCTAGAATCCACAATAAATGATCAAAGTCAGCTAAATATAGCTTTCTCTTCTCTCGACAAACCACAGAATTAGGCCAAGTAATCCCATATATCAGGCATTGGAACGTGGCGCGCTTGCTTGTTACAGAGGTCGCTGCGAGAGGCCGTCACTAGTCCACGCTCGTTAGGGAGCCTACATGAACGGCCGTTCATGTAGGCTCCCTAACGCTCGTGCGCGCGATCGCACTGCAAAAGCCGCGTATTCCAAGAAAAAAAAAATATGCTCAAAGTCACGAGGCGCGAGTGACGTTTTTGTTTGCCCCTACCACCCTCCCTGCTCAGCTTCAAGCACTTTCGTCGGGATGAGAAAAGAGAGAATGTGATTGCAGCGTGTGACCAATCTTTGTAACTCCGCTCGTACTGCACGGATTCCTAAAATGTTTGCGGTGTTCAATTTGTAAGGTAATACGCTTTTCCAGTGAATTAATTCCACGGTTACTCAAAAAAGTGTTTCAGGGCCCCCTTAAGTTACTTTTAAAATGTGATGAAGAGGTAATTCCTTTCCGTTAGTGACTGAATTCATTTCAATGTCGCTTCTTTTGGATGTACCATTTTGGTTCAGTGTTGTATGCTTAATTATCTTTTTATTAAGCTGATAAGAACAGAATTTTTTATTTATACTTGTTACATACAGAATCACAACGGGTTACTGAAAAAAAAACACAACAATACGACAACAAAAGTGTATAAATTAAAACAAGTAACAAAAAGGCTAAAAACAGTAGTGTTAGTATGAATAAAGCTGTAAAGGTGTAAAAGACGTGGTATCAAATAAAAACCCTATTTACAGAACACCTACATGGCTACGATAAATCGTCGTAGAGGCAGCGATCGTGCTCGAGACGCACAGTCTTTTCATTGTCCACAGGTAGTTCTTTGAACAAAACCTGCGGCAGACACGACCGTTGGCCGGATCCCATGAGCTGAGGCAGCCAACGATGATGGCGTCGACGGAAACGTGCTGGAACCGCTGGAGAAGATGTCGCGGTAGAGGGGCATACTTCTCCTCCTTGACCCTCCGAGCCTCCTGGAACGCCTGCATGCGGTTGTCAAAAGGACAGCAGACGTCCAGGATCAGGGCTTCCTCACTGCGGACCAGGACGAGGTCGGGTCGCAAGCCGGGGACGCCGACCTGCTGGTTCTCTCCGATGACGGTGAACCGCTCCAGGGCCGCCTTCTTGAGGCGCGGGATGATGGCGTTGTGGCGCTCCGTCACAGCCCGGCTGTGCCGCATACAGTGGCAAAGGACGTGCGGCAGAGTCTCCTCCCCGTACCCGCAGCGTCGGCACCTTTTGTCTGCTGCGGGTACCCACACCCTACACTTTGATCTTAGCCAAAAGGCCGAAAAGTGATCCGGGTCAAACCTGCGACAAGTAACATATGAATAAGCGCTATAAAGATGTCTCAATATACCAGTGTAATGCTCAAGTCTTCGATGGAAGTGTGCTGACTTCCATAAACTCTTTTTGCAATATAACTTTCCAATACTTTGCATCCAAGAGGCAGGAATGAATTATGAATTCCGCCTCTCCAACTACGTGATATATGTCATCTCGTCGAAGTGGTCCTAGCAGAGAGCATTTGTGCGTCAGAAAGGACCTACCTTCTCACTTAATTCACTCAAGTGATTCGGACTTCCCGGAATTCGTCGCTTGCAAAGTATCCTTTGGTGAGCGGTGCGTAACAGTGATCAATTTTTACCTACAACCTTCAAGCCGGATTTCGGTGGAAGAGCTAATAAATATCTTCAATATTTCTAATTCATCTACATTTATATGTGGAGACTTTAATGCGCACAGCATATTCTGGGGTAGTGGTCGATGTGATGCATAGGGGAACATTGTTGAGTGTGCCGCAGACAGATACAATTTGACAATTTTAAATGACGGCTCCCCAACTTTTCTCCGAGGGCATAATTACTCGAGTTGCATCGATGTAACCATGTGTTCCCTAGATCTAGTGAATGGTGTGTGATGGACAACAGATGTAGAAACACGTGGGAGTGACCATTTTCCCGTTCTTATAAATCACCCCTACTTGCGAAATGAGGACATCAGACAATATACAGCAAACTGACAGACTGGAAAGCTTTTCGGTACCGCCTAACAAACCAAAATAGTGAACTCGTGACAGTTCAAAGCTTTACTGAATTTCTGGAAGATAATGCGAATAAATGTACAAAGAAAGTCCCAATTACAAAAAAACTATGCTGCAGTGGATGGTGAGTATGAACATCTAAGAGCCATCAGATGACGTTCAGAAAGGGCATATCGACGCAGCGGAAGTTTAGAAGCATACAAAAATGCACAGAAAATCCACAGTGTAATGCGCAGACGACTACAAATTCTGGGTAAACGACGCTGGCATGATTTTTGTGGCACGCTCTCTCCCCACACACCTGTTCCAAGAATTTGGCTTCTAATTCGAGCATTTAGTTGTCCTGTATCACAGAGGTTCCCATTTCGTGCTCTTGTTGTAGCCTTGGACAAACCGGAAGTTGTGGTAGCAGATGAATTTTGTCAACTTATCAGTAGGCCCGCCGCATCACAATGTGCCTTATTTGATAACTCTGTCGTGTTAGCCAGCCAGAAAATTAATGCTTGCTGTTGGGCCCAGCATCCTCAATTAGACACTGTATTCACGTTAAGGGAGCTGCATTGTGCTATAGCATCATGTCGTCAAAAATCGGCCTCTGAACCGGACGGCATTACGTACAATATGCTAGAGAACCTTGGGCCCACCGGCACAACTATTCTCTTAGATATTTACAATAATCTATGGATGCGAAAAATTGTACCCGAGTCTTGGAAGTTTGCTCGCATCATTCCGATCTTGAAACCGGCTAAGACGCCCTTGACCTTGAATCCTTCCACCCAATTAGTCTGACAAGCTGTCTATGTAAGGTAATGGAAAAAAATGTTTGATGCGCGACTTCAATGGTGGTGCAACAGAACTGGGGTATTCTCCAACTACTTAACAGGTTTTAGGAAACAGACGCACAATGGATGCAATACTGGACTTAGTAACGTATGTGGAGCATGAACGCGCCTGTGGTATAGTTTGACGGTCGCAGTGTTCTTAGACATCAAAAGGGCATTTGACACAGTCAGTCACACTCATGTTCTGCTGAGTATGTTGGAACTCGGACTGTCCGGCAGGTCTTTGTGGTGGGTATCTAAATTTTTATCAGGTCGCAAAATATTCATTTAGACGAGCGAAGGAAAAAGTGCAGAACATGACGTCAGACAGGGAGTGCCACAAGGAAGCGTACTCAGCCCTTTTCTTTTCAACTGTGTTATGGCTGATTTAGCTAAAAGACTGCCTTCCAGGTTGAAATACTCGCTTATATGCAGATGATGTGTGCCTTTGTGCATCTGGCACGGGCATACGGTTAATTCAGATTGCATTGCAAGACACCATAAATATTATCAACAACTTTTTAAAAGAAAGAGGAATGATTCTATCGCACGCACAGACAGCTGTATTGCCCTTCACCAGTAAGAAGTTGAAGAACTTCAATCTCAATTTAGAAGGAGAACCACTAATGATTGTGACACAGCATCGGTTTCTCGGAGTAATACTTGATAGGCAGCTATCATGGGCACCTCACATAAAGAAACTCGCAAACGAGGTGAGTACGCTAGTGAATATACTCCGCAGAATTTCTGGGACATCATGGGGCGGATCTGTATCATCCGTGCTCGCTGTTCACAATGCTTTCATATACGACAAAAAGTTGCATATTTTGCGACAGTCTTTCACGGCCTTTCCCGCACTTCAGAGGAGCGACTTTAAAGACTATTAGCTAGAGGACTCGCATCTGCATAGGTGTTCCACGAGCGACTTCCAGCAGCCTTGTCATAGCAGAGACTCGACAACCACCCTTTCCACTCATGGGGACAATCGAAACATGCCGCCATTTTTTTCGCTTTCAGATGCAAGACAAGGACCACCTATTGGCACTGGAGATTTTACGAAGGGATAAAAGTATTGCTCATAAAGATATACAGAGTAATGTACATATATTACCAAGAAATTAATTTTGGAGCTCTCAAATGGACTATCCTCCATGGCTTCTTGCAATACCATGCATTGAATTCTCAGTGGATGGCATTATCAGAAAGAGACATGTTCATCCAAGCTGCTCAGCAACTAGCGCTTTATCAGATACACATCCAGGGTACACACACATTTACACAGATGGCTCAATTATTACAACGTCTTCAACGTCGGCATTTATCATACCACAGCTCAAGACTCAGGAGTCGTTTAAATTATGTCGCACGACGTCATCTACTACAGCTGAGCTCTTCCCTATTCTGTATGCTCTAAAGTTTATAAACTCGGCAGCAGACGCTAGAAAATGGGTACTTTTCAGTGACTCACAGGCCGCATTAAGATAATTCTCCAGTACAAACAAGACAGTAATAAGTGATAGTACGACATACGAAACGCTAAAAGAGCTCACCAAAGCAAACAAGGCGCAAGATGAGATGAAATTCCAGTGGATACCTGGTCATTGCAACATTCCTGGAAACACAGCTGCCGATGAAGCAGCACGACAAGCACATCGTAGAGACGTTACTGTTTCTTTACCAGTTTGGAAAAATGAATTGCGTTGTATTATAAAGACTACAACTTTCAGAATGAGCAAAACTGTTTGGTTTGACCGAAGTACAAAGAGCTGCAATTTATATCACATCGATTCATTTGTTGCATTGAAAATTACGCTTGCATTACATAGAAGTATGGAAACTCTAATTCACCGATTGAGGCCAGGCACCGCATACACAAAACATTTTTTGCACAGAATCGGCAGAGCTGAAACTCCCGAATGCGAATGTGGATTTACAGATGAAGACATGTGTCACCTTCTCATAGACTGTCCACATCATGGCACGCCGAGACGCCGTCTTAAATCCGTACTATTGGCATTAGACCGCAGACCGTTTAGCATGAAGAAACTTCTGGGCCCGTGGCCAACTGGAGTTTTACAGTCACACGCTTTAAAAACATTGACACGTTTTTTACAAGACAGAGGAATCGCTGACAAGTACTAAAAATAACGAACTTTCATTTGTATAACACATGTACTTATTATGTGCAGTATCGCGTGACACCCATCATGTGTGTGTTGCAAAGTGAATGACGTGTCGACTAATGTGAACACACGAGGGAATGCATCTTCATAAGGACCAGACGAGTGCTTTGCTGTTTTGTGCTGGGTGGACTGAATATTAACGAGGGACATTATCAGAGACTTCATTCGTTGACTTTCGAACATTTCCTTATCATTATGCTGTGATATGTGCGTATGAGTGTGTCTTTGCATATCTGTGCCCAAGTGTTCTATTTTCCATGCACTGCTTTGTATGTTTTACTTCAAGATACGTGTTCAAGTTTCACTCAACGGCTAAGGAGTAGCCGGTGCCATCATGGTGCGCCAACATCTCTTTATATATCATATCAATAAAGAAAATTATCTTTTTAGTTTGCTACATTTTCGGTACGACGTTGTGCTTGTATACATTTTTTTGTTATTACAAATTGTATATAGCGTATACAAAATATTTGTTTCTTAAAATGTGTTAGTTTTTTTCTGTCATTTATATGTACCATTACTTACTCTACCGCACAAACTTCAACTCCGTAAAAATCTTAAGAATACGCCCAATACGAGCGCAATTACAAAGATTTGTCACACGCTGCGATCGCATTCTTTCTTCCCTCGTCCTGGCGAAAGTGCTGGAAGCTGACTGATTTGTGGGGTTTAACGTCCCAAAACCACCATATGATTATAAGAGACGCCGTAGTGGAGGGCTCCGGAAATTTCGACCACCTGGGGTTCTTTAACGTGCACCCAAATCTGAGTACACGGGCCTACAACATTTCCGCCTCCATCGCAAATGCAGCTGCCACAGCCGGGATTTGATCCCGCGACCTAAGTGCTGGAAGCTAAGCAAGGACACATGACAGGGGGAAAGAAAATGCGTCGTTTTCGCCTCGTGGAGTTGAGCTTTTTTTTTTTTTTCGTTCGAATACGCGGGCTTTTTCAGTGTGATCGTGCGCGCGCGCATGAACAAGTCACGGCCTCCCGTAGTGATCTCTGAACGACCAAGCGTGCCATGTTCAACTCAACCAATGACTGTTAGATGGCCTTCTACGAGTGATTTTTTAGTGTCTTCCATCATTTTTTTAAGAGAAGAGAAATCAATATTTAGCTGGCTTCGAGCATTTATTGTGAATTCCTGGCCGCATGCTGCGCTATAACATTTGGCTCGCGTATCCTCGGAAGCCTCTACTGCCGATCGGCAGCGTTTTCTAGCCATACTCGAAAAGAGTTGCAGGGCCCCTTTAAGGTCTCTACTTCATCATGCATTGATAACATTAACTCTAAAATACGTAAGGGCAGTGTTCTGGGTTCATTACTTTCTTTTTCATATACATTGACGACTTGCCCGATAACTTTGCATCCTCAGTTAGGTTGTTCGCGGATGATTACGTCATCTACCGCAATATTCAATCTGTGGACAATTATTCCGTGCTCCAAAATGACCTTAATCTAACATACATGTGGTGCAAAGCCTGGCAGATGTCACTTAACGCCCATAAATGCAAATTAACCTCGTTCACTAGAAAGCGTACTAACTCATCCTTTCTCTATACTATTGATAATACCGTTGTTTCAGCCACACTATCGAACAAATATCTCAGTCTTGCAGTGGCGTACCAACTCTTTCGCAAGTGGAGGACAAACCTACCTTACTCGTCCACAGATATTTTATATGAATTTGCATGCACAGAGCAGACACGACGCGCTTTTATAGATACTACAAATTTCAATCACACTCTAACAGGCTGAGGCATGTCACCCTTAGCCCGATTTCCGCGTCCAATATGCGACGCTCACCTTGATATCACGCCTTTTTTTCCGATTAAGCTTTGGCGGTTAACATCTACAGATACCACAATGGTTTGTATAATAAATGTATCATGAATGTTAGTCGACGGAATGTAAATGTACCAATTATCAAACGAGAATACATCCCCGTTCAACGGGGATATAGTTGCCAAACACCAACACATATAGTCGCCAATATACAGTAAATATTTCATTACCACTGTAACGGCGCCGGTTACTTCCGTGTTATAGGCCAATTCTCATGACGGAGGGGTGAACCATGTGTTTTCAACGAACGATTGCTGTTATATTTTTTCATAACAAGTATGACACTTTCTTGCATGTATTCAGGCTTGTGTGTATTTTAATTTGCCTTGTTGCTAATTGTGAAAGTGTTTCTAGAGCGCGCGATAGTAATATTGCTATTGTTATAATAGTGTTATTTACTTATCAAATTCTCTACTTTTTTTATTTAAAATGCATAAATTGTAGTGTTAGGGGCGTTCTACATTGTTCGCACGCATTTAATTTGTAATAACATTCCTTAAGGGGCCCCCAGGCACCTGCGTAAATAGCCAATACAAACGGAGTTAGAAAATTTACATAGTATTTGTCATACACACAGCACCAGCTCGTTACGCTTGGCAACAATTGACGCGAAAATGATCCATCACGTAATGACCACCTATGCAAGGCCAGGTGAAAATTAAAAGAATAAAACTATTTTCGATACGGCATATTGTTTGCCATTGGTTCTTCAGCATTTAAAATTTGTGCCACAAAATTGCCTGCTTGTTAAATGATGTCACGAAGCTGGAGAGCACCTCCTTCTAAATGAAATTCAAGTAGGCTAACTGCCAATCACATTGGCAGCGGTCATTTATAGCAGGTGGCGAGATGGATTATGATGATAATAAAATATATCTACTTGCAGCATAACGGCGTTTAGTAGTTTGTGTGCTAATACATCTCTGTGAACTCATACTTGCTATGAGAAAGGGGAATAGAGACAAATTAGCAGCACTGCACGTGTGTGCTTCTTTACTGTCCGAGATGTATTTTGAGCTGTAAAAGACAACTCAAGTTGAGTGAAAACCAACTAGACCGACTCTTAACTAAGCCTTCATAGTGTTAAAAACCACGGTCTCTCACCTTCTCTCTTGTCCGATTGGTCAAGTTGAGGGGCGAGCTTAAAAACTGAGCTTCCTATTGAGCTCGAGTACACTGCTTTATTCGTGGCAACTTTGCAAGCAGCCACTGTGACTCCAAGTTACCATAAGCAAGGCTGATCAAATTTATCATAAACCAAAGCAAAAACAGTTTCTAGCGTTTCAGCACAAAAGAAGGTAAACATCAAAAATGATTCGTCACACTCATCGGCTCGCAACAGCTTAGACAGAGCAGCGTTGATGATATATCTTTTTCGAAGAAAATTATTTTCCGGAAGCAGTAAATACATTTACCGGTCTTTAAAAAGTTTGCTCGTTACCATCCGTAACCGCATCAACAAGTGATAGCAGAATAAAAGCATGAAAAAGTGGTGTAATGTTGTAGGGCCCCTGTTCAGCACTTGCCTGTTCTGTATAATACTAGAGCGCAAGACGCGAAAGCGGCGCATAGGCGACCAGCCCCGCAAAGAGCTTACAAGGAAAATTATCACAGTGGAAATGTTGGCGAAATTTCACTATGTTGTAACATTGCCTCGTAACATTTTCATTCTCTCGTAAGAACATATTTGATGGATTACTGTTGTGAGAGAAATCTTCGCCTTACTTGTTGGTTTCCCCAGCGTGTAGACAATTAGCCACTGCCGAAAGGGGGGGGGGGGCTCAGCTCTTTTAAACTTGTCTCAGTGAGGGGGCTAGCGCCCCCCTTGTTCCCCCCCCCCCCCCCGGATGATACGCCTATGCAGTCTTCACCTATAATCATGCCTATATATATCTTGGTCTACGCACATAGCAGCTGTCTCTTCACAAGCCTCCCAGTCTCTCGGCTATACCTGCGCAGAAATCTACGCAGCACTCACCGCATCAAGATTAACTAGTAAATGCCTGCCATGATGATTAATGGCGTAGCGAGTACCGTGCAAGTCGTCTTGCAGCAGCTACCCAAATTGTGTTAAAAAGGCTTTTAAAGGCCGCTCTTCTAGCTTTCACTGTGACAAAGCTCTGCGTTCAGCGCAGGCCTGGTGGATTTTTTCTCGCTCCCATGAAAAGGCCTATACGTCACCAAATAATCCTGGACAGTGTGTGGCGGAGCGTAAATGTAATCACGTCCACAGATGAGCACCCTGCGCGTAAAATGTGCGTTTATGAATGTGGACAACAGTGTAGATACAAGGAAG
Organism: Rhipicephalus microplus; assembly: GCF_013339725.1. Classification (NCBI taxonomy): domain Eukaryota; kingdom Metazoa; phylum Arthropoda; class Arachnida; order Ixodida; family Ixodidae; genus Rhipicephalus; species Rhipicephalus microplus. The sequence goes on along the minus strand of NC_051173.1, from coordinate 63,459,679 downwards.
GCCTCCTCACTCAAGTCCCCGGTAAACTCGCCAAATTATTTACACTTAACGGCCTTCCTAAACAACACTTACTCGGCTCAGTTTAATGCACCACTGTATACAGCGAGAACGCTGCAAAAACTCAAGCAACTTCTAAGTGAGGAGTCTACGGATGTGGTCACAATGCCAACGTACTAATGACGAATTACTCTAGTCAATGTTTAGGTGGAAGTTTTTATTTTGGCATCTTTCAGTCAGAGTTACCAGTTTCGCATACACTATTCAAATTCGGGCTCGTCGGTTTTTGAATTTTCCAGTCGCTTGTCGCGTTTCTTGAATTTAATCGCATTTTTTCGATCAAATGTAATTATTTCAGTGCATATCGCATTCAGAAATAGCGCGATTACCGACGACTTTCAGTATATCTGAGTGTTGAAGTCAAATGTACTTTGGAGGAATCAACCAGTGATGTTAATCATGCACTGGCAAAAGTTCATTCAACCGAACAAAGACGGTATACCCTGCCATGGAGAGAATGCTAAAAAGTAAACATGCCCCTTCGCCGTAGTCGCACGCATGTTTCCGCTGTGCAAAACAATTAAAGTTCAACTCCCATCAGTATATAGGTGACGTTTTTTTTTTTCTTAAGAATGAAAAAATTCATGAAGTTCCAGCTTCGCTTGGGCTTCCCGAAAGTAGCTTCAACATTTCTGGCCGTCTTTTATGATTGTTATTTTGCTTTTAGCTTGGTAACACTTGGCAACACTGGTCTCTCTGCAAACCAAAGCCCCTGTTTACTCGACATATATTTTCGTCTTAAGCCTCCACGTGCTTGAAACCTTAGACTTTGCTCGTCACCGAAGCCGTTTCTCGTGATCGTGAGAAGGGAAACCTGAAGTCGCCGATGAAACAAGGACGAAGGGCGAAGCCACGAGGCTGCACTTGCATATTTTCCTTGCAAGAGATTTTATCAAAACGCGAGTGATAGATGCATGGTTCAAGTGGAAACATTCCGGCGTGAATGAAATTATATCGCGTGCAAATATAGTGGGATATTGACATTGACAACTTCGAGTAAGTTAAGAGTATACGTTACTTTCCTTTGCAAGACAAATTTCTTCTTTGGGAGGGGTGGGGGTGCAAATATTATGAAAATTTCAAAAAACGCATGAAATATCATGCTATTTTTGAATAGAATCGTGCATATTAAAAATACCGAACATTCTTTGAGTAATTTTCGTAGAGTAAGCAGCGATTAAAAAAAATGTTAAGGAACGAAACATTGAAATGGAATGGCCTAACGCTTTTTGTTTGTATCATTCAATCACCATGATAGATGAATGGAAGAAATAAAAACTTCTTTCAACGAGTGATTTTGGACTTTTTACAAGCTCCGGGCCACCAACCGACCCCCACATTGCGTCTATGTGTTCAGACCAAGCAGGGCCAAGACACAAACACCCCGGTTTCTTCTTCCCGGGCCTCTTCTTCCTCCCAGGCCTCTTTTTCCTCCAATGTGCTGATGGCGAGCCGTCCCTGCGGGGAATGCATCGGCAAGGCAGCTGAAAAGAATGTGATCGGTGACAACGTAAGAATAAATATAGGCTCCACCCACGCGGCCACATTGCCCTTGTTTTAGATGACTGTGCCCTAGAAAGGAAATAGTTCCAATACAGTGATAATAATTTTCACGCACAAAACCATTATCTTGCAATAATTCATTGATATTGAAATCAAGAAAAAAAATCTCGATAAAGAATTTTCGAGAACGCAAGGAGGTCAACGTACGTCCGCTTAGCAATATATCTGTTGTTTGAATCACAACCCCCAACGCGCTCATCTTGGAGTCCCGGAAGAAGCTATGTTAATCTCTCGGAGGCAATACCACAGGAAAACCGAATGGACCCCTGCCAGTCTAAAGGCACTGTGTAGTGGCACATCAACTTCTCGTAGCGAACGGTGCATGCTGAATTTGTCACTGGTTCATCGTGACTGTCGCATCATATAGTAAAGAGCGACCCCAGTTGGGCGCGCATAACACAAATGAACAGCGGTACACTTTTCCTTCTAAGCTTGTCACCGGCTATAGACCTATTCCATGTTTGTAAACGCAGAAAGGTGGGCGCTGTCGATATATGTAGGTTAGTTGTAGCGACTTCGCGGTGCGTAGGCTCCGCGCAGCTGTCCCCGCCAAACGCGGGCTACCACCCTCCGTGATCCCCAGACAGAGCAGCAGAGGCAAAAGCTGCCTCCGAGCACGGCGCGTTGGGACGCACCTAGCATGCTTACAAGCGGCGGCCACAACAGAGGTATACTGTCGCAGTTCGCAAAGTACAGGGGCTTTATTGTAACGAACAGAAGGACGATGTCCTCTCAGAGACACCAAAGGTGACGGCCGCTGGACTAAAAAAAAAAATGTTTTTTGTGCAGCGGCAGTGTCAAAGGTAGACTTGGCCAAAAGAAGTACCTTTTCTTCTTTTTTTTTTCGAGACATGGCTCTCATGCGCATTGGTCGTCGTCTTCATTGACGCCAGCGCAAAGCTAGGCAGAAATAGGGACGCGGCATTACCATCCCTCAAGAGAGAGCATCGTTTCGGGTCTCGACGCTCACCATGTAGCAGTCGATGTGTAATTAGCTGCTCGATATCTACATCAATCTGAAAGATACGGTTTCATGCACACCACCAACGCCTCCTAAAAAAAACTATGTCTGGAACGTCGCTCTCTTTCCGATTGGGAGCTTTCTGCCGGCGCAAAATCTCGGAGGCAATGCCTCCTGCCGCTTGTTGCGACCATTCGCCGCGTGGAACCGCTCGCCCCCGTACCGCTCAGTCACGTGACATTACCTCACTGCTCTGTCACGTGACATCACTGCTGCTCAGAGGCCACTGTGAGAGCATTGCTGCGTTCGCAAGGGGTGGCCGCCAAAGGCGTTCGCCTCCGAATTGGAGGGTGAGGGTAAAATCTGAGGGTAAGGCGGTGCGTTCGCAGCTCAGGTTCCAGGCATAATTTTTCTAGGAGGCATTGACACCACGTACACAGTCTCAGACGGACGCTGACGGCGTATTGAGCAAAATGAAACATGAACAACGACCTTGTAGATGACGTCGCTGAGAAATCGCAGTACATCATACGGTCCGAAGTATCGGCGTAGAACTTTCTCCGTCATACCTCGCTTTTGCACTCTAGAATTTCAGGAAACTGAAACCACAAGTATAATTTCAGGAAACTGAAAGTCTACACGTGGGAGTGTCCGGCTGGCACGGAAAACGTCGGTGCATTCACTGGAATCTATTTAATAAAGTTATACTCTTTTGTTCACACGACAGTTTTCACTCGACAGTTGGCGCACAGGCTATCCGAACAGCATTTCATACAATTGAAAGAAGTGTATAACCTGCCATCGTCGCTCACGCACTCCTCACCTGCCTTCATAATAAAAATCTCTTCTAGCCTTTGGTTTTTTTTTTGTCTACTTCTGCCAAGCATGTCGGAATTGTGCTTCACGGTGCGAGCTCGCCACACAGACGTCAGCAAACGTTATTTCCCTCCGCATTTTTCAGATTTCTTTTATGTTCCTTTTTTTTTCAGTCAAGTTCCCGGAAGTCAGTCGTCGTGTCTGTTGCCGAGGCGTTCGCAATTTCTGTGTCATCATGTAACGTGACGTCATATGCACTGCAACAACGTTATACAAGGTGCAACAATGTTACAAAGCAGAAAAACCCAACGAAATCAGATTATTACGGAAAGAGATCACGGTAAGAAATGGACACAATGTGATCTGGAAGGGTGTTCCATTGTGCTATAGGACGATGTAATACTGATGAGTTAAATGCCTGTGTGTGATGATGAATACGCATGAAACTACGTGCGTTGTGAATGCATTGAGATGTGCGCAAAGGGACAAGAAGCGGCTAACAGTGTTACAGTAACAGTTTGTTACTGCAGATATACGTACATATGAATAAACATAAAAGGGCAATGACACGGCATTGACCCAGTCACATGAGTGCAAGGTCTTGATGCTTAAATGATAGTCGGTAGTTACCAGCAGTAAATCTCGCTGCAATATTCTAAACGGCTTCCAACGTTCGGACTATATATGTCATCCTTAGTCATTTTTCGGAGAAGCGTATTACGTACTGCACACTTGCAAGGAACTTAGTGCAATTTTTGTGCTGTGCCTTGATTACGACGAATAATTATGCCAGAATATTTTCTAATCCCCGCAATATCCCAGAGTGTGTATGCGCCACAGTTAGTAGGTAAACAATATCAAGCTTTTTGTAATGGGTTGGAGCTTGGGAGGCCCACTCGTTGCGCTTTGTATTATATAACACATTGTTGTTCGGTCGGTGTTGTAAAACACTGTAATACTCATATAAACAAGACTTTCTTCCCGACATCAAGCCTGCCTAAGGCAACTTTGCGAGGGAGTATACCAAACTTTCGGCCCTATTCCGGAGTGGCTTGGACTTCTGGACATGTGTGTTTGTTTACCAGACTTTTGAAGATTCGTTGTTCTGTATGAAATTTTGTCTTGTGCATTTGTGAACGTGAGCATATATTTGAAACGATTGATTGTATAGCTATATATGACATCATTTTATTCAATTATTTCCAGGCAATGAAGAAAAAAAAAGCAGTGGTGTGGCTCAGTGGCAGAATGCTGTGTGGGCACGCAGGTGACCGGGGTTCAAATCCCATCATGTCCTTGGTGTTATATTTACAATTTTTTTTCCTATTTCATGCGAAAGTGGTTACGGACATCGGCGGCGGTGGACAACTACGGCGCACACGTGAACGGTGTTGTGATCTTATAACAGCTTTCGAAGAAAACGCGCCATGCTGGGCTGCGTGCAGAAGTATAAACCTGGATGTCATGGCCAGTGCAATTTTGCGCTTTTGGGGGCTCATGCCTATTTCGGGCAACCCGGAGAGGATTATGGACCCCGTGCTGGGAGCCATCTGTGAAAAGGTCTGGGCTATTGTAAATTGGCGTGACGCTGCAAAGTACAGGGCTGAGGCAGCGACGTCAGAATTTATGTTCCCCGATTCTGAAATGACCTTAAAGGGTCCATAAGCCACCGCAGTGTTAGCGCTTCAAGTAAATGCGCGAAACGACTTAGAATGCTGGCACGATCAACAATGCCAAACACAGTTGAGCAGAAGCTACTCGCCACGGGCTCCCCACAAATTCCAAAAACTGTCCTTTTACCTGTGCAGGCCTTTTGGCAGCGTTTAGTCCTTCAGTATTCATCGTGACGTCAACATTTTGTCTGCTCATCATTCACAATACCTCTTTGTTCAGCCACCACTTTTTCTCTGCACCGGGAGGAGGAGCAGTCGTTCAGGAAGAAAGACGAGCAGTCGAATGGAAACTAGCGAAGGAAAGAGTAAAGCGAACGAGAACCTCTTCTGTACCATAGAACGCGTGCAACTCCGCTATTATGGCATCATTTATAAAAATTCTCACTGTGACATGGTTGTTCGAGAATGGCGCACAAGTGCAGCACTACCCCTAAATTTCAACCTCAGGGTGGTGTAATGGCCCTTGAGTGAAAGTTCGCCATGACGCCAAGGAAGATTTAGACATATGCCCACGGTGGAGGGAGGGGGGCGTATTCGGAGAAGGAAAGCCTTACACCTTAGTTCAAGGTCGCCCTGTGAGGTACATGAAGGCATATCAGACACAACGATCCAGCCACGCGCATCGCAGCTCTAGGTGCCAAAGCTGCGCGCTCCGCGCTGGCCATTCTCGTAATTACAAAAAACAAGCAAAAACAAATGCAGTTCTATTACTGCGAAACTTGAACAACTGCAAAGCACTTTCACGCAGCGATTCTCGTTCGTACACTTCGCACAGCTCTGTTTGCCAAAGCGTCGATGACATTAATGTTTAAGTTTGTTAATGTTTAAGTCGATGACGTTAAATTTATGTTTTCCCCGGCACGAGTACAATCTTGTTAGGGAGCTGACTAAGGTTGCACGGCGGGCTTGTTGGTTATCCATAGTAGATTCACAAACTCGGTGTGCAACATGCACACTACTTTTTCATGCGCCTTATCGACTTACTGCAGTTGATATACGCGTCGTGTGCAGCGAGTTCTCCCATGCAGGTTGTTTGATGCGCAGCGACTCAAGCACCACCGAAGTGCGGGGGAAGGAGCCATCACGCGATCTGCGAGGTCGTGGCGCCCTTTCTTGCATGGCGCAGCAGCTTAGCGCACGTGTCTGAAGCATTTTTAGCAACTTAATGTTAATTGTAGCTATAAATCATTGGTTATTGCTCATTTTTATATTATTTACACCTTGTTTGTTTATTTTAAGCCGCTATTCCTCACCGCTGGCAATGATTTAGGCCTGTAATAAGCGCTTGACTGTGAGCCTGACCATGCTATGAGGGGTCTGTAGAGTATACATTCTGTGAAACATCTGGGTGCCACGGCTTATAATCCGATGTTTTCTTGTTTTTGGGTATTGCGCCGGGCATTAACAAGGCCGTGAAACATAGTATGCACCAACCCAATTGTTTCATGAGTTCTTCGGTGTCACTGTTCGTTTATTTGTTAACGAGACCGTCCACCGCTCAAATTTTTTTCTGATCGTGGCGCAAATGAGAAGATCACTTATCACAATGATGGCAACGAGCATGCTTTTGTCCCATAAAAAAGCAATTATAACTTTAATTTGATGTTGAAAGCCGACAAACATAATCAACAGCGGTGCGGTGAATGTGCTGGTAGGACAAGAAATTTCGACAGTTCAACTCGTCTGCTTAAAAACAAATATGCATTACTTGAAATTGTATTTTACGCACTTGATGCAGCTTTGGGTTACGCCAGAGACTAATTTTTACTCTCTTTTTCAGACGTGTTGAAAGAGGCGCCCTGGGGCGCTGCCGGTGGTGTTTTCCCTGGCCTGCCTGCATGCACACAGTGGATAAACGTGAGCACGGCATTCGCCACCGCTCTCAAGAAACACTCAAAAAAATGTGTGCGTGCCTTAAATAATCACTGCGGTGTTTGTTTTATTATTAAGCGAAGCTTCATGAAACCTGCAAAAACTTCAAGTTGTTTCCGTTTTAGTCTCTTACCGGCAGTATGAAGCTGTCATCGCTTCCACCGACCAGTGTTGTGGGCATTCATCCCACCGATAGAAGGAGACCGAACGCTACGCAGGTCGAAAAGATCTGTTTTAAAATTTTCTATACACAATCTCCAGAGAAACCACTGCCATGTTGGATACTTCAGGTGGTACGCTTTTTATCGCGACACAAAACAGAAAAAAAACAGTGAAGGACGGTAGACAGTCTATTTAAATACACAAAATACATAGGTTAACAGCTTAATATGGCGGCGCTCTGACACTCAAAACCATTCGTAATACAATCTATACTATAGATGAGCGAGAAGCTGGTTCCCTATAAAGCGATTCACACTTGAAACAGTTGTTTGACTCTCACTTTTTCGACAAAAGCGTGAAACCTATATAGGCAATAATGACGAAGACGATCCCCATGTGGCGGCTGCATTTCCGATGGAGGCGGAAATGTTGTAGGCCCATGTACTCAGATTTGGGTGCACGTTAAAGAACCCCAGGTGGTCAACATTTCCGGAGCCCTCCACTACGGCGTCTCTCATAATCAAATGGTGGTTTTGGGACGTTAAACCCCACAAATCAATCAATCGAAGACGGTCCCCATGAGCAGCACACGTTTCATGATAATCAGGCTAATTAAATGGGCACAATGTTTAAGGGACACAAAAGCCAAATAACAATTTATGTCAGTGTGAAAGCTTAATGAACGACAAAGCCCAAAGAAGCAACATTATCAACAGTAGTGATTTACTTACTAAGAAATTAAGCTAACAATGTGTCACACGATGAACGCCACCAGCAGGACATTAGCGAAATGATCCCGAACACGAGAGAGCGTGCGACTACAATTATTTTTAGTAATCGAGCTAGCTGCAATAAAAAAGAACTTTCCGTGCATCAATACGCCTAATAAAGTGCTGCTTCTCCGTTTCTATTTCATTTACGGAAAAAAAAGTGCCTGGCGTTACTGAATGACGCGAGTGGTTCAATAGTTCAGCTTTCGGCTGGTTTGGCTAAATAGCTGGTATCATGAAACGTAAAGCGGCCCTTAAAAGCTTACTACATTACTAGTGTGCGAAAATATGGAGTGACTACCAATTCTGCCGAACTATTATGCAAATGCACAGTAACTAAAGCAAAAAAGAAGCGTAAACACTAAATATTATGATATTCTATCAAAAGCCGAAAACTCGAGCGTGTTTTTCAAATTTCTTCGTAGTAGAAAAATCCTTTTTATAGTCCAAACATAGATTCATCGGTTTTAACTAACTGAAGAAATCAAATAAATACTAAAAGATATAGCGAATGGTCTAGGAAACATATTCTCATCTCCCCTATCATCTAACAGTAAATGTAAAAAACACAGAGTGGTGATTTCAGTGAGGTATCGATGACTAAGCTGGCCTTATTATGCAAGGACTTCCAAATTCGGCTCCAGATGGTGAAGTAATTACTGCAAAAATGTTAAAAATCCTTTTCAATGGAGGCTCGGGATGTTTTATTGACTATAATTAACCATTCTATAAAATGCTCATGTATTTCCTATAATTGAAAGAATGCTAAAATAATTCCAGTTGTTAACAACAACTGCGCAGAATACACACTGGACATATTAGACCCTGTTGCGCTAACTTCTAATTTGTTCAAATTAGCAGAAAGAATTATTTATGCTCGTCTCATTGAATTATCAGAACACAGAGAAATTCTGAGCCTCTTCCAAGTTCGTTTTAGACATGGATGCTCTATTTGGCATGCCCTTGTAGACTTCGAGAGCCGCATTAAACTATATATAGCGCGCCGCCGCAGACAGCTTGCAGCTCTGGTAACATTTGATATATCAAAAGCCTACGATAGTGTAGAACATAAAATATTATTGGAATCAATTAAAATATCATGGCATTCCTAACTACATGGTGAGGTAATTTAGGAAGTTTTAAATGTAAGGGTGTTTTATTGCTCACTAACAGTCATTCCTCAAATATACATTTATAGTCACGAGGAGTTCCTCAGGGAGAAGTTGCTTCGCCTCTTCTTTTTAATGTAATACTAAGCACCATTACCAGCCATGATGGAGTATACACATATGTATATGCAGGCTACATAGGCCTTTTCCGCTTCAGATACGCAGTATACATTCATTATATGCTCGCTTGAAATCATATATGTGTACCATTGAAAAAATTGTTAAAGGATATATTGCATTTATGTCGTAATGTTGAAAAAAAAGCAGCAATTATTGTTTTCCCTTTGGATAACCCAGTTATTATCCGATTCACTTGAAACCTCCAAAATATACCACAAGAGGACTCAGTAAAATATCTGGGAGTTTTTTAGAATAGCAAGCTCCTTTGGCATTCATACATTGAATACATAGTCAAGAAAGGAGTACTGGCGCTAGGAGTCCATGAAGGCTATGCAACCGTCGATCGGGGAATGCGGGGAGATTCATTAATTATGATATACAAAGTGTACGTATGGCTCATGTCAGAATTTGGATGTGTTTTATATTAGGGTGCTCCAACTTACAAACTTGCGTCCTCTGGTACTCCTGGAAAGAAAGACCCTATGGTTATGCCTTGGATTACCACAATTCGTCGCCAATAATGTCCTGTACTTAGAAGCAAATTTGCTCTCTCTTTTGCGCAGATTTAGAATACTAACAGTACAAATATATTGGAAGTCTATAAGACTAAGTATTATTTTTATGCACCAGCCAGCATCATTTTTTTTTTATCTCATTGACCTCAGTTTCAAGCTCCACAGCTAGGGTACGTACGATCACTCATTGGTCCATTACATGTTAAACTGTGTGAAATACCTTCCATTAGCAATGTAAAGCAGAATCTCCAAATCGTGTTTGATGATATATATCCAAAGCATGCAAAAAATGTGTCGGCACATTTATTAAATGGCCTTCTGCAACACCATTTAGAAGCGATAAATATAATGAATATCATAGCTACAGATGCCTCGCAATTTGAAGAGAAATCAGGCATTGGCATTTTCGCTGAAACCTTCAACTAGTCCTTCTCACTAAGACTACCTGATTTCTTGTCAGTACTTTCGGCAGAATTTATGGTGGTGATTATGGCATTAGGAAAGCTCAGCCCAGCAGCCTCAAGTGTGGCCATAGTTGCCGATTCGTTATATCTTTGTGCTCACCTCCAATATTGACTCGTATTTATCACGCACGTTTCATTTTCTGGTCCCAACTCATCTAACTTTAATCTTATCGATCTCGGTTCCGGGGCACAAGGAAATAAAAATGAATGAAATGGCGGACGCTCTAGCGAGAGCCGTTCTCAGTGGTCCGGTACTTTCAATTATTTCCACATCAGCACTCGAGATACGTGGCAGATTTCGAAGGCATGTCATAATTGAAAGCTCTCGTAAAACATTAATCACTATTCTAAGCGAATATCGACACATTTTTTTTTCTTTTGGCGTAGGACGTTCTGGTCACACGCTAAGAAGAAATTATTTTTACCAAACTGCACTGTTGTGTTTCAAAACTAAATTACTACATGCATAGAGCTGGTCTCACTCCTTCTCTATTTTGCTCATTCTGTAACAAGGACGAAACAATCGAGCATTCTTTTTTATGGTGCTGTCGCTTCAAGTCACTGGCGAAAACGTTCTTAGAGCAGTTTTTAACCAAAATTGAATTTGACTTTATTATTTCTAATATTCTCTCTTTGGGAGCCTCCTCGTTAGGTCGTTGTCGTCGGGATATCTGTTCTCCTGTGGAAATATTCTTAATTGGATCAAGGTGGTTTTGATTGCAAATCTCTCAATTAGTAAAATTCGATTTCTTCTAATGATTTTAAAATTCATTAAATTTAAAAGTAATATGTGATCCACTATCTAATTAATCGATTCTTGGCCAATCCCCCAGAGTAGGCGTGAGCCATGCTTTTAGGCCATCATCATCATCATTATGTAATACGCAGTGTTTGATAGAAAGTACATCAAACTCTGAACGCGTGTTGCGTTCTTCTTGAGCAAACAAAAAGTTTACATGGTCGTTCTTACATTCCCCAATATATCCACTGAACACTGTAAAACTCACAGTGCGAATGGGTGACTATAAGTAACCAAAACGCGCCTGTAACCAGGCCGTGGTCGTCGCAGAACAGGCGACGTTCAGTCTAGACATGGTCTATACGAATGGCAACTGCCTTTACCTTGCCTCTGCGGCTCGACAGGAGGTTGTTATACTTGAAGACAAACTGGTGAAGCCTCGTAAAATTGGTGAAGCCCTGATGCGCAATCAGTAAAAAAAATATCTTATTGCATATTGGAAGCATGCTTGGTTGTGCACAGTAAACTAAAAAAAAAATACTAAAAGCTATCACTGCGTCAGAGCTACTTGACATCTGGAGCTTAACATTTGATTCCATTTATTGTTTTCCATTTATATACATGTGCAACATTGTGGCAAATTATTCCCATAAACATGCAGTCATAAACATCGGCAATAAGAAACTTGCTCAGCAAAGTAAGCAAAATCGAAATGTCATTATGAATATAATAAAACATGCTTTGTATACCTCCGATTCCCCGTTATATGCGGAGCCGTCTTTGACTTGTGAAAAGCACTTCGCCCCGACGAGGACTACGCCATCTACGCTTAACAGAGATTGACGATTAACGATGTCTTCGCCGGTCAAGGCGGGCTGTCGCAATGATGCGTTTTCGAAGACTAGTCCATTCAAGGGTGCGATGAGAGGCCGTTGCTCTGAACGGCCACTGTACTTGTCCTTTTCTGTCTTTTCCTGCTATTACTCAACTTACTCTCTTCACAAGAATACGCATGGGGAGGGTAAGGGACTTCTATATGGGATGTACACGACCTGCTCATAGTCATATCACAGAAGAAAGCTAATGCCTGTGCCCCCCCCCCCCCCTTCCTCCAGTTGGGTCAGCGGGACCCCACCCCCGAAAAAAAAAAACAAAAAAAATCTAATTCTGGCTATGCCCCTGCCTACCTATAATCATCCATTCCCCTTTCCTCCCCGAAATACCATAGGCCGCTGTTGTGAGATCTAAAGCAGCAGCTGTGACAGTGGCGTAGCCAAGGGGAGGAGGGTTCAACCCCTTTCCCCCGAAATTTTCCGCACCCCCCAACTCCGCCAATCACCCACCTTTCTTTTTTTTTTCATTGCTTCACGCTGACTTGATTTAGCAAAAAATGGTGCTACTGTTACGTGATTTAAGCTGAATGAAACAGGGCATAGTGGGTCATACCCAAGAAAGGTGCCTCAGACTGAGAGTGAAGAAGCGGACGTTGTCGTCCCTCCATTAAACTTTTACTTGCACAGAGCTGGTCTGGCGATATCCCCCCTGTGTCCATTCTGTGAAGAAACGGAAACAATAGAGCATTACTTTATAACATGTAAAAACTATTCATTAATTAGGAAAAGACTTTTAATTGTTCCGTTTCAAGCAGTAGGTTTAAATTTAACTGCAGATAATGTTCTAAGTTTCGGTGCCTTTAGCTTGGGACATTGCCACAGGAGCGTATTCGATGCTGTATGCAATTTCATTCGAGAATCAAAGCGCATGTCATAATAATGCCTGCTTAAATATATTTCTGAAGACACTTGTCTAATTTTGAATGAAATTTGCATATTCATTTGATTGTGACCGGGTGAGATAAGCTCGATTGTCTGATCTACTCAAAATTTCTGTCTTCCACTGTAGTATTACCTCACCTTTTCTCTTCTTGATTCAATCTTCAATTATTTGTTTAGTTTAATATTCCTTTTTAGTTAATTATTATTTTCTATTACATCATTAGTTTTTTCATTAAGGATAAACCTTTTAATATATCTCATATAGGATACTTCTAGATTTCATGGCCAATCCCCCATAGTGGGTATGTGCCAGTGCGAAGGGGCAACAACAACAACAACGGCCAGCTGCGCTGAGGCTGTAGACTGACTACTGTTATTTTCCACGTAACATTTTGGTGGAGGTGCTGGGTACTCGCCATTTTATCTTCTGTTTGGACGCGAACCAACATTGCCGTTGGATACCTTCCTACCAGCCGCTGCGCAGTCTACTTCTGAATATGCACGCGACGCTATCACCCGAGCTGACCATGCATGCTCGTCAGCTTGCCCGCAGCAGATTAATGGCGTCCCAAGACTCACAGAAGCATCGTTACGACGAGCGGCATCGCGACGAACACTTTCCAACAGGTTCCCTCGTTCTTCTTTGGTCCCCTACGCGACATGCAGGCCTTTCAGAAAAACTTCTCTCTCGTTTCACAGGCCCATACCGCGTGCTTAGACAAGTGACCGACACTACATATGAAATTGTCCCTGATAATCCATCAACTTCTTCTGCTCTGCTGTCAAGGGATATCGTCCACGTATCAAGGCTCAAGCGTTTCTACACTGCTCCTGCTGTGGCCCCGTAAACTCGCCGGGTCGGCGCTTTTGCCGCCGGGGGTCGTGTTACGTGATTTAAGCTGAATGAAACAGGGCATAGTGGGTCATACCCAAGAAAGGTGCCTGAGACTGAGTGTGAAGAAGTGGACGTTGTCGGTCAGCTGCGCTGAGGCTGTAGACTGACTACTGTCACGAATATAATTCCTGGACGCTTTTACAGTGAATAAATAATGTCTGCACACGAAAAAAACGTGTCGTGGTGTTTGTGCAGGCTTTAACACTCTGTGAGATTTTGGGCAGGAATCTGGGCTGCGAACGTTTCCAGTCGGCTCGGCGACGGGAATTATGCTGCAGCAATGGTCATACTTGTACCCGCCGTAACAGATCTCACTGGTGCCGATCCCTACGGCATTTTTCACTATAGGCAGAGATTCGTTTTAACGGCAAAAGCCATGCACAGTTCCAAGATGATAGGTCACGTTCAAGCATATCACATTGTGACTCTGCGAACGTGTGCTAAGGTATACTCAAGTCAGAGACTAACATTTCTGTTGAACCTTCGCACGTTCTGCTAACATCTAAACAGACACAAACACACACACACACACACACGCACAAACACACACGCACACATCATTCACACCTACGAGCTCACGCACGCATACGCGCGACAGAATATTCGGCTCATCCAACGAACTTCTTTTGTATGCGAGTGTACAATATATTGATACATATTTTCACTATGCCTTAACTGCTAAAGACACTCTGATGTGTTGTCTAGTGAGAAGAGGCAACACAGGCAAACGTGCAGGCCAGTCACAACCTTAAAAAAGATCGACTAATATACCCATCATGTAACTCAAGCTGATCAATAAAAAGATGATGGTAATAAATCTAAAACCGCACCATGAGAAATGTAATGTGGGCAGTTGTAGTGATCAAGAGCTTTATTGTTCAGTAGCATGGCAAACAGCGCAAAAATAAGGAACATAAATCTGAAAAAATAAGCGATGAATGAAAAAGTTTACATTGATTTGCTTCACCTGTTCGTCCCTTTACATTAACGTAACTGGAGGGAACACTGAGTGATTTCTGCAAGTAGCGACATAACTCTCGACAATAAATGCGCAGAATGAAGAACCATGGGTGGACGTGGACATGTTATCATGGAAGGGCAAGAACAATGTGCATAGTACAATAATTTTTAGACGATATGAGATAAACTCTGTGCATGCGATGTTTCGCGCGGAAAACAGACGCATGACACAGCGGAATAGTCTTGATTATCCTTTTCAATTGACACGAAGATCATCCTGCGTATTACATGTCATATTCTATGCCACATAGGCTACCCTAAATTTACGAGAATTACTATATGGAAACTGGGGTTGTTGCATTGCTGTTCACACCTCTCGTATTCGCGAACCACGTCTGCAAGTAAAGTAGCCGCTGAAAAGCAAGGAGTATAGTCAATGGGAGAGAACTGAGTTATTCTGCCATGGTGTGAAAGTTACTTTAAGCAATATATCCTAATCAGTTGAACTTGCGCCGTTAGTGCTGGAGAAAAGTAGCGCATAATAATTTTACCCAAACAGTCTTTTTTTTTTTTACTACCTGCTACGATGACCCTAGTGGTTATGGTGCTCATTGATGACCCGTAGGTCGCGTAATCGAATTCCTGTCGTGTTGTCAATGTAGGCGAAAATGCTCGATGCCCGTGCACTTTCACTTAGGCGCACGTTAAAGATCCAAAGGGGTAAACTTTCCGGAGTGCCCCACTACGGCGTCTCTCATAATATATTGTGGTTCTCGTAACCTTCTCTCATAATCACCTTGTCGCCCACAGAAGATCAGAGTTTCTATAATGGAGGTCAGTTTTTTTCTGTATAACTCATTTCGGGCTTGCACTAATGACTCCACCTTTTCAGCGATTGACTCACCTTTTAGTGCTTCTAGAAAATTTGTCGCGTATAGAGCAGCGGTCTTCTGGCCGTCACACTCATTGTCGCTTCTGGAATTTTCGAGTGCGTTCTTTTGACGTGTGAACGAAGAGGATACCAAGCTTGTACCAATAACTTGCTGAGTTTCCTTGCCTGCACTTTCTTTTCCAAAAAGCAAATATGTAGTGCTCCCTCCTCATGTATGGAATACACCAGCAGCCAGGGAAAGATTTCCTGCTGGTGAGGTTGGAACTTCAGTTTGCGCTTACCAACTGAGGGAAAGCTGTAGTTAGCGCTTGGTTTCCATGTCTTCATCAACAAAACTTGTCTGGACTCGTCCTGCTGCAACTCCTGGAGTCTTGGTCCTTTAAACACGTATCAATGTCGTCAGGAATCGCGTTTTCCGTGCATGCATCACGCTCTGATCGGTTTTCAGAAGGTTTTTCAGCACAGTAGTCGTATTCAAGCAGTGCAGAATTACAGCTGGGAACCGTTTCTTCATCTACTGTAGCTTTTTCGCCTGTTGTCGAGTGTGCACTTGCAGTTTTGCCTTTCGGGAATTAATCATCAAGCGTTACCTTACGGCGTTTCGGCGTGGCTAGAATGTACTCTATCGCGGCTGTCAAGTCTCATAGAAGGGTGCTGATAGACACAGAACACGAACTATACCCAGCAATGCGTTTAGAGAGCGTATTTTGAAGGGGTGACTTCGCATTGCTAGGCAACCACGCGCTCAGCAAAGTTCTGGCAGTGACACTGAATGCGAGGAAGAAGAACTTCACCGATGATACTTCTCGGTCGTTAAAGTTCCACCTTAAACACTATAGTGCTCGTTTCTCCCCCGGAGGACAGATTCGCAGGTATACATTTCCTCTGCATCCTTTCAGGTGCCGGTATAAGGTCACGCTCACCCAGTAACGCGGCGCGCGAAACGCCTCGCATTTGTGATTGCACCCCTACGGAAGGCTGGTAATTTATGTTGCGCTGTGATCCCACACCAAAAAAGGCGAATGAACGCGAAGAAGTTGGTGCCACAGTGAAGTTCCAGTGACTCGGATCAGAATTTCCGCAAACAGACAGCCTCCAGGCATGGATGGTGCACAGTACAGCGTAAGTAAACTCATGTTGCATACGCTGGCAGCTCTCGTCGGAGTTGACGTGTTCTGAGAAATTTATAATGATGCACTATGCTCGGAACAAAACTGGGGTTCGTTCCTTCATCACTAGTGAACTAATCACTTGAGATTTTGTGTGATACGACTCATACGAGGTCGCTCCTGTTGGTGCCGGCGTAAGTGCTGCAAACATGAACGCACAATCTAGTTAGATCATAGCATATCGTATAGCATATCGCATGGTATATCGACGCTGCGTGCTCAAATATTCTGTACGTTACTCAATCTGTTGACGTAAAGAGAAAGAACGACCGCACACTTGCAAAAAACAGACGCCACCTTGCCGCAATGCTATCGTTTCAGAGACAAAAGTCACGAAAGCTACGAAAAAAAAAAAAGAGAGAACATTATGCGTTTTTGCGCGTATTTAAGTTTTCTAACGTATATATACGCAGCGAACAAGCTATTTCCATGTGAGTAGGTATATTCACCTTTTCATACACGCCTCCCTGGGCGCCGCCATAGCCCTCCTTGGGCTGTGCAAATTGGCGCGTCCCCTCGAAAATGCACTGGAAACGCTGCGCCCTTAGCCTTTGTACTTCCGCGCACAGCCCATCATGGCGGTGTTTTTTTTCCTTCCCGTGAAAAGGTGTATAGTTTGGTCTCAGGTGCATTTTTCGTTGAGACAAAGTGAACATTTTTCAGAAATGATTACCTTGCCCTCGCAGATTGCCCGAAAAAACCTCTGGGATTGGAGTACGTCATTAATATAAAACGTCACAGTGCAACTGTAATGTCAACAATGGTTGCGAGGAGGTCTGCCTGAAAAATAACGCGTTCGAAATCGTGTTGCCAACATGCAGCATAATTTACAAAAAAAAAAAAAAAACTTATGGCCTATCGCAAGCATGTGTGGATGCGTGCAGTTAACTAAAAAAAAAAATGTTGACTGAGAGCTATCATTGCGTCAAGGCAGCTTGACATACGGAGCTGAACATAAAAATCATTCACATAGACATGGAGTCACTCTCATTCCACGTTGTAAGCGGAGCCGTCCTTAACTTGTGGAACGCACTTCAGCACTGACGAGGACTACACCATCTGCGCTTAACAGAAATGAACGATTAACGATGTCTTCTCCGTTAGGGAGGGTCGTCGCAATGATGCGTGTGTTTTCGAAGACTAGTCCATTCAGTGGTGCGACGAGAGGACGTTGCCTCAAACGACCTCTGTACGGCTTGTTTCTGTGTTTTTTACTGGTATTACTTTACTGTTGCTTACTCTCCTCGCAAGCATATTCACATTTTCATAAACGCCTCCCTGGGCGCCGCCATAGCGCTCCTTGGGCTGTGCAAATTGGCGCGTCCCCTCGAAAATGCAGTGGCAACGCTGCACCCTTAACCTTTGTACTCCCGCGCACAGCCCATCATGGTGGTGTTTTTTCCCTTCCTGTGAAAAGGTGTATACGCACAGGGGGATCTCACGATTTTTATGTACGTGTACACAATCTAGTCAAACTATCACTGATAATCACGCAGGAAGGAAAGCTGATGTCTTTGCCCCCCCCCCCCCTCGTCGAATTAGTCTGAACACCACCTCCCCTAGAAAAAAGTTCTGGCTACACCCTTGAGCGGAAGGATTTAGATTCTCTCATTCGGCCCGACTTTCTGCATAATCCAATTCATCTTTTGTCCAGAGATATCTGCCGCCACAAAGGAGGTAAATATGAAGGCAGTGAGCAAATAGCGCATTTCTGTTACTTTTGAAGTTTTTTTGGGCAACACCAGTGGATGATTACAGTGGGTACCAATACCATGGGTATCCTCTTGGGGGATGATAATGTAAACATTTTCACAGCGTTATGTTGGCATGAGTCTTAAAAACGAGAAAATGTTGGTGATGACAAAAAAGAATTTTTCAAGCAGTAGACAATTCTTATTTTTGTGTGTGTTGATTTTTTTTTAATATTGTTCGTGTCCTTGCGTCAGTAATGAAGTCGCTTTCGATGTTACCGCCAAATGCTGCAAGTGGTCGTTATAGTCACATTCGCTAACGATGCATGCGCCACACATCGGCCAGCGTGAGCCACGTTTTGCGGTAGCCATTTTGCGTGTATTGTGACGCCGGTCGCCGTGTGCGTAGGTCTCGTCGTCGCAGCGTCGATTCATTTCTCGCCTACTTGCCGTCGTGCAGTGCCGTCCCGTCTGCGTTTTGCGACGCGATAAAAGGTCGTTACTTCGCCAAGCGCGTAGGACGTACCGGATCCACTGAAGCTGACCATGAGTGACCGTGAGGTGAGTGAGCGATCTCATGTCTAGTCTCGGCGTGGCCACCCCCTGCTAGATGCGTGCGAAGTAAACTTCGGGCGTCATTGCGTTGTTCCCATTTTCAGGCGTGCGCCAAGCTGTTGCGCGACGTTATTACGTTAGCGCGGGGCGTGGATGTGCTTATTGCTGCTCATCGTGCGCGTCCTTGTGTCTTGCTGGGTGTCGCCGTCAATATGGCGCGGACAAAGCGTTTCAGATCACCACGCCAGGTTCTGCCGTCGTTCGAGGCTTGTGTGCCGGTTTCGTTATGGTATTGGCTTTGGGGTGGTGCGTTCATTATGGGTTTTCTTCCCTCTAAACCGCATTGTCCATATCGTTAGTTCTACTCGTTACTTTGTCGTCGAAGTGATATTTTTTATTTCATGCGTCTTCAATCAATTGTTTGCACGCCCTACCCTAGTCGTGTGCCCGGTGTGCAAACGAAGGCTTGCGCGTTCGATCGCTGGCTGTGCTGGCTTTTGCAACGGAGGTGGTGTTGCGGGTTAGCGCGGTTTCTGCGGGCATTGCTGCGGGAGACCGTCGATTTGCGTCGCGAGCTCGCGCGCGCTGTTCTGTTCCCGAGCGGCCATTTTGCCGAGCTGGCTGCACGCGACACCTAGGGTATCTTTTCTGGCCTATTATCTGTCCAGACTGCCGCCTTTCTTTCTGAAGGTCGCGTCGCCGTTGCGCTTCTCCGAGACGTTGGTCGCGATAGGCTGCGTGTCTCACGGAACAGCTGAGAGACCGGGAAGTTAAAAAAAAAAAATCTATGTCGACCACACCGTCGTGAAAGAGCTCGTTTTTTTCCTCATAATTGTATATGCGTTCGGAGTGAAAAGAGCTGCGGAACTGCGTAGGTATAGTAGCCGTAGCTTTTAGGAGTATAAAAATGCTTTTGCCATCTAGCCTGTGCCTTGGCTGCAAAAAAAGACTACAGCTTAGTGATTTTAGCGCCAATTCTATTCCGCTGTTGATGGCGTCCACTACTTAGTTACCTTCCCTGTGCTTTATAGCTGTGGTCTTTGCAAGCTGCTTTATATGTGGGTGCAGAACTGTTCTGCCAATTTTCAATCTCGGATGAAATCACGCGCAGAGTAATTAAAGCATAGCAGGTATGCGCCATTTAAGATGGTGTTGCTTATAGTTCGCCTGACCATTTGCATACAGGTGTCGTTGGCAGTGTTGCATAAAATGCGATTGGCTCGATGCGATTTTGGTAGACTTTTTGACGCTGAAATGAGGCTGCTTAGTTCACGTAAATCAGGTTCATCACGAAAATAAAACGCTTTGTTGTAACAGACTATGGAAATATAGAAAATTTCAAGCTCGCCATAAATTTGATGCAGTTTAGACTATTGTTGGAAGTTTTCTCGAACTCGTTGCCTAAGCCTACCTTGTGCTGGGGTTTTTTTAAGCTCACTTACGTCAAGTCCTTCATCGTTTGTGCGACATTTTGCACTCGTTCTTCAGTGAGTACATCAATGCACTGTGGCCGTCACCTGTTTTCTTGAGCATTGTCATTCAAGATGCACTTAAAAGCACTCTTAGACCACAAAATCAATTGAAATGTTCCTTGGCCAACTGAGTGGGCTTGCTGAACACATCTGCACGTAATGTAGAACGCAAAGGGTACCGCTGTGCACACATTGGTAGAGCAAGCATGGGGGCTACAGTTTGTTGTCGAAAAATGGCCAGTCCTCTTAGCACTAACAAGTGCACAGGCAAAAGGGTATGCTGTCATGTTGCATTTACTGATAATTCATCTTTATATAACTGACACCCTATTGTCGATTCAACTGTTACTCCTTTCAAATTTACTTAAATTCACACTTGGTTCATATTCATATTTTTTGAAATTTTATTCGCTTTATTCACTTTATATTTCTACCTACATGCACACACATGCTACACTAAGCGTTCGTGCTCCTTAAGGGGACACTAAAGGAAAAGAACAACTTATGTCAGAGTGAGAGCTTAATGTATTACAAGGTCCAAAACTGCAATACTTAGAGAAATTAAGCTAAATGCAGCACATGAAGGGCTCAACGAATGATAGTTTTGAAATAATCCCAATGACGTCAGAGCATCCGACTACAAATAATCAAGCTAGCTGCAATAAAAAAAGGATCTTCCATGCATGAAGAAAGGTTTTAAAAGGCTGTTTGATTTAGTGCAAAAAAGTACAGCCTGGTCTTGCTATGGGGAATGGTGCAAGTGGTTCAAAATTCCGTTTTAGGCTGGATGGGTGGTGCCATTTAGCAGGGCTAAATTGAAAACTCAAAGCATGTTGTGCACCATCTTAGAGGCTATGGCAAAAAATTGTTCAGTGGCTGTTGTCGCTGCTGTGGCTGGCGCCCGCTACTTTCACTCTGCTACTACTAGTGTTGACGGCCGTGCAGTAAAGGCAGGCAACATTGAGTACAGTGATGTGACATGGACTGCTTTCAGGCGGTGGATTAGAATGGTGCTAATGTTATGCAGACCACTGAAATGCAATTTTATTTCAAAATAAGCACTTTTTTGGCACACAAGGATCACTACGAGGTTTCTGGACTGCCATTTCAGTAATCAACATAGACTTGACATGTGCCTTCTAGAAAATTTCAATTCTTATCCAGGTATGCGGGTATCCGCCACACGACTGTTGATTTATTTGCATTATGTCATTGCTAGAACTACGGAGAGTTGCGCTCGTAACTGCACCAGCAACATGTGCAGGAAACTACCACATCTGAGCATGTGGGCCATCGAAAATGCCCGAAGCAGTTTTGTGCGAGGGCATTAAAACGACGAAAAAAAAAAGCGGACTCTTCCTGGTATATAACATGAACCGAGAATGTTTGCTGTATGAAAGGTGCCGATTGGCGTGATTGCACTTTTTTTTTATGGCGCTATACAGTTAGCAGCGCCCCTCATGCTCAAAGGAGTTGTCGTGGTTGCCGCATTAAACAGAAATGGAAACTGCAAAGGCAGGCATAAAGCGCCGGGCATGCTCGCATGTGGCCCTTAACGAACTCTAATCTCGCTCGTGCAGTTTCCAGTGAGATGCTCTATTGTTCTAGACACGCGAGTTGACCACACTCCTGTTATTACCATAAGGTGCTGGATATGCTTTTCATCTGAGCCCTACAAATCTTTCACCATGAATAAGCAGGCAAAGTGATAACAAGGAGCACTTGTGACAAAACTCTGGGATGCATGCATTGAAGGGTACCTCAGGTCAGGAGCAATGCACGCTCTTGATTTTTCTGGGCAGTGTTGTGGAGCATACCCATGCTCACTATTACAGAAACAAGAAGTTTTAATATGTGATACATGTAATGACTGGTTATTATTGCACAAATACCAACGCAGAAACCTTTTAAGGGTTGTAACATTGGCCGTAGTGGTCTGGACTGAGGACTTGAGCAGCCTTTATATGGTGATTCCTTTTGGTACAGTGATTGGCACCCTTGAAAGTGACCCCCCTTCCTTCCACCAACTTTCCTCAAGCCTCTGTGCTGCAAGTCAATACAAGTTATGATGATGTCATAGCCATTTTTATTTTGCCATGTTTGTGCCAGCAGACAACCTCGGCAGCTGCTCGCAAGTCTGGCACTGGCGCGTGTATAAAGTTACATGTATGGCGACACTGGTGTTCTGTTTCTTGTTAAAAAGTACTCAATGCAGACAGTGCTGAAGTGTGCCACAGTTGTGTGTGCTGACGTGGTCGAGCGTCACACTTGCCAAGTCATGGATCCTCTGGACAGCTTGTAGCTTTTGGAGTGATCTTGGAACAAAAACGCCCAGCCAAGGTTTTGTTGGTGCTTTTTAATACACAAGAGTGACAAGCGCTCAGGACCTGGTGGTTCCCACGAACATCCAATTTAGCGAAATTCATTTCCATTGCTGCTGGGCTTTCATTAGACATGTGTTTTCGTAGTTGGGAGAAATTTTGTTTGATTGACAACAGATAATTGCAATGTTTCAGTTTGGGTATGGCAAATGTGAATAAGACATCAACTGAACAATTGGCCTACCTAAACTAAACTGGTTCATTAAATACGAATTATGATAAGGGGAGATGCTACTCGAAGACCCCTTTTTTCTATTCACCCTAGAGCAACGAAACTTGAGGTGTTTATGGATCTTTATCCTGATTTCAGATATATTAGTTGCAAGTTGCATACTTTTAGCTGAGCAACATGACAAAGGAAAAGCCCTAACCCTTTTGCCGCCCTCTTTTCATCCCTAAGCTTCCATAATATTTTACAATTCATAGTTCAAATAAAGTATTTAGATAAAGTTCAGGTAAAGTATATAAAATGTAGAATGCAAATAACTAATTGGGAAGCACATAAAAGACATGAAATAGCGTGAAAAATAAGACCTAAAACGTCCATATTTCACCTACCCTGGTAAAGGTTTACATAGTGTTTTTATTATACAATGAAATATTGAGATTTAAACTAGATAATTGTATTTGTGATACTTTGGAAACACTTTGGGCGAAATTTCATGCACATCCGAGCACTAGAAGTGCCCGAAAAAGAAGGGTACATTGAAACAAATGGCAAAGTTAGTGTTTTGAGAAAAACAAGTTTTAAAGTTGTAGTTGATTTTTTCATAAATGAAAGATATTAAATCTGATGAAATCTGCACACCAAAAAGAACAATGCTTTTGGTAGTGGCCACTGCCTCTAAAATACGCCAGCACCATGAGTTTGTCCCTCTCGGCTTTTCGAGTAGACTCCTCACAGACATTTCGCTCACAGACAGGGCCATGCTTGCCAAACTTCTGCTCCATCTGGCAGAGCCTTGTGCCAACTGCAAGGACTGCGAAATCGAAACTAAGTCCAGTGTCATGCCATTTTGCGGCCATGCTTGTGCCACATACCATCGTGCATAATGGCATTGTCATCCCCGCTAAGTTTCCTCACTGCGAGCTCTTTCGACTTCGCAAGATTAGCGCTGGCGTCATCCATTGCTGCATCACGAACTTTCTGGCTGTGAATGACTTTCATGGGTGTGAATGACTTTTGATGCATTGGCTTTTGCATGCCAACAACTGCCGCAAATCGGACCAGCTGCTCATAGCCTATTCATTCAGAGTGTGCCGCACAACGGCTTTCACTTGGGAGCAATGGCTTTTTTTTATTCATAATGGAGGATAATCACTCTATAAAAGCATTGTTCAGCTGCGCTGCTCGACAAGGCATGGACCCCAGAAATAGGCTTCACAGCACATACAGGCGAGCAGCGGCCAATGGCAGACCTACCACGTGATAAGCCAGTCGCGGCGCTCAAAAAACTAGCACAAGTGTGCTTCTTTTTATTATTTCTTGCACTGCATCGGCGAGGGAAACTGTTATTAGAATAGTGAGGCTCGACTTTTCGGCTCATGCGATCAACAGTGGCGAGCGGCGGCGCATTTTCGGCAGGCAAGGTGCTCGAAGACTGCACTCGGCTTGTATTTTTTTTAAATAACAGTAGAGGTACAAATCTTGTCAAAACAGGCAAAAATAGAAAACCTAATTGTGAAAAAATACAAGTTTTTCAACCTGCATCCCCTCTTAAAGCAAGTATTATTTGCATGTCACATAACGGTATAATGTCTTTTGCCTTTTGCTAAATTGAAGCTAAAGAGTGCCACATCAAACATGACTGGCTTATGAATATACTGTATAAGCTGGTGGACCTCAAGATGCAAATCACAGCAGCGCAAGAAGTGCTACATTGAAATGTTTACTGCTGATCACCTGTGGCATTTTCTTATGTAATGTAAAATATATTCAGAACACCTGACAAGATAGTTTTTATAAATGTAATTAGTTGTGTAAACAAATTGTTCTGTAGCTTGTTGTCTGGGAGAGAAACTTTATTGCTTTGCCTATCGCACAGCTCATCCTTTCAAATTAGTTTGCACAGCACAGTGTGATGGCAGTATTATTAGCATTTTAAAAACCAAATTTCTACTTGGCACTCTTCTCTCCATTCTTGAAACACCCTCAAAACTACCGTGCAATTTTCAACTTTTAGTTTTACAAACTCGGATTCGTAATGCTGGTGCTGTGTGTTTTACATGGCTCTGGGTGCATGGGCAGGGTGGGTGGCAAGAGGCTTGGATTGGAAGTGATTTTGCAGAACGGATTTTTATGTGAGAAAAGGCATTCTAGAAACTGTAAGATAACTTGCGATGCCTGTGGCTGTTCTAGCTTGTGACTTTGTATGGTAGTCCAAAAAAAAAAAAAATTTGTCGGCACAGGGCTGAAACTTCTTGAACATTGGCTACACTTGTGATGCGTGTTAGATGCCCTTTGCCCAGTTGAGCAGCTGTGACGAGAACTGCATGTGGCAGATCCAGAGTGCACGACTTATGAGGTCTGGATCCGAAAAAAAAAGTCACACTGTCCTAGCACAGTGAATTAAAGTGTGTAGAGAGAAAAGTGTGATGGCAGTCGGCTTTTTACTGTCATTTTTTGAGTGACCTTTGTAAAGGACATGCAGGAGCCAGTGTCGTTCTGAAAGACATTTTCCCGTGCAACGGGCTTATACACGTTGCGCAGGTGCAATATGCGCAGCTGTGCGTAATGTCATAATGGCAAATATTGACTTGCAAGAAAGTGGGATTCATGGTGGAAGTGCGGAATGGAGATTCATTATACATTATGGCTCACTGTAAAACAGTGATCAAGTGAGCCTCTCCCCTTTTTTAAAGAAAGTTGAAGGGACTGAGGAAGGGCTCCTCTCCTCTTCCACCATTTGTTGTCAACTTGTTCTCGCTGCAAAATCCTGCAGCAGCAGTCCATCGGAGCCCAAGTTATGAGTTTTTAAATATGTGCTCTGCACTTTTAATTCGTGTCTCAGGGTAGCATTCTCAGTTGTCGCAAATAGTCGGAATGTTTGAAGAAAATCTTCTCCCCTTGTGATCACACGCGAAATTTCACTTGCTTGCCTCAGG
This sequence comes from Rhipicephalus microplus, assembly GCF_013339725.1. NCBI lineage: Eukaryota > Metazoa > Arthropoda > Arachnida > Ixodida > Ixodidae > Rhipicephalus > Rhipicephalus microplus. The sequence goes on along the minus strand of NC_051173.1, from coordinate 63,433,903 downwards.
TTCAATAAAAAACATTAAGTGCACGCATATACACTAAAGTATTTTATTAAAACAGGTATGCACTCATTGTGTCGACTTTGTGCTGCTGTCGATCTAGAATTTTGGTCAGCGGCCGAGCAAGCGGCCCCTCCATTCCAAATCATGTCTGATCATCTTACGATAGCAAGGAATGCGCAGCTAAGGAGGAGCAGCTGAGGTATGAATTTTAATCAGTGTTGACTGAAGCAAACTGGAGGTTCATTGTGCAATCTGGTGAGTGCTGTGAATGCCTGAACAATTGATTTTATGCCCAGTAGTTATGGCTTGCATTGATGGGCTTTATGCTGTGAAAGTTAGTTAAATTAGGTGGTGGCTGTCCTTTCAGGGAACTTACTGTATCCATTACGCAGTTAATTCAAATATAGCTGAATCAGGCCATTGTGTCACTGTTCACATACAAAGGAATTGGATACGCCACACATATCGTCGCAATGCCCGACTTGCCATTTTTGCCATTCTTGATAATGAAGTTTAATCAATCTTAATTTTCCTACAGGAAATATTTACTTGCAAACAGGCACTGCGTTCTTGGGAAGCCTAGTGAGCTTTGGAGGACACTTCGTTTACTTGGTGATCCAATATTTGCACAAGGAAAACTTGCATGGCTACCCATGTATATATATTTATATATGCAAGAGCATCAAGATGTGTGTATGTGATGCACTCACTCTGTGTGCACGCGAGGTGCTTCTGGAAAAAGTTGCTCACATATGCTGCACTCGCACCGGGATGCATACCTTTCGACTGTGCTTCGTATTCAATGCATTGCTTTGTCCTGGGCAGCTGCAGTTACACTGCTCCATCCCATTTGTTGTCCTTTAATCGGGCCGTCTGTGCGTGCAGGGCACCCCTGAAGAGGAAGCCGGGGAAGACTACATCCAGGACAATGCAGCGGGAGAGGAGGAAGAGGAGGAGGCTGCTCCCTCGAGGGACGATGAGGATGACGACGGGGGCCGCAAGAGCCACGACGAAGGAACACCGGAAGATGACTCTCACGAGGGTCGCCGCAGGCAGCGTTCTCGCTCCCGGTAAGCATGCTACTCCTAGATTGTGGTCAGTCTAGGGGCTGTCCGCCCCTCTCTTTGGGCTGAGATGAACAGAAGGTCACTGGTTTGATCAGGTCTTGGCAGCCATGTTTTAGCGATGCGAATTGTTAAAGGCTCGTATACTATGCGATGTCTGTGCACCTTAAGAGCGCCAGATGGCCAAAGCTTATAGAGATGCTCCTAGCAATTGTCTTTTATATTAGATGTCTCCTATAAGCATGGTACCTTGTATGCATTTTCTTATCAATCTGTATTTGACTTTAGGCACACTGGTGTCTCTTATACCCATTTGTCTCTGATATCAGTGTCTCTTATAAAGGGGTTCACCTGTATTATTACGCGTGTAACCACCAGCAAAGGTGGTTTCACTGCAGTGTAGGGGGTGTGCAGCCGTGAAAGCACCTATTCCGGAGAAACCTGCTTTGCTGCAAAGCCCCACTTCAAGTTCAAAAGGGCCCGGCAACATTTTTTGAGCATGGTCAGAAAGCCTGCCCATCGATATTGAGGCTACAGAGCATACATGAGCAAAATGTTTGAGCGCAGCACGCAGCCTGCAAATAGCAATCATTTTTTCAAGTGAGGTAGAAATTGCTCTCTTGACAAAGGACGCCACAAGCTAAAAAAATCGCTCGTCGCAACCATTGGCTGATTTGAGCATGGGGCGCCTGGCCATTACTGGGCCCGTCGCGGGAGGCCACGACTTGTACATGTGTGATCGCATTGCAAAGCTGCATATTCCAAGAAAAGAAAAAGAGAGCAAAAGTGTGCAAGGTCACTAGGCTCACGCCGCGGTAGGCCACCACTTGTACATGTGTGATCGCACTGCAAAGCTGCATATTCCAAGAAAAAAAAGAGCCAAAAGTGTGAAAGGTCACTAGGTTCATGTAATGTATTTTCTGCGCCATCGCCCCCTGCGTAGCTTCCAGCGCTTTCGTTGGGATGAAAAGAGAATGCAATTGGAGCGTGCGACAAATATTGCAAATCCACTCGTACTGGACGGTTTCTAAAATTTTTTACGGCGATGAATTCGTGAGGCAATAAGGTTCTTTGGTGAATCCATTGCACGGCTACTCAAAAAAGTGTTGCAGGGCCTCTTTACTTGTGCTATTTCCCTGAAATCAATTTATCTTTTTTCAAGCTTCAAAGCTTGTTAGGACGTCTTAATGCTCCAAGTATAATAAATTTTAAAATGTTGCATATTTTACAGGTCGTGACTATCATGTTACAGAAAGTAAAATCCTGCTACTGCTTAAGTTGTATCGACTTCTTTTGAAAAAAAAAAAAAAAGGCATTGGCAGAGGGTCCTTAATTTAATTTAAAAAAACATTGTGCAGGTTGTTAGGTCATGATAAATATGCTCTTATTTCTTACAGTCAACTCTTTAATTCAAACTCAAAGGGACCTCTGAACTTGGTTTGAATTATCAGTTCTCATATATATGACTGTGGCTGAAGTGAAAGCACACATTATGATTAGTCATTGATTTATCACGTTTAAAAATTTTTAAAGCATTTTTTAGCCCGAACTGCATGCAATGAACAAAAAGCAGAGATGTAGGGTGCGTAGAGATGCAAGTTTATTGGCCATTTATTGCTGATCAGACCTATTGAAGAAATCTTGAATTGCCAACTGCTTCATTACTATAGGTATATACCTTCAGCACAAAGCTCTCTATACCAGTTGAGAAGCATCACAGTTTGCCATTCGTGTGCTTCGTTTCAAACATTTGTTTGCCTGCAAAGCCTTTTTCCTTAAAGGCCTCCGGTGCTTACTTTTCAATTTTAGTGCTAGGATTTATTATATAAGCACACAAATTTTTTAGTAGTGGATATTTCTTACTACGGACCTGCAAAAAGTATGAATTAAATGAATGAAGTAGCTTCAATTACGAGGCTTTTAAATACATTGAAAGAATTGAGGGCTGACCAAAAAAAGTGAATTTTATTTGAATCAACCCAAAGTTTGAATTATCACGAGTCTACTTTATCTCATATGTACTGTTCAGATTGAATTTGAAAATATTCGACGAAAATCGCTATTCACTTCGAACTTAAAATTCATTGTTTGCTCAAGGCTAACATTTTTGCATTGCCACAAGCTTTCGATTACAAAAGCCACCTTTTTGCAAGTATGTTTCAAGCAGACATAAAACACTTGGCATGACTTTTAATTACATGAATTGTGCAAATGTAGCTCGTAAAATTATCTTGTACACTTGACCACATCGCATATGCGTGTTTCCATGTGGATGATGCCATTGTTTGACTAAGGCAGTAACAACACTGAAGTCCAAAAATAGTTATGCTGTGTTAACATGCTGCCGCAAGAATTTCGTGAATACGAGCTATATAATGAAGTTGCAGACAATTGGTTTAAGCTGGTTTAAAATTTTTGCACTGTCTTGCCACCCTTCTTTCTCACAGGGAGGGTAAGCTGAAGCCTGTCGTCGTGACTGGTTTAGAACAATTGACCAGCTGTGTACTACGTCACTGCGCAGGAGCGGAGGACTGGTCAGGTGTAGGAAAGGAGCGCTAGTATTTGTTTTCGAAATGGAGGCTCTGCGCGGCGTGCGGTGCTGTATTAGTCTGAAAACGGGATTGCCCCGATCTATGCTGAGCTCTGCTTACTTTTCTGCGCCACTTTCTTTGTCATGTCCAGTACGCAGGTTGCTGGGTCAGAAAGGGATATAAATGAGTGTACTGCGTATTAAACTAAGAAAGCTCAGTTTATTGTCATCTCACTGCATGTTGAATTGGTGTGTATGCTGACTGTCTGACGTTTTTAAATCTGCAAACTGGTTGCTTGCTGCCTGGTTTGCGATTGGCACGTCCCACCTAAACTGTGGTGTTCATGTGGTGATGACTGATGTGTTTGCAGGAGTCGGTCCCGATCGTCACGGAGACGTCACCGTCACTACAGCCGCTCCCGATCACGCTCGCCGAGGCGTAGCAGATACTACTAGTGAGTGCTCACTGTGTATCTAGTGACTTTCATTATTGCTTCTTGCGTTTTGCTAAGGGGGGGGGGGGGGCACTGAAAACTTATTTTTGATTGATTTTGATGATAATTGTAGTTTGCAAATATCTATGACATACTTGCCAAGTCTCCCAGATTTCGGCCAGTTCTTACATTTCCACAGCTGTCAAGAAAATCTCCCAGAACTCAAAATTTCTGTGCGTGATTTGGCTGCATTGACAATCTCTCTACACTAATGCCCCACGTGGGTGCTTTAGGTACTGTAGATAAATGAAAAATGCAGCTCAAGTTCGATCCAGGCTTTCTGCGAACCCATCGCATATTACAGTGGAACCCCGTTCATACGTTTTTCAGCGGACCAGGTAGGAAAACCGTAACATTTGAGGAAATGCTAGAGTGAGGAAAGCTCCGAAAATAATGAGAGCACCAGTGCTTTGACTACAATTTCTTTCGGCAAGGTCAGCCTAAGACTTAAAATATTCGACGATAGTTGACTGCTGCTTCTTTCGCCGGCTCGTAAGCACCACGCGTTTCTCAATAATCTGGAAGGCTGCATTGCTTTCAGCGTCGCTTTGGTGTGCGACGTATTTGTGAAGGTAGTCCAGGGCTGCAACTGCTTGCCCGAGTTGGGATCAGCCGCCTCCACTGCCAACACTTTAGAATCGTTTAGCTCGTACTTTTCGTCGTCATCGATGTCCCAGTCTTGAGTTAGGAGTGAGTTTGCAACGAACTCTCCCATTGTGTCGCGCTCCCGACGTCATTACGTCTATCGCACCCAGTGCATGCATTGCCTCATTGAGCTCTTGCTTGCAAGAGGCTGCTTCCTATTGTTGAGCTTCGATGGCCAGCCCTTCGCTGTCCATACGAAACCAACACTTCGTGAAGTAGTGTTCTACTGCTGTTGTGCATGCTGCACTCTACACTGATGCGATGTAATGCATGACATAGAGTATCAAAATCGTCGTAGGCTGCTGTCCACGATTATACGTGCGAGGCAGCGCTTGACAAAGCTTTTTCAGTACAAATGCTTCACGCATTTTACTACTCCGGCTTCCAACGGCTGCAAGTGGTTTGTCGTATTTGGTGATGTTCTGTGGAAACAGCAGATTTCTTGGGTAGGCAGCACAATTGTCAGGAAAAGGAGAACCCTTCTGCACTGTAGACCCTTATTATTATTGAAGTATAGAAGAAATTCTTCAAACAAAGTGCACACCATCTATGCAGGACTGTTACTTTTGCAGTGGCATGGCAGCTGGCGAATGCTTTTCAAGCACCTAGGGGTTTTTAAACTTGCCGATCACCCACGGCTTCAGTTTGTCCGAGCTGTTCATATTGCAGCAAAGACCCACTGTGAGCCGTTCATATTGCAGCAAAGCAACACTGTCAGCTGGTCATTGGGTCTTTGCTGCGATTCCCTCCGTGGCACGCTTCACCCTTCAGGCTTAATGGTTTCTATGGCTGCACACGAAAGAAAAGGCCTGTTTCGTCAGCATTGCAGATGTGACGATGCTCGTACCCCTCAATTAAAGCAGACAATGTGGACTTCTAATCATCGGCTGTTTTCACGTTCACACTTGCCGCTTCTCTGCTTAGCATTTTGTAAGCGATGCCGTGCCTCTTGCGGAAATAGTCGATCCAGCCATTTGATGCTGCAAAATCAGCGATGCCTGTCTGTCTGCTATTTCCATCGCCTTCTCGCGTGAAATGTTGCCGTCTAAGTTGATAACATCAGTGCGAGCTTGTTGAACCAGGGGAGAAGAGCATCGTCAAGGTTCCTGTGCTTGCTGCCACAAGCATGCTTGGCTTTCGGGCGAAAAAAAGCGGCATTCCTTTCAATCTCTACACGCTTCAAGACGATGCTGTTGATTGAGCGTTGATTGTGGCAGTCCAAGGTCTTTAGCAAAGCCGACTCTCTTTCGCGCTGCCTGCTTGTCGATTGCTTTAAGTACCTCCAGCTTTTCCTCAATGTAAAGCGCTTTCTGCTGATCCAAACATATTAAGGCTTGACAGAGATTGCATTGACAAGTTCAACAGTAACAGGCTTAGCCCACACAATAGCGACTGAAGGTGAGTCGTAACATGCGGCAGTGGGACTGTCACGTACTTCCAGCACTCCGTAGTGAAACTTCCGTTGTAAGCGTAGTGATGGTGATAGCACTTTTCACAAGTGGCCATCTAAGAGCGGCCGCTCCAACTCGCCAGCGTCTTCTCGGCAGGTGGCTGCGTTGTCCCGTTCGTTCACGTGTGTCCCAGGAAGAAATATGCAAATTATTTTGACAGAACCTAGATTTTGCTAGTTCTTTCGATTGTGTAAATTTTGGAAAATAATGCATTTACTCTCCAAATTTGTGCACCTTTTTTTCGTGATTTTGTAACTCCAAAAAGGGAGGCACAAATTATGGTGAAATTTTGCACTCGCATTGGAAGTGATGCATATAGCCTTGAAGTGCGCTGTATGTACTTTAAGTAGGTGAAATTCATTTGTAGCAGAAACGAAGTGTGCTGTCAGCAGAGAAAGTTTGCGAGATCTGCAGGACATGGCAGAGCGACAAAAAACTTAGTTGCTGCGTCACCTACTGCGACATGGTAGGTGATGAAGCTGTCGGCCGTAGCCTTCGCGATTAGCACTCATGCTTGTAGACAGTGCCACTGCATGATCTAATCGTGGAGGCCGCGGGCAATATTCGCAACACTGACTGTAGGTGCGCTGTTTCGAGCGATGTTGAGCCCCCCCCCCCCCCTCGCTTTTTCTTGCATTGTTTTGTTTGTTTCGTTTTCTTTTGGTGCTAAAAAAGGGGAAGGTAAATTGCCTACATCCTCCCCCCCCCCCGTTGAGGAAATACCCCGGATTCAGAATCCTTGAGCTTGGCACGAATGTGTGCGATTTCCAGCGTGCAATTATTTTTTTGGACAATATGCATTTTTAAAATGTCGTTACCTGTCTCTTGTGACCCTTTATTCTCCTGAATATCGAGTTATAAAGCAAATTGTGTTATAATAGTCTGAACTGAATACGGTATGCGAAAAAATTTGAAAGATATGTTCCAAACACATTTCCACAAAGGGGGGGGGGGGGGGGGGTATGTTGAATGTTTTTAATGAAAGCCCAGCTTGAAGTATGAGTGTTCATGATCTTCTAAGGTAGTACACTGTGGAAGTAGACTGTGAAGGCACTGGAATTAATGGAGTGTTTAGTGGGAGGTTCGTTTTCTATTACTGCTACTACTAAGCATTGTGTAACTGCAAATAAAGTATACCATATGACAAAGAGTGATCGCGGCAATGTCTAGTCTTTGTCTGATTGCTGAATTTTCTTTTTTTTTTTTTAGCGGCTCTCGCAGTCGAAGGTGAGTGACCTCGTTTTCTTTATGAACATAGCCAATTGTGTAAGATGCAACATAAAAGTGAACGGCTGTAATTTACTAAGTGAGGAAGTTATTGTGTCGTTCCCTTCATTGTTTTTCTTAAGGTGCCCTCAAAGAAGACAAAGAAAGGGATGTGTGCTGTGGCTCTGGAAAATATGTCGAATATCACGGTACCACATCACGTGGGGAGCTTTTAGAGGCTGCTGCCTAATTTATATCCGCTTGCTTTGTTGGCGCACAAGTATTCCTTCAAATAATCTGCCCTTCAATATTGAGCGTTAAGAAATCAACAAATTGCTTGCTGCTCAGAGTACCTTTGGTTGGTAATGGTTCGAGTAGAAACCTCTTGTTTATGAAAAGAAACTCTGGCGATGTTTTTTTTTCTTTTCTGTTTTTCGCTGTTTCTTTCACACTTGCTAGCCTATCTTTCCTTCTTAAGAAAATATTGGTCAAGAAGGTGGTCTTATTTGTGAACTTAGTTGCTTGCTTACTGAGGCGTTTTGGTGTCCGGCATTGTGCCATATGTGAAATGACTGTTTACAAGTGTTTCTCATTCGCAGGAGCCACAGCCGATCTCCCATGTCAAATCGGCGACGCCATGTTGGGAGCCGGGTGAGTGGACGTGTGCATTGCGGCTCATTGTAGGATCTGATATTTTGGAAAGGAAAAAAAACCTTTTATTTTAACGTCCTGTGTACAAAAAAAGCATACAAAACGGTCATTAGTAGCCAGAGCCTGCATTGTTTTCTTTTGTCTTGGTTGTCTTAAGCGCTTTTCTCCATTACTGTGTCCTACTAACAAGGTTAAACTTGGCATTGGTCCAGTTTTAGCCAGAATTTTGTTACAATTACGAAGCTGGTCCTACTGTGGGAGACGAAATAATTTTGACCCATTGAGGGTTAGGGATCCAAAGCTGGCCGTGTTAGGACTCCTACTTGAATGAGTCTGGTGTAGCATAACATTAATTTTGTTCTGATTTTGGACCAGCTCTTGCCCCCTGACACGACACCGCGTTCAGCTGTTCAAATTTGTCTGTAATGTGACAGGTATGATATCAACAAGAAAAAAAATAACAAATGTTCACTTTTGCAATGTCATTAATGGCACTCTAGAACAAGTTGTTTGACTTAGTTCTCACTTTTTTAGCCCGCTGTTCCAAGGGCACTGCCTGAACTGTACTGTTCCCAGAGCAGTGACTGATAGTAAAAAACGCCAGGAGGTCAAAATTTCTGCAGCCTTCTACTGTGATCTTTTTTATTATCCTAATCTCGTTTTGGGATGCTAAAATGCATCAGTTATTACACTGTTATTTTGAATGTAAGATTCCTGTAAGCGCAACCTTTGTTGTCACCAATATTGACAATGTTCAATCTACCAGAGCGTCCTCTTACAGAGGAAGTGATGATCAATTTATTAGGTTTGTAAAAGGTAGAATGATGATGATTTAGATGTAACGAAATGAAGGTGCACGAAACAAATGGTGGTTGTAATCACCGTACCTGCCGAGTCTACTGGATTTTCTGTAGGACTCCTCGATTTGGACCTTCTCTAACGTTTGTATAGTTAGCAGGTAAATCTCACGAAATCAAAATTTTTGTGCATGATCTGGCCGCATTGACAAAAGTGAAACCCCCTCTAAACCCATCGGCATGATCGCATTAGGAAGCGTTGATGTTAACGTACACTAGAATCTTGGCGATTTGTTGAAATTCCGCAGCTGGATTCCACAGTGTCCGAGCCGAAATTCCAATATCAAACTATTGAGTAATGGACGAGAGCAACGTGCTGGAACTTTAGGAAAGATGCGCCCAGCCAACCCAACTGCGGTCAGCCTTGGCACTATCATGTATGGGATGTCGAAATTGACATAAATCGGAAATTGCACGTGCCACGAACAGCTCTTCTTTTGAACAAGGCTGCAGACGAAACCACGACGGAAGCAATGGTAGATAACAACAGTCGATTTCTTTAACACACGTACATGGCCAGCACACGTGAAATAAAAAGGAAACTATACTGTGCCACAACTACTATGAACGAAACTGTGGTCGCTGCAACGCGATCATTGACAGCAACCTTTAGTTCTGAAGGTACGCGGCTAATGCAGCAGTAAGTTAAGGGGGGAGGCTACCATCGGATACCAACTTTTTTGTTTATTGAGATATCTTAATGAAATTTTCAGGATAGACTTATAGCAAAAGCATTAGAAGAACTACAAAATTTCATCAAGTTATGTTCACTGGTTTTCAAGTTACAGCAGAATATCAGGGTAGTGCACATGGTTCTCTTATTCCAGGCCTGGAGAACTTTCAAAAGGTGCTGGAACTGTGAAATTAACTATGATGATTCCCAGATTGATACTCCAGGGGGTAACAGAGCCCTTTTTTGAATTTCCTTGCTGAAAAGTTTTAGCAGACCATCAAACTTTGTGTTCGTGATTAGGATATTATCAATCAAATTTTGATTAAATATAATAAATAACACACACAATATATTGAAAAAATGGGCTTGTCACCCCCCTCAGAAATTTATTCATGTACATCATAAAAAAAGACTTATGGAAATCCAATGAGTGGTTCCAGAGATATGGCTGGAATAAGCAGCCTCACTAGCCAAAAAGTCATTTTGAGAAAACGACGTTTGAAAGTTTTGAGCACATAGGCAGTTCTAAAATGAACCTGCAGCGTAACTGGAGGTGTCCTTTAGCACTCTCTTTCTTTGCCGCCTTTCCATCTTCTCTAGGGATCGCTTCTTAGCCTTTTTCAAGCGCAGAGAATCTTTCTCGGCTGCCCGTTGAATGGCCAGGTGGCCAGGTGTTAGCCCCACGGATGAAGCTAGCTCTTGGGTGGCCCTGTAGCAGCCAGCATTGTATCTTAGCACTGCATCATGCAGTGCTGTCTCCACAGCAATCAGTGACGCATGCTGCTCTTTGGGCATGAGGGACCACAGCACAGAGTTAAAGGACTCTAATGCATTCTGCGTCTTTGCTCCCAGGCAGCGTTGCAGAAGAGAAGCCTGTGAGAGCCTCTCATAAATGGGTAAAAGTGCATCTGCAACATAGCGTGGCAGCTTGTACGAATGCTTCGGAGGTGGAACACCGGTAATCTTGCTGGCATTGTGACGACACCAGGAGTCTGCACCCTCTGGGCACAAGTCGTGGTGCGGCTCCTCATTCGTCGACGTCACATGGTGGTACGATGCCATCACTGCCCGCCGCATTGCAGCCACATCATCGGAATTGTTCCGTAGGGCCCAGCCATAATAATCTGTCAACTTGTCGATGAGGGCCTTTGTCAGCCTGCCCTTCCCTCCCAAAGCCTTGTCACTTTTCTGCACAAGGTTGCGAAGTGCAGTCCCCATCCTCTTCTGAACGTGGTTCAGGCATTCCTCTTTTGAAATGGGGACCAGTCCATAAACATTTTCTTGTACAAGGGCAGAGAAGGTGGCACTATCTCCATCAGACACGAGCGTTGTGTAACGGAGGTCGTGCTTCGACAGTGAGCGTGAAAAGAGGATGATAGCTGCCTCAACCTCCATTCTCCCTGATTTAGAGTCGGTGTTTTTCTGGCACACATGATTCTCCAGCCAGCATGCATAGTCTGCGTCTCCAGGCTTTGGCCCTACTTGGCAACCAAGGCACTGATTAGACAGAACAACGGCGTCCAAGATAAGGCCCGCCCCGACTCCAATATGGGATGTGTGCCCACGCTTGTGCCATGTTCCATCATAACAAACTGTTATATCCCTGGTGAAATATTGATCCATTTCTTTGTAAGTGGCTTTTACAGCAGAAGCAGATTCTGCATAGAAATTTTCTATGCATTGTGTCTGCGGTTCCCTGAATTTCTTCAGGTGCTTCTGAAAGGTCTTGTGATGGAGGCCACGATGGGACACGTTCATCGCTGCCCAAAAGTCGTTGAGAGCTGTTTGTCCCTTGCCTATTTGTTTTGTTGCCATAATGGCTCTTACATTCACACCAAAGGCCTTTGTGTCATCCTGACGAGATGAACTCCATGAGCTTGAAACTACTCCACAATGCAAGCATACTAGCTCAAGCTTTGCAGCAAGTCCAAGTTGGGTGCCTCCTCGTACCTTCATCCCAATCGCGGTGCACCGGTGGCACGGGGTCCGAGATAGCAGGTCGTCTAGGGCATCCATTTGCACAAGGAAAAATTTTTCGCCTTCACTTGTAGCGGTGGCAGCTTCATGATCGCGCTCCATTGCCTGAAATTTCCGCTCCGTCGCTGGCATAGCGCCAAGTTCTCTTTGCACAGCAGCGCGTTGTTGATCCGCCGCCTCTTTCTCCTCGCACGTCAGGAAACTTGTTCGCAAATGCACAGGTGACGACGCGATCGCACTTGAGGCCGATGAAAGAGAAGATGCGGAAGCCACTGTCGATGAGCACGAGACACCAGGCGCACTTGTAACGACAAATTCTTGCACCGGCGGAGCAGGAGTCCCGTTGCTAGGCGCGTCGATGTGACCACTCTCTTGCGTAGATGAAGCAGAAGCTGCCCCACAGGTACCGTCGGCGCGATCACCGTCGGCGCACGTGCGAGCGGAGAGCCTCGCCGCGCGGACAAGCTTCATAGCTCGCTTCCTTGCACGGAACGATTGTAGCGTCTTCTTTTTCGTTGGGCGCATCGTGAGCGAACACAACGGTCTCGTATAGACGGTTGAAAATCGTCTCGTATAGACGGTTGAAAATCGTCTCGTATAGACGGTTGAAAATCGTCTCGTATAGACGGTTGAAAATTGTCTCGTATAGACGGTTGAAAATTGTCTTGTAAAGACGGTTGAAAATCGTTTCGAAGACAGTTGAAACGTGGAGAGTATGCGAACGGCTGCAACGATACACGGAAGCGAGCGGAACACAAAGACGCCGGACGGAGGAGCACCAGACGAGCGGCCGCATCGGCCGCATTATGCGCAAGAGCGCTAAGTCATCGCGCGCAGCAGCCAATGGCAGTCTTGGGCTCCCCCGCGTCCTTGGGGAGCGCGCGCTACACCCAATCCCAGCTGCCCGCCTCAGCCGCGGGAAACTTGAAAGCTCTCGCGAGCCCTCCAATCATAAGCGGCTTGCTCCTCTCCTGCGCTGCCGCCGGCGACGCAGGTGGCGGGGAAAGAAAGAGCAAGAATTCACAAACAAAACACCAAAATGGCGGCGCTCCATTGAGCGGTCGAGAAACTGCGATCACGCCAAGTTGGGGTATTTTGAGCGCTCGAGGGCCGCCGCGGCATGTTCTAAACTTTATTTCAAATGGTTTCGCGACGAATTAGACGTTGATATTTACAGAAAAGGTAGTTTATGACACATACTGCCCGAATATGTGGTTTGCCAAAAATCGACTTTTTCGCGATTTTTCGGTTTTCAAAGGCCGCGCCCCCCCCTTAAAGGCAGTAAAGGCATGAAAAGAGGAAAAGGCACGAAGCGATGCCGGCCTTTGTTTGCGACTATGGTTGAGCGAACTTCAGCACTTTCCACCTGGCTTCCAGCGAAGCTTTGATGCTCAGTTTTGCGGCAGCCAGCTGTGCCATCTCTTGTCGTTGCATTCACGTGTGTCCCATGAAATTATACGCAAGTTGTTTGGATGGAAAGAAATGATATCTGTGTATATCGCATTCTGGAAAGTGCCTTTGCCATTTTTTTTTTTTTTTTCATTGTAAGCTTCGTGCAATAATATTTTCGATCCGGCGTGAGCTTTTTACGTGACTGAGATTCTGCTGATGTTTAGAAACTCAGCCTGCTTTTTATAAGCCACAATAAGACTGCAACACCAATGTGTAGGTTTACAGGGCTGTTTGGGACTCCTACTCTCTCTGCGACTGTCTGTGGGGGGGGGGGGAGAGGTGCGAGACAGATGAATTTCTCCTCTTCCCTTGTTGCGCAAGTTTCCCAGATTCAGAATTCTTGAACTTGACAGATATGTCTTCACTGTGTTACGTCTAATTCAGTGTTTTCACCTTTCATAAATGCATTACGAACTAGCCCACCAAGCCATGCTTTTAGAATTCACTACTTGGTTTTTGTGCTCTTATTGGGTACAATAGGAGGCGCTACAGTGCTTGGTTGATTACTCATGCCTGCCAATATTGAATCGTTACCATGCATTCGGGTGGTGCAGTTTTCTAATATTTCTTTGTGCATCAAGTGTTCGCTGCTTTGATACCTTGTCGTGCCAAGTGTTGAAGATAAAAAAAAATGTTAACCTTATAAAGAACCTTGGCAGTGTCCATTTTCGTCTGCTAAACTTGTGTGTTTTTGAATGCAGGACAACCCGAGCACGAGCCGGTGCCTGGGCGTGTTTGGACTCAGCCTTTACACGCAAGAACGGGACCTCAAGGAGGTCTTTTCCAAGTACGGCCCGCTCGAGGATGTCCAAGTGGTGTATGATGCTCAGGTGGGTGGGCTAATACCTGTGGTCATAAGAAGCATTGCCTGCCTAACATTTCAAAATTGCGTGTTAACAAGCTTCTGGTGGATATGGAGTAAATTTGATGTGCGAACGACGTACCATATTTCACGTAATCCTTGCACTCGCATAATTCTCTCCCCCCTACCTTTCACAATGCTTAACAAATACAACTTTTTTTCCCGGGAACAATTACCGCATCTTTGCGAATCGCAGCAGTAATGTTGACTTTTTACAACCACTGATAACTCACGGCAGCCTAGTGCCACGTCTTGAGCATCGTGCATACTATCAACGTGCAGAGCCACAATCCAATCCCAAGCCATGCTTAAGTGGTTACTACACGTTTTGCCATGTTAGTGCTAAGTGAAAAACAGTGCACCTAGACGGGACGAGAAGTTGCAAGAGGTGCGTCAGTGCGTACCAACTGGCTCACCAACAATCTGTGTAAGTGCTAGTCCATGCAGCATACATTGTGTTCGTTCTCTAGTTACGCGATGGGTCGATACAGAAGCAATAGGGCTGCTTTTGAGTAAAGAGGAATATATCATGCACTAAAAAACTGCAAGAGGGCTGCTGGCAGGCACTTTAGACAGAGTCGACGAGTTTTATGTTCACTCTTGGTGTCGGCAGCGTGGGCAGCTGCAAGACGCCAACAGTACTCGGGCCTTCTGTGAACCCGACTGCCAAATATCAGGTTGAGGCGGCGCTTCTTGATTACGTCAAGGACCTCTATGCGTAGACCCTTGAGACTTCATTTGCTATTCGCTTTTATGTCCGCAAATAAATATTGCCTTGTGTTGTACCTGTGGTGTTATTGTTAAGGTGAGTCGCGATTAGCGAAGTTGAATCCCTTCAAAAGAGACATGCACCCATGTTGATTTGGGTTGTCTCTTGTAAGCTAGGTACCGCCTATGCATTTTCTTATCCCTGTTTTGAGAGGGGAGGTGGTGGTGAAAAAAACTATTTTGTTTGTTGACCTAGAGCAATGAAATTTGGCATGCATTCTCTTAAGTGTCTTGAATAGGGAAATATGCAGTTTCATGATACCTTGAGTAGTTCTCAAGTTACATCATGCTACGTGGTTCTAATTGTATGGTCTGCTCATGAAAAGCCTAGCGCTGTAACGAAACATGACAGGAAGCGGAAAATGGTGTTGATCTTTACTCTAAAGAAGACTATTGAGTATGACAATCTCAGAATATTTTTCACTTTTTTTATAGAGATCATCATGGCTGCCTACACACATTGTCAGAAACAGTGTCATGTACAAGTCATCTGCTATAAAAAAAAACTGAGCCATAAACAAGAATTCTAAGATTGTCAGACCCTCAAGAAATTTTTTGGGATTCGGAAAAAAAAAAAGACTGCATAGAAATCCGTCCAGTCAATCCCATACTACACTTTCCATGAGCATCGCACAATGTCTAAAACTCACTTGTGAGAAAAAGCCTGTGGAAATTTTCGACAGGCTTTTTTCGATGAACTTTCTTGTTTCTCGTTGGATATTGATGAAAATTGGCACAGACACAAAGAATGACCTCACAGTGCTTCCATAAAATTTTGAGGCAATACCACAAACACTTTTTAAGAGCACAAATTATTTCTTCATTGAACCTCGTGGAGGGGCTAAGCATAATGTCAAAAAAAAAACAGTATTGAGAAAACTACAATTAAAGTTGCAACTTTTCTTCACGTTTCTAAGACACCTAAAATTCTAATCTCAGGTTTGTCTTGTGATATTTGACTTCTCAGGCATCTGGTCTCTGACCAGTGTGCCTTGGTTGCTTTTTTCCCCCATAACCTCTTCTTCATGATTTACAAAGATGTATGGATTTCAAACCAAGTTCTTTGTATGGAGTGGTGTGATAGGCATGATCGAAAGATTGTAATTGAATAAGAACATATACTGAAATGATTACACACATTTCTTGTGCTGAAGTTGTAATTAGCATAATTAAGTACTTCATTACAAATAATCACTAAACGTTTCTTTGTTTGGAGAGAGGTTTATTGCATCAGAAAAAATAATCTCACCATGATGGCCTATGCCTTATTTCCAAATAACGAAGTTATGGGCAGAACATTGGTGGCACAGGAATTTTTAGCAGTGTAATTAATGACGCAAAACGGGCATATAAAAACTTGTGCCCCTGATTCATACATGCTCTTTTGCCACTCTAGCCATGAAACACATCATACAGCCGGTTGCGGAAACACGAGGCTTTCATTGCCTCGGAACATTCACGTGGACGTTCATGGCAATATCAAGCACGTCTCAATCGCATCACAAAAGCTTATTGACAGCACTCCATATGACCCTCCATATGGCCGCGTGGACAATGCAGCCGGCGCGTAATGCACTTGCCGGAGGCGTTCAGTGATGATGCACGAAATGTGTAACTACGATGACGAAAAAATCGACGCGCAAAACTGCTAGCAATCCTTGACAGTGAGGGGGGGAATGACGAGCTTGACTGTGTGGTCCGCTGCTGATGTGAAAAATGTCTGTACGTGGTTCAGAAGAGCTAGCGAGTGATGTGCTTAAGGGGAGACGCTCCTCGAAAGCACTTTTTTTTTGTTATTCAACTTAGAGCTTCAGAAATTGGACCACTGATGCAGTTTTTCCTCCTGATTCCAAATCTGTAATCAGTTTTTACATAAGTGCAATAGTTTGGGAGTTGTGTTTCAAGTAATGGTGAAACTTGATAAGTTTTCCGGGAACTTTCGCGCATACTAAATGTTCATGCAGAGAGTTGTTCAATGGCTCCTTTTGCTCCCTATTAGCCATAGAGTGCCGATATCTAGCTAGAAATTGTGCTCCAACTTTGAAACTATGAAAAAAACATCTGTGTAGCAAACTACCCTTTTTTTTCCACTCGACCACCATTAAATTTATTAATAGATATTTACAGCTGATAGGTTGTGCTGATTCAAGTAGATATCGGCACCCTACGCACTCTCCTCAATGTGTGTGCCAAATTTCGTCGTCGTATGACCATTCTAAGTGCCCGAAACACTTCCCGCAAAAAATGCAAATTGGCCAAAATTGCGAAATGAGAAAAACGCGTTTGAAAGTTTGAAAGTCTGTATTTACAAAAATGAAAAACGCAGTAGCACGAAACTTGTGCTGAACACATACACACATGTCCAGAGGGAATATCAGTTGTCTAAAACTCTCCAGCACCGTAGGTTTTCCCTTCCCGGCTGGTGCGGCAGGACTCCTCCACCCGGGCCCTCTTGGCTGCACTGCGACGGTGTGCCCTCGCCTCAGCGGTTTGACGCACATTCATCTTGTGCATGCGCATGCTGTCTCGGCGGTCGCTGAGGGTAACCAGGGCCTCCGAAGGAAGCACCCCAAGCTCTTCCAGCACCTTTTCAAAGCTCGCGTGGCCCCGGTTGAACCACAGGACTGCAATGGCTGTGGCTGTTTCCACAGCAGTCCGGGAAGCAAACCGGGTCTTTGGACACAGCAGCCATATTTTGCTGTTCAGGGACTCGGCCGCGTTCTGTGTCTTGCCGTGGAGGCACCGGGCAAGCAGCTTCGCATCTGTGAGACGCTTGTAGATTGGGAGGACTGCCAAACCCTGGGCCTTGGTCAGGAGGGGGGTGTGGCACGGTGCAGGCTGGCCCTGCGCCTCAGCACGTCGGTGCTTGCACCACGAGTCTGGGCCTGCAGGACAGAACTTGTGACTTCCAGCACCGTCTGTTGAGCACGAGTGCAAACATGAGGCCCATATGGCAGTGTACATCTTGTGGACATTTTCCCGATTGTTCACAATGGCCACCTGAAAGTAAGTTTGAAGCTTCTGGATGGTGGTCTCCTTCAGCTTCTCCCCTCGTGGAAGTGGCGTTGGCAGCTTCCGCAGGCCGGTGCCCAGACGTTTCGCCACGTGGTTGGTGCACTCCTCTTTTTCAATTGGAGTGTCAGGGTACACGTTGGCATCACAGACCCCGTTGTAGGCCTTGCTGTCTCCATCGCTTAGGAAGATGGTGAACCGCAGGGGTGTCTCATAGTCCACAGTCCTCTGCCAAATGCGCACTGCACCTTCGGCCTCCATGGCATGCGAAGAACAGTCGCAATTCTTCTCACAAACGGGATGATGAAACGCCTGCCATGTTTCTTCATCGCCTCCCATGTCGTTATGCAAACTGCACGCCAGGCAGAAGTTGGAAAGCACTTCATAGTCCAGGCACAAACCAGTGTCCAAGGACACTACAGTTCCCACACCATTGTGGCTTTTGTGGCCTCTTTTTTGCCATGTGCCGTCAAACATGACTGGCACGTCACTGTTACCAGCCACCTCTTTGGTGACGCTGCGTGCCCTTTGCATGTTTTCACAGACAGCCTTCACTGCCGCACTGTGAATCTTTTTGCCGATAGCATGGAAGGTCTTATGGTGCATAGGGTTTGGCAATCCAACTACTGCACAAAATCGTGAAAGTTGCTCATGCCCGATACCGACGGCACGCGCTGCAAGCACCACTTTCAGGTTCACGGCAAAGGCGTCACGCGAACTCCCGCTGTCGTAGCTTCTGCTTGCACCGCGGCCGCCATCTGACGCGACCCGCTTCGACGAGTACGCGGACGAAAGGATGCTCTCCGAGCACTCCGCATTCTCGCAGTGTAGCTCCAGAAACGCCGAAAGGCCTTTCCGCTTTTTATTCGGTGCCCGAACTGCGAGTTTACTCTCGTGACAAACGGGGCATGCCGCGCCTGCGACGACGGCCGTCAATGCACCCAACTCGCACAGCACTACGCTTTCGGCACGATCGGCATTCGGCCTGACGTCGTTTTCGAATAACGCGATCTTTTTCTGCGATGCACTCACAAAATTCACTGCAGCGTTGATCTCGTCGTCGCAGTTGCCATGGTCGACGTTGCCGTGGTCGATGTTAGGCCTACCGGCCGCTGGCCCGTCGCGGACATTTTCGTTGGCGGTGGCTTTCTTGTACGTCCTCCGCCGCTTCCCTCTGAACTTGTTCTTACTTCTGTATTTCCGATGGTCGGCAACGGCCTTTTTCGGGCTTGCCATCGCACGAAAACAGCGAAAAATAACTCCGGAAAACAGTGAAGCGAACTACGGCAAGAAAACACGGGTGCTGTCAGCCAATGGCGGCCCTGCGTTAGTGGCGCGCGGTTTGAAACGGCGGGAAAAGACTGTTTTTGTTGCTTTTTTTTTAGATTTTTCGTGAACGTACGAGACTTCAAGAACCGGGATCGTGGAGAGTAAGGACAACTCTACACGAGCCAGCGGCCGCAATATGGCGGACAGCTCTCTTCGCGGCCCCGCGAGCACGCGAACAGCAGCCCGTTTTGTGTAAATTTCGTGATGCCGCGCGTCACTGCCGCTCACTCAGACGCGTTTTTCACTGACTTCTGATGCTTATTTCGCTGTGATATTTTCAGATGTCAAAATATAATGTATAAAGATGATAAAGCAACAAAAAACAGAAAAAGGTGAAATTTGGAAAAAAAAACGCGACTTTTCGACCCGCGTCTCCCCTTAATTCCTTGCAAAGAAGCACGTCGCCAAGAGTGCGCTTGTGCGTCGTTCCTGCCCGCAGTCTTGCTGTGAGCGGAGTTAGGGCTTAAGACAACTCCGATGACACGCCCCGCTCGTAGACCGTGCGCCCGCCTGTAGTAACCTGATCGCGCATCCGCTTACTGCTCCTAACTAAAGCGTAATTATATCTTGAGTGATCATCGAGCCGGGAACACGTCACGAAGTAGCGATTTTCGAGAGCCATGTCCTCACGATGCACAAGCAGCAGATGACGATCTCCCGGAGCGAGCATCGGGCCAAAGGCAAGGCGAGCTGAGGCAACATGGTGGCCACAGCTAATCAAGGGCCTCGAAACGACCATCAAACATTTGCTTTTTGTGCACTTGTTTTTAAAGGGAGGAGCCAGCTGAGGTTGGAAAGTTAAACGCTGAGAAATGCTCTTTTCCTATGAGCCCAAGAAGCCGGTTCCCGGCCCCGCCATAGCGAAGCTATAATTTTTTGAAAATTGCCGTTATCTCGCGATTTCCAGAGGAAGTTGTGCTACCTAGGTGGGTGAAATGTATTTTCCGAAGCACTTCTGCGTGGTTTTTCAGTGTAGATATTTCGGAATCAGATAGAAAAAAGGTTTCAGAACTGAAAACTTGATTTTCACAAAATCAATTTTTCTGCCATATTTTGCGATCCCAAAGCAGTCCCCCCCCTTTAAAGCAGGCACACCGGGGTCTCTCTTATTCATTGGTCTGTAGGCAAGAGAATTCAGATTTGCAGCCACTTCGTTCTTCGTTTTCTTTTCATATATTTTCTGGGACAGTACAGTAGACTTTCAGCAAACGAAACCTGAAGGAACCGGGAAAATGTGTTCCATTCAACACGAGTCCCGTTTACTGAGAGGTGAACATGGGTGCAGAACACAAGCCCGAAACCAAGCAGTTCAGAGGCGATAGTTTTGTTTAACAGATTTCCATTTACTGAGGTTGATTACTCACGTCTGCCAATAGTAAAGTGTGGTCATGAGAAGCTTTGCCTGCCTATCATTTCAAAATTGTGTGTTAACAAGCTTGTGGTGGACATGAAGTAAATTTCATATGCGAATGACGTCCCATATGTCACGTAATCCTTGCACTTGCATGATTTTTTTCAAGGGATGTGAAGTGGGCTAGGGCTACTATGTTTGAATCGCTGGGATGGGTGTGTTCTTAGCGAGATTTTACGGGACCGTCTCGAAATCAAGTTGGTTTCGAATTTGAGCTGAGGAAAAAAAAAATAAAGCTGGCTAGTGCGTAATTGTGTATCAAATATTTAACAAAATGTTGTTGTGCTTATTTTCTTGTGCAGTCTGGTCGCTCTCGAGGTTTCGCCTTCGTCTACTTCGAGTCTGTGGACGATGCCAAAATGGTAGGTAGCTGACGACGTGGGATGCTTTTCACAAAGCCTGTGCGAATAGTGAATTTTCGGTTCCAAGTGAATAGCGATTCCTGTTAAATAATTTTGAATTGAATTCGAATAGTATGTTCTCACATGTTCTATAATAACAGCATATTTGTAATGACCAAACTAATCTGCACAATATTTTTTTAAAAATTGAAACAAGGAGTGTGCAAGTGCCATTTTTTTGCATCAAAGGAAGTGTAAACAATATGAATAGTAGCAAGACAGCCCGAAAAATGTGGTTTTTACTTTGAGTATAGAAGTTGATATAGTGAGCTTTTAAGCTTAAGAGTAATATATCCTCATAACTTTAAAGTTGGGCTTCGTGGCAGTGTCAATTTCTCCTGGATACGCGTTTTCACAGCTCAGCACCACTTCACAGCAGTGAAACCACCTTTACAGAAAATTACATGCGCGCTAACATACACGTGCAGTAATACCTCATTAACTCGAACGCTCATATCTCGATAAATCTACTGCGTCAAAATTATCTGCGGCATCAAACAATTTCCTATTCGTCTCATGTATGTTTTCCTTATATCGAAGTACTTTTGGGTCGGATTGCGTATAACTCCAAATCTTGACTTGGGAGTGGAACGAAAATTCCGCCACTGACTCATTTCACAAGATTTCGCGTGATGCTCCCATGCCTGAAGTCTGTAGACTTTCATTTGATTTTCATTTGATAATTAGGTATTTTCTTATGGGTCGTGGTCAATCACAATAAAAAAAAACTTTGTTTTCGAAACTGTATGTTTCCTCTAAAAAGTTCATGCCATAGGCTAAAGCAAACTAGATGTCAAAATGGCTGTTTCTTTGATCAGAAATAATTTTTAATCTCTAATGGTAAAAATAAGCTTCCAGTAATGAGCTGGTATTTATAGTATACTTACGGTTCTATCAAGGTTGAGAGAAAAAAAAAAGCTTTTGGCTCAAGCATTGCTGATTGTAACGGTGCCAAGTTTATCGTAAATACCTGCGTATAGTACGAACCCGAATATAATACTAATAATACTATAATATAATAGAGGCGCGAAATGAGAAAAAAATTTTACCCTCGTATAAAATGACTTAGAAAAGGTCACCGAAAACACATTTATTGAGCACACATCCACCATGTCAATTGCTGTCGTCTTCAATTGCGCTTTCCTCCAACATTTCGTTGTCGGACAAAGTGTCAAATAGGTGCTCGTTTTCTGTGCCATCAAGGGCATTACAGATGCCGCACTTTTTGAAGGAACGACTGACAAGGTCCTCTGGGATGCTTGCCCAAGGCCATTTGCATAGCGTGGCCGGCGACGCCCGTTTCTGCCGCCCGGTCGGCGCAGCAAGGCTTAACCGCATCCTCGAACAGCTTATTCACACAAACGTCGAAAGGTTGCAGTTGAGATGTCATCCCACCCGGGATCACGACCAGTTCCGTGCCGCAGGAGCCTCTTCACTGAGTCGGCCAAATAACAGCGAAACACATCCAGCACCAGAATGAATTCGAAAAGAGAGCAGGGCCCCAGGCCGTCTGCACCACACAGACTTTATTCAGTCTAGGACAAGGTCTTCATTCATCCAGCCTTTATCATGACGTCTCACGATGACTTCAATAGCTCCTCCCCTTTCGGCATTGTCTTGCGCTTGAAGACTACATAAGGCTTGTGACTGTCCGCCGTGCACGATAACATCACTGTGACACGCGTTTTTTCATTGCCAGTGGTACAGACACTAACCTCCTTCGAGCCCTTCTCGTGAACTGCTAGGGGCGATGGCATGTCCAGGTAAACTGGCGTTTGATCGGCGTTGCGGATTTGTCCCAGCTGGAAGTTCTGCGAGCGGCGCAACGTAATCACATGGCTTTGAAATGAGATAAGAAGCTCTTCAAAGGCTTCAGGGAGCTTCTGAGAAATAGCGGTTTGCCGGCGCAGAAAAATCCGGCTCGGCACATGCGACAGTATATCCAGTGCTTGCTGGCTTTGAAGTCTGAGCTCGACATCCCTTTTTCTCTCGCCAGCTCCTTCGCTTTGATTTGCATCAGCTCCATGTTGACTGTCAAGTGCGCTGCCCGCTGCTGTCAAACGAACTCTGTCAGTGCGAGGTCAATCTCTGGGAAGGCCCCTTTCATTGGATCACGAAAGCCTTTTCACTTTCTGCTGCACGCAAAAAGCGCTTATTTCTGTCGTCGCCATCCACGGACACTTCCCTTGGTGACTCCGAACTGTCTTCTGGCCGCACGTTGCACCTTTGCGAAGTTAGGCACAGAACGCAGCGAGGTTGACATGTCTGCCCATGTCCGCTGTCCAAGTGCTCAAAAAACTCAACAACAAAGAAAGAAATGGCGCGAGCGCTCACGAAGATAACAAAGCCAAGCCATGGCCACTCGTAGACAAAACAAAGCCGTAGCTGAGCGGCAGTTACGAAACCGAAACTTCAAGCACAATTCCGTTTTTCGAGCAAGTTTTCGTTTGGATCCGCACATAGTACAAGGCGGAAATTTGGAACGCTAATTTGTAAAAAGACCTCGTATTATACGCGGGTATTTACAGTGTTTAGATATCTTGATATAAACTTGCTCAAAACTTGTGTTAGGCATATTCCCTTCACAAAAATGACAATGCCAAGAAAATCATGTTTCCAGTTTTAAAAACATTTGTTATTTCGTATATTGAGCTTTAACAAAAAATATATTTTGCCATAATATAGAATTTCTCCAGAACATACTTTCCACTGTAAGTACCTCAAATGGCAATTTTCGCAAGTCAGCATTGTTCACAATTTTGTGCTTTTTAAAACTTTTTAAAGACTTTTTTTTTTTTAAGTGGCAAAACCCAAACCTGCATGAGGAGAAAGATTAGAAACTACTGCTGCACAGCCAGAAAGTAGAGCTCATTTTTCTCTGCCATTAGCGCAACTTTGCTTATCTTGAAAGTTCGTTTATCTGGTTTTCAATTGGTTTTTATCTTGTGTGTTGTGCAGTTGCCACCTTTTTTATTTGTGAAAAAGAATTTGTGATATTGCATGGTGCTCTTCAAAGTTACTGAATTAGAGGCTGCCTTTGTACAGTGCTGCACTTGTCTGTACTAAAAGCACGGCTGAATGATCGCTTGGCAATAGTGTCAACAGAAAGGCTTAACTGAAGCGTTAGCTGTTTCCGTCCATTCTAACACCTTTTGTTTTCCATTTGATGGCTCACTCGTCGTCACAGCTGTTATGTTGTGAAGCCTTCTGCAGCTGTTCATGCCTTATTTACATTAAGACCAACGTGCGGTTGTGCTGATCTGTGTTCGTGTGCCTCTGTGTGTGTGTGCACTGTTCTGCAGGCCAAGGACCGCTGTAACGGCCTTGAGATAGACGGCCGCAAGATCCGAGTGGACTACTCAATCACCCAACGGGCACACACACCCACACCGGGCATCTACATGGGCAAGCCATCCTAGTGAGTCTTTCAGCACGTTTTCATGGCATAAAGATGTGTTTTGTGCTTGGCACCAAAGCTTTCTCTATGAGCTAGGCTCAATGTGATGCTGCTAGAAATGCTGCTCAGCTTTGTTAGTGGTGATAATTAATCCTGTGCGAATAGTGAATTTTAGGTTCGAAGGGAATAGAGATTTTGGTCTTGAATCGAATCCGAATAGTACAAGTGACATGTAGAGAAATGGGCATATGTATCGTGACCTAACTTACCTGCATAATGTCTTTAAAAATTGAAACAGGGCCTCTCTGCAAATTCAGTTTCTTTTTTTCTTTTTTTTTTTTTGTTCAAGGGAAGTCGAAAGAACCTTTCGTAGCAGGATTTCTTTCAGCAGGATGCGAGTCAAAACCCTTCAAGGGGACACTGTTTTCAGAAGGCCAAAAATCGCAAAAAATTGACTTCTTGAAGCTGACATTTTCGGTATTTGTACCTATTTTTGCACCTATCTGAGAAGTTTCTGGCTTCTCGTGTCATTATTTCTGACGCAAAATGAATTTATCACCTCCCTGTGAAATGATTGTGAGCGCAAATTGACGCTAAAATCGTGCTTTTTCCGCGCCGAACTGTTGCCTTTATGCACGAGCTATCATGTTCATCTTGGTCTCTTTTGGAAGGGTCGCTCTTCATCTTCAATTACCCGCCACCGCTGGCTCGCCTTGCTCGTTGTTTTTTTTTTAAAGCAAAAACACGTCACCGAGAAGCACTAGCAGGCGATTCAATTGGCTGCTTGGGGCACGTGACAAAACATAGGCACCCGATTGGCCAAGGGGCGCTTTCGGCGTCTGCTTCACCATCGTGACGCACACGGACATGCGCCATTTTGTCATGGTGCTACTGACTGCCTGCGGCAGTAAAGAAGTTCCGTGCTACAGTAATTTGTGAAGCGGGCGTGGCAGTCGTTCATTCGCTGTGAACTTCAGAAAGAGCCCTGCTATGGCTCAGGACAACGAGGATAACGAATTCGACGCGATCAACGGGGATCGCAGAGTTACCGGTGTAGGCCTAACTCACGTACGAGCCCATTGGTTGCAGACAACGTTACTGAGAACGGCTGTGTTTTGCAGCTTCATCAATTAGTGGACGGCAAGTGAAAAGCAGGAGTGAAGCTACAAGAGATATCAATATTTGTAGTGACGGAACGAACAGCGCAGTCTTATCGCTAAACAGGCCGATGCCGCGGTTCCCCCGCCTGACGAAAGGACCTTGAACTGCGCGACGGGTCGTCGGAGTGGAGTACGCCGCGCGTCGACGAACAGAAAGTCAATCCGTTCGCTGTGAACATGCTCGCCGCCCCCGCATTGGAGGCTACTGGCAATAGGTAAACTGCTTTTAACGACACGTTCGCAATGTTGTCGCGATCTCCGCTCTAAAATGCGGCAGTCTTGCGTGAAAAGGAAACTAACACCTCGGCACTCGTGTAGCCTCGAAATTGATGAGCGACGGAGCAACTTTGGTTCGCGAAATTTACGGGTAACTCATTCTGGACAAGCCGGAAAACAATCAGTCCTGTTACATTCCCGGTGCATATTAACTGACTAAAAGTATGTATGCCATGATATTTTTCACTCGGAATGGCGAAATAGTTTTAACAGCATTATTCTCGAAGACAAATTTTGACCACTTTCTTTTGCTTGTAATTGTTTTTTGCACAATGTAGCTAAATTTGCACAAAAATAATGCTGAGAGCCTATTTTGAATGGGCAGCTTCTTTTTATTTTATTATTATTTGTTTAATTACATGCCATGAACTGTATTGTGCTCTAAGAGAAGTACTCGTTCAATTTACGATCAGCTTGCAACGTTGCACTCCTTAGGCTTCTTAGCATTCATTTATATGTCAATGGCTATGTTATTCTAAGTACATGCATTTTTACAGTTAAAAATGTTAGAATTCTTTGTTTTCTTCATTTTCTCAAAATGGCAATTTTGTACACCCTTAATGAAAATTACTGCAATATATCTGAAACTATTACAGATAGCAGAATATGTCTTTTTGCAGCATGAAGCTGTATGTTTGGAGCACACAACATAGGAAGCAGATTTGAACTAGTCTTTTGTGTGACCACACAATAGCCACGTTCAGAGCTGTGAAGTTTAGTGTACTGTAAAGTAAGAAATCATGACCCACTCAAAAAAGTGCTTCCTATGTTGTATGTCTTATGCTTTCTACTGTCAATTGCCATGTCATTTGACTGGTGGTTATTTTTCTAGTGGTAAGAACAATATAAATTATCTCAATTATTTAATTAACTAATGAAGCTACAGAAAAATTAACTAGATATTTAGAATCGGGAGAACAAACTTGGTTCAAAAATAAATGAGAGAGCTCGAAGACCCATGTCCCCCCTTAAATAACTTTTTAAGATTTATTGTACTTGGAGCGTATAAAGCCATCACAACACTCTTTTAAGCTTAATAAAATGCATTGATTTGAGGGTAATATTTTCATATAAAGGGGCCGTCGGACTTTCAAGTAGCCATGGAATAGATTCACGAAGGATGCATATTGCGTCATGGTTTCACCGTCCATTATGTGCGGAGTTGCAAAGATTTCTCGCACCTTGCAAGTGCATTCTCTTCTCGTCCTGACGAAAGCGCTGGGAGGAATGGCTTGGGGAAAGAAAATACGTCATGTGTGCTTTCTGAGCTTGTGGAGTCATTTGCCGAGAAGATAGAGCAATTTTTAACTGACTTTACAAATTTATTGCGAATTGAACACGTGCAGCGCTGCAATATTTGGCTTGTGTGTCCTCGATGGCCGCCACTACAGATAGACAGCGTTTTCTGACAATGCTTAAGGGGGGATGCTACACCTTCCAAAAACTCTTTTATTTTTGCGAGTACCTCAGTCAACTTTGGAGAGCCTATGTAGATTTTACTGCTGATTTCAAAAATCTAATTCTTTTTTTGCTGTGACAATTAGTTTTAAAGATATAATGAACAGCGACTTTTTTAATTAAGGCCTAATTAGCTAATTAACTGTAACTTGGATATTGATGTGCAACCTATAGAACCAATTCGGTATGTTCACAGTGTGCAATAAAGTATAAATCATAGTTCTGGGCTATTTCGAAGCAAAGTTGTGGGATGTTGAATATGACATGAAAAATTTCCCCATCTACACTTGAAACAAAAGATCCATTTAGAGAATTTTCTCCAAAAATTATTACAATAAAACTTACTTTACGACACATCCCCTGCATTTATCTTCGAAACAAAAAAGAAATCGTAATGATAACCCAGATAGAACAAGAGATATTTCTCCGGCATAATGGGAAGCACATGAAAATTGTCGTTTTGAGAATCGAGAAAAACGTGGGCACACATTTTATTGCAGAAGATGCAACAAGACAACCTCAAAACGCACCAGAAGCATAGTCTGAATGCATTCTGTGCTCATGCCTCCTCTTCACTAGCTTCCGGAGTTCCAATGAGGCTGTCTTTTCTTGTTGGAGACAATGCTGCGACACTGGTCTTTTTCTCTCGCTCTCCTGGCACCAGTACTTGTCGCATTCATGTCCATTTCACCTAAGATTGCCGTTGCAGAATTCAAATTGCCCGTGTTGAAGCGCAGCACTGCTTCTGCAACAGCTGCTTCAACAGCGAACAGGGACGCATGGTGCTCCTTGGGGGCCAAACTCCAGATTACCGAATGTAGTTCTGCGTATTGCCGCGTTCGCACCTCTGAAGCAGGGCTCTTTCCGAAAGCCGGGTATAAACCGGTAGTAATGCCTCTGCCACGTCTTTCGGTAGATTGTAGGCATGCTTGGGGTCGGGCTCACCCTTTGCTTTTGCGGCATTGTGCCGACACCATGAAGTTTCACCAGCTGGGCACAGACTGTGGTCCGAGCATTCATCAGTGGAGGTGACGTGGCGGTATGTGGCCATCACAGCCTTTTGCATCTCGCCCACGTCACCTTCATGCGATTTCAGAGCCCGGCCATAATATGTGCTCAGCCTGGTGATCAGCTCACCTGTGAGCCTGCCTTTCCCACCAAGGCCTCTTTTCCCATCGCACTTTTGTTTCTGCACCAGGTTTCTCAATGCGGTGCCCATCCGTTCCTGTACATGATTAAGTCTTCCTTCTGCACGTCAATGTAACCATACACCTTGGCGTCTTGTATGGCGCAAAATGTCCTAGAGTCTCCATCAGACAGCATAGTTGTGTAGCGCAGGCCATGGCGTTCAAGCGACCTCTGAAATAGAATTAGAGCCGCCTCCACTTCCATTTGCCCCGCTTTGCTGTTCATATTTTTTTGGCATTTGTGGTTAGCCTTCCATTCTTGATAGCCCTCACTACTAGGCTTTGGGCCCACCTCGCAGCCTAAGCAAAAGTTAGAAAGAACGACGTAGTCCAACACGTAGCCACTAAATAATTCGATAACTGTGCCCACGCTGATGTGGGAAGAATGGCCTCGCGTCTTCCACGTGCCGTCGTAGCTAACGGCAAAATTGCCCCGGTTGCCGAAGCACAAGTCATCATAAATTGTTCTAACCTTTTCTGCACATTCGCTCATAGCGGACTCAGCCGCTCGCGTTGCAGCGGGTGCCAGCGTGTTCTTCAAATGCCGCTGAAACGTCTTGTGGTGCATACCGCGGTGTGAGATGCCCATTGTTGCGAAAATATCGTTCATTTTCGTTTGGCCGTTGCCGGTAGCCACCATCGCCCTCGAAGCGAGATTTACTTCAAACGGATTGCACGTTTTCGTGCCGTTCGCGCGGGGCGAAGTCCATTCATTCGCGATCTCGCCGCACCTTTCACACTGCACTAGCACTTTCACGGCAAGTCCGTAGTCCCGATCCCCTCTGACGATCGTAGCCGGTCCGTGGCAGGCTTTGCAACACAAGGCACCCATTATCGCGTTTAGGATATCTAGATGCATAAGCAGATAAGGAGCAGCGTGGTCCGAGTCCTGTGCGGTTGCCTCGCTACAACTCGCGGTGAAAAGTCAATTTTCCGTGCAGTTGCTGGCGCCGATGAAAGCCGGTCGAGCGTCGCTTTCTCCCGGGCATGATTTTCTTCAACTTCGGCGTTTGTCACCACCTTGGCGTCGATTCGTAGTCGTCCGGAGTTCGCTTCAACCGTCATCGTCGTCGGAGGCAACGCGTTCGGTCGCACCATCGCTGAACGGCCGCGGAGCGTCGACACATCGTTCGTCGGAGTCAACCAAGGGGCTCTGATGACTTCGTAGACTTTCTCCCACGACCTTTGCGTTTCCTGCGACCAAATGCGTGCACGGTCCGATACTTTTTTGCGTTTCCAGGCATGGCGATACGATCAGAAGCTTCAGAGTGCTCTGCCAATTTCGAGGCGTCACAGCGGTAACCCTTTCAAAATGGCGTCGGGTCGCGTATGCAGGTGCAAGCGGCGAGCTTCCAGCCAACCGGAAAGCGCCATTTCAGTCACGTGCGCCGTTTAGCCAATGGCAGTGAGCGCGGCTCTTCGTCTTTGAGGCCCCGTTTTTCGAGCCGGGGAAACGCTCAATGTTGCTTACTGAATAAAAAAAAACAGCTGAAAACGCGTTCTTTCAAACAAGACCAAAATGGCGCCGATCGAGCGCGTAGTTCCCGCGTATCGTAGAGCCGAAACCTGCGCTATTCGCCCTCAATTTAAAGGGCAGGACGCCCGTTTTCGGTTTTTTAAAGTTGAATAACGATAAAAGTTGATGGTATTCGGCTGTGAAATTTTGTAAATAGGTGCGCAATGATGTCGGGAACGCGAAAAGAAGGTCCGCGAAAACTCGATTTTTTGGCTGATTTTCGGTCCCGAAGTGCCGCGTCCCCCCTTAAAAAGTGTTGCAGAGCCCCTTTAATTTCGTAGGGGGGCTTTGCTGCAGACCGAATTTCTCTTGGAGAGATGCTTTCATTATTCAACATTCCCACACTGCAGTGAAACCACCTTTACAGGTGGTACATTCGGATTAATATGCATCTGTTCATTCTTTGCGAATACTTCGAAATTTTCAGTAACTTGAAATCGAAGCGAATTCGGATACCCTACTATTCGTTTGAATATTCGAAGCATTTGAATATTCGTACAAGCCTAGTTATAATGTACAAAATGTTATAATAAACATTGATTCTATCAGGAAATTCAATGCATGTGGGGAAGACTGCATTTTCAACTTGAACTTTTGCAAGCCAGTCAAATTCAAGCTGGGATATTACCGTAGAAACCGCACTGTAGGTCGAGTCTGAATATAGGTCGACCCCCCGAGTTGTTCAGGGTACCCAAAAATAAATACAACCCATAAGTGCTGAACTGCATTTATTTGCGAATAGGGCGCATCGCACCTCGATCGTTGGAGCTCCCCTTCAACCACCATCGCAACTGCTCCTATTCGTCCGACAAAGCACCACTGTCTTTTGAGAACGAGAGTTTGTTGCTGACCGCCTCCTACAGTGCGTCATCTTGAGTGCCATCTAGCGAGTTGCTGATGCATCATTTCTTAAAAGCATTTTCCTGACATGGAATCCGGCAAGGAACGCCATGAGCAAAGCACCCAGCCACACAGTCTCAAGCGGAAGCCTCTGTAGGCGGCCCGTCAGTGTGTTGGGGTTGTCGCGGACATCCATTCTTGGTATTCCAAGCCGCACACGTTTCTTGAACAGCTTGTTTCAGCACAACGTCGAGCGGCTGGAGGGTGGACGTCGTATCACCTGGTCCGTTTTCCCTTCGCCGAGTGCGCGTTTCACTGGATCGGTTAAATGGCCATGAAACGCATCCAACACCAGCATGCTGCGAAGACGCAGCAGTGCACCTGGCCGACTGTTCCACACCACTCTTGTCCATTCGAGCATCATGGCCTCATCCATGCGTCCCTTTTTGTTGATGCAAACCACAACACCGGGCGGGAGCACTTCCTTCGACATTGCCTTGCGTTTGGCAATGATGAAGGCCGGAAGCTTTCTACTATCTGCCGTGCATGACAGCGTGACGGTGAAGTGCGAGTGCTCGTTGCCGAAACGAAGGCATGTCAAACCACACGGAGGTCTCATCGACAGTTGCTAATCTGCCCCATCATGTAGTCGTTCTGCTCCTGTAGCCGGTTCACGATGGGCTTATGTTTATGAGCTTGTCCTCAAACTCCTCCAGCAACTTCTGACAGATGTGCACCGCCGGAGAGACAATCCCTTGCGTCGTATAAATCGACACACCCAAGAGTTGGGTGCACGAAACTTTTCTCTCATAAGCTCAGCTTCTTGAGCGAGTTCCATGGCTTTCTTGCGAATGGTATCCACGGTCACTGGCAGCGAGTCGCGCACGAAATTCCCGCACAAGAGTCCGCTAGCTTATCCTCCAGCTGTGGATGAACGGCACTTCGTCCACGAAGCAACATTTTTCGAGGATTGCACATCTGCAGCTTCCCTTTTTGCGCCCTCTAATAGCGCACACTTTTTTCCGATACACCAAAGCTGCGCTGAGCAGCCCTATTCCCGTTCGCTTCTGCGAACTGCAACCTTTATTTAAGGGGGGAGGTGGCATTGGAAAAAAACTTTATTTATTGACGTACAGTAATGAAATTTGGCATGCATACTCGTGTCTCGAATAGGGAAATATGCAGTTTCACAATGATACCTTCAGTAGTTTACATGGTGCCAATCACATGGTCTGCTCGTGGAAAATCTAGCGCTGTAACAAAACATGCCAGGAAGCTGCGAATAGTGTTGATCTTTACTCAAAAGAAAGCTACATAGTATGGCACTCTCAGAATTCTTTCAATAAGTTCTCGTCTTTTTTTAGAGATCATCATGGCTGCCGACACACATTGTCAGAAACAGTGGCACGAACAAATCATCGTCTAGAAAAAAAAAAACAGGGGCTCTAAAACAGAAATTGATGATTGCTGTACCCACAAGCAGTGTTCAGATTTATGAAAAAAAGAAAAAAAACTGAATCAAAATCGGTCCAGTCATTCTCGTGGCTACTCTTTCTACGAGCAATGCACACTGTCCAAAACACACAAGTTTTCAACAGGCTTTTTTTTTTTCGATAAACTTTTTTGTTTCTCGTTAAATATTGATGAATATTGGCACAGACACTAAGAATGACCTCACAGTGCTTTCATAAAAATTTTGAAGTGATACCACTAATAATTTACCAGAGACAAATTATTTCTTCATTGAACCATGTGGAGGGGTTGAGCATATATCAAAAAAAGAACAGTATCAAGAAAGCTCCACTTAAAGTTTCAACTTTTCTTTACGTCTCTTAGACACCTAAAAATTGTGATCTCAGGTTTGTATTGTGATATTTGACTTCTCAGGCATCTGGTCTTTGACCAGTGTTCCTTGGTTGCCTTTTTTTTCCCCATAACTTCTTTTTCAATGATTTACAAAGAACAAGTATGGATTTCAAACAAAGTTCTTTGTATGAAGGAGTGGTGGGATAGGCATGACAGAAAAGATTGTAATTGAATAAGACCATATACTGAAATGATTACACACATTTCTTGTGCTGAACGTGTAATTAGCGTAATGAAGTGCTTTATTACAAATAATCGCTTAACATTTCTTTATTTGGAGAGAGGTTTATTGCATCAGAAAAATGGATCACACCTTGACGGCCTATGCCTTCTTTTCAAATAACAAAGTTAAGGGCAGAAGACTGGTGGCAAAGGAATTTTTAGCAGTGTAATGAATGACGCGAAACGGGCATATAAAAATTCGTGCCCCTGATTCTTACATGCTCTTTTGCCGCTCTAGCGGTGAAATGCATCATCATACAGCCGGTCGCGGAAACAATCTACAGCAATTCATTAACCTCGGAACATTCATAGACGTTCGTGGCGATATCAAGCACGGCTCCAAGCACGTCTGAATCGCATCACAAAAGCTTATTGACAGCACTCCATATGACGGTGGGGTGCGCCGCCGCGAGGACATTGCAGCCGGCGCGTAATGCACTTGCCGGCGGCGTTCGGTGACGATGCACGAAATGTGTAACAACGATGACAAAAACTTGGCATCGCATTTCCGAATGACGACGCGCGAACCTGCTAGCTGCTGTTCCGAGCAATCCTTGGCAGTGAGGGGGTGATGAGCTTGACTGTGTTGTCCGCTGCCGATGCGTAAAATGCCGTACGTGATTCAGAGAAGGTAGCGAGTGATGTGGTACATTCCTTGCCACGTTGCCAAGAGTGCGCTTGCGCGTCGTTCGTGCCCGCAGTTTCGCTGTCAGCAGAGTTAGGGCTAAAGCCGACTCGGATGATGCGCCACACTCGTAGACCGCGCGTCCGCTCGTAGTGATCTGATTGTGCATCCGGTGCGGCCACTCGTAGTAATCAGATCGTGCCGCCGCTTACAGCTTCGTTGCTTGCGAAGAAGCACGTCGCCGCGCTAGCGCGTCGTTCCTGCCCGCCGTCTCACTGCCGGTGGAGTTAGGGCTAAAGAAGACTCCCATAACGCGCGGCGCTCGTAAACCTCGCGCCTGCTCGTAGTAACACAATCGCGCATGCGCTTACTGATAGTAACTAAAGGGTAATTATGTCTTAAGTGATCATCAAGCCGTGAACACGTCACAAAGTAGCGATTTTCGGGAGCCATGTTCTCGCGATGCACAAGCAGCAGACGACGATTTCCCGGAGCGAGCATCGGGCCAATAGCAAGGCGAGCCGAGGCAACATGGTGGCCACGGCCAATCAAGGGCCTCGAAACGACCTTCAAACTATGAAGCGTGGAAGCTTGTGCAAGTTGGTAGGACATAACTGAATGCAGGAACAGCGCAACCTAGAAGTAGTTACTTCGTAACTACATCCTGCACCCTTCTACACCCTTCTATGCATGCCCATTTTTCTCATTTTCCGCCTATATATGTACACCACTCCGATATTAAATCTTTGTTGAAAGTCGGCGCTCTTTTCGCTACTTCTAGGTTGCACTGTTCCTGCATTCAGTTATGACCTTCAAACATTTGCTTTTTCTGTGCTTGTTGTAAAAGGGAGGAGCCAGCTAAAGCGGGAAAGTTAAACACGGAGAAATGCTCTTTCCGATGAGCCCAAGAAGCCGGCTCCTGGCCTAAGCATCGCGAAGCTATAATTTTTTGAAAATCGCTGTTTTATCACCGTTTCCAGGAAAAGTTTTGCTGCCTAGGTGGTTGAAATGAATTTTCCAAAGCACTTCTGGGTGGTTTTCAGTGTAGATATTTTGGAACCAGATAGAAAAAGGGTTCCAAAAGCTTAAAACTTGAGTTTCCAAAAAATCTATTTTTTCGCCATTTTTCGCGATCCCAAAGCCACGTCCCCCTTTAAACGCAGCTGAGTACTGCCTGCTCGCACCGCTACTCATATTAAGTGAACAAAAAAAAAAAAAGACCCCTAAAAATGCAGGGCGATGTCAAGCGGAGTGAAAACTCTGAACAGATCGGAAGCAAATCACGAACACAAAGGAAACTGACTGCGAGAAAAAAAAAAAAAAACTGCCTGTGATTGGATATCGCCGCGTCCATCTTCTCAAACACATGCAAGCCACATGTTGCCAGACGTTGGCGCACTTTCGGCTAGACACCGCTATATAAGACGAGGGGCGACTTTAGGTTATTATTTTATTGAAGATATCTCGACGACTTATATTCCGGTTTATACGGTACTGGCAAATGTTCAACATACCATTGCTTCTGTTTAAACGACTTAAAATTGTTCATTTTTATTGCACTGTACGCAGTTCTGATTCCAGATTATGGTGATATGCAGATTTACTTTGTAACTCATTCAATTAAAAAAAAACTTCAAAAGGCACGTGAAATATTACGTATTTTAAATACTCTCCATACTGCATGTTTTCAGTGAGCAAAGAAATACCGTATTTACAATATGCACACTGTCAAAATAGCTGCACCACCAGTTTGGTTGCAAGAATTCAGATTTTTTTCTATTTTGCCCATAATAGTGCGGTGATCGGTAGTTCTGTACCGTAATTGCACAGTTGCAATTTGGCGCCATTTTACAATAGCTGGAGAAAGAACACAAAAACGTGTCATCGGTGCCTAGGCTCTTTGAGTGGTGAAAAAGAGGCTGCCTGGGCGTCTGTCACTTTATTGGGTATATATGTGACTTTAAATGTGGGAGTGTCAGTCAGCGCCACCTGTAGCCTTGGCTGCGAGTGTGGCACACTCTTGATGAGCCTGTGTGGCGTCACGTAGCACGTAAACTTATTACCAGCGGGCAGCTGACCAACAGTCCCTCGTATACAACCTAAAGGCACCAAGTCTGCCAGTACGAGACCCTCGCAATGAATAAGGGAAAGAGGTGTATACTTAAGGGCTCGTTTTTCAGTGTTTTGACACAATATTGAGATCTAACAGACAATAATGCCAAGGAAAGTATAGGGGAAGTTATTAGATCAAATTGTAATGTAATTGTGAATAAAAGTGGGTGAAAAGATAACTTGCCCTGGGCAGGAACCGAACCTGCGACCTTCGTATAACGCGTTCAATGCTCTACACTGAGCTACCACGGCTGCTATCCTCCCAGCCACTTTATTGGGTGTATATATGTGACTTTAAACGTTGGAGTGTCAGTCGGTGCCACCTGTAGCCATGGCGGCGGGCGGCGCTATATACATATATATTTATATATGTATGAGTGACGGCGATGCTGGCTGGCGAAATCCAGCCGAATGTGTCCATATAATTGTATCGCAATAAAACATTCTAGAGCAGTGTCCCCCTTTAGCAGATTTTTTATGAAAGCAGATTTTTTATGAAAGGCAAGTTCCAGTTTAAGAGGTACAATTGAACAGTTTTATAATGGGCATGCTCTGGGCAGCAATTGTCTTTTGTACTAGATGTCTCTTATTAGCATGGTACTTTGCAAGCATTTTCTTATCAGCCTGTATTTCATCGTTGGCACACTGGTGTTTCTTATAAAGGGGCTCGACTTTTACTGCCTGCAGTCCTCACTTCTGTCTACTAAGCATCTGAAATGTATGGAATAATGTCTGAAATGTACACTACTAGAAAGCAGATGACAAACTTTAACCTTTTACGAAGCTGTGCATGTTTTGGTCTTAGGCTGGAATGTCAAATGTGCTTTCATCAACAAAGGTGCGTTTTCATTGAGAGCGTATGGATCTTTGTTGTAGCACTGTGTTCATAGTTGGTGCATGACATTCCCTTCAATGTAATTCAAGCCACGAGTTCAATGTTCAAATGTCATTCTTTCAACTATTGCGGGCTGCACTTCAGTTGTTCGTGGCTAACTGAGGCGCGCATTGTTTGCTTGCAGTGGCAGCGGTGGGGGTGGCGGGGGCGGCGGCTACGGTGGTGGCGGCGGCTACCGCAGTGGCTATAGGGACCGTTCGCCATCCCCCTACTACAGCCGGGGGCGGCGCTACTCGCGCTCTCGGTCTCGGTCGTACTCCCCTCGGAGGTACGCATACTACTGAGCAAGCGCACACACACACACCTCTCTGTACCCCCTCCCTCCTCTCACACCCCACCTACCTTGAGAAATCATTTCATGCATTACCAGCTTGTCACCCCGAGGCTGCTGTCCATTTTTGAAATAAAGGTTCGTCGGCTGCCCATGTCACACGCAGCCTCGTCCTCAATCTTGAGAAAAAATAAACTCTTGTGTGCCCGTGTTTTTGCGTTCTGTGTATGCGCGCGCGCGCATAGTTTTTCCTTCTGGCTGGGTGTGTTGTTAACTGGTGTTCCCTGTTGTTTTCTTTGCAACCCCCACCAAGGGCTTGGAAGAAGGAAAACGAAGCGCATTGGTGTGTCTCTGTGAAGTTTGAAGTTTGCAAAGGGCAAGAAACTGGTGGTTGCGGGCGTAGAAGAGCGAAGCCTGAAGGCAAGGCGGTTGCGGGAGTAGAAGAGCAAAGCCTGAAGGCAAGGCGAGGTTGGGCAGGCCGACAAGAGGTCTTGCCACCCTCCCGCATGGTGAGCCTGGCGCCATCACCCACTCCCTCCTTACCCCCTTTCCCTCTCCTCCCCCGTCACGCACACAGAAAACTGTTCTCGGCAGCGCAGGGCCTACGCAGAAGCGATCTGATCCGGCCCCCCCCGTGTGGGTAAGCGGTGTCGTTGCTTTCGCTGCCTTCTACCGCCCAGGTTTCCCATCTAACTTGCCTGCTCATCTGGTGTTGGGGGGAGCGTCCCATGGATATTAGGCCCAGCAAGTGCGGGTACTTAAGCTTGTGCTGTGGAACCTCATCAGTGCACGCAGGGTCTGCAGATGATTTGTGCACTTGTGTTACGTGAAACTGAACTCGAAACCAGAATGGTTATTTGTAGCAAAGCTGCCTCAGGTTGTCTTGGGCTAACCACTATGAGGTTTTTTTTTTTTGTCATGATGAGGTGGTTAGCTGCGTCAGGGGTTAATAACATGCAGCACTTTATTATTTTTTTCTGCATGTAGTAGACACTTTGAAGTGGAGATCTTGGAAGCGGTGCTAACCTTGGTAGGTGCCAAAACTCTACACCTTATGCACCTTATCGCCAAAAATCTGCACGTTATGCGGAACTTTGTGAATTGGTGTGCGTTGTATGACAGGCCCTTAAAAGTGACATGCACAGCAATATCTTCAACATCTGTCATTACCCTGATTGTACTCGAACATTTCACCATTAATTAAGCATTAGGAAACTGCACTGATAAGGTTCCATTGCATCAGCTATGGGTGTTGAGGGAATTCCAATGAGTGACTCAACTTGAACAGTGGTTGAGAGACCGTGGTACGAAATGTGATGCTGAACGGAAGGGCTTGTGTTACTAGCACACCTGGTCTATGTTCGTTTTAGCACTGAATACATTTGGATGAATTGCAGAGCCATGTTTGTATAGATACACTGGCAGACTTATCATTTAGGGTTACATTTACCATGATTTGTAGCATTGCTGGCACAAAGGTTGGGCTATTGCGGCACTTGCTTTTCTTTTTGTCAGGAAGTAACTTTCTGGGAAAAGCAATGTTTTATTCAGGAAAAGTAGCATTTGCTAGCGTGAATTATTGTGAAGCATGTGGCAATATTGTATGCAACTTAAGAATGTTGTGTTGAATTGAGTTCAAGCTGCTCCAAATAATGGTCCAAAATAGTGCCGTGGTTTTGGCAAGTAGCACCGTTGGATTCTATGTAAAGCTGCTCCTGAGAGTCTTATTTCTACAGTGGCAGGTTAGACAGCTCGTTGTACCTTTGCTTTCACTTCGCCGGAACTGCTTGATTGCATGTGACTCGAAGGTTCTATGACTGCAAGGAGATTAGGCTGCAGAGTCTGTTGTCAATGCATCCAGTGTTAATTCATATTTGTAGTCAATTTGACATGCCATATTTTAGTTGCTTGGTTCTTTAGCATGGAAGCTACACCAGGTAAAGCTAACTAGCTGCAAGTAATAGTTCATATATAGCTTTTCTTCTTCCTGACTGACATCCAATACAGAGGTCAAGTAATAATCTAAACATCTGAGGTTGCACATTATAGTTCTTGTTGTTTGGGTACATTCGTAGTGGTAGGAGTGTTTTCTGTTGGTATGGCACCTTTGCCTCTACTTTTGTGTGCAAACCATGGCAGGTGGTATTTAGTTGAATGTCATGTTTTAGGTAAGGGCTATAGTGTCAGCTGATTGGCGGCTGGGAAGAGTTTTCTGATGTGTTCAGTAATTGTGTTCCATGTCTGATCAGATGAAACTGATTTGGGTTAAGATGAATGTTACGTAGCGCCAGTTTCTAGCTTATAAACGCTGTTCAGTGGTTATGTTGCAGATCGGAGTATCAATATTTCGCAACTTCGAAGAGTGCTTATAGAAGTGCTGCAAGGCCCAACTCGTGTTGTTCGCATACTACAGCAAATTGTTGATAGCTTGTCATAGCTTTTTAGCAGGCTACGTATAGAGGTGGCGGGCCTGCTCTTTCAGAACTCGTGAGCTGACACGCAAGCTTTATTTGGGATACAGGTTCATTACCTAGTCTGTTGGTAGGAGAACGGATTCTAAAATTTTCAATAGGTCCATCAGTTCAGCTACAGGCCTTCAGTGCTAAGCTTTGCGGTTAGTTCGCAGCATGAAGCTTGGGAAATGGAAAGAAAAGCTTCGCTTGCACCCTGTCCCTGTGGACCACCCAGGGCCTGTATGGGTCAACTCCGGCCAGACCAAGCTTTGACGGCACGAGTGTGTGGTAAGACACGGGCAGGGGATCACCGCATCACAACCACCGGGTTCGCAGGGAAAACTACAGCAGCGAGAAACATATCCTGTCTGCATAAAGGCTGGAATCCGGCTTTGCTGCAATAAGTGGCCGCTTCCTCTGGCCAGAAGTGTTCCGGATATTTTTCACTGAAATTATGTGCTTCTGTGTGCACTGGCATCGGCCAGTTGGTTACAGTGACAAGTCTGCATTGCATATACTAAGGGTATGTTGCTTTTGCTGTTACATATAACGCTACTGCAGAAGTGAGGGACTGGATGACTGAAATGATACTAAAACCTAGCAGAACAAGTTATTTTTGTTCGGCCATTCTTTAAATATACAGCTGTATCGACTAGCCCAGAGTAGTGCATTTAAGTGTAGTAGATTATTGCATGGCAGATTTACTTTGTTACAATTCGAAATTCTTATAGAAGTCTGTTGATAACCATGCAGCACTGACAGCATTGCAGATTAAATTTCATATTCTGAAGAAAATCGGAGAAGAAACCACACTGCATGTGTTGGCGACTAGATAGAGTGGGATATAAAACAAATATTCAAAGCTTTTGTGACATGACATAATTATGGCTGTATATGCTGACATATTTTATGTTGTGATGGACATGGCCTTACAGTCATGGCGGCTAGGTTAACTTCCATAGCCAGTACAGTTTCACATGACACACAGTTACTGGAGCTGGAACAGTGATTGTTCTTCCATACGACCGGTAGTTCTTACCTGCACTGGTGTGATCTCTGTGGTTTATGTTCATGCTACTTTACGGAATCGATAAATTGCAATCAGTCAAGTCCTAAAACTGCTAATGTACGAGTTTGCAGGTAAACTGTTGCGCTTCCTAAAAATATTTGGGCCAAATGAAAAAAAAAAAACGAACGAGTGTACAGTGCTCAGATTGTGAAGAAACACCTCTTGCAGTATGACAAATACACGGAATCATTTTGGGTAGCTAAACGAAGTGGTTACAAAAGTGGCCTTTACGAACTGATCAATAAGGTGCTTGGGGGGGGGGGGGGTGGATAATATTGCCCTCGTATGACGAGAACTGACGATTATGGAACTGAGGTACATGCGTCACATTATCCTCGGTTGTTTTTTAATCCATGGGCACATAGTACTTTGCTAGTTTCATGCTTACTTGACTATGTTAAGTGCACCCAGCAGCATCACCTGCAAGGGAATAGTTAGTTAAGCGTTGGTGGTAGGTTAAAAGTCCTTAAAGAGTGTTGAACTTGTAGAGTGCTAGTTCTTTATAAATCACTTGAAATAACTGAGGTATAGCCAAGAGTCGCTATTTGGAGTCCATGGTTATAGCTATTTGTTGCCATGCATTCAATCCAGGTTGCAATAAAGATACCATAAAAGTGTCGGCAGAGCGACACAGGTAAGTACAACTGCTGGGCACTGCATAGAAGACTGGAGCAGTTTGTTCAGCAGAAGAATCATTCAAACAAGCCTTGTCTCTTGCTGAAAGTTTGTTTTATTGGGAGTTTCAGTCCATACAATGCGAATACGTTGGACTGCAATGCTCCGAGCTCGTAACCTGCAATAAAAGGTATTTCTTTTCAACGCAACACAGTGCGTGGTTCATGTGTGCACTTGGAAACGCCGGCTGACAGGTATCACCTGCTCACTTTGGCAATCGGGTGCTATAACTACTGCCGTTAAAACGTCTGTTAGCTCCAACACTACACATGAATTCAAGTAGTTAGGGGAAATGCAATTAGGAACAAAGTTGCGTTAATCTGTAGCCTAGGGCACCGAAATTGCTGCCAGCATGGACTTTTATGCTGATGTGAAACATGCAATTACTTTTCTAGTAGGTTGCACAGTTTCGTTTTGTGCCTTTACAATGTGTAAAATGTAGTTCGTTTTGGACACTTTTTGTTTCCAAACTGACTAGCCATTGTGACCGCCACAAAAATAAGCATTACCATAGGTCAAAGCTTAAAAGGCACTCTGCTGCAACCACAGTGAACAGTTGAAAGTTGTGTGCAAAAAAAAAGTGCGCCTCTGTTGCCTCTAGTGACGACAAGAAAGGATACACCCATAGTTTCCTAAAATGAATTAGAGAGGGCTCTGGCGCTGCTTTCGTTCAGCGACCATGGGAATGATGGGTAGTACTCATTTGCCTAGTCTTCGTACTTGCGGGTGGCGAATCGTACTTGCAGCTTCGTTTATTGCTGGTTACGGTTTTCTTTTGAAGGAAAAGAAAGAACCCTTTTGAACTTTGCGACTCGATTCAAAATGGTAAGCCTTAAAAAATTAGGTTGGGAAGCGCAAACGCTGAACATTTGATAACTTTTTTTTTTGTGTGTGAAAAAACACCTCCAAGTCACACGAACACGCATGCAGCCAGAAGCACGGCAGAAGTACAAAAAATTGACAAATGTGTGTGTGCTACCCATCATTAACATGCTCCTGAAGCGCTGTGCGTTGCAGCTACCGTAGACATAAGCGCCAGAGTTCCCTCTAGTGTATATTAGGGAACTCTACGGATATGCCTACCAAAACTCGTGTACCAAAAGAATACTAAGTGTACTGACAGTATGGCACCCGCCGCGGGAGCCTTGTTCACAAAATTAGCCATAACAAGGCACAGCGTCTCATGGTATTTTTTACTTTGGGACCCTCGCTTGTACGTTTATTGATCTTGCAACTCTTTTTCTCTTAAAACAAAGAATGAAATGAACTATGCGTAAGTACGTGACGTAAGCACCGGAAATACATTGTTGGAAGCGTCCCATCACTCCTGTTTAGCATATGTACAGTTGTCTGCATGTGCCGGCATTTCAGCTGCAGGCATAGTGCAAGCGTTCCTTTGCCCAGAAAACGCACACTTGACCAGTCAGTTTGGTGGCCTGTAGAATCCACATGTTTAGCGAGGTCATAGGTCACGTCACGGAGGAAGGAAAGGTAGGAGATGGCATGCCCAGCCGGCGCAGGGCGTGAAAAATGTGGCGGAAATTACGTCACAACGGCCTTATTCACTGGGCAATATGGCGGCGTTTTGTTATTGATGTAGTGCGGTGCGGCACCGTTCAGGCGGTCCAGCGGCGGTGTGCGCGTTTTTATGGGCCTCGCACCTAACCGTGGCGTACTGCAAGTGTTCGACAACAATCATTGTTTGTGCCGCATTGTTAGCTACGCGATTTTACTCCGGTGGTGGTTGTAACCAGGCGTGTGAACTAGAAACCACGGAACGAGCGCGCGTGTACGTACTCCGAATTTGCAGCGTCCGTCAAAATTACGCTGAAAAGCCATCATAGAAGATAATGACTGCTCAAGAATTCGTTCAATGAATGCCTTGCAGGTTAGCGACAGTTATGCGGTGTTGCTTCTTATGACAACGGACGATGCATTTGCGGTCCACAGGCCCTTATTAAGACTGTAATCTAATCTTGCTTTTCATGTTACTGTTCTGCTTCGCTTAAGGTGCTCGCTCTTCGCAATATTGTCTCGCTCTCCGCAATGTTGCCTGTATTGTAGCAAAACTCGTTAAAATGTCTACACGCACCTGCACAAGGTAACCAGGTGCACCTCACTAGATGCGCGTGCTTGTGCATTCAGAAGCTGACAAAGCCGTTCGAACGATGTTGACCAAGTGATTTCAGAACTCAAATAGAATGATAAAACACATTTTAATGGACGCCACAATAGCAAGTATGGGGTAACATTGTGAAGTACACAAGGAGCAGTATATGTACAATTCAATGACGCACAGAAATATTTCACTGCAAATAATTGTGGCTACAGCAATAAAAAAAAAACATCTCTCGCATTTCCCAAAAACATCTCTCGCATTTGGCTGGCTTTCCCTGCCGTCCTTGGCGGCTGTGTCGACGCGTGAAGCTTCTCGCAGACTTCTCACGCATTCCTTCGGCTAACTTTCCCACCTTTCGCGCTAACGCGATCCTGGTCTCCGTGCTCCGTAGCTACTAGTGCGCATGAATCACACTGGAGATGTCTTCCCACGCGCTTTCAGGTGGTCTTCGCTGCTTTCGTCCCAATGCAATCATGGCCTTTGGGGGAAACGTAGGAATTATCGCCCGTCGGACAAAAGAGGGGCGAAAACAGAGAGGCCGGCGCAAACTCAACGGGCGGCCACGCATGCAAGCTCCACCGACGCTGACTTTACTGACATAATTACGGACCACTGGGTTTACTGCAGGGAAGACATTTTTTTCTTTTTTTTTTATCGTTGTGTCTAGTCCGCAGCCTGACCGAAAATTTCATAAAGCCTAAAAAGAAGCGCAAAAGGGGAGGGGGGGGGGAAGTGATCTGAATGATGCTGTACGAATTTCGGTGCCTCGTTCGTCGCGCGGAAATATCCGAAATAATCATCTTTATTTGCACAAAGAACACATCAAATAAAAAAAAAAGCTTAACGTGCAACTTGCCGTGTTTATCGTAAACGCCGGCAGTGCAAGAGTACAACACCCATACGCAGAGATTTCGTGAACAGTATTGCGACAGGACAGCGTGTTGAAATCCGTTCCGTTGGTTTCGGATAGCACCGGCGCACGCGGCGCGCAGGCCACGCGTTTTTGTAGCGTTAGCTACACTGGCCTCG
Organism: Rhipicephalus microplus; assembly: GCF_013339725.1. Classification (NCBI taxonomy): domain Eukaryota; kingdom Metazoa; phylum Arthropoda; class Arachnida; order Ixodida; family Ixodidae; genus Rhipicephalus; species Rhipicephalus microplus. The sequence goes on along the minus strand of NC_051173.1, from coordinate 63,389,953 downwards.
CTGAGCCAATTTCGCGTGGCACTGGTCTGCGCATGCGCAATGATACTCCGCCGCCGGTGTGCGCGCAATTCGATGCGCTGTGCAGGACGATCAGTGATGTCACGCACCGGAGCCAGAGGAGTGCCGTCATAGCCTTGGTAGAAATATGGATGCAGACGCGCGCGCCTTTCCTGTGCGGTCGCCATCTGACATTGCGCTGGAGCCGCTTGATAGCGCCTCTGACTGGCGTTTGCCGCTGTGGTATAGCCATGGAGGAGAGTGCAAATGCTGCTCAACGGGGCAGTAGAGCGGAGAAGCTTAGCTCATCGGATCCCGAAGTAGTTGCCCGGCAAAATAAATATACATGTGCCACATAATACGTATACCGTGTGTGTGTCATCGGAACAGCTGTAAGCATGATATCTGGAAAGCTAAGAATAATCAGCTGAACCTTTGCTAGCGCTGCGTATATCATGGCATAGCTGAGCTAAGCCACTGCAATTTTTTTTTTGAGACAGAGAGGGAGTCGCGCCTTCTGCTTCGCATTCATATGTAAACAAGAGAGGAGAATTTGCCCAGTCAATATGGCCGACTTCCGGCTTCATCGCGGCTTCACAACGAGTGACGTCAGGGCCTCTCCTACCTTCCCTTTCTCCGTGGGTCACGTAGTTAGGTGACATCATATTCGTGTTTTTTTTTTTTTTTCCTTTAACAGCAAGGAACACTAAACTTTTGGCAGAGACTGCTGTGCCGCACGGACGTGACGTCATGCACTTTTTTGCTTAGGCGCTTTATTTTAATAGTCTGAGTGTTTAGCGGTACTTACTAGACCAAGGAGGTTCTATAGACCCTCTGGAGTGACAGTCCCGACTACCGCCAACTGGAGCAAGTGAAGCCGCCGGTGGTCATATTGCTAGCGAAAAAACGACGGAACCGCCATAGACCGCAATGGAATACGTGCGTTGCGCGCGTCGGTTTGCACTTCCACAATAAAAAAAGAATGACACGGAAACCACTTTTAGGTTACACACACGAACAAATGCCTCTTCTTGTTTATGAAATGAATTATTTCATGCACCCATTGTCAGCTGCACGCTTTCACATTAATCTGTTGTCGAGGGATGCTTCGCATATCGAGCTTGCTGGCGCACTATTGCGGTACCAAAGTGTTGGAGTATATATTGGGTGTTTAAGAAATGTGCCTGCAGATACTCAAGATCAAGGAGAACACGACATTTGCTCGCTTCTTTCACATATGTGTTTGTGTGTGTGTCGGCAGATTGCCAGAGAACATATATAAGGAAGTTGAAATAAAGATAAAGTTGGAAAAGAGAGCTAATTAAGTAAACTGGGAGTCACCAGTAATTTTTCTGGAGTTATCGAGATCTAGCCAATTTACAGGGGGAACCAAAACCGAAGCACCGATGTCGCGTGCAACCGACAAACTCCAGGAGACGTACCCCAAATGAAATTTATAAGAACGATTACCGTCACGTTAGTTCTGCATAATATTTATCAACTTCCGTTGGCGACGTCTGTTGTCATGACAAGCGCAGCCTTCAGAGCCTAGAAACGAGGTATCTCGATGTTTGATATAACGCCACTCACTCATTTTGACAACTTCGTCTATCGGCGTTTTAATTTCGTCGGCAAGATAGAATGGATTAGAATGTCTCTCATCTTGTTTTAGATGGCATAGTTTGTTTTCGTGACTACATTATATTGAAGCTACGCCAAGGAGGTAGAAACTAACAGGTTTTTGCAGATGCGCTCGGAAAGCAGGAAAAATCGAAGGATGCACTGCCAGGCCGCAGTCTGGTTGTCTGCCCCGTTTCGTCGAAGCAGCATTCTTCGGAGTGAATAGAACAGAGGTGGTCACCGTCCGTAGCCCTCCAACTGTCTCTTCGAGCAGCACGTTCTCATGCAGAACGCAGTGCACTGTCTTTCGGAAACCTGTAACACGGGTAATCATGGCATGGAATATTCTCCACGCTTGCGGATTCCTCAATAAGCATGCATCAAATTCGATATTCACTCGCCAAAAACATATGCACGCACGCCGTCAGTCTTGCCTTGTAAGACAACACCAGAAAACTTGGAATTCAAAAGGCATTCAGACGTCCTACTCGTTCCAATGTTTGATACGTGCAGCCATAGACCACAAGTCCTTCGTTCATAAACTTCAAACTCATGGATAAGGTCGTTTCAGCGAGCATTTAAAGCTTCAAGTTATCTTCCACACAGCTATACGCATGTATCACATGCATGTGCACCTTTCGTATCGTCTCTAATTTAACAGCATTTATATATATACGCGAAAGAACAGGTGATTGTCAGCGAATGAAGAGAGAATACTTACACGTGAAAAGTGATCCCAGGTGCCTTCTTGATCCGATTTGTGCAGCCAAAAGTGACGCACCAAGTCATGCATGGTTGTTGCAAAATCTTTAACTGCTTTACAAACGCATGTCACAGTCTCCCGAGGCCACTGGGAGGGCGGAGCTACGAAGCACACTTTGTCGTTTGCTTCTGAGTTTTTCCTTTTCTGATATGGTGGAGACCGGCGTCACTTATCGGCATAGAGTTTCCTAATGTACACTATAGGGAACTCTGGCGCTAGTGTCTATGGGAGCTGCAACGCACGGCGCTTAAGCAAGCATGGGAATGATGGGTAGTACACACATTTGTCTAATATTCGTACTTATGGCCTGCTTTTGGCTCCGTGTGTGTTCGTGTGGCTTGGAGCTGTTTTCTTACGAAACAAGTATGAGCAAATGTTCAGCGGTTGCGCTTCACCATTTTATTTTTTAGACTTACTTTCCACATCGGCTCCCGAAGTTCAAACGGGTTCAATCTGTGTTTAAAAACAAAACCGAAACACAGCAATAAACGAAGCCGCAAGTACGAAGACTAGGAAACTGTGTGTACTAGCCATCATTCCTATGGTCTGTGAACGATCGCAGCGCCAGAGTGCCCTCTTGTTAATTTTAGGAAACTGTATGCTTATCGGGGCGCACCTCCACTCCAGAAGACATAGTATAGAACCTCCTTGGTCTAGACGTACCGTTAGAAGCAGTAAAAGTTATGTCCAAACGTGAAAGTAAAAAAAAAAAAGGAAAGGTCCAGCGTGACAATACAAAAGCGGCTTGTCAATCGTTCCGAACCAATTGGCAGTTGGTTAGGGCGGCACAATATGAACTGGTGAGGTTGGTGGTTTGAGTTTTATTGCAGTTTTTGTTACTTTTTTTGTGTTCGCGCATGTATTGTTTTAACATTTGCGCCAGCTCATCTGCCTCCCGTCAGTCAGACTTGCTGCTGGTGGTAGTCCTGTCCACAGGCCCTTTAATACTGAATGTTTCATGATTCTCGCAGAATTGGCTACATTTATTATGATAAAATGGTTTGCGAATTATTGCTCTTAATCGGTGAGACGCAAAAGAAAACGAAAAACTGAAATGCAGCTGGCTGCATTGGTTTCTCCGGCACACGTGTCAGGAATGTTGATTTCCACGCTTTATCTAGGCTTTCCCGACTGAAAGGCGCACTGCTACGTAGTCTCGGGAAACTTTTTTAAGTGTGAATACACTTTATAAGCGACCCCAAACCATCCACCGCCATGGGCGGCGTCCGCAGTCTTCTCTCTATCTTTAAAAGAAAGAGGACTTGGCGGGCCGCAGCGCGACGCTCTACCGAATAAGCCACAGTGGTGGTGGTGGTTAGAATGAAGAGGAAAAAGGCACCTAATTTCTGTCTGCCTTCAGGCGACACGGCGCAAAGCCTTATAGGGGTGGGGGAAGGAGGGACAAAAAGAATAGAAGGAAAATAGACGAAGAAGTAGACAGGCAAGCGACGGAAAAAAGAAGGAGATAGGAAAGTGGGGATCCGGTCGAAGCAGTCCAAGGGCGGGGCGCCACAATGCGAGAGCTGCACGGCGTCAGGAGACCGCGGAGGGCGAACCAGTCGGCGGGAGCTACGCTGATGTCGGAGATCGCGAGGTCACAACCGTCCAGCTTGAAATCCTGCGAGCGAATCCAACGAGCCACGGACGCGACGCTGATATCGGTGTCAGTAACGCGCCTTATACTCCTCTCCCTTCGCTCGCTCTTCCGCTCTCCTCGCTCGCTGCAGCTGCGCGCGCACCCCTATCTCTCGCGCGCCCGCCTTCTCTCTCAGTCTCCCGTCGAGAGCGGGTCGTGAGGGGGAGTAAAGTTAAAATCCGTTGGCATTCGCCAGCGAGTTAACGTAGACTCCCCCGTGTGATCAAATTGCGATTCCCAGGAACCATTACACCATAAAGGCACCATAGTGTGATTAATAAATATAATAGTGCGAATTAATGAATACCCCTCATAGCATCACCCCGTGTATTCGCACTTAACCATGTTCACCCTCGGGGAAATGCTTGGGAGTTTTTTGTGTCGCTCAGTGTACCATCACGTGACGGGGTAACCGGGAGGCCGCTTCAAAATACCGACGTGCCACCTCAATGGTCTAGGCGATCGGCACTTGATAAACGATGCCCAAGGGGAAGTGCCGACGGTGTTGGCCCACCTAACTACAAAAGAACTTGTCTGCCGTGCTGACCCACGGCCTGTGGTAGCATGGGGGGAATTTACGTAACAACGGATGAGAACGGCCGTACGTGTTCGCACTGAAAAAAAAAAAAAAACAGCCGGTAATGCAGAAGCTTTGGCCTTCGGAGATCACAGGCTTCGTAAGAACACTACAATAAAGTTGTATCCATCCATCGTAAGAACACTTCGCAGACGCACTGTAGTTTCATGCATGTGCGTCTGTCTGGTCAGTCACGCGTGAACTGTGCAAAAACATTACTTTCATCGTCGACCTTGCCCATCGCGACAAGCAAAACTCGGCAGCAAGGACACTTTCACCTTTGACAACACCACGCTTGGCATGGCAATCTAGAAAAAGCCGTACGTCCAACAACAATAATCCGACCAACACACATCGCAGGCAACTACCATCTCGCACTGTTTACCTTGCGCAACCGCAGCGCCCATCGCGCCCCCTGTATTTAAAATACTTATGATTTGGCTCGGCTTGAGCCAAATATAATTTGGCTCGGCTTGAAGGCCTTTTGGTTATACTAAACTGCCATTAGCAGGGACTTGCCGGGCTATGTCATGCCTTTTAATACTAGTCTTATTACCATCATTATTATGGACGATGCAACGGCAAACATCCTCAGCTACACACTTATTGCAGGCAGCACGTGTTTACCCTTGAGTTGCGTAACTTCATTTAAATATCTTATTTCAGCTTCTTGAGATGGTAATAATAAATCTGCGATTACCTTTTAGCCTTGCATTCATATAGGAGTACACAAACGAAGGTAACCCGCTGGCATCTGTGATAAATCTATGGAATCGAGGGAGTTGTTGCGCCCTGACACATTCCTTCTTGCCAGCACATGTTAGAGTGTCATCGCTTTAAACGCCACTCCTAGCTTTCATTGCAAGCATCTGTGGGCATTGTCGAGCTCTAAGCATCAGAGACCAGAGAAATAAAACATCAACATGCATGTGCTCGTCGTGGAAAAGAAAAGAATGAAAGAAAGAAAATTATACAGTAACGCTCCGTTCTTGCAACGTTGTTAGTCATTCTTCAATATAAGGTGCACAGAATACGTGAGTAGTAGTGTTTGTTTTTTTTCCTGGAAAGTTTGTAAAAAAGTTGTGCAATTTAGATGGTGATGCAAATCAATAGTAAGTACAGCAATCCATGTCGCTTCAAAGCATCATACAATCGACATCCTAAATATTTAAGTCAGTAAATACAGGTCAATCAAGTCCAATGCACATCCTAAATGGCCTGGGCTGTAACCATTAAAGTGAACTAGAATAAATTCCAGTGGCGGAATCGACCGCGCTCCGGCGTCCTCCTTTTATACAGAGGCCACGAGATGGTGCCACTTCTACGTTTTTAGCAGCTTTAGCTGCATTGTAGGGCTGTCGTGCGCTCCTTTAAACTTTAGGCTGCAGTTAATTTTAACTCGTGCGTTTGCTTTCTGGTTCTTCCAAACATTAAACAGCCAACTTGCTTACTCTCTCACTCGGAGGTTTCATTTTGGCCAGATATACCGATTTCTTCATGCTTGCCGCACATGCTCAGAACATTCCGAGTAATTGTGGTACATTTTTTTACTTATTTTATACGAGTGCCTGGTTTACGTTCTATCACTCGAAGGTCTGTTTTTCTTTTTTCATACGAGTGCCTGATTTTTTACATCACTCGAGGGTCTATTTCTAGTGCACAGAGTTTTCCAAGCAGCATAAGACGTAAGGGTCATAGAATTTGCTTTAAATTATCATGGAAAACCTAGAAAAGCAGGGGAATTTTGACAAAGCAAATCGGTAGAAACCCTGCTCAGCCTATACCAATATACATTTTTCAAGCGATCCCATAACGCCCCGCGGGCGCGCGGAGCACTAGGGGAAAAGGTTGGTTGCAAATACCGTACTCTTTACTTCATATATGTGTGGTTATTAACGAGTGGTCATCAGACTCATCACTAACAGTATGCAGGCACACTTATGTATATAGGGAGCAAGAATAACACATCATATTACTCTTTCGTGCTGTAAGAGTATACGAGGTTTCACTCTCCGAGACTGAGGTGTAAAATAAGCACATCTCGCTCTCTAGTTTCATGCAGCGTGAACAATTCATTGCATTCCATCTGATGCATTGGAAGAGTGGGAGAAGGCTGCGAAGAGACACCCAGCTTTTTGCTCTGGTGATACCTTCACCAGTTTTTAGAGCTTTAGCAACTGTTGGCTTTGACTCGGTCTTTAAATTACAGCGGGCAGTTGTGGGTCCGCGATAAGTACCTACCGTTAAATTGTCCGCGTTTTCGTGGTGCGTTTCAGTACGCCGATACGTCAGCCCTTGGAATCTACCCGGTGAGTTATTCCTGATTATTGGGATCACTGGCAGGCATTTGTTATTTTCCGCGGCGGAAAGTATACAAATTCCTGTTTCAAAACCACATCCTGCATGTTCCTATGAAGCTGCATTTTTGTGAATAAGCAAATAAATATAGTAAATAAATCGGTCGCCCCGACTGTGTTCTGTTGCGCCTTTGGGTAGCGTGGTGCGGACTCGGGCCATCCGAGTCCCCGGAGAGGACGAGTAGAGAAGCCGGAGAAGGAGAAAAAAATGTTTATATACAGTATTTACATGGTAGCGTGGTACAACATGAAAAGAGAATCACACACGAGCGCCTCTGCGCTAGCGTTTTTATACATCGTCCGCCTTCCCAAGATCCCTTGCAAAGAAAATTTATGCGCAGGATACTCCAATGAGATCGTCGTCTTCCTCTCCGTCCCCGAAGAGGGAAAGCCAAACACCGCCTCCCTCTGAACCTAGGAAAGGGGCAAGACATGCCCAGTTCGCTGTTTGGTGAGGGAGACCCCACGCGCCAGCGTGGCACCACAGTGAGATGACGTGGAATCCCATGCGCAAAGTCGCTCCCTGATGCAGCCAGGTTGACTCAAGCAAGGCAGAATACCCCGTACAGCTGCTGGGTCGACGCTGCTTCGGAGTGTTGCTCTCGGCGGCTGACAAAAGCTTGGCCAACGACTTTTGTGTCAAGAGGAGCGGGCGACGTGGTTTTTCCAGATTGTCCGCGTCCGTCGCCGTCCCGGTGCAGGGTTGACTCATCAACAGCTGCCAGGTGCCAGCAGGCCGCGAAGACCACGTGGAACTTGGGCGAGGCACAACAGCACCCCCGCCGCCAGATGATACATCGGGAGGTCGAGTTGTTCCATGCAGCTCGGCCGGGTCGATGTCGGCGACGTTCCGGCAAGGCTCTTGCTTTCTCGAAGGGCCTGGTCAAACTGGAATGCTCCAAGAGCTGGCCTCTGCGCCCCGCTTCGGTGAAAAGTGGGTGACAAGCTCCAAGAAACGACCTTTGTCAGCCACACACAATGCGACAAGCACCGCGTGCACGCCACTCTCATCGCCAGGCCTCCGATTTTACAAAGCAAACATCTTATCTTAATAACTTAAGCTCAAGGAAACAATGTGCATACCAATCGGGACAAGTGTCCAGTAACTCTTTCATACGTAACTCCATTTGGAATCGAGATAACATTATAATCAAGCTAAACAAGCAAACTGTAGAGCTCGGGACAACGAGGGAGTCAGTGAAAAATTTCTCTACGCCCTCACTGTAACACATTGAAAAAAAAAGTACACATAAACTAGGTAAAGGTAAACAAAAAAATCAAACAAACCTTCCGCGTCTTTTGACGAGTCAAAACGCTCGACTTAGGGCGTCTGCATTTGTATGAAGGCCACCTCTCTTGTAGCGCACCTCGAAATTGTGCTGCTGCAGTGCTATGCTCCATCTGAGCAAACGACCATTCTTAGGTGACATTTGGTGTAACCAGGTTAGGGGAGAGTGATCAGTTTCTATAATAAACTTAGAGCCAGCAACATAGCAGCCTAGTTTTCGTACGGCCCAAACAATGCAAGCACATTCTTTTTCCGAAGTGCTATAAGCCTCTTCCCTGCTGCTCAATTTGCGACTCAAATACAAAACCGGCCGCTCCTCTCCACTCTGGTCCGTCTGACATAGCACTGCTCCTAAACCGCGTTCGCTTGCATCACACTGAATAGTGAAAGGTTTTGCAAAATCCGGTGCCCTCAAGACGGGTTTCTCACTCAATGCGTGCTTCAGCTTCTGAAAAGCGTCTTCCTTTTTAGAGTCCCATTGAATGTTCACAGGTTCGGTCTTGCGTAAACTATCTGTCAAAGGGCTGGCAATCTCGGAGTAATTCGGGACGTAATGCTGATAGTAACCTGTGAGGCCGAGGAATGCTCTCATCTCGGTCTTAGTGCTGGGATGACGATAACCGACCACCGCGGCTACCTTGAGTTCGGACGGTCGACGACGCCCATTTCCTACAATGTGCCCTAAATAGCTTACTTCAGCACAGCCCAAATGACATTTCTCTCTCTTTACCGTAAGACCTGCATTTTTGACCCGTTCCAAAACCATCCGAAGGTGTTCAACATGGTCTTCCCATTTGTCCGAAAATATCGCCACATCGTCTAGGTAAGGCAGCGCAAATTTCTCGAGCCCGTGGAGAACCTTATCCATCAGGCGGCTGAAACAATACGGCGCGTTCTTGAGCCCAAAGCTCATCATCAAAGGACGAAAAGTGCCCAGGGGTGAGATAAAAGCAGCGTATCGACTCGCGCGCTCTGTCAAAGGGACCTGCCAATACCCCCTAACAAGGTCTAACGTAGAAATGTATTTCGCCTTAGACACTGTCTCTACCCTCTCTTCAATGTTAGGAATAGGGTAAGTCTGGTCGACTGTTACAGAGTTCAGGCGGCGATAGTCCACGCATGGCCTTGGATCACGGCCCGGAATCTCAACCAAAATCAAAGGCGAGGTGAAATCACTGTCTGCTTCGATGATAACACCTAGGTCGATCATGCGGCGAATTTCGGCCTCTAGTATCTCTCTCTGTCTAGGTGACACCCGATACGGCTTACAGCTGATCGGCTTGTTAACCGTCAGCTCAATGTCGTGCTTAATCACATCCGTTTTGCCTGGCTTCTCGGAGAAAACGGTAGCGAATTCCTGTACTAAAAGCTCTAAATCTTCCTCTTGAGCCTTACTTAGGGTGTTCCCTGTGTCTACCCTATCGGACAATGTGCTGCTGACCGTGCCATCGGAAAGACAAAGGATTTCCGCGCCCTCATCCTCAGGAACATTGAGTGCAAGGTTTACTACTGCTTTTCGTCGCATGTAGGGTTTCATTAGGTTACTGTGATACACTTTGGGGCATTTCCGGCCCCACTTTACCTCGTAGTTGGTGTCTGAAAGCACTGACAACACTGTCGCTGGTCCCTCCCATTGTACGTCCAGCTTGTTTTTTCTTGAAGGGCACAACAGCATCACCTCATCGCCCACTCTAAAGACTCGCTTTCGAGCTGACTTATCGTAACGGGCCTTGGAAAGCGCCTGTGCTGCGCGCATGTTGCTCTCCACCACTTCGCGTGTAGTCCCCAGTCGCTCCAATAAATCCAGTACATAGGAAACCACATTAGGGTCCTCCCCATATCCAGTCCATGACTCTCGTATTAAGTGCAGCGGACCTCTCAAGTTCCTGCCGTAGACAAGTTCAGCCGGACTAAAACCCGTACTCTCGTGTGGGGCCGACCTCAGAGAAAACATCGCAGCTGGTATACACCCCTCCCAGTCACTTTTATGCTCAAAGCACAAAGCTCGCAAAACGCGTTTCATGACCGAGTGCATGCGTTCCACAGGGTTCGACTGTGGATGGTGAATAGAGCTATGCGCGATTTTTATCCCGCAGCGTTCTAGGAATGTAGTCGTAAGGCAGCTTGTGAACACACTTCCGTTGTCACACTGTATCTCCGAGGGAAAACCCACCCGAGAAAAAATAGACAACAATGCGTCCACCACGCATACTGAACTCAACTCTTTCAGTGCGATTGCCTCCGGGAACTTGGTGGCAACGCACAGCGCGGTCAGGACGTACCGATATCCTGATTTAGATGGAGGCAGAGGCCCCACGATGTCAATCACGAGCCGACGGAAGGGTTCTGTGACTATTGGCACTAGTTTCATTGGTGCCTTCCATTTGTCTGTTGATTTTCCTATCCGCTGACAAGTGTCGCATCCACGGACAAACATCTCTACATCCTTCCAGCACCCGGGCCAGTAGAACTCCTGAGCCAGCTTAGCTTTCGTTTTCTTTATACCTAAGTGGCCCGCCCAGGCGTTGCTGTGGGCCAGGTCGAGAATGTTCCGCCGGTATTTTAGTGGAACTACCACTTGGTTGTAGACCCGCCCTTTAGCGTTCTCATACCTGCGATGCAACACCTCGTTTTGGGTGTAGAACGAAACGTTCTTCCTAGAGTTACCTTCCTTATGTATGGCATCTAGCAGCATAGAGAGTGCGAGATCCGCCTTTTGATCGACCACTAGCGTTGCATGGTCGGTTCTGGCTAGCTGACACCAACTGGTGGACGCGGGTGTTAACACCGAGCCTGTCACCAAGTCCTCGTTTTCGGGCGTTAGAGATATTTCCTCGCTGTTGTCGACCATAGCCCCAGTTTCCGTCTCGACAACTCGCATGGCAGACTCATTTTCCGTCGCAACTACCTCAGGTTTTCCTACACTGCCCTCGGACGTCTGTTCCCCAGAGGGTGAGCTGCTCAGCTGTTGCGTCAGCTCGCGCGCCTTCGAACGGGTAAGGGCCATGCAAGCTATTTCGGTGGCAAATGATTCTCCACGTGTTTTTAACATTTCCTCAGACTTATTTGAAAATAGGTAAGGGAAGTGCTCCGGAAGGTTGGCTGAAATTGCTGCTTCCGTACACAATTGGCCGAAAGGGCCCTCGATTACAACCCTCGCTATCGGTAGGCAGACGCTTTGCTTTTCTGTCACTTGCCGAATCCAGGCACACTCTCCTATAGTCTTCGGAAGATACGCAACTTGGATGCGCTACATCCATTGTGGCCGCCGAGTCCCTCAATACCCTACACATTCGGCCGTTCACTGAGAGTGTCCTCATGTAAGGCTTCAACAGCTTTAAGCTATCCTCTGACTCCTGAATTGTGGCAAATGCCATGTGCCTCTTACAGCTCCTGGCCATGTGGCCCTTTTCTCCGCAGCTGTAGCAAACAACTGGCTTCCGCGCTTCTAACGCATGCGCTATGTCACCAGGCGCCTTTGAACCTGATGAAGGTGCCGCCTTAGTCCCCTCACTGTCCTTTCCCTGCTGATTGTCTAATAACTTGGAATTTTCGGGTTTCCAGTTATTTCTTGCAAACCTCTTGCGTCCCTGGTTTCCCGACCAGCTTTCTACCTTTTCATTTTTTTCCGAAGTTCGTGGTGTATTGCGGAGACTACGGCGTGAGCAGTAATCTTCGGCGAGTTCTGCTGCCCTGTTCATGTCTACGTCTTTCATCCTATCCTGCACCCAAAGCCTTACCTCCTCGGGAATTCCCCGGTAAAACTGCTCAAGTACCATCAACTCAATGACCTTGTCATGGTTGCCATAGACTTGCGCGCTTTTGAGCCACTCTTCAAAGTTGGCTCTAATTTGGTAGGCATAGTCTGAATGAGATTCGTTGCCCCTCTTAGAGTGCCTGAACCGCAGGCGGAAAGCCTCTGTCGATAGGCGACATTTTCGTAGCAATGCAGCCTTTACCCTGTCATACACCTCGGAGTCCTCTTTATTCATTCTTGCGATAACATCGGACACTTCGCCTGGTAGTACGCATATCAGTTTTTGTGGCCAAGTCTCCCTACTAAACCCTGCATTTTCGCATGCTCGCTCAAAATGCACGAGGTATAATGCAATGTCGTCACCCGCCTTGAAGGTGTGGATTAGATCCTTTATCTTTGATTCTCCACCCCCTGAATTTTGATTTCCCACGGACATACGAAGCTCCAGTTCTTTCAGACGGATTTCATGTTCTTTATCCTCGCGATCCCTCCTTATTTCCTCCTCTCTTTGTTCACGGGCTAAGCGCTCACGCTCCTCTTTCTTTGCCAAAATGGTTTCTCTGGCCTCAATGGCCTCTTCTAAACTCACTTCCTCTTTTCCCAAGTGCTCCAAAATTTGTTGTTTTCTTTTAACCGAGCCGACCGAAATATTCAGCTCCTGACAAATTTCGAGGAGTTCTTGGACCTTAAACTTCTCCATCTTAGATATGCACACCGTTTCTCTTCTAAGGTAATTTTGCCCACGAGCCACCCAATTCTTGGTCTGCGAATCAAAATTTACCAAAATCACCCTACCACGTTACCGACCATCTGCGCTAACGAGTCTGGCGAAAAGAAGAGCAAACACGCGGCACTCACCACTTCGATGCAGCCGACGCAGGCGAATCCCATAAGCTGCCAGCCACTGTTGCGCCTTTGGGTAGCGTGGTGCGGACTCGGGCCATCCGAGTCCCCGGAGAGGACGAGTAGAGAAGCCGGAGAAGGAGAAAAAAATGTTATATACAGTATTTACATGGTAGCGTGGTACAACATGAAAAGAGAATCACACACGAGCGCCTCTGCGCTAGCGTTTTTATACATCGTCCGCCTTCCCAAGATCCCTTGCAAAGAAAATTTATGCGCAGGATACTCCAATGAGATCGTCGTCTTCCTCTCCGTCCCCGAAGAGGGAAAGCCAAACACCGCCTCCCTCTGAACCTAGGAAAGGGGCAAGACATGCCCAGTTCGCTGTTTGGTGAGGGAGACCCCACGCGCCAGCGTGGCACCACAGTGAGATGACGTGGAATCCCATGCGCAAAGTCGCTCCCTGATGCAGCCAGGTTGACTCAAGCAAGGCAGAATACCCCGTACAGCTGCTGGGTCGACGCTGCTTCGGAGTGTTGCTCTCGGCGGCTGACAAAAGCTTGGCCAACGACTTTTGTGTCAAGAGGAGCCGGCGACGTGGTTTTTCCAGATTGTCCGCGTCCGTCGCCGTCCCGGTGCAGGGTTGACTCATCAACAGCTGCCAGGTGCCAGCAGGCCGCGAAGACCACGTGGAACTTGGGCGAGGCACAACAGTTCTAAGAGAACTAAAATGCCGGATAAAAAACCAGTACTAACTCCCGTGCGCGTTTCAGTTTCAGTTTCAGTTTCAGTTTATTATTCATCTCAAAAAAGTGGTACAGTAATATTAATATACAGACGAGGGTCCCAAAGTTAAAAACTGTAACGGGACCCTCGACGAGGGTCCCGTTATAGTTTTTAGGCTTGGACTTGGACGTTTAGGCTTGGGCTTGGACTTGGACTTAGGCTTGGACTTGGACGTTAGGTTAGGCTTGGACGTTCTAGGTAGCTGGCGGATCTAGCCTTGCATAATTTGCAGGCACTTGCCACGCCTGGTTTCCTCTTTGCTAATTGTAGCTAATGTCCTTTGTTTGTTCTTAACTAAGCAAGAGCAGGCTCTTAAAAAATCGCGCATAAAGCGACGTAAGCCTGCATAAGACAGCAGCCTCTGTTCTATTCCACATGCAGTATTGTGCCGGTGGTACTTACTCTTGGAATTGTTCTTAGACACATGGATTACGTCAGCTGCTGTTTTCTTAATGGAAGTGAAAAACAATAACAGGACAATAAGAAGGAAACAATTTTTTTATCGTTTATAAATTACGTTCCACAATGCCAAGATCATAAATCCTTCCAGAAGAAGATGGCAGGTAAGTGAAAAAAATCACAGCATATCCACGGAGTGCATAATGATGAGTAGCGTGAAGCGTCCATCAGTCTGCCCGTCCGTTCGTTTGTTCTTGCTTCCGTTCGTCTGTGCGACCGTCCATCCGCCTGTGCGTTAGTCTCTGCGTTCGTCTACCCGTGCATCTCACTGTCTGTCCGTGCGTCTGTCTATCCGTCCGGCCATTTAGTGAACACTCCAAGTACCGCCATCTCGCATATTTTCACCATATATTCATTATACAGAAGTACCGCCATTCAGCGGATATTACAAGGACTAAACGGAGGTGGCTCGGCCGGACTAGAGGAGCGGCACCTGCGCTGCGCTTCGTGTCTAGTTCCACCTTTCCCCGCCGCTAGTTCTAGAAACTGCGGGCGCACCCTCGCTAAACCTTGCTAAAACCAAGGAGGTTACGCACAGCGAGTTTAACGTGGCAACATTCTCTGGTCAGATAGTGCTCAAAGTGCGTCCTTCTCTTACTAGATTTTTAATAAGCATCAAATTCAAGGCAAACTTTATTGGAGATTAAATCACCGATACTCGTTTCTATAGGTTACTTCCTCAGAAACAACTCTTTTTTATTTATGATTAACGTGCGAGGGTTTCCTCCTCAATTCAAAAGGGTACGCGCGTGCCGCTCCCCTTGTGCGGCCGTTGAGGTGGCTACCTACTACTACGACGACGACTACTACTACATAGATCGCGGACGCACGACCCACGGCTTAAAGAGCTTCGCCCCTAAAAACAAGCGAAAATAAAACACAGGTAGTGACGCCACACTGGAGCTCGCGTATCAAGTCACTGTGATCTCGCCAATTTTTACGGCGTGTAGTGAGGCCCACAGCGTTCTCAGGAAAAAAAAAAACGGAGTGCATTTTTCTTTTAGATGACCAGAGACATAATGTACCGACTTTCAGAAAGATTGATGAAGGCGCCAATAACGCGACACATGAGAACTCACGACGTTTGTAGCGCCAATGGGGTATGGAAGTCCTACGTCATACTGGCAGCTGTCCATCACATATGATCATCATCGTAAGCCCGATGACGCCCACTGTAGGACAAATGGCTCTGCCATTTTCCGCCAGTCAAATCAGTCCTCTGCTTGATGCCGCCAATTTATACCCGCAAACTTCTTAATCTCATCTTCCCACCTAACTTTCTGTCTCCCCCGCACCCTCTTGCCTTCTCCGGGAGTCTAGGCGGTTACCCTTAGTGACCAGTGGTTATTCTATCTACGCACTACATGCACGACCCATGTCCATTTCTTCTTCTTGATTACAACTATAATATCCTTAACCCCAGTTTGTTCCCTGGTCTATTCTGCTCCCTTCTTGTCTCTTAAGGTTACACCTACCATTTTCCTTTGCATCGCTCGCTGCATCGTCCTCAATTTAAGCGGAACCCTCTTTGTAAGCCTCCAGGTTTCTGCTCCTTTGGTATGTACCGGTGAGATGCAGCTGTTATATAGTAACGATGTTGAAGGACTCGGGGTATAAAAAAAACGTATTTATTAAAGGGCGAACCTGTGCCCATAACTCAAAGGGACTATGGTCGTAGCACGTTACAGCAGAACACCAAAGATGTCTACTTCTTCAAGAAGAGTCCCAAGCGCGCGGCGCACATCAGCAGGGGCCAGCTGGATTCTCGTGCTATCATCATCGTCTCTGCGCACCACTAGACGGCGCGCATGTATGTCCCTGTGCGCGTGGTGATGGGCGCGTTGTTTGAATGCAGGCACTATGTCGCGGCATAATCCCCCTCCTCATACGCATCGTCCCGATGCGTCAGGCAATGAATAGACTCGTGGTAGGCGTCACTGGTCTTCCGGTGATCTTTCATTGTAAGGCTTCATCCGGACTACATGTACAACCTCTGTAGGGTTGCGGCGTTTGGAGCTCCCCTGTATAGCGGATCTGACTTGGTAAGTTACATCGCTTACACGATGGAGTACTTCGTAAGGCCCGAAGTAGCGGCTAAAAAGTTTTTCAGAAAGTCCACGGCGACGCACTGGGGTCTATATCCATACTTTGTCACCTGGTTGAAAATGTGCTTCGGTACGACGCTGATTGCACCGATAGGAGTCGATACGCTGTTGGCGGCGTATTCTGTATCTCGCCATCTGTCGTGCTTTCTCGGCTCTTTGCAGGAAGTCGTCTAGGCCAGGTGGATTGCTGCTTTTATCATTCAGTGGTAACATGACATCCAGTGGAGTGGTGACTCTTCGGCCGAATACAAGTTCAAATGGTGTCACTCGCGTTGTTTCGTGAACGGCTGTATTATATGCGAACGTGATGTAGGGCAATATTTCATCCCACAGTTTATGTTCGACGTCGATACACATTGAAAGCATATCAGTCAGAGTTCTGTTCAAGCGCTCCGTTAGGCCATTTGTTTGAGGATGGTGTGCTGTAGTTCTCTGGTCTGTATGAGTCATTCGCATCAGACATTTCATTAGGTCTGCAGTAAAAGCTGGGCCACGATCTGTAATTACGACGCTGGGTGCACTATGTCTGAGTACTATGTTGTTGATGAAGAACTTGGCAACTTCAAGAGCTGTTGCAGTGTACAGCGAGTCAGTCTCAGCGTTGCGAGTGAGATAGTCCGTGGCTACGACTATCCACTTCTTGTGTGCAGTCGATGTCGGAAACGGGCCTAGGAGATCCATACCGACTTGTTGGAATGAGGCATGTGGTGGTTCTATTGGCTGGAGGAGGCCTGCAGGTTTCACGGATGGACTTTTGCGTCTTTGACATTCACGGAAAGTTTTCACATAGCGCTGAACTGATGATAACAGTTTTGGCCAGTAGTATTTTAGGTGAATTCTGGTGAATGTACGGCTGAAACCCATGTGTCCAGATGTTGGCTCATCATGACATGCGTGCAGAATCTCGTTTCCTAAAGGTGCAGGTACAACGAGTAAAAACTTGTCACCATGAGGCTTGAAGTTTCTCTTGTAAAGGACCCCTTCTCGAAGACAGAACGAAGGGAGCCCTCTGGGTAAAGTGCGCGGGACTTTAACGTTGAGTCCTTGGAGACGCTGTATAAGCGGCAGCAAATCGGGCTCATTTTGTTGTTGTTGAGCAATTTCTGATGCCTGGACGACGCCTAGAAACGGGAAGTCTTCTTCTTCCGGCTCACTCGTCTCCACGGGTGCGCGTGACAGGCAGTGGGCATCGCTGTGCTTTTTCCCAGATTTGTATACCACAGTACATCGTACTTTTGTAGCCTAAGGCTCCATCTTGCTAGTCGGCCAGAGGGATCCTTAAGATTCGCAGCCAACACAGGCAATGGTGGTCACTGACTGCTTGGAATGGTCTACCGTAGAGGTACGGCCGAAATTTACTTATGGCCCAGATGACCACGAGACACTCATTTTCGGTTGCAGAGTAATTTGTCTCAGCTTTCGAAAGCTTGCGACTGGCATACGCTAGCACCTTTTCTTGGCCGTTTTGCCGCTGGACTAGAATGGCTCCGAGGCCGACGTTACTCGCATCAGTGTGAACTTCAGTTTCGGCAGTATCATCGAAGTGGGCGAGGATTGGAGAGGCTTGCAGGCGTGTTTTTAACTCATCAAATGCTTCCTGTTGTTCACTTTCCCACATAAAGGGCACCTCGTCTTTTGTCAGATTAGTAAGTGGTTCAGCAATGTTCGAAAAATTTTCCACAAATCGCCCGAAGTACGCGCATAAACCCAGGAAGCGACGTACTGACCTTCTTGTCTTTGGGTGTCGGGAACTTCGCGATGGCAGCTGTCTTTTCGGGATCTTGCCGAACGCCGTCGGAGCTGACGACGTGTCCGACGAGTCGAAGCTCTTTAAAAGCGAAGTGGCATTTTTCTGGCTTGATGGTCAAGTCTGCTGAACGAATGGCCTCTAATACTGTGTGGAGTCGCTCTAGATGTTGGTCGAATGTAACGGAAAATACGACAACGTCATCCAAGTACACCAAGCAGGACTGCCATTTCAGTCCCGCGAGGACAGCGTCCATAATTCTCTGAAACGTAGCTGGCGCTTCATTCTCTGAAACGTAGCTGGGTTCTCGGGCTATCATCATCGTCTCTGCGCAACACTAGACGGCGCGCATGTATGTCCCTGTGCGCGTGGTGATGGGCGCGTTGTTTGAATGCAGGCACTATGTCGCTGCAATATACCTTTCTCTTGAGGGACATTGATAATCTACTAGTCATGATTTGAGAATGTTGCCGAATGTGCGCCATACCATTCTTATTCTTCTGGTTACTTCAATCTCGTGATTTGGCTCCGGGGTTACTACTTGTCCTAAGTAGACGTTCTCTTTTACAACTTCAAGTGCACTGCTACCTATCTCGAAGCGCTTTTCTCTTCCGAGATTGTTTTGCGTTTCTTTCGTTTTCTGAAGATAAATTTTAAGACTTACCTTTCTTCTCTCCTTGTCTAAAACAGTAATCATGAATTCTAACTCGTCCCTTGAGTTACTCAGCGATGCAGCATCATCGGTGAAGCGCAGGTTACTAAGTTACTCTCCACTAACTTTTATTCCTAATTCTTCCCATTTTAGATCTCTCAAAACCTCATCTAAGCATGCGGTGAATAGCATTGGCAAGGTGGGATCCTCTTGTCTTACACCCTTATTTATTTGATATTCTGTCGCTTTCTCCTTTATGGAGCAATATGGTGGCAGTTGATCCTCTGTAGATTTCTTCAGGATGTTTATATATGTTTCGTCTACGCCCTGATTCCTGCGTCTTTATGGCTGTCACACCTGTCCCGTTTATTAGGGAGGCGATCGCCGGGCTAATTCCAAGAGCCGAAGTATCGGCCCCCCGAACCGCACCACGAAAGCGTGGACAATTTAGAAGTGGTCCTTATTGGTGCGCCAGCGGACGCCGGCTGTGGTCCAAAGAACAAGACGGAGCCGAGAGTTGATAAACAAACAAAATTATATTCTCATTAACGGCAGATCAAAAACAATACACACGTATGCACACTCCACAATAGTTACATACAATACGTCACCAAACAGACAATGTACTACACAGTACAATCAACCACACTTGAAACAACGGACACGGACAACAATACGAGCTACAATGCAGTCGCATGCACTGAACAACCAAGACACTTAAGGACTAAAGAGATAGAAAACCTATCCAGTCCAAAGTCCTTGGAACAAAAGTCGAGATGATACTCTTCCGAGAATCACTCACTCAAAGTCCAGCGTTGTTGTCGTTCCGCAGCTCTGAAGTTTCTCTTCCAGGAAACCTCCCGTCTTCAATTGGCTACTCTTCAAACTTCAACTTCTTCGCCGGAAATCCGTCGGCTTCACACACGCAGCTGTTGCCCGCGTCTTCGCTCGATAGCGGTAAACTCACGCTCTTGCCTGTAGCTCGAGCCGTCCCTACGGACCAAAAACTTCGCCGACTACACGGCGGACTCTCTACGCACTCTGGCGCTCACTTCCGTCTCCTCCTGTTCTGTCACTATGGGCAGAACCTTCGCCGACTACACGGCGGAATTCCTACGCGCTCCGGCGCTAACTTTCCGTCTCCTCCTGATTTCTCGTCTCGGCTGCTCGGTTAAATACCTTGCGCGCGACTTTCCAGATGTTTCTCGTCATTTCGTCGGCGCGATACGCAGCGAAGGCTGGGGAGAGGCACGAGACGGTTCGACTGCCCTCTCCCGAGGATGATTCACTCGGTCTGACCCCGCCTCCTTCGTTCTAGAAAAATCGCGGTCTTGCTGGGCCGCCGATGTGGGGTGAGGAGGATCGTCTGCGAAGCCGTGCTTCTGCGGGGAGAGCGCGCGCCCGGGAGCCCTGGATGTTTGCTTTCTTTTTTTTTCTTTTTACCTCGCGGCGTTTCTGCCGCCCGTTGTCGCAAGTATTTGGCGGCGCGCTCTTGTTTAGCGCTCGTTCTGTGACAATGGCTGATGTTATCTCTACTGAATCAAATGCCTTCTCGTAACCTATGAAGGCTATGCATAGCGATTGCTTGTATTCGGAGCATTTCTCTGCTACCTGATAGTTAGTGTGAATGTGGTCGATTGTTGAATAGCCTGTTTGATATTCTACTTTTTCCTTTGGTTGATTGAGTTTCAATGTCTTAATTCTGTTAGCAATTAGCTTTCTGAAGTACTTGTATACGATGGAGAGGAAGATGATCGGCCTGTAATTCTTCAAGTCTTTGTCATCCCCTTCATTATGAATTAAGATGATGTTAGCATTCTCCCAAGATTTTAGTACCATCCCCGTTAGGAGATACCTTGTAAAGAGGATAGCAATTTTTCTGACTCAATCTGTCCTCCGTCTTTGAGCAGATCTCGTGTTACCTGATCCTCACCAGCAGTATGCCTCTTTTCATTCCCTCAAAGGCTTTTCTGACTTCATCTGTCATTACTGGTGGGATGCCTGTTATTACCTGCTTTAGCGTTGATGCAATGAATGACGATCTGACAAGTATCATTACGAAGTGTGCAGTGGGAGTTGGACGTATGGTAGGTAGACAGGGCACTGGCAAGCTGTCGACGAAGAACCGCTTTAAGAAACGTTAAAGCATGCAAGCTTCAAACACAACAGACAAAATAGAAACTCGCAGATCTTTTGAAGCTGATTATTAAGCGGAAGGCATCAGATGTAAGAAGGTACAACATGGATAAAATTGAATCATGCTCTAAAAAACAAAGGAAGCGCCACAGTGGTGAAGAGGAAAACTTGGGATAGGTAAAACACATATGTATACACTAAGGGACAAAAAAGGCAAAGTAACTGTCAATATAGATAGGATAATTGAAGTGGCGGAAGAATTTTAAAGAGACCTGTACAATAGCCGGAACAACCACGATGATAATGTAAGAACTAGCTGTAACCCAGATAACATCACAAATCGATATTGCTTCAAAAACATAGTGCGACTTACGAAGCCCGACTACGGACTGGTGCGCAAGGTGCAAGTTTTCTTGCCGTTTATCCAGTTTTTATGCATCTCTCAGTGCTTCAATCGACCTTACCCAAACCAAACACGCATAACTATACAAAGATTTGTTTAAGTGCAACGCCCTACGTTTATTTCAGCTTACCACGTCTCTTGCTGCACAGGCTGCATTATTACCTCGAATATCATACCAGTGTGGGAAAAAAATTACTTGTGCTAGAAACTAGTGCTACCCGAACAGCCTATAATAAACTCATGGCCTGCAGAAGCACTCGAAATAACTGACGCGTTAATTGACGTCATCGATGTCGGCGCACATGTCTTGGCTGTTCTCGGGAACAATGACTCCACAGACATCCACAAACTGGTCCATGCAGTCTTGTGGTATGTTATTCTCCACTGCGACTCGAACCCATAAAGTGCACTCTGAAACAAACGATATGAAAAGTTCAGCTGGTGCAGGTGTCCTTGACTGAATATTTACTTTGTTGTAAGTATAAACCCGATGAATCAATGAAACGCAGTGCCTATAAAAACTAACTTCATGCTGTTAAGTAGTGCAATCTGTAACGCAGCCTTTTTGATTGATGCTAAGGCCTGGCTGGATGATACAACAATTGTGATAAAACATACATTGTAGATAACAAGCTGTCAGCAACTTTTATACTTCGTTTCCGACCAATGCCACTACTTTAAAAGTAGACTTCAGATGACGTGAATAAAGCTATAAAAATTTATATACAATATTGAAAACCACAAATGAAAAAAAACTTTTTTTTATAAAAGTTCTAGGTGTATACACAAAAATGCTGGTACATGTAAAAAGTCTTTCAAAATCAATAATATCGACTGCACTATAGGAGAAATTAAAGGTTACATAGTCTTTATTCAGAAAACCGCAGCCACACAGTTAGCTTTAAGGTTTTATTATACAAGAATATAGCTCCCTTTTATTCTACAAAAACACTTTCCTATGCAATCATGGCGCTACGAGGTGATACTGACTTCCAGGCGGGGATTTTAATTCCTTAATTTTCATACATGATAGATATCACTTAGACGTAGAAATGTGAGTGGCACTTAGACGTAGAAACGTAGGAGTGTGTGAAGTATAGCTTATTGTCCAATTCACACATATTGTAAATAGGTGCACGTGTAAATAATCATTCTTCTATTGGCGAACTTTTGCGTAGGCCTTTTCTAACTTTTCTTCATTGTAGATAAAGCAGTATGGGTTATACGTTCAGTTGCAACGAGGCTGTTGTTTAGGTCGATGGGCACATCCGTGAGAACTGAATACGTCGATATTAAGGGACGTAGCCTGGGGAGTGCACACCGCCCCCCCTCCCGCGAAATTTTTTTCACCATGACATAGAGAGCAGAAAATTACCATTTTAAGGGGGTGCCCTTCCCAAATTCCTAAAATAATGAAGGTCCCCTCCCCCCCCTCAAAAAAAAAATTCTGGGTACGGCCCTGTTGAGACAAAAAAAAAACACTTCTTACGATGTCCTTCTCCCTGCAGCTCCAAGTCCGCCACGACACAGTTTTCATAGTCCGTGTAATATATGACACCCTCTCTTGTGTTAGAATCTGGAAAAATAGTAGAGTGAAATGTACTTCAGGCTTATCTTGGCAAGCAAAATTACGGAACAAACATAATATGCGTGCGAGGCCTCTGGAAGAAAGGAAAAGTTCTCAAGTTTCGTCAGCATCTCCTAACTTCCATTAGTGAACGTTACGTCGCGTATTAGCTTGGTTGCAGCATAGCATGGATATTTTTAATAAAATTATTGATTATGTACGCGCCTACGGTTCATATAAACCGCTGTTCAGTACACGTTGCTCGCGAGTGAATAATTCCGGCTAACTGTTGCCCGGCGCCCGATGAAGGCTTACTAAGAAACAGCTTCGTCAAATTAGGCCTATTGTTCGGACATGACAACGAAAGCTACGGAAGTGGTCGCTGGCGATGAAAAGCGCCTAGTGCACAGTTCTGATCACTCACTAATGCTAATGTTTTATGTGAACTCCTAGAAGCAAGAAGAAAATGTAAAATTATGAAAGTGGGGCTCGCGAAATGGTTGTTACCAAAAGATATTTGAAGGACTTTATAGAAACAGACTAGGAGTTTTTAAAGTGCACTGACGTTACTAGAAGATCGCGTTCAAAATGATGGTAGTGTAGGTGCAGTGCAGCTCGTGCGCTGCACCGACACGCCTCATCGTAATTATATGAGGGTTGTCGCGACACACCTTTTAACCCTTGAAACAAGGCCTAAAGTGCAGGATATACAATTAGTCACCGACGGCTTTCAAGAGCGCGTGCAACATGCCCATTTTTTTATAGAACAAATGTTTCTGAATTTTTCAGTAAGGTTGTTACCACTTCATATGAGCGTGAAGCAAAACGCTTTCACACATTCCAGTCGGGCTGTACAAGCTCTATTTCTCGGAGTATACAAAATATATCGTGTTGCATAGTGCAAACATATGAGGCTACCAAAGACGCTTTGGCGTCACACCATACGCTTAGCGGAGATGTAGCATGTCAGCAAGGGTTCATATACGTCAAAGCCTGTCATGATGGCTTAATAGAAATACACGATGTGGAAATTATATTTCTTAACAGCTGGAACTAGGGCTACGCTAGGAATATGAAGACAGCGGCCCATTGTCTTTTCGTCAGCGGCCCATGGACCACAAATCACTGTCTTGGACACATGATTTTTGATTAAAAATATTTTCAAGTAATACTCCAAATCAAGCTTATTATCATTTGCGAGGCATATCCCGTGGTCACTAAGGGTTGAAACGTATACCCTTGGAACAAAGCCAATGTATTTCAGAATCTGCGAAAACATATTTTCTCGAGCCCTGGCACCAAGTGCCCTTCACAGATATGAGAAGGGAAGGAGATACTTGAGAGGCCACCTTTTCAAATGCTGGTATTAGTCTGCATCTTCTTCAAGCTGCCACCCCTGCCCCCACATCCCCCGGCTTCAGCATGCATGCCTCACGGTCTCGTACCAAATTCTTGGGACCAAATTCTTTGAGTTCTGTATGTGGTCGGGGATAAGGTTTGGACCCAGCTTTATGGAGGCACTGTTTCCTTCATTGGTTTCAAAAACTGCTGTAAAAGGGGGATCCATCATAGTTTCCTTTTACTTCGCTTCATCCTCCCAACAAGATTACGTGAAAAAGCTGTCACTACACCAAACGCCGAATGGTGGCTTCCGAAAAAAAAACCCATAGAATTCGTTGGCGGACACACGCCCTATTTTTTGACGATAGAGGAAGTGAACATTTTTATGCTCTTTTGTTGAACGATTTCAAGTACCTAAGGGTGGTTATTTTAAGTATAGAGCTTGACAAAAGCTCTTTCGCGACACAGCTGCCATTTCTATTGAAAAGTGCTCACCTAAGTCCGACTTAAAAATCAGCCGTCCGGGGGAGCTTCCAGGTGTGATTTGAAACAGAAGCACATTTCTGTAAAAAATCAGACGGAAGGATTGAATTATAATCTTATGTAACAAATGTGGTTGATCCCTCTGATATAAGAATCAATATAACATACGAAAGTGAGGCATGCTTTCAAAGAAGTAGTTGAATGTTTATTGCACAATGATAGATGTGTATTGGTGTATAGTGGCTACCTTTAGACAATGACGCACCGATGTTGACGCCTGACGACACTTCTCCATTATGACAATCAATCACTCGCTACCGGAATACATTTTTCATTGCACGCACTGAAGCATCGCTCGAATCAAACATGAACCACAAGCGTTCTCAATCAAGGCAATCAAAACTGAACGAGTTATATTGAATCGATTAGTGAACTCACTGTCTGCTGCAGTGAAATGTGCATGCTTTGCGGGCCGGTGACCATCATGTGGTTGCGCTTAACATGCGGCGTAATGCTGGTGAGCGGTGTCCTGCTGGTGGGTCACTTCAGCGAAGGTATGACTATTTCGGTTCTGCTTTGGTGTGTTTATGGAAGCCAGTTGGGTCGCGATGCGCTCAACATCGTGAGCGTGAAAGCCAGAGCTCTCTGCTTGATCCGCGAGTGCGAAAAGGTCTCCTACTCCTTTTCGCCGTGTCACTCGCTGCACCATACCCACTTGCGGGACATTTGCCCGTCGGCATCATTCTGTTTAGGCGGCGCTTAATGCAGCAGTTCTCGTAGTCGGTGCCCTGTCACTGTTATCTGCGGACGGTGGAATAACACAGTTGGTGCACATGGAAGTTGCCCGTGAAAGCACAACGCAAAAGACAAAGCACAATAACTGACATTTAAAGTTACACAGTCTCTGGCTGAAGGGAACCATGTGTGGATGCGAAGCAGCGGGGAGATATGTCGCTTGAGCGGGAAACAGTGTACTCTATTGAGAGCTTGTGCCGGCGCTCATACTGACTCTGGCGACGGCGTTGACGCTGGGGGTCATCGCGGCGTTGCGCAGGAGAGAAACCTGGGGAGGCGCAAAGCATGCAGTGATAGACCGGTGTTTCCTACTAGAACATGCCATTGCTTCTAATGGCCAATGAGAGGCAGAGGACGCCGATTAGACAAGGAGAGCTGCAGTCTTCATTTAAATTACGAGTACGCTGCGAGGTTTTCTATTCAACAACGCACAGAAAAAAAAATGGCAGATACCACGTACAGTGGAAGTCGATAATATGCGAAGCACGGATGAGGAAGGTTGATATTCACTTCAAAATTACACGAGGTTACGATGTAGATGTAAATTATGCCATACATAAGTTACATGTCAGGATTATCATGTTAGCGCCTGGAATTTTTGTTCGTCGTTCATTCACGTCACGTAATATGAAATTTGGTATATGTGAAGCTAGCGAAACAGCCGCGTGCGCCCAATGAGTGTAGCATGTAGTCAAGTTTTACATGACATGCATGTCATCATTATCATGTTTGAAGGTGCCATTTACCATTGTCGTCTATTCACGTCACTTAATACCAGCATCGGTATGGGGAACACAGGCTCAAGTTTGCGAAGCGCTGTTCACCGCCCTAGCGAAGAGAGGGTAAAGCTATGGTCGCTTGGGCGGGCGGCCCGTCCGAGCGTTTTCCCATTGCGCGCACGGGAAACGTGTTCCTTTGGGCTTATAACGCGATAGCAGAGGTTTTTAGCAAGCTACGGAAACACTTTACGGAAGGGCAGCAACACGGAACCAGCTGACGAGTGCGCACGCGCGACCATTGAACGCGCATACGGAAAGGAACCGTTCCCTTTTTTCGTGACGTGTTTATGTAGCTGGCTAAAAACCTCTAGCGATAGAGAGCTCGTGTCACAGAAAGTCCGCCGTCAGCGTCGGCATCGTTGGTTGTGAGCGAAAAATTGTCCGTGAGTGAAAAATCGAGAAATCAGCAAATAAAATACATAATAAAATTTGCATTAGCATTCAGGATTGAACCCGGGCCTTTAGCGTCGCCAGCAGGTGTCCTACCACAAAGACATGATGTTACTTGTGGCTTAGGAAAAAAAACACACACTACATAAATGTCATTCAGGGAGAAGGAGCCCTCTTAACGCATTTTGTTGGACAAGTGTCACGACGAAAACAAGCCCATTCGGCAATTTGCAGGCGCATTTGCGAGGCCATCAAACTACGGGGAAAAGGCCGGGATAGTGCAGCCATCGCCGCTAAAAACACCCAAGAACTTTCAAATAGCTCTAAAAATGGACAACTATGTCCATCCATCGGAAAACATATCATGCCTTTCCAGAGGCGTTGATCAAGCAAACAGCAAACGCTAGATAATGTGCTGCCATCTGTGAAGCATTGTGAGACTGTTTATGGCCTTTTAGATGGCGAGCGCGCGGCGTTTATCTTGGAGGCCATGCGACTCTTGCTTTAGCTCAAAAACCTGTATGTATTATTCGCGCGCGTGCGCGTGCGTGTGTGCGTGTGTGTGTGCGCGCGCGCGTGTGTGTGTGTGCGTAACAAAACATAGTAATAAGTGTGCACTTGGTGGTTGAAGGGTGCACTAGGGTCTTCATTTCACTATCGCGTTCAACTCTTAAAGGCGAAGCTTAAGGGTCCCCCATTATTTATCTCGCATTTGGCATGGCATGGGCGCCGTTTCTTCGTCATTCTGGAAAGCAGGCAGGCACTCATGCTGTGCTGTCAACCGCTGCAAAAGTTTAAAGATGTCAAAGAGCTGATGACTGCCCGTGAAGTTCAACCGTTCCCTATGCTAGTGCAAGGAACAAAGGCGTCAAGAGTTGATTATGGCAGTTCGTCGATACTTCCACGGTCTTGCCACTTTGAGGCATTTTTCGTCGTGCACAGTATTACAAACTGTTAACAGGGAGAAACTTGTTGGCCGGACACATATTAAAAGGAAGTGCGTTTGTAAACCGAAGCTACGGCGAACGCACAACTACTTTGCATTTAGAGATTGGGCACCACCTTTCCGAGACAACCATTTGTAATCAGAAAGTGGCTGAGCTTGCTAGCTTGTACACCACTGTTAAAATATCGTACCGTGAGCCCTGCAAGTGTTTTATTCAGCTGATGGCTGTAGACTTCTCGTCGCTGCTCAGTGTCAACAGATGTATGCTGCGAGTTCGCGCTGCGCGTTTATTTGTACAGGTCTTTAAAGCACCCGCCACCGATAAGTCAGCTGGCTGAGGTGTTGAGTTGCTAGGATCAAAATCGCGAGTTCGATTCCCACATAGGCCAGCTGCATTTCCATGGAAGCGCAACGTAGTAACATTGTGGTTAGATTTAGGTGCAAGAATGGTAGACCTGCAGGGCGTGTTGGTGTTGCATATTTGAAGCGTATGGTGTGATGACGGTTAATGTAAACAGAAGTGGCGCTCGGCGTGTGAGCACCCTCGCTCCGTCGACGTCGTCGCGCCTTACACTTCAATTAGATTTAGGTGTACATTAAAAAAAAAATCTTGGGTGACTGGAATAAACCTGGAGTTTTCTAGGAGGCACGGCGTGCCTCCCAATGATGTCATGGTTTTTGAACGTAAAATATTATATCCTCTCGTTCGCCCGTGCGGGGGGCAATATACAGTTGCCGCTATATGAAAACGAGTTGAAAAAATGCTAAAAAGTTTCGGCAGCTATAAAAGTTTCGATGGTTTCGCGAAATGAGACGCGAATATCAGGGGCAAATCTCGGCGTATATAAAAACATGGTCGAACCTAGTGGTAATTGTATGTTATGACAAAGATCGAGTGAGCTGTCAAAGCAACCAAAGTAACATTCGAATCAGTGAACACGGTGCGTGATAAGGTGTGGAGATTATTCTGCAATGCAAACATGCGCAGCCGGAAACGAAGTGCCAAGTGAAATGCCAAGTGAAAAGTGGTAGGAGCCTCGTCAAGATGCTAACATAGCAGCTTTTAGCTCTTATCCTTACGTTTTCTTTTTCGCAACTCTGTGAAGAAAATGCTCAATAAAACTGAAACTGAAACATGCATGCCGTGTTGATGTGGACATAAAATACTTTTTTTGCGCGCATCATTCTGATTTCGAAGGAGCTTTAAAAATTCAAGGTTGTCAACATCCGACGAAAACCTCGGCAGAAGTGAAACTCTGATTAAACTGAACACTGCGTAATGCAATGTTGCCACGAACTCAACAAGGCAGACGGTAAGTTTGTCTCTTTAATACTACGATGCATTACTACTACTGCATACGTCGCGGACGCACGACCCACGGCTTAAGGAGCATCGCTCCTGAAAAGAGAGGCTGCGCGCCCGTGAAAGCCTTGATGCCAGCGCCCGTTCGAATGCTGGCATCAAGGGGCTGGACCGTATAGTGCTGAGATTACATAAACGTTCTGGGTCGGTCCTCGCTAGCGTCATAATGGCGCAATTCTCTGCTCAGGTTGTGGCGCCACTCCCATAAATCGATTGCGCAGGCACAGAGAGGAGTGAAATATATAACTTACGTCAGAAGTAGTCTTCCCACATGCGCCTATGGCACAGTTAGTGAAGTGCCCAGTGTCTATCACCACTCACCGAGAGGTGCATGGGTGAGGCTCCCATATCTCCCAGTTTTGCATAACTTCTCCTTCTGATTCATTTCTTTGTGAAGTTCTGTTCGTCTTTTTGACAATGGCGTGTCAATGACTGCAGTGAGTTAGTGAAGTTTTGGTGCACTCATGCATAAAACACTCTCGTGTTAAAAAATACAAATAAAAAACTATATTATACGCTTTATGCGACGCAAGAGTATTTAAATAACTGGTACGGATGTGTAGCGCTACCGATTTGAATAGGAGATCTGTTTACACAATGTACGCTTTAATAAAGGACACTCTTTTGTTGGCACAGCTGACAACGCACTCAGGAGTCGTACTTCGAAATAGCAGATGTAGTTAGGGGAAGAATGTGATGTTTAGAGGAAGTCCATGCCAGATTGTAGCACAGATGGGACAGCCGAACAGGGAATCCCTGCACTATAGTGCGTTTTGATTAGCGAACAAAGAATGTCATGGAGCGGCGCATACAGTGTTACATGTCAACATTGTTCCACGCAGACGTTTTTAAAGACAATGATCTTTCTTGAGATGCTGCAATGCAAATAATTTGGTCTGTATGACTATCTATTGGTCTGCCAGTCACAATATTCAGTCACATGGCGTAAGTTTTGGCACATTCTCAACTACACAGTCATCTTGATATGTTTGCTGCGTTCATACTTGTGAACATTGCCAATCAAAAATTGGGGGCCCTAAAGCTTCGTGTTTAAGTGTTCAACGCGATAGTCATATTTTGTTCTCAGCACCTACTTGAAAAACTCAGTTTATGAAATCTTTTTGAACTTGGTATGCAATCACTACGTAGGCTTAAGGGTACACTACCCTGTGTGCCTTTTGAAGGAGGGTGACTGGCTTTAAACTATGAATTCATAATGATAATCGTATGTTCTAACGCCCAGTGGCAATGTACGCTTGTAATACATATTATTACGGCAATATTTCATATTGTATTGTGAAGCATGTATACAGGACCAGTGTGTTTGCAAAGTATGATAGTTACTTTCCGGGCATTTCCAAGCAGAGGAAGTTATTTTCACTGCATGCACAAGCAGATGCGTGACAGTGTAGTATAACACCTGCTTGCCACGTAAAGGACCCGGGTTCGATCTGCCATTCAGACCTAAATTTTTCGTTGTTTTATTAGCATATTTCTTAATGTTTTGGTCACGCAAAAATAACGCCGACGCCAGAATTTCTGTGAAACTAGCCCTTTTAATCTATCACCTTAGAATCAAGTGTGACGAATATTTTAGGTAAACACCAATACGTAAGTCTTATGTATTATGCTACTTTACTTGGTAAAACGCGCAGATGCGTAATTCTAAAGACCACAGCGCATATTACGCTGCACTTACGATGCGACGCTATATATTGTAGCGATGCTGACGCCGACAGGTTAAAAAAACAAGCGTCTTTATTAGGGCGAACTTGTGCCCACGATTCTAGAAACTATAGTCGTCAAGTTCGAATAGCCGAGTGGCACAGATCCGACTATCTTCCTCTTCCTCGTTGTTGAACGTCCGAACGCGTGGCGCATGCCAGCCGAGCCGGGTCTTGCTGGTGCTGGTGCCACGATGATTGTGGCGGGCTACTTGAATGTGGCGAACCTGTCGCAGCATTGCCCCCCTCCTCAGACGCGTCGTCCCGATGCTTAAGACAGTGAAAAGATACACGCGCACTCTCACTCGTTTTTCGACGATCTGTCATGATAGGGCTTCATGCGGACTACGTGGACCACTTCCGTGGGATTGCGGCGTCTTGAACTCACGTGTCCAGCGGATCTAACTTCATAAGTGACGTTGCTGATACGGTTGAGTACTTCATAAGGGCCGAAGTATCGGCAAAGAAGCTTTTCAGAGAGTCCGCGGCGGCGCACTGGTATCCATATCCACACTTTGTCACCGGGATGATAAAGTGTGTCACTGCGTCGCTTGTTGTAGCGACTAGAATCGACGTGCTGTTGGTGGCGTATTCTGTATCTTGCCATTTGCCGTGCTTCTTCGGCTCTTTGCAAGAAGTCATCTAAGTCAGGTGGATAGCTGCTTTCGTCCTGTAGTGGTAACATGGCATCCAGCGGGGTGGTCACTCTTCGGCCGAATACTAGTTCGAAAGGGGCAACGTGGGTTGTTTCTTGAACGGCTGTATTATATGCGAATGTTACGTAGGGTAATATTTCGTCCCACTGTTTATGTTCAACATCAACATACATTGATAGCATGTCGGTCAGAGTTCTGTTGAGGCGTTCGGTTAAGCCATTTGACTGAGGGTGATACGCCGTCGTTCTTCTGTGATCGGTATTTGTCATGCGCATCAGGCATTGCATTAGGTCTGCAGTAAATGCGGTGCCCCGATCCGTAATAACGACGATGGGCGCACCATGTCTGAGCACTATGTTGTTCACAAAGAACTTGGCGACTTCGGCAGCTGTCGCACTGTATAGAGAGTCAGTTTCAGCATAACGGGTGAGATAGTCTGTGGCTACGACTATCCATTTCTTGCCTGCACGCGATGTCGGCAAAGGTCCTAGGAAGTCCATGCCGACTTGTTGGAAGGGGCATCTGGAGGGTCTATTGGCTGGAGAAGGCCGGCTGGTTTTACGGGTGGAGTTTTGCGCCGTTGACATTGACGACAAGGTTTCACGTAGCGCTGCACTGATGCGAGCAACTTAGGCCAATAGTATTTCAGGCGAATCCTGGCGAATGTTCGGCTCACACCCATGTGTCCAGATGTTGGCTCGTCGTGGCATGCGTGCAGAATTTCCTCTCGCATGGCTGTGGGCACTACTAGTAAAAACGTTTCACCATTAGGTTCGAAGTTCCTCCTGTAAAGGACACTTTCTCGAAGGCAGAACGCGGAGAGCCCTCTGGAGAATATGCGAGGGACTTGAACGTCGAGACCCTGCAGGTGTTGTATAAGTGCCAGCAAATCCGGGTCATCTCATTGTAGTTGAGCGATTTTGGATGTGTCGACAACGCCTAGAAACAGGAAGTCTTCCTCTTCAGGTACACTTGGATCGACGGGAGAGCGGGACAGGCAGTCGGCATCTCTGTGTTTCCTTCCCGATTTGTACACGACCGTAATATCATACTCCTGCAGCCTAAGGCTCCATCTTGCTAGTCGACCTGACGGGTCCTTGAGATTTGCCAGCCAGCATAGAGCATGGTGGTCACTGACAGCTCTGAACGGTCTACCATAAAGGTAGGGTCGAAACTTGTTTATGGCCCAGATGACTGCGAGGCACTCTTTTTCAGTTGCAGAGTAGTTTGCCTCAGCTTTTGATAGTTTGCGGCTGGCATAGGCTAACACTTTCTCTTGACCATTTTGCCACTGGACAAGGATGGCACCGAGGCCGATATTGCTGGCATCGGTATGGACTTCAGTGTCGGCTGTCTCATCAAAATGGGCAAGTATTGGTGAACCCTGTAGTCGTTTCCTTAATTCGTCAAAAGCTTTCTGTTGTTCGCTTTCCCACGTGAAGGGCACGTCGTCTTTTGTCAGTTTTGTAAGAGGTTCCGCAATCTTTGAGAAGTTTTCCACAAATCGTCTATAATAGGCACATAAACCCAAAAATCGACGCACTGACTTTTTGTCTCTGGGTGTAGGGAACCTCTGAACAGCGGCTGTCTTTTCGGGATCGGGACGAACACCCTCGGAACTAATGACATGTCCAAGGAATCGCAGCTCTTCGAAGCCGAAGTGGCATTTTTCAGGTTTGATTGTCAATTTCGCTGACCGGATGGCTTCCAATACTGTGCGTAGTCGCTCTAGATGTTTGTCGAACGTTGCAGAGAATACCACCACGTCATCCAAATACACTAGGCATGACTGCCATTTCAATCCGGCGAGGACAGTGTCCATCATTCGCTGGAACGTCGCTGGTGCGGAACAGAGGCCGAATGGAAGCGCTTTGAATTCGTAGAGGCCATCTGGTGTTACGAACGCCGTTTTTTCACGGTCCCGCTCGTCGACCTCTATTTGCCAATATCCGCTTTTCAGATCTAAGGAGGAGAAAAACTTTGCGGATCGCAACCGATCTAGTGTATCGTCGATACGTGGCAAGGGGTAGACATCTCGTTTAGTTACACTGTTCAGTTTTCTGTAGTCGACGCAGAATCTAAGTGTGTTGTCTTTCTTCTTAACGAGCACTACGGGAGACGCCCATGGACTATTCGAAGGCTGGATGACATCATCAGAAAGCATCTCCTCCACTTGCTTCTTGATAATTTCCCGTTCTTTCTGTGACACCCGATATGGATGCTGGCATATAGGCCTCGTGTCGTCTTGCGTTATAATTCTGTGTTTCGTGATTGACGTGCGCTGGACCTTCGAGGTACTTGAAAAGCAATCAGAGAATTCTTTTACCAAGGCGTAAATCTGTTTCTTCTGACTGTCCGGAAGGCTCTGATTGACGGTCACGGATGTGTCGATGTTGCAGGCCACTGGTCGAGTGGTTGATGTCGTTGAGCTGCATAGTTCAGTCGAAAACGACACGCTGGACCTACGCAGGTTAATTACGGCGCCATTAGCTCGCAAAAAATCCATTCCTATAATGAGTTCTCTTGAACATTCTGGCAGCACAATGAAATCGGCTACGTAAATAAAGCCCCGTATTTCAAGTCTTGTAGTGCATCTGCCAAGGGGCGTAATAATGTGACCGCCTGCCGTGCGTATCTGCGATCCACTCCACTGTGTCACAACTTTGTTTAGCTTTTTCACCATCTTGTGACTTATCACTGAATAATCAGCACCGGTGTCGACTAAGGCATTCAGCTCCCATCCTTCCATTCTCAACCGCAAATCTGAAGTAACGTTTTCGTTGCTGCACCCATCTACCGGAAATACACCATCATCACCCTCAAACCAAATTGGAGGATCTTCGTAACTGACGTTATCAGCGGCCTCACCTCCACAGGTCGCTTGCTTCAGTTTTCCTGGTGTGGACTTGGAGAGCGATGACCAGGCTGCCTTGAAGGTGTACGTGGGCTGGATGACCGGTAGCGCATAGGCGATGGTGACCGTGACCGGTGTTGGCGTAGAGTTGGCGAGTTCTGGCGCGTCGACAAGTACTCCTCAATCTCCGCTGGTCGTTCGCCGTTTCGGGGGCACGGTGCATATGATGGGAAGCCTCTTAATCCAGCCTGTCGGTAAGGACAGAATCTGTACAGATGACCGCTTCCCCACAATGAAAACACAGAGGCCTGCGCTCGTGATCACGCCAGACGTCACTTTTCCTGGGCCTACGCTCCACATAGTGATGTGTGCTACGTGCTCCTGGGGGCAGATAGGTAGCTGTCGGTTCCCGTGGACGAGGTGCGCTGTGTGCCGCAGGTGGGAGAGGAGTCGTTGCCATCCCAACTGCTGCATTGCTGTGTACCGTGGGTTGTCTGACAACCTCAGAGTATGTTCGGATAGGTCGAACCAGCTGCAGCTCACGCTCTGGCTCTCGTATCACCTGCCTCAGTTCGTCATGAACAACGTCCGTAACAGATAGTGCAGTTGAAGTCTGGGGCATATGCAGTCTGCTCAGTTCTTCTCTCATAACTGATCTAATTAGCTCTCGCAGGGCTTCAACGTCGTTTCGCACGCCTCCGGGGAATACCTGTGCAGATGCGCAGTTAAGATTCCGGTTGTACTGCCGAGCCCGCTGTTCCAGTGTTTTTTCGATGGCCGTCGCTTCCGAGTAAAACTCGGCAACCGTGCTCGGAGGGTTGCGGACGAGAACGGCGAACAGCTCTTGCTTCACTCCGCGCATTAGATGGCGCACCTTCTTATCCTCAGCCATGTTGTAATCCGCACGCTTGAACAGGCGGACCATGTCCTCAATGTACATAGCAGCACTCTCGTTCGTTAGCTGGTTCCTCGATTGAAGAGCTGCCTCCGCCTTTTCTTTCCGGTCTATGTTCGCGAACGTAGCCACCGCTTGTCGTCGAAATACCTCCCAGGTAGACAACGAGGTTTCATGGTTCTCAAACCATGTCTTCGCGAAGTCTTCCAGGGCGAAGTATACGCGACGGAGCTTCTCTCTTTCGTCCCATCCATTCAAGCTCGCTACTCTCTCGAACAGGTCCAACCAATATTCAACATCCTCGTACGAGTCGCCGTGGAAAACTGGCGGCTGGTGCGGTTGGCTAATGAACACTTGTGCCGGTGTTACCTGGCTAGTCATAGTGGTGGCATCCATCGTTTGAATTCCCCTTGGTGTGAAGTGAAGAGGACCGAACTCAGGTGAGTCACCTCGAAGACGGCGACTTGCCCTCTGGTGTACAGGAGTCGCTTCCACGGGGTTGATACGCTGGTCGTCGGGGCTACGCTGTCTTGAGCTCGCGGGGCTTCGGTTCATACCCCGCACCTCCACCAGAAATGTAGCGACGCTGACGCCGACAGGTTAAAAAAACAAGCGTCTTTATTAGGGCGAACTTGTGCCCACGATTCTAAAAACTATGGTCGTCAAGTTCGAATAGCCGAGTGGCACAGATCCGACTATCTTCCTCTTCCTCGTTGTTGAACGTCCGAACGCGTGGCGCATGCCAGCCGAGCCGGGTCTTGCTGGTGCTGGTGCCACGATGATTGTGGCGGGCTACTTGAATGTGGCGAACCTGTCGCAGCAATATATATATATATATATATATATATATATATATATATATATATATATATATATATATATATATATATAAATATATATATATATATATATATATATATATATATATATATATATATATATATATATATATATATATATATATATATATATATATATATATATATATATATAAAGCGGGTGTTTTCTACGCCTCAATAAAACGACAAGGTTTCCACCTACCAACCGATTTTCTCGCGCGGAACGGTCGAATAAGCGTTCTATCCTTCCTCACCAGACAGAATTCTGTCGTCTTTCGATGACCTTTGCCAGCGAAACACTCAGATACGCGGGCGATATTTTATGGAGTGATAGACACAACGTATATTTTCACAAAGCATGCTACATACGTGCTGCAAATACGGGAGACTTCGACAAACCAGTGCCTGTGTCCTTAAGGTAAGTGTAACCAGCCGTTATAGAACGCATGTACGTTAGAAAGGCTATAGACTTTATGCATTACTGTTGAAGTGAGCCTATACGGAAGAGATATCACTGTGCCCACTGAAGCATCTAAATGCTTTTTGAACAAGACCAGAATCCTTAATGGCGCATGAGCGCAAATTATACAGCTGCTTTGGCTTGTACATCAAGGGAATAAAAAAGTCTACGCATTTCCCGAAATGAATGATCAGGAGTGAGGAGGCTAGGTCCTAAAGTGCATAATGGCTATGTTGAAACCACCGACTAGTATAAAGGACGAACATATTAATGAACAGATTAACGTACAGGTGAACGGATGGACGCATGGACGGATAAACAGACAGACAGACGGCCTAACTTTTTGTGTAATCATTGCACGTTCGGAACAGCAGTGAGGTACTTTTTTGTTATAATGCATTCTTTAGGGACACGAGTACGTCGGATCTTTGACAACGACGAGAAGCCTTCTTGAAGTGCAGGAGGAGAGCTTTGAGCTGGTCTTGCTTGTATATATACTTCGCAAGGCTGGAATTGCACTGACATATGGCTGGCAATCTCGATTCTTCAAAGCAGGTCCGGCAGCATCGAAGAGAGCGATAGCATTGCTGGCTTCCACGAAATCATCCACGCCCTGCCGCGGTGGTCTAGTGGCTAAGGTACTCGGCTACTGACCCGCAGGGCGCGGGTTCAAATCCCGGCTGCGGCTGCTGCATTTCCGATGGAGGCGGAAATGTTGTAGGCCCGTGTGCTCAGATTTGGGTGCACGTTAAAGAACCCCAGGTGGTCGAAATTTCCGGAGCCCTCCACTACGGCGTCTCTCATAATCATATGGTGGCTTTGGGACGTTAAACCACACATATCAATCAATCAATTAACGAAATCATCCACGTAGGTGACTATCGTACAGACGTTCACGCAGCCGTATCGTGGCTCAAGTTCGTTAGCATTGCCCTTGCTTTACCATCCTTGCAGTTAGGCTATGACACTTGCGACGCAGATCTGGCTGTTAAGAAGCAAGTGCTGACCACCGTCCATGACGCTTTCCAAGTATGTGAGTTATTCGGTGCTGATGGATCAAGGCATGGTGACCAATGGTTCTATCCAGCGCGACGGTATTGCCTGCGCAGAGCGTTATCAGTAGGGCTGGCAGGTCAATGACTACGCCGTGATGATTTAGGCCACGCCGGAGAAATCGGTGCACGTTATTCGGGAGCGAAGCAAAGGATGAAGATGACTGAGGTGAGGCCGAGGATGAAAAAAGTGCGGG
The DNA here is from genome assembly GCF_013339725.1 of Rhipicephalus microplus. NCBI lineage: Eukaryota > Metazoa > Arthropoda > Arachnida > Ixodida > Ixodidae > Rhipicephalus > Rhipicephalus microplus. The sequence continues at coordinate 63,352,486 of NC_051173.1, read as the reverse complement.
CCGGTTCATGATAACGATTATTTCTGTTTGACTACTCAGCTTTTTTTTGAAACCCTTGGGTAGGACAGGGAGGAAAGAAAGATTCTGAGATATGCATGTTACAAGTGCTTTCTATTTTTGGTTTCAGCATATTATCTCCTGTTATAATTCAGGGGAAAAGAAGCACTGAACTGGTCACATGTACGTCTACGCTATTATATTACACACTTTGCCTTATTGTGGCGACTTGTGTTAGCATGTATTATTTCTATAGTCGGCGCTGCACACTGTGACACAAAGTGTAACACAAAAACTGCAACACCTGCAGGGTGCCAGACTCAGTCAAGCTGCAGCTGGGCAGTTTTAACCCGCCACCCTTTTTCGCCTTGCTTAGATGAAATAAAGTTTGGCTTGATTAGAGTTTGATTTGTTTTCAGTTTTTTTATGGCAAACCTGCACGATGACATACTACTTTTGCCGAACGTGATCTAAGCGTGTTCACATGTTTCTTGCAAGTGCCATAATATGTTCGCGACAGCCTACTTTTTTTTCGTTCTTCTTTCCTGTGCTGTGGCGCCACTGGAAAAATAAAACGATTCTTGGGCACAATCTTGCCTTGATTTTAACACAAGTGAAGGTCATAGAGCGGGGACCATTCTTTTTTATTAAGGCATGTCAACCTGCGTCACATGGTTCCTTCCGCACAAGTTCAAAGTTCAGCAAATAACACTAACGAAAGCGCGTGGAGAAAGAAGATAGTGTGCATGCTCAAGGCACTCGTTATCGCTCACCCAGGTTTCGGTAGTGAGATTGCGTAAGTTGCAGTCATGGTCTCTGGATTAATATCCACTCGCGTTGATGTCATACACTCGAACACGGTATCGTTGTCCGAGTCTGAGATCGCCAGTGCGTGCTCAAACTTTTCCATTGTCTATAATACAGGCAAAGGAACCATTAAATATACTTGAAAAGCAAAAAAGAAGCGGCAAATTTGACCTCGTTGTCAAGTAAAGCGTGAAGAAACACGCAGACAGAGGGCTACTGCGACAAAGTGCCAATTTTAGCAAGTGGATTCACTGGCAACTGAAATGAATATAGAGTGCAATAGAATTTGATCATCATGATTGGGGCCAGAGACGAGAGCATTAACATGTTAGCAACACCATGGTCAATAATACACAACGTCAAAAAAGTGTGAAAATGCAGCATCTGTGTTTAAATTGAAAACGCGAACTATTAAGACAGTGCGACAGGCAGCACAAATGCTGTAAGGGCTATTAGACAAGAATAGTATGACTGGTGGGCATAAGGTAACGGCGTAGAGGGGCTGAATAAATGTGGGAAAAGTAGTTAGACATATACCATATTTGTGATGGGTTGTTTATCGAGTAATTTGAAAAAGTAGAAAAAAAAAACAATGAACTGAGGCACAAGTCATTAGCAAGAAGCGACTAGATTGCGATTTGCCGCCATTTAAGGCTTTAGACGTTATGTCGTCAGAGACTGGAGCACTGGAAGGTTTAAAGAATTCAATTAGGTTCGTGGTTCTTTCAGTATTTATAAGAACGTCCGACTTTGGGGAATAGATATAACTGTCCACGCAGAGATACCATGAGAGAAAGAGTGGGCTATGATACAATGTTCTATCATGAAAATATATGTTCGACGCTATATATACATTAACACTTGAACAAGGATCCGTATAATGAACTTTGAATTCCCCGCCGCTGCACCATTGCATCCAATGCTGATTTGATTGATATGTAGGGGTTTAACGTCCCAAAACCATCATATGATTATAAGAGCCACCGTAGTGGAGGGCTTCGGAAATTTTGACCACCTGAGGTTCATTAACGTGCGCCCAAATCTGAGCACACGGGCCTACAACATTTCCCCCTCCATTGGAAATGCAGCCATCGCAACCGGGATTCAATCCCGCGACCTGCGGGTCAGCAGCCGAGTACCTTAGCCACTAGACCACCGTGGCGGGGCATGCATCCAATGCTAATACTAACGCATTTTAGTGTAACGAAATGTAGAAAAAAAGTTAAAGTGGTCAGACGGGGCTACGCATCACTCCGGTTTTGCTACATTGAGAACTCCGAGAACTCTTAACCTTGAGCTGCTGTGAACTGTGCCAAGATGCTCAATCACATGGTGCGTCGTCCTTGGCGGGATCCTTATTCGACGCCTCATCAATCGTCCGATTTTGTAAGGCTAGGCTTCGCGCACAGGCAAGCGTGGCGGGCACTGCGACGCGCCAACGCGTTGCATTGTGCAGCTGTAGCGACAAGCCAGCCTACTTGTTCCAAAGTGTCTCGTGTTGCCACAACGAAGTCACCTCGGAAGGGGGATCAGGTAACCTGTCATGGCCCTGAAGAAGTTAAGTTTAGTGCTAACAGCTTGGAAGTCAGCCCATTGATTTCGCTAGCGACCTCTGCCAAGAGACCCAATGATGGTACCAGTCATGGATCGCCTGCTTCTGAGACGGTGTCTAAGGGGCGTCTGATGCGTCGTTTTTCTCAGTGCCAAAAGGACCGCGCCAAATGCACACAATTTTGGATCCGAAGTAAACACTCCTGAACCTAACTCAAAGTCATCCTACAAGGTCTTCATCAAGACTCCTTGTAAATGCGACATGTCAACCCTTCCCAACCGTATCGTTCAAGCTGCTCTTGACACCTGCGTCAAGACTTCCAAATTTCAAGGTATAACCCCCCCCCCCCCTCAAAGCTACCAATACGGTGTTCGTATGAGTTCCTGCTGTGTCCTTTGGGGAGATGCCTAAAAATCTGCGCCATATACAGGTAACTTAGGATCAGTGCGACTATGGTACCTCGACAGTCGCACTGATCTAAGGCGCTATGTTATTAATGGCGTTCACCCCCTTGAAGATCCTGAAACGATCTTGTGGGAATTGTCGTGTTCTACACATCAGGTCATGGCTGCCCGTTACATGGGCAGTGGTCCCTACGGGGTATCACTCTTCCGAGATCCTCGATTCGCTACAGAACTTCTATTCTATGTTCTTCTATTATATGTTACACTTGTGTTCTGCGCCTTCGTTCATTTAGGCCATCTGTTGTGTAGTGTTAGTCCTGGTTCAAACAAGGCCTTATGAAACAACCCTCCCCTCACCGTTGTGAGGATGACACCAAGCAACGCGAAGCATCAGCACTGGATGTTGTCTACGACGTACAAATGATCTTGATGTGACCTCTGCCTCATGTCCTACCAAGCAAAAAGACACTAAGAAAGCTCGCCAACTTTGGCCTCGACGACCAGTGAGGAATCCACAGTATCCATTGATGAACTCGGTTAAAATACACCGCTGCTACGATATTTATGCCTTGCTAGACAGCGACGATATGTTGATACTCACGTGGCACCCGGAACCACGCCACATAATTCTGCCATGTCTAGTTAAAATGACAGTGGTTTGGTCGTCAGGTTCGCGACACCGGCATACTCCTGCAGTGTTGTAAGACGAGGAGCTTTCCTTGGCAATCAAAGAATACAAAGATTCTCACTTTGCCAGCCTCAAAAAAGAAATTGGGCGTCTCAAGCAACACCGTGCATCGCTCCAGTGTCAGTGAGACGGTACGTACTCTCTGCATTCGTATACACCATAAGCGGGAAATCTTGTACCCACAGCACAAACTTCTGTCTCAACACCCAAGTAGAAATCTCTTTTGCCCCAATATCTGCTGCGCATCGGTTCCACAGCAGCTAGCACCTGACCGGCAGGAGCTTTTGCTCAAGCATGCGTTTGCCGAGTGGTGTCACCATGGATCCCATAGCCAATGGGGTGTGTCGACCCCCTCCAAAGTGTAGTCGTGCGTGCAATTGCCGTGCCCTGGATCCTGGAGATGGCCGACGCCAGGTGTCCGTACCTTTAAGGCCCCCGAAAAGGTGACACATCCCTTTGGCCCCGGCGTCGCGTAGACGGCACCCTAGGGCTGACTCATTCAGACAAAATTGACAGTCGTCTTTTCCTGCTGTAAGGAAAGGACACAAAAGTGCTGTGTTTAGGTACGATTTGTGGCTAAAAGGACTTAAAAGCGCCGAGGAAACGTCAAACCAAAACTGAAGAAGACGAGCGGAGGGCAGGTGGCACGAAGGCGATAACAAGAAATGAAAAAGAAGAGGCCAAGAAGAAGGAACGTGCGAAAGGGAGCTCGAGGGTTGAGGCCACGAAGGCAGACGAAGCAGTGCGCCGCTCGAGAGGACGAGTTCCTGGGAGCGTTCCTGAGCCGGACGTGGGACCCGTACGTGTCGGCCAGGTCGAGCTCCGGTGTGTCCGGTCGAGGTCGAGTCCGTCGGCGTGTACAAGGTCCAAGGACGGGGCCTGCTGAACGGCTCCTGCCTGGGTGCAGTGGCCGGGAGCAGGTTCGTGGGTGAGGCCTACCGGGCGTGGTCCTCGGGAGCCGTGGCCTGACCCTGGACCTTAGGAGTTGCGACCTTGACTGCTGGGTTGGCCGTGACGTCCGAGTAAACGGCACTGCACACGGTAGCGCATCCGTGTGCCGTCAGCCGTTCCAGCCGTGCCACCTTTGCCATCGCGCACGTCGATGACCGCATCATGTCGGGACGACGAGGACCCAAACTGTGAGGCAGTGGTTTCTGTTTGCGAACCGGGAACTATACGCGCTGGACACTTGAGTAAGCGTAGCTGCGAGCTCTCCGCATAATAGACATCTGACTCTCGTGCAGGTGGCGTGATGCTTGGCGTGTAGGGTTGTATATATAGTTTTATTTTCACCTGCCATTTCCTCTCTAGTGTGCAATATAAAGCTTCTTTTGTTCGCATCAACTGTTGATGTTAACCCTTTTTAGTCTTTTCCTCTAGCGAGATTCACAATTCCCTGAGCTTCCAAATATTGATCAGCCGTCGTTGCCAACGTGTCCAGGTTATGACATCCTCGCTCCTTCAGGAAGACAGCCAACTTCTCGTCGCACCGCCTGAGGAATTGCTCGGACACCATCTTGTCTCGCAGTGCATATGTTTTGGGAGTCTTCGCCAGCTCCTGCCAATGGTCGAAGTATCCACAGAGACGTCGCGCGAACTGTCGACGTGTCTCAGTATTCTCGGGCCGGGCATGCCCTAAACTTCGTGCGGTATCCCTCCTCTGTAGAACGGAACCGCTGGAGGAGCGCCTGCTTGAGCTTTGCGTAGTCCGTAGAGTCTTCTGCAGACATCCGTCCTACCACGGTCAAGGCTTCTCCCGTTAGACACAAGCTCAGTGACAGGGCCCACTTATAGGTTGGCCAGCCTTGGCTCATGGCAACCCTCTCAAATCTCTGGATGTACGCATTCCAGTTCGTCCCTACTCTCATTGTAGGGGCGGAATCATTTTGTGTGGGCTGCGGAAACTCTGACCACCACCCATACTATCGTCCGCAGAACTCGTGCTCGGACGCTGTGCTTCTGCGACACGACGTCGCTCCTCGAGCAGGAGCCTTTCAGCCTCCATGCGAGCTATTTCATGCTCATGCTCCACCTGTGCTGCTAGCCGTGCCTCCTCTCGATCTTTCGCTCTCTGGTCGCTGATTTATTTTTCCTCAGCACTCACCCATGCCAGCATAGCCTCACCACTCAACCCCATCTCCTTCCCTAGCTCAACTAGCTTTCTCTTGTCGTCCATCCTCGTCCGCCACACACAAACAACATGATGCTCTCAGATGTAAGGCGAGAGCTTAGTCCTGTCTCGCGGACTCCAGAAATTGTGATGGTTAAGGGACGTTCGTCACTATGCTTGTCGATAGCGGACGAAAAAGGGTTAACATCAACAATTGATGCGAACAAAAGAAGCTTTATATTGCACACTAGAGAGGAAATGGCAGGTGAAAATAAAACTATATATACAACCCTACACGCCAAGCATCACGCCACCTGCACGAGAGTCAGACCTCTATTATGCGGAGAGCTCGCGGCTACGCTTACTCAAGTGTACAGCGCGTATAGTTCCCGGTTCGCAAACAGAAACCGCTGCCTCACAGTTTGGGTCCTCGTCGTCCCGACATGATGCAGGTCGTCGACGTGCGCGAGGGCAGAAAGGTGGCACGGCTGGAACGGCTGACGGCACACGGATGCGCTACCGTGTGCAGCGCCGTTTAGTCGGACGTTGCGGCCAACCCAGCAGGCAGGGTCGCAATTCCTAAGGTCCAGGGTCAGGCCACGGCTCCCGAGGATCACGCCCGGTAGGCCTCGCCCATGAACCTGCTCCCGGCCACTGCACCCAGACAGGAGCCGTTCAGCAGGCCCCGTCCTTGGACCTTGTACAGGCCGACGGACTCGGCCTCGACCGGACACACCGGAGCTCGACCTGGCCGACACGTACGGGTCCCACGTCCGGCTCAGGAACGCTCCCAGGAACTCGTTCTCTCGAGCGGCGCACTGCTTCGTCTGCCTTCGTGGCCTCAACCCTCGAGCTCCCTTTCGCACGTTCCTTCTTCTTGGCCTCTTCTTTTTCATTTCTTGTTATCGCCTTCGTGCCACCTGCCCTCCGCTCGTCTTCTTCAGTTTTGGTTTGACGTTCTTCGGTGCTTTTAAGTCCTTTTAGCCACAAATCGTACCTAAACACAGCACTTTTGTGTCCTTTCCTTACACCTGCCTTTCCTGCGAAGATGTCACCTGACAACTTCGTATTTCTCTCTCTTTTAATCTTTGATATCCTCTCCTATCTTTGTTTTACTTCCACTTTTCCAGGTGGCAGGGGTTAACCTTCTGTGCGATTACCAACCTGGGTTTATTTATATTTGTTTATAGCGGCCACGTAAATCTGGCGTCTGCGTATCCTTCATGTTGTGTAACGTCCCCTTGTTGAGCTCTGTGGTGGACGGCTGGCATGGCTGTCGAAATTAGTCACGCACTTACGGCCTCCAGTAGTTTCCCCAAACTTTATGGTCACCTTCTTGCAACGAGAGAGCACACCGAACAAGCTGACAACATACTCACCAAGACGACATAAAACTTCGCATATATTCACGTTATTAATTGCATTGCACTTACCCTGAAAAGACAGTAAGAACCTGGCGGCTGCATTTTAGATGGGGTACCTGAATGTAAGCACACTGTACTCAAGCATTTTTGAAGGAGGCGAAAATGCTTGAGTACAGTGTGCTTAAATTTAGGTACCCTGTATACCGTGTCGGCCGTCGTGTAGCATAGCCGCCTTGCGAGAGGCGCTGCGCAGCGCAGTACGCACAGTCCATGCTTGTTAACGCATACGTAAGGAATAGTGACATGAGGCGTGTATGGACTCATATGAACAATACCGACGTATTGCTGCGTTCCTTGCTGCACAGAGAGGAAGTCGAAATGCTGAAGGAAAAAAAGGTAAGCTGTAAACTTTGGCCCTTGTTCTTTATTCAAGCTGATGACGTTTCCCGCATGTGCTCCGGCTACTGCTGCCAAAACAAGTGACTCACACGCCTCACGCAGAAGCCACGTTCACGCTGCGAGCTTTATCGCAGCTGAATGCACGTGCCTACATTTCGTTAATTGTGTTGTTTTGTTTATTATATTTCGGTAATAGTACACGCTAAATTAGAAGGAAGTGCGCGTTACTGGTTTATTCTGAGAAGGGAGTGACTGCGCTAAAGCATCTATGTTTCATGTTGTTTCGTTTTCTCTCCTGGAGTGTATCAAATTAAGCTGCCGTTTAGCGGGATGACTTGCCAATGCCTGCGAACGTTTCTCAAGTATTATATGTGCTCGGCACATTCAAAGAAATGCAGGCAAATGTAGTTAGCCACGATAAAGCTCTTTTCGTGAAGACGGCTTCTGCGTGAAGCAAACGAGTCGCCTTCACTTGGTAAACAGCTGCTAGCGAAAACGTTGCAAGAACTGCCGTGCTTCAGCGTGCAGCAATTTGTGGGAACACAAGAAGAAATTATTTCGCACGTTTTATTTGCCTGGAAAAGTGAACGCAAAGACGTCTTTCGGGAGCAGCAGCCAAGCACATTTTCGAAAGGCCGTCTGCTTGAAAAAATAACAAGGGGCAAAGTTTACAGCTCACCTTTGATCTTTCAGCATTTCGCATTCCCGTCTGTGTGCTGCAAGGGACGCAGGAATACGTGAGCATTGCGATTGTCAGCCAATACACGCGTCCCGGTGCACCTTACGTAAATACCTCCTTCATAAAATTCAAAAGGTTTCCATAGGCGAACTACTTACCAAGGGAATCCCAGACAGACCTTAAGTGTCTAACAACAATACGCTTACTGAGTCACTATATAAAATTCTGAATTATCATCTATCTAAAATACCATCCACTCTAAGATTATTTGTTCAGGATACACCTAATTTACTCCGAATAATAGATAACACTATTTGAACACAAACACTTTCGGATCCGGCCATTCTGGTATCCCCAGATGCTTGCTCTTTATATGCGAATACACATATGCATGAACGAATTGAAGCGATGTCAAAGTCACTCATACAAAGCAAGCAGACACCTAATGTTGATGTTTACCTCTCGTTACTTGAATTAACCCTGACGCTAAAATATTTTGAATTTGATTTGTCCTACTGCCTACAATGTTATAGCACTGCATGGGAACCTTTTTTGTGCCAACATACGCCAACATATTCTCGAGACACTTAAAGTTTGACCTGTTATATAATATCCAGTAAAGCCTTATATATATATCCGCTACAAGGACGACATATTTATTATATGGGAACATGGCATAACCGCTCTAAACGCATTCATTGATCACTTTAACGAATTTCACACTGGAATTAAATTTACCATGTGCCATTCTCCCAGTCTAATTAACCTCCTAGACACAACAGTATTTTTAAGCAGGAAATTTAAGGGCGAAGCTTTACAGAAAACCAACAGACAGTCTACAATACCTAGATCAAACTAGTCACCACTTACAACACTGCAAACAAGCCCCGCCGTGGTGGTCTAGTGGATAAGGTACTCGGCTGCTGACCCGCAGGGCGCGGGTTCAAATCCCGGCTGCGGCGGCTGCATTTCCGATGGAGGCGGAAATGTTGTAGGCCCGTGTGCTCAGATTTGGGTGCACGTTAAAGAACCCCAGGTGGTCTACATTTCCGGAGCCCTTCACTACGGCGTCTCTCATAATCATATAGTGGTTTTGGGACGTTAAACTCCACATATCAATCAATCAATCAATCAATCAATCAATCAATCAATCACAACACTGCAAAAAAGAAATTTTCGCCGGACAAGCGAGGCAATGAGAAGCATCTGTAGCGACGACGGTAAATACGTCCACCGCTCAAGTAACCTAAAGGAACCATTAGTTAAAAGAAATCACCCCCAGACGCTATAAACAACGTGTAGAACGTAGCATGTTAGCTAGATAGGAAAAGCACACTAGCTAAAAGAAACCCCGTAGCACAACTCAACTAGCCACCAGCATTTATAACAAAATATTCAAATGCACTCACTAATTCTTCGTAAGTATTATGCAGTACTTGCAAGCGACGTGCGCCTTAGAAATGCATTTCTCAAAGTACCAAAGGTCGTATATCGCCGCAATAATAATTTTAGAACATGTTAATTTATGTAAAAGTATACTCTCATTCAACTGCCCAAGTAACATCTTGCTCCTGTACAAGCTGCAGGAGTTGCAAACACCTTCAAGACGACATCGTATAGTTAAAAACACCGAGAGTGAATAAATCCATCACATAAAATCTAGTTTTACCTGCACTAGTGCAAACTTTATCTACATGATGGAATGTTCATATTGCCAGAAAAAGTGAATTGGCGAAACAGGACAGCTGGTTAATGTTAGAATAAACAGTCATCGCACGGACACGGCAGAGAAATTACTGAACGCAGTGGCAGAGCATTCAAATGTAGCAGCTATGACACAAATTCGACGATCTCAATCACTACATACTTAAGTCAAACTTCTGGTCCGTAAGAGACAGAAAATATGCAGAGCCGTATCTTATTTTGAAGTGTAATACACTCTGGTAAACGTTTATAAAAGGACTCTTGAATCCATCCAATATGCTACACACACAAAGAAAAGCACTGCGAGTTAAGACTTCCGTCTATGAATTTCGAGCCTGTCGTTGTTAACTTCTGACAACTGGTTCAACAGCCCAGATCCAGCAACACGTGTGCATCCTCACCTTTCCACCGCTTCGTTATTTTCTTTTTATTCTCGAAGTAACTGTTCCTTCTTCCCTCATACATAATTAGGCTCACCACCCCTCCCCCACTCTCTCACACCCACGTATGCAATGTTGCCCCTCTCCTTTCTTTTATAAAATGGAGGAGAGGGTATGAAGCGTACACACGCTATAGCGCTAAGAAAATCATTTCTGTCCTAGTCTTGAGAAAGACAAGTCCGCTTGTCGAAACGTCGTCTTGACATGACCCCTGTTTAAAAATTTGTCATCGCAAGCTTCCATCTTCCCCTTCCTACCGTTTTGAGAGCTTGGACAATGGTTAGACCACGCTCGTCTTGTGTGCGCTAATTTCGTGCGTCCTTTGTGGTTGAGCAGCGCGCTAGAAGTTCTGGAGCTGCCTGCCTTTCTTCGTTTCACGTTCCAGTTTGCTGAAATCACATTCATAGATTTGACCATCATAGACACAGTGTCACTTTTTCACTATCAATATTTAAAGTTCGTATTTTGTAGCGTAAAATCAGTCTATAAGCCTACGTTTTCGTCATTTGCGCGTTTATTTCCAATGTGAACGCGGCTTGAGATCCCCGTGTCTTAGCCCTAAATGTTCTCCTAACCAATTCCATATTACGTACCGCCTCGACTGCCCTACGCGATGATTGTTTTCTGTTAGAAAAAATGACTGTTCCATATGGTGTCCACCTATAGTAGAATTAAAAAGAAACACCTGTGCCGCAGCCGCCAAAGCCTCGGTAGCCAATAGCGGGATTGCGGCCATATTTGGATGGTGACCAGTCACACCCTTTTGAAAGCCCGAGGCCATTGCGGTTGTTCACGAACGCCGTTTTACAGCGAAAGCTGTATATGGCTAGGAGAAAGGAAAAAAAAATGGCAGCATATCCATCGAGTGGATGATGGAGAGTGGGGCGAAGCGTTCGTGCGTCCATTCGTTCTTGCTTCCGTCCGTCCATGCGTCCGTCTGTATGACCATCCATGCGTCCATCAGCCCGTCTGTTCGTGCGTCCTTCCCTGCGTTCGTCCATGCATCCGCCCCTGCGTCCGTTCATGCGTCAATCCATGCATCTGTCTGTGTGTCCGTTCGCCCATCTATTTAATACTCCAAGTACCACCATCTCGAATCTTTTCATTATATATTCCCATACAGAACAACCGCCATCCAGCGGACATTCCAAGGACTAAACGAGAGGTGGCACACGCACACTTTCTTACGGCTTGCGCTTCGGGTCTACTTCCCACCTTTAACCACCTCGAGTTCATGGTATATACTAGTTCACTGTATTCATGGCACTGCGGCCCAATGCTCGCTAAACCTTTCTAAAACCAAGGATGTTACGTCCAGCGAGTATAACGTAGCAACCTTTTTTTGTCAAATAGTGCTCAATGTACATGCCAATGGCTGCTAATGGAAAATGAGAGACAGGAGAGTTCGGCTTTTACTTTCTTGCGGCTTGCGCTTGGTATCTAGTTCCCACCTTTAACCACCCCGAGTTCATTCATGGTATATACTAGTCCATTGTATTCATGTCACTGCAGCTCAACGCTCGCTAAACCTTTCTAAAACTAAGGAGGTTACACCCAGTGAGTATAACGTAGCAACCCTTTCTTCTCAGATAGTGCTCAATGTACATGCCAATGGCTGCTAATAGGGATCGCAGCGTGCGCGTTAACTAAAAGCCGAATGCTCCTGTCTCTCATTCCTCATTAGCGGCCATTGGCATGTACAGTAGGGTTCAAAGTTATAGGGAACACTTGCGTATGCAGCGAATTTGTATTTCATCATCTTGCAAAAGCACAGTGGCTTATATTTACACAAAATTGTGATGACTAATTGTTCTGGCTCGTTTTGACAGACTACTGCCCAGCATAAGCATTGTTTACTTATCCACTTGCTACTAGAAGTCCTACCAATTTAACGGTGCTCATTGTAGTGTTCCCTTTAACAGTGGACGTTACTGTACATTGAGCACTATTTTTTATTGTTCAACAACGCACAGAAGAAATCTCTCACCGGCACCACCTAGGAGGTAAAAAATGTTATACTTGTTACACACTACAACGGCTACGAGGGACGAACGAGTGCCGCTATAAGGAGCTTCGCCCCTAAAAAATCGCATCATACTCACGGAGTGATTGAGGATGAGAGGGCCGAAGAGTTCATTTTTTCGTCCGTGCCTCCGTGCATGCGCCTGTTCGTGCGTGCGTGCCTCCATCCGTTTGTACATTCTTGCTTCCGTCTGTCCGTGTGCCCTTCCGTCTTTCTGTCCCTCCGTCCATCCGTTGGTATGTCTGTCTGTCAGTCTGTATCTCTGTCTGTATGCCGATTCGTCTGTCCATCTGTCTGACACTCACGCCAGTGCCACCCGCTGAGTAATTTATACAACTAGAGGGTTACGAACCGGTCACACACATGCATGGACAGACCCACGACTTTAGGAGCTTCGCCCCTAATACCGTACGACAGTTGTGTCACGAGCGGTCCCAATTGGCTGTGCGACCAGTTACGCCATTATCAGCGTGCCATTGATGTGCTGAGGATCAGACGTGCCATTGGCTGCGTTCTGAGTGACGTGGTTTGCCACAGTCGCAGCCGCGGCGCCGAGCGCGCACGCATCGATCTCTACTGAGACGGTCCGCATGGATAAGTCATGGACAACTCGAGAAGAGTGCCGACAGCGGAAACGTGAGAAAGTTGGCATTCGCCGGGCCGATGCTGCAGTCCGGGTACAAGAACAGGCCTTGGAAGTCGAGTGCAGGCAGCAACTGCATACCGATGATTCGGCAGTCTTCCAAGCCACGCTAAATCGTGAACTGGAATGCAAGCGCTGGTAGTGGGCAGATTGTACCTACCATAGAGTTTCCCAAAATTAACTAGAGGGCACTCTGGCGCTGCGATCGTTCAGCGACCATGGGAATGATGGGTAGTACACACATTTGCCTAGTCTTCGTACTTGCGGGCGGCGAATCGTGCTTGCGGCTTCGTTTATTGATGTGTTTTAATTTTTGTTTTGAAAGAAAGAATGAACGCTTTCGAACTTAGGGACTTGATTCGAAATAATAAGCTTAAAAAAAATAAGGTTTTGAAGCGCGAACGGTGAACATTTGCTAATTTACGTTTTCGTGAAAAAACAGCTCCAAGCCACATGAACACACACGAAGCCAGAAGCTGGCCAGAAGTACGAAAATTAGACATATGTGTGTACTACCCATCATTCCCATGCTCGCTGAAGTGCCGTGTGTTGCAACTCCCATAGACACAAGCGCCAGAGTTCCCTCTAGTAATTACTGTGGGAAACTCTATCTTACCAACCACGCCGCCGAGTTAGCTCGCGATGTCGAATGCCAGTGATGGCACAACGGCGTCAACGTGACGATTGCGGGAGCGTGTTCGCCGGGGCAAAAGCCCGCTCTCGACAGGAGCTTCTCCAACGGCACTTTGGCTTCGGTTGAGACGTCTGTGACAGCCTGTGGTTCCATAACAACCACTGTAATTACCGCACTGCGAACACAATGTGTGGTATGTAAAATAAGCACTGTGGTATAACGTGTCTCACCTCATTAAAAAGCACGAACATGTAACTAATAATTTGAAAACTTCATCCAGCGTTGTGTTGAACCCAGTGCTAAACACGCGGGTGACACGTTTCAGTGACTTCTCGTAAATCCTTTCTACGGAGTGCTCGGGTGGGGATTTTTGCTAATTTACGACGTACACTTGCTCATTTTTTTTGCTTGGAATGCTGTGACGGCCGTCCGAATAAACCTGATTGCGGCAAAATTTGACCGAAACAAGCAGAGTTTTATGCAAACAAACATTAGATATGCCAGAGAACACGGGAGAACAAGTCTTAATTATCATACTGTTCGACGATGATGATGAATCAACAGTTATTAGGCCCAACATTGTTGGTATATTGCGCACAGGCACCAGACGGGGCGGTTCCCTAGTTGCGGACCCGTATGTATCCAGCAGCTCCTGGCCCCTGTCTGTCAGTGCACGCGGAGTCGGTAGGGCGGGGCTGGATAACAAGGTCTTCCATCTCTCAAGGTGTTCGAATGAGCAGTTCCTCAGGGGAACTCCGGCGATTTTTCGATAGTCACTCAATTCCGTGTTCTTGTCGATACCGTGGTGATATGGGCCAAAACAAACAACGGGAAGTCATTCAAGTTTATAGAAAATGAAGTTCAATGAAGCCAATTACTTAATCCCGCTTGTAAAAGCAGAGCGTCCTATTTATTTGACAAGAGCGCTTACTCTTTTCTAAAATTCCACCTCGCCCAGTAGACGGATGCAGTGAGCGTCATCGATTTACACGTCCCGGACGGCTCCGGACGGCCCCGGAGGCCAGCGCCGCATTCGTTTTTTTCGGGGACCAACTGGAAGCTCCGCCCACTGGTCTGGGATCACTCGGACGCATGTTCGTTTTTCGCGTGCCTGGCGGCCTGCGGGCGGCCCGGGACCGCCCGAACAATTTCTTTCGGGCAGCTGGCAGACGACAGCGTGGTGCGCACGCTGTGCGGCCATCTTAAGTTAGACACGGGAAATTTTAGATGCGCTCTTGCTTTCTCTTTGCTTTTCTGTCCGCTTCTCGCATGTTTCTGGATTTCGCATTCTTAGCGCACCCAGTTCTTGTCATCGGTGTTCTGACCCACGTCGAGCATGTGCGTATTCCCGAAGGTCGGGCAAACACGCGTTATGCTCGCTAGGAGAAACAGTGGTGGAACGACCGCACTGGTGTACGATGCGCACGCGCTTGAGTAGTTCACTTACAGTAAGTTGCATCAAAACAGAAATAGGTATAATTCACTACCTAACTGCTGTTTAGGTTGCAAATGAGTCAGCGTTGTGGCCTATGTGACAGCTATGGAGGGATCAGACGGCATAGCCAGGCGTAGCAGACGCCACAGCGGATGCAGTCAGCATCAAGCGCGCAGATGGCCCGGGGCCGCTCGGGCTGGCTGGGGACATTTAGATCACTTGCATGTGACGTAGCCACCTGTGAGCCGAGGCGTCCGCGGGCCGTCCGCGAGTGATCCGGGACTTGGTAAATCGATGAAGCTCAGTGGGTGCCTTCTTCTGCCAGGTGACGACGACGCAAGCACAGTTCGCTTTTGTCAGCTGCATATTGTGTTACTCGCAGTTCAAATCAGCTGTTACACTAGCCATGCACAATACTGAGAAACGAGGAGATGGAAAAGGGGTATAGGTCCAATGCTTCGCATGCCGGCGGGTCGAATCCAATAGGGCAATGCTTCCGCGCTGAGATAGTAGCATGCAGCTATCGCTGAACTTTTCACTGACAAGTTGAGATGAGCTGGCAAAGCTTGATTCCGCGTCCGATGCCATCGCGAGCTTACTTTTCACTCGATTGTGCTGAACTTGTGCCCTGGCGTGCCATTCCTCGTGTCGTGACGTCATCGTATACCCAGCTTGGCGTAGCTGCCTGTTACCATTTCAGTTTTGACTCATAGTTATCTGCTTTATCAAAATAATTGACGAGTGTCTCAGCCAACTGAACCGCAGTAGCTGTTACAGGGCTGCTTATGCCATTTCAATACGACATCATCTCAGTATGGTCGAAAGTGCACCGGAGTTCCCTTTAACAGCAACAACGAACGTGGTTGTTTATTTTGAGGTACTTTCAACTAGGAGAGCGGTCTTTGGGAGGTCATAAAACGGTGCTACGCGAACATCGCCGATTGTGGTTGTCAGTGAAAGAGAAAAAGCAATGCAATAATTGAACACTGGCCAGGGCAAATGTGGCTGTCTCAAATAATTTTGATTACCAAAATTATTTGAGACCCAGGAAGAACCGGTATTCTCACAACGTTATTTGTACAGATATTCGCAGGACATTATTAAGAGTAAAGAAAATGTATTAACTTCAACGAAACATCACAGTGGATCAACTTGGATTTAAAGAAATTCAGAGCGAATTGACTTGCACGAAAACAAAAATAGAGTATCAAGCAAGAATGAGTTCAGTGATATTGAATAATCGAGAGTGAATCAAATGTCTCCAATGCGAGTCAATTGGCAATAATGTGAGTGAACACAGGATAAGCGCTCAGTATAACGTGCAGCACTAGCAATTTAGTTGTAATCAGAGGACTTCGCAGAGCATCCATTTTCTGCTCCGACCTCAACGTTAGGGAAAGAACCTGGTGCCTTTCTTCCATCGGTTTGGAGTTGCGGCCTTAGGCGCCAATTCAAAATTTCGAAATGACAATGGCGTAGGTTTCCCCATATGAATGATTACCTTGAAGCCGTCTGGCGAATCGCGATGCAGTTTCATGGGGCCTCCTGGTGCACCTAGCTTGCAAATAACGGTGCTTGCGAGACAAAGGGCGAAGAAACCAAACAGTACGTGCTTCTCCATTGATGTGGGCAACGAACAGATGCGATTCACAGTTGGTCAACCGCTTATGGGTTCGTCGATTGCGCGCGCGCACGCACGCACGCACGCACGCACACACACACACACACACACACACACACACACACACACACACACACACACACACACACACACACACACACACACACACACACACACACACACACACGCACACACACACACACACACACACACACACACACACACACACACACACACACACACACACACACACACACACACACACATATATATATATATATATATATATATATATATATATATATGACAAACTGAATAATTGAAAACTGGCAGGAAACAACATGTCTGAAATTTCGTGCAATTGCAATCTCCTGCTGAGGCTGCACAGGACAAGCGTAACGCTCCCCAGCTGTTACATGTGACGGTTTAATCAAAGGCATCCTATTTTATGATACGGTGTTTTGGTGAAATAAATAAAAAGTTCAGTTTGTTTCGCACCGGTTGTGCTCAAGGAAAGGCGGAGCTATAATGGGCCTCCTGTGTTTCTTTATGCTTTTTCGTTCTTGGTGGATTTTGTTCTCCTTTTCTCTCTTTTCTCAGTTCTCGCTGCATATTATTTCTGTGTTCATTTCTATTTCTGTTCTCTTTTTTTCTTCATTTATTGATCCTCCATCTTTTCTTTCTCGTTACCCTTCGTACTTGTCACCGTTTCCCGCTTCTTCTTCTTTCTACACAGCTCTCTGTTCCCCTTTGTTTCTGTGCTACCCTTTGCTCTCCCCCTTGCGCTTTCCCCTTCACGATGACCAGGTATATTCCCTCCTCACCCTCGCTTACCTTGCTCTGCCGGAGCGCCTTGCTAGCCGAGTGATTACGATTCTCGCCTTCGGATCACGAGAAACGCAGTAGTTCACGATAGTTTGGTGCCACAGATCACGACAGATGGCTGGCATAAATAGCTCAGCTGTTAAAATATGCAAACCGCTACTCATCGGCATCATCATTGCACTCTATGAAGGCGGCGGCGAGGCTTGTTGGGCACGAAATCTCATTTAGAAGTTGCTCAGGAAATGCGTCCGCGCAGAACTTTATCATAAATTGTGGTATTGTTCTGAAGCATAAGTGTGTGCGATCCCCATCAGGCTGAGGGGGGGGGGGGAGGCGAAGATTTGTTGCAGTGGTCCCAATATTAGGTCAAAGGCAGACCTAAGCCCCACCGCCCACTCCTGAGTGACTAGGAGGGAGGGGGACCCCCGCTGTCTCCGCCCGTACCTAAAGCGCTCTTTTGGGGCGCCATTCGCATTGCGTGTTCTTTTAGCATTCGTCAGATTTTTTCTGGCCAGCATCCGATGTGAGCGGACGTGTTTCGAGCGCGCTCCGACGACTCCCACACTTTCCCGGTGCTCCGCTGTCAAGCCACCGCCGCAGCTGTTGCTACGCTAGGTGCTTGTTCGCTCCTTATCTACCGGCTGAAGCTGATACTGAAATGCTGTTTTCTGAGCTCGTCGGTGGCACCGCCGCCCGGCTAGCTTCCAGCGCCCATTGCTGCTAGTATCACCCCCGTCAAGGTTTTTAGCTTTCATGGCCTCTGCGGAGCCCAGCGTGCTACTAACCGACGTGCCACTACCTGAGGGTATGGACCTACAGGCTTCAGACGACCTGACTGCCTCGGTGACACCGCCGACTTCAACGAACGATTCGGCAAGAATAATCCTTCATGAGTGCTGCTGCTACCAGACACCAACCTATTCGCCCCGAGTGTTGAAGATTGGGCGAGTTGGTTCGTCGTACTTGAACTTGTATAGCGCATTACGGGGAAGAAGAAACGGCAGAGCAGACCGACACAAGAGGACAGAGCGCTAACTTCCAACTGAGCTTTATTGTCAAATTTCATCAAATAAGTAGACCGGCGCAAGCATACAAAACCACCCTAACGCAACGACAAGATAACACACAACATCACACCATCACATATCACACATTCATAGGCGGTTACTCTGATTAAGGAAGGCCACTTCATGTTCAGATAAACCCAAAGAAGGGGCGCTAATACACGTGCTGCCAGCTCTTGCTATACAATGCGCTTCTATAATTTCCCGAGTTAATTGCGACGGGTGCTTTTTTATCACTTCACACTGGTCAAACATGGGGGTACATCCATGACTGCAGCGACGCTGCTTGCCAGCACCTAACCGACGGTATTGTAATGACTTTTAAGGAATGTTTTAAACCGCTTTTATTGACTCATGAGTTGCCAGTTGACAACAGCTTACGCTTTTTAGATTTGAATTTAATTCTTTCACCTGACCATGTGTGCTGGCTATTTGAACCTAGAAATGGAAAACCCCTTTTACCCTATGACTCTTCCCATTCCAAGTTAGTTAAGCGCAGCATCACAAATCTTTCTCTCATCAATCCTCTTAGGAAATCGTGTCATCATGTCATGCATCGCAGCTTTGCTGCTCAAGTTGAAAGGCTTTTGAGTGCTGGGTACCCAGCTATCCTACTGGCGTCTATAGCTGAAAAGCTATTAAAACAGATAAAGAAAGGATGCAACTCCGAGGCCCAGCCGGAATCTAACGACCGAAAAAGACCCGTAGTTTTACCCTACGTGCATGACATTTCCCACCGGCTAAAAAAGATAGGGGAGAAATGCAGCGTCAAAGTGGTGTTTTCAGCGCCAGATAAGTTACAGCGGCTTTGCAAAGCTGTCAACCCTCTCAAATCACACACCACTGGTTGCGCAACTAAGCACAAAACTAGGTTTGTGCCATGTGTAGTGGGGGTTGTTTACGCGATTCCTTTCTCATGTGGTATGTGGTATTTCGGCCAAACGGGGCGATGCCTTAATGAAAGGCTAAAAGAGCACCATTATAATGCTCACAAAGCGATCCAGGGCCACATTGGAATTCACTGTCGCGATTGTGGATGTACCCCCATGTTTGACCAGTGTGAAGTGATAAAAAAGCACCCGTCGCAATTAACTCGGGAAATTATAGAAGCGCATTGTATAGCAAGAGCTGGCAGCACGTGTATTAGCGCCCCTTCTTTGGGTTTATCTGAACATGAAGTGGCCTTCCTTAATCAGAGTAACCGCCTATGAATGTGTGATATGTGATGGTGTGATGTTGTGTGTTATCTTGTCGTTGCGTTAGGGTGGTTTTGTATGCTTGCGCCGGTCTACTTATTTGATGAAATTTGACAATAAAGCTTAGTTGGAAGTTAGCGCTCTGTCCTCTTGTGTCGGTCTGCTCGGCCGTTTCTCCTTCCCCGTAATGCGCTATACAAGTTCAACTATTCGCCCCACTTTGGGAGCTCGAGGAACAGGATACCATTGATGGCAAGCCTTACAATGCTTTTCATCAAGCTCACATAATTTCTACCGCAACAAATGGAGAAAAGCGTGCACGAGGCTCGCTTTTGTCGAAGCCCGAACAACAGCACACTAGCATGCCCAGGGATCACTCCCGCACGAGAAGTGCACGCCACACGCTCTTTGCTTCGGCTAGTTACCAAAACGAAGAAGATGGTTGGATACCAGTCGGCTGTCCCCGAAAGCAACAGAACCGTGCGGCGGTCGGGGGAACGCTGAGCTCAGGTGCCTCTCGCTTTTATAAGCACGCCATCATCCTTCAGCCTAAGCGACAATGCCGCGTCATGGATGAGCAGTTCATACATTTGAATAGAGTAATTACTCGCCGCGTTTCGACTCATCTCAACCTCTCTGAGGAAGACCCACTACCGGTGTTCAGGGTTCGCTACTTAGGCCATAGCAACCAGCTCGCAGTCGACGCGGCTAATCCGGAGGTTTGCGCCCTTCTCACGATAGTGTCTCTGCCAATCGGAGGAAAGGAAGCACTTTTTCATGCATACAAAGTGGTTAATCGCAATCAAATCAGAGGCATCATTCTCAATTTCTGAGACATAAACTAATGAACCCATTGCACTGCCGCAGGTGCAAAATTCTGGAGGCACGCCTCACTTGGTGGCAAAGGCACTGCCTTGATCACATTTGAAGATGACTGCTTACCTTTTAAAATAGGCTTGCGGTCATTTACGGTCTGTGCTTTTTCGTATTGTGTACGAGTGGCCATTTGTGACATATGCCACAAGATAGGGCAACACAAGGAGCAATGCCCCAATATTTGGGCAGCTAGATGCTCGACATGTGGTCTGCGGCAACACGAGAGGGTACGTAATGCCCGAACACAGAACATAAGCTCCGTAACTGTGGGGGTCTTCACCTGGTCACTTCCACGAATTGTCGGAAAAGACGAGAACTAAACAAGAAAATTGAACAGGAACGCAGGTCGGCTGGAAAAAGGCAACGCAAGAAAGGGAACACGCAGAAGCATCAACGCTGCTCCTTCACGACACAAGGTTTTCCGAGATCCACACTCAAACCAACTCGCCAGGGTTTCTTTACCGGGCCGCTAACACCACCAGCTGCGCAGTCGGAAGGCGCCGGGGGCACCACTTTCGCTAATGTAGTTCGACGAGTGAACGTGCCACTAACTGGTTCTAGTAATTGAATACCACATCCATCAAGCTCAACACAGGCGTCCTGTGCGCCGCAGCCTGCCTCGAGGGGAGGGGCGAAACATCCTCGAGGGGGCTTCCGCTTACCAGTGAACATTCACGTCCTCCCGCCCCAACGACACTCCAAAAATTGGATCGGCGACTAGAACACTGTATTGCTCAAATAAACAAGAGTTGAGCAACTTTTTAATCGTGCCATTGAAAAATGTGTCCAAATCACCATGGAGCGCATCATGGTTTCCGGCATGCTCCCTCTTGGCACAACTTCGACGAGAATCGCAGCCGCACTTGTGAGGCGTGCTCCCTCGCTACTGTCAAACTCCACCGCTCCTCACACAACAAAGCCTCACCATGGCTAGTTTTTCAAAATCATTGCAATGCACAACAGTCTTGCATTGGAATTGCCGTTCGCTTTGTCGCAAGAAGGCTAAAATGACCACTTGGCTCTCCAGCAAGACAGATGATGTTAGTCCATTGGTCATTGCTTTTTACGAATTCGGCGGCCCTGCGCTGAAAATATTGGGCTATGACGGCTATGCCTTGACTGAAGAACAAGCTATATCGATGATAACAGCATTGTACGTGCGACGAGGAACTACGCGTGTGCAGGTAGATACGCAATCGTAGTGCAGAGCTACTCTTAGTGTTGTCGGTTTTCAGCATGAAGTCTCACCATTGCGTACAACTCTTGCTTTTTGCGTTCACGGGGTCCCTTAAAGCAGTAGAAATAAAGCCAATATGGCGCCGCTTGATCGCAGCCTAAATGGTACTTCAGAAAGATTTATTTTCAAAATGTAATATTGTAGTGTGGAGACTTCAAACTTCAGCATTCCACTGGGGATACAATAAATGCAGCCCGTGTTGCAGGCCCGTCATGAAAGACGCCTCGTAGTATGGTCGGACGCCACTGAATACGCCCCAAACACACACGAGGTAGGGACAGACAGTTCACCTAACAGAAGCATCACGGTATCTTACCTGAAGCCCCCGCCCACAACTGTTTCGGTAAGAGGTGCTCGATGATTGCCTGGGAAGCGACCACTTTCCCATACTCATACGATTTCGAACAGGTGACGCCAATATGAAGATGAAGTCACGCGCCAGTACACAGTTAAGCCACATCACACGCTGAGACAAATACCGCAATTTACTTACTACAGCAACAGCCTCCAGCCAAGAACATTGACCATGTGTTATCTCAGCTATGCATAGCGAAGCGGCAAGCCACCAAGAGCCTACGGGTTCCCAGAACCTGATAGGCATCTTTTCATTATGTGAAAGAGAAGATTATGTAGGCTGGCTCAGTACAGGCGCTGTCGCCACGTTGCGCGTCACAAAGCATAAGTGCTGAAAATACAGCGTTCTATAGAGGAATACACGACTGCGCTAGCATCAGACCGCTGGTTGAGAATTTGTGAAACCATCAATGCACAGATGCACACGTGAAAGTTCTGGGCCATCGCGCACTCTCTCTTTAGCCAATAGAAGGCGACAATAGCGAGGCTCGTGTGACCCTTCGGGAAGGCATCAGCAATTAGGAGCTCGCCGAACAAGCTGCTCAAGTGTTCTTCCCGCAGGCATCTCGCCCAACAGACAATAAGTACCAGAAAAATCAAGCGCTGAAGACATTGGGCCATTTAACAGCCCTTTCATCATGCTCGAGCTGGAGTACGCCTTGGAAAATGCTAATGCACGCAGGGCTCCGGAAACCGATGGAGTATGCGTTGCTCATTCACGCAATACGCCCCCTGAGAACAAACATGCTCTCCTCGAAGAATTCACCACAATCTGAGATGCCGAAATACTGGCCTCCACATAGAAGTATTCGATAGTCAAGCTATTCCGAAGCCTGGTGAACAACCCCATAACTTATTCAACCTCCGTCCGATCTCTTTAACCTCGTGTTTCTGTATAGTATTGGAGAGCAAGGCTAACACACGCTTAATGCGGTACCTTGAAGGCGGAAGAAGACGATGTTCTGAAGCACTGCATGTGTGAGATCAGTTCATAATTTTTCAATATTTTCTCTAGTCTAACAGTTTGTATTACTTGTTTGTGCTTCGTACTCACACCGTAACAACCTGGAGGTCCCCGCCCACCCGGTAAAGCACGTCAAACGGACTTCTAGACGGCCTGTGCCTTACCCGCCACGGCACGGAACATCGCCGCCAGATGCACTCGACGCCGCATCTAAGGCAGCGGCGGCAACTACTACTCCTGGAGTCTCTGTAGAAGGAACTACAGACCATGGCTCTGCGAACAAGAGGCTATGGGACGAACAAGACGGCTTCGATCCCTCAGATGAAAATGCAGAGGTTATAGACCAAGAATCCTTCACAGTTGTATGCTACAAGAAAAGAAGCGGTACTTGCATCCCTGTTGTCTTCAGGCCTACCACGGATGGAAGAAGCTTATGGAAAAATCAACCCTAACACTGTCGCATCAGTGGTTGTAACGTCGGCTCCAGAGAAAATTCCTAACCATCGCCTCAACAAAGACGGAAGCCTAATGGTCACAGTGTCGACCCTGCCGGCCGCCAACCGTCTATTAACGGTAACTGAATTAGCAGGCGTAACCGTGGAAGCCCGGGTCCCATACTCTTACACAGCGAATTATGGGAAAATAGATGTCCCTCTGAGTTACTCAAACGAAGACTTACAAGACTATCTAACTGATCAGGGCGTCCTGTCGGCAAGAAGACTCACCACCTACACGCCTGAAGATGGCGGCGAGGTGAAAGAGGTACGTCATCCATTCGTTATTTTGCAATTCGCCAAGGATTCACCATTACCTAAATGAGTTACGCTTGGGTTCTGTAGCTACCCGGTAGCCGAGTACGTCGGGGCAGCTACACAGTGTTATGAATGCTAGAGGCATGGTCATATATCGAGACATTGCAATGACCCGGTGCGCTGCAAAGTCTGTGCTGGTCCCCATTCGCACAAAGAGTGTACCTCAAGAGCACAACCTAAATGTGCTAACTGTGGTGGTCCCCACCCTGCTTCGTATGGAAGGTGCGTTGAAGAGAAGGCTGCTACACTTCCACACTCGTCGGAGCAAGCACGAGAAAAACCACCAAGGCGCAATGATCCACCGCCTAATTCAGAAGTTGTATTCACGAATATAAAATACTTCTTCTAGGAAAGATAATCACAAAGCCGTAAGGCACCTGCTGACACGTACGTTGATGTGACGAAAAAGAAACGTGGAAGCCGACTGGCACATCGCATCTTTCAAAACCACCACAAAGCGTCTCACAAGATTCATCGGTCGGGTACAGTCGTCACCAGTCTCAGCCACCGCAACATGACAGGGGGATCTGCGAAGGGCAACAACACGCAAACACAGACCAAGATATTGCTTGCATACTGATACCGTTGCTGTTCGCAGCTCTCAAAGCCCTTGTCCGCGCTAATCCTTCGTCAAGAAATATCCCAGAGGTAGAAGCAATTCTTACAATAGAGCGGTTGGTGTCGACATCTTACGCTCCACAGGGGCGTTCTCCCTCGCACTAGTAATCATGGCTTCCCCAACAACATCTTAACCTGAACTGTCCATTCACAGAATCTTCCGCACATGCACCATATTTTACCGGAACGCTCATGGCCTTCGCTCGAAGCTCCCAGACTTCCGGTGACTGGCGCGAGAACACCGATTCCCATTCATGAACATTTCTGAATCACGCGTCGACCCAAATTTTAGAATGAACGGATACTATTTTCATCACTCAAAGCGACCTGACTGTATCAGCAGATTACTCATCAGCTTTCGATTACTCATCGACATCACGCCCCACTGCGACAACGAATATGTGTGTGTCATAACAATAATAGGTAAACAGGAATACACTCTCATCGGAGCATACCTGGAATCCGGCAGGCCTTTCGACGATTCAAGGCTTGAAAACTTGCTTTTAAGGACACCTTCCCCACACATCATTTGTGGAGACTTCAATGCCCACAATGAAATTCGGGGCAGCTCACACACTTGTTTTCAAGGAGCTAAGCTTGCACAGCTGCTCTCAAATATTCCATTGAACCTCTAAATGACGGGAACCTCACCTTCCTACGAGGCACCACGAGTACCAGCAGCATCGACGTGACCTTCGTACCAAATTCAGTCGCTCGCAACCTTGACTGGTGCACCGACTTGGAAACGCGTGGGAGTGATCACTACCCAATCATTATATCAGCTGCTAGTGTAAATATTACATCAAAAAGAACTGTCATGATATCCACAGATTGCAATGCGTATAAAGGCGCAGCAGGAAAGGGAATCACTGCCGCTGCAAAGGATGATGAATTACTCGCTATGATGGCTTATTGCCTAAAAGAATGTACGCACGTTTCAATTAAAAACGAAAGATTTCTGTCAAATGATAAGGAGTTTGAAAGACTGTGTGCTATTCGCAGGCGAGCTGAACGGAAAGTTCTGCGCACAGAGTTTAGAAGACCGAGCCTGCTCCTGTAGTTGCCGCTCAATGCTACTGCTTCAGAAAGCATACATTGAAGAAACATTACGTTATTGTCTACCAGTGCTTCACCGATTATCCCCAGCAGATAAGAGAATTTTGGAAGCCACATGCAAAAGCTGCCTACGAATATGTCTAGGGCTCCCAAAGAGCTCATCAGCATTGGGAACTCTAGCGGAAGCAGGATGTCTCCCTCTGGATGTTATCTTTATACAAAAAACCATACGTACACATCTTCGACATGTATTAAAAGGTAAAAAGCATTTCCTGTACTGAGTTCACCTAACGCACAGTGATTCTTCGTTCGGCCAAGCTGTGCGAATGCTTCAATTCTCCTCTGTTAATCAGCCAAAAAAATTAATGTCTGCAACATTTCCTCCCTGGACACTTTCCCCTCTTACTATAAAGAAAGCTGTATCTGGAATCAGTGGGACAACGAGACGAATATGACAGGCTGCACTGATGCAGACTACTCTCCTCTTCTTAGCCGAGAACTATGCTTACCACTCGCACATTTACACCGATGCCTCAACCACCCAGGAGACTTCCGCTTATGGACTTTATATCCATTCTACAAGACAAATGCTATCCTGCCGACTGCAACGGAAGACATAATGGACAGCAGCAGAACTTCACGGCATCAAAGAAGCTGTCTTTTACATCTTGCGTCAAACGCCGGACCAATGGGTAATTTTCACCGACTCCAAAGGAGCACTACAGATATTCTTCAACCTCCCAAAGAAAACAAATGCTCACCCAATTTCATTCGACATAGCATATCTACATCGCCTGGCTGTGACCACAGGAAACTCAATCACGTTTCAGTGGATTCCGGCTCAGTGTGGAATTTCCGACAACGAAGAAGCAGATGAAGCAGCACGCAAAAGTCTTCAACACCACATTTACAGACGAACTTATTTTACTAAATTAGATGCAGCTCAGATGGCCAAAACACTTGCAATTGAAGAAAATAAGAGACGCTGGAACCTTCCGACACATCATTATGCGTTCCTTCACTCAATCAACCCCTATCTGAGAAGAAGACTCTCATTCGAAATTACTCGCCATCTGGAAACGCTATATCATCGTCTACGTCTAAACAGTGCCTATGTTAACAGCCTATGGTACCACTTCGGTCAGTCAGCGAGTCAGTATTGCAACAACCGTGGCTCCATCGATTCTGTGGAACATATATTGTTTGAGTGTAGACCGTATGCTGAGGAGCGTGCGCTTTATAAACATTGCATGCATTCTATAACCGAGAGAACTTTCTCTCTTGACTGTGTATCGGGACCTTTAGCCTGCCCCACTTTACAGGGGCGTGCCAAGAAACTTTTGTTTTCGTACATGGACAGCATTGGTCAGCTAGACAAGCTGTGGCTGTAGCTTGACACCATGAAAAAAGTAATAACGCACGTCATCATTAAATAGTCAAATAGGTGGCCTTTTCCTTTCTTTCCTTTTTATTCCATCATCTATAGTTACTATTTTTCTTTATTTTCTATCTCTCTCTCTTCTTATTTGTACTTTCAATCCTCAATCCCCTTTCACACACAGAGTAGCAAGTCAACAAATTTTACATGCCGGCTAAAGTCTCTGCATTTCAATGAAGAGTTATATCTCTCTCTATCTGGTACCTCGAAGATCGCGACCTTTCAGCTCCGACAGTGTACGGATTCCGCACCGGCCTATAAACTCAAGGTGTACTCCCTCGTCTAAAAGAAGACGTCCTCCACCCTAACTCAGAGCACCCACAGGCTGTTGTAGCAGTGGAAATACGCTAGGCGTTCGATGGCGTACCACACATTAGCATTATGACGAAAGCAGGTGCCCTTGGTAATAAAGGAAAAAGAAATGTATAACTTCATAGCGGGCTTCATGGAAAAGCGACGCTACCTTTTGAAATCGGCCAAGACACCAATACCGTACGAAGCAACCACGTACTTGATCCCCAGGGCTCGGTGATCTCACCCATCCTCTTTACCAGAGGCACATATGAGCTAACAAGACGCTTTGCAGACGTACCGGGCCTGAAACACGTGGTATATGCCGACGATGTAACCGTGTGGACGCATCAAGGATCCGTTGGTGAGCAGGAGGATGTCTCACAAAGAGCCCTCAGTATTATTAACGACTACGCAATGAAAGCAGGTTTACACACCGCTTCGGACAAAACAGAGTTTGTCGTCATTCACGGTGGCCAAACCATGCTCGACGAGCAGGAAGAAAAGTGGTGTATTGAACTTCGCATAGGCAATCAACCTACAATAAGGTAATGTACTATCTGAATACTAGGTATGCACCTAGACTAGAACTGCACAGCGAGCAGTTAGTTCCAACGCATTACGAAGTCCAGCGAAGGAATCCTTCATGCTTTACGAAGAATCTCTAACCGCACACATGTAGTAAACGAACGTAAAATGCACCAGTTTGTTCAAACTTTTCTCGTCTCACGTATGGTGTATGGACTGCCGCATCATCCGGCCAACGTACGCTGATAATCAAGCTAGACCGGCTGCTTAACGAGGCCAAGTGCATGGTTACCGGACTTCTAATGTATACACGCTTGGATACGCTCAAGCACTGCAGGAAGCTCAATACCCTGACCAAGCTTGTCGATATGCACATTCACATACAGGAGATGAGGATTCGCGCAAAAATGCCGGGCAATACACGATCATGTTTCTAGGGCATGACATCAACACACTGCCATGCTGCCCAACAAAACACCACTTTGGTAAATCATGGTACTCACCGATGGCAAGCCACTTTCGTTGAATATAGACCCTAATCAGCGAGCGGATGGATTCCTTCCCCATGACTGAATGAGGTCCTTCCCCATGACTGAATGCGTCGTATACACTGACGCTGCACTTCCTGCAGACGGCACCAGTAACACTTGTTATGCCACTGCGGGGTACGACCAGACAAATGGAAATAAGGGCCGACGTTATTATGTTTTAGCAGAAGCGACTCGAGCAGATCTATAGCGGCCATCTTAGATTATTTGGAGCGGGCCCTCGAGATGTCACCTCGAACTGATTCTGTTTATCATGAAGTGTGCCCCGATTCCCAGGCCGCCCATCGGGCATGCGCCGATGTTCTTTACAGATATTCTGTACTTAAGAAGATTCGACACCAGACCCGCTTGCTCCGCGAATGCAGTCATGACGTTACGATACACTGGTTCCCCGGGCGTTGCGGTATTCGGACACGAGAAAGCTAGATTAACGCGCGCTCATCTCTCCACCACGCTAGCCAAAGCTTCCCATACTTCTTCCGATATTCCGGCTACCCCAAAAAGCTAGCAGATCTAATATCAGATAAGCACATTGCTAATCAGCGTCGTGCAGCATACCTCGCCACAGTGGGTAATCCACTCTCAATTCCATCGCTTCTTTCGAAGGTATTCACACGGTGAGAGTCCGTCCTGTTTCGGAGAATTCAGGCTGGAACACTCCTTACTAAATTCTTGCTGAACCGTTTTCACAGGGGTAACACACCACCACCCGTGACAGGTTTCTGCTCCACGTGCAACTGCCGGGTTTATCTCACGACCACTCGTGTTGGGAGTGCCCTGTGTACAATCCACCTAGGTTTCATGCCCTGGCCACCATAAAACGGGGATCCTGGCCTTCTTCTCTCCGGACATGGTCCTGCCCAGAGCCTACGCCCTCAGATCGCGCCATCGGGTTCTGGCGAGCTCTTATCTTGTTCCTCCAGGACCCAGCTGCGCCACCGGTCGGTGACTGGCTCCGCGACAGCCACAAGATTCAAGTATCTCAAGTGGCTCCCACTTAGCTGCCTCCGTGAAGTTCATTAATAAAACGAAGGCATCCCTGCCCCCTCTATTTGCTATAGTGCCATGTTTCTGTCAACCGCAGCGCCCATGGCATGAACAAAATGGAGTAAACGTGGTTTCATTCATTTATTAGCATTCGTTCACATCAAAGAGCGCATGGCGAAACGGATATCTCACACAAAATTTTCGCACAGCCACATTTTTGTTAATATGGGCAGCTTCTCCCGTCGGCTTCACATTTCGCTCAGAAGGTGGCTCCTTATTTCACCGCAACTACACCGCCGCGTAACACAGGGCAGCATCCGCAAAAGATGAGCCAGTGTAGTGGCCAAAGACGAGATGGTGACCGCTGTTGTTCTTTGTCTACGAGGAGGGCCCACGGATGCCGACATTCTTTGAAAACTGACATATTGCAGTTTCACTGTAACAAGTCCCCCATGTTACCGTACCAAGAGCCTGCTGCAATGCACAGCACAACAGGAAGTGAACCCTGCTACACTTACAAAAAGTATTTGTCCAGGAAGCATCAAGACATGTGTGCAAAATTCATACATTTTAGCAAATGTCAGAGAAAAGAAAAGGTTGGTTATATATTTACTATAAGGGGAAAGTGTATTGTGTGACTTGCCGTTGCGGCCGTTGGATATACTGCATTCCGAGGCGGCCTAAGAATGACGTCCACACACATTTTCGAACAGGAAGGGACATCCAAACCCTTTTCTTTATTGAAAGGTACTTGTGCACACGCGAGCTCGGTGCCGATCTACTTTGCTTTGCTCGCGCTAAGGTGCCGACACGCATGAAGCGTCCTCTGCCATTGCTCGTCAAATTCCAGGTTTTTGAAACTAGTCGTCCCGAATTCACATATATCTCATAACACTAATGGTGTCATCCATTGGCACATTTGGAGTGGCTGACAAACTCTGTGCCGGAGCGGTCTACTCTGGCAGAGGGCAAAAGGAGGAAATCTACCAATGAAACAGATGCGCTTACTTCAGGGCGAATGGCAAGGTAACAATGAAGCACGATACGCGCGTCTCTTTTCTTTTGTTGGAGCTGGGACTCGCTATTGAGGTGAGACGCTGTGCGGTCGTGCTTTGCTTGAGCTCCGGCCTGGTGACCGACTATCGGTGGACGCGCTTTGTTCTGGACTTGCTGTCAGTGGGCTCGTCTACAGAAGGTTTCCTTGTACCTACGGACACCACTCGTATAGGCAAGTTTGTCCCCGTTTTCGGAGTTTCCGAGATATTCTTATCAACCCCGTGGTGGCAAGGCTAGGCCTATCTTCCAGGCCAAGCCTGGGCCACGTCGCCGGGCGTCTGGCTTGCACCTGGTGACCGTGGGCTTTGTTAGGCTGAAGATGGAATACTGCGTCGAAGGGGAGACTATAACGCCCTAAGATTTTGAAGCGGGAGTGTGGGCTCCAGTGCTGAAGGCACAGGACCGATTTAAGGAGACTCTGCATGGCGACAACGCCAAGAGTAATGCTTGCGAGACGCAGGCCGGCAGCGACGGGCGCAAGACGAAGGGGGCGCAGCAAGTCAAGCGGGGGGAAGCGCCGGTGTGGAAGAAACGCGGACCGTTTCTCAAGTCGCCAGCTACGGATTTCAAGGTTGTGTACAGGCCACAGAACTGGGACTTGAGTGTTGTGACAGCAAGAGAACTCGGATGTGCACTGAGAGCAGCAGCGCGTCTAACGAGTGCGATTGCCGTGGAAGAAGACATTGTGCAGGTTATTGGCACAAACAACACGTTGACGGTGAGGACACCGTGCATAAATCACAGCGGGGCATATGAGACTGGGAAGGCGCTCAAGCTGGGTGATCGTGACCTGCCGGTTTCGGCGTTCGTGGCGCCGTTAAAGAACTCCGTGGGGGGAGTGGTTTACAATGCTTATGATGGATGCCCAGTGGAAGAAGTTTGGACGGGATTCCTGAAGAAGAACGAAGGCATAGACATTCTGGACGCGAGACCTCTGGGAAAGTCAAAGGTGATTCAGATTACGTTCAGTGGAAAACGCATACCCCGGCAGGTTACTTACTGGAACTGTCTGTACGCTGTGATCCCGTATAGAAATTTAGTCGAGACCTGTTACAACTGCAGACGAATTGAACATTGAGCGGACGTTTGCTATCGTCTGAAAAGTAACCTATGTCACCGTTGCGGGAAGGACCATTCTGCCCCGCTAGAAGAAGAGCCACTCACGTGCACGCCGGACTGCATCATGTACCATGGTGCGTATCACACAGGGAACCGGCACTGCAAGTTTCGTTTGGTTCGCAAGCCACCGACAGGCCGGCAGCAGAACATCGAAAAAGAGAGCGAAGCTGGCAACGATGAGCGGTCCTTGAGGGCCACGGAGTGGTCATCGAGATGTAAAGAAGGCAGAATCAAAAGCAGGGACCAGTCGAGTTCCTTGCCGCCATTGCCAGCGCACTGGGCGGTCAAGATGGCGGACGAGTATCCAGTTCCAACAGCTACGCACGCGACACCAACAAAAAAGGTAAGCTTGTCGGCTATGGCCTCCCAGAACAAAACCGCTAGAGAGAGGGACTTAGCAGCGCTGATTCAGCGACAGGGAGATTTGAAAAGAATAAAAAACAGAATTGCAGAGATGGAACGCGCACTTAGAAACGACCAATGGCAGGGGACACAGGCAACATCAGTGCAAGGCCTACAGAAAGCGATGCAAGAGGCGTCTGCTCGCGCACAGGAGAGTGCATCTATGGAAGTGGAGAATCGGGGGACAGTGAAGAGACCACTGCCGGGGGATGAGGAAGCTAACGCAGTTGATTAGCCAAAACGTCACCAGTAAACATGTCACAGCCTGTTCTTAAGGTCACTAGTCTTAAGTCGGATGTAACTACCCTCGCGGATAAAGTGGGCCAACAAGGGAAAAGACAAGATAGGTTGGAGGCTCGAGTCGAAAAGATTGAAGCCTGATTAGACACAATAGAGGAGCGTCTCAGCATGCTCTCCAGTGAATTTATGGATTCCCAAACCAAGGTCATGGGCATGTTTCAGCACCTTCATACTCTCTTGAAGTCAAGACTACCTCCCGTGGGTGACCAAGTGCCATTAGTCAACCTAGCGCCTCGTCATGGCGCCTCGCCAGCAAATTGAGGTTTGGCAGAGAAACTGCAGGGGCTTTCGTCAAAAGCGGGGTAACCTGCAGTTGCACGTACAAAATCTGGACAGTAAACCAGACATAATAGTCTTACAGAAGGCTAGTGGTTCCGTAAAATTACCCGTAGTTAACGCATTTACAGCGCCAGGAATTGACTCAAGGGGCGTATCACGCGTCTTCACAGCTGTGCTAGCCCATCGCAACATCACTGCCATTCAGCATTCCGTAGATAGCAGCAGGGAAGACTATGTCCTGCTAGAGATTTTGCTTAAACGATAGTATGACAAGAGTCTGTTTTCACTTAATGTGTATAATTTTCTAAAAGATAAAGGATTGGGCTTGCCACAACGCCTGATTCAAACTCAATGGTTAGCAGCTCGCGCTCCGCTTATAGTGGTAGGAGATTTCAATGCGCCTCACCCGGAGTGGTGTTATATTCGAGCCAGCCCAAAGGGCAATCGGCATTGGCAAGTTGCCCGGGATCTGTGATGGACGCTGTTAAACAATCCACAAGATCATAGGAGGATAGGCAACAGCATAAGCATGGATACCGCTACGGACCTTACGTTTTTCAGGGGCATCAGTAATGCAAACTGGATTAACACCGGACAAGCACGAGGAAGTGATCACTATATCCTTTCCACGGCGTTTAGCGCGGCGAAGCATAATGACAAAGTGAGGGGGCATAGAATTACAGATTAGGACAGATTTAGCAAGAACAGAGCAGACACTGTGAACGGGAAAATTAATGACCTGGACGCACGGGTAGAGGCACTCAAGGAGGATGTAAATAATACCACGGTAGAAGTGCCAGTCGAGCAGGAGGAGTATACCGCTGACTCTACACTATTACACATGTGGGAAGCGCACGCGAGTCTCTTGAGAAGGTGGAAGAAGCAAAAACATAATGGCATCCTTCGCAGAAGGACTGCCAAGTTAGAACGTAAAATTGAAAATTATACAATTGAGTTGCAAGCCAAGCAGTGGGGCCAGATTTGTGATCGCATGAATGGACAGTTTGGATGCAAAAAGACATGACAGCTGTTGAGGCATCTTTTGGATCCGGCAGCAACAAAGTCGGCGCAACGGGGACACATGACTTGGTTAATGCATCAATATAAAGGCACAATTGGAGAGTTTATACAGGAACTCCAGAATCGGTACATAACGGATGGAGTAGACGGTTGCTTACCACACTACTCGGGGGTGGAAAACTCAGAACTAGATGAAGAGTTCACAATTGCGGAGGTGAAGTTTGCCTTGGGGCAGCGGCGTACTACGTCTGCCGCAGGTCCGGATGGGGTTACTAATAAAATGCTAAGAAACCTAGATTTCAAATCGGTCGGGGCTATCACTGACTTGATAAATGAGTATTGGGTGGCCGGAGAGATCCCAGCACAATTGAAGCATGCTAGGATTGTATTTATTCCTTAGCCAGGCAAGAAACTCTACTGTGAAAACCTGCGCCCTATATCGCTGACATCATGCGTGGGCAAATTGATGGAGCACGTGGTTCTCAACATGCTTCAGAATTATGCAGAGGACAAGCCCGTTTTTCCCCAACTATGATAGGTTTCAAGGCCAATTTGTCCACACAGGATGTCTTGATACAGTTGAAACACGATTTAGTCGATCCCGGGCATGGCACGGGCACCCAAGCTGTATTAGGGCTTAACCTGAATAAAGCTTTCCACAATGTTTCGCATGAGGCAATACCGAATAACCTATCTGAAATTGGCCCAAAGGTCAGGACATTCCGCTGCATCAGATCATTCTTGGATGGCCGAACAGCAGAAATTCCAATAGGAGATATCAAATTGAACTCATTCGCGTTGGGAGGCAAAGGGACACCTCAGGGTTCAGTTTTGTCGCCGTTCCTGTTTAACCTCGCCTTAATTAAAATACCGTGGAGGCTGTAAGATACACCGGGACTCAAACACACATTTTATGCAGATGATATTCCTGTATGGGTAACCAGGGGTAGTGACGCGCATCTGGAAGAAACACTAGAACAGGCAGTTAATATTGTCGAAGAGTTGGCAGGGGAGGCGGGACTTTCATGCTCTCAGCCCAAGTCCGAGCTCTTTGTGGTTCGGGACAAACCCAGAGGGCTACATGGAAGACACTATAATCTGCAACCGCCGTTAGAGGTAAAGGTAGAGAATAGGCCGGTAGCTGAAGCTCAAACGATTAGAATTTTTGGCCTATATCTGCAAACAGGAAGAATAGGGTGGCCCTTGAAAAACGTAAGACCACGGTCAATGCTACTGTCAGGCTAATTAGAAGAATCTCTAACCGTAAGAGTGGGGTTAATGAAAAAGAACTCTGTAAGCTGGTACAGGCGTTTGTGCTCAGCAGGATTACTTACGCGACACCTTATATGAAGTTGGATGCTGCAGAAAAAGGCAAAGTCGAGGCTATGATCGGGTAAGCTTACAAGGCAGCGCTTGGGTTGCCTAACAACGCACCTACAAAAAGGCTGTTAAAACTAGGGGTACACAACACCCTGGATGAATTATGGGAGGGGCATCTGGTGATGCAGCACGCTAGGCTTCCGACAACTTAAGCGGGCAGGATCATATTCGAAAGGATCGGCATTGGAGCAGAGGCTCCCACTGGGGACACTAAAATTCAGGTGCGGCGAGAGTTACATAAGGCCCTGTACATAAAACCTTTGCCCAAAAATATGCATCCGGTTCACCATACGCAGCGCAGGCAGGCAAGAGCTTTACACGCTGAGTACGGCGAGTATAAAGCGGCCGTCTTTACAGATGTTGCGGAATATAAGGACAAAGACGCTTTTGTGATTGTGGCGGTGGACAGGCGGGGATTTTTGGTCGCCTCTGGATCGGTCAAAACCCGCTCCTCAGAAATTGCAGAGGAAGTGGCAATAGCGCTAGCTATAACTAATTCGCCGTCGGATTTGATTCTCAGTGATTCAAAGACTGCCAGCCGAAATCTGACAAGAGCAGAATATCAGTGACCACCGCACGATTTCTGCATGGGGCCACGGGACGAGAAATTCGAGAAATAGAAATTTTCTGGGTACCAGTACACTCCGGAAACCCTGGGAACGAGGCGGCTCACCTGAATGCTCGAGGTTTCGTCAGCCGAGTAACTGAGCCGCTAGTTCCGGGGAGGTCCGCGAGAGATGGGCTGGTGTCCTTTCACGACATAACGAATCATTATAAACTAGAGCGGAGGTTTTATCCACCCCCGCAAAACCGGTTGACTAAGGCGCAGGAATGCGTCTGGAGAAAAGTGCAGACGCGATCTTTTCCCAACCCTTACGTGTTGAACAAAATATACCCAGATGAGATGAAGCCGCAATGCAAATGGTGTCAGGCTGTGGCAACATATGATCACATACTTTGGAAATGTAGCATAGTGCCGCCGCCGGTGGATATTATGCGTGATCCCTCTCTTGAGCACTGGGAGGCCGTGTTGACTAGATCAGACCCAGTCGTCCAGTTAAGGGTCATGGAGTGGGCCACACAGGTCGCCGCCAACCGTGCGTTGATGGCCATCTAACACGAAATCATCCGCAGTTGCTTTTTGACGAAATTAAGTTTTACCATTCATCCATCTGTTGAATAGAAGAAGAGGAGGTGCCGACCAGTGCGGACGCGCGAAGATCGGCTCCTGCTTTCAAGAATGCTTTCCTGTGGTATTCACGAATTTGTCGCCGAGTTTTTACTCTCATCGTGTGCCTAAGTTCTTAAGAAATCAGCAGATACCACCTTTGTGCCGGTGAGTGGACTTTTAAACCGTTTTTTGGGACATTTTTACACGGCAACGCCACCGGGGGATTTAGGCCTAACCAAGGAGGCGATTGTCGCCGATGCGCCGGCCCGGCGCCAACGCGACCCAACGCTCTGCGCGTTCCAGTATCTGCAACTGAGAATGGAATACCAAGTAGATGGAGAGGACATCTCTCCAGAGGATTGCACGGAAGAAATGGGTTGGAAGGAAGCCGAAACGAGACGCTCAAGGAATAAGCAAGCCGCGGTTAGCGTTCCTGCTGCCAAGGGTTCGACCGAGGCCGGCGTTGCGGGAGACGCTCGAGCCAGTCGTAGTAGGTATGACACCAAGCATACAATCGTGCGAGCTGGACGCATGCCGCCACTACCTAAGGACTTCAGCAAAATTGTGCTACGACCACGTGGAGGATTAAATATCTCGAGAATTGGCACTGGAGCCGTGGCAGACGCGATAGTACTGGCGGCCAGCGTCAAAGAGGAAGAGGCCATGCAGGACATCATCTGTTCCAACTTGCAGCAGAACATTATGGTGGCAAGCACTCCGGACCAAGACAGAGCTTCAAGATACCTCAAGGTCAAGCAAATTGACATTGGAGGCAAAGTTTTCGAGGTTAGCGCGTACGCCGCGGCACTCCACGACACTTGTAAAGGAGTGATTCGCGGGATCCCCGTAAGCGATACTCAGGACATTTTGACCCGAAAGATTGTGAACGCGAACAACCCGCTCGCGCTGCAGGCGAAGAGAATCAAGGACACCGGGCAATCATCATAGCGTTCTAAGGACACAAGGTGCCCAGATTCGTGAGATATGGACCTTCACTTTTGCAGTGCTCCCTTTACCGCAAGAACATCGATATTTGTTACGTCTGCGGAAAGCTGGGACATCGGGCTGACGTCTGTCCGATCCCAGCTGAAACAATCTGCAGAGGCTGCGAAATCAAGAACCCAGATAGCCTGCACCAGTGCAATCCAAGATGCAGGCTGTGCGACGGTCACCATCCCACGGCAGACAAGGAGTGCAAGAACAAGTTCTTAGTGCCATACGTCGTCAGACGCAGACGTTGGGAAAAATCGCGAGCAGCCGCAGAAGCCCGGGACGCATCAATCACATCGAGTCCAGACATCAATGACAAGCAGCTTATTCCAGCCTACGGGACCCAGAGCATCCAGACTACACAAGAACAGGAAAGGCGGCCCCACTCCAGGGGGAGGTCGCGTTCCAGAAGAGGTTCTAGACCCAAGGCCCACTCCCAATCACGGGGGCGCTCGTGTTCTCAAGGTCACCATCAGGGTCGGGATCAGCCTGGGCGGCACCCGAACGGCCAGCTACCTGGCGTTCAGTTCGAGATCACGGCTTCACATCCGGGGAGGACGCCTGCAGTTACTTCGAAAGGCAGCTGGGCTGAGCGAGTGCGCAATGGCGGGGCAGAGGGGATGACAGGTAAGCTGCCAGAGCATGATAGAATTGCACAGCTAGAGCAAGAAAACGCGAGACTTACAAAATCAAATGAGAGGCTATCAGCTGAGTTAAAGGAAATAAAAATTCTTCTCACTAAGCTAACCAGCGCGCAATCTTCACAGCCAATGCCTCAGCCAGTTGATGTCCCTGTGGCTAAAAACGTGGGGAACTCGAGAACCGCGAAAAAGAGGGCAGTCATGGCAGAACACGTGGAAGCCAACCAAACGACCATGTCAGATATGAAAGAGGTGTTTGACACGCTCAGCAAAGTAGTAACCAATCTTAGCGAGCAGATGGGTAGGCTACAATCAAGCGTGGCGGCACTGGAAGAGCATATGACTTTGCGCATTACAAAGGTCGAAGCATATCTGCACAACACAGCAAGGCCTCCTCATGCACCAAGCTCACCCCTTCGGCCACCAATACTAGTGGTACCAAACCTGTCGACAGGTGCAGCATCAGGCTCTGGCCACCCATGTAATAACCATGATGGCAGCGCTACGTGAAGCATTTCGTATCTGGCAATGGAACTGTAGAGGTTACCTTAAAAAGAAGGCAACCCTGCAGCAGTATATCAGGAGCAGCCAAGAAAAGCCTCATATTATATTATTACAAGAGACCCTTTCACTGCAAGCAACGTTGCCTGGATTCCGGCCTGTAATAGGGGATACTGAAGGGAGGGGAGTCTGCACCTTCGTATGCAACAAACTAACGCACGTAACCCATGACCTCAAGATAGAAGCAGGCCGATTGGAACACGTCTTGGTAGAGATCGTGCCGGGTACCAGCAACCGTCAGAGCATTTTCATTCTTAATATATACAGCAGTCCAAAGGAACAAAATCAAGGGTTCAAGACGGTTCTAAAGAAAGCTGTTAATATCGCCGGAGAATGTCCACTCGTCATAGCAGGTGATTTCAATGCCCCTCATCATACATGGGGTTACAAGTACAACACTGGGAAAGGAAATCGACTTTGGCAAAGTGCCAGTGAACTTGATCTCACCCTAATCACAGACCCCAGCCTACCAACAAGGCTTGGTACATCTTGCTGCAGGGATTCCACCCCGGACCTTACATTTGTAAGGAACATCAAGAAGGCCCAGTGGATGAACCTTGCTGTAGACCTAGGGAATGACCACTGCATTCTTGCCACTACCTTCTCCGTGGAGCGTAAAAAGCAGAGAGAATTCCACTTCACAGACTGGGATAAGTTCAGGAAGATAAGGATGGAAAGGGAACAAGATGGCCACAGACAAGGCTTGGAGTAGTGGGTCAAACAGATTAAAGATGACATCAAATCCGTCTCCTCCACCATTACCACAGATCTTCCGGTTGAAAGAATGGATAGCCGGCTTGCTCATCTTCTTGAGGCAAAGCAAGCACTACTGAACCATTGGAAGGGTCAGCGCCTGAACCGAAGACTGAGGAAGAAGATAGCTGAGGTAAACAGATCAGTCGAGGAACATTGTCGCGCACTATCGAGGCAGCAATGGGACGAAATCTGCAACTCCGTCGATGGTCGGATGCGCAATGACAAGACATGGAATATGTTAAAGCATCTCCTCAACGAAAACACCACCAAAACAAATCAAAAGCATGTCATCGCTCGAATTTTGCATAAAGAGATAGGGCGCACTACAGAACAGCAAGTTGTCCAGCAGCTCGTGCATAAGTACCTCCCAATCAAAAGAGGATTGGCACCACCAAGTAGACAGTACCAGGGCACGCCAAATCCAGGTCTTGAGGGCGACTTTAACATCGAGGAAATCAGAAGAGCCTTGCATGATCTCAACGGCAGGTCGGCCCCTGGTACGGACGGTATATCAAACAAGGCCCTGCGTAACCTTGATGACGATTCAATTGAAACCCTGAGGGATATGATCAATTCAGCATGGAAAGAAGGCAGGGTGCCAGAGCAGTGGAAGCTGGCCAGCACGATCCTTATTCCTAAGCCAGGAAAGCCCCCTAACTTGGACAACATGAGGCCAATATCCTTGACATCATGTATCGGCAAGGTCGCAGAACATGCCATACTGCACAGGATAAACAAGTACTTGGAAGATAACAACATATATACACACAATATGGTTGGATTCAGGGCAGGGCTATCTACACAAGATGCATTGAAGCTTATCAAACACCAGGTCATTGACAATGAAACCAGAGACGTGAGAGCCATTCTGTGCCTAGATCTAGAAAAAGCGTTTGACAACATCCACCATTCATTTATACTCGAAGCAATTTCCAAGCTTGGTCTAGGGAAAGCCTTCTATGACTACGTATGGTCCTTTCTTACAGATCGGAAAGCCGTGATGAAGATTGCAGATATCGAGACCGCAGAAATCGAACTAGAAGCAAGGGGCACGCCACAAGGGGCAGTGATTTCACCAATGCTGTTTAACATTGCCATGATTGGACTGTCAAAGAAATTATCGAGCATTGAAGGATTGAAGCAAAGCATCTACGCAGATGACATTACCATCTGGTGCACAGGTGGAAGCGAGGGGCAGATTGAGAGCGCTCTGCAAGAGGCGATTGACACCGTAGAAGACTACCTTCGCCCTTCCGGGCTCAAGTGCTCCTCGAGTAAGTCAGAACTTTTGCTTTATCGGACTGCACGCCAGTGACCAAAGCCCAGGGGATGGAAGCCGTTAAACCAGATAGACATCCATCTCCGTACAAATCAAGGGGATGCCATCCAGAGGGTCGACTCCATCAAAGTCCTGGGAATGCTGATAGAGTCTACCGGCGCCAACAGCAAATCTATAGCCAAGTTAACTCGGAAAACAGACAGTGCGGTGCACCTCATAGTCAGAGTGGCCAACAAAAGAAATGGGATCAAGGAAGACAACCTCATCAGGTTGATGCATGCGTTTGTTCTAAGTCACTTCACATACGCGGCAGCAATGCACAACTGGTCAAGAGCAGAGTCCGAGACACTGAATGTGCTCCTCAGGAAAGTTATCAAGAAGGTCCTGGGCCTACCCATACATACCAGCACCGAGCGTCTGCTTGAGCTTGGCATACACAACACGCTCGAAGAAATAGCAGAAGCCCAAGAGAGAGCACAGTTTGCAAGGTTATCTACTACAAGGTCGGGGAGAATGATCCTGCAGGAGCTGGGCCAAAACCCAATAGCAATCAGACGCAATTACAATGATATCCCTGACAACATCAGGGAGACTATCACGGTATCTCCTATACCGAGAAACATGCATCCAGAACACAACGTCGGAAGAAGAGTAGCGAGGGCCAGGACTATACTTCGTCAAGTCTCAAACGAGGAACGAGGGGTCGTATTTGTTGACGCGGCTTCCTACGCCAATGGGAAAGCGTTTGTGGCAGTGGTAGTCGATGGGGCTGGCCATGTCGTCAACTCAGCGACGGTCAGGACGAAAGACCCAATCATTGCGGAACAAGTGGCCATCGCCTTAGCACTCAAGATGGATAACATTGAAGTGGTCTACAGTGATTCCATGGCAGCACTACGGGCGTTCGCCAAGGGGACGGTCTGTGAACAAACGCTAAAAATACTGCAAGGCAAGAACATGACACATCATCTTCTGAGTTGGTTCCCAGCTCACCTTGGACAAATGAACGATTCCCCTCCCAATCTCAACGAAGCAGCACACGAGGCGGCGCGAGAACTCTCCAACCGCGCCTCCCCGGGGATGCGTTCTAGTGGTGAAGGGGATAACCGGGAAATTCTTACAACATATAACGAGCTCACTAAACATTTCTACCTGTCTAGAAGGATTTTTCCTCCACCTCACAAAAATCTAACCCGGCCCCAAGCACTTACATTAAGGCTTTTGCAAACGCGGATGTACCCTACTTTGAAAATGTTACACATCATGTACCCTGACCTATATCCAAGTAATCTTTGTCCACATTGTGGGGAAATAGCTTCATTAGAACACATGCTCTGGCAGTGCACCAAATTCGCTCATTTATCGCACATCACCTCTGCCAGATGGGAGGCGGCAATCCGCAGCTCATCCTTGGCAGATCAGCTCTGGGCTGTCCACCAAGCCCGCGAGGCGGCTGAGGAGCTTGGCATCTCAGTCCCCACGTGGGAGCTGCCCGCAACACAGTGATCTGTGTTTTGGAGGACCAAATAAAAGTTTATCCAATCCAATCCAATCTGTTGAATCTCTGGACTGAGAGCTAACTAAAAAGTGTCTCTCTCTCTCTTTGAGAGATGTAAAGGAAAACTACCGATCGGCGAAGAAACCAGACCGAACGCCGGTTCTCGTTTTCAGCTTCTTCTTCTTCTTCTTCTTGTGCAGTACTAGCCTGCACACGTTTATTCCTTTTCTTTTCCAACATACTGCCGCCCCCCAGTAGCGTCGCTCAATTCCAGTCTGTACAATCTTTGCACTGGTTTTCTGAAAAACTTCCTGTCTTGAGCTTTCACTCAACAAGAATAGACTGTTTGGAGAGAGTGTGTGCAAGCTGCAGTTGTTCGACATCCTTCGCGAATACTTCCAGCTGAATATATTGGACCCAAAATATTTCAGATTTGCTTAGCTCCCGTGCCAAAATTGTTTCGCTGAGCAAAGTTTGAAGTCCACGGCATCGATTCACAAAGTGAAAGACCCAGGCTGTGAGGCGCAGGAGCTTCTGCAGGTCTTTATGCTTCCTTATATCGATCACCGGGTGTAAGTTTCTGGATGACCCTTGAAGAAATACACGTTGCGTCTCAATCTCTGCCTTTTCGTTTATCGGTTTGTACTGGTTAGGTTCTGGACGCCAGCCTGATTTTGGCTGGGACAACCATTCAGGTCCATGCCACCAATAGCGACATGCACGTAGAGTTTTTATCGATATGCCTCTAGTCAGTACATCCGCCGGGTTGTCTTCACCCGGGCAGTAGCGCCATAACGCTTTTTCAGTAATTTGCGTTATTTCAAACACTCTGTGCTTTAC
This sequence comes from Rhipicephalus microplus, assembly GCF_013339725.1. Taxonomy (NCBI): domain Eukaryota; kingdom Metazoa; phylum Arthropoda; class Arachnida; order Ixodida; family Ixodidae; genus Rhipicephalus; species Rhipicephalus microplus. The sequence continues at coordinate 63,309,900 of NC_051173.1, read as the reverse complement.
AAATTGACTCAACTTGCTATAGTTTCCGCGGATCCAGCTTCGTGTGATGATGGAGTCAGTTCACATGACGCAATCGAAATGCTTGAAATCCCACGAGGAGCAAATGTATTTTAGCAATCTGGCTCCCACTACCGCGGCCATAGGCTCGAGCTTTGGAAGCGTTATTGTCTTAATAGGTGCCACTCTTGACTTAGCTACTATGAGAGAGGTAGCGGAGTTTCCACCTTCATCAAATGCTCTCAAATAGGCACATGCTCCATAAGCCTTCAGGCTGGCGTCGACGAATATATGCAGTTCAGCCTCTTTAAGTGCTCCATGCAGTCCGTCTCTCACGCAACGCGCAATCCTTATGTGGCCGAGCTGTATTACATTGGAACACCAGGCTGCTCACTGCGTCTTGATCTCCGCGGGCAATTCTTTATCCCAGGAATGGCCTAAAACCCAAATGCGTTGAAACAAAAGCTTCGCAGTGATGGTGAATGGCGATAGAATGCGAAGCGGGTCATATGTTCGAGAAGCAATCTTCAGTAGAGTACGTTTCGTGTCGAGCTGGCCAGCCACTAAATACTGGGCCACAGACTTTGAAGAAAATTTGAAGTTATCATTTCCTATATCCCATTGCATTCCCAAGACCGCAGCTGCTTCTCCGGATGCTCCTTATACTTGCCCCTCCTGGTTGTCAAACATGTTATGCAGCTGATGGTCATTGGTCTTCCACTTTCTGAGCCTCATGCCAGCATATTTCATAATTGCTTTCGACTGCTCATAGATGCGCCGACCTTCATGGAAAGTCTCCGCACCCACCAATAAATCGTCGACATAAAATACCTTCTTTAATGTAGAAGCGAGCTCTTTGTCTTCACATGCGTTATCTAAGTGGTAGTGAATAGTTGCCATGAGCAAGAAAGGGCTTGACGTTGATCCAAATGGTACCCGTGTCATGCGCCATTCGACGAGCTTACGGTGTTGGCTTACGGAGTTAAACCAGAAAAACCGGAACGCATCTCGGTCAGTCTCCTGTATCTCAATTTGTAAGAATACCTTTTCGATGTCGGAATTGATGGCGACAGGGTACCACCGAAAGCGAAGAAGGACTTGCAGCAATTCTGGATTGAGATTCACTCCTTTATCCAAGCAGTCGTCAAGGAATGGTACACCTTGGGTGTGTGACGATGCATCGAACACTACACGCAGTTTGGTAGTTAACGATGCCTCTCTTATTACTTCCCGATGTGGCATATAATATATGGTGTGATCTCGATCCCGAGGAGTAACCTTAGGCACCACTTCCGCGTGACCTATCTCCAGATATTGCCGGATTACTCTGTCATATCGCTGCAACATTCCATCCATCGTTGATAGCCTCCGTGTTAATCTTTGTAGACGTGATAGCGCGATTTCCCGTTTGTTCCCTAGGAGCGGTTTCTTATCTTCCTTCCAAGGCAACGCCACTGTGTATTTGTCACTTTTCTTGCCAATGGTTTCATGTAACCGTGCCACAGACTCATGGGAGGAAGGTGCAGTTGAATCTGCGATGCCCATTGCTTCTAGTTGCCAAAAAGATGGCAAGGTCTGCGAGGTTGATTCGTCATCACCAATTGCTTGCACTTTCAAAATGCAGACCATTAGGCTAGAGCTGCAGTCAAAAAAGGCTTTTTCGTGACTGGGTCCTTGTAGCGTCCATCCAAAAGCTGTATCCATTGCTACCAGTCCTGGAACTTCTGCAATTTTGACGACACGTCCCGACATGATTTGCCAGAGGTGGCCAGCGCCGATCAACAAGCTGAGGCTATTTTCTGTTTCCGCATCAAACTTCTTTTCGTCCGCAATGACCTTTCCTTCAAGACGCAGTTTCTGAACGAAATGGCTGTCAGCTTTCGGGGAAGCAATATCGTGGCAGATAACTAGAACAACGATTGCGCGCACCTTGTAGGTGTCAGAACCGTGTTGGCTACGCAGAGGAACTTCCACCACTTGAAGTCTTTCCACAGTACTTGGTAATGAACAGCCAAACGTATTCAGTGCAATTTGAGTTTCTCCCAGCACCTGTAGGTGTAATGCCTCGGCGAGATCACTGGCTCCCCCCATCGAGAATCCTTCGGACATACCTTGTTTTGCCGTTTTTAATGACAAAGGCGCGAAACGTTTGTAGATATACTTCACTGTGATTTGTTGTGCCCCCACTCAGCGAATACTTCTCACACAGCATAACTGATTGTGACGACACTATTCCTACTGTGCTGCCGGAGAAGTCAACTGGATGGTGGTGGTGGTGGTGGTGGTGGTGGTACGGCAGGCGGGGTTAGCCTGGCCTGCATGGCCGGCAATTGTTCCGCCTGAGCATCTCCTGATTTTGGAAAATGTCACCACGTGTCAGACAGCCCAGTGTCTCGCAGGAAGACCAACAAAATTCGTTGCACGTTCCTCCTAGTTGCCGCGGGTCCTTCAGGAAAGATGATGTCATCAACTGTCCCGTGCCTATGACAGCCTTTTCGCAAGGTGCGGATCATCGCTGCTCTTTGCGCATCAAACTGTGGGCAAAGCCAAATGAAATGTTCAATATCCCCGATGTCACCACAGAAGGCACAGAACGGGAAAGCGTATCTCCCAGTCTTGAATGACCAGGCCGGGGTGTATGTGGAGCCGGTTCTAATGCGGTACAACAGCGTCGCTTCTTCACGAGAGAGTCCATGAATTACACATGCTTGGTGTGGAAACTTGTAGATCACCTTGAAATGATTGCGTATCACATCTTTGTTGTTCTGGTTAGTCTTGGGAGTTCTTACTTTTGGAAACGATGTACCTGCTTCGCATGCAAGGGCATCAGCCTTTTCATTGCCCTCAATGCCAACGTAGGATGGGATCCACTGGAACTTTATATTAAAACTCTTGCCATTTAGGTGTTTGATTAGTGCCAGAGATTGCCTGGTGAACTTTTCTTGAGGTAGGCCACGATGCACTCTTTGTAGCGCCGATTTGGAGTCCGTCAGCACTACAACATTTCGTGCAGAAAAGGATCACAGTTTTCGCAAAGCCGCCGCAATTGCAGCGCTTTCTACCGTTGTCTGGATCGCGTGGTTTCGCGCGCTGAGATCCAAATGCAGATGTCATCGGTGTAGACGGATATTTTAACTGCTTTCAGAGCTGAGTGCAGAGTGTCGGGAAGCCTGGCCATGGCAGCGTTAAAAAGCAAGGGAGATAGAACACTTCCTTGCGGGACGCCGAGGGAGACGCGTCTCTCTTCGCTCGTTACATTTACAAGCTTAACACGGACACAGCGGTCTCTGAGAAATTCATGTACGAACCGAAGAGCATTTCCCGACACACCCATGGCTTGGAGCCCGTTCACGATGCCTGCCTGAAGGACACAATCATATGCCTTGGCAACGTCCATGAAGACGGCAAGTGTCGAGAGTCCGCTGACGCGGTGGTGTTCGATGTAGCTTAGTAGGTCCAAAACACTGTCCTGGGCACTCAGTCGTGGGCGAAATCCGGTCATACACGGTGGCCATCGTCTTCCTTGTTCAAGGTACCAAGTTAATCTTGTACACATTAATCTTTCCATCAACTTAGATACGCATGATGTAAGAGATACCGGTCGATATGACGCGGGGCTCGCAGGATCCTTTCCGGACTTTAGGACTGGCACCACCCATGCTGTCTTCCAAACAAATGGGATCTCTCCCGTGCTCCAGACATGATTAAATATGTCCAAAAGGGCCCTTTTTCGCTCATATGGTAGATTTTTCAGCATTTGATTGCTGATCAAATCGGGACCCACGGCACAGCGTCTTCTTAATTTCCTAAGTGCCATATCCAGCTATCGAAAGGTGAATGGCGTATCCATCGTGTGAAAAAACTGGGGTGACAGAGGAATCGCCGTTCCTGCTGATCTACCCGATAGAGTCAACTGGACAAGAAGGTGTCGCTGTTTGGTTCGTTGTATAGTGCGGGTCGCACATACTTGATGCATGCCTCCCGTGGCAACTCGAGCAGGTGAGCTTGACGCGGCACGAACGTGTCTGATGTCCTCGGGACGTGCATCGATAGCCGTGGTTGTCTTTCGCAAGCATTCCTTTCTTCTAATCAATGGCAAGGTTCACGTCACAAGCGCGGGTGCCATGTTTCTTCGACTTGCAGAAAAAACACTCACCCCAGCTGCTCGATGTTCTGTGTAGTACGGAAGCCGTGCTGGTGCTGCCGCTTCGAGTCCTCTGTGCACGGTCTTCCAGCAGTCGGTCATTAAAGGGCTTGCACTGCTCCCGACTTTTTAGCTCTATACGTGTATAGGTGAGCAGCTCCTTTAACTCCGCATCAGATGTAGCAGCTGCCACGCTTGGCTCAAAGACATTGGCAGCAGACCCGTTTTATCTTCGTGCCTGACTGCGCTTTGCACGTGTGTAGGCCAAAATGATGTCGTACGGTAGGGCTTCCTGTAAAATGTCAATCAGCATAGCGGAAAAGCTAAGCGTAAGAACATTTAGTGCAGTTAGACAACGGATATTCAGCTGCACAGCATCGTAAAGTCGCCTAAGGCCGCGGACGTCGCTTCCCGACTTGATGTGAGGTAGATTGCGAAGCGCTGCTAGGTGGTGTTGCTCGATGCGTTTTCGATCTCCGAAGCGTTCCTTCAATAACTCAATGGCGTCTGCATAACAGGCTTCGGAAGTCGGAAAACCACATATCGCAGCTGCCGCTTCACCCGCAAGATAATGACGCAGATAGAAGAACTTCGTCGTTGTTTACAGAGCGTTGTTCAGGTGGACAGTTTGCTCAAACTGCTCCCAGAAAGCCGACCATTCATGTATATCACCTCTAAATGTTGGCATGCCAAGGTTCGGCAGCCTTGGGCCAATTGCGGTCGGCACGTCAAAAGGTGATGTGTTTGCGTTCTGAGGAGCAGCCACTGCTGTACTGTCTCCATGTCGCAAACCGTCTATCTTGCTGCGAATCTCGGCGAGCATGCTTATAGCTTCGTCGTTATACTCTGCTGCCGCGATATACTCAGCTTCGAGCTCCTCGTCCACTACGTGCTCCTCGAGTGCATCATTGATCTTCGAGAGCTCGTTGTTGCTCGCTGACGAACGGCCATAAATACCTGTGAGTTTGGGCTTGTCCGCGGTAGGGTCACTTAGCAGTGACCTTGCTTCTTGCAGGAGCTTGGTGTTCTGGGCTCGTCGAGCGGAGCGCTTGGTCTTGAGGCGATCAATCGGATCCGGTGTTGTAGTCTAGTCCGGTCTACGCCGATCAGGAACAATTAGTTGCAGTCTTCGCCGCCCGCAAAACGACGCGGTCGAGTAGAAGGTCCCCTCGAGTCGTGCGATGAAGGAGACGTGTCCGCACGAGGGGTTTCGGCACCACGATGTAAAGGAAAACTACCGATCGGTGAAGAAACCAGACCGAACGCCGTTTCTCGTTTTCAACTTCTTCTTCTTGTGTAGCACTGATGCTTATGACCTCTGATGGATGGCGCTTACCCACAAAGGGGGATGGGCCAAGAACCGGGCGGCAGAATACTTAAATGAAACTAAGCTGAAAATGAAGCCAATCTGAAAAAGTAGCTTAAAATAATACTACCAAAAAACAAAAATGTGTGCTGAGCAAGCGGTCAAACCATCTTTTGTTTTTGAAAAACATAACTACATAAACTAAAGATCTGAAAAGGTAGTGCTCCCTAGCATGGTAATCTTTTAGTTGCGTTGATGTAATCAAACACAGCGGAGCATATATCCCTGTGGCAGTAACCAAATGAAGTTCCGCCAAGTGATAAAATTACTGGTAAATTTACTTGTATTCCTAGCTTTTGTAATGGGGCTACTAAAAATCTTTTTCTCTGATAAGAATAACGAGGACAGAATAAAAAGAAATGTTCAATTGTTTCAATTTCGTTGCACCAAATGCATAGCGGTGACGCCTTGAGCTGAGCTTTATTAAGGTAATAATTTAGTTGTGGAACTGCACAGCGCAATCTGGTATAAGTGACCTCTAACTGGCGAGATACACACCGCTGTTTAATCCAGCGATAGCTCAAATGCTCGAAATCTTTGAATTTATCCAAATTACCTTTTCCCCATTGAAGGCAAGCATTGTACTAGCCTGCACACGTTTATTCCTTTTCTTTTCCAACAAGAGACGCGCTGGTCACCGAATGGAGCAGACGAGCATCACGTCGACTCCGCCATCCAAAAACTATTTGCCAGTGAATTTTGGTCATTCAGCCCATGAATTTACAGCATCGCGTGCGGAAATTCACCGGGATTCGACTAATACCAAAATTCAAGGTGGGAAAGGACTTTTTTGCCAGATTCAAGAGGTTTTTACCCATGCTCGACTGGCCCGACGCTCACGCAAGCCGGCCACCCGACGAGACGCGCTAAGCGTTTTCTCTGACGCGGGTGCTCTGTTCGCCTATCAATGATTGATGTAACTTTGTAAAGCTTTGTTGCTTTACTTTGTAAAGCTACAAAAGACATTAATACTCGGAAATCGCAGCTTATTACAATAAGATAAAAATGAACATTCTAAACCAATTAGAAGAAAAATTATGGTATGTTTAATAATCGCCAGAGCCCATAGCTTGAAAGTGACCGATAAACATAAGTTCAACATACCATATATTTTGCTCAAATGGCTTCACGATATTCATTTTATCGCACTACTGCACATAGTGCTGATTGATTTGTGGGGTTTAACGTCCCAAAACCACCATTTGATTATGAGAGACGCCGTAGTAGAGGGATCCGGAAATTTTGACCACCTGGGGTTCTTTAACGTCCACCCAAATCTAAGTACACGGGCCTACAACATTTCCGCCTCCATCGGAAATGCAGCCACTGCAGCCGGGAATTGAACCCGCGACCTGCGGGTCAGCAGCCGAGTACCTTAGCCACTAGACCACCGCGGCGGGGCGACTGTACATAGTGCTGATCCTAGATTATGGTGACGTGCAGATTTATTTAGTAGCTCTCTCAATGTCCACAAAAGCTTGCTCTCTATAAGGCACATATATAATTTTAGAATGTGCTGTTTCTCTCTTTCCTCTGCTCTCTTTCATCTCCCCCATCCCTCTCCCATGCGCAGGATAGCGAACCGGCTGCCTCTAGGCTGGTTAACCTCCTTGCCTTTCTTTTCCTTCTTTTTTCCTTCCTTCCTTCCTTGTAATGAAAAAACCTTCCCATACTGAAACAGCTATGGCACATTTTAAATTACCACACAAAGATCGTATTTAAAATAGGCGCACTCGCATCATAGGGCCACCGTAGGCTAGTAGTGAGAAATCAGGTGTTTTTTTTTCATTTCCGCGCATAATGGGCACTCCCCTAATTCGGCAGTGATCAGCAGTTCTTTACTGTAATTGAACAAGCGCAATTTTACGTCCTTTTACGTTGACTGAAGAAAGGAAAAAAAATTGGCGCCGTATCTGCATGTTACACTACAAATGTCGTCGAAAGACGATAGTATTTCGTCTGAAGAGCGTGAACAAAACGTTTATTTGAGGTTTTGTGCAAAAAAATTGGTGAATGGTATTCTCGAGGCGCTTCGTTTAGTGCCTCGAGCGTGCAGCGAAGGCAGCCGAGCGCATCAAGTAACATAACACGTGAGACATGAGCGCTATCTGGCAGTTATCTTGGAAAACGGAGCGCGTGGCGTGCGCGCCTGTCTCTAAGGTGATAAGGTGTAGAACGCAAGGTGATGGGTAGGTGCCACCACCGATTCGTCTTAGCAAAGCGTCGGAAACACTTGCCTTTTCGTGAAAACGTTGCATGGTCAGCGCAGCGTGATAAACGCTACGGTTCTTAGAATTACTTATGTATGCCTTTTCTAGTAAAAATACACATACACAATACCGACGTGTCCTTATGGTGCCTCAGATATGCACAATATTGCTTTTTAATTGACAATTGCGCAAGTATCAACGCTGAACTTTGAGCAATATCGGTGGGCGCTGCGGATAGGGTCGGCCGCTTGGAGTATTGTTTGGCCACTTCGGCGCCCTTTAGGCTACCGTTAAAGGCAGACAAAGAGACAAATGTACAGACAGACAGACCAAAATGTTTGCGTCGAAGGTCCCCAAGGAAGACTATCGTCTTTAATACTGCATTACATTTCTCCAAGACAGCTCTGAAATATTCCTGATATAAGCGCCATGATTTTGTTCTGGGCGTCGTAGGGTCCTTTGCAATGGTGGGATAACCACCTTGATAACACGAGGTTCTTGCTCATTTAAACTAATTAGCATTAAATGGCAACCAGATGTTGAAAAACTGCTTTGGTTGAAAACCACTCGTCCATTGTCCACAATGACGGACCGCATAATCACATCGTACATCTGTGATGGAAAACGCTCATGTGCACTTTCAAATCTTGGTCCCTACAAAGACATTATACAGCTTTGTAGGGACCAAGCGGCAAGTCTTGCTGAACTAAAAGACACAACTGAGAGGTGGAATTTAGCTTTGGAAAAGCAACCGGAAAAACTTGTTGCTTTAGAGGACAGAAAGCGGCGAAACAATCTCATGGTGTTTGGTATACCGGAGACTGAAAATGAAACTTCAGAAGAACTTGAAAAAAAGGTAGTTGTAGAAGTATTGAAGAAAAAGCTCGGTGTTAATGTGAAAACGATAGAGCGGATGCACAGAGTCGGAAAGCCACATCACAACAAATCCGCAGAAGAGCCCTTAAGGCCTCGGCCAGTAATACTGAAGCTTTATGATTATAAGGAAAAACAAAAGGTTTTCAATAGCTGCGGAAAACTAAAAGGCAGTGGTATTTCGGTTAGCGACGACTATTCAAAAGAGACACTGAATAAGCGCAAGCTGCTCTGGAAGTCTGCGTTGAATAAAAAAAAGAAGGCTCGCGTGTGCGCTTGAACCGAGACATGCTTACTGTAGATAACAACGTCTACGTATGGGATTATTCTAAAAATAGCCGTGTCAGGATTCGGCAGTTGCCGAAAACCAAAGGTGCGCCGCCAAAGGCTACACCAAGAGATAGTGGCCAGTGAAATACCGTCATCCAGGATACAGATTTTCGACTTATAAACCTTAATGCTCGAAGTCTCGTGAATAAAGTCGGTGATTTAGAACATGTGCTTGCTAGTTACGACCCTCACGTGGTTATAGTTACCGAAACGTGGCTGCGACCAGAAATACAAGATTACGAGTTATTTCCTCCAGGTTTTAAGATAATACGTAATGATAGAGAAAATAGAGGAGGAGGAGTTGCAATCATAATAAAGGAAAATATTGAATTCGTAACCATGAATGGTATCCCTAATCACGAGAGCGCTTTGTGCCAAGTAAAATTAGGAACCAATTTAGTCGTAATAGGAGTAATCTATAGATCCCCTAACGCATCGATTGAATACTTAGAGGCGATTCAGCACTATGTAGAACAACAGAAGACTTGAAACCAGCGGTTAATAATTGCCGGTGATTTTAAATTGCCTGGTGTTCATTGGAATTCACTTATCATAGAGTCACGGGAACGAGCTGACTGTGAAGTGCCGCTTGACATTGCTTTCGCTAACGATTTAACGCAGTTGGTACAGGAAGGCACTCGCAAAACGGGAACAGCACAGGCTATATTAGATCTATTATTTCTTGATGGACGGTTTGAAGATTATCAGGTTGATTGATATGTGGGGTTTAACGTCCCAAAGAAGATTATCAGGTAGCAGTAGAAAATGGCATATCGGGCCATCAACTAGTATTTGTACAAATTTAAGCCGACGTTCCTGCATCAAATGTTAAAGAATTTATTGCGCATGTCCCCACTTTCGATAAAGCCGATGACACGAGCATCATAGACCATTTATCGTTTCATCTAGACAGTCTGAGCCCTGATGATGACGTCAATTCTTTGTGGACAAGATTCAAAACCATTATCTTTCACTGTGTAAATTCATTCGTATCATTAAGAAAAAAGAGAAAGAATAGGCGTAATCCCTGGATAACGCGAGAGATAGTTCGTCTGAAGCGAAAAATAGGACGGCAAAGGAAAGTCAAAAAATCGTGAAAAGATATCAAACTTATCTTCACAGTTGCGTACAACGCTGAGGCAAGAAAAACAGAAATATTACGAGGAAACACTTGCAAACTTCATGGTGTCTTCTCAGCAAAAGTTTTGGCGTCATTTGTCACAAACCCCTCAAAGCCAATACAGCATTGTTGTTGACGACGAAATCATAACTGACTGTTCAAAAATCGCGTCTTACCATAATAAGTTCTTCCAGTCTGTCTTTTCAAATGATTCCGAATGTAGTGCTTTAACTACAGCAACATCATTCTCCCATATGTCTGACATGCCAGAAGTACGCATTAGCTATGAAGGAATACTATCGCTCCTGCTAAACATTAAAGAACATAAATCTGTTGGTCCGAATGGAGTTCCAAATGCTTTCTTGCGTAGATTCACCGAATGGGTTGCCCGATACTTGGAAATAATCTTTAGTGCCTCCTTGCAACAAAAACGGGTCCCAGACGACTAGCTTGTAGCAAAAGTGGTCCCGGTACACAAAACCGGAGACAAGCAGAATATCGAAAATTACCGGCCAATCTCCTTAACCTGCGTCTGCTGGAAACTCCTCGAACATGTTATATCCAAAGCTATATATCAGTACCTAGAAAATACAAAAATACTACATCCTAACCAACACGGCTTCCGACAAAAGCTATCAACCGTAACGCAGCTTCTTGAGCCCATTCAAGACTTTTCAAAAGCAATAGATAACGAAAGAAAGGTTGATGCAATATGCCTTGATTTCGCAAAAGCCTTCGATAGGGTTCCTCATAACGAATGAATTAAGAAATTGAAGCAGATTGGCATAAATAACAATGTAGTAGAATGGGTCAGGTCATATCTGACATGTAGGACGCAGTATGTGGACATAAACGGCTACAAGTCTGATCGTTTACACGTAACATCTGGAGTCCCTCAAGGGTCCGTACTAGAACCGGTGTTATTTCTCGTTTATATTAACAATATTTGTTCCAACATTAATCAAAATATTACTGTTAGACTGTTCGCCTATGATTGTTTACTTTATCGAGAAATATGCAACCATAATGATAAAAAAATACTCAGCGATGCCTTGGCATCTATCGAGAAATGGTGCGAAACATGGAAAATGCAAATAATTAAAAAAACGGTTGTTTTGCGAGTTACACACAAAATAAAGCATGTCAAAAATTTCGATTATCAACTAAGTTCCACTGCGTTAGCTACCGTTAACAGATGTAAATACTTAGGAGTAAAAATATCTGAAGACCTGAACTGGACCCAACATATCAGTAATATTTGCTCTACTGCTGAAAAGAAGTTATGGTTCTTACGTCGCAAATTGAAACTGGCTCCAGCCCCCGTAAAGTTAACAGCGTACTTAACAGTAGTAAGGCCTACACTGGAATACGCAAGCAACATATGGGACCATTATCAAAAAGGATTAATTCTGCTTTCCCAAAATACATTTAACTTTGATGCGGAGAAGTACCTAATTCCCCGTCAAGTGCGGAGCCTACGAAGTGACCACCTCAGAAAATATCTAGTTCCTCAATGTCGTGTGAACACATATGCATACTCTTTTTTCCCTATAAAAGACTGGAATGTATTACCCGATGCTATACGTGATTCTCAAACTGCAGAACATTTTGAAAACAATGTTACGAAATATTTTCTAAGTGAATCTTCGTAAACGGTGATTGCTGTTTTTGGTGTGTGTGCCTGTCATCTTTTGATTATTAATCTATTTGCTGTAACTTGTCTCATGTACGTTGTAGGATGTAATATTGGGAAATGTATTTTGTGATGTATGTGATGTAGCATGTAAGTCGTAGAACGTAGTATAGTGATGTATTCCTTTTGTATCGGCTATGCATTTATTTTTTACGCATGACATGACGGTTGTTATGTCAGTTTTCTACCCCTCCCCTGTAACGGCCAATCGGCCAACAGTACCTGGAAATAAAAATTAAATAAATGAATAAAAAATCAGGTATTTTATGTCAAGCGAACTAAAAAAAACTATGCGCTAGTCTTCCCAGCAACCTTTTGTGTAAAAGTAATCAAGTTCCCAGCAACCTTTTGTGTAAAAGTAATCAAGTTAATTTATTTATTTATTTTATTTATTTGTTTATTTACAGATACTGCTGTCTCATGTTTGAGACATTGCAGGAGTGGTTACAATAAACGAACAAAAACGTCACAATTAAATAAAAAATATAAAAATTGCATAATTAGACCCCTGTTCAACAAACAATAAATGATCAAACAAAAGGAACCACGGCAGAATTAAGAACATCAATTTACATAATTGGACACTTGTTCAACAAACAGCGCATGCGGTAGCCGTTTCAAAGTAGCGTCCAGATTATTCCAAGTGTCAACTGTGCACGGAAAAAAAGAGTATATATAACAATAATAACACATCTGAATGGCACAATGTTCAACGGATTTTATCGGCGAGTCACCTGGGTAGGATGAGGATGATTGGTGAACAAAATGGGTGTGGCTATGCGGACGGAATTGTGCACGATGTTATGTAGCATGGTAAGCCGATCACACATACGTCTGTGTTCTAAACAGTTTAGCGATGAAGCACGGTAGTGCTCAGAAGGAGAGAAATCACGGTCATAACGGTTAAAAATGAATCTTATCGCTTTTCGCTGGATGGCCTTAAGTTTATGTCAATCGCAAGATGTGGTGACCACACAACAGACGCATATTCAAGAAGAGGCCTGACCAGTGATTTGAAGGCTATAAGCTTGCATTTTATTTCCTTGTGGCGCCCTTTAGCGTTCTTCTTAAGTAACCTAATTTCTTTAGCGATTTTGCAGAAATAAGGTCGATGTGTCTGTGCCACTTCAAGTTTGGAGAGAATACAACACCAAGATACTTAAATTCCTGAAGTTTTTCCGGTGTGTGATTGGAGTCGCCATATCTAAATTGCAATGGCTTCTTTTTATTTGTAAAAGTTATTGTCACAGTTTTCTGAAAATTCAGCTCCATTTGCCAAGTTCTACTCCATTCGCAAAAGGAAGAAAACACATCATTCAACAAAACTTGGTCAGTGACGCTACGTACACTGGAATACAATACACAGTCATCAGCGTATAGGCGAAGCTTAACTGGAGTGTTAATGACAACCTGAGTGACATCATTAATGTAAATTATGAATAAAAGGGGTCCCAAGACAGAGCCTTGTGGAACACCTGAGGAAATATGAGCTTGTGACGACTGTTCATGGTTGAAGCGAACAAACTTACTCCTCAAATACAAATAATCTGTAATCCAATCAAGTAATCTGTCAGCATTTGGGCCTGTAAGAAGGTTACCAAGTTTGAGCAGAAGTTTTTTATGACATACCTTGTCAAAAGCTTTGCAGTAATCAATAAAAATGGCATCGACTTGTTCGTGGTTATTAAGTGATGAGGCGATATCATGTGTAAATTCGATCAATTGTGTGACAGTCGAAAAACCATTGCGGAAACCATGCTGATGCTCTGAAAGGATACTGTTGTCAGTTACGTATTAAATAATGTGCTTGTGAATGATGTGCTCGAGTAGCTTGCAGCACGTGGATAATAATGAGATTGGTCTGTAGTTAGAAATTATTTCCTTCTTACCCGATTTGAAAATAGTAACAACATAAGCGATCTTCCAAATTCGTGGGACCCGTCCGGAGTCAAGCGATTTCTGGAATATATTTATGAGGTATCGTGCACACCATTCAGAATACCTTTTCAGAAAAGCGTTAGGGATACCGTCCGGGCCAGCACTTTTAGTAATATCTATGTTGAGTAAGAGATTACGAACTGCAGAGCAACTTAACTCGATATCCGAAATAGCTACCGATACAGAGGGTGCGACAAAAGAAGGAACTTTACCGTTATCAGCGGTAAAAACAGACTTAAAATAACTATTGAAGGCCTCCGAGATCGTCTGAGCATCTGAACATATTTCGTTTTCAATAATGAAAGAGGAGGTTCTCCTGGAGGGTGGATTAATTGTTTTCCAAAATTTGATCGGATTTTCCCTATTGAACGTTGACAGCGTGTTATTGTAATAGAAATCTCTAGCTTCGTGCATTTTATTTTTGAGTGTTACCTTTAACGTACACAAAGTGAATTGGTGGTTTGGATTAGAGCGGCATCGGTGACGTAGTCGCTTTATGCGGCGAATAAACTGTATTATTTCTTGGTTATACCATGGGTGTTTAGGATTGCGCTTCACGCATTTGTTTGGCACGAATTTAGATATTGCCACGTTCCATTTCCCAAGCTTTTGTTATCGTCCCAAAACACCACACGATTCTCAGCGCAAACCGCGCCTGCAGTTTTCTAGAAGGTTCCGGACTGTAGTAGATCATTTCGATAAGATCACGCCCACTGTGCGAACGGTACAGATTGTTCTGGAAGCTACGCCACCGCCAGCGATAACGCTAGAACATTCGACGGCAAGAGTATAAATGCGACACGCTTCGCCGCTTTTCAGTTGTTGATCGAAGGCCGACGCTGCGTTCGCCGCTATCAGTCCGAGACTGCTATCTGCGCAAGACTGCTGCTGTAATTAGACTTTCCCTTTACCGGGCACAGGTTCGCCCAAATAAACAGTTAAATCCCAACACGAAGTTTCCTGTCTTCGGCTGCGTCACGACCCCGTGACATCTGGTGGAGGTGCTGCTTCGTTCATGTACCGGACGCCCCCGTCAAGCCGTGCACCCAGCCCCCGTCGCGAAGAAGATACCGACGCCAACCAAGAGCAGCGAACGAGCCGCCGACAGCAAGGTCTCCCACCGGAGTACGGCCTTCTACAAGGCAAGGCGCGGAAGACCAAGACCATGACCTCGACTGCAGCGACAATGACAACCGGAGCGTCCCAGCCCGCGATCGTCATTAATATACCCAGGGAACCGCCAACGTTCAATGGCTCATCGTTTGAAGACCCGGAAACCTGGCTAGAAACATACGACCGTGTGGCCGCCCTCAACCACTGGGACAACGAAGAAAAGCTCCGTCGTGTGTACTTCTACCTGGAAGACACCGTAAGGACCTGGCTAGAGAATCGGGAGTCCACGCCCCGAACGTGGGATGTCTTCTGCGGAGCATTTCGGCAAACGTTCGCGAGCGTCGCTCGCAAAGAGAGGGCCGCTGCTCTACTCGAGACCCGGGTTCAGCTACCAAATGAAAAGGTTGGAATTTTCACAGAGGAGATGACCCGCCTATTCCGTCACGCTGACCCAGACATGCCGGAGGAAAAGAAAGTTCGTTTCCTCATGCGAGGGGTCAAACAGGAGCTCTTCGCGGGACTAATGAGGAATCCACCGAACACCGTCCAAGAATTTGTATCTGAGGCGACCACCATCGAAAAAACGCCGGACATGCGCACCAGACAGTATAATCGTCGCTTGACTCCAGAATGCGCTGCTGCTCAAGCCAGTGACTCCGACGACCTGCGTGAAACGATCCGAGCGATCGTGCGGGAAGAGCTGCGCAAACTGTTGCCTTCGGCGCCGCCTCAAGTGGATTTGATCGCCGACATTGTGCGAGAAGAAGTCCGGGAATCGCTTCGAATTCCCGAAACACCGCCGCCCGAGCCAGAAACTATGAGCTACGCCGCTGCAGTGTGCCACAACGCTCCTCCCCGTACACGCCAAAACGCCGCCCCGTCGCACTTCCGTCGCCAGACGCTACCGCCGCCACCACCCCCACCAACGTCCTACCGTTCCCCAGCGGGCCAGCGCAGTGCACCGAGAAAAACGGACGTTTGGCGTGCACCTGACAACCGCCCGCTCTGCTACCACTGCGGCGAGGCCGGGCACACATACCGCCGTTGCCAGTACCGACAGATGGGACTGCGTGGCTTCGCCGTCAATGCACCGCGTCCACAGCCAGGAGAACGACCACGTGACATCGCCGACTACCTGACAGGAACTCGGTGGACACCACGCAGCCCTTCACGTTCGCCGTCACCCAGCCGCCGCACGTCACCGCACCACCGGCAGTACTCTGGCCCAACGCGGGGCCGGTCTCCTAGCCCGTATCCGGGAAACTAAGGGCAGCAGCCGGTGGAGGGGCGGTTGCTGTGCGACGAACTACCGAAGATCCTCCGACGACGACGACACCGCGACGGAGCTTTCTGAACACAACGCCAAACAGGCAAAGCCCTGACGGCGAAAGCTCACTTACCGAAGGTGGCCTGACGACGCAACAGGGAAGCAGCGGAACAAGCCGACGCAGCCGTGACCCGACGCTACGCCCTAACTGTAATGCGCGACGGCGAACTAGCGACCTCGACGTTCTTATCGACGGCCACAGTGTGACCGCTCTCGTCGATACTGGAGCCGTCTATTCTGTCATCAGTGGGTCGTTCGCCGCAAAGTTAAAGAAAGTTAGGACAGCTTGGAAAGGCCCTGAAATCCGCACAGCCGGAGGTCATCTCGTAACGCCTGCAGGAATCTGCACAGCGAGAGTCACCATTAACGGCCGTATTTATCCTACAGCTTTCGTAGTCCTACAGCGTTGCTGGAGAGATGTCATCCTTGGCATGAACTTCTTATGCCTCCATTGTGCTGTTATCAACCTAAAAACAAAGTCGATAACGTTATCCACAGAAGAAGCACTACCGCCGCGTACGCCGTCAGGACACCATGCCTTGAATGTGCTGGAAGAACAAGTCACCATTCCGCCTCGCTCAAGCGTCATTATTTCAGTCGGTGCTCCTAAATCACCTGACTTGGAAGGCGTCGTTGAAGGCAGTCAGCATCTGTTGGTCACCCGAAATATTTGCGTCGCAAGAGGAATTGCAGAGCTGCGGGGAGGCAAAGCAACGGTTATGCTCACGAATTTCAGCAATGAGTACAAACATGTGAACAAAGGAACAACGGTCGCATACATCGAAGAAATTGTCGAAGCCACCAGTGCTTTCGCCCTCGCCGATTCTGCGGAACCTGCTCAGAGGAACCAAGCCCCTCCCATAGCTTTCGACGACAATCCCAGACTTCCGAACGATAAGCAAGAACAGCTCAAGGCCCTGCTCCTGCAATACGAAGATTGCTTTTCGTCGTCATCGAAAATTTGGCAGACCCCAGTCACGAAACATCGCATCATAACCGAAGAAAATGCCAGACCACTCCGTCAGAGTCCGTACAGGGTTTCGACGCGAGAACGTGAGGCCATGAAGAGACAAATTGATGAAATGCTGCGGGATGACATTATCCAGCCGTTCAAGAGTCCATGGGCATCCCCTGTGGTGTTAGTGAAGAAAAAGGATGGGACCCTACGTTTCTGCGTCGATTATCGCCGCCTGAACAAAATCACAAGAAAGGACGTGTATCCTCTCCCACGAATAGACGACGCACTTGATCGGCTCCATAACGCCAAGTACTTTTCATCAATGGACCTCAAGACTGGCTATTGGCAAATCGAAGTCGACGAAAGAGACCGAGAGAAGACGGCGTTTATAACACTGGACAGCCTTTTCGAGTTTAAGGTGATGCCCTTCGGCCTTTGCTCAGCGCCTGCAACTTTTCAACGCGTTATGGATACAGTACTGGCAGGATTGAAGTGGCAGACTTGCCTTGTGTACTTGGACGACGTCGTCGTGTTTTCCTCGAGTTTCGACGAGCATCTTCGGCGCCTTGAAGCTGTACTTCAAGCCATCAAGACTTCCGGACTCACACTGAAGCCAGAAAAGTGCAGATTCGCGTATGAGGAGCTCTTGTTTCTGGGGCACGTTATCAGCAAGTCTGGAGTTCGTCCCGATCCACGGAAAATAGCCGCCATCGCCGACTTCCCGCCGCCCACTGACAAGAAAGCCGTGCGCCGATTTCTGGGCCTGTGTGCCTATTTTAGGCGGTTCGTGAAAAACTTCGCCCGCATCGCCGATCCTCTCACTAACCTTACCAAGGCCGACGTGGAGTTTAAGTGGGAAACGCCGCAGGAACACGCTTTCCAGGAGCTTAAACATCGCCTCCAGACGCCTCCGTTACTTGCCCATTTCGACGAATTCGCCGAGACAGAAATACATACTGACGCAAGCAGCGTAGGTCTTGGCGCCGTTCTTGTGCAGAGGGCTGACGGACTTGAAAGGGTTATTAGTTACGCCAGCCGATCGGTATCCAAAGCAGAAGCAAGTTATTCCACAACAGAAAAGGAGTGCCTCGCCATCATCTGGGCTACGTCAAAATTTCGCCCCTACCTCTACGGCAGGCCCTTCAAAGTTGTGAGCGATCACCACGCATTGTGTTGGCTAGCCACCTTGAAGGACCCTTCAGGTCGCCTCGCACGATGGAGCCTGAGACTTCAAGAATATGACATTACTGTCATTTACAAGTCCGGCAAAAACACTCCGACGCCGACTGTCTCTCTCGTGCGCCTGTAGACCAACCGCTACCCGACGACCCGGATGACGACTACTTCTTAGGAACGATAACTACCGACGACTTCGCTGAACGACAGAGGGCCGACCCGGAACTTAAGGCCCTAATAGAATACCTCGAAGGCCGGACCGCCGAAGTCCCGAAGGTATTCAAGCGCGCACTTGCGTCGTTCTTTCTACGAAACGGTCTTCTACAAAAGAAAAACTTTTCACCGCTTCGAGCTAAGTACCTCCTTGTGGTGCCTTCAACTCTGCGACCAGAACTCCTGCAGGCCCTGCACGACGATCCGACGGCAGGGCACCTCGGTGTTTCTCGCACGCTCGCGAGGATTCAAGAAAGGTACTACTGGCCGCGTCTTACCACCGACGTCACTCGTTATGTGAGAACATGCCGGGACTGTCAGCGACGCAAGACACCGCCGACAAGGACAGCGGGACTTCTGCAGCCAATTGATCCACCTTGCCGACCTTTCCAGCAGATTGGTATGGACCTACTGGGGCCGTTCCCGACGTCGGCTTTCGGAAACAAGTGGATCGTGGTAGCTACCGACTACCTCACCCGCTACGCCGAGACAAAAGCCCTTCCAAAAGGCAGTGCATCCGAGGTAGCTAAGTTCTTCGTCGAAAATATCGTCCTACGTCACGGCGCCCCGGAGGTCCTTATCACCGACAGAGGAACGGCATTCACTGCCGACTTAACTCAAGCGATCTTGGCATACAGCAAAACAAACCACCGCCGGACGACAGCGTACCACCCACAGACCAACGGCCTCACCGAGCGGCTTAACAAGACGATCGCCGACATGCTGTCAATGTACGTCGATGTCGAACACAAGACGTGGGACGCCATTCTTCCGTATGTGACCTTCGCATACAACACGGCGGTGCAGGAGACGACGCAGATATCTCCATACAAATTGGTCTACGGAAGGACTCCGGCAACGACGCTCGATGCCATGTTACCCAACGTCACCGACGAAGAAAACCTCGATGTGAGCGAGTACCTTCAACGCGCCGAAGAAGCCCGACAACTTGCGCGTCTCCGTATCAAAAATCAACAGACGACCGACAGCCACCGTTACAACCTTCGACGACGCTTCGTGGAATACCAGCCCGGTGAACGTGTTTGGGTGTGGACGCCGATACGCCGACGTGGACTAAGTGAAAAGCTTCTGCGACGGTACTTAGGACCTTACAGGGTGGTTAGACGTCTCGGCCCACTTGATTACGAGGTTGTCCCCGACGGCATCACGAACTCTCAACGACGCCGATCGCGACCTGAAGTCGTCCATGTCACGCGCCTCAAGCCGTTTCATGCGCGTTAACAAACTGAAACAGTGTTTTTTTGTATTATTGCTGTATTGTAATTTATTCATTGTACTTTCGTGCATTATTATTGTACTTTCATCTTTAGTTAAAGCATCGGGACGATGCCTTTTTTCAGAGGGGGGCAATGCCACGTTCCATTTCCCAAGCTTTTGTTATCGTCCCAAAACACCACACGATTCTCAGCGCAAACCGCGCCTGCAGTTTTCTAGAAGGTTCCGGACTGTAGTAGATCATTTCGATAAGATCACGCCCACTGTGCGAACGGTACAGATTGTTCTGGAAGCTACGCCACCACCAGCGATAACGCTAGAACATTCGACGGCAAGAGTATAAATGCCAACACGCTTCGCCGCTTGTCAGTTGTTGATCGAAGGCCGACGCTGCGTTCGCCGCTATCAGTCCGAGACTGCTATCTGCGCAAGACTGCTGCTGTAATTAGACTTTCCCTTTACCGGGCACAGGTTCGCCCAAATAAACAGTTAAATCCTAACACGAAGTTTCCTGTCTTCGGCTGCGTCATGACCCCGTGACAATATGCAGTCGGACACAATCGTGCCAAAGTGTTCCACCAACTCATTTACACCACAACTGTTGCTGGAAAGAAGAAAATTTGCATAAGAATCTGCTAGCAGGGAAAGTACGCCTTCATTGTTGGCACGTGAGAAATCAGTAAGAACTTTGTATTCTGGTTTCTTAAGTTCGTAGTGAATAGAAAATTGGACAAAGACTGCATTGTGATCCGAGATACCTTCTACAACCTCGCACTCTGAATCATCATTCAAAAGGTGAGCTGTAATGAAAACAAGGTCCAGGATTTAACCACCCCTGGTGGGACTTCGAACAACTTGAGTAAAATCATGGGATACAGCGAAGTCAATCATTGAATTACAGAGAGCTTTGTCACGGCCGGTCGTGGTGAAGGACTCCCAGTTAATGTGGGGTACATTGAAGTCCCCGCATAGGATCAGTTTGCTGTCAAGTAGTCTCTGCTTAACGATATAGTCCGTGATTGCCAATATGCAATGGTCATCTTCGCTTGGTGGCCGGTAAACAGTTCCTATCACTATAAACACGCCGCATACCCTAATCTTGCACCAGACATACTCTGCTTCGAGGAGATCAGGCAGTGTTGTATATTCAATGTCGTTTTTGATAAAGAGCGCAACGCCACCACCTCGACCACTCGACCTGTCGTTTCGAATAACCGAGTAACCAGAGGGCAGAAATTCGTTTTCAGAGATGGATTCATTAACCAGGTTTCAGTGACGCATATAATTGATGGACTATGACACTGTACTAGGCAACTGAAGTCAATCAACTTATTTACAAGGCTGCGGGCGTTAAAACACAGAAGCGCCAGGTTTTCTGATTCGTTGTGTCTGGTGTCAGTTCATTGCTTTCTTTGCCTTCTTTTTGTCTTATCTCTGCTATCGTGCACCGGGATTCTCTCGTCATGCGCATCATCCCAAGTGAATAGTTCTTCACCAATCTTTATTTTGTTCGAGATTAACTTTACCTTCTGACCCGCCCTCCGAAGTTCCGCAGTGATCTGCCATAGTTTCTTGCGTGCTTGCCTTGTAGTAGGGGTGTAGTCTTCCGATACAGAGTAGCTACTGCCCTTTAGTCTGAAGCAATGTTTTAGTATGTTTTATTTATCACGGTGATCGAACAGTTTGGTAATAACCGGTCGATGCTTGTTAGGTTTATTCCGACCCAATCTGTGAG
This sequence comes from Rhipicephalus microplus, assembly GCF_013339725.1. Taxonomy (NCBI): domain Eukaryota; kingdom Metazoa; phylum Arthropoda; class Arachnida; order Ixodida; family Ixodidae; genus Rhipicephalus; species Rhipicephalus microplus. The sequence continues at coordinate 63,288,471 of NC_051173.1, read as the reverse complement.
TTTTTTCTGCCGAAGTAACTTTTATACCTAATTTATCAGTGAACACTTTCTTCAACACAAGCTGCGACAGTTCTTCGTACGTTTCTTTTGATTTTTCAGCTATACCAAAAATAATTAGGTTGTTACGCCTGCTGTAATCTTCTAGGTCAACAAGTTTTCTTTCTAAAACTGTAACTCGTAAATTAATGTCATGCGTCAAATTCTTGATTTCATTTATCGCAGATGTAGCTTCATCAACTTTCTGCAGTTTGACCTCAACATCCCCCAGTCTTTGTTGAATATTTTTCTGGCCCTCAAGTAGTTCAGCTAGAACCTGCTGAGTGGTAGGCCCTGGATTAGGCTCAACGTTACCACATAGCATGAGTAGCGACAAGACGAAGTCACAGGCAGTAAAGTACATTTCAATAAGTCTACGTGGGCACGTCAGCTGGACAAGGCAAATGTCATTGGATTTAATTGTGGAAGCATCGTTACTAACCTGCATGAAAAACAGGAGCAGATTTAACATGGTGCTCGCTGGATGCCAGCCGACGTGCCCACTGAAGAAATCCGAAGGAAATGGGGCGTTTATATCTTGGCTCGTTATCGACGAGGTTGCGCAGGGGTGTCCACAGTCGGCGCCCAGGCTTAGGAATTCCTCCGCGCAGTCTCCATGGATTGCTCGTGAAACAGGCGTAGATACCGTGATCGCTGTGCTGGCTTCGTCAGTCGAGGCGATCAGAGCAAGCTGCATAAAAAACAGGAGCGGATTTAACATGGTGCTCGCTGGATACGAGCCGACGTGCCCACGACGTATTGGAGCAAGTGCAAGACAATATTGATTTCTTTGGTGGCGCTGGCTCTTCAAATCGGGGCTCTGTGCTTAAAACCCGCGTATGTGGCTCAAGAAGAGGGCGAAACACGCAATGCTTCAAGAAGTGGATATATCTGAATCTTAAATTTGCGTTGTACGAGTGAAAAAAAAAAGAAGTGTAGAAGGAGCGGAATTTCTTTAAAGAGCGAATTGGGTATGAGCCATCAGAGAAGGAAAAGAAAAAAAAGAGACTGCATTTAATTATTAGTTTTTGGTGGAATTCATTTCGAAGAACACATCGAACCAGTGAGGATTACTAAACGCATCGGGAAAATTTCGACATAGAGAAAAGTTGTTCCCATACACGCTGGTCGGGGGTAGCGAAAATACGGAGTTCCTCTATCAACATAAGGTCATCGATTATTGGGTCTGCGATGACAGTCGGGTTTTTACAGACGTTGTCCAGTGCTAAGGACAAGAGAACGCCACTGTAATGTCCACTTGCCCACCAGTTCTTCGAAAGAAATTTTTCACAGATGGCCGTAACCACAGAGTTCTGTGCAATAAAACTGCACTCCGCCCCCTCCCTTAATCACATAAACAACGTATAAAGGAAATTGTCCGTAGAGCTTCTTCTCTTTGTTGACATTCGTGGTATTTTTGTGGTCGATGATGTTTGTAGGGTGTGACTCTTACCCAAACCGATGTATGGCCAAGAACTGGAAAGCTGAAATAATAAATATGATGAGTGATGATACATTGATACAAAACAGAAACGAAGAAAAAAACATATAAAAGAGAAACTACAATTTTTGTACAACTATGCAGCCGCAATGGACAGCTTAACAGTATGTGCCAAACGAGAAACCATCTTGAGAAACCATCTTCTTCGTCTTACGGCGCGCGCCTTCGCGTGCAGCAAGAGTCCCCCAGTCAAGGGGAATCGACGCCACAGGCCATGTCACAGCGCCGTTCCTCAGAAGCCGCCCACTGTGGCCTTATCGGCGGTGAGCCACGACGTGAAGCTTCGTACAGCCATTCTGGCGCGTCACTCGTTCCTTGCTCCGACGCACTGGCACCAACCGAGGCAGCGAGACCGACAGGGAGCCGCCAGAGGCGACTACGCCCAACGACGGCCACCTTGGGCACTACAAGGGAGCGAGCATGAAGGTAAGCTCCGGAGAAACATCATGTTTACCGAGCGCAGCAACAATAATGTCAGGTGAATCAAAAGCACAAATACTACAGGCTGATGTTAATCATTTCCCGGCCTGATATCGAACACGCCCTGTGATTTCATGCGGCCGCTTCAGGTAAATAGCAGAGTTTCTTAGGTGGCATGCTTATGAACTTAGACTTGGCGTTCATGTTTACGTGAACTTCGGAGCGCAATGAAGGAAAGATGTGAGGTATTTCATATGTCCAGGGTTGCGAAGGCTGCAGTAAAAGACTATGGCTTCGAGGAGACTGATGACCAACGCCAGGATCGAGCACCCAGTGGCTACTACGTTTTCTAATACCTCTACGATGACTAGTGAGGCGAAGAATTGCTACTGATATCAGTGCAGAATGTAGTGTGGAACATTTTGGAGACGTGCGTTCAGATTTTTTAAAAACGTACATTCGTTAAGTCAGTGGTGTTGACAATGTGTTAAAGCATACTAAGCTTATATTACAGCGAAAGCTATTATGATATCACAACATGGTTCACGTGCGGTGCCACAGTTGTCCGCCGCCGCCGCTGTACGTAACCACTATCGCACAAAATCAGTAAATAAAAAAAAATGGTCTGAATCTGCATGTTACAGGGCAAATGTCGTCGAAAGAGGATAGTCTTGCATCTGGAGAAAGTGACCAAAACGTTTATTTGATGTTCTCCGCAAGAAAATCGGTCGATGGTATTCTGGAGGCGCTGCGTTTGAGCGCCTCGAGCGTGTAGTGGAAGCGAATGAGCGCATCGAGACACGTTAGACACGAGTGCCATCTGGCAGTTATCTTCGAAAACGAACGCGTGCGCACCCGTGGAGAAAAATGCGCACCAGACTCGGAGATAATAAGGTGTAGAACGCATAGCGACGGGCAGGTGCCACCACCGTGTCGTCGTAGCAAAGCGTTGGAAACATTTACCTTATTGAGCATTGCGTTGCACTGTCAGCGCAGCGCGATAAACGCTACAGTCCTTCGAGTTACTTGTGTGTGCCTCTTCTAGCATAAAGGCAGACATACAAAACATGGACGTGTGGTTATGGCGCCTTAGATATTCGCAATAATTGCTTTTGAATTGACAATCGCACAACTATTAACGCTAAACCTTGAACAATATGGGTGAGCGCTGCGAATGGGGTCGGCCGTTTGGTGCCGTTTGAGATATCGATAAGGGCGGACAAACAGACAAAAGTAAAGACAGACAGACAGACAGACAGACAGACAGACAGACCAAAATTTTTCCGTTGAAGGTCCCCAAGAAAGACTATCGTCTTTAAAAACACGAACACAATGAAATTCGAACGCGGTTGCCCAGCGCGCTAACTCGCAATTACTACCATTGAGTCACAGTGTTTTTTCTTTACTGCTTACTTTTGCACATCATACAAGAATAATACGGTGCATAAACAGTACATACAAATGTAACTAACACATTGTTACATAGTGATTAGAATTCCTTTATATGGGTAAGCGGCTCCAGTTGCACGAGCTTCTCTTGAACTGGGTCTTTAATTTTGGTGTCTTCTATAAAGTTCGTGATCATATGGCGGAAATATTCACGAATGGGCAGTGCACAGATGTCGGCATGGAAGGCTGCCATGTACTTTTTGCAAACACTGTGAAGGCCGAGCACTATAACCGTATCATTGGATGCTCCATCGTCTTCATTACCTCGTAAAAACCTGATCCCGAAAGCATTTAGCAGTAAGTATTTTTTGATAGTTCTCTGCAGAGTGTCTCAAAAGAACACACCTTCCCAACAATCCAGCAAGACGTGTTCGGTGGTTTCAGCTTTACGAAAGAGCAGACAGTGCTTTCCCCACAATACAAACAGAAGCCTTTCTTGCATCCACGTTTTAAGTTGTAGAGTCTGTGTATGGAGCTTGAAGAAAATAATTTTGAACAAGATGGAACAGCCGTTTTTTTTTCTGGCCAGTATATTTTTGCCACGTCCAGCAGGATACAAACCCTGTAAAGTGGTACTGGTAAAATAATGTAGAGAAGGTCTCTATACAACATTTTCATTTTACTCCCACTAGATACTCGCTAGAAGAACGTGCCAATCAAACGTTGCATGCTCCGACTTATTTTAAACAAACATGAAGTTCCCCATATTTATGGGGCGCTTTGTTGTATAATATTAGTTTGAGCAGTAACACTTGCTTTCGTTGTTATACTGAGGAGCTTGCAATTAGTGTGTGTTTATTATAAGAATTTCCATTCGTGCCGTGAAACGATATTGCAAAAAAAGGGCTGACAGTGTCCACAAATGCAATGAAATGAAATGAATGAAAGTAGTATGAGGTGGAAACGAGCGAAGGTAGAACTCTTCCAAGCCTCATCTGAATAACTGCACGTAGAAAGGGACCTCTTGTGTCTCGCAGAAACGTAAAGCGATTCACGATCTGTCTTAAAAAGAAATGTGCAAGGCTGAGGCGACCGAACCGAACATGGCGAAGAAAATTAGTGCGGCTGGACCGTTCCCACACTGATCCCCATATATATACTGCAAACATGCGGTGCAGCTATTGCACGTTTACACGCGAGCAACGCAAAACCTGTAACGTGTGTTAGTCTTTGGAGGCAAAGAAATGACTACATATGGTGGCCTGCGTGAAAATCAAAAAGTTTCATGCTCTATTAACTTTTTATGCAGTTCAGTGGCTTGCCATCGCCAGTATGGCTCCCTGTAACGATAAAATTCTTGTGGTACACCGAAATATTTCGCAGGCTGATTCACCCATGGAATGTTGGCGAAAGCTTCACGAATGTAAGGCCGAACTCCATGTCAATATCCCAAGCATTTTTTCCCAGTTTACCGAACTACCACTGGCCGTACAAAACTGTTTTGCTATATGGACGACTTCGTTAACACTGTCGCCATATGAGTAGAAACAAAACTGCCACATCATCAGTATATACAAGAATCGTACTTATTTCTCATGTAGTTTGAGTTCAAGGACTCCAAAAACAGACTGAATAGCAATTATGAAAGAGGGCAGCCCTAACGCATGGAGCGGCGCAAGTTAATGCGCGCCCCCACCATCCCATTAACAATTAGTCACGTTGCACAGCCCTTATAGTCATAGTTCCATAGTCACCCCATATTTAATAATGCAGACTCCGTTTACAAAATTGAAAACACTCATCAGTATATCATGCGATACAAGATCCAAAGTTTTTTTTCTAAATCTAACTGAAGCACTGCGAAACATCAGTCGCATTCCAACACTCCAAAACAGATGTTGACCTTATGTATATTAGTCGTGATTGTGTGTCTTTTCATACCGCATGTCTGGTTGAACCTACCATTTCATTATTACATCCTCTAATTGTTTCAATTATATATTCATGAATGTCTTGTAATCTACATATGTTATGCTAATGGAAGGAAGCGATTTCATAAGGTAAGTTTTCGTTCTATCCTCGGTTCTGGGTGCCCCACCGCGGTGGTCTAGTGGCTAAGGTACTCGGCTGCTGACCTGCAGGTCGCGGGATCAAATCCCGGCTGTGGCGGGTGCATTTCCGGTGGAGGCGGAAATGTTGTAGGCCCGTGTGCTAAGATTTGGCTACACGTTGAAGAGCCCCATGTGGTCGAAATTTCAGAAGCCCTCCACTATGGCGTATATTATTATGATATGGTGATTTTGGAATGTTAAACCCCACATATCACGATCATCTGTTCTGGGAATTAGAATAGTGTGCACTGTCAGAAAACTGGGAGGCAACATCTTATCTTATACTTGTTAGCTTCATTGAAAATACCAGTCAAAATTGAAGAAACGTCGCACTTAAGCGTTTGGTAGAAGGCCGCACTGAACCCATCTGGTTCAGGGGACTTTCCTGGGTTCAGTGGTTCAATAGCTTTTTCAACTTCCTCATTTGAAATGAGCAGTACCAACCCTACAAGAAGACTTTCGGGCACTTGTGACATTGCAGGTAATAATTCCTTGCTAAACACTTCCTATGTGAACCTCTGATCACAAAAAAATCTCGATAGTAGTTTAAAAAAAAAACGTTTTCTATTCTCTTATTATCTGTGTAAATGACACCATTGTGATCTATTTCGAATATCGTATTTTGCGGGCATGTCTGTTCTTTTCACTCTTGACCATTCTGTTGGTGCTCAACAACCATCAATTTTCAGTGCGAGCTCGAATTATTGGCCCCTTATAAAGCTCAATGTCAACAACTTCAAACTTATACGCAGCCTTGCGAATATATTCCGTGAATGTTCCTGGAGATCTTGCCTAGTGAAATGGTGTTTCGGCTATCGTTCCTCCTTTTTCTTTTTTCGCCTAATTGCACAGACTCTTTCTAACGCCATCATCTCGATATCACTTTTAAAGTATTCGGACGGAGCACCAATCGTCAGTTCACTGCACCGGTGCTCGGAACTCGTTTCCAAGCTGGCCTTAGGCAGGCTTGGGGTCGGGAATAAAATAGCGTTTTTGTCACTAATAACGCGTTTTATAATATCAAAGGAACAACCAGGCGTCACACATTGCGAGTTGCGTAACGGGTGGCTCGCATTGTTTAGTTGGTTGGCTGCGAAACTTTATTGTGGCCCTGCAAGGCACGCGTTAGCGCGCAGCGGGTGACTTCCACGTCGGGAGCGTAAGGCTAAGCCTTTCGGCCACTCCGAGGGCCTGTTGGACGGCCCATCAGTTGGTCGGCCAGGAGGGAAGTGCGTGGGGCTGTTTTCCGAGCCTCCGAAGTAGTGTCGGTGTTAGTGTACATAGCCTTGCACTCCCACAGCAAGTGCGCCAGCGTGGCTACGTCCCCACATGTGGGACAAGCGTCATTGGGGAACACGTCAGAAGAAAAAATTAGCAGATTCCAAGTACTGTGGGAATCAATTATATGCGAAGCACGAATAAGAAATGTTTATATGTCACTGTAAAATCAGCACAACGTTACGAGGTGGAGGTAAATGATGCCGCACATGACCTCCGTGTCAAGATTATTTTGTTTGGATGTGTCGTTTACATTCGTCCTCTACTCACGTCATGCCATACCAAATTTAGTGTATGTGGAGCTAGCGAAACGCCCACGAGCACGCTATTAGCGTTGGATGTTGTCATGTTCTTACATGACACGCGTGTCAGGATTATCATGTTTGCACCAGTCATAGATTTTGTCATCTATTGACGTCACGTAACACCAAAGTTGGTATATGTGGAGCTAGCAAAACCGCCGCGAACACATCATGAAGGGCCCAATAGGCATCCGGCAATGCAGTTTACGAGATCCGATGGTAGCGCCAGAACACACAGCCTAGCGAGTAGGTGCAGCAAAACCGAGTCTTCCAATGCGTAGCCTAGCGAATAGACGCGGCAAAACCGAACTTGCACGTGCATATCATTTTCGTTTTAGTGGCGAAGCTCCTTATGGCGTGGCTTGTGCATCCCTCGTAGTACGTAACCACCAGTGGCACATACCCGAAATAGCGGTCCTTATGATTTTGACCTCCAAGATGGTTCCGGTGACAGATTTTTTCTGTGCGTTGTCGAACAATAAAAAATAGTGCTGAATGCACATGTTAATGGCTGCTAAGGGGGAATGAGAGACAGGAGCATTTGGCCTTTAGGTAACGCGCACGCTGCGATCCCCATTAGCAGCTTTTGGCATGTACACTGAGCACGATCTGACAAGAAAGGGTTGCTACGTTATACTCGTTGGGTGTAACCTCCTTGGTTTTAGAAAGGTTTAGCGAGCGTTGGGCCGCATAGCCATGAATACAGTGAACTAGTATATACCATGAACTCGAGGTGGTTAAAGATGGGAAGTAAACCCGAAGCGCAAGCCGTAAGAAAGTGTGCATGTGCCACCTCCCGTTTAGTCCTTGAATTGTCCGGTGGATGGTGGTGCTTCTATATGGAGAATATATGATGAAAAGATGCGAGATGGTGGTACTTGGAGTGCTGAATAGATGGACGAACGGGACACACAGACATATGCATGGATGGACACATGAACGGACGCAGGCGCGGATGCATGGACGAACGCAGGAACGGACGCACGAACAGACGCACGCACGGACGGGTGGATGGACGCATGGACGGTTACACAGACGTACGCAGGAACGGACGGAAGCAAGAACGAATGGACGGACGAATGCTTCGCCCCACTCTCCATCATTCACTCCGTGGATATGCTGCCATTTTTTTTAGTTGTGAGCATGGGTGTCACAGCTGATTATGTAAGCGCCCAGGAAGCATTCATTGAAAACGTGCCAAAAACGGCACTGACACTTCAGCGAGTCATTGTGTTCTGCGAGCGTTCCCTTTTCTTAGTATCTTTGGCGGTTGGTACCAACAAAGCTGAGGCGGCCCAAAGATCTTCGCTGCGCCCTCTGGTCCACTGTCGGGTGCCTATATGCTCCAATGTTGCATTCACGGGCGCGCACGCTGAACACACTGGGCACAGTGGCGCTATGTTAGCAAAACGCGAGCAGTCTATAGTCTGACGCCAGGCGCGGCCGACGCGACCAGCGTCTGTCTGCGCGGCCTGACGGCAACCGGCACGAAATTCGCGCCGCTGCGTTACCCAGACAGCACTGCGTCTCCTTCTTTTCGTGACGGAGGGACGCTGGACGTGCTGAAACGCGCATGCGTCAAAGCAACGCAGCGCAGCGCGCGCCTGCGCCTGGTGTAGCAACGCTGGCGTGACACGGTAAAATGAACGCCGGCTAGCACGCGCACCGCGTCGCGTCGAAATGTATTGGTGCCTTGACTGTGGCATGTAGTCATGTTCTCACATGACACGCATCTCATGATTATCATGCTTGCACCAGTCGCATACCTTCGTCATCCATTGACGTCGCGTAATACCGAGTTTGCTACATGTGAAGCTAGCGAAACGGCTGCCAGCGCATCATGAGTGTGGCATGTAGTCATGTTGTTAAATGACACACATTTATTGATTATCATGTATGCACCCGTCACATACCTTCGTAAACCATTCACGTACCGTAATACCAAATTAGCTATACGTGACGTTAATAAAACGACCGCGAACGCACCATGAGCGTGGCATGTAGTCCTGTTGTTACATGACACGCATGTCAAGATTTTCATGTTAGGGTCTGTCGCTTGTGTTCGCCATGTAATCATGTCATACCATGCCAGTTTTGCAACATGTCATGTGAACAAATCCACCGCAAGAGCTGGATGACTACGAAATGTAAATATGACATTCATGACATACATGTCATAATTTTCATGTCATGACTAGTCAAATGTGTTTTTCATGCAGTCATGTTATGCCATACGAAGTTTGGTATTTATACTATTATCGGAACGACCAGGAGAGCTATAAGTCGTAGGCGGCTAGATAGATAGATAGACACGCTGAATGTCGCCTGAAATTCGCTAAGAAATGCTTCTCATTTAGTAGCGTGAAGGGAGCTCAGGTTAGCGTACGTGTCTGTCTGCAGTAGTCTGAGCGTGCTCCAAAACATTACGATAGCTTGTTGTTGATCACTTCTGTGGTGCATACCCACTTCAGGCATAATTATTTAGGCAAATTAAGTGTGTAGCGGATGCCCCGTTTCTCCGAAATATGACAAATTATAGTATAGCGAATGCCGGCCATCAGCACAAAAATATGATTCGCGTTCTGCAGGACCAAAATAAAGTTACTTTCTTTCCTTCCCTTATATATGGCGTAGTGGGTACCCAGCAAGCGTACCTGTAGCAGTTACCGAAAGAGTGATTACAGAAGGCTTTAAAAGGCTGGCTGCTCTTAGCGATTTCGATGCGACTGTGGTGTGCGTTCCGCGCAGACCTGGCACATTTGGAAAGTGATGCTGTCGTTTCATTGTAGGCCGGAAACCTCTGGAATTACCTTAGACAGGGTGCGCTAGCTGACTTGAGCCATAGTTCAGAATGATACCAATGCCCTGTTTGACGACGCGACCAAATGCAAGTTGCTGGGTATTGCATGGCCAAGTCAATTTTTTTTGTTTTGATTAGTTTAGGTAAGCATGAATCACTAACGAACTATCCAAACTATAAATATGGGCAACACATTCAAATTGAAGAGTTGTAGACCTGTTTGCTAAACATCTCATTAGGCAGTTTCTAGCCCACTCTCTGTTAAGTATTAGTGTTTTGATGGCAACTTACAATGCCTTCGAAATGGAGAAATATACCACGTGGCAAGTGTAATGAAAGTTTAGTTTGTCTGCTTATCAGCAAGATTGGTTTTTTTGCTTGATTCGCTAGCCGCTCGTCAAAGCCAGTCATGAGACTAATGATCCGTGCTTTCGTTGCGGCAGAAAGTGGGCATTGGTTTGCATGAGGTTGAAATGCAAGTGAATAGCTATTAACATATATTAGTTATAACACGTGTTCGAAGTTTGCAGTGGAAGTACACGTATGCTAAAACTAGTGCAAAAAAAGTCTCTATTGCATAAATCCCAATGACAATAATCACGGATTCGAAGGCTGCATGTAGGAATTACGAAAAAGATAGAATATATGTATGAAGGCTTTCCAAATTCTAACGAAAGCCCATAAAGACTATCTAATTGCATGTAGGAATTACGAAAAAGATAGAATATATGTATGAAGGCCTTCCAAATTCTAACAAAAGCCCATAAAGACTATCTAATTGAATACACACAAGCTTTTATCTGGGTGCCAGGGCACGTCACCGGGAACCAGTTTGCGGATCAGTCGGCTCGAGGCTTCACAAATCACCGAGCTTCCTTGCACACTGCAATAGAGGATCTAACACCCCTAGAGCCTAACTTTGGTACAATTCTTCAGTATTACAGGGATAATATAAAACTGTATCCAGCACTGCATAAGAAACTCACAGCAATGAAATCGGTGGCATCACGCAGAATCCAAACAAACACATACACTAACTTACACAGGCTACATGTATTCTACCCCACAGCATACAGAGATATATGTCCGTGGTGTGGGGCCACACCAACCCTGTTTCACATCACGTGGGGCTGTACACATCACGATGAAGAACATCGCAATATGAACAACATAGAACAATGGGAGGCACTGCTGTCCAGCTCGGCCATTGTTGATCAGCGCTGGCTGGTCCAACGGGTAGAGATGATGGCTAGGGCCAGCGGAGCCCTGGACTAGGGGCCCGACCCATTGGAATGCTCCGCGCTATGCGCAAATAAAAGTTTTCTCTCTCTCTCTATTGCATGAATGCCATCCAATATAGAGCGATACGTTCGCAGGTGTCTTCGGTAAATTTCTAGCATTGTGAGATCGGTGGTTGTGATACACGTGTTGCTCAGTTACTACTAGAGCACGCTGGGCGTAAACCGAGAAGATGGCATATTCTCAAAGCAATGTGCCGCAAGAGACGTGGATATCCCAGCGTGTACGTTTTGCACTATTTAAAAAAAACGATGTACTCCTTTGGGTTCTGCTACTCAAAACTAACAATAAAGCATTGCGTCCGTCCGTCCATCTGTCCGTCCGTCTGTCCGTCCGTCTGTCCGTCCGTCCGTCCGTCCGTCTGTCCATCCATCCATCTGTCCATCCGTCCATCCGTCCATCTGTCTGTCCATCCGTCCATCTGTCCGTCCATCCGTCCATCCGTCCATCCGTCCATCCGTCCATCCGTCCATCTGTCCATCCGTCCATCCGTCCATCCGTCCATCCGTCCATCTGTCCATCCGTCCATCCGTCCATCTGTCCCCGTCCATCCGTCCATCTGTCCATCTTTCCATCTGTCCATCCGTCCATCCGTCCATCCGTCCGTCCGTCCATCCGTCCGTCCGTCCGTCCGTCCGTCCGTCCGTCCATCCGTCCGTCCGTCCATCCGTCCGTCCATCCGTCCGTCTGTCCATCCGTCTGTCCATCCGTCTGTCCATCCGTCTGTCCGTCTGTCCATCCGTCTGTCCATCCGTCCGTCCGTCTGTCCATCCGTCCGTCCATCCGTCCATCCGTCCGTCCATCCGTCTGTCCATCCGTCCATCCGTCTGTCCATCCGTCTGTCCATCCGTCCATCAGTCCGTCAGTCCGTGCACTGTACTTAGGTAGGAGCAGCGGGGTACGTTTTCATGGTAGGCAAGCAACGCCCTGAAAAAAAAATGCAAGCTGTTGATAGGTTAACAAATAAGACGTGTTGTGTATACACGCGTTTTAGCGTTAAAAGTATTTCACTCTCTCACTCATCTACTCACCCTCAAATAAGGCAACTTAACCTGCCTATCGCGTTAGATGGTAACTAGTGAACATATTTCAGAGTCGGGAGCTTTTGGTGTTCATTGCACTAGTGCTAACATTTCCTTTATGGAGCACCAGTGAAATGTTATCTCATTTTCTTGAAATCCAACGCGTTACAGGTTTACTGTGCATGATTTCTTCAAGATGGAAACGCTATGCTCGTCTCACGCTGGTGTACTTATAGTTTGAACAGAGGCTGTTTAAAGTATGAAGATTTGTGGCCACATATTACAGTGCTCTTGAACTGATCTGCGTTAAATACTGCTAATTTTATGTCACGCTATCGTTTCATCGTTACAGCGGAGTTTGGCACCAGGGCGATCGCCGAGAAGCGGAAACTTTTCACTGAGAATGGCCCGCCGAAAGCAATGGTGACTGAAAAGAAGTTGCTAGTACCCACGGAAAACCTGGGGGTCAAGCCTTGCAGGCACGTATGTGGCTTTTTCTCTCCTTTTTTTCTGTGGCCTAATATGGCCTGTATGCATTGGCTGCAAGAATATATTGGAATAATGGTCGTATAATACTACCAACGTTAGAAAATGCTGTCGGATAAATCAGAATTTTCGTTGTTTAGAAAGTTTTTTCCCACAGCTTTAGGAGAAACTTAATTTGGTTTAAGGAAATGGGGCGCTGTTTCTGCCTCAGGTAAATATTGTCACGTGCGTCGTCGTCACTGGAATCCACAGAAGACGAGGGTGCGGTAGACAAGGTTTATTAGTAAGGAGGCGTACTTGTGCCTCTCGCTAAGGACACAAAAGGAACACTAACAGGATCGGACGGCGTGCCCATGCACAGCTGCCGTTCCACCAATGAACAACCCACAGCTTACGCGCTGCCAGTTATTTAAGCGCTGAGAAGACAACACAGAACATGCGCACACCTATCATCAGATACTGCACTGTCTGATACGATGGGTCCATCGGAAGTTAATCGCAGTCTGCTCTAGCCTATCTAAATGACGCGACGGCTGTCGCTCTATAGTGGCAGCTGCGCAGAACGGCATGGCACGTGGCAATATATAGGCAGCAATTTGAAAGACAGTTTAAACAAATATAACATACTTGAGACGCACTATCATTACGCAAGTGTTAGGAAATTTGCCTTTTATTTAGACCATGCATAGATACGTAATTCGAAAGTCTGAAGTGTTTATGACGCAACACTGACAATGTGACGCTATGAACGCAAAAGTGAGTGCTTCCTACGCATCGCTATACAATTCAGGGGTTTAACTGAGACGACTAGGTGCGAACACTCACCGGTGGCTCTGTGCTTTAGAAAACTTTTGTTTCTTGGCATGACTGTTGGATCGCGGCATATCTCAAGCAGTGCCTTCAGACTAGTTGGTTCGAGTTCAATATACTCTAGACACAACACTATCGTCTTTCGATGACCTTTGCAGCGAAGAACGAAGACAGGTGGCCAATATTTTTAAATGCGAATGGATTTTTTAGTCGGGATATGGCAGGCGTCTGTCGAGATCCGCCTATCACCCTGTCCCAAAGCAACAGCTGCGCGTCCCTAACAACTGGAGCCCCAAACATGTCACGCTTCGACGTCGGAAGCTGTCAGCTACAGATGCGAGCGCGCGCGCTCATACTCGCCCCTATACTCGGCGACAACATTCTGTGGCATCAAAGCGAATGCTACGAAGCCCAAGCACGCCCTTTTAGGGGCGAAGCTCCTTATAGCGGCACCCGTTCGTCCCGCGTCCCGTCGTAGTATGTAACCAGTCTTACACTTTGATCTGCAAGGTGGTGCCAAGTATAACATTTTGACCTCCAAGGTGGTGCCGGTGACATATTTCTTCTGTGCGTTGTTTAAGAATAAAAAATAGTGCTCAATGTACATGCCAATGGCTGCTAATAAGGAATGAGAGACAGGAGCATTCGGCTTTTAGTCAACGCGCACGCTGCGATCCCTAAAGCAGCCATTGGCATGTATCCCGGCGGCGGCGGCTGCATTTCCGATGGAGGCGGAAATGTTGTAGGCCCGTGTGCTCAGATTTGGGTGCACGTTAAAAAACCCCAGGTGGTCGAAATTGCCGGAGCCCTCCACTACGGCGTCTCTCATAATCATATGGTGGTTTTGGGACGTTAAACCCCACATATCAATCAGCCATTGGCATGTACATTAGGCACTGTCGGACAAGAAAGGGTTGCTACATTATACTCGCTGGGTGTAACCTCCTTAGTTTTAGAAAAGTTTAGCGAGCGTTGAGCCGCAGGGCCATGAATACAATGAACTAGTATATACAATGAATGAATTCGAGGTGGTTAAAAGGGGGGAAGCAGATACGAAGCGCAAGCCGTAAGAAATTAAAAGGTGAATCTTCCTGTCTCTCATTTCACATTAGCAGCCGCTGGCATGTACATTGAGCACTATCTGACAGGAAAAGGTTGCTACGTTATACTTGCTGGGCGTAACCTCTTTGGTTTTAGAAAAGTTTAGCAAGCGTTGGGCCGCATAGCCATGAATACAGTGAACTAGTATATACCATGAACTCGAGGTGGTTAAAGGTGGGAAGTAAACCCGAAGCGCAAGCCGTAAGAGAGTGTGCATGTGCCCCCTCCCGTTCAGTCCTTGAAATGTCCGCTGGATGGCGGTGCTTCTATATGGAGAGTATATGATGAAAAGATGCGAGGTGGTGGGACTTGGAGTGTTGAATAGATGGACGAACGGACACATGGACAGATTCATGGATGGACGCATGAACGGACGCAGGGGCGGATGCATGAACGAACGCAGGGACGGGCGCACGAACAGACGCATGGACGGTCACACAGACGGACGCATGGACGGACGAATGCTTCGCCCCACTCTCGATCATTCACTCCGTGGATATGCTGCAAACTTTTTTTACTACGCTTGTGCATGTAGTCCATGAACGCTAACATTTATATACTGCGTATAAAGGAAAGTATAAAATGAAATTATATAAATATCAGGTTCAAAATTCTTCGCATCGCTATTAGAATGCTTACACTGTGCACGATTTTCGTCATTTGCTGTTTTTAGTTTTCTGGTGTCATTTCACCTTTTTCCTGGCCCGGTAAACAACGATGGCGTCGCTCGGTTGCAGTACGTTCACCTCGAAGCTTGTGAGTGAGGATGAGTGCATGTTCCTTAGGTGATGTGTGTTCATCTAGCAGGTAGAAAGCAAGACAGTGGTGCGTCGTGAAACATTGTTTCCAACTCATGAAATCACCCGAGAGGTTGTGTGTGAGTATACCATCACTGAAAGTAGTACTCTCATCGTGATAGCCGCCTTGAAAGTGACAGCGGTGATCTGAAGGAAATCACATTTTTCATAAATTGCGTTGCATATGTGGTTGGTATTTCATCTGCCTAATACAATCGCGCTGAAGACCTCGGACTGCAACACTGTAGCCGTTGGCGTCTACGGAGACAAGGGTTTATTGCCTTTTGTTATGAAAGCAACTTATGAAAAATTACCAGTGCAATCATTCGCCTGGGCAGCAGACCGTTCATATATGTTATGCTGTTGACTGTGCAAAAACAGCGTTTAAGGCTGCGTTTCCCCCCCTTGAATTTATCAACGTCAGGCGCACGCCCGCTCATGACTGGTCGCGGCCAAGCATTCTGCTACCCATTGATGCCTTCGCGTCCCCTAAAAAATAATGGGAGCGTCTCTAAGAAGTTCTTGTGGCTCCAAAAAAAGGAAAACAATGATGCCGCGTTAGTATGCACTAATGTTTGGAAAGTTTTTGTGCCGTTACATTGTTTTTTCAATCGCCCAGTTCCTTCTCAGCAATGGCTTTTTCTTGTGAAATATATCTGAAACCTTAAATAAAGCTTCTTGTTATTTGCTTTTAAAAAGTGTACATTTTATTGATTTGCTTTGAAATGTATCATTTATTGATTGGTGCTCGTGCGAAAAGGCACATCTTAGTTGCGCTTGCGAAACCGAAATTACACGCAAATGAACTGCTTCGGTAATAACACAAGTGAAGAAGCTCCGCCAACGTGGCTTTGGCTGTGCTGCCAGATATAGGAGTGGCGCCTTCCCGTATGTGACGTAAGTTTGTGGGCTCCACTCTCAACCGTGCTGCTATAATTGTGCTATATTTTATATAATCGTGCTTGCATAGAAGTTATGTGCGTCTGCAAGGAGCAATACTATGTTGTATCGCAGTAAGACAACTCTTGAGGATGTAGCGCGTCGTGGCGACCGCAGTCTGCGGGTAGCGGGGCCGGTCGCCGTCGCTCCGTCGAGCCAAGGACTAGGGGAGAGCTTTGAGCAAACTCAACGGATTTATTTACATCTTTACAGTAGAGTTGTCGAGATGAAGACAGAAGAGAGTTGGGCGAGGCGGTGCACGCCCTTTTTGTTGACCCCCGTTTCCTAGGTCCCTAGGTTAGGGATCACTACACAAAACAATGCGGACCAATGGTGATGTGGAAGTTCCTCTCAGTGAAGTACCGCCCTCGGAAATGTACACGCCCGTCATCTATGTTCATAGAGGCACAACACTGGCTTGCACATACACACACACCCTTGCCACTAGTCGCAGCGCTGCCGTAGAACAGGGAGGGGAGAGAGCGGAAGACGCACGGGCGCCTCGACCCCTTTGGTGCCGGCCTCGCGCTGCGTTCCCACGGGAAGATTTTAGCGCGCCGCTTTCGAGAGGTGCCAGGTTCGTGGAATCCTCTGGGGAGAGCCCTTGACCAGCGCCGTCGTCATCTGCTGGTTAACGCGCCAACGTGATGCGGGGCCCAGGCGGGAGATAGAGCGGCGGCTCCATAACCCTCTTTTGCAACATTCCACACAGTTGGCGCCGCTGTCAATCAGTGGGCGCCGTCTCGTGTAGTCGGCCCCTGTTGCTTCCTCCGTCCAGCCGTGGCGAGACTATCCTTTTGGCACTGGTCCGGCGGGGCGAATGACCCGCTGGGTCAAGGCATAGCTTGATCGCTACAGCTCCTCCGCCGACGGGAAGATCTCGGACGTCGGGTAGTATCAGCTGCTCGACGGGAGAGATCACAGTAACCGCAGTCTTCCAACACCATTGAAACCACAAAGACCAACCTCTAGAACTAGCAAGCACCGCCAATGAGTTTTCGGCAACCAGGCCGGTCTTTCAAATGTGCCACAATGCACCTACGCTTTTTTTTCTTAAATGGCAACCACACTAATACTCTTGCTCATAGCTAAAAACTTCGATTACTCAAAAGACCACTTAAAACCATTACGGAAAAACGTCCCTCAACTGAACACAAAAGAAAGCAAAAGCAAAAAAAAGCTAACAATCTCTGCTTAATAAGTCAACATTGGCGTTCGCGGAACCCTTCTTATACTTCACAGTGAAGCGCAAGGCTCCAACGTAGTAGTCGTGGATTCTTTTCCGACATTTGCGATAGCCATGTCAGTGGGCAGTGGTCAGTGACGAAGACAAAAGAAGTTCCGTAAAGGTAGCAGGCTAATTTTTGGGTAGCCCACACAATGCAGGCACATTCTTTTCCGAAGCACTGTAGGCCTCCTCACGAACCGAGAGTTTCCTGCTGGCGTACAACACAGGGTGCTCGTTCCCGTTCTCATCCTCCTGGCATAGTATTACTCCTAAACCTCTGTTGCTGGCATCGCATTGAACAATAAAGGGACAATCATAGTTCGGTGCATGCAGTACAGGTGAGCTAACAAGAGCCGCTTTGAGCCCCTGGAATGCGCCCTCCATTTCCGCACTCCAAACTACCTTTTCTGGAGCCTTCTTGCGCAGTGCATCCGTTAACGGAGCGGCTACCTCCGAGTACTGAGGGATGTAGCGCTAATAATACCCTGTCAGCCCTAAAAAGGAGCGGATAGCCGTCTTGCTTTCTGCTTGCGGGAATCCGCTAACCGCCTCTACTTTCAACTCGTCAGGTCGCCTCCTCCCTGCCCTACAACGTGCCTTAGGTACCGTACTTCGGCGCGAGCTAGCTGCCACTTAGCCGGCTTCACTGTCAGTTTAGCGTGCGTCAAACGTCTAAGAACATCGCGAAGATGGTGCAGGTGATCTTCCCATGTATTGGAATAAATAGCGATGTCGTCTAAGTAGGGAACAGCGTAGCCTTCATCCCCCTGCAGAACTCGGTTCATTAGCCTTGAAAAGCAAAAGGGGGCGTTCTTAAGGCCAAAGCTCAGAACTAGGGGCTTAAATGTGCCTGTCGGCGCCACAAAGGCCGCATACTCACTAGCTCGTTTAGACATTGGAACTTGCCAATAGCCTCTTACTAAGTCCAAAGTCGAGACGTATTTAGCGGCGCTCACTTTTTCCACCAGCTCCTCTACGTTGGGTAAAGGATAGGTTTGGTCCTTCGTGATCGCGTTAAGTTTGCGGTAATCCACGCAAGGCCGTGGATCTTTCTCCGGAACCTCAACGAGAATCATAGGGGACGTGCAGGTGCTTTCGCAAGGTTCGATAAGCTTAAGCTCGAGCATTCGATCTGCTTCTTTTTTCAAGATCTCCTGCTGTCGCGGGGCTAGCCTATACGACCTCGACTTCACAGTGGTGTCAGAAGTTAGCTCAATGTCATGAGTGATAACCTCAGTTCGCCCTGGCCTTTCCGAGAAAACAGCGATGTGTTCTCACAACAAGTTGCGTAAGTCGACTTTCTGCATCTCAGTCAAGCCCTCGGCCGGTGCTACGGCTTTCATGACAACGGTAACCTCCATTGATCTTCCAACCTCCACCAAGCCTGGAATTTCAGGTGTTAGCTCCTACGTGCTGTTAAGAGCCAAGTTCACTTTCTGCACTTCTCCCACATAACTCTTCATTAAATTGTGGTGGTAAATGACAATCTCTCGGCGTCTTCCTTTACGTTCCTGTGCGTCATTTGTGTCAGAGCTTTTTCGCAACCCGAAAGGGCCCCTCCCATTGAATCTCCAGCTTATTTGCTCGCGAGGGGCGCAAGACCATTACCTGATCGCCTTCCTGATAAGCTCTCAGTTTCGCGTTTCGATCGTAGCAGCTCTTGGCTCTACTTTGCGCCTCTCTTATGTTCGCCTCAGCAATGTCGCGAGCACACCACAGCCTTTCCAGTAATTCCAGAATGTACTCGACCACCATAGGGTCGGTACTCTTCGACTCCCAGGTTTCGCGTAAAAGTCGCAGTGGAGACCTGAGCGTCCGTCCGTAAACAAGCTCCGCGGGGCTGAAACCCGTTGCTTCATGAGTGACCGATCTCAGCGCAAACAGCATTGCCGGAAGACAAGCACCCCACTGACATTTTCTTTCAAAGATAAGGGCTCGCAGAACTCGTTTCATCACGGAATGACGCCGCTCTACACTATTGGACCGCGGGTGGTACACTGAACTGTGGATTATTTTCATTCCACACTTTTCCAGGAATCCCGTAGTGAGAACGCTGGTGAATACTGAGCCCTGGTCGCACTTTATCTCCTGAGGAAAGCCCACTCTCGAAAAAATAGACAGTAGTGCGTTGACTATCTCTACGGATCTTTGCTCCTTCATTGGGATCGCCTCAGGAAATTTGGTTGTTGGACAAACGGCGGTAAGCAAATACCGGTAGCCTGACTTTGTCACTGGGAGCGGTCCCACAACGTCTATTACCAGCCGGCGAAATGGCTCCGAAATGAGCGGAACAAGCTTAAGTGGTGCCTTTCCCTTCTCGTGCGGTTTTCCTACTCTCTGGCAGGTGTCACACGCTCTTACGTGGTTCTCAACTTCTTTGAAGCATCCTGGCCAATAAAACTCCGTTAGGAGCCTATCTTTGCTCTTCCGAGCTCCCAAATGCCCCGACCAACCAACTCCGTGACAGAGATCCACAATGTCAGGGCGATACTTAGCCGGCACTACAATCTAGTCGAACGTGCGACCTTTTGCAGTCTGGTAGTGGCGGTACAAGATGCCATCTTTGACAGGAAAACTGACATTCTTCCTCGCCACTCCTTCCCTTGACGATGTTCCAAATCTCCTTAAGGCTGGGATCGCTTTTTTGCTGCTCGATGAGCTTGTCTCTTGTCACTTTCCCCAGTACATTGCTTAGTGCTTTTGATACCGGCAACACGAGCAGCCCCTCCTCCGATTCCCTTTCCGCTGTATCAGCGCTAGTCTGCTTCTCTGACCCCTCTCTTTCTTTTCGAGTAGGCGACGGGATAGCAGGCTCCGCTGCGCTGACTCTAGCTGGTGTTGCTGGACTTCCGGTGAAACTCGGTTCTTGCCACTCTAGTTCGGCTGCTAACGCTCGTGCTTTAGCTCTAGTCAAGGCTTGTACTGTTCGCTCGTGAAAACGTTTTTCTTGTTCTCTCAGCAGACGGTCGGTCCGATTCGAGAATAAATAGGGGTACTGCGGGGGAAGCTTGTCTGACACCGCCGCTTCCGTCTCCACTTCTCCGAACGGCCCTGTGATGATTACTCGAGCTACCGGAAGACAAATGCTTCCATCTTCCAAAACTGGTTTAATCCATGCGCACTTGCCGTTGTAGTCTGCTTGTACCACATAGTCCGGGTGCACCAGATCCATGGTTGCCCCACTGTCTCGTAAGACGTCGCACGGCTTTCCGTTCACTGTTAGGTTAAAAAAGTACGCACTAAGAAGCTCCTCGCTAGTGGCTGAGTCAGAAGTATACGAAAGCGCTGGCCTGGGCCTACGACAGCCTACGGCAATATGCCCTTCCTCCATGCATTTGTAGCAAGTAGGTGGTTTCCGAGCCTCAAAAGGACTCTTTTTGGAAGAATCCCCCGAAACCTTTCCCTCCTGTTTGTTTTGTGATCCTTGACCACTTGCAGCGAAGTCCGTCTTTTTCTGTGCAGTCGTACCTACGCCAGCTCCCTGCTTCGCCGTCCAAGGTTTCCCTTCATCTCCCGCTTTTGTTGGAGGAACCTCGTCTCTTTCTCCCCGGCGTGACGCGTACTCGTAAGCCAAGTCGGCCGTTGCCTGTACTGTTTTTACGCTGGCTCTATCTTGGATCCAGAGCTTCATTGGCTCGGAAAGTTTTGAAAAAAACTAATCGAGAGCCACTACTTCAAGAGCCATTTCGAAGTTGCCAAAAGCGTTGGCTCCTTTCATCCATTCTATTAAGTTGACCTTCAACTCGTTGGCAAACTCAGAATACGTGCTGCCCTGCTTCTTTGTTAGATTGCGAAACCGCTGGCGGAACGCGTCTGGTGAAAATCGGAACCTCTTTAGAAGGCTATCCTTCACTTTGTAATAGTTGTCCGCATCCTCCACCGAAAGCCGCGCGATCACATCCGCTGCTTCACATGGCAGCAAACTTAACAAATTTCGAGCCCATGTGCTACGACCAAGCTTCGATTTTTCACAGGTTCTCTCAAAGTTCACATGAAAGAGGCCCACATCTTGCCCTACTTTGAAGGGTTGCATTAGTTTAGATAAATCACAAAGATTTTGTCTGCCTTCTACCTCCACTCCCTGGACCCCTGCAATCTTCCTCATTTCCACTTCGAGTCGCAACTGTTCGATCTCCAGTTCTTTTTGCCTTAGCTGACACTCCTGTTGCTCCCGTTTTTCTTGGCGTTCCTGTTGCTCTCGCCTTTGCTGACGCTCCTGTTGCTCCTCTCGCCTTTGCTGATGCGCCTTTGCTGACGCCTTTGCTCTCGCCTTTGCTGACGAAACCGAAATTACACGCAATTGCACTGCTTCGAGTAGTAACACAAGTGAAGAAGCTCCGCCAACGTGGCTTTGGCTGTGCTGCCAGATATAGGAGTGGCGCCTTCCCGCATGTGACGTAAGTTTGTGGGCTCCACTCTCAACCGTGCTGCTATAATTGTGCTATAATTTGATATAATCATGCTTGCATAGCAGTTATGTACGTCGGCAAGGAGCAATACCATGTTGTATCGCAGTAAGACAACTCTTGAGGGTGTAGCGCGTCGTGGCGACCGCAGTCTGCGGGTAGCGGGGCCGGTCGCCATCGCTCCGTCGAGCCAAGGACTAGGGGAGAGCTTTGAGCAAACTCAACGTATTTATTTACATCTTTACAGTGAGTTGTCGAGATGAAGACAGAAGAGAGTTGGGCGAGGTGCTGCACGCCCTTTTTGTTGACCCCCGTTCCCTAGGTCCCCAGGTTGGGGATCGCTACACAAAACAATGCGGACCATTGGTGATGTGGAAGTTCCTCTCAGTGAAGTACCGCCCTCGGAAATGTACGCGCCCGTCATGTATGTTCATAGAGGCACAACACTGGCTTGCACATACACACACACACACCCTTGCCACTAACAGGGAGGGGGAGAGCGGAAGACGCAAGGGCGCCTCGACCCCTTTGGTGCCGGCCTCGCGCTGCGTTCCCACGGGAAGATTTTAGCGCGCGCTTTCGAGAGGTACCAGGTTCGTGGAATACTCTGGGGAGAGCCCTTGACCAGCGCCGTCGTCTGCTGGTTAACGAGCCAACGTGATGCGTGGCCCAGGCGGGAGATAGAGCGGCGGCTCCATAACCCTCTTTTGCAACATTCCACACAGTTGGCGCCGCTGTCAATCAGTGGGCGCCGTCTCGTGTAGTCGGCCCCTGTTGCTTCCTTCGTCCAGCCGTGGCGAGACTATCCTTTTGGCACTGGTCCAGCGGGGCGAATGACCCGCTGGGTCAAGGCATAGTTTGATCGCTACAAGCGGTAGGTAGCTGTTTGACTCGATGAGGAGGCAATTTTCGTCTTAATGCATCTCCTGGCCGATGCAAATGACTGAAGTTTTCTCAGTAATGTTTGTTCAATGAGAGCGACATCATGAAGTAGTTCATATGAATACCACGCAGGGTCGTCGCTAGGGTAACAGAATGTAACCCATAGCTATCGCTGATTGTGTATACCGTGAACAGGGCATCAAAGATTGTGACAACCTTTAGTGCATATGCCCTAAACTACGACAGCAGGTTTCGTTCATGTATTTACGGTATGCAGTCCGCCAGGCGCGCGCCTGCCTTGATCAGGAAACAACGTTTCTATGTACGTACTATCGGCGTCAAATCAAACTCCAACAGCGGATCACGTGTTTCAAGCATTAGAAACGGTATAGTGTTGGCCGTTCAGTTATCACCATTGACAGGCTTGCACATTTTTTCGGAAGGGAGAGCGCAAATTGTTTCGTTTTACCGGCACGAAGTGAAACAGCGTTAAATTTCCAGCATTACGAACCAACGTGTGTCTACTATAATTAGAATTAGCAAGAAATTCCATGATGATGGAATGTGTGACGACAAACCGTGCTACAATACTCGCCTTCGGCTGCAATAGTTTAACCTGTTTTTAATTTTGTTCCTTTCAAGTCAAGTCAATATTGCGTTCGAGTTCACGCTCGCGCTCTCGCACGCGTTTCGTCTCTACGCGCAGCAGATCCAAATCAATACTGCGTTCCAGTTCGCGCTCCCGCTCTCGCACGCGCTCGCGTTCCGTTAAACGTGCGATCTACGCTGCCATGGCAAGTGGATCTAATAGCAGCAGCAGCTTGACCTCGTCGAAGTCAGACACCTCATTCATACAGGTTCCCGAAGATAAACTGAAAAACCAGGAAAAAAGAGCTCCAAAATCAGCACAGCTAACTGCAAAGCCAACAAAGCCTCATAAATAAACTGCTCCGGAGTAAAGAACGACAACAAGAGCTCATTGACAAACTACTTGAAAAGTGCACGCATCAGCAAGGACATTCCGACAATGCAGAACAACAATATCAAGAACGAGCAAACTCAAGCACACAGCCGGCAACGACGCTGACCAAGGTAGGCGTCCAAGCCCTAGTGAACGCAAGGTGCACGATATTCGAAGAATCTTTCATGAATAACATGCACTCCACGATGCAAAATATTGTCTTGTCAGCAATAGAAAAAACAGCCTCAATGTTTGAACACAAGATCACTACGCTTAATGCCAAAATTGATGGGATTGCTGTGCAAGTCAACAATTTCATCGCGCACGTGAAGGAAACTTACGTAACCATGGCACAGTTCGACTGCTTGAACGACCCACGCGAAATGACTCTGAAGAAGGCACGATCGAACAGTCACAATGCTTCTCGCTCATTCTCGCCGAGTCGTGATCGCAGGCATGACAGTGAATCGATCGAAGATAGCAGTCCCTAGCCATAAGTATTAGAACCAGCATTCAACATTACGCATATGGCAATGGAACTGTCGTTCATACCGCCCTCGACACGCAAGCCTACAAGAATTCATCAAGCTTAACCAACCAGACATCATTGAACTTCAAGAAACCAACACGCAGAACGTACTACAGCAAGGGTTCACGACCTGGGCCCAAACCCAACGCACTGTCATACTTATCAAGAAAGCACATTCAACGCAAAAACACAAAATCGAGGACACTCAGATAGATTATACCCTAATAGAGATTCTGCCGGACCGAAAGACGTAGCAAAGTCTTTTCATAACCAATATATACAGCCCCCACGAGACCAACTACCAGACTTCGATCGCTTCATACGAGAAATCAGGAAATGCACGAATGGCCAACAGATCATAATAATGAGAGACTTTAACGCCTCTCACACGGCATTGGGCTATCATATCACCACAAGGAAGGGTTCCGGGCTGCACGATACTGCTCAACATCACCCAGACTAACCCTGTGGGACGACCCTCTTCAGAAAACGAGAATAGGGAACAGCGTCTCCAGGGATGCCAATCCCGATTTTACATTTACGGCGAATATCACTGGGGAAGAGTGGAGTGTGCTACCGGAAACTTTAGGTAGTGATCACCACATCATCCAACTCTCCGTAGCACACAGTCGTAAACAGACCAAGACTGGAATAGCGTGGTTAACGAATGGCAATCCTTTCAGAATGACCTCGACGCTGAAACCACCATAATCGACTTTGAAGACTGGTTTAATAATTGTGCTCAAGATAGCCGAACGCTACACTAAGGACATACAGCTTGGCGTTGATACACCCGCCATCTATGCACATCTCCTCCACCTTTAGCAGGCTAGAAGAGGACTTCTAAAACGGTGGAAGCAGAAAAAACTAAACAGAAAGTTACGGAAACCCATTTCTCTTCTCACCGAGCAAGCTCGAGATTATGCGAACCAGTTGGCCAGGCAGAACTGGCACGCTTTCTGTGACAAGCTGCAGGGAACTCTGAGCACCAAAAAGACCTGGCATCTGCTACGCACACTTCTAGCCACGCAACCCTCCAAAGCAGCACAGAAGCAGCACCTTTAGAGGCTTATTCAAACTACGCCGGTACAGAAGAACACCTCCTAAAAGAAATACAAAAGAAGTTCTGTGGCGATGCACCCTACTGGGACTTCAATTCACACCAAAGAATACGCTGGCGCACCAAACACTGAACTTGACCGTCCCTTCAGCCAGGCTGAACTGCACACAGCCCTAACGAAGTTGACAAGAAATACCAGCCCCGGAATAGACAGGATTGTCAACAAGCACTTACGCAACCTACCGCACCAGGCCACCATGGCTCTTCTACGATATTACAACGACTGCTGGGATAAAGGAGGGCTACCTGCGGTATGGATGCACTCGGAAATCACCATGATTCCTAAGCCTAACAAACCAGTCGGCATTGAGAACCTACGCGTGATTTCTCTCACCTCCTGAGTTGGAAAGCTGTTCGAACACATGGTGCACGAGCACTTAACCCAGTACCTGGGAGACAGTGGACACCTACGTGGACACCATGTTCGGCTTAAGGCAGCATCTTTCGACGCACGACGTGTTTTGCTACTCAAAGAAGACCTCCTTGATCACCCCATCGAAGAAAGTACTCCATACTCGAAGTCGACGTCAAGGCGCCCTTCGATAACGTCAGCCACGACGTGATCCTCAACAACCTCAAAGGCATTAGCTGCGGCATTAGAACCTACACGTATGTCAGAAACTTTCTGAGGGACCGTACGGCAACTGTGGGCATATGCAACATCCGCAACAGAAGATTCCAACTACCAAAAAAAGGCACGCCGCAGGGTTCGGTCATCTCGCCGTTAGCTTTCAATGTGGCTATAATAAATCTGTCGAAAATTCTCGACAAAATGCCAAATTTACGGCACGCGATCTATGCTGATGACATCACGCTTTGAACCAGGGCTTCGAACACTGGGAGACAAGAGACCTGCCTACAAACCGCTGTAGATACCATCGAACGGTATCTCAGAAACTGCGGTCTCTGCTGTGACCCCGAGAAATCCGAGCACCTCGTCCTCATAGCGAGAACAAGAGGCAGACCCCCTCTACATGACGAGCCCGACCCTAGCGTAACGCTGAAAGGGACCTTAATTTCATAAGTCGAGACCCTGCGAGTACTTGGAGTTCACATCTACAAGGATCGGATTGGGAGCTGCCACGCTACAGAGACTCCAACGGACACTACCAAAACTCACGCACCTCGTCAAGAGGATCGTGAATCAACGAAACGGACTCAAAGAGCGCGACACGCTACGTATAATGGAAGCTCTGATCACCAGCCGCATTACGTATGGCACGCCGTACCTGAATTTGAAAACCGCTGAAACTGAAAAAGTTAATATCATGATAAAATAGCCACTAAAGTAGCCCTGGGACTTCCGCCAATGGCTTCTATTACACGCCTCCTAAATATGGGCGTCCACAACACGTGGCAAGCGCTCATCGAAGCGCATAGGAAGAGTCAGCTAAAGAGGCTCAAGCTGACGCCCCCTGGAAGGTCGGTGCTCCGGTACCTCTACTACAGTGACACGTTCAGCGCCGATGCAGACCGGAAAAAGCGAATTCCGCTGTACGTTAGAGTCGCTGTCCATCACACCTATTCCACGCAACATGCATCCTACTTTCCACAAAAGTAGACGCAAGGCTAGAACTAACGCTATCCAACGAAAATTCAAGGAAGACCCGGACGCCCGCTACACTGACGCGGCCAAGTATCTGCATAGAAACGCGTACGCTGTCAGCGTCGTAGATTCTCAAGGCCGAGAATTAGCGTCGGCCACGGTCAACGCCCTCAATTCCGAACGCCGCAGAAGAATCGGCAATCACTCTAGCAGCCACAACATGTACAGACGCCGCGGTGATTTTCACCGACTCACAAGCCACCTGCAGGAATTTTGCTAAGGGCCGTATCTCACCCAATGCCATCAATATTTTGAAACGGCGAAGCACTCCACTCCCATACACTTGTATATTATGTGTGCCAGGACACGAGGGTCTGCAGGGAAATGAAGCGGCCCACGCCGCTGCCCGCGAGGACGTCAGCCGGGCTACCCCCTGCCCACAGGACATTCGACCCGTCGTTGAAGAGACGGAAGTTGTTCAAAACACCTACTCGTCGTTCGTTACTCCAGCATTACAGGCTAGAGCGACAAGTATACCCTCCACCACACCCAAGTTTGGCAAAACAGGAAAGCGTAATACTGAGACGCCTGCAAAGCAGCACATACACACATGGGGCCCTAATGCAGCGTCTCTACCCAACGAGATATAGCTCTTTGTGCCCGCTTTTCAACGTACCGGACGCCCTGGCACACTTGCTTCTTACATGCCAGGGTATTGCCAGACGTAATCTGCAACAACACACGACTGATAATCAAGCAGGACGGACGAACGAAGACCTAACCGAAACGTGGGAAGCGAAGCTCACCCTCGAGGACCTAGAAGACCAACAACAACTCGTCGCCAAGGCCAAGGGGGCAGTAGAAGCCAGAGGGTTCCTGGACTAAGGAGCCCTCCCACCTCAGGGTGACACCGGACATTTCTCAAGGCACTGTTTCAAAATAAACGTTTACTTCTCTCTCTCTCTCTCTCTCTTCCTTTCAAATACCATACCTGTAACACAAGCAGAAATATTGTACTGTAGGGGGATCGTGCAGTGCTGCCACACCGGATGTGTGGGCCTGTCTGTGCCAATGCTGGTCGATGGCACGCACTATGCATTGATAAAGCTGGTGCCACGCACTCCGCTGTTCACGTTTCGTTTGATGCCGATAGTATACCAATTAAGTAAAGCCGTAGCCTCAGATGTCCTACAACGCTCAGCTGCGCTCACGAGGCGCGCCAAACACAGTTGCAAAAACACGGTTACCGAAAAGTGGAGCGTAGCGTGAGTATAGCAAAAGGCACTTTTAGCGAAGTACTTGCTGCACACGGTCGATGAAAGCGTGGGGCGCTTTCTCTCTCCGAGTTTGACTATTGACTTCTTCCTCAGCTTGGAGTCCTTAGAGTAGTTGCGAAAGCTAACGCCCTTTTCACCATTGCGCAGCACTCGCCGCTGAGATGACAGTCGCAGTTTTAAGAAACAAAGCTTTGTGCTTTTAAAATGAGCGTTAAAAGCGGACATACATGGTTGTTATAACAGCGTCGATAGCCATCACACAAAAAATAACTGAATTGAACGGAATCTTTGCCGAGCTTTACTGCGACGATGGTTTCTACATGGCACCGCGCCTCGAAAGCGCGAAATTTCTCGAACTGACGTCTTACAAGCGCGCTTCGCAGCGCCACCGTCGGTCGCTCACCCGGCCAAAACAGGAGCACGTAGAGCGAGAGAAGAAAGTGCTTGACAGCGCCAACGACAGGATGGAGTAGAAGAGACGAGAACAGAGCGCTTTTGTTCGTTTGCGCTCTTAAAGGCCAACTCTGGCGATTTGTCGACCATGTCAAGGTTATGGTGTTTCTATGTTTCTGAGACACTCTTGTCACGAGCCCAATAGCTGAAATGCTCAGGAAATTTGAAAATAATTTATAATAAGCAAGAATATGCAATACTGAAACCGAAACCCAACCGAGCGCCTTGTCTGCGTATGGCGCACTATTTGGTGGAGCCGAAGGCCGTATACTGGTTCCGCCGGCGCGAAGTATGCAAACTACGAAAGCCAGTCCAGCGAAGCACCGGCCAAACAGCAGAGAGGAACGAAGAAAGAATTTCTGTGCTATACTCGCGCCTAGCACCGCCACCGTCGCCTTGTGGAAGGCACAATAAACGCTGTAGTGGCCGAAGTAGTGATGCCATCGGCTGCGTCACTTTCGTTGTCATGCCAAACATAACGTCACACGACAGTGTTGCCAATACTTCTGGCAAGTGAGGCGAGCCTTTCGAGGAAATCTTTAAAATTCATTTATAAACGATCAGTGCATCACTCAAACCGCGTGATTTGGCATAAACGACCAAATGTGCAAAAAACAGACCCAGCAAATTTCATTGAGATTCATTGTCCTCGAAAGATCACCGCAGTTGGCCTTTACGCACTTTCTTCGTGTGACATGCAGCACCAACCAGCCCAAACAAGCACTTTGTTAAAGGTGCGAGAGAGTGTAGGTGTAGTCACTACAGTGCTTCGCCGCTCCTTTTCTCGCCCTTCACCCTCCTCCGTGTGCCCCACTTTCCCGTCCGCTCGCACCTCTCTCCACCATTCGCTGGCTGGGCACCTCTCAAGAACATCCGAAAATGTGGGCTCGAGACGCCACTGTGAAACGCCAACGCCGTGACGAGAACGCTCTTTTGTTCACTTCATAGCATTCTTTAACCGTGCACGCTAGCTACGAGAGCTGGAAATGTAAACCGCGTGTCTCGCGACTCAAAAAGACCACGTGCGGTGAACGGCACTATTGCAGGCACAGTGTAAAAAGAGAAAAAAATGGCAGAATATCCATGAAGTGAATGATGGAGAGTGGGGCGAAGCATCCGTCCATCCATTCGTTCTTGCTTCCTTCCGTCCATGCGTGCGTCTGGGTGTCCGCCCGTGCGTCCATCCGCCCGTCCGTGCGTGCGTCTGTTCATGCGTCCGCACGTCCCTCTGTGCGTCCGTCCCTACGTTCGTCCATGCATCCGCTCCTGCGTCAGGCCATGCGTCCATCCGTCTGTGCAGCCATCCGTGCGTCCGTCCATGCGTCTGTCTGTGTGTCTGTTCGTACACCTATTCAACACTCCAAGTACCTCCATCTCGCATCTTTTCACCTTTTATTCTTCATATAGAAGCACCATCATCCAGCGGACACTTCAAGGACTGAATGAGTGGAGGAACACGCACACTTTCGTACAGCTTGCGCTTCGTATCTACTTCCCACCTTTAACCACCTCGAGTTCATGGTATATGCTAGTTCAGTGTATTCATGGCACTGCGGCCCAACACGCTAAATCTTTCTAAAACCAAGGAGGTTACGCCCAGCGAGTACAACGTAGTAACCCTTTCTTGTCAGATAGTGCTCACTGTACATGCCAATGGCTGCTAAGGGGAAATGAGAGACAAGAATTTGGCTTTTAGTTAACGCGCACGCTGCGAATTTTTTATTGTTCAACAGCGCACAGAAGAATTCTCCCGCCGGCACCACCTCGGAGGTCAAAATGTAAGACTGGTTACACACTACTACTACGACTTCGAGGGACGAACAGACGCCGCTATAAAAATATTTGCCCCTAAAAAGAAAACATTATTCTTTTAACACTGGGTTCTCACGTGCGAAACGCCGGTATGGACGCTATGCAGAACTTTACGTTTCCTCACGATTCCCTTCAGAAAAGGAGTAGGTGCAGTTTTTTTTTGTCGGACGCAGTTCGAGTTGGGTAGCTGGAATATTTTTGTCAGAGTTCTTCATATATAGCTGGATTCTGAGGTAGCACAGAGTGAGAGTGCAGAAAGATGTAAGAATGCTTGCCGTATTACAGATGGCCTTTCAAGCTGAATAAACTTCCGAGCAACCCTGTGCTCCAGCAGCCTACGCCTCGGCATATCCACACAGCATGCGGGGAAAGCACTACTTCCGGCCGCCGTGGCTAGGGCCATGTAGACTGTGTGTCCTCTGCATGACACTACAGTTGAGCCATTTTTTTTTGCACCCACCATTCGTTCTATGGTTTGTGTGTGCCGTATTTGTGTGAAGCCATCGCACAAAATGAAAGGGTCCCGAGACTGAAAAAGCAAAACTGCTTAAATTTTATTCCTTGCCGAACGTTATTCTCGGTCAATGTATCCGTACACTTAGGGTTGCAGCGAATCATCGTGGCGAGTGATTCTGCCGTCTTTGCCTGGCTAATTTTGAACACGGCTCCAAGCTGAGTGGTTGAGAGTGGTTCACCTGCGAATGGACACTCAGTTGAGTTCGGATTCTTACAGCTTTGAGTAATGTAGCAGGAACAAAACACTAAAATTAAAACAAATCACAATAAAGCAAAAAAATGCAGCTAGTTTCAACGCTCTGGCAAAGACGTCTGCGAAAAGCGCAGCGCAGCGCAGTACTCAACGTTGTACTATTCATATTATTACATGCGCGGTACACCACGAGCTTAAGTTAGCATCACATGCTTTTGTTTTTTTCGCCAAAGTGACCTGAATCAGTACACTTGTGTCAACGTACTGGTGGCTTGTAACCTTGGTCTAGTGAATAAACGCTCCAGATACTTTTCACTCGATTGTACAAAGCTGTGCCTGAACCAACCACTTGAAACTTTCGGTCTTGTGTGCACTCTACCGCAATGGAATGTGCCCCGTGCAATGGTGTTTTCACATGCAAGTTCTTAAGCGCTGTTTAGCTCGAAGCTTCAACAATATTCGTAAGACATCGCACTAGAATAAAATTATTATTTAAAGTCCACTTTAGCGCCTACATATAGAATATAACTTCAGATTATCTTACCTCTGTGCGCACAGCGACGCAGTCACCATTACTTTTCAACGAGCGTTCGTGAACAGACCCACTAGTCAAACATCCCCCAGTTTCTTGGCTTCTAGCTGTTCGTGGCGGTGGTGGAAAAACTTTGTTTATTATATGGCAAATTAGTGGCCCGGGCTGAGGTCTGCCATGTGCGTCACAAATCTTTTCTTATATGCACCAAGCAGTTCGTTGTCTCTGAGTTCCACCTTCGGAACTAGTCCGGTGTAAAATACGTCCTATTAGCTCGTCAAAATGAGTGCGTCAACGAACAAGGCTGAGAGCCACTTTGTCCGTGCATCGCCTGAGCACGCATCGCCCATGGATATAGCAGCTTTACAAATGAAAAATATCGTACCTTGCCAAGTCAGATTAAATCAAGAGTAACGGGGCCACAGTAAAAGACGGATGAAATTCGTCTTTTTCATGGCAGTCGGCGCATCACGTGACCCAACGTTGTGTATTTCGGTCATCTGTGCCGGGCCCGCGGAAGGAAAATGCCAAGCTTTTTTTTCGCAACTGGATTCGCTCGGCCGCCATTACAGGTCTGGCTACAAGCCCCTATTTTTGTTTTCTATTTTGGTTTTGTGAATTTAGCCGTAAATGGAAACATAAACCTTCAATACTTTTGCTAGCGATGAATAGGCTTTCGACTTTTAGAGTGGTCGCGCCATCTAAATGAAATATAAATAAGCAAGCATTCGCACATCATTATGAGTTCTGAGATTAGGAAGTACTCGCGCTATCGCAGATCACCAAGGTCATGTTCGGCCAATAGCGGCACTCGCTAAGCCTACAGTTCTCAGAAAACGAGTACTGAGCTCGAAAACCTTACCAAATTGTTATGTATACGCTGCCACCAAAGCTTGAGAACACAGACCTAAAGCCGATACAACCACCAGTTTGAGAATAACAGTCCATGCAATGTGCGACGAAGAGCTTAAAGATTTGAAGCGGGCAGCTCTCGCTTCAGGCAGTGCCGTCATGTTTTTTTTCTCCAACACGTCCGTCTGCTCGCTTCATCCGTCGTCTGGATGTGCTTCGCAGGCGGATGGGCGGGGAACGATCGTCCGCGAAAGAGATTTGCGCTGATATGTCTGTAGTGTTGATTACGCGCTAACCGCCTGACTGTACTGCCGGTATGCCACCGGTATGATGGGCCTTCAAAATTGTGGCGATAGAGTTTCTCACAAACTTACCTAGAGCAGAGTGCAGTCTGTATAATAACTGTATGGTATGAAGTCAAGAAGAAGAAATTTGACAGCGAGCGTACTAAGGTGGGGAGCCGCCTGTCAAGCTGCAGTATGCTTGCTGTCAAATTTCTTGTTCTTGACTTCATACTTCGCGTGACTTCTTGTAACAATATGCAGCAACTGAAGCTAGAATAATAAACCCATTACAACAGTACAAGTGAAACTAATAATAAAAAATATATATACCGTCCGCAGTTGCAACTGGAACCTGGGTATTTTGAGTGAGAAGCGAACATTCCACCCCTCATCCACTTCGACAGAGCCGAGGAAAGCTTTTAAACGACGACACATTGCAGACTACCGATCGCAGCGCCACAAGCGGATTGACCCTGTTTTGGCTTCACTTTTCGTATCTCGGTCCGAGTCCGGGCACTGCCCTGTTATAGTAAACTCTACGTAGATGGAAATCTGGTGCCAATGAGCCGTTGGATGCAAGGGAATGACGGTATATGTGAGCTTTGCACAAGACTTGGATTTGTATACCTTGAAGAAGCGTCTGGCTTCCCGTTAGAAGGATTAACTTCTGAAAAACACGTAGTAAGCTATTTAATTTTGTCATTGCACAGAAACGTGTTTTATTTAACACTGAAAACTTCTGCGTCGATGTACAATTTTACGAAGCGTAAGAAGTAACCAATGGCCGCTAAACTTGGCAGGCAGACGACAAAGCGAGCGTTTCCCCCGCCACTCTTATGCCGTCTGTTTCTTTCTTTGGCCGTTTGGTTGTGCCGTCTAGGTAAGTAGACTTTCATTTCTAAAGTATAATACGCGTCAGTGAGATGCGCTTATAAGCGTTTTGTTTAGAGAAGCTTTATTTACGCAGTCGCATTCACTTTTGCAGCCGAAGCCTCGCTCAACACCAGCCAACAGAAGCCTCGCGGACACATATATTACACCATACATATACCATCACCCCCAATGCTCCAACGGGGGGCTACTTGAGGAATTCCCATAGACGATGGCGCCCCACTTCCCTATAGGCATTATTGCGAGAAATTCTATAATGGTAGCCACGCGGCTGCCGGTACAGCTGGCGCACTTTTCGCTGCCGCATCAGCCAAGCTGAGGTCACGTGAGTGAGTGAGTGAGAACAACTTTATTCTGGTCCAGTGCAGACACTGAGGTTGCCACGCAGTCACCCGGCTACTCACACGTGGGACCGGCAGGACTAGCCTGACGGCCCTGTCGCGGGCACACTGGACGGCCAGGATTTGGTCCTGAAGTTCTGGGCTGTGCAGAAGTGCATCCCACTCGGGTTTGCTATAAGTCGGGCCAATCCACCCGCACTCCCAGAGCATGTGTGCTAACCTAGCGGTCTGCCCGCAAGCGGCGCAGGCGGCATCGGGGAATTTGTGAGGATAAATTGCATTTAGGTATGCTAACGATGGGTACGGATGGGTTTGAAGTAAGCGCAACGAGACGGCTTGTGCTCTATTGAGTTTTGAATGTGGCACTGGGAATGCCTGCCTCGCAATGTAGTAATACTTGGTAATCTCGTTGTGTGTAGTAGGTGTGTCATTTATGCCCCACGTCGTCGGCACTGGAGCCGCCGCCCAGGTCGAGAGCAGCGCGGTCAGTGAGTGCGCGCGCTGCTGTGTGGGCCGACTCGTTCGGGTTCAGTGCAACGCCGTTTACGGTGCCGACATGCGCGGGGAATCAATGTTTGGTGAGGAACAATCGTACCGCTGGTGGAGCTGTTCAAGATCCTGGCTGCCCGAGTTGATATGCGGCCCTTTTGAAAGGCTCTGACCGCGTATTTGGAGTCGCTGTACACCTCTTCGCACCGACCATTTAGCAAAGCGAGTGCGATGGCCGCTTGTTCTGCCACCTGAAGATTCGTTGTGCGTACCGTGGCGAAGTTCGCAGTTGAGCCCGTCTCGTCCACGACCACCGCTGCGAACTTTTTGCCGTCTCGATATGCTGCAGCGTCAACCAAACTTGCATTTACGCCACCTTTTCCCAGTTGCTTCAGTAGAGCCGTCGCCCTTGCCAGACGACGTCCCTCATTGTGTACAGGGTGAGTGTTGCGGGGTATAGGGTCAACAATGACGTTTTCATGTATATGTTCTGATATACGCATGTTATTTGTTTCCAGCTCCATAGGGTTAAAACCTAGCTCAGCAAGTATGCGCCGACCAGCCGTCGTAGTGGACAAGCGAGCCAGTTGCGAGCGTTGCTGTGCTTCCGCTATCTCGGCAGCAGACTTGTGCACACCGAGCGCCAGCAAGTTCTCGGCGTGTGTGCGTACGGGAAGCCCCAGTGCTTTCTTGACGATCTTTCTGATTATGACGTCGAGCTTGTCCCGCTACAACCTAAGCCAGTTGTGCATGGCAACGGTGTAGGTAAAGTGGCAGAGCACACATGCATTGATGAGCCTTAACAAATTGTCTCCCTTAAGGCCTCTGTGTCTCCGGAAGACTCTTTTGACGAGTCGAAAAGCGTTGTCAGTCTTGGCGACAATCTTCCGCAGAGCAGTGCCGTTGCCACCCTTCACTTCAATAAACATGCCGAGGATCCGGTTGGTGTTTACCCTCGGGATTTTCTCACCGTCACTCGTGTAAATGTCTATATCGTTTTCTTCGACGGGTTTCCCATCCCTTGGGTCGGCCACCTCGTTCTTTCTATAGAGCAGGAGCTCCAACTTGGCGGGTGAGCATCTGAGTCCTGTTTGGCGCAAGTACAATTCCACCTCGGCGACTGCTTCTTGAAGGGCATCTTGCACTCGGCCTTCGCTGCCGCTAACGCACCAGATTGTGATGTCGTCGGCGTAGACGGTATGCTTGATGCCGTCCACGCTAGCCAGTCTTTTCGGCAGTCCGACCATGCAGAGATTGAACAGCTCCGGAGAAATCACTGGCCCCTGAGGCATGCCTCGATGTCCGAGTGGTACGTCTTCAGAGAAGTTCCTGATGCGCAGCCTCGCTTTTCTTCCAGACAAGAAGAACTTGATGTAGTAGTACAGCCTGGGCCCAAGCTCGAGATTCGCCACAGTCTCCAAGATCAATTCGTGCTTGATGTTGTCAAAGGCCTTTTCTAGGTCTAGGCCAAGAAGAGCCCTTGTATCTCTAGAGTATCCATCAAGGACTTGGTGCTTAATAAGCAGCATTGCATCCTGGGTTGAATGGCCGGTACGAAACCCGATCATGCTGTGCGTATAAATATAAATCCCCTCCAGGTAGTCGTTAAGTCTGTTGAGAATTGCGTGCTCTGCCACCTTGCCCACGCACGACGTGAGGGAAACGGGGCGAAGATTCTCAACGCTAGAAGACTTTCCTGTCTTGGGAATCAGTACGGTATCAGCTAGCTTCAATTCCTCAGGAACCCTTCCCGTTTTCCATGCTTCAGTATATTTTTTTATTTATTTACATTTCACCTGCATCGCCGTGAGGCATTACGTAGGGAAGGTACACATATAATTTGACTACATAGTTTTCAATCGAAACAAGTAGATTCAACAAATAAAACAGCACTCAAAATATTTTAAGAGAAAAAAAAACACTCGAATATTGGTGAGTGAAAACAACGTCACAGTCATTGCATTTGAAAACACCCACACGCTTCGGGACAGCAAACCATTTTTAGTGGCAGTTATATTGTAGGAGTTGTTACAATGAAGAAAAAAAGGATTCATTATCAATTTCATTGACGAGATTATCCAGTAGATGGTTCATTCCTGTATTGTTTTTACGAAAAAAGAACTACCGAAAGAGTGCGTTTTGTAACGGTATTCTAATATTTTTTGTGAATGGTTTTGATGATTAGAGACGTACGTTGGTGTGAACAGATAATCGAAAGAGTTAATGGCATTTCCATTATATTATATACAATGAATAAATTTAACCCTGAGTTTCTGCCTCCTTGCCATCAGTGTCTTCCATTTCAATGCTCGTTTCATTTCTGTGATGCTTGCAAAGGATTTATAGTTGTTGCTAACAAATCTGGCTGCTTGGTTTTGAACGTGTTCCAATGCGTCAATCAAGTATTGCTGAAGGGGATCCCAGATTACGCAAGCATACTCTAAAATAGTTCTTACATACATGAGATAAAGGGTTTGTTTCACGGTCTGTGAAGCTTGCCTAAAATTTCTGCGTATGAAGTATAGCAGTCCTGCCTGCCTTGGTCACAGTTATGTCAATGTGTTTCTTCCACTTGAAATTGTCGGAAAAATAGACGCCCAAGTACTTATACTAGGATTTATTACTAATTATTGAATTATTTATTTCGTATGTTGTGTCTAGTTTACTAATCCGGTTGGTGAATGATACACAGCAACATTTACGGACGTTTAGACTCATTTTTCATTTTTGGCACCACGTTGATATTCGGTACAGATCATGCTGCAGAATTTCAGCATCCTTGTGTGATTTAATCACTCTAAACGCTACACAATCATCTGCGAATAACTTAATGTGAGAGGTAATACTATCGACTATGCTATTAGTATAAATCAGGAAAAGCAAAGGTCCTAATACGCTCCCCTGTGGTACACCGGACGTAACGGTTACCACAGATGATTTGATCCGTTAAGCACTACGTTCTGCTGTCGATCGTTTAGATAGTTCTTTACACAATTGATAACTTTAAGGTTTATGTTTGCAGAGGACATTGCAAATTCTAACAGATTGTGTGGGATGGTGTCGAAGGCTTTCCGGAAGTCAAGGAACACTGCATCTACTTGAGCGCCACTGTCTATAGATTGTGCGATGTAATGCTGAAGTTCGACTAGTTGAGTTACGCATGAGCGTCTATTTCTGAAACCATGCTGAGATGGAGTGAGGAAGTTGATTGACTCTAGGTGTTTAACTGTTTCACTGTATATGATTGCTCAAATACCTTACAGCAAATTGCTGCTAGCGAGATGGGTCTGTAGTTTTCGACAAGCTTTTTAGCACCTGATTTATGAACCGCGATAACGTTTGCAGCTTTCCAGTCATGTGTTACAACTCCCGTATTTAGTGTAATTTTATATTTAACGCATAAATACTTTGCAATAACGCTGTGACAGTTTTAAGAACAAATGATGATAAACCATCTGGTCCAACTGCTTTAGTTGTATCTATCTGCCGTAACAAGCAATCAACACCAGTAATGTCAACCTCCACGTCTTTCATGGAAGTCCACGTGACTGGAAGCGCCCCCACATCGCCAGGTGTGCTTTGAGTAAAAACTGATTGGAAATAGTTGTTAAAAGCTCAGCTTTTTCTTTATCGGTGCACAAAGTATCACCCTCCACGATCAGAGCAGGAATGCTTATATCGTCTTTTCTAGTTTGTTTAACATACTTCCAGAACTCTTTCGGGTTTTGCTTTAACCTATGCACTTAATTTGGCAAAAAGTATCCTTCCTTGTTTTTATTGCCGATTTCAGTGTCAGGTTTACATGCCTAAGCTCTTGTTCATTAGACGTGGTACTCTTATCGCGAAATTTTCTGTATGAACTTCGTGCTTTCCGAATTAACCTGCGACTTTCTTTTTTAAACCAAGACTTTTGTTTTGTTCTCTTCTTTAGAATTTTGTTTGGTACATGAGCTTCAACTGCGTGAAGTAGCTTATCACGAAAATAAGACCACAGAGCTAAAGAGCAACGACTTTCTGCCAAAAGCAAGAATGTTGGGTAATACGACTCTAATTCTGCAGAAACAGAATCATAGTCACCTTGTTCATGCAGGAAAATTTGTCGGGGTATTGCCTGTGCTACTTGGCAGTATTCTATCTTTACATCTGCCACAATGGCTTTATGGTCACTTATACCAGGAATCACCGACACAGTGGAAACAATATTTGCGTCATTACATAATATTAAATCCAGAATGGCATCATGTCTCGTTGGAACATTCACATATTGACAAAAACCAAACACTCTCAAGAGTTCGCCGAACAAAGTATATGCTGACGACCTGTTTAGTGTACCACGGGTTATCCAGTCAAAATCTGGTAGATTTAAATCTCCACTCAGGAGTACACTGTATGGAATTAACTGTACCATTTCAGAAAGCAGTGTCATAGGAGTATCACCACTGTCTGGTGGTCGATAAAAACAACCAAACACGACAGTATTTCCCTTTGGTAAAAAACACGGCACCAAACTGCCTCGGCAGAATTGTGGAAAGAAACTTCCTCGCTAGTCCACTCGTTCGCTACAAGAATAAATACGCCCCTACCATGGCGATTTTTATCTTTCCTTTATCTTTCCTAGAAGCAGTGAAGCCATGTGGGAAGATCTCAGTATCAGGTATCGCACTGTCCAGCCAAGATTCTGTACCCATAATAATTTTTGCTTGACTAGTTGCCACAAGGGACGCAAAGACGTCAACTTTATTATTAATACTTCGACAGTTCACAAGAAGCAGCGGTATGCGCCCGCACGTGCTTGAAGTATCGATTCTCCCAGTTCTGCGATGACTGACGTCACGTCAGTCGGCTTCTTGTGATCAGCGCATGTGCATGCAGTGGGACAGGTTGGTTCATTTCACTGTCCCACACGAGCGTCTTTCCGTTGATAACAAGCTTATCATAGTTAAGGCGCACTCGGCATCCCTTGCTATTTCTCTTTTCCCTGGCATAATTCCAAAAAAGGCCGTCGTTTTTCGCGAAGAGCATGACTGAAGTCTTCGGATACACTAAAAGAGGTGTTCTTAAATTTGTAAGCATTACGCATAACACTTCCCCTGGTTTTCCACCCCGAGAAGGTTGCGACGATAGGCCTAATGTGCCCCTCTGTGAAGGCCCCCAGCCGATGAGCTCTTTCTATCGAAATGTTACTAAGCTTGAGCACGTTACTGCAAATCCCTTCAACCAGGCTCTCAGATTTCTCCCATGTTTCTTTGCGCTCATTGTCTGGCACACCAAAGAAAACTAAGTTTAACCGGTGGCTCCTGTTTTCGAGATCGTCAAGCTTAGCCTCTATCTTTCTTTCGGATATTTCAACAATCCTAATGCGCTCCTCGATTACATTTGATTTTGGTATCACGCTGTCTATTTTCTGTTCCAGGTCGGCTTGCTTCGCCACTATTTCTGCAAGTTTAGTAAGCATGTTTTTCTGACCACTTTGTACATCCAAAAGGATCTTCTCAATGTTCGCCATCTGCTCTTTTTCGGTTGAGTTCATAGGGCCTGGGTTTACTCTACATCCTCCGAGAGTAGCAATAGAGCCTCCCCCAACAAAGAACAATCATTGCAGATTAGCACACAGAGTCAACCAAGTATTTGCAAACAGTGTCAAGGAACAAGCACAACTTCTGTCTATCAATGGGGCACGACACTCTTACAAGCATCACATTACTTGTGCGATAACATTTTGCGTAATTCAAATAACAAACCTGATACATGAAGCAACGTAAGTTCGTGCCCAGAAGAAGAGTGCCGCACCCCAGTTGACGGCTGCCGAGATGGTCCCTTTTATCGGCCTCGTAAGGCGGATCCGGAAGCGCTCCCCGCCACGCAGTCATGTGGCCTGTCCGCAGTTCAAGCACGGTATCCGGCGTGTCAGCTCGCATCAGTGGATGTCAAGGAAGGGCGCACTGCACATGCACCGTAGCTGCATTCCAGGGCTGTGGGGTAGACTCAGCCGCCGCTCCGCCGATGAACACCACAGCAACAAGGATACCGGGCAGCACCTGATACATGAAGCAACGTAAGTTCGGGAGGGGGGGAGGCAAGGATTGCGAAAGCAACCGCAATATTGTGGAATTGTGGAATATTCGTGTCCCACGAGCCTTTGGAAGGTTGGTGAATGAAATTTTTCTCCACTTTTTAGCTTGTTTTGTCACTCTAGTTATTTCTTCCTCGGTCCTTTTTCAATTTTTCACATGGTTTTGACTGGATTACGCCAATCACACTTTATTTCGTCATGAATGCGCTTGATGAACAAGGCTACTCCTATGCCCGAGCGCACGCTCTGACCGACCAGCAGATATGCCGAAAGACAGACGCAGATGTACATTTGCGTCCTAAGGAACGCTACTGGTTCAGAGCGTAGCCGTAGGCCCGCTCCTATATGCGTACCAGCCTAACCGCCGAATGACGGGCTCTCTGGACCGACTGTATAGGCATAGCTACAATCCCGTTGTGTGAGCTGACGTGCCGGATAGCTATCCTATTCGTGATTTCGCTTCCGTTACGCCAAGCGACGACTGCAGCATGTCAAGGCATACGGCTGCCCGTGCCCTACAGTGCTCCGCACTTATTAAATAATAAAAAGTCTTCGAGTGGAAATCGCACAAGGCCTTCTGCGTGGCAGTCACGTGTTTGACAGCACAAATATGCTATTGATCGTAACTGCTTTGCGGTAAGAAAGAAAAAAAACAAGCAGCACACCAAATAAGAAACTTCGTAACAGAGTCATATCGGTGAATAATATGTTTCTGGTGTTATAGGGTTTAGCACTTTTTGTTGTTTTGTTATTTATTTTGGTAGAGAACACAATGCGCAAACTGTGCGTGCTTGGAAGAAGTTCACATGTACATGATATATATGTATAAGCACGGCGCTTCAGAGAACGCGCCTTACTGGCGTGTTTTTGGTACGATTATTTTGTGTTGCCAAGGTACGGTTATTTGTGGTCACTGCACACACATAGGAAAGAGCAGTAAGGTGACTTTGCATGTAAAACAGCGCATATGCGTGCATTACTGACAGCTTGTTATATCTCAGCGCGTCACTTCATACGTTGTTTTTAACAATCTAAATCAGTTCTTGTCAATAATAAAAACAGCAAATGTCACTTGCAACCTATAAATATTGAAACTACTACCAGTCAAGCACAATTATTTAGTTTCGGATCAATATCATTAAAGGCAATGCGTCATGCAAACAGATTAGTCCGAAAGATAGTTCTCTATAATTTTCAGTCATGCTTCGTGAAGCATCCGCATGCATTGCAGCGTTTTGCAACAACAGTCATTAGAGTTTTAGGCGCCAAAACCACAGTACGAATATGAGAGACACCATATTGGAGCACTTCAGAAACTTTGACTGCTTGGGGTTCTTTATGGGCACCTTAATTTGCGTACACTGCAAAAAAGCGTCTTGGGGCAACGCCACGGTTACTAACAGCATATCAAGTTTGTTAGAAACGCACTGTTAATATATGTGTGGCAAACTTGTGACCATGAATCGCTTATTTGAATTGAGCAGGAAGTAATATGAGTGAACATGGATTGGTGATGTACCTTCGTGTACTCACATAGTTTCTTGGAGTAGGTTAATGTTTGGGTAGGCAAATTGGTCTCATTGCACTCCTCATGTTTGCAGGTGGGGCGTTTCCTGGGTGATGTGGCTTGCTTTTCATCAAGGACCCCATTCCCGCCATGGTCAGCTGGTAATACATCTTACGATGCGCCGGCCTTCAACCAAAGCCAATTCATAAGCCCTGCGACGTCACCCACAAGCAGCAGTGATAGCGTGCGTTTGCGCATGAATGTACACCTCTCGGCGTCCGATAGGAACGAAGCCACAAACCGACCAATCTATCACTCTTCATCTACAATGGACTCTACGCTGAGCTACGACAGCTTCACCCAGAAGCCCAGCATAGGTGATTTCTCTGTACGAAAGCCTGCAAGCGTGGAGGTCTCCGTAGACTCTAGGCGTCCCTAATATGGCCAGTGCATTCACCTCAACAAGTTCGTGCAGTGTTTGGAAGTATGCTTAACCGAAAAAGAGACCGTGATATCACGATTGAAACTACATTTATTAAGGGCCAAGGCAAGAGTTCCGCTGAGGCAGGCAGAAGCAGCATCGTAGGGAGCCAGCCACCTCCACCGCCACCTACACCGCCACCTCCACCTCCACCACCTGAAAAACAGGTTTTGAAACCACTGTCGAAGGCTGAATCGAATAAAACTCCTACCACCCAGGGCCTGGCTGACAAGCCTTCTGTAGATAGCATGACGGTTTCCAAACCAGTAGCATT
This sequence comes from Rhipicephalus microplus, assembly GCF_013339725.1. Lineage (NCBI taxonomy): Eukaryota > Metazoa > Arthropoda > Arachnida > Ixodida > Ixodidae > Rhipicephalus > Rhipicephalus microplus. The sequence goes on along the minus strand of NC_051173.1, from coordinate 63,245,533 downwards.
GACGTCAGCGCATCGTGTACCGGGACAGGAGCTTCCTGTACCGACCATAAAACGCCGAAAATCTAGCGCACACGTCCCAGGGCACACGGCATCCGGTTCAAAAAGCTCCGACGTGGCTCTCCATGGCGCAGATATTTCTGCTGCATCTATACCTTGCTCAACCGTTGATGGTGTGACCACACCTGACAAACTCGTTTCCGCCTCCGCCGGACCAGCCCCGAATACTGTCATTGATATTGTGCCCTCACAGAATGCGCCTGGTCAGCACTGGGGGGTTGAAGGACAGCATCCTCCCAGGCCGAAGGTATCAGGCTTGTGTGTACCTGTAGACACTGCAGGTAGCCTAGTTACTTCCAGTTTGGCAACTTCCGGACCAACGGCGGCTGCAGCGGCTGTATCCTCTTTGTCTCAGCGTAGAAAGTCTAGTTCTGCCACGTCTGCTGTGCCACCAACTGGCAGAGCTAGCTCACGACGTAGGTCATCTGTTTCTGCACCATCCACAGCTGCCCCAACAAAACCTGCATCGCCGGCTTTTGCCACGCCTCACAGCAGAAAGTCTAGTTCTGTCTCATCTGGCCCTGGCCCCTCCAGCCCCCGTACAGTCTGCTCCTGCTGTTCCTAGTCCACAAACTGTCTGTGCCTACAACATCTGGCTGTGTACAAACAGCCCCCACTCCATTTAGTTCTGCTATGTCTAGCCGTAGACAGTCTATCTCGAGCCACATCCAGCATTATTCCGCTACCGCACGCACCATCTGCTATTACTAACCGCAGACAGTCTGTTTCCGCAATATCTGGTTCTGGTCCACCTGTTCCTCCCTCCAGCAGCTACCACACAGTCTAAACGTAAACAGTCGGTTCCCGTGGCCTCTGGCCCTGACCGAGTTGCCGTCACACCTGATTCTGCCGTGTCACGAAGCAGGCAGTCCATATCTGCTTCATCTGGTCCTGCTTCATCGATTGTCTCACCCTGCGATGCTATTGTGCCTTACCGCAGGCCGTCAGCTTTAGCGCCAACAGACCCTAACCAGTCACTGCAAACACCCACCGCGCAAGCTCAAACAGTCAGCACTATGCCCATCACCACTGTCTCTTCAAATTTGACAATAAAAGAGGAACCTCCAAGTAAAAATAACAATCACGGACCACTTACAACTGTGCCGGTAGAACACATTGTGGCTCTTAATAAAGTCCTACGAGACGTTCCACGGGCATGGCTGCAATTAATAAGGGGCGAGGTAGGGTTAAAAAATGCTGGAGCAAACCATCAAGCGTCAGCGGTAGGAGCGAGCCTGCTGAAACCACAACGCACTTCCGCAGAAACGCTGGTGGCACTAACTCAACCAGCTGTAGGTCCTCAAGCAAATGTACTGGCTTTAACGAGTGATGTCATAAAGCCTGCTATTGTCCACACAACTGCTAATAGTGGTGGAAGAGGTGTCATTTGCCCATCAACAATAAGCACTGCAGTGCTGACCGAATTGGCTAATGTGCACGGGGAACTAGCTCACAATGATGCCGGAGTTTCAGAAGCCCGATCTTGCACGGTTACTAGGACTTCTGCAGGCCAAGTGAAGGATCCCGGAGTAACAGCGTCAATGCGACGTGTGTCGGTAGCTAGAATACCTACGTCTGTGGGAAAACTGGATGCTACCAAATCATGCACAGAGAAAATATTTACCCAACATGGCCTGCAACCTTTATCCGTAACAAAAGCCGCCTCTTCAGCATCTGTATCACTGCCACCAGCGGCTTCCCAAAGGCGAAGTCGTCCTTGTCGGCTACATCAAATGCACAGGCAGGAATCGGTAATACGTCAACTGTAGGTGATGCAAGCACGAAGCCGATGTCGGCTTCCAAAACAGGGCCACTGAACGCGGGAACTCCTAGTCGCCGGCCATCTGCCAGTAGCGTTGGAAAAGCTCCGCCCAAGTGGGAAATGACTCGAAGGCTATCAAGTAACAGCTCGCTTCCTGTCGTAGCGGACAGGCGTGGGTCCAGTGGCATTGCGGGGAAACAACTTGTCACTCCAAACGCCGTGGTTCTTCCGGCTAAAAGACGCGCGTCAGAGCCCTATGCACCCTCACCCGCAGTTGCACCTCCGGTTAGGTCCTCGTCATTTCCTTCCGCCATTCTAGGACAAAAATCACAAGTTCCCATAACACCAACTGTGGCTCTCGATGACTGTAATATAAGCGGTGTTCCTATTGTACACCAGTTGCCCGAGCAGGGACATGCTGCACTGCCACCTCTTCAAGTAACAGCTGTCGGCAATCAGCACACCATTGTCACATCCGGCCTAGAAATAACAATTCGTCCAACATCACCCACCTCCTTGCAAGCATGGTCTAGTAAAGAAGGCCTTGTGCTTCCGGGAGTAGTTTCTGAAGTGGACCGCTTACAAGAAGCTGGTGCTGATACGCTGTACCAGGTGCACGAGAATGTACTTCAGGCGATTTCCCCTCTTAAAACTTTGTTAACGGAAGTGGCACATACGCAGGGGAAGAAAACCAGAAGCACGAACTGCGTACCCACTTCGGGAACCGACAAGGCCCAAGAGACGAAAGAGATATCTTCTACCACAAATGAACAAGGCACCGTGGCTGTGCCTTTACAAGAACAAGACCATTCTGAAACGGGTGGCGTGTTTTCTGACTTTGAAGCTACCCCTGTCGTTGGCACTGATGCTCCCAAAAGAAGGTCAATTGTACCACCGGGAGCAAATGCAGCTGCACCGTTACCCAGCACACCTATGAACTTGGACAGGTTGAATCGGTCAGCCGCGGCAGCCGAGCGCTGCGGCACCTTCAGCTGCGGCACCCAGGTTTATTCCCCATCCTGATTACATAGGGCGTCCTTCAAATGCCCCAGGCAGTTTTCCTATGACACCTCATAGTATACCCACGTGGCGTTAACGTTAGTGTGAGTGTACATTTGCGTGGGCGTCCAGAACAGACACCACTGCATCCACGCATTCCAAGTTCGCGCTTAGCACAACTGCGAGGTCCTCGCAATACCTCTGTTGAGCAGACAATTACGCAATACGCTCAAATTAAGCGTTTGAGTATGACCACGCCTAAGGGGCCTGTGTCAATGAAACGTAGCAATCAGCTCAGCTGCGAAGGCGTGGGTGTACAAGGATGTCGAGGCGAGGGTGAATATATATCAGGTAACGTCGCCACAGAAACCTGAACAACGAACGAATGGTAGGTGAAGACGGAACAGCGAAGTTCGAGGACCATCTGGCTGGACACCAAGCGAAGAAAGCAAAAAAGAGCGATTTCAATACACTGAGAACATGGATACAAGAGGTCCGCAACAAAAATAAGATAGTGACTACTAATGAAACAGCCACCTTGAAGCCCAATGCTGCGCCAGCTGCGGAAAAACAGAAGAAAAGAAGAAGGAGAGGTATAGAATTCCCCACGCCTGGTAGCTTCATCAAAGGAAGGTGCTCTGAAGGCCACTGAGCAGGTGAAATCAGAGGTAGTCTGGTCGGATGCCAAACTAGAGGTTCCCGGCAGTGGCATTGGTGCAGCAGAGAGGGAATCGTTGAAGCAAGAAAAGCCCTCAAAACAAACGAAGCCAGCAGGGCAAGAAGCAGATTCTCATATCAAACGAGATGAACCGAATAGAATGTATCAGTCCAGGAAGCCTGAGCTATGTGGAGTTTATGCTGATGATGCGCTGGTGCAGTCGGAGCCTACTGATTTAAGTGAAGTACATGTGGTATTCAGATCTCCAGTTGAGCTGTTATCTCAACCCACAACTAGTGTAGTTGACGAAGCGCCCCAATGTCTTCGGGCTTCCACCACGGTTGTCGCGGAAAGCACGAAACGCACCTTCTCTACGAATTCCCGCCTTTCATCGGCACAAGTGACGGCAGTAACTTCTACTGCACCTGCCCAAAAAAACCTGACGTCTACAATTGCAAGAAATTCAGAAGAGGCATTAGGGCGCTCCACGTGTGGCATTTTAAACAAGAAGGAAAACGGAGCAGCTGAGGAAGAAAATGAATCAGAAAATCGCGCACTTCAAATGACTGCCGAGAAAGAAGGCCATTGCAGTAGCGAGCAGGACCTAGAAGCGCTGGAGGTTGCGGGACGCCACGAAGAAGAGTCTGAGAATAGCGACCAGCTTCGTGAATCGAGAAGAGTCGAGTGAGCCTCGCGTGGCACCAGTGTTGGCTGAAGAAGGACCGCCTTGGTCCATCCTTGGATGCACCTTGGGTCTTGTTGGCACTCTTCCAATGCTGCTGTTAGCCCTTATCTACTCACTGACCACATATGTGCCATTGCCAGTGACGACCCAAACCTTACCATTACCATCTACTGCGCGAGATATCATTTACTGCTCTTCTCAGTATTGCGACCGCGAAGCAGATTACTTGAAGTCGTTACTCGGGGCAAATGGCAAACGCGCTTGCGAGAATTTTTACGAATATGTTTGTGGAGGGTGGACCCAGGCGCATATCCTGTACAGCACGGCGGGCGCGGGTGCTGCGGTTTCCAGTGACACCATAATCCAAGATAAACTCGATAATGATTTGTTGTCGTTACTCGCCTCCAGCAACTCGGACGACCTACGTGTCGCGGCTGCCGTCTACGAGGCGTGTATTGATCGCAAGAAGGCCGACACAGCACCCAACGACGTCAAGGAACTGTTCAAAAGCTGGACGATACGCGAATGGCCTCGTGACTCGAATGGAGCGGCGAAAGACGCTTGGAACTTCGCTGCAGAGCTCGTTCGTGACTTAGGCCTCAGCACTATATTGGAGGTAGGTTTAGCCGCTGGTCACCAGTTTTCTAACAGTGTGATCATTGAGCTTCGAAAGCCTACGCGCTTATTCTCCTGCAGCGGTCCCCCGCGATCAGCGGTCATATCGCTTTTTCGGGCCGCGCTGCGCGACATATCATTCGAGTTTACGGAAGCACCCAAATCTGAGATTCTCGAAGAAATTACGAATGTTTTCGTGCGGCTGGGATCAAGTCTTGCATGCCGCAGCATAGTTGATTTTGGCGGAACGAAATTTAATGAACCATCGGCTGCTGCTTTAAACCTGTCGGTATTGGACGCTGATATTACCCATTTTCTGGACACGGCTTTCGGTGGAGCTATCAAGTTAAAACCTACCACGCTGGTCACACTGAGGGAACCGGAATACCTGCTTGGTGAATTGACAAGAGTAATGCCGGCATTTCCTTGCCGCGCACTCATAAATTATATGGGATTCTTGGTCGTGGTTCACCTGTCGGCTTTCCTACCAGAACGGCTCGTGCATCTCCGGCAACTGTTCGTCAAAGAGATGCGTGGGCGGACACTACCAGACGTTTCGAATTCGACCATGCTTTGCGCATTGGCGGTGGAGCATATCATGCCCGCCTGCTTCAACAAGCTTTCGGCAGCTGTTTTCAGGCACGCCGAGTATGATGCGCGCGTGCCAGAGAAGATGTCGCAGCTTGAGGACGCATTTGCGCGCAACATCGGTCACCTGGGCTGGATGAGCGAAGGACGCATAATAATCAACCGTTACAGAATCAAGCGTCAACGAGCCTCTCAGCTGGGTCCCTCGACATATTTGAATACTAATGACTCTTGTGCATCTCCGGACATGTCTTGGCGCACCGACAGTCCTGTAGAGTTCTATCGAGTGGTGTCCCGGGCTCAACGCCAGGCCACATGTCAGCACATCATTGCGGGTGAGCTTTACTGTATACACATTCTAATGCCGGTTTGCGGGTTTAAAGTGTGGACATTGGTCAATCACGCTGATAGCTTTAGCACAACTTTATACGAGTGCAATCACCATGCCTTGTCACAACTATGTAACTTTTGCCTTTCTAGCATGATTTACTGTACAGAGGTCATAAGCGTAGCGAGCGCACTTTGTTATTAGTCTCACGCGTACAACCTTGTCGGCAGCTGCTTTCGACCCCTTTCCACCCTGAGGCTCGCTGTTCTGCTCGAGCATACCAAGGATCTGCATTTTCCTGTGAAAGCTGCTGCGAGATCACTACTCGTGCCATGCAAGGTGCCGTGGTTGTCCACTGCCGCCGCCCGTGTCAGTAACCATTTCGCACAAAATAAGCAAAAAAACCTAGTACAAAGGACACAGTGGGACTCAAACCGGGGTCCACTACGCGCAAGCCCAGTATCTAACACTGATCCACGCCTATGCCTGGGACTTGTTCGCTAACTTGCTTTAGGCCAGCTTAATGCCGGTAAAAGAATTGCGTTAACGTGAGTAATAAGGCGTTTTAGAACACCAAAAGTACAACCAGGCGTCGCACTATGCGAATAGTGTAACGAGTGGGTTATGCAATGCTTGTACCCATTACTAAAGCTTGCTTTTGTTCAGCTATTAACTGTGGTGCGTCCCCGCAGGGGCGCCTGTTAAAGCAGGCGTTTGGTGTGTAGCGACACCACGGACCCGAGCTAACGGGGGAGTTTCTACTCCCTCCCACGCCTAGCCATGCGTGGCTTTGCCGTGTCCGGGGAAAAGGGGATCCTGGGGGTTGAGCTGACGCTGGGTGATTGGACCTTTAAGGCCCCCCGGCAGAGGCAACACACCCCTTTGGCCCCGGCTTCACGTAGACGGCACCCCTGGGCTGACCCACCCAGGGGAAATCGGTAGTCGCCTTTTCCTATTTTTCTCTCTCTCTACATCTTAGTCTTTTCTCGTCTTTAAATCTATCCTGTCTTGTTCTCTCTTCCATTTACTTCCGATTTTTCCTGGCGGCAAGGGTTAACCTTGTGTATGTGCTCTGTCTTGGGCACAATACATTTGGTTATAGCGGCTGTGTACAGCTGACGTTGACATGCCTCATATATATTTAGGACTTGTCACGTCCCCGTGTTGGGCTCCATGGTGGGCGGCTGGCATGGCTGCCGAACTCACATTTAGTTTATGGCTTTTTCTTCTCTCCCTCCATTGCATGATCGTCCTCTCCCGAAGAGAGGGCGCACCGAAGACTTTTGCAAGTATTTCAGCAAACCGAAAGAAACCTTTCCCCGCTACCATGTAATCCATTGTGAAACCGCTGAAAAGAACGCCAGAACTATTTCGCCTTTCGTTGTTTCCAAATGCCTCACCACTACACTTGGACCAGGTTACCAGGCTACAAGAATGGCCAGTGGGGATCTCCTCCTCGAGGTAAAAAGTCAGAGCCAGTACGAAAACCTCTCAAAACTAGAATCGTTTGCAAACATACCTATCTCAATTACACCACACCGCTCACTAAACACTTCCCGAGGCGTTGTATCTGATCAAGACTTGCTTGACCTGACTGAAGGTGAGCTCCTCGAGGGCTGGAAGGACCAGCAGGTGACACAAGTACAAAGAATCAAAATTAGGCGTGATAAGAAGGAAATCCCAACAAAACACATAATTGTGACATTTTGCACCAGCACCCTGCCTGAACATCTCGAAACAGGATACTTGAAGTTGAATGTGAGACCTTACATTCCCAACCCACGATGTTGCTTCAAATGCCAGCGCTTTGGTCACGGCTCTCAGAGTTGCCGCGGCCAACTCACCTGCGGAAAGTGTGCCACCACAGGACACGCTACAGACGAGTGTAAGGTGGAGGATGGGGCCCACTGCGCAAACTGCGATGGTGCCCATCCCGCATACTCCCGAACCTGTCCAACATGGAAAAAGGAAAAAGGAAATTGTTACAATCAAAATCACACAAAACATTACTTTCCGAGAAGCCCGTCAACAAGTATCTGGGCTTTTCACAAAGAAACCATCGTTTTCCGATGTAGTGCAACAGGGGGCAGCACTACAACGGCCTGCGGCAACTGCCCATGCCAGGCACAGTGTGCCCAGGCGGTCGCCAATGCCCCCACCCACAGCGGGAACAGCCAAGGCTGCCCTGCCACTCGTCCCCACGGCGACAACCAAGGCCGCTGCAAGCTTTTGCAGTGGCCAGGGTATCCCAGCACCAAAGGAGGTTCCTTCGACCTCTAGCCCAAGAGGACCGAACGTTTCGCCCCCCGAGGTGAAGGAGACCCTAGGGTCGGCCGATATGAAGGCCTCGTCTCACCAGGCGAGGTCCCAAGCCCAAAACATCAGCTCGCAAATGCGGGCATGCAGTGCCTTTGAGGAGGCAATGGACACCACGGCACCCCTGGTGCAGAAAGATCGGCGTAGCTCCCTGGAGCATGCCAAATGAAATAAAAAGCCAATAACGGGGCCCGGCGACGGCCCTGTTCTTTGAGTCTTAACGCTTAGCTTAAGAAGCAGACACACCCATTGTTCCTTACACACAGCACTACGTTACCTCCAATATGGCAACACAAATAATACGTTGAAACGTCAGAGGACTCCTCAGAAACCTCGATGATGTTCAAGAGCTCTTTTGCAAACATTCGCCGAAAGTGCTGTGTGTACAGGAAACTCATTTAAAATCTAAAAACACGAATTTTTTGCGTCGGTATGTTCTCTTCCGAAAGGACAGAGATGATGCTGCGGCATCATCCGGCGGTGTAGCCATTATAGTTAATCAAAAAGTAGCATGCACACATTTACCACTGCAAACAACACTAGAGGCAGTGGCTGTTCGAGCAGTTCTTTTCAACAAGCTCGTCACCATCTGCTCTCTGTACATACCCCCACACCACCGTCTTGGAAAACGAGAATTCGAGTCCTTAATAGACCAACTACCTGAACCTTATCTGGTCCTTGGTGACCTGAATGCTCATAGCAGTCTATGGGGTGATTCTCGCTGCGACGCACGAGGTCGTCTCATTGAACAGTTCCTTTTTTCCTCCGGCGCCTGTCTGTTGAATAGGAAAGAGGCAACATATTATAACCTTGCCAAGAAAACCTACTCTTCCATAGATCTCAGCATCGCATCTCCATCACTTCTACCATTACTCCAATGGAAAGTTCTAAATAATCCCTACGGAAGCGACCATTTTCCTGTCGTTTTGAGTACACAAACATCATACGAATATCCTCCACGAGTTCCCAAACGGCTTATACACAAAGCCGACCGGGAACAGTTTCATAACAAAGCTCACTTATCTTGGACTGACATATGTACGCTAAGCATAGATGAAGCTGTGCAGTACTTCACAGCTCTCCTTATTAACACAGCAGCCAAATGCATCCCACAAACATCTGGACAGCCCGGCAAGCGACACGTCCCATGGTGGAACACAGAGTGTCGTAATGCGCGAAAGGAACAGAACAGGGCATGGAGGTTGCTGCGCAACTCGCCGACAGCGGAAAACCTTGAGAGCTTTAAAAAAATAAAGTCTCAAGGCAGGAGAACGCGTCGGCAGGCCAGAAGAGAAAGCTGGCAGAAGTTTTTGTCAGGGATCACTTCATACACACAGGAGGCTAAAGTCTGGAACATGGTCGGTAGGATAGCAGGAAAACAAGTACACACACTTCCACTCGTAAACACTCAGGGTGATACCTTGGAAGATCAGGCAAACTTCCCTCGGTGCACAATTTGAACGGGTATCCAGCTCGTCCCACTATACTGACACTTTCCAAAAATACAGAACAAGATAGAAAAGCAGAAACTAGAACATAAGTCCACTAGATACGAGGCATATAACCAAGCTTTCAGTCTAGCTGAGCTCCGAACATCTCTAAACTCCTGCAGTACTTCTGCCCCAGGTTCTGACCGTGTGGTGTATGAAATGTTAAAAACCTACCAGCCGAAACACGAAAAACCTTACTTTGTTTATACAATGCTATCTGGTTTTCTGGCACTATCCCTACCTCCTGGAAAGAGGCTATTATTATTCCCATTTTGAAAGAGGGCAAGGACCCTTCTTTAGCTTCAAGTTATAGGCCTATTGCACTTACAAGCTGCTTGTGCAAAGTATTCGAAAAAATGATAAACTGCCGACTTCTACATATTCTTGAAACAAACAATTTGCTCGACCCATTTCAGTGCGGGTTTCGAGAAAGTAGATCCACCACAGACCACCTCGTTCGTATCGAGGCACAGATAAGAGACGCCTTCGTCCATAAACAATATTTTCTCTCTGTGTTCCTCGATATCGAAAAGGCGTATGATACAACATGGCGTTTCGGAATTCTAAGAGACCTGTCCCACCTTGGTGTGCGCGGAAGAATGTTTCATATAATCGAAAGTTACCTGTCAAACCGGACATTCCGTGTCCGTCTAGGCAGTGTGCTCTCCCAAACATTTGTCCAGGAAAGAGGCGTGCCACAAGGTGGTGTGCTTAGTTGCACACTTTTTATCATCAAAATGAATTCTTTGCACTTGTCCATTCCCCGCATGATATTCTATTGTACATATGTCGACGACGTTCAGCTTGGCTTCAAGTCATGACACTTAGCCATGTGTGAGTGGCAGGTTCAGATGGGTTTAAATAAGGTCTCCAAATGGGCAGACGAAAACGGATTTCGACTTAACCCACAAAAAAGCACGTGTGTCTTGTTCTCTCGAAAGAGAGGCATGCACTCGGAACCTGACATTCAGCTGAACGGGCAACGTCTGTCCGTCAAAGCCGAGCATAAATTCTTAGGCTTAATCTTGGACAACAAGTTGACCTTCGTACCGCACATCAAGTATTTAAAAACAAAAATGTTTAAAAGCCATGAATGTTATAAAAGTGTTGTCACGTACTACGTGGGGTAGTGATAGGCAATGCCTCATGAACCTCTATAGAAGCCTTATTCGTACCCGCTTAGATTATGGGGCCGTTGTCTATCAATCTGCCACTCAAAGTGCCTTGAAGATGCTTGACCCCGTGCACCATTTGAGCTCCGCCTTTCTACGGGTGCTTTTCGCACAGCCCCGTAGACAAGCCTTTATGTTGAGTCAAATGAGTGGTCGCTGCATCGGCAGAGAACTTACATGTCCTTTGGTTATGTCCTTAAGGTGAAAGGCAGCACAAGAGCACACCCTCATACTCTACAATTAATATGATTGTCGAGCTCAACCGCTGTTCAAAACAGCCTTCGATGAGGCAGCCCTGTCCTCAATATTCGCCGGAAAGTGTCTAGCTGAAGAAACTGAAGTGTCACTTGAACACAGTTAATGGCTCCTGATATCTAACCCGTGACTCGAATGGAGCGGCGAAAGACGCTTGGAACTTCGCCGCAGAGCTCGTTCGTGACTTAGGCCTCAGCACTATATTGGAGGTAGGTTTAGCCGCGGGTCACCAGTTTTCTAACAGTGTGATCATTGAGCTTCGAAAGCCTACGCGCTTATTCTCCTGCAGCGGTCCCCCCCGACCAGCGGTCATATCGCTTTTTCGGGCCGCGCTGCGCGACATATCATTCGAGTTTACGGAAGCACCCAAATCTGAGATTCTCGAAGAAATTACGAATGTTTTCATGCGGCTGGGATCAAGTCTTGCATGCCGCAGCATAGTTGATTTTGGCGGAACGAAATTTAATGAACCATCAGCTGCTGCTTTAAACCTGTCGGTATTGGACGCTGATATTACCCATTTTCTGGACACGGCTTTCGGTGGAGCTATCAAGTTAAAACCTACCACGCTGGTCAGACTGAGGGAACCGGAATACCTGCTTGGTGAATTGACAAGAGTAATGCCGGCATTTCCTTGCCGCGCACTCATAAATTATATGGGATTCTTGGTCGTGGTTCACCTGTCAGCCTTCCTACCAGAACGGCTCGTGCATCTCCGGCAACTGTTCGTCAAAGAGATGCGTGGGCGGACACTACCAGACGTTTCGAATTCGACCATGCTTTGCGCATTGGCGGTGGAGCATATCATGCCCGCCTGCTTCAACAAGCTTTCGGCAGCTGTTTTCAGGCACGCCGAGTATGATGCGCGCGTGCCAGAGAAGATGTCGCAGCTTGAGGACGCATTTGCGCGCAACATCGGTCACCTGGGCTGGATGAGCGAAGGACGCATAATAACTAACCGTTACAGAATCAAGCGTCAACGAGCCTCTCAGCTGGGTCTCTCGACATATTTGAATACTAATGACTCTTGTGCATCCCCGGACATGTCTTGGCGCACCGACAGTCCTGTAGAGTTCTATCGAGTGGTGTCCCGGGCTCAACGCCAGGCCACATGTCAGCACATCATTGCGGGTGAGCTTTACTGTATACACATTCTAATGCCGGTTCGCGGGTTTAAAGTGTGGACATTGGTCAATCACGCTGATAGCTTTAGCACAACTTTATACGAGTGCAATCACCATGCCTTGTCACAACTATGTAACTTTTGCCTTTCTAGCATGATTTACTGTACCAAGGTCATAAGCGTAGCGAGCGCACTTTGTTATTAGTCTCACGCGTACAACCTTGTCGGCAGCTGCTTTCGACCCTTTTCCACCCTGAGGCTCGCTGTTTTGCTCGAGCATACCAAGGATCTGTATTTTCCTGTGAAAGCTGCTACGAGATCACTACTCGTGCCATGCAAGGTGCCGTGGTTGTCCACTGCCACCGCCCGTGTCTGTAACCATTTCGCACAAAATAAGCAAAAAAAAACCTAGTACAAAGGACACAGTGGGACTCAAACCGGGGTCCACTACGCGTAAGCCCAGTATCTAACACTTATCCACGCCTATGCCTGGGACTTGTTCGCTAACTTGCCTTAGGCCAGCTTAATGCCGGTAAGAGAATCGCGTTAACGTGAGTAATAAGGCGTTTTAGAACACCAAAAGTACAACCAGGCGTCGCACTATGCGAATAGTGTAACGAGTGGGTTATGCAATGCTTGAACCCATTACTAAAGCTTGCTTTTGTTCAGCTATTAACTGTGGTGCGTACCCACCTTAAGCATGAACAATCGTCGTTAGTCACTACATGAACAATAGGCACACAATTCCTCGCAATACTTTCGCACATAGCACGCTTCTCAGAAGAATGACAAAAAATAGCATAGTGAATGCCAGCCTACTACTCAAATTTTTATGAATACCGTAGTGGGCATCAAGGAAGAGTGCTTGCAGCAGTTACCCAATGAGTGTCACAGCGAAAGCTTCAAGAGAGCCTTTCTAGATACTTTTTTCTGTGAACACTCTAGGTAGAACTACTTCAGGTGCGATTCCATGGCACTCGCTATATACTTCATAAATTGTGATAATTTCTGAGAATAATGGAAGCACCCGCTACGCCATTATTCGTTTCTCGGAAAAGCGTGATACTTAATATACACATTGCAGACATCATCTGGAGTTTGATGATGTTGCAGCTGATAATGTTAAAGAATTATGGCTTAGCCTTCTGTAAGAAGTTGGCAGCATTAGATGACACAGTTTGTAGGCGTTTCGCATTGTGTGACGTCTGGTTGTCACTTTATGGTTCTACAACGCTTTCTGACACATCTAAACGTGATTGATTTCTTGACATAAAACACATATAGGTTCCGTTTGCCAAAGATTTTCAAGAACCGGTGCGTGGATCAGCGGTAGAACACAGGGCTGCCAAGCAGGGGAACCGGGTTCGAACCCGATTCTTTCCTAGATATTCTTACAGAGAAAGCTGTCATGAGATCAAAAGGGCCAATTATAGCAGCGCCGCTGGTGTTGCTAACCGGTATCTCGCAAAGTAAGAAAAAAAAATCAATAAATACCCACCATAAAGTAAGTTTCAAACGGGACCCTCTGCGTGACAGCCCAGTATTTTACATCAGAGCCACCCGCGTGCTGGAAACTCCATTGCAATCTCACCTTATGCATTCTTCATGTCGGTTATAGATTCACGCTAATACGTGTAATTAAGCGTTGCAGAAGAGAAAAGTAACAAAAGGCGTCACACAATACAAATTGCGTAACATAATTTTGCGTTGTCGTCAGCCGCAGCAGCAACCAAGTGAACAAAATGCCTTAAAAGTGAGTAGTGAGTACCGTGCTTCTAGGAACAATGACAAATACTAACGGATTAGCGCGTCATTTACTACTTAACGAAAATTGTTTTATCTTGTAGTGGGTGCCGTGCAAGTGTGCCTGAAGTTTGTATAAAAGTGTTTAAACAAGACGCTAGAAAGGCCACCCTTCCAGCTCTCGCTGTGACAATGCTGTGCGTTCTTCGCAGGCTTTGTGGTTTTTGTTTTGTTTTTTTCTAGTTTACCTGATAGCGGCTATCAACACCAGCGGTGGCAGCGGACAACTACGGCGTAGAAAACGTCTATTACTCTGATATCCTAACAGATTTACCTGCAAAAATCACCAATAAACGCAGCTTTATTAACGCTAGGGAACAAATGAGTAAACTGAATTTCCGCGAATACTTCCACGCGGGCGCCGCTCATCGCTAGCCGCGCTGGTCCACACGCCACGCCCGCGCACACAGCTTAAACAAGTAGGCGCAGTGGTCCTCACTGCTAGATCTAATCACCACCGGTGCGAACATGGGCGATGGCGATGATCGAGTGGTTATCTAAGGTTGCCTACAAACATCAATGTAGTTTTTTACGTTATATTACGAAACTAAAATACAACTTGGGCCATACTAATAAAAACTGACCTAATATGCAGACGTCGTAGCATGGAAGGATAACATAATATTGAGCACAGTATCTTGCATTTTGTGTGCTTCAGGTAAGCATTACTTGATAGTTAGAAAAGATAACTATAGTTACCATCGCTGAAAGCAAGCGCAGCAATTATTTAGAAAACTGCTTGCAAAAGGCAATGAGAATGATGTATAAGTGATTGCAAAAAAGGATTACATAAGTGATTACTGATTGCATAACTCAACGTGAAGCAGACCGACGCAAACTCACCAGAAAAACGGGAAACTTCTGCTGCAAGTATATTCATGCGTTGCCTTGATACTATAGGCAGAGCCATAGCTAATACTAAGAAAAAAGACATAAATCACATCTTATTGCTGATTTCAAGAGATGGTCGTGAAATGATAGAATGTAAAGATGTCAGAACTGTGTATCTTGTTTCAAGGCTGATGGAACACACTCGCTAAAAAGCTGGAAACTATGTATTCGAAGGCCGGGATCAACATATATTTCTATCCACGGTTGTCACATACATAAAATAAAAGCAATGTTTCGTCCAGGTGTTCTGTGTATATTATACACGTATACTTCGAAGGGGTATCAGTCAGTCAGTCAGTCAAGAACTTTATTAAAGGTCCTGAGGAGTTTAAGCCACCAGGGTGTCCACGAGGCACATCCCAGCAGCCGCTACTGAAGGCGACACCCGAGTCGGGGTGGGAACGTGGTGGCGTTCCGCCAGTTCTTGGGCTCTCTGGACTGCCTTTTGTTGATTTGGGAGATTGGGGCTCCTGTGTGCCTCCTTCCGGTCGGACTCACTGGCGAGAGGTCCCCGAGGTAACGCGGGACATTGCCAGAGCATGTGTTCGAGGGAACAGTACATTTCTGAGCAGTCTGGGCATTGTGAATCTATGTCAAAGTTGTAACGGCTGAGTCGGCTCCGTGATGCGTACGATCTCGTTTGTAGCATGCGAAAGGCTACCTCGTGCGGGCATTTGAGCTTTGTATATGGCAAAGGGTATTGGCTTAAGTCGTTTCGGTAGTCGGAGGTAATTTCGTGGAAGGTGAGTAAAGAGCCATTAAACTTTACGTCTGGGCCAAGCTCTTCGGAGGCTGATTGATCGTCATGGTGGGTCAGTTCTCACGCTCGATCATGAGCCATTTTGTTGAGTTTGGGTTGCTGTGTGTGAACGTGTTTGCTCATGTGGCCAGGAAACCAAGTGTGGTAGTGCAAGGTCATGCATTTGCGTGTTTGTAGAATGTGGACTGCTTCTCGAGCGATGTTACCGCTTTCGTAAGCCCGAATGGTGGCGCGAGAGTTTGTGAAGACATGGGTGTGTGAGGGGTTGATCATCGCTAGAGCTATAGCAACCTGCTCCGCTATGGCGCTCATTGCTAGCTTAACCGAGCCGGCTGAGCGTAGGACTCCGTCGCCATCTACTACCACGAGTGTGATGGTGAAGGAGGTATTGTTCTGCGCCGCATCGACGAAAATGGTAGAGTTGCGATTAGCAGCGGTACGGTCGAGGACTGCGCGAGCGCGGGCCAGGTGTCTGCCTTTGTTATGTTGCGGGTGAACATTTCGCGGAAATGGGGTTGCTATATAGGTAGCGCGGACAGCTCTGAAGAGGGTTACTGCGCGTTCAAGGTAGGATGTGGGGCCATGCCAGCCTCACTTAGAAATCGGCGGCCTGCCTTGGAGGAGGAAAGGCGGATTAATTAGGCCGTTGTCTGGGCCTCGATCACTTCATCGATGTTGTTGTGCATGCCTAGTTGGTCGAGACGGGAAGTACTCGTGTTTTGAGGTAAACCAAAGACTTGTTTAATGCTTTCGTGCATGAGTGTGTTTAGTTTCATCTTTTTCACCTCAGTCCAGTTGTGGGCAGAGGCGACGTAATTGATGTGGCTCATCAAGAACGCGTGGTATATACGAGGAATGTTGGCCTCTTTAAGGCCTCGCGTGTGACCCGAGACTCGCTGAATGAGTCGGAGCATGCTTTTCCGCTTTAGCTTTGATGTGTGATATTATTCGTGCTTGGCAGCCAGTGGCCTCGACTAGGAGGCCGAGAATACGTATGGAGTCCACGCGGGTGTTCGTTAGCCCTTCTTTGACCTGTAGCGCTATGGGTAGCTCATATAAGGGCGTTAAATTACGAACGCATTGGCGAGATGGCCAATATAGTAGCAACTCTAATTTCGTGGGGGACAGTCGCAGTCCATTGTTTTTGAGGTATGCTTCTGTGGTATCGAGAGTGGTTTGAAGGGCCTGCTATAACTTTGACAAGGAGCCTCTCGGGCACCAGATAGTGATGTCATCTGCGTATGTAGCATGGTTTATGTTAGGTATGCCATGGAGTTAGTCAGACAGTCCCTTTAGTACTATATTAAAAAGGAGTAAAGAACTGACTGTCCCTTGTTGTGCTCCGTTGGAACCTAATGTGTTAGAGTCGGATGTAAATAGCCATATTAGAAGCGGAGCTTTTTGTTCTTGTAGAAATGAACGATTGTATGCCTGGGATCTTTTTTGAGTCAGAGGCTGGCAATGAATTCCAGTATGAAACGGTGGGAGCGAGGATGCTATGGACATCTCTCGTTTTTAGGTTGAAGATCTGTTTCTTCAGCAATAGCATGACGTCTTGTGTTGGGAAGTGTGGACAGAACCTGCCCATGTTAAAAGAGAGAGTTCAAGATCCTCTATGTAACGCGATACACGATTAAGGATGGCATGTTCAGCTACTTTTTTCTATACCCAAGGTTATTGAAATAGGACGTCGATTGTCGAAGTTTACTGGTTTACTTGACTTTGTGAGAAAGATTACCGAGGCTGTGCGGTGCGTCATTGTCATGTACCTGGCCAGTTTCCCACATTTGGTGAATGTCCATTTTTGAGTTGCGTGATGACTTGGTCGTCTCGATTCCGCAACAGGCGGTTGATTACCTTGTCAAGACCCGGGGCCGGTCGACTGCTGAGGTTTTGTAATGCTTCCCGAATTTCAGACTGTGAAGGGGTCGTCGAGATAGGGTATTGTTTCGCATTCGATTTGTGGGTAGTCGGTGGGCTGTGCAGTCTTTGGGGTACGTGTGGTTTGATGATCTCTTTAGGAAAGGATGATTTTGTTCCTTCCGTCTTTTTGTTGGAGTGTAGGAGATGGTCTATGACATGGCACTGGTTGGCTTTTGTTGCTGCTTTTTTCTTGAAATGGCTTGAAACGCAGTGTACTCTTGAGTGGATAGCTAATCGCCAGTGAATCTCAATGTGCTGCGTAGTGCTGCATAGGATCACTTTGCGATAGACACCGGCATGTGCGACGATTGCTCGACGTGCCACGTCAAAGGAGCAATCTCAAGAATAATTTTTTCTTTGCTGTGAACGAGCACAACAAAAACAACGAAAAATGGCAAGCAAATATCTTATTCTTTGCAAGGACTGAAGATTCATGGTTACAGAATGGCATATTTCATTACAGAGAGATCAACATTATTTACTGAAGCTCACACAAAACAACGTATTCCTGTATTTTCTATCATTGAAGGTAATACTTAGAGCCCACGAATTATGCTATGTGAACTACCTTGCCTTTGGACAGAGTGTATCATATTTGCGTCTGAAGGAACTACCACGTAAAAGCCTCGTGCCCCAATTAAAGTGACTTCAATATGAAAATTTTAAGTGCCAGGTATTTTTATTAATCTTCAAATTACTCAACGAAAAGAATACAGCTTTGCTGGAGCAGCCCACGTTGCTAAATGGAAGCACTGTGGTGGTTAACGATTCCACAAGTTGTTCATTCTCGGGACATCCAGTGTCGGAACAAAAGTTACTGTTTGTGGCATGTGCAAAATGTTATCTTATCTTGGAAAATGCAGAAATGACTCTTCATTTGCTGACGTACAGAAATCGACACCGAAACGATTGCTCTCGCATATTTTCTTCCACAGGTCACATCGCTAGCAGCGATGACCCCTTGCAGCCGTCGTCGGTGCGTGCCACTTACGACCATTTGCTGGGTCGTGTGCAAGTTCCGACGGCACTGTTTAACACTTCCGTGCCGGGCAACAGCGCGGGCTTTTCGCTGCAGATGGCGCGTTACGCGGTGCGCTTTTACTACGCCCTACTGGAAGCCCTGTTTGTGGACGAAGAAGGGCAGCCTGACGATGCCTCACGGCGCAAGGTCGAGACGCTGCTGCAGTGTTTCGAGTGGGACTTGCGGGAGCTGCCGCCAGCTCTCCGGAGTCCCATGATGCCGGGTCCTGCTATGTCGCGGGGAAGGATCCTGCAGCAAACGGCAGCGTTGCAGTTGGCCTTCCGAGCCTTTCAGGAGCTGTGGCAGGTAACAGCATGTTTTGACGTTTAAAAGAAAGCGTTATTCGCATGCGGTCCTCGTTTATGTAAAAAAACATGGCATGCCCACTGCGGCAGTTGTTTAGAGCACGCCAAATAAGGGGCTTTAACATCATCCGACAACTAACGGGAGCACTCCCGCATTGACTTCATCTATTGTAAAACTTAGTAACGAATCATAGCTGGTAGCCGAGTATTTTATCTTTATTTTTTCACGTCTCGTGAAAACAAATTCAATTGTTAGCGAAGTGCACGTGTGCTTGTAACCCTTTGTCTTGTCTCGCGCGCTAATTAACGTACAGTCTGTATGTATCCACCAGCCCGCCTACAATCTGTGTTGCAAGCGCTGTTAGACTGGGCTGTTGCCTCCCACTCAATCCACTGGGCAATGAGCAATACATGTAGCTCGCCGTAGAGTAACATAAAATAAGAGTGGTAACTCTGGCCAAAAGCAGCTGCGCTACGCTGCTTTATGCCGGCTGTAAGATGGCAGCACATCACTAACTGCTTTCAAGGAAACGCGTGTCTTAGTTATCTACCACACTATCTTTTTTACTGAATTATACGTCTACGTGTTTTGCGTCTGCGACTGCGGCTTTCACTAGCTCACATCGCGGCTCTGAATACGTCTTTATTGCCTTCGATTAATGGTGCGATATCGTGATATCGTCGGGTATCAATGGCATGAATCAGATGCGAGAGAAGTGCGCATGACGTCGACACGGCGGCGACATCGTCACACTCTGTGTTCATGAGCATTTAAGGCAAGGAAGAAGTACGGATATGCGGGACAACGGGCCCAGCATGCGTTTAGGTCTTTACTTGTTTCGTCTGTTTCTTACCATGGCGGGAAAAGATGCTGTTTAGAGCACCGATGCCTGCCTGATGTCTGAGCTGTTGTGCTTCTCAGGTTCACCACCTCGGGGTACCTTCGGTAATTTTCCTCCACCAGGAGGAATGTCTGGCCATTGAGGTAGAGCGAGACCACTATGAGAAATTGCTAGGGACGTACAGGTAGAGCTGTGGAGGCTAAAGTTCCTCCAAGGTTCACGTGGGTGAAGGCACACTGTTCGCAGTGGTTGTTGAGAGAGGCAACGGGCACCGATATGCCAGGCCACCAAACCGACCCCTGAAGTAAAAATACGGTTCTGTTGGTGGTCCGATTACCTTCATGCAACTGCGCCAAGACTGCGGGCAGAAGGGACAATGAGATAACCATCTGGGGGCCTTTCATCAAGGTAACGTCACTGACAGATTTCAGAGATTCAGAGGTCTCTTATAGTCAACCTTGCTGGCAGAAAAAGGTAAGGGCTTTGCGAGTTTCATCTGGCATTGGCGTCTGTCAGTCTTCGGGGCTGATTGGCAAGGCATCTGATATGCAGCAGACTACTTGTGCTGCAAAGCATTGGTGCCGTCACAACTACGTCGCATTACAGCAATGAGGAAGCAGGGCCATTGTAGCGGAACAATGCAATCGATACAAATGAAGCGTACATAAATATAAACATTTAAGAAACAAAAACAAAGAGTCAAACATATCAGCTCCTGTGGTGTAGTCAATCATCAATGCACTGAGTTTTATGGCGGTACAAAACATGGGCTCCTATATATTGCGACGTCTCACAACAGAGCATTAAGCCGCATAAACTATTCACTAACGCGTTTTCGTAATCATGCTTGCGTGCAGGTTCGGCGAGCGTGGAACGTGGATTTAAGGTATCAGCGGCTGCCGGATCTATCAGCAGAAGCGTTGTTCTTCGTGTACTACGCTCTCGACAACTGCGAGAGCAGTGACCAGGTATACAAGGAGCAACACGGCCGGTGGCTACCCGCGGAGTACCGCGTGAATCTGCCGCTGCGACACGTGGTGGAGTTCGCACCACTTTTCAACTGTACGGCGGACACAAACATGGGACGAATGGGCATTGATCGCACGTGCACCGTTGTTAAACCCGACACATGGATGACTTACGCGCCCGCAGAATCTTGAATGCTGCGCTTTGTTTGCTTGCTCAGAAGTATTTTCGTGAGCAGTTTATGACTTTGTTTGTGTATCTTCAGACATATACATTATATGGTTGTTTGTACCGACCGCTTTTCCTATGACCGCTGCAATGCTTTCTTGATGAATACTTTACGTAGGCTCTGCTAATCTGCCCACATAGAATTTAGAGAGTAGTGTACTTTTTCCCGTCTAGATTTATTGTGTGGGCAACGTAAGCTAATTCTAAGAATTCCTGTCATAAGCTGAGAAACATGCTTTGCTACTGGCTTTACATTTAACGTTACAAGTATAGTTACGTATTTCGACCACGACTTATAGCTCTTCCGTCACGTCATTAAGTTCATTCGTCAAAAAACTTGGACAAATCAGTTCAATGTTGCTAACATACATTTCTTTTTTATCTCTTCAAGTGACATGAGTAAATCTAGCTCTCGTATTTTAAATTCCTTTCACCCCAAGAAGACGAAAATGAAAAAAAAATGGTTTGCCCGGCGTACACAAACGTCTTTTTTTACGGCTGGAAAGGCCACTTTAGTTAACCAGCAGGATGAGCAAGAAATGGAGCAGCAAACCAATTACGTGGTTCATTACAGTGATGTGAATAGAACTGAGATACTCTTGTTCATCTTAACACAAGTTCCAGATGATCATAAGCATTTTTTCTTGAACGTGCGCTGCTATATAGTTCTTCAAATTCTCTTTGTGCGTGTCCTTTGGACATGACCATAAATTTGCTTGTTCAATAAAGTCCACCTGCACCTCTCAAGCAGGGTTTTCGATAGTTGATTAGGGTTGTAGCAGAAGGCCTCTGCTCTAAGTCTTTACTTCACCATGACAATTGAGCGGCATAGGTCCTTAGCGAAATAACTGAAGCCACATATACGAATCAATAACCAGCAGTGAGGCCTCCAAAATTTACACATTAGTTAGAGAAAACTCACGGTCGGGACGGTAACCAATATCGAAAATCTCACACGTGGAGACCATCTGCATGCTGCAGATAACGATGCTCTCGCAGGTGCCTGTGCGAGCAGGTGTCAATAGTATGACCGATATTGGTTGTGCGGCCTAACGAAGGTCAGTTGAAAATAAAAACAACAGTGAAACTTTTCAAGGAGAGCAATTTGATGGTGATGAAAGAGGGGGAATGTCTGCGTCAATGGCGTTGTCGAACGCTGAAGAACTTGATGGCTGAGACACAGGAGGGATTGTGGTCATGTGAAAACATGGGGTGTCATCGGGAAGACCAAGATCATCGTCGTAGTTGACAGGTGACTAGTTTCACGGTGGAGTGAGGCAATGGGGCAATTGCAGTGGTTTGTTACCAGCACTATGGCTGATTCAGACGCATTTGTGAAAACGGAAAATGGGAGAACTATGCCCTTGCAGTCCAGTGAACACTGCAGATTAGCGTAATCATCTCTGGTACGTGTCAGGTTGAGCTAGCACACGAGCGGGTAATGGGGACGAAAGCTTTCAGCGGAAAGTTTGTGTCGTCATCAATGATCAGCTCCTAATGCAGAAGAGAACAGTATGGTGATGATTATCACCTGTTGGCACATTACCGCAACCACTCCTGCGTCTTAGCCATAAAGTTCATCCGCGAATAGTTGATTAAGATGGATGAAGTTTGTGCTCACAGTTAGAGGACATAGTCTGCTTGAGACGAGAGGAAGCAGGTTTAACAAAAAGTAGGCTAAGAAAGCCTATGCCTGCTTGTGACTGTGAGAAAATTAAAACACGGGGACTGTAGCTGCACATCAACGACCCAATGTATATGTACCGCGTGTACTAAAGCAGACGCGTGGGAATGTATGTTAGCTGTGCACGGAAAAGCGCTGCCATATCTCCTTTGTTTATAGGAGCGCCGTGATTGCATCGGCTTTTGAAGCTAATTGCCACGTGCTCACGCATTTCCTGCTCCATAATACCACTCTCCAATAAAGGGCCTTTTGAGCGCTTTGTCCGCCATGGAGGATAAGTGGCTATGGTGCTCGGGTCCTGACCAGAAAGTCACGGGTTTGACACACCTGCGGGGATCGCATACGGTGGAGACGAAAATGTCCCGTGTATTGTGCGATGTTATCACATGTTAAAAACACCATGTGGTCGAACTCGCTGAAGCCCTCTTGTACGGCGTCTCTCAAATAATATCGTGGTTTGGAGACGTGAAACCCTAATCAATGTCATTATTATATTCTAACATCGGGTAGCAGCCGAAAATACTTGTCTGGAGACACATCACATATTGCGTGCTAAATATTGAGCGAGATACTTTATTTGCACGGTCTATTCTGATAACAAGTGCCATCTTTATCATCATTGACAAGTTGCAATATTTCCATGCGCTATTTTCACTGAGGTGCAGGTGCTGTGGCTGTACTTGCTGTGACTGATTATTATGTGAAAATAGAGTGCGTGCCAGCACGGACGACCTAATGCCGTTCAATTCATAACAATTTTCTAGATCTTACATTTGCAGCCTTGTTAGTGCGTTTTATTAGGGGCGGACATGCAGGATTAGCTACAATCTGTTCATGAGCCAACATAGTGTTAACAAAATGTTGTGATGGTAATGCTAAAAAATAAACGCTGATTTACTTACAAGAAGCTTTACAAGAGTCAAAGAAAAACTAAAATGGTCAAATTTTGACTGTACATTGCCTATTTTCCTCCGCGCCCATCATCCAAGTAAAGCTAGCATTTTAATCTTGCATTTACTGTTGAATCTAGAGCGATATTTTTGCTCTTGGATGTTTTGCAAGACATCGTGTGACCACCGCAGCATGGTCGGCAATGTTCTGGAATTTCCAGAAAGCAAGCTTTCTTTTAAAATATTTGTTTGGTTTTTAAAATATTTCTTTCAAAACTTGCAATAATTTTAAAGTATTTCAAATATTAAAAAAATGAAAGAAACATTAGCAAATGATGACGAGGACAAACCTTACCGACAAGCACTGTGCAAAAGCGCCGTAGTTGTATTCACTGTGATCTGAAGAACCACATAACACCATCGCGTAGCGCATCATTGCGGTGTGGTTTGACATTTTCGTTTCCAGCATATATGCTTGCGGTACTTTCCAAAGTACATTCTATATTTATTAGATGCGATACTTGATCCTGACCAAAACGTGTTCATGTGGCTTTACGAATATCACAAGAACACGCTTATTTATATTACTTGGTGAGCTGGTATGTGAAGAACCAATGAAATAATCTCTAATATTCCAGAAGAATTACTCCTCTAATTGGTTCCCCTGCTTCTGCGCAGAATTTATTTGCTCAATGTAAAAACGTTGTTACTAACAAGAGAATAACGGAAGCTGATCAGACAGCTTGAAGTTACGTGGTTACATCACATCCAATCTGCAACATATTAGTTGCACCTACACAAAATCTATACACAATGAATTTGCGTATGGCTCATATCCAGACAAAGAATCCTTGCGAACGTCGAGTGTCAGCGACTTAGATAACATTTCCCTTGAACAACAACAATCAGGTAATAAGCCAGAAAATTTCTCACAAACTATGAAATGCAAATATTCATTCTAAGCCCATTGTAGTTTCATTTGAACGCAGCCTGTTTATTCCTGATGATTTGTGCTTTAATGAACGTTTTAAGCAATTTCTCACGTTTTTTTTTTACTTTGTCGAGTGATGGCTTTGACGTGCAGAATTTTCTGCGCTTATTTTTTTTCTGTTTACTGGGAATATGAAGGATAGGAAGATGCTTTAAGGTATACATAAGAAAATGCCTTACAGTCAGTGTCAGCGTTACATACTTTTCATTCAATATTGAGGATACGCAGTGGAACTGAATAATGGCATTGTTTGAGCACTGGAAATCGAAAGTTTGTTAAGTGGTTTTGGGACAGTGGAAAGCGTGCTTGAATTTGGTGTTTAACTTGTAGAAAGAAATATAGAGAGGTTATTACTGATGGCGGATTAATTTTAACGAAGCCCATGGCACGTCATTTTATATACATAGCTTGCACCTACGTCACTCGACGTCACTGCCCAAAGCGAGTTGGCCATTTTTCTGAATGACGGTCAGGCCTTGTTCAGCCGCGTCTCGTTGGACATACGAGTAGTTTTTTCCTCCCCAATGGTTATATGCACAATGGTAGGCTGCTCTATTCGCAGCCACACTTGCGGAAAAAAGCAGCCCAATAGTACGAGTTTCTTTCGAATACCTACGAATGTTATTGAAGGCCAGTGTGAGCGTACGAAAATGTTCAGCACGAACCGTCGATGAACCTGGCTGGCATGCATAAAGCGTGCGCATTCCGACGAACAAAACGACAACATTCGGGGGTGTGTAGCTTGCTTTGTAGAAGGTAAGTGACCGAGAGAGGAAGCATAACGACAACAATTAACGTGGATGCTCTTGTGCTCGTAGGCAAGCCGTCCGCGTTGTTCGAAGAGACGAACCAAGATTGGGTACGCCGTCTCTGCAATTCATCTATGGCACCAAGCATACATGCGCTGCGTGGCATGAGCACGAGAAAAAGCGGCGTCACGATAACTGGCAAGCAAAGCTCGAATGGCTCCGACGACATGCCGACACGGCGATCGTGTGGCGTTGCAGACGTGTGCTGCCACTGATGCCCCCGCGTCAACGCTGCCCGTTCACCTCTTAACGAAAAAGCAAACAATGCTGCATGATGAACCCTTTTCCCTCGAGGAAACCCTCAATCACCTACGCGAATGAGTACATTGCACTTGAGTACATCGTAGGCTTTCGATGGCGTGCTGCTCCCATATCTCATTGGGGGACCATTCCCAGAGAACGATTTCATCCTGCAGCATGACTGACTCCCCATACATACATAAATGAAAAACGTTGCTCACTATTTAGAGAGTCGCAACGTGGCAGTTCTGAGTGGCCTCCACAGATGCCTGGACCTAAACATCAATGAAAATGTTTGAGGGAACATGTAGCTCGTGCTGGCCCACCGACAACTCGGTGCCATCTCAGAGGACGCGCTTTGGGCCGTTCTCCAAGACGAGTGGGAACAAATCAGGGCCAACACCAACCTTTGTCTGGTACATATGGAGCAGCCTCCCCTATAGAATGAATGCGGTTATTGGAGCTGGAGGGGAACTCAGCCCGCTACTGATAGGTGCTAACTTTTGGAAACGCAGCACAAAACTTGGTATTCAACTGTCTGCACAACTTCTTTACACATGTTGAACCGTAGAGCATTTCAATGCTTCAGTGAAAGCGTTCACAAACTAATGTCTTAGATTTATGAATCTCGATACTTGTAGAGTGGGTAGAGCCGTCAGAATGCCCCGCTGTGAAGCCTTAGTGGTCGAAAGCTCGATAAAAATTACTCGGGAGACAAAAGGTCGGTCGTGGCAGCACGTGCCGTGTTTAAATGCGAGAGGAATGCTGAAACACGCTTGAGCACGTAATTTCAGGCCACGGTAAATATTTCCCACTAGTAGAAACTTCTCAGCACACCACTCAGCAGCGAAATTCTTTCATGGACTAAAACACCACAAACAAAACAAAATCAATACTCTAGAGTTTGCATTAACTAGAGTTTGCATCAATGTATACATTAAACCAGAATTCCGGTGCTGAAATAACGGGGATCATCCACGTCTCAAATACCGTAACTACATAACACGCTGCGCTGAGCTAAGCCCGCTTTCCTGCAACATTTGTGGTTTTCGAGGTGCTTTGAGTTTGCTTCACGGCAAAACAGGCAGTGCGCGCTCCCGCGCTCTTAATCGACACGAAGCCCCGCCACCATGCTCTTGTGCGCCTGCGTCGATATGCTTCGATGTGTGGCCACACCGCTAGCGCTGGCGCCCCGTGGAGCGCATTCATGCGGCGCTATGTTCGTAATAAGAGTGGACGGCCCTGTACACGCGGCAATGTTTATGACAGAAGAAACAGCAAAACGCAAATGCGGAGGCACAATCGAAAAACGCGCTGCCGCGTGAGCACCTTGTTGTGCTCGCGTGAGCACTGAGGGCAAACATCAACATTTGTTGACTAGGCAGCGTACATCCATCGCTGTTTGATAACTCGGGGCCGGTGTATGTATGGATTTGATGAACCATTGAACTTACCTCTGCAATGACGATCACTCTATGGTCACGAAGCTCTTTAGCAGACAGGCTTTAAATGCGAAGCATTTCTTAGCGAACTTCGGCCACTTTGAGCGTACCTGCCTGCCTGCCTGCCTGCCTGCCTGTCTGTCTGTCTGTCTGTCTGTCTGTCTGTCTGTCTGTCTGTCTGTCTGTCTGTCTGTCTGTCTGTCTGTCTGTCTGTCTGTCTGTCTGTCTGTCTGTCTGTCTGGCCACCTACGACTTTTAGCTCTCCAGGCCCTTTCAATAATGGTATCGATAACAAACTTGCTATAGCATAACATGACTGTATGACCAGAATTTTAACTAGTCATAGCACGAAAAGCATGGAATGTATGTCAGGAATGTCATGATTTACATTTCATGGACTTGCTGCTCTTGCGGTGGCCGCGTTCACATGACATCTTGCAAAACTGGTATAGTACGACATGATTGCATGGCGAACACAAGCGACAGCCTCTAACATGAAAATTATGGCATGCGTGTCATGTAACAACTTGACTACATGCCACGCTCATGATGCGCTCTCGGCCATTTCGCCAGTGTCACATTTACAAAATTTGGTATTACGGTACGTGAATGGATGACGAAGGTACATGACTGGTGCAAACACAATAATTATGAGATGCCTGTCATGTAACAACTTTACTACATGCCACGCTCATGATGCGCTGGCAGCCGTTTCGCTAGCTTCACTAATACCAAATTTTGTATTACGGGGCGGAAATGGATGAGGAAGGTATGAGACTGGCGCAAACAGGATAAAGATGAGATGCGTGTCATGTAACAACATGACTACATGCTACGCTCATCATGCGGCCGCGGCCGTTTCGCTAGCTTCACATGTACCGAATTCGGTATGAAGTTACGCGAATAGACGACATAAGTCAATGACACATCCAAACATGATAATCACGACATGCTCGTCATGCGCATGTAAGAACATGACTACATGCAACACTCATGATGCACTCACAGCCGTTTCACTAGCTTCACATATGTCAAATTTGGTATTACGTGTCGTCAATGGCCTACGAAGGTACTTGACGCGTGCAAACATGATAATATGAGATGCGTGTCATGTGACAACATGACTACATGCCACAGTCTAGGCGCCAGTGCACTTCGACGTGAGACGGCAGGCGCGCGCGCTGGCGTTTGCTTCGTCCCGTCGCATCGGCGTTGCCATGCCAGGCGCCGGTCCTGCCGTCTACTCGCAGGCGCGCTCCGTGCTGCATTGATTTGGCGCATGCGCGTTTTAGCACGTCCGGCATCCCTCCTTCAAGGAAAGAGGCTGACGCCGTGCTGTCTGGGTAACGCATCTACGTGAAATGCAGCATGTCGAATTTCGGGCCGGTTCCCATGGGGGCGCGCCAATGGACGCTGGTCACAACGGTCGGGCCAGGCGTTAGATTATAGAGTTCTCGCGTTTCGCGAACGTATAGCGTCGCTGTGCCCAGTGTTCGCGCGCGTAAACGTCACGTTGGAGTATATTGGGCCCTTTACTTGCAGCCATTTTGCTAGCTCCACATATACCAAATTTGGTGTTACGTGACGTCAATGGGTGACGAAGGTATATCACGGGTGCAAACATGATATTTATGCTATGATTGATTTGTGGGGTTTTACGTCCCAAAACCACCATATGATTATGAGAGACGCCGTAGTGGAGGGCTCCGGAAATTTTGACCACCTGGGGTTCTTTAACGTGCACCCAAATCTGAGCACATGGGCCTCAACATTTCCGCCTCCAACGGAAATGCAGCCGCCGCAGCCGGGATTTGAACCCGCGACCTGCGGGTCAGCAGCCGAGTACCTTAGCCACTAGACCACCGCGGCGGGGCTGATATTTATGGCACGCGAGTCATTCAAGAACATGACAACACATCACGTTCATAGCGGGATCGCGGCCATTTTGCTAGCTTCACATACACTTCACTTGGCCTCACGTGATGTGAATAGATGACGAAGTTAAACACATATCTAATCATGATAATCATGACACGGAAGTCATGTACGGCATAATTTACCTCCACCTCGTAACGTTGTGGTGATTTTAAAGTGACACATAAACCTTCCTCATTCGTGCTTCACATATGATTGATTCCCACTGTACGTGGGATCTGCCAATTTTTTTTCAGCCACTGGTGAAGGATAGTTGTTCGTTTCTACTGATTTCAAAGCCTTTCATTGGCGCAAGTTACAAAATTGGTGCTGAAAACCAAATAGTTTACGATGTCACCGTGCGACACCTCTGCGATCACAGAGATATTTTAAGTAGTGTCCATTGCGGGTCGAAGTGTGTACGGATCCACTCCTTCTTACAAGTGCACCTTCTCCTCGTAGCGAAAACACGCTTCTCCTAAGAACTCTGATTGTTACGCCGCATTTAACGGCTGCCTTGTGCCAACCAGCTGTTAAGAAAAAAAAAAAACGATCGCGTGGAAGACAGCGACAGTGGCAGTGCGGCTCCATCGAACTGAAAACTGCAGCCGTACGGCTCGCGCACACGGCTGGTATTAGCAGCGGTTCATAAAGATGGCCGCCGTATTAGGACCGCCGCAAGAGTGAGGTCATGTGCAAGTTATGTATAGGTAATGAAGATATCTACAAAAACTTATATGTACAAGTCAACAGTCTTTGTGTCTAGTTAACGCTGTTACATGTGTATGCATTCCGAGCAGACGTAAACTGATATGTCTCACGGTTGACAAACTAATATAATGTGCTTTTGATTTGCGTTCTCAAACTAGAAAAAATCGCCAGGCCCACGTGGAACGTCCAGCAGAGGAACAGTCAAACATGGAAGAGCGGCGTTTTTAGAGCTTTTGAAACCAATCATAGAGCGACTTTTGCAAGTACTCATGCGTGGAAACCAGTACGCCATAAGGGCCATTCCACGCGCTTCCCGCACAGCCGCAACGCACGTGCCGGGACCCCTACCGCACGCAAGCGGGGGATGAACAGGCCAATTGGCGACGCTGCGTAGGGTGAAAGCGTCGCCAATTGCTTATTTGTCCCCCGCTTGCAGTGCGGTAGGGGTCCCGGCACGTGCGTTGCGGCTTTGCAGGAAGTGCGTGGAACGGCCCTAAATGAGCAAACCTTTTGTGCAGTGAGGATGCACCCACAATGCCATTGGTAATAATTCTTTGTAAAAACTAAGTACCCGCTATAAATATGTAAGACATTATATAAACTTTGTTGATACTGTAGTTGACGACGATAAAGAATAACATCTGATATTTCTATAATCGGTAGTGTCATTGTTCCAGGAATCATAATCCTCATCATGGGTTTGAGCGATCAACGACCGACTCGTTACGCAAATCGGATTGTGTGCTGACTGTTCGTTGCTTCTTTTCTAAAACGCTTGATTAGGGGCTAAGCTTGTTATGGTTCAGTCATGCCCTCCATCGTCCCCCAATTATGATGACGATGCTCATGGCGATGAACAACAAGCGAGTTCTAGACCACACATTTCCCTTTCTGCAATAGCAGCACAGCATATGCAAGGTAACCACTATGACGCTGATGACGATGAAAATGATGATCACGGACGACGACTGGCTTGTGCGGTACACGTCTCGATATGTTCGACGATGCATTTCGTATTACTGGAAACAACCAGCAACCACAAGGAGAACGTACAGAAACTTCGTTTTTGCCATCTTCAGGCTATATTTGATACCAGAAGGCAGTAAATATGAGATACAAACGAAATTGACAACACAACACCACATATTGTTTACGACTCGTAAACATTGTATATAACTGTACTTCCCTTTGTCCATCATTTACATGCGTGAGTGGTCCTTCTCAAGGGTGATTTGGTGTAATAACGAGTCGTCCTATTTCTTTACCCACTTATCATCATCTGATATGCGGGGATTTTCACACATGTTAACGCAATTCCTTAAAGGACCCTCATGGCGAAAGTTTTGTTTGAGAGTTTTTTTACAGTAATACCTAGTTTCTTACAATGCACTAGTTTCTTACACTGTAAGAAACTAGTGTACCACAGCGGAGCAGCGCCTAAAAATATGTGCGCTCAGGCTTCGGAGACGCTGAAACACGCTGTTTTCAACTAGGGGGACTCACGGGCGGTGAAGAATAAAACAATGTGGTGGCTTTGAGCATGTCTAGTAGTATCTCCAATGAGAACGAGACAAGTGGGCCAGAGCTGAAGCAGGAGCCTGGGGAGACCAGAGCAAGGGGAATTCGAGGCAGGCAGTGCAAGCGGAAGGTCGTCACCGGACCGGGCGCTGAAGATGGGCCGTTGGGTTCCGGACCCGAGCCTACAGGACTTCCACCGGCCGGGGCCTCCTGCTGTCGGGTTCCCGCTCCAAAGGACCGTGGCCATCCGGTCCTGAACTCCTTTCCAGAGCCTGCGGACTTCGGTTCCGGCAGGCGAGCTACAGCCGTCGGGCTCCGGGCCCGAGCTGTGCGCCCAGCTGCTTGACTAGGTCGACCCTAGTTCCCGGACGCGTCGCCACCAGCCTGCGTTCTCCCGTCTCCGACGTGTCCACGCTCCTCAAGCCGAAACCATCACGATTTGGTAGGGCTTTTCGACGTGTCGCAGCAGCCAGCGTTCCCTCGTCCTCGTCCAGCCCACGCAGTGACGCAGGAGTCACGGCGTTCCGGTCTCCTCTGAAAAAAGAGAAGCATTCTTTGCGTAAGCAGACAAAACCACCTCGAGAGCAGCCTGTTGCGACCAGGGTTTGCGGCACCGGAGATCCGGGATCAAGATATCGAGGCAAGAGGAGGTTGAACTTCGTAGAGAGAGTTTATTTACATTATTTACAAGGCACGGGCTTTCTGGCCTGACGCTTCTCATTGAAATCTCTACATTGAACAAGGCTGTCTATTGAACGAGCTCCGTAACCACACCAGTCAGCCCGCGAGGGCTAATTAAATACAGTCTCATCTCCCCAGACCCCTAGATAGAGGAATAGGTCCTTACAGCACTCTCCAATAACATGTCCCATTGTACACACGAGTGTCATTATGTCGGCACCACCCCCAACAAACACACATACACAAACCAAACACGTGTATGGTCCCGGTGATGCAGCTTCCTCTGGCGAATCTTGATTGAGCGGGGTGAAACGAGTCTGTCGTCACGCCGCTCGGGCCGACCACCCATGCTTTGTCGTATGGCAGTCGCGGTCTAGGCGCTTCCAATGGGCCAAACCTGGCCATCTGGTACTGATTTGAGCGTCGGCGGCTCATCAGTCAGAGACACACAGCGTGGTGCTCCGACGTCCGCGATCGCTGGAAGCTCATCATTGTGGCTTTTACCGGGGCATGGCGAGAGTCATAGCGCGCGAACAAAACGACGACACAGAGACAAGAAGGACACGAAATACACTCGCGCTATAACTGTCGTCATACCATACCAACTAGCCCAAGCTGTCACACTTCTAATTTACCGGGGCACGAAGACGCCACGTGTGGCATCTCTGCGCAGACCCGAAGGACAGCGCTGCTTCATAGAGTAATTTCAGCCACGCAGCACCCAGCACCTGGAAACAGCATGGCGTCTTGGTGCTGCTTCTTATCTTTCTGGGCTGCCTTTCTTCCATTCCATTTCAGGCTGCCTTTCTTTCATTCTGGCGGCCGCGGTAAAAGGGTGGCCCGCCAAACGCAACAGCTCGTCGACTGGCGGGGAAAACCTCCTGAGTGTGACCGGCCGTACAGGTTGCCCGAAGCGTAGTTGTTTGGTGGCGTCATCCAGGTTACTGCCGACGACGCAATACGGCAAAGTTCAATCATCCATGGGCCTTTTCTCTTTGGGTTTACACAGACATACACACATCCACAGACACGGGAGAGCACCCTGCCCGCACTTGAGACACATCGAGTCCGAAAATATTTAAAACCAACCTTCCTTAAGTATTATAATCAAATACAAATCAGCAATCAAAGCGTTTCTCTGAGTTTTTCCTCAAGATCCCGATTCCAACACGAGAATAATCTTCCCCTAGGCTGCTTTTAAGAAAATAAACACCCAATCGATGTGCTCTCCGTGGCTTACTTGTTTGCCAGTGTTAGTAATGCGCTGCAATCTACCAGGCCTCATACTCCTAAGATAAATCTTTTTGCTTCACGCTGTCTTTTAGTCCCCAAAATTTTGTGCCACCAAAGCTAGTCGTCCATTTCCTTTGAGCAGACGAAAAAATAACTGTCGTGCTTCACCTGCAACAGGAACATCCACATTACACTTCCGCAAACGCACGTTATAGTGCTACTGCGTAGATTAACTACTTATTCTGCCTGGCGGTTGCCGTCTTTATAAAACCTGCACAATAACTTCCGAACCAACAAGCTCACTGTCCCTACGTTCACAACAGACACATGCAAACAAAACAAAAATTCTATCAAAAAACTTTCACATGAATGCTTAAAAAGCTCAAGGAATATCCTTGCGTCTCCTCGCTCACTCAAAATTTGTTTCTAACTTTGCTCTTACTCCACAAATGCTCCTAGGCGTGTCGTTAGGCAACCGCACAGCGCTTATCTTTAGAAGAAAAAACAAACACTGCTTAAATAATAAACAAAACCTAGAACTTGCTACCTAAACGGTAGCCCCTATCCGAAATACTTACAGGACACTTTCCAAAATCAAAACCAATCTAAACAGTCAAAACACAACTTTAAAAGAAAGACAAAAAGAAATTAGCCAACGAGCCTTTCCAAACCCTTACCGCTGTCACTCTATTATAAGACGAAGGTGTGGCGGCCGAGCACTTTGGGCCTTTCTTGGCGAAAGGGGGAGGGAACAATTGCAAAACCCATTCGCTTCGCCTCCGAGCCCCGCTAAGCTCCTCGCTGGTGACCTGTATTGTTTCCCTCGCTTGGCTGCTTTTTGCAATCCAGCGACCATGCACTCCCGTGTCCCATCAAACGTGCCGTGGAAAGAACTACCGAAGGTTGCCTGCTCCCCTTTTTCTGTCTGCATTTTGGCCCAACGCGCCCTTCTTTCTCTCTTCGTCCGGCAGCTCGAAAGCATGCAAACCAACTTCGGTGAGGATGAGAAAGACCTCATTCTGCTTATTATGCCCCTTCCTTCTGTTTGCATGATCGCCCAGCGCACGTTTCAGTTTTGTCCGGCACTGACGAGTGCCGGACGAAATGAGTGCATCATTTCCTTGTACCACGAGACCTTTTCAGGTGTTACCAGGGGGCCCTTGGAGATTAAGCAACATGCTTAAAATTGGTCGCATTCCACCAGAAAATCTATGCCCTGTACTCAACAAAGGTCCGAAATTCAGCTACAAATCTTCTATGATAGGTTACAAATTGCTTATCATGAAGCAGTAGGTTGTTGAAGAAGCCAATGTAGACGCTAGGGACCACATCATAAAATGGGGCATAAAAGTTCGATAACCGGGGAAAAACGTCACATGTCGGATTGATTGAGACCTTGAAGGAAGCTTGGGAGGCATAACACTTGAGACAATGAGAAACGTTGATTATCTGGTTTTTTAATGAACAATTGCTTGTGTTCAGAGTGAATGCCCTGAAATTTAAAGAGAACGGAGCGGCTCTGAAATTCACTTTTGAGGTCCCAAAAGCAGACTGCAATAAGTTTTTCTCATTATGGACGTACTGGCAGTATTCGGCTACGTCGATCCTTGATTCACAACCTTGATTTTCCTTTACTCAAATTTTGTGAAGTCATTCCAGCATCAAATGAGGGAGGATTTGGATGGCCAGCTCACTAGGCTTAGGTTATCGAACTTTCCAGGTGGAACTTGCCTAAAGGTTATTACCGATGAACTCAAACAAGTAGGAAAGAGCAGTAGTGACATGGTGGGCATTGATAAGGATTTGCCCTTCAAGTGCATTTCATATCTTCATGCTTTCTCCGACTGTACATATAAAAAAGGTAGGAAACGGATTAGGTGTTAATAGAGTTTTTTTTTGTCCAGGAATAAGTTGGGCAGAGCCTGCGCATTGGTGGATGGAAAAATTGCACGCAAAGAAAAAAAATTGTGTAAAAGGTAAAATTATTCATCGGAAACCGGTGACTCATACTAGCCATGTGCTACGGGTGCACACAGTGTGCGCAAACTTTAAGCAACAAGCGTGAGCAATAACATTTCGAAAAAAAAATACAGTAGTGAATGAGGACAGGGTGTGCTATATATTATCCCCTTGCCATATGGTAAGTGCTATATCAGACAAATCTTGAGTTATTTAAAGAACCGCTTAGTGAGCAGAGGGCGTCGTTGAAGGCCCACTCTTTGTAAAATCTGTGCCTACATTGCATAGTTCGTAAGTGTCACCCTTCACTTCACGAAACAAAGGTGTTGTCACTGCACACTGATGGCAAAAAGAGTGAAGTTGTTGAGGTTCTTATTTTCCCGAGTAAAGCAACACGTGTGCTGCGAGGGCTTCGGTCACACTTCAATAAATATAGGTACATTAGCTGCCAACCTATATTTTTTAAGTCGCTTTTTGCTATTTATATTTATGTTTTTTCAATAACCTTTCAGTTACTAGTCCGCGCTTGTTCGTGTGCTTTCTGTGTTGTTGTTTCTTTTTTCGCACAGTTTTTGTAAGCATCAATTATCAAATCGCCCAGCGTTCAGTCCCCTTAAAGGGGCTCGCAACACTTTTTGAGCATGGTCAGAAAACGCATACGATCGGCAGTAGAGCCTCCCGAGAACACGCGAGCCAAATATTATAGCGCAGCATGCGGCCTGGAATTCACAATAAGTTATCAAATTAAGCTGAAAATTGCTTTCTCTTCTCTCAATAAATCATAGATCATGCTCAAAAATCACACGTAGCAAGCCCATCTATCAGCCGTTGGCTGATTTGAACATAGTGTGCTCGCTCTTTACAGGGATCGCCGCGGGAGGCCACTACTTGTCCACGCGTGCACACGCAATCACACTGAAAAAGCCGCGCATTCAAAGAAAAAAGACAAAAGGAACTCAAGGTCACGAGGCGCGCGTGACGTTTTTCTGTGGCCCTGCCAACCCTCCCTGCTTAGCTTCCAATGCTTTCGTCATGACAAGAAAAGAAAGAATTCAATTGCAGCATGTGACAAAACTTTGTAACTCCACTCATACTGAACGGATTCTTAAAAATTTTGCAGCGTTGAATTCGTGAGGCAATAAGCTCTTCCAGAAAATTCATTCAGGACCCCTTTAGGTTCATATTTCTCATGTCCTGATAGTGATGTGCTGTCTATACCATCTAGGCCAACAAAAAGTCAGCCAGAGAAGAATTGATGAACATGAGGACAATGGAACTAGAGAACGCAAGAGAGCAACGGTGGGGTTATATAACAGGTCTTTTCATGTGGTAGAATACCGCCGTCAGTTACTGTGGCAGCTACTTAAAATTCTAATGTTTAGTTTGTCTGAACACAGCCCACGCTAGGTGCTAGACAATACTTCCACCACCACCTGAGCTTTATATTAGTCACTTGCACATCCTGCATGATGTCAGCTAAGTCCTTTGTGATACTTCTAAATATTGATATATATATGGTGGGCTTTAGCGTCCTAAAGCCGCCATATGATTATGAGAGACGTTGTAGTGAAGGGTAACGGAAATTTTGACCACCTAGAGTTTTTTCAACACGCACTCTAATCGGAGCACACGGACCTAGATAGAGCACTTAGGCCTTCATCGACCCTCCATCAAAATGCAGCCGCCACAGCCAGAATTTCATCCCGCGACCTGCGTGTCAGCATCCGAGTACCTTAACAACTAGACCACCACAGTGGGGCCTATTTTACTTTTTTTTCACCCGGTTGTTACGCTACAAGGAATCCTGGGCTGGTTTTATTTGCAATGAAACGTGGGAGACGCCTGCTACGCGCTGAGCGCGTCCTGCAGGAGTCAACTAAAGTTTTTTTCATTCCATTCCATAATTGTATTAGAAGGAAATTATGTGCTGGTTTCGATCATGAACTCTATAGTAAAAAGACGAATACTTTAATGGCAGAGTCCACAAATAAGCAGCGAGAACATTTACAAATCTATACTTGGCCAGAAACCAACGCTCGCAAAAATTGTAGGGTCAGTGATACCGCATAAATTATTCTTAGATTCTTGCGTGAATTAGGTTTTGTCGTTGTAAAAAAAGAGTTGCCAGGGTTCTCACAAAAAAGGATGGAGCCGTTTGTATTGATAGGGTTTATTGTTAGCAATGATTTTGAAATTAGTTTAACATTATGTTTTCAATATGTCGTCTTTTTGAGAGCATCGTAGATTGATCGCAGTAGAAACCCTTAGTGTGCAAAATACCTAAACACCTAATGGCTTAACAAAGTATGATTGAAATATTCTTGGTTACACAGAACATTCCAGAACTCATATGTGCGTTTTTATTGCGCTATAAATGCAATTACCCTAAAAAATGAAGGCCAATCCACTTTGAGTGTTGTTCCCGCTAGTACAACAGGGGACGTAATTTTGTACCGACTTGAACTCCATGCCATTTGTTTTTAATAATTTTGCTCTATAGTTTTCATGTTAGATAGATGTGCAACGCTTTAGCGAATGTTGTCTGAGAAAAGCGTGTGCAATGCTTTTTACTAACGTTTACTGACTCGAACAGTTGTGGTTGGGCCCCCTGAGGTGCTCGAGAATGAAAACTTGGGGCAATGTCCACACAGCTGCAACATAGGCTGTACTGAATGAATGCGTCTACATCACCAATTTTATTGCAATCGAGGTACTGCAGGGAACAAAAGGAAAATCAGAT
This sequence comes from Rhipicephalus microplus, assembly GCF_013339725.1. Lineage (NCBI taxonomy): Eukaryota > Metazoa > Arthropoda > Arachnida > Ixodida > Ixodidae > Rhipicephalus > Rhipicephalus microplus. Next base: position 63,207,934 of record NC_051173.1, on the reverse strand, counting down.
GCAGCAGCGTATTTTACCCTTGTAGAATTACTAACGCTCAAATAATTATCCGTCATATCAAGAAACATTAGGCAATCAGACCGCTTGTCAGAACAGGGCCATGTATATGACAGAGCTGGGTAACACAAAGCCAAACAAAATCTTGTGGCCAACGAGCATTGTAAAACTGACGGGAGTTGCATCCAAGCGGGGTTCATTTACCGGATATGACGATGAAGAAAAAGAAAACAGTAGTGGATATCTCCTGCATTTCCACGAGCGGAAAAATGCAGGGCTGGTTTTGTGGAAGACAATATAAAGGTTGGTAGCCACTGAAAGTACTTCGCAGTTAGCCCACGTTGCGGCAAGCCCTCAGCATGTGTGTTACACCGTCCGTAGGGACTATAACCCTTGCACTGTGCGCCTTCTTTGTCGCGCCTACGGTAGGAAAGGCCACTCAAAAGCTTCCCCGCAATGTGACAGATGCATTCGAGGTGGGTCAACCAGATAACGGTACTCGAGAAATGTTCCGTGAAAGTAAGAATAATGGAAAGTTTTGATACAAATCAGACAGAAGTGTAAAACAACTATGGTTTTGTTTTGTTCCGCGAAGCCTACAGCTTGTGGCACGAAGACCAGCATAGAGAGTGCATGTTGTTGTAGTAAGAAATTTTGGTGCAGTACTCAGCATACAGTGATCGGTGAAGTGTTTTTACCATTCCTCGTCAGATATAGCAAGTACAGCACAAATCAGTTTGCCCCCCTCATTTCAGTTGTTTGGCAGTTTCCCTTACGTCGTGTTGGAGTACACGTCCGGCGATGATCCGATATTTCAGTGCCTCACGAACAAACGAGTTCAGCTGGACATGAAGAAGCAGACGGCTACCTATGTGTGGATGTTCAAGGGGCATGGTGGCACTAAGAAGTAAGCATTCTCGTTCCTAAGTGTTGCTGCCACAGAAGACAGGTGACGCTCAATATGTGTGGCTATTGAGTTGCATATTTAGCTGTGGCATGCGTTTCTGCCGGTTTCTGTAACGCTCCTCTGGCTTCTCTAGGAGTCAAAACAGAGTATTTACGTAGGCAGGGGGTGGTACACTGAACCGGCGCACACTTTTATACTGAAATTTTTTTTCTTACACGGGAGTCGGCTAACAAAACTACCCTCTAAAATACTGGCCTACTGAGTCCTGTGCTCAGATTAAGGGACTCCTAAACCCCCGCCTTCGGAATAAATTTTGCCTATGCCACTACAACAGAAGTGCAAATCTCAGTAATTGACAAGTATTTACTATTACACGAAGCGAAGGCACAGATCGTTTAAAGTACTCCTGACGCCAAATTGGGAAACCTGAAGTGTTGTGTTGTTTGAAAGCCTTTTATGCGAGGACACTTCTCAGCGATCATTAGTGGCGAGCGTTGCCCCTAATTTCTTTTAATTTGGCTTGAAAGCAAGGGTGCATGCTTGTCCTTGTATTATTCTCTGTAGTTTGACGTGAATAGGGGGTCTGCTCGGGACGTTGCAAATGTCAAGCAAGTATTGTTGGCGTCAGGGCACATTTGCGGGGCGCGCACAATACTCCGCCTGGCAACCGGAGAGGACTATTGTTTGTCACACCTCTCGCTGGGTTATCGGGCTGGTGTTCAGGTGGTTTTGGCTGCTTTGGCCAGAAATGCTTTGCTTTTTTGAGAGGAAGGTGCTAAAAGCATCCAAATCAATTCATTGGATGCATGTATTGAATAGCTGTACCCTTTATATTGGGCGGCGGCTAACGCCACCTAGCCGTAATACTTAGTGAACAAAACTACATTTGTTATTATTATAAACAGCAAAGATAAAGAGTGTAAGTTTCCAGTAAAGAATTTAATTTTCACTCGTGCCTTAATTTTAGTCACTAATAAGTAACCCCTTTCTAGTTATTTCTACACGCTTAAAGTCAATTTTGCCCTCTGTTGCCCTAAACACCAGTGCTTCGAAAACCTCTGCGCCATCCTCCTGAACTCTAGGGTGAAACCCTTTACAGGAAATTATCAAGCGTTTGGCGGTTTCCTGCTCCTGTCTACACGCGCTGCATACTGTGGCCGCCCCTTTGTATTGGGCCCGATAAGTCTTGATTCACATTACTCCCGTCCTGGCCTCAAACAGTAGAGAACCCGAGAATTATCATAGATCCTTTCCTTGGCAATTTCCTGCTTAGAAGTTTGATAAATCTCTAGTGCCGACTTCTTAATCATGCCTATTCTCCACATGTCGGTCTTCGTTTCCTTCACCTTCTTAACTAATAGTTGTTTTAGGTTTGTCCTCCAGCTGTTTTCCAAGTATTCACCTGTGAATTTTCTCGTTCACTTCCTTCATTTTGTACCGACATTCCTCATGTACAAATAGCTGAAAAACTTCCTAATCCAACGCTTCTCCTCCATTTCTCACAATCGCTTCTCAAATTTCATCCTGCTGCTAGCTTTCCTGCCCTCGAATGAATTCCATCCCTTATCCCCCTCTACTCCCTCATTTGGTGTATTCCCGTAAGCTCCTAAAGCAAGCCTGCCTACTCCACGTTGAATAATTTCAAACCTTGCATGAACCTGTGATCTCATGCACAAGACTGCATTGCCGAACGTCAGACCAGGAACCATGACCCCTTTCCAAAGCCCTCTCATAACATCATACTTTTTGTAGTTCCACATTGCCCTATTTTTTATCACCGCTGTATTTCTGTTACTTTTTGTCGTTGCATATATCTCGTGTTCCCTTAGGTACTCGGTCCTATTGCTTATCCATGCACCCTGATATTTGTGTTTATTCGTTATCTCTAGTGTGACCTCCCTTATTCTAAGCTCACTACCTTCATTACCATTGAAATTATGACTACTCATTTTTTCTTACTGAATCTAAAATGTAAGCAATCTCGCTCATTACCGCAAATGTCTCTCAATCCCTGCAAATCTTCGTTGTTGTCCGCAATTCCCCCTATATCATCCGCGTACATCAAGGCTGGTAGTGTCTGCCTAATGAGTTTTCCTTGTCTGACAAAACAGACGTTGAAGCCAAGTCCAATTCTCTCTGAATTGACCTATAATCCGTGTATGTACGTCATGAATAACAACGGTGACAGAGAACACCCCTGCCGAAGCCCCTGTTTTACCTCTGTGAACTTGGATACATGTTTTTCCCACTTCATAACTACCTTGTTACCGTTATAGATATCCTTTAAAAGATTAGCAACTCCATCTTCCACACCTAGTGTGTCCAAAATTCCCCACAAGTCCTCTTGAACCATGCTGTCGTAGGCTCTCTTGATATCCAAAAATGCTAGCCACAAGGGCTTGTGTTCCTTTTCTGCTTTTTTGATGCACTGCGTCAGTGAGAACAGATTGTCTTTTAACCTTCGGTGTTTCCCAAACCCATTCTGCAGTTACCCTAGCACCCCCTCATCCTATATGCCTGCAGTCTTTCCTTTATATTCTGCACACTAGCCAGTAAACCACCAATGTCACTTACATAGGACGGTAGTTATGTGAGCTCTGTCCCCCTTTCCTCTATAGATCATGCTCATCTTGCTAAGTTTCCATTCCTCAGGGACTTCACCATCGAATGATTGTTTTGATCACTGCCTCTCTCGAAGCCTGCCTATACTTGCGACCTAATTCCTTCATATGCATAATTGGGATGCCGTCAGGGCCTTACATGTACTACTAGGAACTGTCTTCTCGCAACAAGGGTGTTTGTGCAAGCAGGCGTTTGCTGTGTAGTGACACCATGGACACGAGCTAACGGGGAGTTTCGACCTCTCCCGCACCTAGCCATGCGTGGCTGAGCCGTATCCGGGGAAAAGGGGATCCTCGGGGTTGAGTCGACGCCGGGTGATTAAACCTTTAAGGCCCCTCAGCAGAGGCAACACAATTCTCTGGCCGCGGCTTCACGTAGACGGCACCCCTAAGCTGACCCACCCAGGGGAAGTAGGCAGTCGCCTTTTCTTATCTCTTGTCCCTACAGCTTCTTTATCTCTCACTTTCAGTCGGTCCTGTCTACTTCTTTCTTCTGTTTATTTCCAATTTTCCTGGCGGCAAGGATTTACCCTGTGCAAGCAGCCTACTTTGGTCTAGGCGCATAGGGTTATGGCAGTGTTGTACGGCAAGTCATCACATCACATCACATCACATCACTTTAATACCTTAAAGACCCGCATGTAGGGGGTATTACATAAAGGGTGGGTTACAGGTAAATGTACACAAGTTTTCAAATGGAAATGTGCGTGGTGACCTTTTCTTTAATTGTTGATGGACACGTGATGGCTGGAACGTCACAGGGAAGGCCATTCCAGGCCACTGCTACACGGGGGAAAAAAGAGGCAGAAAAAGTAGTAGTGCGAGCATGTGGACGGGCAATTTGAAACGTGTGGGCAGTGCGGTGAGATATGCGCGTCGGTGGGACGATGTAGGGTGCTTGATTAAGAGGGCTGTGAAAGAACTTGTGTAGCGAACAAAGGCTGGTAATGCGGCGGCGCAATGAAAGATTCGAAAGACCAGTTTCACGTTTAAGGGATGATATGCTTATGTTATACGAATATGAAGAATCTATGAACCTAGTGGCGCGGTTTTGCACAGACTCTAATTCATTTATCAAGTATACCTGGTGCGGGCTCCATATGGGAGCTGCATATTCTAGTTTAGTTCGGATTAAACATTTATAGGCGAGAAGTTTGATGTGAGGTGAGGCATGACGCAAATGACGCTTCAAAAAACCCAGAGTTCGGTTCACTGATGATATGACGTTCGTGATATGCGTGCGCCATGAAAGATCACTGGATAAGGTGACACCTAGGTATTTATAGGATTTAATTTGTTCAAGAGTAGAGTTAGCTATTACGTAAGAAAAATGCAAGGGATTATGCTGGCGTTGAAAAGAAACGAGTTTGCATTTAAAGGGGTTAAGCTCCATCAACCACAGGTCGCACCATTGCTGTACACGTTGAAGGTCATTTTGAAGTGCAGTTTGATCAGAGGGGTTAGTAATTTTGCGGTATAGAACACAATCGTCGGCAAACATGCGGATATGAGAAGATACATGCATGGGTAAATCGTTAATATATATTAGAAACAGAAAGGGTCCGAGGACGGAACTTTGGGGGATTCTCGGTGTTACCGAGAGAGAGCTAGAATGTTTATTTCTAATATCGACAAACTGGGATCGGTTAGCAAGAAATTCTGAAATCCATGCAAGAATTTTGGGGTGCAGATTGAACTGGGCAAGTTTTAGTAATAGGCGTTTGTGTGGTACCTTATTGAAAGCTTTAGTGAAGTCTAGAAAGATTGCATCAGTCTGGAAGTTACGGTCAAGATTAGCGTGCAAATAATAAGTAAATATAGCTAGTTGTGTTTTACAAGATAGACATTTACGAAATCCATGCTGACAAGAATGAAAGAAATTGTTAGCGTCCAGAAAGTTTATTATGCGAGTGTATATGACGTGTTCCATGATTTTGCATGAGGCGCTGGTTAGTGAAATGGGGTGGTAATTTAGGGGTGACTGTTTGTTACCTGATTTGTGGACCGGAATCACCTTTCCCACTTTCCAGTCTTCTGGCAGCATTCCTGTTTTAAGCGACAATGAAAACAGCATCGACAAATACACTGCAATAATTTGTTTAGTGTTTTTTAACTGTTTAGAGTTAATGTCAACGCCAGCCGATGATGAAAGTTTAAGTCTGTCGATAAGGGACGAAATCCTAGCAACAGAAAATTTCACTGGAGTCATTATCGGTAACGTCGTAGTAGGTGGCGAGGGAAGTGGCGAATCGGCTTCTTTTGTGAACACAGAGGAGAACGCGATGTTAAAAACGTCGGCACAATCACCGTCGCTAACTTCCTCACCATATTGGTCAGTAAGCGTTATTTCGCGCGGCGGTTACGGGTTTATAACTTCCCAGAACTTTCTAGGGTTATTTGTTAGAATTTTAGGTAAGTCAATGCGATAAAACGTCTGTTTTGCACTTCGAATTGCAGCATAATATGCGTCTTCTGCAGCATAGTACTTCTCCCATGCGCACGCAGTACCATTACGTTTCGCAGTACGAAAGATACGTTTCTTTTTATTTTCCTGCCTTATTAAAAGTTTCTAAAACCATGGTTTATTTTGATTAGCAGGTAAGTTCATCTTTGGGATATATGTATTAGTTAACTCGAATATTTTGTCCCTAAAGACTAACCAGGTGCTATTAAGAGATCTGGAATCGAAACTGGATTCAAACTCAGGCAGCAAATCTCGCAGTTCATTATTGATTGCTTCATATTCACCTTTGTTGTACATATGAATTGTTTTGCTGGAAATGTGGCGTGTTTTAGGGATGAAGATTAATGTAGTATGAATGACTTTATGATCACTGATTTCACGTAAGTAGGAGATAGATTCTAAGCTTTCGGGGCTGTTTGTTAGTATAAGATCTAAAATGTTCGAAGATTCACTAGTTACACGAGTTGGTTCCGACACCAGTTGCGTAAGGTTGAAGTTCAGACAAACATCGACAAATTCTCTTGCTTCGGCATTTCCTGTAATTAGTTGTGTTTCGTTTATCCAGTCAATATTCGGGAGATTAAAGTCGCCATAGAGGAGGATATGTGCGGATGGGTGTTTATTAGTAAGCGTAGACAGCACTTCATTCAGTTCGCGGGCGAAATTTGGAATCAGAGCGAGGGGGCCTGTAGCATACGCCAAGTAATACTGTTTCGGGTGGGGCACGGCACAATAACCATAATATTTCAAGTTGTGAAGGTATGTTGATAAGGGAGCAAGATAGCTCTTTGCTAGTGGCGATGAGTACTCCCCCACCACGCGCGTTCTTACGGTCATGACGAAAAAGATTAAAGTGCGGCAAGTCAGCCAGAGCCTCTGTATCCGAAATGTCGTCAGTAAGCCAGGTTTCGGTCAATAGAAGTATACTACTGCCAGATGATTTTAATAGATTAGACAGGGGCACGCGCTTAGGAAGAAAACTGCGGATGTTAGTATCAATTACCGAAAACGAAAGCTTAGCTTTAGTGCTTGTTCGTGGCTGTTGGCGCGCTTGGCGTCGGCGTACTGATCCCTATGTTTTTTCTTTGACAATTCCTGCTTCGTGGTCGTAAATGTATCGCTTTGAACCGATGTGCAAAGCTTGGAACCGCAGTGAGAATGGCACAGATTTGCTCCTAGCGAAAGCAACGAGCTCTTTTCGGGCTATTCTAACAGGGTGTGTGTAAGTCTGCAAGCTTTCAGCATCCGCAAACTTACAGCGTCCTCTTGTTGGGCTCCGTGGTGGGGGGTCGCCGACGCTGCTGAATAAAAATAAGACCAACTTATTATAATCTCACTAATAATAAATACTCCTCTATAGACCTAATTATGGTATCTCCGTCTCTTGTGCCTCTACTTTAGTGAAAAGTCATCAGTACTCTCTACAAAATTGACAACTTTCCCGTAGTTTTGAGCACAACTACAGCACCTGAGTGTCAACTAGGGGTTACCAAATGGCTCATAAACATAGCCGACTGGGAACAGTTTTATACCATCACTCGTTTAGGTTGCAGTGGCATATGATCTTTGAGCATGAATGCTGCTGTCAACTTCTTCACAGCGTTTTTGATTGATGCTGTAACAAAATGCACCCCACAAACGAATGGATACCCTGGAAAACGACGTGGGCCGTGGTGGAACGCTGAATGCCGAAACGCGTGCAAACAGCAAAACAGAGCACCGGAGGCTGCTTCAGAACTAACCGACAGCCAAACACCTTGACAACTTTAAGAAAATAAAGTCTCAAGGCAGAGAAGGACGTTGGACAGGCCGGAAGAGAAAGCTGGCAGGGGTTTTTGGGCGGGATGGATTCATATACACAGTAGTCTAAAGTCTGCAACATGGTTGGTAGGGTAGTAGGAAGACAAGTACACACACTTCCACTCGTAAACACGCAGGACGGTACCTTGGAAGAATCAGGCGAACTTCCTCAGTGCACACTTCGAGCGGGTGTCCAGCTCGTCACACAATACTGACACTTTCCAGAAAATACGGAACAAGAATATAAAAGCAAAAACTGAAACTCAAATGTACGAGATACGAGGCATATAACCAAGCTTTCAGCTTAGCTGAGCTCCAAACATCACTAAACTCCTGCAGTAAATCCGTCCCAGGTTCTGAACGTGCGGTTTATGAAATATTAAAAAAAACTACCAATAGAAACACAAAAACTTTACTTTGTACAATGCTATCTGGTTCTCTGGCACTATTCCTACTTCCTGAAAGAGGCTATCGCTATTCCCATTTTGAAACAGGGCAAGGACTCTTCTTCAGTTTCGACTTATACTGGCCTATTGCACTTACAAGTTGCCTGCGCAAATTTTTCAGAAGACTTATAAACTGGCGACTTGTGCATTTTCTTGAAACAAACAATTTGCTTGACTGACTCTAGGAGGGGTTTCTAGAGTGTAGATCCACCACCGACCACCTTGTTCGTGTCGAGGCACAGATCAGAAACGCTTTCGATCATAAGCAATACTTCTTTCTGTGTTCCTCGATATCGAAAAGGCACATGATACACCATGGCGCCTTGGAATACTAAAAGACCTGTCCAGCCTTGGCGTGATTGCCAGAATGTTCACTGTAATCGAAAGTTACTTGTCAAACAGGACATTCCCTGTTCAAGAGGGCAGCGTTCTTTCCCAAACATTTGTCCAAGAAACAAGCGTGCTGCCAGGTGGTGTATATTTTGCACATTTTTATTATCAAAATGAATTTTTTGCGCTTGTACAACACTCCCAATATGTTTTAATTTACATATGCCGATGACGTCTAGCTTCGCTTTAGATCTTGCAATGTGGCCATGTGTGAGTGGCAGGTTAAGCTTGGTTTAAACACATTCTCCAATTGGGCCAAAGAAAATGAGTTCCGACTGAATGCACATACAAGCACGTGTATCTTGTTCTCCAGAAAAAGAGGCATTCATTTTGAACCCGATAATCAATTGCATGGGCAAGGTCTTTCTGTTCATATCGAACACAAAATTTCAGGTGTGATCTTTGACATCAAGCTAACCTTCATACTACACATCAAGTATTTAAATAACAAGCGCATAATCTCGATGAACGTTCTAAAAGTGTTGTCACGTACTACGCGGGGAAGTCACAAGAAGTGTCTAATGAATTTATATAAAATCCTCATACGTAACCTGCCTAGATGTGAGGCAATAGCATATCAGTCCTGCGACACAGAATGCCCTTACATTGCTTGATCCTGTTCCTCATCTAGGCATCCGCCTCTCTACGGGTGCTTTCGCACTAGCCTTGTGGAAAGCCTGTACTTGGAATCGAACGAATGGTCTGTCTAACTAAATATATATGTTGCATGTCTTTTAAATATTATCTTAATGTAAACACAGACAAGGATCACCCATCAAATTCGACAATTAATGATACGTCAAGTTTTGGTGTGTTTGAGATTTGATTGATATGTGGGGTTTAACGTCCCAAAACCACTATATGATTATGAGGGACGCTTGGTGTGTTTGAGAAACGACCTTCTATGAGACAGCCCTACTCACTCTGTGTGAAGGGCCTAGTGAAGGAAACCGGTGTGGCACTGGAACACTGTTTGATGGCTCCCGCAGCAGGCTTACCACCGTGGCAGTGGCAGGCGACAGATTGCGACGTGTCTTTCTTGGAGGTTTACAAAGCACGCGCCCATTGCACATATTCAGACATTCTTGCTGGAACTACAACACAAATACGCATGTACTCAGTTCTTTACAGAGGCGTCAAAGTCCAACACTTCCGTATCGTACGCAGCCATCGGCCCATCCTTTTCAGAAGCCGGCGTACTGCACTCCATAGAAGCATTTTCACTGGCGAAGCTTATGCGATACTTGCGGCCATCAAACACATTAAAAAATAAAACTACAGAAGGCCATATTATACACAGGTTCCCTAAGCGTAGTAAAGCTCTGAAAACTCTTAAAAAGCAGAAAATTCCATCCTTGTCTCACTTTACTCACCCCTAATGGACAGTGTACTCATCCAAGCAGCATGTTGTAGTCTGCTCAGGTGTCGGGGCACCTGCAAAATACAAGGTAACGTTTTGGTGGACCAGCTAGCTGGATCTGACAACGAAGCCGCTACTAATATACATCGATATCAATTGCTGCACTGGACTTGAAAGCTTTTTTAAAATGAAAGCGGAGGGATATTGGCAGAACACACACACACACACACACACACACACGCTGTACACACGCTGTACACACACACACACACACACACACACACACACACACACACACACACACACACACACACACACACACACACACACACACACACAGAGAGAGAGAGAAAGAGAGGTAATATACTGTATGTTATCAAGTCGCAAGTTTGTCACTGGCTGCCAGTATCAAAATTACGCCACACAGAAGTAATACTTAAATTGTTAAGAACAGGACACACATTACACATTCATTTCTTTTGTCTGGTGGTGATCCACCTTCGTGTGATAAAATTGGAGATGCACTCACCGTACTTCACATTCTAATCCAGTCTAAAGAATTAAACACCTTGCATAGACAACACTTTCCATTACCCTGCCGACAACAGATACCACTTCACCCTGCAATGTTGGTCGGTAGAGAACCATTTTTCACACATAAATTGTTGTTAGCTTTTTTGAGAGATGTCGGTACCTTTCACGTCATATACCAGGGCATTACGTTGCACGACCTCTCCAGAAAGGTTCCCGCTGCGGTGGCTACACTGAACAAACCACTTGCTTCGCGGCGCTTGGACGCAAGGGTGTGAACGGTGGAGGCACTTGTGCTAATGCCATACGTGCCCACTATGGTTTTCATTATCACAAGCTTTTGACATTCATTGTAACCACACATATTTCACGACATAGTCATAATATTATTACTTCTATGTTTTACCCGCCTTAGCATGAGACATTTTAAAACCCTTATACAACTGCTTATCACAGTGATTGTCCACATCTCTAGTATCATGAATTGGCACTCATTAGCATGAAATGGCTCTTTCGCCACAACACACCAAACATCATCAATACCAGGAACACTCTTTTCAGCCCTTTCTCACTCTCGTTGGGAAAATGGAGTCACTGGGCAACTTGATCCATAGTTGACTAATAAGCTGCATTAGGCACTTTTTGTTGAAAATTTTCTTTCGTCTTTGTTCCTAAATCTTCTATTGCTTCATCCCCTTTTAGCCTAACACCTTGAGCTGTAGTTACAAGCCTCTGCTTCAAGCTTGTCTCATTACTCAGGGATTTTAGATGGTTCCACAACTTTGCAGCTGCCCTTTCATTTTTTAATGTACTTCTGCCAGTCATTGAGCTCCCGTTCTTCTAATCTTCTCATGGATCAAAAGGGATGCTTCCCTTTACAGCTTAGAAGGACAACCTCCTTCCTTTTAATACATTCTGTCGGTTCACCGCTCTGCTTAGCATGGCTGTGTTCTCTAGAGGCTTCCTGACGTTTTGATATGGCTCTCTTAACTTCCTCATCCCACTAACTCTTGGGTTTGTGTCTCCTTATACGGGGTGGCTTGTCATGTGTCTTAGCAAGCGCTACCTCAAACAGTCGAATAATGTTTGTATACGTCCACACTTTTATTATTCTCAGTGATTACTATGTCAATTTGTTTTGTAGCCATTTCTATTGACCTTTGTGAATAACAAATACCCTGTAGTTCCTCATCTTGTCTACTTCCCACATTCATTGCTCTTCCAAAACTTAGCTTGAGAAATTTGTGATCACTACCCAGACTTCTGGAGCCACATTCATCTATGTGCATTCTTCTGAGCTTATCAGACATCTTATGTGACACGAGTACATAATCTACGGTTGACTGCAGCCTTCATATCTCCTCTATTATCTGCGCTTCACATTTCTGAGTACTGTTGCAAATAATTAAATCATACCTTTCACATATATCTATGATCATTTTGCCTGTTGGTTCAGTATACCCATCTATATCTTCTGTGTGCGCATTAATATCTCTTGGTACAATTATCTCGGCTCCTCTTCCTAATTCATCAATGTAATTATTATACACTCCACCATTGCCTGGTTTTCCTCTCTGGCCTTTGCTCCTGTCCACAAGTGCACCAAACGAAGGAGTGTCATCTTCCCTGCTACTTTCTCGTTTAACCATAAATGTTATCTCTGCATCTCTGATTGACTCTTTTCCATTCCTTACTTGTATATATATATATATATATATATATATATATATATATATATATATATATATATATATATATATATATATATATATATATATATATATATATATATATATATATATATATATATATATATGCTGAAATATATATATATATATATGCTGAAAGCTCGCCTTCTGACCTCCCAAGCAAACCAACGGCGTCGGTACGACCAACGACACCGCGATGTGCACTTTTCGCCCGGTTCGTTGGTTCTGCTGTGGTCTCCGACCAGGCACGTTGGCCTGTCTGACAAGCTGCTCTCTCGGTACACAGGGCCCTACAGAGTGCTTCGTGAGGTGACTCCCGTCACTTATGAAATCACTCCTGCTGCCTCGCCGTCTTCATCCACCCCTAGGGCCAGCGACATCGTACACGTCGCACGCCTGAAGCAGTACCACTCGCCCAATGATCTTGACATCTAGATGCGCCGAGACGGCGCCTTTGCCGACGGGGGTTATATGCTACCTGTAGGCTGCCACAAACCATAGTGCGAATGCGCGTGTGCGCCCGACGAAGAAGATGAGGCTCGCTGGCTGCTCGAGCTCGGAGCCAGACTGGCCAGTGCTGCAACCGCTCTTGCAAATATATTTTTCGAATATATTCGCAATACTTTGTCTCGTTACTCACGTAACAATATATATATATATATATATATATATATATATATATATATATATATATATATATATATATATATATATATCCCAATTCCAGCCCCTTTTTTGCTGCCTTCTGCTCGATTGCAGTATTCCCATACATATTCCAGATTGCAAGGTGGTTGCTCTGTGTCCCGAAGATGTGTCTTCACAACCCCGTATACCATCAGCTCCTCCTGCCATAGCCGCTCTTCTATCTCTTACCACTTTAACCTATTTTTGCCACCCTGCATGGTAATATACTCTATGCCTTATTTAGCTCAGCCCTTGCACTTACGTCGATTTCTTCTCTCACGAACCCCTTGTGGCTTGAATAGCGGTGCCTCTTTAGAATCGTCTTTGGATACACTGTTGACCTCAGGCCTCTGAGTGTCCTAAAAAGCTATGGCTTGACAAACCATCCTATTACGAAGCCTCCTACTCGTCGCACCACTGTAATTAATGCCATATTGTGCAAAGGGGCGAGCGTCGGGCTCGTACACGTAATGGTTCACCTCCATCTGAGCTGCCGGCTCATACCGCTGATAGCACAGTTAGCATTCACTACCCTCCTTTCAATCCAACCAGACTGGCCCCAGACTTCATAGATTGTGCATTTCGTGACATGCACACTCCAAGAGGCCTCTCGTAATTTACGCATCCCACCCTCCAGCTGTGTCTGAAGGTTCTCACCCCTGCCCTTCAGCACATCATTGAGACCGGCATGAATAATGACAAGATTTTCGCCCTTCATGCTGTCCTCCACCACCTACAAAGCTTTGCCCAGTGCATCCACCATACACTTTCCTGAGTGGGCCTCCACTCCCACCAACCTGTCTTCTTGTCGGGAAGACGCCATTCCCAACCCTGACCACGTTGGAGTCCCCCACCACTAGGACGCTTCTACGTTCCAATCGCTGGCTTGCTGTGTGCGATGGCGCCCTGTTTGCTCCATCTGTTTCTCCCTATACCATGAGTGCAGTGTTCCTGCCCTGCTCGAAGACTGCCGTGCCACAGAGCAGTATGTTCTCGGAGTCTCCATGCTGTTGCCAGACACTGCGGCCCCCCGATCCCTCTTCCCGCTTTTGCTTTCCCGCCTGTCGCCTTCTCTGCTACCCGCGCCTTCCAGCTTACCCCACTCGGGGCCAGGGCAAAGCGCCATTATCTCCTCTACCCACAGCTTAATCTCGGCTCACCCTTCCCGTTTTTTCTAAGGTTGCGCTTTTTTCGCTCTAATAGGCTGGAGGTAGCTTCATCCCGCTCATGTGACGCTCCGAGCTGTTTTTGGAGCTCTATCCTCTGCTCCCGCTGCGCCCTAATCTCCCCCTGAAGCCCCCCATGAAGCCTCCATGCGCTATGCGGCCGCCTCAGTGCCTCGCACAGACTGCACGCGAAGCTCGCCTTCTCCGCGTTGGCCGAACTCCTGAATGCTGTCTAGTCCAGGTAGCACCATCGCTTGCATTTTTTCGCACTACATTTGCTCACTCTTGGCCATGGTTTTCCCAGCCTTCTTAGCCATCGCCCGCCCAACCATCAGACCGAGCACCCGACATTCATAATCCCGCTATCCAGCTGTCTCCGCTAACTCTTCAACCACAACAACTGTTTGTCGCATCCGCCTACACCATACACACACCTGTTCAACTTCGCTAGTAGCTTCTCACGAGGTCCACTTCGTGTTCCGGTCTTAGTTTACCAATTAAACGGGCACGCCGAACTTGTTAAAAACTGCCGCCAACTCCCTTCACTACATGTACAACGTCCCTACAACGTTGCCCGTTGCCCACACTCACAGTACCAGCAACGCGAGTTAATTAACGGGGCCCCGAAACACTTTTCCAAGTAACCATGAAATGAATTCATCAAAACAGCTTATTGCCTTACAAATTTAACACCGCAAAAATGTTAAGAATCCATCCAGTGCCAGTGGAGTTACAAAGGTTTGTTGCATGCAGCAACTGCATTCTCTGTTCTCTCGCCCTGACGAAAGTGCTGGGAGCTAAGCAGGGAGAGATGGCAGAGCCACAGAAAACGTCACGCGCGTTTCGCGACCTTGAGCACTTTTTTATTTTGTTTTTCTTCGAATGCGCGACTTTTTTAGTGTGATCGCACGTGCACCCCTGAACAAGTAACAGCCTCCCGCGGCGATCTCTGGAACTAGTTAGCTCGCCATGTTCAAATGAGCCAATGGCTTGATAGATGGGTCGTTTACGTGTGATTTTTAGGCATATAACATGATTTGTCGAGAAAAAAAGCAATTTTTATCTGACTTTGATAAATTATTGTGAATTCCAGGCTGCGTGCAGTGCTATAATATTTAGCTTGCGTGTTGCCGGGACCTTCTACTACCAATGGAATGAAAAAAAGTTCATTTCAGTCCTGCCGGAAGTGTTTTCTGACCATGCTCAAAGAGTGTTGAAGACTCCTTTATGATTTATTAGAAAAACAAACAAAATAGTAGTGTTTATAAGTTGCCTCAACCCCTCTAACAACCAAGACGAGTGAAAACAAAACAAATATTCTGCACTGGTACTGTACCAGTAGACTGTAACAAATAGCTTCTTCACCACCCGCGGGTCCCCCAATTTTAAAACTGTGCGTTCAGCGTCACCGAAGCTTGAGCGCACGAATAGTCTCATGCACTGCCCCAATGTTTGGCGCCAGTTTCCTATAGTATCTTGGTGGGCGTTTTGAGATGACGCAAAATCATTCAGAAGGAACGACGCTAGCAAAATTATATGACACATTACAGAATTTATTATTGTGTTTCCGCATTACCATACACAAAGCTACAAATAACAGTAAAAAAATTGGAACCTAAAGATTTGCTGACAGGTGTCTTTTAAAGAAATTTGGTACTCATCTTTTATTGATATGAGGGCTTTAACGTCCCAAAACCACCATATGATTGTGAGAGATGCCGTAGTGGAAGGCTCCGGCAATTTTGAGCATCTGGGTTTTTTTGACCAGGACCAATATCTGAGCACACGGGCCCACAGCATTTTCGCCTCATCGGCAATGCAGGCGCCGCAGCCGGGGTTCAATCCTGTGACTTAGTGTTTATCGGAAGGTTAATTCACTAGACTTTTGAGAATAGCACACTTTAGGTTCAAAATGCATTCAAAGTATTGATTTTGGTCGTATAGTTTGCAATTGAATTTGAAATATATGTATCACATAATATTAAAACATACTATTATTATGTATGTCAGAGTGAAAGCTCATTGTATGACAACATCTAAAATTACAACATTATCAACAACAGGTTCCTACTTAGCAAGGAATAAAGGTAAATTCACAATAACAGATGCGCCACAGTAGGACATCCTCGAAATGATTCCGATGACATCAGACGAACCACCTACAGTTATTCACTAGTAAGCGATCTAGCTGCACTAAATAAAGAACCTTTCCGTGCATCAAGAGATGCAATAGAATGCTGCTTGTTTGTTTGTGTTTGATTCACAGAAAAAAGGCACCGCCAGACGTTACTATGGGGAATGACTGAAGTGATTCAAAATATCTATTTTTGCGTAGTTACACTGCACAGGTGGTGCCATCTAATGGGGCGCAGTTAAACCAAAAAAAAAAAAACTTCTGCAATCTTCGGAGCCAATAGCGAAGAATTGATCAATGGCCGTTGTTGCTGCTGTGGCTTCCGCTGCTCTCTTTATGCTGCTAGAAGCGCAGTAAAGACCGACAACGTTATGCGCGTCCACAGTGACGTGAGTTGGCCCGGCCAGTTTGCTTCTTAAGGCGAGTAATTTGAAGGGCATTAACCCGATGCAGACCAATAATACGTAATATTATTTCAAAGTAGACCCTTCCTTCGCACAAAAGTAACATTACGAGATTTTCGGACCTCTATTTCAGCCATTAACGTTGACTTGATAGTTGCCTTTAGTTTCCCTTCAACTAATCTGCACAGTTTTTTTTAATTGAAATAAGGTTTGTGCAGATGTCATTTTGTTTAAAATAAAGTGGAAACAACTTTAAGTAGTAGCAGGATTGAAGTTTTGGTTTAATGAAAGCGAAAATCTGTGAAATATTTTGACGGTTGAAAATTGGTACTTTTTAAAAGTTACCATACTAAGGGCATATAAGCCTGTATACAAAGATTTTGGACTTAAAGAATGCTGAATGGATGTGAGGGTAATGTTTTTTATGCAGGCACGAGGGGAGGCTTCGTGACACACAGTGCGGATTGTTGCTGAATTAATGTGTTGACAGCTTAGCAATTTCTTACTGCAGTGGAACCCCTTTTAGAGAGATATAGAAGCGAATTAACACATTTGCAATAGGTGCTTAGCAGCTTAGCAACACTATCCTCCGCTGAAAGCACCGCTACAGAGGATGACATGCTGGGCAAATATACACCTAGTCGTTCATTTTGAATACTTCAGAGCGTTCGAATATTTTAAATTCGAATTGAAGCAGCGTTCCGATAATCAAAGCATCGGAATATTTCCACATGTATATAATTTACTCATTAATATTTGTAGTTACTCTGTTTGAAGGCATAGTTGAAAAATGGAGTGTTATCAAGAAAAGTGAGAAAAAGGTCGCCTGTAGAGACAACACAAGAATTTCGGAATAACAATGCGCGTGCAGATAGTACTAGGCAACAAGTGCACAGCACCTCCTTCAGCATACGATGACGTCGGCGCCTCACTGCTAGCTGCCCCCCCCCCCCTTCCCCCACTAATAGGAATTCTTTTATTCACACATCAGCGTTGTCAGTGAATATAAGGCGTTTCTGAAAGTTTGCATCTTTCAATTGCTAAGAGTAGACAATTGGTTGGCTCACTTTTTATTTTTTTATTTTAACTTTCACATCCATGTAACAAAAAACTTCGCAAACACTTGTTTGCTCCCATAGCCTAACCGGCTAGTAGAGGGACCAATTGTGTGACATACCTACATACTTGCGCAAGCGGTTACACAGCGACAAAGGACATCAAACTGGACACAATGTTTAAAATAGACAAAAAAGCAAAAAAACACGTGATTGAACTATACAAAGAAACATAGCGCAGAACATAGCTACTTATAGCACACAATAATAATATTATTTTGTTTGGTGAATACTGTGAGGCTAAACAAACTCATAGAGGGATCAACAATGAGTAGATAGATTGATTTTGCAATAGCATAAGAATAACATAGTTATCACATTTCAGCAGCGTTATGCAGCTCAGTCCTACACACTGATAAAAGAGTGAAACATCACAGAACAACATTCTTACATAACTCAGTGTGAAATACAAAAAAAGCTCACAGTGTCATGGTGAATTTAGAAATGTAGTCACTGTCAGGGTTCACACAAACGAGAACTGCTAGATTTTAGCAGCGAACGCCTACGAGGATTCGACATTCATGCAAGCATCTGGAAGCTCCTTTCATTTTCCTATGAGAGATGGGAAGAAAGAAGATTTGTTGGTGTCGTAGCGTGTTATATATGGTCTGATACACTTCGCATGATTTAGTCTAGAAGAGCATTGATAAGGTGGTTTGAACTAGATGTTTTTACCAACAGCAAGCTTGTTGTTATGTAAGAAGTACACAAGTTTGAAAGTGGCAACGCGCCAATTGGATTTCAAGTTTTTGTATATAAGCGTGATAGCGCAGCAGCATCACACTGTCGTTCCTGAAGTATCTAAAATAGATGAAAGGAAGCGCCTCGTTTTGGGATTGTCACTAACTTGTTCGTAATGTGGCCCATGTGTTTACAACTGCAGCTGGTTGATACTTCGGGTCTGTATTTGTTCACTTGTTCTTGGCTTCTGTCCTTATGAGTGAAATGATCTTTGGACGCAGCCATTCTGGTTGAACGCTAGCAGTTTTTAAAGATTCTGTAAAAATTTCATAATTAAAAGGAGTCGCTTGCACTGCGCAGCGTCTAACAAACTTGTTTTACATACTCTCGGATCCTGTTGGCTTTTTGACGTCCATTTTCAAGGAAGGTGTAGGAATCCCTGCCTTGAAAGTTCTACTGGCGCCATTGTTGATTCGTAGACTCGCACTTCAACGTGTCCTGGAGGCCCTGTAGTACGAGTGAAAAGAGACTGAAAATAATTTCTGAACGTGATTGTGATAGCGGGAGCATCATAATCACTTATGCTCTGAATTATTACCTGCTCGACGCCGTATTCAGTCCTGGAAAGACATGGCTAGAATTAGCTTGGTTCATCTGTCATGAAAGTCATAAGTGTGGTGCCGAAGAAGTTGTTACGCGCAGAGCTAATTTGGTGCTTAACTCTACGCTTGACGGTTACTGTACGTACTTCTTCAGAACAGCCTTTGCTTTTGCTCAAACACTTTAATTTTCCTTTTTAAGAATAATGCTCCGTATTATTCAGTAGCAATTCTTCTTGCTTTACCCAGCAACTTTAGTGCTGCATAATTATAGCCAAATGCATAATCTGTTTCTAAACGTGAATTCCAGGTTAGTAGTAGTAGCAGTACTAGACTTTTATTTTAGCCACAAAGTGAAGGCCGACCAGTTCTAACACCTCTGTTAAGAGTCGACGCTGTTCTTCGTTCCCGTCAGCGCCGATCTAGTAGAACCGGGTGGTGATAAAACTTTTGACATGAATCTGTTTGGACGGGTCAAATTAAGGGTAGTTTTGAAAACTGCAAACTGAAAACTATTCTTGGCTTGAGAGTCTTGCTATTTTGTGAATAATATGTATAAAAAAGTACATCACTTGATTTGCGAGTAATGCATAGTTTATTGAGCCGCGCAAAAATATTGCACCTGCTGCGCTTTGTCAACATGAAGATTACACGCACAATTCCCTTTGGGAGCTGCCTTAGGAACATGTACGTGTGTATTTATATTGCAACCAGCTGTATGGTAGCGACCTTCATAGAAACGTTGTTCTTGGCCAGTCACCGGCATGATTTTTTTTTATCAATCCTGCGTTTGTTAGTGGCTGAAACGGCCTCTTGAAACGCGCATGCTTGTACCACCGAAATGGAAGTTTGGAATCACTTTTGTGACGTACGATTCATGCTGTTGTATGCAACATTCCATCTTGGCTCTGCACGTTCCGACTTGGCGTGCTTTTTTCCTCCATCACAAAATATTTCAGTGAAGCATTTACAGTGTTTAGTTTTGCACTTCTTTTGTACCATCGGTACATCCTTTTGTCTAGATTAAATTGTTCTTAGGCAATAATCGATGCTTAGTCCGATTCTTAAGTCACTCGACTTCAAAGTGTCGTGACCCAGACTATCAGCCCAGCACCACCATGAATATTTATTTTTCTGAAGTATTTTTCAGTACTCAAACTTGACAGAGGGTTCCATGGAGGTTGTCTCACCGTCGAATGACCGTAGGCAAGCCGTCGCGGTTACAGCTTGCTGCTTGATCAGGTTTTTAGATCCTTCAGTAGGTAGTATTTTCAATTGATCCAAAAGAATAAATTATTAGAAATTGAGAACTAACGTCATAGCTCTCATCAATTTCGGTGTTTAATTTACGGCACCTAAATAGCTGATTAAATGTGAAATTATGATTCCAAGATGACAAATTATACATCTTTAAGATAGTCTATTAAGCAAACCTTGCCACTGGGCGTGTTGCCTAACATCAAAGGGGTTCAGAAAGCAGGAACTTGTGGCAGAAATTCGGCAGCACACGCAGAAGATTTATCGGCGGAGTTTTTACTTTCTTCTATGGCTAATTTGACTGTTCGTGTCTTGTTCACGCAATAAAAGTTTCCTAAATACATTGTTAAAACACCTAGTACATAATATAATAAAGAACTGCGACAGTCGGAACTGTTATTTGAAACTAGGTAGCAGTTCTCGGAGCTTCGCAAAAGCACGGTCACAGGCTGGAGACCACGCAGATGGATTGCGGTCTCCCTTAAGTAGTTCTGTCAGAGGTGCTATGATCGAGGCGAAATCCCGGACGAAGCGGCGGAAGTATGAGCAAAGCCCAATTAAACTACGCAGCTCCTTGAGAGACGCGGGCCTCGGGAACTCGCTAACAGCACGTAGCTTAGCGGGGTCAGGGAAAACGCCATCCTTCGACACGACGTGTCCGAGAATGGTCAGCTTGCGTGCTCCAAAGTGACACTTCTTGAAGTTTAGTTGCAGGCCAGCTGCAAAAAGACAGCGTAGAACCTGTTCCAAGCGACGAAGGCGCGTGGGAAAATCGGGCGAGAACACCACCACATCATCTAAGTAGCACAAACACGTGTTCCATTTGAGGCCTCGTAAGATAGTGTCCATCATGCGCTCAAATGTTGCCAGCGCATTGTATAGGCCGAATGGCATCATGTTAAATTCGTATAAGCCGTCTGGTGTAATAAAGGCAGTTTTTGGTTTATTATCCGGATTCATGGGCACTTGCCAATAACCAGAGCGTAGATCAAGGGAGGAAAAGAACTCTGCGCCTTGAAAAAGAGTCGAGGGCGTCATTGATCCGAGGCAAAGGATACACATCCTTTCGTGTTATTTTGTTTAGGCGACGATAATCTACGCAAAAGCGTATTGTGCCATCCTTCTTTTTAACTAAAACAACCGGCGACGCCCAAGGACTGTTTGATAGTTGAACGACGCCGCGCTTTAGCATGTCACCTACTTGGTCATCGATGACATAGCGTTCCGTCGGCGAAACACGGTACAGTTGCTGCCGTAGTGATGGATGATTACCTGTGTCGATCTGGTGGCATACAGTAGATGTTCGACTTAAGGTAGCGTTGTGGCTGTCAAAAGATGGCCGAAACATGTCAAGGATGCTCAAAAGCTCACACTTCTGTTGTGGGTTTAGGTCTTCGTCGATTACACGGTTGAGAAAGTCGGCAGTGGAATGGCCATTCACGGAACTACAGGAGAGGGCGCTGGCTTCCAATTATCCATCAGGAACGTCAAGTGTAGCGATGGTTTCGAATGATTCGATTAAGCCGATACATTCGCCCCGAAGCAGCGTAATCGTGAATGGGAAAGGATTTCCCACAGGCACGTCGGTCGCACCACTTTGAAGAGTAACGAGAGCGGTGGGGAGCGGTAATGGGTGGTGACGAACGAAAGCAGCGGAAGGCGTGAAGAATGTGGTAGCATCGACGACGGTGGAACACGACACAGGTGCGAAGACAGTAGTGCGCGGAGGGATCCGAGTGTCGCCACTAATGACCAACTTCGCGTAGGAAGGGCGATCATCCGCAGGTAGAGCGTCACCAAGAAGACAAAAGACAACTTCGGCATGGGCACAATCAATGATGGCTTGGTGATGGGAGAGAGAATCCCTGCCTAAAATGATGTCGTGAGAACAGCGCGGGAGTACTACGCGTAAGGCACTCCTTGAGTTACAAGTCTGGTGGTGCACTCCGCCACAGGCTGCACAGGCTGTGCAGTGGCAGTATGAAGAAACGAGCCCAAGTAAGGCGTTGTCACTTTTAGTATTGCACGGCAAACGTTTTCGGAAATGACAGAAATGGCAGCACCAGCATCAATAAGGGCAAGTACAGGTACACCTTCAAGAACAGCATTAATCACATTCGGCGGCGAACGAAGAGGGCTTGTGCTCTGCGACGACGACGCAGTTCTTGCCTCGGGAACTGCATCATTTAGTTTTCCGCTTCGATTGTCGGGGGGTGTCTGCGCATCGGGGAGGGCGAGCGACGACGTGGAGTAGGAGATCGGCGATCAGAAGGTGGTCGTTGGCTTGGCCGAGAAGGGTGCAATTCGGGGTTTGAAGTGTGTGGAAACGTGTGGTCGTACTCATATGAACGCGGGTTTTCACGTGAATGGAGCGGGCGGCGGCGACAAAGACGTGTGACATGTCCGGGTAGACCACACGAAAAGCAGATCGGTTGGTTGTCGGTAGTGCACCATGGATTAGGCACTCGGTGGACTGGAGGTCGTGGTGGTGGGGTGGTATAAACAGGAGCAGGCAGTGGAGGCGGCGCTCGGAACGTGTGTGGTCGTGGTCATGCTGCTGCTTCGGCAAACGTCAATGGCGCATTGTCTGGTGGCACCAGCTATGGAGGAAGGGCCTCAGACACTTGGTCTTGTATAATAGTCCGCAGTGTAGGGCTAAGAGGTGCACTGCGCTCCGGTAGGCCGGAGATGAGCGACAGTTGGCGGGCAACTTATTCGCGTACAAAATCTTTTATCTGCGAGAGGAGGACGGAATCTTGAGAGAGAGTCAAGCCAGACATCGATTCCTGATGGGGGACAGCACAGCGGGTGACGAGAAGTTGCCGGCGGAGCTCATCATAGCTTTGGCAGAGCTCGGTAACTTGAGCGACAGTAGCCGGGCTTTTTGAAATGAGCATCGTGAATGCATCCTCATCGATACCCTTGAAAATTTGCTTGATGCGGTCCACCTCTGTCATGTTCGCATCGACGCGTTTGCACAAGTCAATGGCGTCTTCTATGTAACTGGTGAAATTCCCACCAGGCAGTTAAGATCTTGACTGAAGGCGCTGCTCCGCACAATGTTTGCGAACAGCAGGACGACCGAATACTTCAGTGAACTTTGTTTTGAATTCTGTCCAAGTTGGAACGTCAGTTTCATTGTTCCGAAGCCACAAGTGGGCAATGCCACTGAGCTAAATGCCGACGGTGGCCAGTCTCGTGGCTTCGTTTCAATTGTTTAGGACACTCACGAGTTCATAGGCAGCCAGCCAGTCATCGACGTCGTGATCGTCCGTGCGCTGAATATGGGAGGGTCCCGCTGACGGACCGCACCGGAGCACACAATGACCTGGGGAGCCATAGGCGGAGGGCTTGTGGCAGATGCAGTGGTCATAGCGGCCGGTCGAGTCCGGCTTCGTAACTCCAGGATTGCGAGGAGACCCAGCAAACTCCACCAAATATAATAAAAAACTGTGACAGTCGGAACTGTTATTTGAAACTAGGTAGAAGCGTAGGCCTAGCCAGCGAAAGCAGCGATAACGTCCAGCGCGAGAGTCTTGTGCTTAGCACTGACGATGTGTTTTCCGAGCGATGCATGACCCACTACATTCTTCATTACAATACCTTATTCTTCTGAGTACGTCATATATGGAGTGCTTTGCTGCATCTCTGATTGAATGACGTGATTATATATTATACCACATCAAGCATTGGAGGTAGGCATTTGTCGATTTGGTCATGTCTTCTTATTGAGTCGTGAGCTTGAGGGAACTTCCGGAGAGACTTTGCGGATATAGAGCTTGCCAAGCAGCGTTGAAGTCAACCTTTGGGCCAAGGCAGTTCGCTCACTAGGTGCATAAAACTTTGGGTGATGTAACCGGGGCCAGTGTGACTAAATAACGTCTTGGGTTAACCGGTGCCAGTGTGATGAAATATAGTCGTGTGCTATTCGATATCCATCTCATGCTCAAAAATTCTTCTTGGGTTTCGGTGAACTGTCTGCCAAATAGAAATTCCCTCTCACCTCTCGTAACAGGCATTCTGGGCCAAAGTTTTGTATGCGTTGTGACTACTAATCTAATGCGTGTTTGTTTTCCTTATTTAATGGTTTTCCTCTGCAGTACTTCCAATTAGTTATTTCACTTTCTATGCTCTGTCACTCAAGCCTCCGATGGCATAGTCTGGCTTAATCACATGTGCTGTTTTATTTATATGAATGAGGAAGCCGTATTTTTTCTGTCATCATTATAATATTGTGGCACGAAATTGGAACATACGTGTCAAATAATGGCGCTTTTGATGCACCCCTTGTACAGTGCTGTGTTTTGTGTAGTCATGCTACAAGTGTTTTGAACATACCACTGAGGTGCCCAATATGATGAATCGGGCTGCTCTATAGTACAGTGCTTTCTCCCCTCTACCGGATCACCACTTGTGATGCTGTGGTAAAGAAAGCTCTAAGCACTGAATAATGCATGTCAAAAGGTTAAAAAAGTTGTGCTATTTAGCTTGAATTTTGATTACAGCGCTTCACAAAGATATCACTTTAACCAGAACCACACAATTTAATAGCTGCGCTAGAACTGCAGGATCGCCCATTTAGCTAGCACTGGTCACTTTTCAGGAAGGATATCGCTCTGCACTTGAGAGCTGGTGATGCGCCGGACAAGGTCATTTTCACATTAGACGATGGTAAGTGGGGTCGCTTCTTGCTTTCGCTATTTGAGCACGTGACGGCGTCAGCGCAGTCGAAAGGGCAATGTCCTTTTCGAATGTGAGACTCCTATGCGAGGAGAAAATCAGCCAATAAACCATTGTATCGGGCCATTTGTTATGAATCCATCTTGATAGGAATCGCAGCCACTATTACACAGAACACACAACACAAGCGCTTGTGTTGTACGTTCTGTGTAATAGTGGCTATGCTTCCTACCAAGCTGAAAATCAGCCGTCAAGTACTTTCTTTTTCTCACTGCTGCGGAATGTTGAAGCCTGACCAACGCGATGCTTTTGGTTTCAACTTTAACATAATTATAAACGCGAAGCGAAAGCAGTAGCGGAAGCGAAAAATCGAAATAAAAAAGACATTCACTTAGATGCGTTATGGAACGCGTAAAGGAAGCAATCGGCAGTCTTTAAAATAACAGGCAGAGATGATATATTATGATATAAAGTGGGACTTGAATTACCGTTGCGCAAAGGGCATTAAAAATTAGCTGCCCTTTAACGAAAATATCTAACTACAGATAGAGGCAATTTATATCACTCGCAAAGGTTTTCACTGCGAAGGTTATTTCGAGATCACAACTATTTTTCGGTGTCGTAAATGACGCTGCTCCCACTGTCACTTGAGTTCGTAACTGCTGTCGAGGTAATAAGGAAAAAATATCAAAACAATAACACATTTATGGATAGATTGGATTAGAGTACGAGCCTTCAGCATGGCAGTCGTATAATAAACCAGAGAGTCAGGCCGGTCCTTCAGAGTACTTTGCAAAAATAAAAACAAAAATTCTTCATGTCGGGGAAGAAATTGCATCACCATATGAAATATAGCGTTTTATAACTGTAAAAAACGAACAGACGTATTGAGTGCGTCAATTGCATACTGAGTGCGAAATTTACACCAAAGCACTGCGAGCAACCCATTGCAAAGGGTCGTTAAATTCATTGCAAAGACTCGGTCAAAGCTAAAAAATCTTTTGAACTCACAAGAAAAGCTTAGCAATAGTTATTGAACGTCTTAAGACATATAAAAAATATTAGCCGCGTATCGGCGAGCTTCGCGGCTAATGTCGTCAAAAGACGATGGTCTTCCGCTGGCCAAGAGGCCATTTATATTTTTCCTTGACTCAAACAGTGCCTCTAAGTTGAATCGCCGAATCTGGCTGGTATTAATAAAATAGAGGAGGCGCTGCGTAATATACGTAGACCATCTGGCAATGTCATCGGGAAACATGAGCTTGTGCTAAACCTAGTGATACTGCCAGGTGGCTGCACCATATCATGAGCATAACGCTTTTTCATGGAGAGCATTGCACTTCAGCGTAGTGTAATAAACAGCATGGCCTTCAAAATTACATATTTATGTTTTTTCTAGTAAAGAAACATACTACTTAATACATGCGTATTGATCTAGCGATTCAGATATGCGTAATACTTGCTTTTTTATTGTCGATGTTCACAAGTATGAAGGCAGCAAGCAGTTAAAAAGGGCAGGGCGTTCCCGAAGTGCTTGAACTTTGGCTGGTAGCTGAATGGTGTGACAGACAGACAGACAGACAGACAGACAGACAGACAGACAGACAGACAGACAGACAGACAGACAGACAGACAGACAGACAGACAGACAGACAGACAGACAGACAGACAGACAGACAGACAGACAGACAGACAGACAGAGGTTTCCGCATTCAAGTATCCCAATGAAAACTATCGTCTTAAGAAGTGCACAGTTTCTATTTGTAATTGTTGGTGAAGGGAATGCCGCTTGTAAAGTCTTTGCCAATTTTTCCTAGGTAACACAACAAATACAGAACATAGTGTCTTAACTACTTGTAGTTGGTATCAGGTTTTTTGCGGTCACATGGCAAAGTGGATGCTTTCCTCAACAGAAAAAATTGCCAGATCCCACGTACAGAGTGAATCGATGATATGCGAAGCACGAATGAGGAATGTTGATATGTGACTTTAAAATCATCACAACATTACGAAGTAGAGGTAACTTATGCCGTACACGACATCCGTGTCATGATTATCATGTTTGGATGTGTTGTTTACCTTCGTCATCTATTCATATCACGAGATGGCAAATTTAGTGTATGTGAAGCTAGCAAAACGGCCGCGAGCACGCTATAAACGTAGTATTTCGTCATGTTCTTGCATGGCACGCGTGTCATGATTATCATGTTTGCACTGTCATCCTTTGACGTCACGTAATACCAAATTTTGTATATCTGGAGCTAGCAAAACGGCCGCGAGTTCATTCATTATGAAGGGCCCAATATAACCCAACGTGACGTGGACGCGCGCGCACGCGGGGTACAGCGATGATGCTATACGTTAGCAAAACGCGAGAACTCTATAGTCTCACGCCAGGCGCGACCGGCGCGACCAGCATCCATCGGCGCGGCCCGATGGCAACCGGCGAGAAATGCGACTTGCTGCGCTTCGCACCGATGCGTTACCCAGACAGCACTACGCCTGCCTCTTTTCGGGACAGAGGGAGACTGGACGCGCTGAAACACGCATGCGTCAAAGCCATGTAACGCGGCACGCGCGTACGAGTATACGGCAGGACCGGCACCTGGCGTGGCCACCCCAGCGTGACGCGACGAAACGAACGCCAGCGCGAATGCGCGCCGTGTCCCATCGAAGTGTATTGGCGCCTAGACTGTGGCATGTGGCCATGTTGTTTGTTACATAACATGCATCTCATGTTTATAATGTTTGCACCAGACTCACACCTTCGCCATCCATTCACGTCCTGCAATACCGAGTTTGGCACATGTGAAGCTAGCGAAACAGGCGCCAGCGCATTATTAGAGTGGCATGTAGTCATGTTGTTGCATGACACGCATCTCGTGATTATAAAGTTTGCACCAGTCACATACCTTCGCCATCCATTCACGTACCGTAATACCAAATTTTGTAAATGGGACGCTAGCGAAATGGCCGCGAGCGCATCATGAGCAAGACATGTAGTCATGTTGTTACATGACACGTATATCATAATTTTCATGTTAGGGTCTGTCGCTTCTGTTTGCCATGCAATCATGTCATACTGTACCAGTTTCGCAACATGTCATGTAAACGACACCATTACAAGAGCAGCAAGTCCAATAAATGTAAATCCGGACACTAATGACATACATGTGATGATTTTTATGTTACGACTAGTCAAATATGCTCATCAGTCATGTGATACCTTACCAAGTTTGGTAGTGATACCATTATACAAACGGCCAGGAGAGCTAAAAGTCATTGGTGGCAAGAATTATAGATAGATAGATAGATAGATAGATAGATAGATAGATAGATAGATAGATAGATAGATAGATAGATAGATAGATAGATAGATACGCTCAAAGTCGCCGAGGTTCACTAAGAAATGCTTCGCATTTGAAATGCGGATTTATAACGTAGTGTGTACCTCATAAGTGTGCTTGCAGTAATTACCAAAGGTTCGCAATAACACAGTAGGGGCAGGGCATCGTGGTAGGAATGTTGAATAATGACAGAACGTCAAGTCATTTATATGATCTAACTAGGGGATAGTTAAAAGCTTCCAGACCACCACAAAGGGCTCAGCCATGATTCTTCCAATAGTCAAGAGTTGTCGCAATAACAAACTGCGCCTAATGCCTTACTGATGTGTTGTGGCTGTCTAGCTTATCCGCAGAATCAGAAGATTGGTCGCACAGCAGGTGCCTCCCTACTTCAGGAAGATCATACGATTTATGATGTTTTTGGTTCCATGCGCGGGTACTTGTATTTGGCCCAACGTGTGGACCAGGGACTCCAGAAATTCTACTCTTTGAGCTCTCGCTGTGATTTTGTTGATCGTTTTACACAGAATTGTCATTGTGTTTTCTGTTTACAAAAGCCTCCATTCACCAAGTTGTCGAAATTTGTGAATTTCTGATGCAATGTGTATTTCAGGGTGCTCTAGGAGAAGAAAGTACCGCAAGAAAAAGGACTTCTGTTATGGATGCGTAGGAACATAATGAAGGAAGTCGTGCAATATGCTGATCCTGGAAATGGCTCAGTTTGCAGTCCCTCACATAATTTAGGAAATGTCTTTTGGCTTTCTTGCCTAACCACAATAATACCATATGCGATGGTTCATGAGCATAGGAACACAAAAAAATGCGATAATCAACGGCCAACTTCACCTTACGTTTGCGTTAGCAAACTTCAAGATCTGCTCGTTTCTACCATGTACTTCGCCTTACACCGAGAGTTCTGTATATAACTCAATAAAACGTTACAACATTTCATAGTTACCCAGCTTGTCCTTCGTAAAGCACGTCATGTAACACTCTTTGTTTGCAGACGCTGACAACTTCTACCCGGCCCACTTTGTGTACACGGACTACAGGTCATGCGTGATCGTGAATATAGACTACCAAGGAATGCGTAAGTTTCAAAAGATCTTAAAACTGTAAAACATAAGTTGTTTATTGTGTGAGAGAGAAAATTAGCGATATTGTTTGATTCTTTTCACCTCTGTCGTGAAATGCATTGCTATAATTCGAACTAACAGATAAAAAAGCCGAGGAAAATATAGGGCACTTCAGAGTTTCAAATATAATAGCGCCGTGTATATAATGTATACGCAATGCGACAGCCTCAATGCAGTTATGTATGCACAACTTGCGCCTTCGTATTTCGTTATGCTCTTCAAAATACGGATATGTGCTGTGAGTTCCTATTTTAGTTGTCGGGTGCTTTTTGCCCTTATTAACCGTATTCCTGCGCACTGAATGCGTACGATATTATGCGGCACGAACATTTATGTCGTCGGTGTTTCTTGAGCTGGCAAGTTCTGAATTTTGCTGCGGCATTTATCCCATCGCCCAGCCTTAGAAATGTTTTTTAAATCTTTATTCCACAACAAAAACAGAGAAAGCAATGCTCGTTTCACAACAGGAGCGTAAGAAACATCGCCTAAACATTAGCGGATGGCGAGGAATATAAGTGTTGCCTGAACGAATCAAAGAAAATCTTCAAATTTTCTGTGGTGACGGGTGCTGCATTGTCTTAATCTGCGTTGTCTCTATCGCTGGCTTCTATCGGTAATTTACATACACCGAAATTCTTAAGTGACGTGACTGTGGAATGACCACCTGGCAGTGCAATGGATGGTGATGATGATGATGAGTAGTTTTTAGTGGCGCAAGGGCCAATTGATGGCCAAAGAGCGCCATTTCAATTGACTACAGATATGAACAATGATATGGTGCGTGGCTGTAAAGGGGCCTTAAACTTCCTCGCTCTAACGCGGGTTATAACATGAAAGTAATAAAATCATGACAGTGGCGTGACATATGTGTGGTGATAGCTGATGGCAAAATGTCATGATAATAAAACCATGATGAAGATATAGTCACCGCAGCCACGACCACTCTATAGAGGTCGTGCTACGGATGACCTCGAAATATCGGGTGAAAGCTTTGCACTTCTTTTAAAAATGTAAAAAGTGTTTGTAGTTTAAAAAGCGGATCCCTACCGATGAGCATCCCAGGGTGTAGAGGGAGCTGCTGTCGGTAGGGCAGTAAAAAGTGCTTTTTTCTTAGAGCATCTAGCTCATTGCACTGGACGAGAATCTGGAGAACCGTAAGAGGCTCTCCACATCTCTCACAATATGGTGGATCACCGGTAGACAGAAGAAATGCTGATGTTTGATGTTTTATGGCGCAAGGGCCATTTCACGGCCAAAGAGCGCCAATTCATCTTACTAAAAAAAAACATGGACAATGATTGTGATAAGCGGCTGTATAAGGGCCATAAAATTCCTCGCGGTAAGGCGGGTAAAAACATACAAGTAATAAAATCATGACCATGTCGTGAAAGGTGTGTCCGGTGTGAATAGATGACAAAAGTTGGTGATAATAAAAGACGATGGTGGATATTTATGGCATTAGCACAAGTGCCTCACTCGTTCATACCCTTGCGTCCAAGGGCCGTGAGGCAAGTGCTTTCTTGTGTAACCACCGCAGCAAAAACCTCTCTGGAGAGGTCATGCTACGGGATGCCCGGGTGTATGATGTGACAACTATGAATTTCTTTAAAAAACGCTAACAATGATTTGTGATTAAAAAGCGGTTCCCTACCGACGAACATTGCAGGGTGTAAAGGTATATGTTGTCGGTAGGGTAATGGAAAGTGTTGTTTTCTTACAGTGTCCAATTGTTTGCACTCAATTAAAATGTGAAGAACTGTTAAAGCCTCACCACATTTATCACACAATGGTGGGTCACCACCGGATAAAAGATGTGTGTGTGTCGTGTATGTGTGCCCTATCCTGAGTCTTGTTAGTGTTACCTCTGTTAGACGTGATTTTGATACTGGTGGCCAATGGCCAAGGTGTGGCTTGATAACGTGTAGTTTGTTTTGTGTGTGTGTATCCCACTTGCTCTGCCAGTAGTCCCTGAGGTTTAGTTTTAGAGACGGGGCTTAAGATCAAGGGCCGCGATTGATATGGATGTAATGGCGGTGCTCTCATGGACGGATGCAGCGAGCTGATCCGCCCTCACGTTGCCTTGGATCTCACGGTGCCCTGGCACCCAGCACACTACAACATGTTGTTTGTGCGTGTAGAGTGTGCACAAAATGGAGTAAAGTGAGACAAGGACTGGGTTTTTTTGTTTTTTAAGACTGTGCAGAGCAGTTACCACACTGAGGGAGTCTGTATAAATTACTGCTTTTTGTATTTGTAATTGTTTGATGTGTTTAGCTGCCACCAGTATCGCGTAAGCTTCCGCTGTGAAGATACTTGTGCATGGATGTAGAGGGCCAGCATCCGAAAAGGATGGGCCGACAGCAGCGTAGGACACAGAGGAGTTAGTCTTGGAGGCATCTGTGAAGAACTCGGGACATGTGTATTTGTGTTGAAGTTCCAGAAAGTATGTTTGGATATGGGCAATAGGTGCATGTTTTGTAACCTCTAGGAAAGACACATCGCAGTCTATAGTCTGCCACTGCCACGGTGGCGGGTATGCTACAGGAGCCATTAAACTGTGTTCAAGTGACACTTCAGTTTCTTCAGCTAGACACTTCAGGCGAACTGAGAAGGGCTGCCTCATCGAAGGCCTGTTTTGAAACAGAGTTGAGCTCGACAAATCATTAATTGTAGAGTATGAGGGGTGCTTCTTGTCTGCTTTCACCTTAAGGAAATAAACAAAGGACATGTAAGTTCTCTGCAGATGAAGCGACCACTCATTTGACTCGACATAAAGGCTCTCTACGGGGCTGGTGCGAAAAGCACCCGTAGAAAGGCGGATGCCCAATTGGTGCACGGGGTCCAGCATCTTCAAGGCACTTTGAGTGGCAGACTGATAGACAACGGCCCCATAATCTAAGCGGGTACGAATAAGGCTTCTATAGAGGTTCATGAGGCATTGCCTATCACTACCCCACGTAGTACGTGACAACACTTTTATAACATTCATGGCTTTTAAACATTTTGTTTTTAAATACTTGATGTGCGGTACGAAGGTCAACTTGTTGTCCAAGATTAAGCCTAAGAATTTATGCTCGGCTTTGACGGACAGACGTTGCCCGTTCAGCCGAATGTCAGGTTCCGAGTGCATGCCTCTCTTTCGAGAGAACAAGACACACGTGCTTTTTTGTGGGTTAAGTCGAAATCCGTTTTCATCTGCCCATTTGGAGACCTTATTTAGACCCATCTGAACCTGCCGCTCACACAGGGCCAAGTTGCATGACTTGAAGCCAAGCTGAACGTCGTCGACATATGTACAATAGAACATCATGCGGGGAATGGACAAGTGCAAAGAATTCATTTTGATGATAAAAAGTGTGCAACTAAGCACACCACCTTGTGGCACGCCTGTTTCCTGGACAAATGTTTGGGAGAGCACACTGCCTAGACGGACACGAAATGTCCGGTTTGACAGGTAACTTTCGATTATATGAAACATTCTTCCGCGCACACCAAGGTGGGACAGGTCTCTTAGAATTCCGAAACGCCATGTTGTATCATACGCCTTTTCGATATCGAGGAACACAGAGAGAAATATTGTTTATGAACAAAGGCGTCTCTGATCTGTGCCTCGATACGAACGAGGTGGTCTGTGGTGGATCTACTTTCTCGAAACCCGCACTGAAATGGGTCGAGCAAATTGTTTGTTTCAAGGATATGTACAAGTCGACAGTTTATCATTTTTTCGAAGACTTTGCACAAGGAGCTTGTAAGTGCAATAGGTCTATAGCTTGAAGCTAAAGAAGGGTCCTTGCCCTCTTTCAAAATGGGAATAATAATAGCCTCTTTCCAGGAGGTAGGAATAGTGCCAGAAAACCAGATAGCATTGTATAAACAAAGTAAGGTTTTTCGTGTTTCGGCTGGTAGGTTTTTTAACATTTCATACACCACACGGTCAGAACCTGGGGCAGAAGTGCTGCAGGAGTTTAGAGATGTTCGGAGTTCAGCTAGACTGAAATCTTGGTTATATCCCTCGTATCTAGTGCATTTGTGTTCGAGTTTCTGTTTTTCTATTCTTGTTCTGTATTTTTGGAAAGTGTCAGTATAGTGTGATGAGCTGGATACCCGTTCAAAGTGTGCCCCGAGGAAGTTTGCCTGATCTTCCAAGGTTACGAGTGGAAGTGTGTGTACTTGTTTCCCTGCTATCCTACCGACCATGTTCCAGACTTTTGCCTCCTGTGTGTATGAATTGATCCCTGACAAAAAACTTCTGCCAGCTTTCTCTTCTGGCCTGCCGACGCGTTCTCCTTCCTTGAGACTTTATTTTCTTGAACGTGTCAAGATTTTCCGCTGTTGGCGAGTTGCGCAGCAATCTCCATGCCCTGTTCTGTTCCTTTCGTGCATTACGACACTCCGTGTTCCACCATGGGACGTGTCGTTTGCCGGGCATTCCAGATGTTTGCGGTATGCACCTGGCTGCTGCATCAGTTAGAAAAGCTGTGACGTACTTCACAGCTTCATCTATGTTTAACCTACATATGTCTGTCCAACTCAAACGTGTAGTGTTGTGGAACTGTTCTCAGTCTGCTTTGTTTATCAGCCATTTGGGAACATGTAGAGGACATTCATATGTTGTTTGTGAACTCAACACTACAGGAAAATGGTCACTTCCATATGGATTGTTTATGATTTTCCATTTCAATAGGGGTAGAAGTGAAGGTGATACGATGCTGAGGTCTATAGACGAGTAAGTTTTGTTGGCAACGTTATAGTAGGTTGGCTCTTTCCTATTCAACAAACAGGCGCCGGAAGAGAAGAGAAATTGTTCAATGAGACGACCTCGTGCATCACAGCGAGAATCGCCCCACAGTCCACTATGTGCATTTAGGTCCCCAAGAAGCAAATAAGGTTCAGGTAGTTGGTCTATTAAAGACTGAAATTCATGTCTTTCAAGACGGTGGTGGGGAGGTACATACAAAGAGCAGATGGTGACGAGTTTGTTTAAAAGTACCGCTCGAACAGCCACCGCCTCAAGAGATGTCTGGAGTGGTAAATGTGTACACGCTACTCCTTGGTTAATAATAATGGCTACGCCACCGGATGACGCCACAGCATCATCTCGGTCCTTTCGGTATATGACGTAAGCGCGTAAAAAATTTGTATTGGAGGATTTTAGGTGTGTTTCTTGTACACACAGCACTTGAGGTGAGTATTTGTATAAAAGCTCTTGTACGTCGTCGAGGTTCTTAAGCAGTCCTCTGACGTTCCAATGTATAATTTGTGTGTCCATATTGGAAGTAAAGTAGTGCTGTGTGTACGTTAAGGGAGTGACTTGTTTAAGCTGAAAGGTCAAGCTCAAGTACCAGGGCCATTGTCAGGCCCTGTTATGGGCTTTTTAGTTTTCTTGGTGCGCTCCAGAGAGCCGCGCCGTTCTTTTGGCACCAGGGGTGCCGCCGTATCCATTGCCTCCTCGGAGGCACTGGATGCTCGCTCATGCGAGCTGGTTTTTCGAAGGTTGGGCCTCGCCTGGCGGGGTGAGGCCTTGAGACCCGAGGATCCTGGAGTCCCTGGTCTCTGTTCAATAGTAGGCGGAGTAGCCTGAACTACTGCCGCCTTGGGGGCAGGTGCCACAGCCGTCGGCTCGCTCTGCGCTGGCCGAAGGAGTGGCGAGGGCTGGTGCGGCGTTGCCCCCTGACGCGCCGCATCAGCATATGTAGCGCCATAAAATGGCGACACTCTTCGTCTTGCTTCCTTGAATGTGATATTTTCTTTAATTTTCAATGTGATGATTTCCTTTTCTTTTTTCCAAAATGAGCAAGACCGTGAGTATCCGGCATGATTTCCACCACAGTTCACACAGTGTGATGGTTCTTCGCAATTGTCAGAATTGTGGCCTGACACTCCACATTGGGCACAAGTTTGGTGACCACGACAGCTTTGTGAGCCATGGCCATACTTCTGGCATTTGAAACAACGACGTGGGTTAGGTATGTATGGTCTGATCGACGTCTTTGTGTAGCCTGTTTGAATACTTTCTGGGAGATTACTGGAAGCGAACGTGAGTATTAGGTGTTTTGTTGGTGTTGCCTTGTTGTCTCTTCTAATGGTGATCCTTTGTACATTGGTCACATTCTGACTCTTCCACCCCTCCAGAAGTTCCTCTTCAGTCAAGCTGAGCAAATCAGCATCAGATACTACTCCACGGGTTGTATTAGTGGATCTGTGTGGTGTTACAGTGATGGGAGTGTCACCAAAAGTTGAAAGATTCTGTAGCTTTTCGAACTGTTCTTTTCCTCGGACTTCAAGGAGGAGGTCTCCGCTGGCCATTTTGGTAACTTTGTACCCGGCTCCAAGAGTTTTTGTGAGACATCTGGCTACTACAAAGGGTGATACGGTTCTGGCTTGCTTGCTGCTTATTTCACTATGTATAAAATGAAAATGGGGGAAGTTTTCACTTGATCGGTTGAAAAGGCCCAAGTCTTCGGTGCGTACACGCTTTAAGGCGGTACGATCACTTAATAGGGGAAATGCTTTATGCATGCCAGTTTAATTTTCTTCAGAAGCGTTGGCGGCCACTCACCACGGAGCCCAACAAGGGGACACTACAAGTTTGTGGATGCTAAAACCTGCAGACGCCAGCCGTACAACGCAACTATAACCCAATGCGCCTAGACCAAGGTAGGCTATTTGCACAGGGTTAACCCTCGCCGCCAGGAAGTTTGGAAGTAAACAGAAGAGAGTAGAAGACAGGACAGATAAACAGTAAGAGATAAAGACGAAGATGTAGGGAGAGAGAGATAGGAAAAGGCGACTGCCGATTTCCCCTGGGTGGGTCAGCCCAGGGGTGCAGTCTACGTGAAGCCGGGGCCAAAGGGGTGTGTTGCCTCTGCCAGGGGGCCTTAAAGGTCCAATCACCCAGCGTCGGCTCAACCCCCAGGATCCCCTTTTCCCCGGACACGGCAAAGCCACGCACGGCTAGGCGTGGGAGGGAGTAGAAACTCCCCCGTTAGCTCGGGTCCGTGGTGTCGCTACACACCAAACGCCTACTTGCGGAGGCGCCCCTGCGGGGGGCAGTGCAATGGGAAGTGCACCGGACACGTTATCGGGATGCTGTGGATTTGTACCCTGCGTAAGAGTGGTTTCTTTGCGAAATATTTACTACGCCTAACTAAGCGATCAGAAATCAAGCCCCATGAAACGCCAACTAAACAGGCCGCTTCATCGATTTCCGTTGTTTGGTTAATGCAATGACACAAGTTATTGGCGGGCACGGATACTGCGCGTTGCAAAATCATCTCGACTGCAGGGAGGCTATATATGGAATTCCGACTATAGCACTAATAGGTCTGGTACGCAGATGAATTTCTAGGTGCATCAATTTCCTGTAATCATTTCGTGATGATCATGTCCTTCTGTTTTCTCCTTTTCACTAACCAATATATTGAAACAAAATGCTCTTGTTGAGACCTTAAAAGGTGTAGGCTCTTTCGTAGCATCATGCCGAACTAACAATGTAATAAAGGCTGAATTACTAGAGACATTGAGAATCCCTTATTCAGACTGCGTAAAACGTGTGTAGTTTCACAAAGCTCTTCTTTTAGTTTTTCAATACGGTTGTCTAAACGCAATTATTGTGATTGATAGGTTCGCCTTTTCGCTAGGCGCGTGACGCGAGGAAGATGGAAACAACGCGGAACCGAAAAGGAAGCTGTATTCAACGAGAGGCACACATTACAAGTGCAGTAACTGGACGTCATGACAACCAGTTTGCCGGTATAACAAAAGAAATCGGCTTTTACTTTCTTACGGCTTGCGCTTCGTATAACAAAAGAAGCAGGCAGTCTCACAAGTCCGTGCAATTGCCCATTGCCTTAAGGTGGAACCCATTGCATGCTCCTGGTGCAGCGGTCACTTCGGTACACAGGTCAGCGTCCCACAGCAGAAGGCATTGGCAAGCCTATAGCGGTAGCCGCACACAATCAGCGAAGTGGGCACGCTGCGCGTGGTCAGCAGCTTCGGGATCTCGAGGACGCTCGCCATGCCTGAGATGTTCACAGGATTCTTCCTGTGTGGCAGAACTCGTGCCTGGTCACGCCCTGTTCCGAGGGCGTCAACGACTCGAAGACAGGAGCCCGGCCTTTTGAACCTCGCGTGTAGATGAGGGTACGCCCCAGGCTCTCCCACTTCGTATTGTCGGCGTTCCAATGGCTCCGTTCTCCGCGACCACCTTCTCTTTTTTTCTGACGCGGGACCTTTTAATGTTCCTTTATTTTCATCATCCTCTAGGGGATGCAGCGGTGTCGTCTGCTACACTCGCGTTTTTTTCAAGTTCCTGCATCAAAGAGATATAACAGAAAAAGTCAGTACTTTTTTTTTCTCTGTTTCACAACGCTATCTCGTTCGAACAACATGTCGTGAAACCAATTATTTTCTGCAACATGTTTCACCATTATACCCTCAAACTCGTTAAGTAAATGTAGTAATGTGAACAAATCAGTTATCAAATAAAGCCGTTACTGTATTCTTTTTTCATGTTCACAGAGTGTCAACTATGGGTTGCCGCAAAGTACAAGTACGATATCCCTCAGCATTGCCTGGAGCAACTAGAGGATATATGCGACGTTGCTGTGGAGGCGTATTTGCCAGAATTATGCAAAGATAACAAGGATAATTTGTAACTTGTTTTCAAGTGATTAAATGAAACTGGAAAACAGTGTCCTTAAGAGCACGTCGGAATAAAACATGCAACCTTGTTTTCGAGTGACTAAATGAAACTGGAAAAAGTGTACTTAAGAGAACCTCAAAATAAAACATGCTATGCCTACTTCCATACTATTTACAGTTTCGCCAGGCTTCCACATTTCAAAAACAGGAGAAAAGGGTATCCGACATGGCTATGAATGCTGGCGACCGAAGTTGGCAGTTCTTTGAAGCAAGGGTGAATTTTTAGAAATAGTTCATGCTTGTTTCCGTTGCACGGAAGCTAACAGTTGTAAAAAAAAAAATGGCAGCATATCCACGGAGTGAAGGACGGAGAGTGGGGTGAAGCATTCGTCCGTCCACTTCGTTCTTGCTTCCGTCTGTTAATGCGTCCGTCTGTGTGACCGTCCATGTGTCCATCCGCCCGTCCGTGCGTGCGTCTGTTCGTGCGTCCGTCCCTGCGTTCTTCCATGCATCCTCCCCTGCATCCTTTCATGCGTCCATCCATGCATCTGTCTGTGTGTACGTTCGTCTATCTATTCAACACTCGAAGTACCACCATCTCGCATCTTTTCATCATATATTGGATGGATGGGTGAATGGATGGATGGAAATGCCAGTACCCTTTAGATCGGGTGGTGGCTAGCGCCACGAAGCCGTAATATTTCATGAACCACAACCTAGATTTATTTTTCCCCTTAAATAGTGAGGTTGAGGATTCGTACTTTCCAGTGAAGGGTTTGATTTTCACTCGTGCCTTGACTTAAGCCACCAGTCAGATAAACTCCTTCTAGTTAACTCTACCCTCTTAAAGTCCATGTTGCCCTCCCTGTCCCTAAACCCCAGTGCTTTGAAAAACTCTGCGCCATCATCCTGAACTATAGAGTGAAGCCCTTTACAGAACATTACCAAGTGTTCGGCAGTGTCTTCTTCCTTTCCACACGCACTGCATACCGTGTCTACCCCGTTGTACTTGGCCCGATATGTCTTGGTTCGCAATACTCCTGTCCTGGCCTCAAAAAGTAGAGAACTACACCGAGTATTATCATAGATCCTTTCCTTGGCAATTTCCTGCTTGAAAGTTCACTAGATCTCTTGCGCGGATTTGTTAATCATGCCGATTCTCCACATATCGGTCTCAGCTTCTTTCACCTTCTTCTTAACCGATAATTCTTTTTGGTTTGCCCCCCTGCTGTTTTTGATGTAGTTGCCAGTCAATTTTCTGGTTCGCTTCCTCCATTTTATATCGACATTCTTCATGTACAAGTAGCTTAATACCTTCCTAGCCCAACGCTCCTCCCCCATTTCTCTCAATCGCTTCTCAAATTTTATCTTGCTGCTAGCTTCCCTGCCCTTGAATGATGTCCATCCCATATCACATTGTACTCTCTGATTTGGTGTATTCCCGTGAGCTCCTAAGGCAAGCCTACCTATTCCACGTTGCTTATCTTCTAATCTTGCTTGAACTTCTGATCTCATGCACAAGACCGATGCCGAACGTCAGACAAAGAACCATGACCCCTTTCCATATTCCCCTCACAACATCATACCTATTGTATTTTCACAGCGCCCAGTTTTTCATTAACGCTGCATTCCTGTTACCTTTAGTCGACACGTATATTTCGTGTTCCCTTAGGTACTCGGCCCCATTGCTTGTCCATACGCCCAGATATTTTTATTTATCTGTTATCTCTAGCGTGACCTCCTGTATTCTAAGCTCACTACATTCATTGTCATTAAAAATAATGAATACTGATTTTTGCTTACTGAATCTGAAATCTAACCTATCTCCCTCATTACTGCAGATGTCCACCAATCTCTGGAAATCTTCCTTGTTGTCGGCCATGAGCACTATATTATCTGCGTACATCAATGCTGGTAGTGCCTGTTCAATGAGTTTTCCTTTTTTGACAAAAGAGAGGCTGAAGCGCAGTCCACTTCCCTCTAATTTGGCCTCTAAGCCTTGTAGGTACGTCATGAATAGTAAAGGTGACAGGGCACACCCCTGCCTAAGCCTCCGTTTTACCTCTGCAGGCTTGGATACCTGTTTTTCCCACTTTATAATTACTTTGTTACCTTTAGAGATATCCTTTTAAAAGATTAGTGACTACATCTTCCACGCCTAGTGCGTCCAGTATTCCCCACAATTCCTCTAGAACCACGCTATCGTACGCTCCCTTGATATCCAAAAATGCTAGCCACAGGGGCCTGTGTTCTTGTTCTGCTATTTCGATGCACTGCGTCAGTGAGAACAGATTGTATTCCAAACTCCTGTGTTTCCGAAACCCATTCTGCAGTTTCCCCAGCACCCCCTCATCCTGTATTCCATGCCTGCAGTCTTTCCTTTATAATCTGCATTGCCAGCCTGTAGACCACTGATGTCACTGTTATAGGACGGTAGTTGTTTATGTCAGCTTTGTCCCCCTTTCCTTTATAGATCATGCTCATCCTGCAAGTTTACATCCATCGGGAACTTCTCCATCGATTATTATTTTGCTCACTGCCTCTCTCACAGCATGCTTAGACTTCAGACCTTAGGTCTTTATCAGCATAATTGGGATGCCATCTGGGCCTGTTGATGTACTACTTGGAACCCTTTTCTCGGCCCTTTCCCACTTTTGTTGTGAAAATGGAGCCATTGCACCACTTGATTCATCCTTGTCTATTGTGGTGCATAAAACACTTCTTTGTTGAAGTTTTTCTGTCACCCTTGTTCTTATATATTCAATAGCTTCGTCCCCTTCTAGCCTAGCACCTTGAGCTGTAGTTATGAACCTCTGCTCTAGGCTCGTCTCATTTCTTAGGGAGTTTAAATGGTTCCAAAATTTCGCAGCTGCATTTATATCTATGTTATGTACTTCTGCCAGCCACTGAGGTTCCTTTCTTCTAATCTTTTCATTGA
Organism: Rhipicephalus microplus; assembly: GCF_013339725.1. Taxonomy (NCBI): domain Eukaryota; kingdom Metazoa; phylum Arthropoda; class Arachnida; order Ixodida; family Ixodidae; genus Rhipicephalus; species Rhipicephalus microplus. The sequence continues at coordinate 63,166,925 of NC_051173.1, read as the reverse complement.
TCAGAAGGGATGCATCCCTTCTACAGCTTAGAAAGATTTCCAATTTTCTGTCAACATTATCTGTCAGTTCGATTGATTGATATGTGGGGTTTAACGTCCCGAAACCACCATATGACTATATCATCTGTCAGTTCACCCCGCCGGCTAGCATGTCTGTGTTTCCTAGAGGCTTCCTGACGTTTTGTTATGGCTATCTTAACTTCCTCATCCCACCAACTTTTGGGTTTGTGTCTTCTTTTCTGGGGTGGCTTGTCACGTGCCTTAGCAAGCTCTAGCTCAAACAGTATTATTATATTCGTGTATGTCCACACTGTTTTATTATCCTCAGTGATTACTATCTCAATTTGTTTAGTGGCTATTTCAATTTGTCTTTCCGAATAAAATTTTTTCTGTAGTTGCTCATCTTGTCTCCTTCCAACTTTCACTGCTGTTTTCAAAACTTAGCTTGATACGTTTGTGATCACTACTCAGACTTCTCGAGCCACCTTCATCTACGTGCATTCCCCTGAGCTTATCATACATCCTATGTGACATCAGTGCGTAATCTATCGTCGACTGTAGCCTTCCTACCTCCCATGTTATTTGCCATTTGCACTTCTCGGTACTGTTGCAAATGATCAAATCAAGCTTTTCACACATATCCATGATCATTTTGCCTGTCGGGTCGGTATACCCATCTATATCTTCTATGTGCGCATTCATGTCTCCTAGTATAATTATCTCGCACTCTCTTCCTAACTCCTGAAAGTCCTTTGATATACACTCTACCATTGTCTGGTTTTCCTCTCTGGCCTTTGCTCCCGTCCACAAGTACACGAAACCAAGGAGTGTCATTTGACCTGCCACTTTCCCTTTTAGCCATAAATGTTCCTTGCACTCCTGCTTGACCCTTTGCCAGTCTGTACTTTTATGAATGAATGCCCCAATACCAACCCCCTTTCGGCTGCCTTCTGTTCTATTACAATATTCCCACGCGTAGTCCGGATTGTTCGGAGGTTGTTCCATGTTCCTGAGATGTGTTTCTACAAAACCGTATACCATCGGCCTCTCTTCCCTTAGCTGTTCTTCTATCTCTTCCCACTTCAGCCTGTTCCTACCACCCTGCATGTTAATATACCCTATGTCTGAATTGGCTCGGCGCTCGTGGCTACGTCTATTTATGCCCCGGACTCTACCTATCTTAGACATTGGTGCCACTTTGGAATCGTATCTGTCCATAACACCTGTAGAAGAGTCTCCCTGGTTGTTTTCCTCGTTACTTGCTATGCTGCACCCCGAAGGGCTCGCTTGCCCCCCCAAAAAGCTACTGCGCTTCCTGCAAGTCGCCAACCCACCTTATTTATTTATTTATTTATTTATTTATAATACCCTCAGGGCCAAATGGCATTACAGAGGGGAGTGGATTACATTGAATAACACATGGTACATGGTGGGGAGGGAAAAATACAGCGTTAGTACGAATATAAGCAAAAGTCAGCGTACAAACAAAAATACATTAAATAGGTCCTGCGTATACAATGTTAGCTACGGTATCACGAAAAAGATGGTTGTCGTTAATAGCAACAATTTCAAGAGGAAGGTGGTTCCACTCGCGAGAAGAACGAGGCAGGAACGACTGCGCAGCTGTGTTAGTACGATAAGTGATAATTCAACCTTGTGACGGTGATCGACACGGTTGGAAAAATACTGGGGTTGCAAAATAAGTTCGTCGCGCAAGATGGGGTGGTGATACAATTTATGAAAAGTTGATAGGCGGGAAACTTTTCTTCGAAGTGACAGGGTAGGCAGGGACAGATTATTTTTCATTGCAGATATACTGGCAGTGCGATTGTAGTTCGATAATATGAAGCGTGTGGAATTATTCTGAACTAGCTCAAGCGATGTAATTTAATTAATGTGGCTGGGATCCCAAATCGAAAGCGCATATTCTAGTTTAGGTCGTATTAATGTTTTGTACAGGGCTAATTTCAATGAATATGGAGCTTTGGAAAAGTTACGGCGTAGGTACCGAAGCGTACGGTTAGCTTTGTTGATTATTTGTTCGACGTGCATTGCCCAAGAGAGATTGGATGTTATGTGGACGCCTAAGTACTTGTACGAGTTAGTAGATTCAAGACGTATGTCGTTTAAGTAGTAAGTAAATTGACTGCAAACACTGCGGGACACGCGCATGACTTTACATTTGTTTATGTTCAATTCCATTAACCATGTACGGAACCAGTTATCAACAGTGTTAAGGTATGATTGAAGAGTACACGAAGCGGTTATGTTATTTAGCTCACGAAAAATAACGCAATCATCAGCAAATAAATGAATTCTGGATTTAATGTGGCAGGGGAGGTCATTAATATAAATTAGAAATAAGAGAGGCCCAATTACCGATCCCTGAGGAACGCCGGAGTGTACTTCAGTAAAACAAGAATTATACCCGTTAGCGTAAACAAATTGTGAGCGATTTGTGAGAAAACATTCAATCCATTTAAACACGTTATGATCAAGTTTCAGTTGGCTTAGTTTGTGAAGTAAAAGTTTATGACATACCTTATCAAATGCTTTGGATAAATCTAAAAAGATGCCATCAGCTTGTGATGAGTTGTCCAAAATGCGGTGTAATCTGTTAGTAAATGATACCAGTTGTGTGTCACAGGAGTATGATTTACGAAAGCCGTGCTGAGATGACGTGAAGAAGGAATTACTTTCAAGAAAATTTACAAGGTTTGTGAATATGATGTGCTCTAATAGCTTACAGCACGTACTGGTAAGGTAAATGGGACGATAATTAGCAGGGGAACTTTTACTACCAGATTTATGAATAGGAACTACTTTCCCGATTTTCCATTCAGATGGGAGAGTAGAAGTGTCGAGTGATTGCTGGAATATCTTGGCTAATATGATGGAACTAATTTCTACAGTATTTCTTAAAAATTTACTATTAATCGAATCATAACCAGGGGAAGAATGGTTGCCTGATTTGTTGATAAGGGAAGCGATACCAGAAATGTCTACTAGAATTGGTGGCATGGGGAGGTGATTGTAGCAAAAGGTGGAAGGAAGTGGAACATCAGATGTTTTTGTAAACTGGGCAGCAAATGTGTTGTTGAGGGCTGTTCACACTAATTGATGGGAACTGTGTCACCAGATGAGTCTTGCAATAAGATGTAATTATCTTTTGGGGGATTGATAACGCGCCAGAACTTTTTTACATTTGTTTTTAACATTGACGGCAATACATTAGAGACGAAGTTATCTTTAGCTTGTTTGAGTGCCCTGACGTAAATACTAGATGCGGTATTATAAGCGGCCCATCGTTCATTAGTTGGCGAGCGCTTAGCTGAACGATAAAAGCGTTTTTTCTTGTTAGACAGGCGTTTGATAGTGGTATTGTACCATGGCGATTGTGAGTGACTAGCAATAGTGTAGGTTGGTATGTGCTTTACGGTGAGGCAATGAACTTCGGCAGCAAACATATCCCAGTTAGACTGAACGGAACGGTTGTTAAAATCGGTCAGAAAGACGTCTGTAAATTCAGATAATTCACGATTGATAGCATCGAAGTTAGCTTTTTTGTAATCGCAAATAGTTTTTTTCATTCTGGTGCTTTTAGGAGGGGTAGCGTGTAAGTCAAAGGTGAGCAATGAGTGGTCACTAATACCTGGTAAACAGGTAATAGTTGAACCAAAGTCTGGATGGGTGGTTAAAATCAAATCAAGAGTATTTGATTGATATGTGGGGTTTAACGTCCCAAAACCACTACATGATTATGAGAGACGCCGTAGTGGAGGGCTCCGGAAATTTAGACCACCTGGGGTTCTTTAACGTGCACCCAAATCTGAGCACACGGGCCTACAACATTTCCGCCTCCATCGGAAATGCAGCCGCCGCAGCCGGGATTCGAACCCGCGCCCTGCGGGTCAGCAGCCGAGTACCTTAGCCACTAGACCACCGCGGCGGGGCAAAAATCAAGAGTATTTGTCGTAGTAAATGATACTCGGGTGGGTTCGGTAACTAACTGTGACAAAGAGAAGACAGAACAAAAATCTAGGAAATCTTTAGAAAGCGCTGAAGAGGGTGATAAAACCGGAGGGGAGGTATGCCATTTGATATTTGGGAAGTTAAAATCCCCAAGAAGGAACAATGGCTACGATGGAAATCGACTGATAATAATATTGACAGAATCATGCAATTCGTTAACGAACGTAGAGGACGAAGATGGTGAGCGGTAGCACACACCTATGATTACTTTGAGATGACCGAGCGTTAATAACGAGAAAATTATTTCTAGGTTGCTGTTCACATGAATGGGAGATGAAGGAATGTCTCGCGAAACAGCTAGCAACACTTCGCCACCTCGGCACTCCGTTCTGTCACATCGATAGACTGTAAAATGTGACGCATTTACGAAAATTTCCGAATCATGCACGTGTTCAGGAAGCCAAGTTTCAGTTAATGCGATTATGTGGGCAGAACGTGAGTCTATTGCGCTTGATAATGAGTTGTGTTTGTTTAGAATGCTTCTTATGTTAGTAAAAAGTACAGAAACACGAGGCGTAGTCTGTCGGCCACTGCCCCTTGCGTTTACCTACGGTGACGTTCGTAGCAAAGTGTCGTTGGTAGGACCAGAGCTTCGGCTACTTGACGGAAGTTGTTCGATGCTATCGCTAGCTGCATTATAAATGTAGATTTTGCGGGTTGAGATGCAATGTAGTGTAGCGCAGTTGAAAATCGGGGGATCCGGGGTAGTTTTTGCCAAATTCAATTAACTTTTTACGAGCAATTCGAGTGCAGGGTGAATAATCTTCGGATACAGATATGTCACTTTCTTTGAAATGTTTTCGCTTCGAGAGAATAAGCTCTTTTGTTTTGAAACTGGCAAGTTTTGCTATGACAGGGCGACACTTGTTTGGGGAGTATGTACCGAGACGGTGGGCCCGTTCGATGGCGTTACTGGGGAGAGACATATCTGCATCGGCTAGTAAGGTATTTAACTTCGACTCAGTTTCTTTCCAGGGTTCTTTGGCGTCAGGAATACCGTGAAATATTAAGTTGTTACGGCGAGACCGGTCTTCTAGTTCGTTTAGACACAACTGCAAAAGGTTATTTTCAGTGGTTAGTTTTTCTACAGATTTCTCGGCGGTAGATAGTCGATCACTAAAGGCATCGAGATCCTTTAACTTGCTTTCAATTTGATCTAATCGGCTTTGTATATTTGTCATTGTTGTTTCGATTCCTTTTTGGCCTGTCCTAATCGTTTTTACTTCTGTTACTAATTCTGCTTGACTCTTCGAACTTTGAGATGAGCGTAAATGAATGTCTTTCAGCAGTTGAAACACAATTTTCATTTGTTCAGCGGGGTTATCAGGCAATGACTCAACTTCTAACAATGATTCAGAGCGAGTAGTAGGCCCGGGATTCTCTTCTACGTCGCCTGAACACAGCAGTAATGAGGCCATAGAAAAACACTCAGCAACGGTCTCGCACAACACCCGTGGGCACGGGAACAGCAATAGGAATGGAGCAATAGGAATGGATGACATAGCCGCCCATCTAAGTGAATTCTGCCTCGTTGAAAACCACCCCACCTATGCACCTCTCTGTTTATTTCCACCACCTCAAAGCCTTTCTCTCGACTCATCCGCCATATCTCTTGGCTTGTGTTGACAACCGCTCTTTGAAGGTTGCTATCACGCACCGGTACCTTCGGTATCGTGCATGTCGCTATCTGTACCTGAGGAGAAGTGGCACGCATGTCATCGACGCCTTTCGCCAGTGTGGTTGCTAGTCCTGCTGTATCTTCATTTACGACATCGTTTTAACCGCCTAAAATTATCACGTGGTTTTGTCTATCAGCTGTAGTTTGAGTTTTGCGCTCACTTGCCTCATGACTGCTTCCAGCTTGCGTCCTGAGAACGCGCCTACAGCTAACCCTATTTTCACCTCTTACCCTCTCTTTGATGGCTTCAGTGCATCGATTTCAATTCGAGTCCCAGCGATTATCACAAGCTGTGACTTTTCAGCTGGAGCGTCTATCACCTGGGGGTTACTTGCACCCTATATTACTTGCACCCTATATTCCCCATATAGAAGCACCGCCATGCAGCGGGCATTCTAAGGACTAAACGAGAGGTGGCACACGCACACTTTCTTATGGCTTGCGCGTCGGGTCTACTTCCCACCTTTAACCACCTCGAGTTCATGGTATATACTAGTTCACTGTATTCATGGCACTGCAGCCCAACGCTCGCTAAACCTATCTAAAACCAAGGAGGTTATGCCCAGCGAGTATAACGTAGTAACATTTTCCTGTCAGATAGCGCTCAGTGTACATGCCAATGGCTGCTAATGGGAAATGAGAGACAGGAGTATTCGGCTTTTAATATTTTACGACTGGCACTTCGTATCTACTTCCCACCTTGAACCACCTCGAGTTGATTCATGGTATATACTAGTTCATTGTATTCATGGCACTGCGGCTCAACGTTCGGTAAACCTTTCTAAAACTAAAAAGGTTACACCCAGCGAGTATAACGTAGCAACGCTTTCTTGTCAGATTGTGCCCAATGTACATGCCAATGGCTGCTAATGAGGATCGCAGCGTGCGCGTTAACTAAAAGCCGAATGTTCCTGTCTCTCATTCCTCATTAGCAGCCATTGGTATGTACATTGAGCACTATTTTTTATTTTTCAACAACGCACAGAAGAAATCTCTCACCGGCACCAGCTTGGAGGTCAAAATGTTATATGTGTTACATACTACAACGGCTACGAGGGACGAACGGGTGCCACTGTAAGGAGCTTTCACCCCTAATATTTTTTATTGTTTAATCACGCACAGAAGAAATCTCACCAGGCACTACCCTGGATGTAAACAATGGCTGCTACAGAGAACTGAGAGAAAGCAGAAGTCGGCTTTTAACACTTCTACTTCTACTAACGTTCCCTACTGGACCATGCCAAAGGCTGCTAATGGGAATGAGAGCCAGGAGCATTCGGCTTTTAGTTACCGCGCATGCCGCGAACTTTTTATTGTTCAACAAAGCACAGGAGAAATCTCCCACCGGCACCACCTGGCAGGTCAAAATGTAACACTTGTTACACACTACGACTACGACTACGAGGAACGAACGGGTGCCACTTTAAGAAGCTTCCCCCCCCCCCCCCCTAAAAAAATGAGAATCGAAATCCTTGGCATGGGTGTGTGGCAGTGGCTCTTGTAATTCAACTTTCATGTGCTCGTAGGTTGACATTGCCTTTAGCTGCACTTCTGAAGGAGATCTCGAAGGCTGTAGTAGATTTTCATCCAAACTCGGAATACGGTTCGGATCAGGTTCTTGGTGGCGAAGCGATGCCGGGTTTGTTACTTCGCGAGGATGATCACCACCGTCTTCATGACTTTTCCTCGGAGGAAGACGCCTTCACCACGTTACGTTTTACAAATAGAACTTGATTTTTACAAATAGAACAAAACTATTTGCAATGCAGAGATGTCAGCAAAAGTATGGCGCGCCGTGGGACCTAAGGCGGTCGTGCTGCTGTCTAGCCGGCAAACTCTCCTAGCAGCAAAAAGACCTCACGCCTTTTCCCGGGTGCTCCCATTATCCCCCCGGCATCGTTGCCCGTGGCCCTCGTCGACACCGGCGGGGCAGTTTCATGGAAGTAACAGGATAGGCAGAGGAAGCTGCATGCAAGGCACCATCTCTTGGGAATGTAACGGGCAAGTGGAGAAGGGGTTGCCACGCTGAGCCAGTTCCGTTTTTCAGGAAGACGTGTTACCAAGGAGGTAGGGGGCGGCGCATGTGACGCCGAGCGCGACCTTACACCTTTCACCCAAGATTCGGTTATTGGTGTGAGAATGTAACAAAATAAACAAAAAAGTGTTCGTGCCAAAGACTGCACCACCTAAAGGAAAAAAAAATGTCCGCGCGCTCAAACGGCCGTGAGGCAGCGCACACATTCAGTTTGAGATCACGTGATGGCGGTCAGTCCGATGGGCGAACGATAACATTGCAACACACCACCTGCACGAAAGGGCCAGGGAACCCTCCCTGTTTGAAGACCGTAGGACCCCGGTGGTGTCTTGGCTGGTGTCTCACCCCAGATGAGGCCTATACCCGGTGCTACAGAATGGGCACGTTCCTTTGCTACAGGGGCTCTGCAGACAGAAGAGAACTGGGCGTGGGGTTCCCATAATTCACAGAACAATAGCTCGGCACCATAGAGGAATACTTATAGCATTAATGCAAGGGTGGCAGGTATTGTAATTAAACTGAATTAAAGATACAAAATGAGGTAGTACAGGCTTACGCGCCTACATCCAGCCATGATGAGCTTCAGTTGAAAGCAACTTCTATGAAGACGTGGAATCGGCAATGAGTAAGGTAAAAACACAGTATACTATAGTGATGGGCGACTTTAATGCAAAGGTAGGGAAGAAGCAGGCTGGAGACCAGGCAGTAAGAGATTATGCCATCGGTACTAGAAACGCCAGAGGAGAGCTACTAGTAGAATTCGCAGAACGCAATAATTTACGGATTTTGAATACCTTCTACCGAAAACTAGAAAACCGCAAGTGGACATGGAGGAGCCCTAATGGCGAAAATAAGAACGAAATAGACTTTGTAATGAGTGCACACCCTGGAATTGTTAAGGATGTGGAAGTGATTGGCAAGGTACGATGCAGTGACCATAGAATGGTACGGTCTCGAATTCGCCTAGACTTGAAGAAGGAACGACAGAAACTGATACGCAAGAAGCCAATCAATCAGCTAGCACTGAGAGGGAAAGTACAGGAATTCAGAGTGTCGCTGCAGAACAGGTACTCGGCTCTTAGTGAGGAAACCAACCTTAGCGTAGATACAATGAATGATAATCTGACGAGTATCATTACGGAGTGTGCAGTGGAAGTTGGAGGCCGGGTAGTTAGACAGGACACTGGCAAGCTTTCCCAAGAAACGAAGAACCTAATTAAGAAGCGTCAAATCATGAAAGTGTCAAGTACAACAGACAAAATAGAACTGGCAGAGCTTTCGAAGTTGATTAATAGACGTAAGGTATGCGATGTAAGAAGGTAAAACATGGAGAGAATTGAACACGCTCTGAAAAACGGAGGAAGTGTCAAAGCATTGAAGAGGAAACTTGGGATAGGCAAAAGTCGGATGTTTGCACTAAGGGACAAAGAAGGCAAAATAACTACCAATATGGATAGGATAGTTAAAATAGCGGAGGAGTTTTACAGAGATCTGTTTAGTAGCCGAGGCAACCACGACCTTAATACTATAAGAACTAGCAGTAACCCAGATTACACCCCACCAGTAATGATAGAAGAAGTCAGAAAAGCTTTGGAGGGCATGCAAAGGGGCAAAGCTGCTGGTGAGGATCAGGTAACATCAAATTTGCTGAAAGATGGAGGACAGATTGTGTTAGAAAAACTAGCCACCCTGTTTACGAGGTGTCTCCTGACGGGAAGAGTACCAGAGTCTTGGAAGAACGCTAACATCATCTTAATACATAAGAAAGGAGATGACAAGGACTTGAAGAATTACAGGCCGATCAGCTTGCTCTCTGTGGTATACAAGCTATTTACAAAGGTAATTGCTAACAGAGTAAAGAAAACATTAGAATTCAATCAACCAAAGGAACAAGCAGGATTTCGAACAGGCTACTCAACAATTGACCACATTCATACTATCAATCAGGTAATAGAGAAACACTCAGAGTATAACCAACCACTATACAAAGCCTTCATAGATTACGAGAAGGCGTTTGATCCAAAAGAAATATCAGCCGCCATGCAAACACTGCGGAATCAGGGCATAGATGAAGTATATATAAACATTCTGGAAGAAATCTACAGGGGATCAACTGCTACCATAGTGCTCCATAGTGCTTCATAAAGAAAGCAACAGAACACCAATCAAGAAGGGTGTAAGGCAGGGGGACACAATTTCCCCAATGCTATTTACCGCGTGCTTACAGGAGGTTTTCAGAAGCCTAGAATGGGAGCAGTTAGGGATAAGAGTCAATGGAGAATACCTTAGTAACCTGCGCTTCGCCGATGACATTGCATTGCTGAGTAACTCAGGGGACGAATTGCAACTCATGATTACGGAGTTAGACAAGGAGAGCAGAAAGGTGGGTCTTAAAATTAATCTGCAGAAAACGAAAGTAATGTACAACAACCTCGGCAAGGAGCAGCGCTTCGAGATAGGTAATAGTGCACTTGAAGTTGTAAAAGACTATGTCTACTTAGGGCAGGTAATAACCGCAGAGCCGAACCACGAGATTGAAGTAACTAGAAGAATAAGAATGGGGTGGAGCACATTCGGCAAGCACTCTCAAATTATGACAGGTAGATTGCCACTATCCATCAAGAGGAAGGTATATAACAGCTGTATCTTGCCGGTACTTAGCTACGGAGCAGAAACCTGGAGACTTACAAAGAGGGTTCAGCTTAAATTGAGGATGACGCAGCGAGCAATGGAAAGAAAAATGGTAGGTGTAACCTTAAGAGACAAGAAGAGAGCAGAGTGGATTAGGGAACAAACGGGGGTTGAGGATATCATAGCTGAAATCAAGATGAAGAAATGGACAAGGGCAGGGCATGTAGTGCGTAGACAGGACAACCGCTGGTCATTAAGGGTAACTGACTGGATTCCCAGAGAAGGGAAGCGGGTTAGGGGGAGACAGAAGGTTAGGTGGGCAGATGAGAATAAGAAGTTTGCGGGTATAAATTGGCAGCGGCAAGCACAGGACCGGGTTAACTGGCGGAACATGAGAGAGACCTTTGTCCTGCAGTGGACGTAGTCAGGCTGATGATGATGATGATGATGATGATGATGAACAGGATAGGCAGAGGAAGCTGCATGCAAGGCACAGTCTCTTGGGAATGTAACGGGCAAGTGGAGAAGGGGTTGCCACGCTGAGCCAGTTCCGTTTCTCAGGAAGACGTGTTACCAACGAGGTAGGGGGCGGGGCATGTCACGCCGAGCGCGACCTTACACCTTCCACCCAAGATTCGGTTATTGGTGTGAGAATGTAACAAAATAAACAAAAAAAGTGTTCGTGCCAAAGACTGCACCACCTAAAGGAAAAAAAAAATGTCCGCGCGCTCAAACGGCCGTGAGGCAGCACACACATTCAGTTTGAGATCACGTGGTGGCGGTCGGTCCGATGGGCGAACGATAACATTGCAACACACCACCTGCACGAAAGGGCCAGGGAACCCTCCCTGTTTGAAGGCCGTAGGACCCTGGTGGTGTCTTGGCTGGTGTCTCACCCCACCAACGTATGGAGGCGGAAATGTTGTAGGCCCGTGTGCTCAGATTTGGGTGCACGTTAAAGAACCCCAGGTGGTCTAAATTTCCGGAGCCCTCCACTACGGCGTCTCTCATAATCATATGGTGGTTTTGGGACGTTAAACCTCACATATCATCACCCCACCAACGTGTCAGCTTTACGTCTTGGAACATGCGGCATGTAAGGTGTGAGCGGGTAGTGATTGGCGATGACGGTTACCCAAGATTTAAAACCACATGCCTGAAATTCTTTCAAGGCCCGGATTATTCCAAATGTTTCCCGTTCAGTGGTAGCTGATGGCATCTGCGTTAGTGTAGACCGATCTTTACCGATGGCGATCGCCTCGGAGCCATCATCTTGGATTTGCGCCAAGCACGCTCTTACAGCTAATCTGGATGCGTCGGGGGAGAGCACGTATTGTGTTTTAAGGCTTGGAGTGGCCAGGGATGTCACCGCGTAGTGACTCCCGCATTCGCACGGCATTACACATCCTTTCTTCACGGGCGTTTTGTTGGGCACGTGCATGAACACGTGTACCCTCTGCTCTCCTTGCGAGGGCCGCGCAACTGTTTCCATGCGTCAGCAAATATTAAACAGTCCTGTGTACCCATCTCTTCGTAAGTGCACACAATCACGGTGTTGTGGTGTGAATATTTTGGATAGAGGTAACTGAGCTCTGGAATATGAGAGGGATTACAGCGAGCTCCACCTCCACCTTTTCACCGAAGGCCGATACTAACTCTACCGTACCGAGTGGCTTAACGAGGTGCTGTGGTGTGCTGTTTTCTTGCACAACCATCTGAGCCTGTGTCCACAATCGCGTCCAACCATTTATCTTCGCCGTTCAGTTGTACCGCCTGGAGCACTGAAAGAGGCCCATCACTGCTAATTGAAACGCGTGCCGTTACCATCTTTGTCCATAACGGCTAATTGAAACGCGTGCCATTATCATCTTTGTACAATTTTCACATTCGGGGTAGTTTGTGTTGTCAGCATTGAATGGACAGCTGTCTCCATGATGCAGCCAGCTACCACAGCTGGGGCACCTTGGCGAGCGTGACTGGTTCTTGTCTCCCCAGGAAGGCTTACCGCTTTTCTACCTTCGCGCCTGTGTCTCCGCGCGTTGGGGAAACTTTTGTTTGCCCAACCCCTCAAACCTTTCACAGATCGGTTATTCTCTGTTCGCGTCTCCCACTTTTTTGCAGGCCCGCTACCTTCCCCGGTAGCCTCCTCGAACGTCTGAAGTAAACGAGCTAGCTCAGTGGCTGTCAGCCAGGTTTCTTTTTCTCGCAGTTTAACATATTTCAGCGCTTCGTCGGTTAGAACGGTTTGTATTTGGTCCGCGACCAAGAGAGCAACCAAGCGTCTGAAAGTGGAGGCGCCACGAGCCTCTAGGTAGAAGTTCAAATACCTCTCTACGCGAGTTACGAAATCTCTCCATGTCCTTCAGCGGTGTTTAGAGACCATGAGGAATCGCCTATGGTATTCGGCTGCTGGCAGTTTCAACTCCTCAAGTATGACGTTTTTGACGGTGCCGTAATCCCGATGATCCTCGGGTGTGAGTCGCGTGAAAAGGTATGGCACGCGTTGGGCGATCAGTGGAAAATAATCCGATCACAGAAATCCCTCGGCACGCTGTGAGCCTCCAATGAGCTCTCCACTGACTCGAACCAGTAGGGCACTTTCACGTCGACAGAAAGTTTTGGGAACGCCCCTAACAACATTTGTGCACAGTGCCCGAGGAGCTTCATTTCATCGCCCCGGTAGGTCGAGTAGCCCCCGACGTCTTGCGTCCGCGGTGGGCTATCTCTTTGAAGTTGGGCGATCTGCAATTTAATCTCAAGCAATCGCGTTCTTCGGCGAGCTCTAGCCTGTACTGCATTTCCTTCTCGGAAATTGAGGAGGCGGGTGTGTCATGGCTTTCGTCACCACCACCGTTCCCGCTCATTTTCCCGCATGATTTCGCGGCTCTTGTTGGTGTTTAAACGCCCGTATCTAGTGAACGTATAAGCAGGCCAGCCCAAACAACAATGGGCTCATCAATAATTTTGCAGGAAAGGCTAACCCTGGTACTCTGTTGTTGGTAGTATCCGCCGCAGTGTAAGACTTGGATCACCGGTGCTCTCGGCGCTGGTGTCCTGGCTGGATAGCTGGCAGGCGTCGCGTGGGTGATCAGTGCTTGGATGTCCGCCCGGAAAGCCTTTCGTCGTGGTCCTGATGGGGACAGCTGCTCCCGGCGCAATAAAATGCGCTGCAGGTGAGGCTTGTTGATCACCGCCGCTGCTGCTCCAGTGCTTTCCGCTACTTCATTGGGATGTCTTTGGATCGCCTTGTCCCAAGGGCTTGTCCAGTGTTCGTTCAGAAAGCGGTGAGCCTGTGCAACTGCACCTGTAAATTTCCGTCTGAACTCGGAGTACGGTTAGGACCACCGTTTTGGTGGCGAAGATGATCGCGAGGATGATCACCACCATCTTCGTGACTTTTCCACAGAGGAAGACGCCTTCATCGCTGGACGTTTTACAAATAGAACTTTATTTACAAAACTATTTTTAATGCGCAGATGTCAGGCATGACCCGCAGTGGGACCGAAGGCGGTCGTGCCAGTGTCTAGCCGGCAAGCTCTCCTAGCAGCAAAGAGACCTCGCGCTTTTGCCCGGGCGCTCCTTTTATTCTCACAGCCTCGTTGCCCACAGCCCTCATCGACACCGGACAGGCAGTTTCATGGAAAGAGCAGGATAGACAGAAGAAGCTGCATGCAGGGTGTCGTTCCTCGGGAATGCGCCGGGCAAGCGAGGAAAGGGTTGCCACGCTGAGCCGGTTCTGTTTTTCGGGTAGACGTGTTGGCAAAAAAGAAGGGGGCGGGAGATGCGAAGCCGAGTTCAACCTTAACGACGTGTACTAGGAAACGTATGACTTGGACCTGCTTCGCCAGATGCCACAGCGTACCCGACCACCCAAAAGAAACAGTTCGCACTTTCAACTAACTTATTCGATGATATTTCCATTCATTATCCTGACTGTACCCTTAAGCTGTAAACTTGTGCTCAGATGTGATACGTATTCGATCATATCCATCTTAAACACCGCAAAACAGCATTTTATCCCTGATTGATAAATATGTGGGGATAACGTCCCAAAACCACCATATGATTATAAGAGACGCTGTAGTAGAGGGCTCCAGAAATTTCAACCACCTGGGGTTCATTAACGTGCACCCAAATCTGAGCACACGGGTCTACATTTCCGCCTCCATCGGAAATACAGCCGCTGCAGCCGGGATTTCATCCCGCGACCTGCGGGTCAGCAGCCGAGTACTTTAGCGACTAGACCACCACGGCGGGCAGCATTTTATCCCTGCAGAAGCAAAGCGGTATTGTATATATAGCACGCACCCAACGCATTCTTAGAGGCGCTTATGTCTCTAAGAAAACATTTCCATAGAATGATAGAAAGCACTAAATCAACTTCCTTCTCATGACGTTCATGCATTGTTGTAACCCCACGTGGTCACCGACTTCAGGGACACGGTGCTCAGTACACTCATCGAGCAGAACTTTTCATTTCTATGTTCCTTGACATTAGCCACATGGATAACATGATGCCCGACGTGATCTAAAAAATGAGGAATAAAAAAATCAGGAGGCTGTTGAACTTCACCTTTAAGAGCTGAACGTGATAGCCATATTGTGTTCTTGTGCGCACCTAAAAGTTAGAGTTTAAAATCTTTTCAAAATCGGTATGCACCCACTACGTTTCGTTAAGGGTGCAGTCTCGTGTGGACCTTTTGTAGTCAGTGGCGCCGCACTTTAAGCGATGAAGACTTCATAATAATCTCAACTTCTGGCGCCCACTGACAATGTACGCTTGTATCATACATTATTACAGCAATATTTCAGGTTGTATTGTGAAGGATGTATACAGGATGCGTGTGTTTGTAAAGAATTAAAGTTACTTTCATGGCATTTCCAAGCAGAGAGTTATTTTCACTGTATTCACAAGCAGAGGCATCGCTGTATTATCAATAAAGAAAAAAAATAACGGAGAGGCGTGAATGTGTGGCAGAACACCCGCTATTCATGCAATCGACCCGGGTTCGAACCCCACTCAGACCCAAAATCTTTCATTGTTTGTTTTATTTGTTTCTTTCTCGATTTTCGATCACGCTAGGATGATGATTTTTCGCTCTCAACCAAGGACGTCGACACTGAAATTTCTGTGAAACAAGCTCGTTAACACTATCGCGTTCATATAAGTGGTATTTATCATCCTCCATTAGCCTTTCTTCTCCCTTTTCCCCTCCTTCTGTGTAGAAAAGCAGGCTAAAGCAGACAATCACTCAGGCTGACCTTTCTGCCTTTCTGTAAATAAACTGCTCATTTGCGATATTTCGTGTTCGTGGACTGAAGGTGATTTGCTTGGCAACCCACATGGTCGATATCAGGCACCGCGATTCGGAAAAGTTCCGACTTCGAAATTATATATATATATATATATATATATATATATATATATATATATATATAATATATATATATATATATATATATATATATATATATATATATATATATATATATATATATATATATATTTATGGGTTCAGGGCGGCAGCTGGCTGCGAACCTTTTAGATCAGAGACCGAGGTAGAAAGAGACATGGCTTTACTCGTCCGAACTTCGGCCACGGCGGCCTTTCAGTGGCCATCGAGCACAAACTGAGAGAACTCCATCGTTCATCGTTTTCTTCTACGTTCGGCGCATCCGCAGCTGCCGTTCCCATAACATGTGTCAACAGCCTTCTAAAACCCACCATGCATGGTGGCCACACCAACTTCAGCGACATGGTGGTCTGTACTGACTGAGTACAGCTCTCCCTTTCTATATTCCTTTGCATCAGCTACTCATACGGCATTCTCTGCTGCACTATCAACATAATAAGGACAGCCTATACTTTTACATCTACAAAAATATCTTGGGTCCACCTTCTAGCGCGCTTTGAGTGCTACAGTAGCTGGAAGAATGCAAACGGTACACGTTACATTGAAACCCAAACGAAGTAGCATCACCTCTGTCAGATTGTCGAAAGCTTTGATATATGGGCCATTTAAAATTATACACGCAGAGCTGACGTGTTTGAAGCGGGAAAAATTTCCCAGGGTTAATCGATGAAAACTGGGGTGTCAGTCTGTCCGTGCTTCCGTTTATGCATTCCTTCTTTTATTTATTATTTATTTATTAGTGTAACCTACATGGCCCAAGTTGGCATTATTGTAGGGGGGCGAGTGAAAAAAAAGCAGCATTACAGTCGAACAAGGCGCACGTTTGCACCGTCTAAAATGGCCTACATCTGCGCAGCAGCTCCGGCGCATTCACAAAAAGCACTCATCTTGTAGTGACGAACAAAAAGCATCGGATTGTAGATCAAAACACACGCATCCAAATTATTCTATTCGTGAATGGTGAAAGGGAAAAAAAGAATTTGCAAATGCACCAGTGCGACAGCTGACCTCGCGGATTTTTTTTAGTGATCATTTCTATATGATACGTAGGGTGGGCTCATCATATATAAAGTCTTGTTATTGCGGATTTAATCGCGAATGGAAAAACCTTATCGTAAAAATTTCCTGCGCTACTCAGGAGGCTTCCACCCTAAGTGATTCCTAATGCATGTAACACTGGAGTTGAAATTGTATTTATTACTCACAGAATGCGCTGCGCGGTTTTGTATGTGTTCAAGTTTACAGATTAGAGTTTTACCATTAGGATTCACAGTGTACAGGCATATTCAAGAATAGGTTAATTCAAAAATAGTTCTTGGTCACATGACGATACATACGATGCCCATGCCCATTGAGTGACGATATACTTGATATCCGTGAAGGCGACTGTCAAATCCAGTGCGTCGGAATACGGCTGACAGCGATGTAGCACCGGGCACTTTTCGGTGTAGCATGCTCCGTTGATCCACGAGGGCGTGATTTGCGCATCGCCCGAGACGACTAGCGCCTGAAAAAGCTGAGGAGCTGTAAGTACCCCGTCCTCATGACAGCACCGGAGCCCCTTGGCTTGCGTCTGTTCATGCGTCCATTAGACTATCGGCGCGACCGTCCATGCGTCCTTCCGTGTGTCTGTCCGTCTGTGCGCCCGACCGTGTGTCCGTTCATCCATACGTTCGTACATGCGTTCTTCCGTGCGTCCGTCCGGCTGTCCCTGCGTTCGTCTGTGCGTCCGTCTGTTTGTCTGTCCATCCGTTAATGTGTCCGGGCATCCATCCGTCCGTGCATCTGTCTTTCCGTCCATCCATCCGTCCGTCTGCTTGTCTGTGTGTCGGTCCGTGCGTGCGTCTGTCCGTCTTACTAGTGAACACTCAAAGTACAACCATCTGCATCTTTTCATCAAATATTCATCATAAAGAAGTACCGTCATTAAGCGGACATTCCAAGGACTAAACAAGAAACAGCTACATACTACAATGATAACTACCACTACACCTACTACTATTACTACTACTAGTACTACTACATACATTTGCATTATGCGAATATCCGAGCGCTTCGAATATTCGAACGAATATTAGAGTATTCGAATTTGCTTCGACCTGAATTTAAAATTTCCGATATTTTGAAGTATATGGGGTGAAAAAATTTCAAAACTGCGTGCAAGTTCTATCAGGAGTTTCAGTTTCGTTTGGCAAGCCGCAGTGCCATTGACATCAGGCCTACATCTCGACTACATCTGGAGCCAAGACAAGCTAAGCCAGATTCAGAGCGTTGTAGCCATCTTACACGCGCACGTTCGTCAAGGCTCCCGTTTCATTATTTGGTTACCGTGTGGCACGCGTGCAGTGAGCAGCTGTTGATCGCACTCCACGCTTGAACTTCATTGTGCATCAGTTACTTCGGTCAAGTGACATGGCCAATGCGTCCACACGTTCTAACTGGATATGGAACTTTTTTGTAAAGGTCCCACCTGACCAAGAAGCTCAGTGTCTGAAGTGCCACTCCATTCTGAAGACGCCAACGGGGACTACAACGACTCTGGCGACGCATTTAAAGAGGCACCCGGATGTCTTCGTGTTTCCTCTATACAAAAAAGAGCCTAAAAATGATTTCTTCCCATCCTCCCCCATCAACTGACTCTCTGTATAAAAGTCTGAACGTACCACCATTCTCAGAGTTATATCAGATTTCTTTGGCAGCAATGATTTTCCGCGAATTCAAACGTGATCGCACCATGTTCTCAAGCAAATATCTAACGAGACAAGTGGCATATGACCTTCGCACTATTTCATCGACGGGATCAAGACCAAGAACTAATTATGGTACTAAAACTATAGATTATCAGATTATTTCATTGCTGTAGGCATACCCATCCCTAATCGAACTGGCTAATCAGAACTCGAGTATGTCTCGTTTTAAGAAAACAAGTAAAGCTACTTTTCCTGCCTCTTTCAAATTACAATTATTTTGCTTTGAACACGAAAATATGTAATTTTATATATTTATGTAACTTTATAAAACTGTTAAACTTGAACAATGTAAACTCTGTATAATTTTTGTCCTAATGTGTTTTTTACTGTTCGTTTCTTGTTTATATAAGTTGTGCAATGAGCGTTGTACTTATTTTCTCTGATTTGCTCCTGGCTGTCCGAAGTGTAAGTCCGAGGTGAAGGCCCCGTCAGGAGACATACGAGTCTCCTTTTGCCTTGCCTCGTGGACATATTTCATGTCATGTAATTATGTCCGAAATAAACTGAAACTGAAACACACGAAAAGGAACGTTGTGCGCGGCAAAGCGCGAAGTATACTGCTAAGCCTCACGTGCAGCAGCCCTCAGTTGCTGACCAGCTCAAGCCAAAGCTGAAACATATGGCGCCAAAAGCACAGCAAATGACAAAGGCCATTGCCGGATTCAGAGTGGGCGGGATGCATTCCTACGGTGTTGTTGAAGAGCCGGGCTTTGTGGCCGTTATGAACACTGCTATGCCCGAGTACGTTGTGCCGTCAGGACAACATTTTTCCGAGCAATATTCCCGGAGCTCTATGCTTCGAAGAAGCAAAACTTGATGAACAGTCTTCAGGCGGTGATTGACGGTGAAGTCGAGGCCATTAAATAACAACGGACAGTTGGACATCGCGTGCTAATGAAAGCTACTTGTCGGTAACATGCCACATCATGGACAGCTCATTTCAACTTCATGTGCACGCACTGGAATGCACAGAAATGGCAGACGCTCACACAGCCGAAAACTTGGTGCTGTTTCTAAAAAGTGTGATGGAGGAGTGGGCACTTCCCGATCCAGGTACTGTACCAGTGTACGTAGTTACAGATAATGGAAGAAATATCACTGCGGCAATTACACAGTCACCTTGGATAGGCATAAAATGTTTAGGGCACACGCTGCAGTTATGCGTGACTGATGTCAAGCGGGATCTGTGCACGGAGGCCAACTGTGCGTGAAGGCCAGGGCCATAGTTGGCCGCTATAAGAAAAGCTCA
Source organism: Rhipicephalus microplus (assembly GCF_013339725.1). Classification (NCBI taxonomy): domain Eukaryota; kingdom Metazoa; phylum Arthropoda; class Arachnida; order Ixodida; family Ixodidae; genus Rhipicephalus; species Rhipicephalus microplus. The sequence goes on along the minus strand of NC_051173.1, from coordinate 63,147,136 downwards.
AAGGCTCGGGCGCGCCTTGTGGACGTACAAAAGGAAATGCAGCTGAATGCCCTGGAAGGGGTGCAAGGTGTTCCGACGCGTTGGAATAGCGAGCATCACATAATGACTAGGCTACTCAAGCTTCGCAAACCAATCACCGCGGAGCTTTCGAAGTGCAATGTGGTTGATAACCTCACTGCACCTGAATGAAAGCTGATGACTGCCGCTGTGAAAGTTCGATCCACTTGCTCAAGCCACAACAGACAATCTGGGGACAAATATCTCACGTTGTGCCACGTAATTCCATTGCTGGAGTGCACTGGTATTGTACTTGCTCGACACAGCTTGGTGGGCTTGGTGGCTGTGCCACAATGATGACCACTAATCCTTCCGTCGTCGCCGCACAGGCGATCGCTCCCGTAATCACCCAGATCGTCTTGTCATCTCTTGGAAATGCATGTCTGACCCGCATTACAACGAATCCGCTACTGCGCACTGGACGCGACACCGAATTCTGCTCCTCTGCATTTGGCCTCCCGGTGGCGCTGTCTGTTAGGCATCCATCCTTCGGTCCTGCTTTGGAGGTGCCATCGTCATCAACACTCATCGTTCAGTCACCTATAAAAGAACGCCACCCGCGCTCAACATTTCGTGGGCTTGGTGGCTGTGCCACAATGATGGCCACTAATCCTTTCGTCTTCGCCGCACAGGTGTGTAATCAACACTCCCTATTTACTAAACGAACGAGCAATTACTTTTTAGTTCAGCTACCGAGCCCACGGTGTTGTCTTGCTGTTGCTGTTGAAATCACTCATGCAATTCGATGTCTACTGTTACTTGCTGGAGATATCAAGTCTAATCCTGGTCCTGGTACATCTGCCGTATTGTCTGGATTGCAAAAACTAACCACCGGACAGTCTCAACTAATCTTGGAGGTAAAGAATCTCAAAGATCAGCTATTATCTACCGAACAAGGAATAAGTAATGTAAGCCAACGCCTAACTGACTTGGAAAGCCACTACTAAGGCCTTCTGTCAATCAGGATCGACATTGATAGCTTGAGGGCTGACTGTACGCAAACAGCTGGCTTAGTTGGCAATATTGAAGCTCGTCTGGATGAAGCGGTATATAATTCGCGCCGAAATAACCTAACTTTTTATTGTATTCTCGAAACAATCACAAAAGAAAGCTTCACCCAGTCGCAGCAACTAATTATTGACATCTGTCGCAATCAATTAGGTGCTAGTGTAGACCCAAAGAAAATCGACCGTGCACACCGTCTAGGTAAATTCAGTGAAAACCGACGTCGTCCTCTAAAAGTTAAGTTTACCTTTTACGAGACTAAATCCGCAATCCTCTCCTGTGGCCGCAAATTCAAGGGCACAGAATACAGCGTGGGAGAGGATTTTTCTGCTGTAGTCCGTACTGCGCGAAAACACCTTCTTGCATATGCTATATCTAAAGCAGCTCCCTTTTATCTTCGGTACAAAACGCTATATATCGGGCCGCACCGTTACATTTTTGACTCATCTTGCCAAATGGTAACAGAATCCACTATCTAGCTTTCACCTCGTAAACAGAACACGTATTGTCATGCGAAAACCACCCCTTCAAATGATCTGTCCTTTTCTATCATTTTCGCAAACATACGTAGCTTTTTACCGAAAAGAGAGGCCATATCAAATCTTGTATCATCTTCCGCTAGTAACCTGCTGGTACTCACAGAGACCTGGCTGTCTAATGATGTGAACGACGTCGAACTTCTCACTGACTTGCCAAATTTTTATATTTTCCGGAAAGACCGCAAGGGCTCCCGAGGGGGAGGTGGGCTCACTGCTGCTAGTCGGAAGCTCTCATGCTCCGTGTGGGAAAACCACGCTTCGGAGTTTAAAGGCACCAAATGAAGGAGACGCAAACGCCAGCATCCATGGTAAAAGAGCGAGTCCTATTTCGGCTGCTCTCTTCCTCTTCCTCGTCGTTCTCCGTCTCTTGGTGCGCGCGCTATTCGCGCGGGAGGTTCAAACAATTTCCAACATCCTCCGCGCCCGAAAGTTCAATCGCCCAGCTCCAACGGGCATAAAAGTTGTACTGGCCTCGTAACTTCCGTACCTCCTGCCAAGACAATCTTGCAGGCTCTAACGTGATTATCACTTGATAAGTACACGTCAGTAACTCTACCAACTTTCCAAAAAGTTATGGGCACCTTGTCTTCCTTAATGACGACTACATCGTTAACCTTAAGCTGGTTGCAAGGCTGTACTCGCCTAATGTGTGCACTCCTCAAGCACAAGAGGTAGTCTTTATACCAACGCTTCCAAAAATCAGCCACTATTTGCTGCCTGTACTTCCAATGCTTTAAAGTATCGGAGCGAGTTCCCGACGTTTCAGCAGTATTAGCACTAGGCAGTGTAGTAGACTTCCTACCGGTTAGAAAGTGCGAAGGTGTAAGTACAGCTGGATCGGTAGCGTCAGCGGAGAGGTACGTTAATGGCCTAGAATTCACTACATTTTCTACTTCGGCAAGAATGGTCACAAGCTGCTCGAAATCAAAGCAACCTTTCCCTAGAATTTTCCGTAGGCAGCTTTTAACAGTGCGAATCATCCTCTCCCAAAATCCACCCCACCAAGGACTACGTTCTGCAATGAATTTCCAGGTAATGTGGTTAGTAGAGCAAAAGTCCTGTACTTGGAAGTCTCTCAAAGCTCTGTACATCACTTTTAAGTCGCGACTGGCAGCATGAAAAGCTAGAGCATTGTCGGAATAAATAACACTAGGCAAGCCGCGTCGCGACACAAACCGACGGAAAGCCATTAAAAATGACCCCGCCGTCATATCGGAGCACAACTCCAAATGGATCGCCCGAACGACGGCACACGTAAAAATAACGATATAGGCCTTCACGGGACTGGTTCCTTTCACAAAAACGGGACCAGCAAAGTCAACACCCACAACTTGAAAAGGGTGTGATCTCTTAACCCTGTCGGTCGGCAGTGGTGCGGTAGGGGCTGTTGCAGGTTGGAGCTTGAATCTAGCACACACTTTGCACCTAGAGAGCACTTTTTTCACACACTGGCGGCCCTTAATCACCCAAAAACACTCGCGTAGCTCTGAAAGGGTATCGTTTACACCACTGTGCAGCAGGCGCCGGTGCGTGCGGTCGATGATGAGGTATGTGCAGCGGTGGTCAGCTGGTAGTAGAATCGGGCACCTCACGTATTCTGATGTTTTTACGTTGTCAAGCCGGGTCTTGATTCTTAAAATCCCATCATTGTCCAGGAATGGATGCAGATTACGAATTCGGGATGCCTTAGCTAGTGGTTGGTTTTTTAACAATGAGGCGAGTTCTATACTAAAGGCTTCCGCTTGTGCATTCTTCATCCATGTAAACTCGCCTTCTTTTATCTCAGGGGCAGTGAGTGGGCCCATCAGACGACGACTGGTGTGCACTCGACAATTGTGAATAAATCTTCGAATCCAAGCTGTGATTCTAACAACTCGTATCCAGCTGCTGTACTTGTCGAGCTCGAAAAGTGGCTCTGCTTGCGAGCATTGACAAGCCAAAACTGTTGTGTCTTCGTCGTTTGATCTACATAGTTCATCCGTTGACTCATGAGGACCAGCTTCACTTGCCGGCCACGTTTCTTGGGTACCAGATAGCCAGTCAGGCCCATGCCACCATAACTCGCTAGTACAAAGGTGATGCGCTGATATCCCTCTTGTAACTAAGTCGGCTGGGTTTGTCTTTCCAGAGCAATGTCTCCAGCGACTCGGGTCTGTGAGCCCTTGGATCTCAATTACCCTGTTACAAACGAAGGGCTTCCACTTGGTGGCTGTAGACTTGATCCAACTCAAGCAAACTTGGGAGTCGGTCCAGCAGAAGTATTCTATATTTGTGTGTGGCAAAGTATCCACAAGTAGCTTAAGAAGTCGAGCTCCAAGAACCGCAGCGACGAGTTCCAGGCGTGGTAAAGTGAGACCCTTGATTGGAGCGACCCGAGACTTAGCGAGCAGCTGCTGGAGTCGAACCGCTCCGGTACTGTCTTCCACTCGTATGTATGCCACTACTCCGTAGGCACACGGGCTAGCGTCCGTGAATATATGCAGCTGGTGAGTGCTTTTATCAGGGCTGCTGTTGTCTAGTTGATACCTCTTGGTTCTAAAGTCTTTGAGGTCTTGAAGTTCGACAGTCCACTTGTCCCACTCGATCTTCAATGTCTCGGGGAGAACGCTTTCCCAATCGAGTCCTTGCATCCATATCTTCTGAAAAAGTATTTTAACTCGAATGGTGAACGGTGCTAGCAGTCCCAAGGGGTCGAAAATTCGTGATGAAGCCTGAAGCACAGTTCGCTTGGTACAAAGTCCCGCTTTTAAGACTTTCGTCACAGAGTCAATTTTCACCGAAATGGTGTCGTCGGTGTAGTTCCAGGATAGCCCAAGAACCTTAGATTGTGTGACCTGCTCAGCTGACGTCTCTCCTGCTTGCTTGAGCTTCTCTCTTAACAGGTCGCAGTTTGTTGACCACTTCTGCATTTTCATTCCGGCCAGCTCCATTATGGCCTTCGTCTCTTCGTAGAGTTGTAGCGCTTCTTTTGTCGTTGAAGCTCCGAAAACTAGGTCATCGACGTAGAAGCTTGCCTTCAGTTTTGCGGCCGTTACTTGGTAAATTTGTTCAACGTGATCGAAATGGTATTTCAACGTTGCAGATAATAGGAAAGGGCTTGCGGAGGTGCCGAATGGAACTCTGGTCATTCGCATTTCTTGTATTTTTGGCAGTGGTCTGCCTGACATTGGTAGCCCTTCAAACCACAAGAAACGAAGAGCATCTCTGTCTTCTTCTCGAATGCTGATTTGTAGAAACGCCTTCTGCACGTCTGCTGTAATTCCGATGGCGAAAAGGCGAAACCGGATCAAAACCTTGAAAAGGTCAGCATTCAGATTAGGACCTTTTTCGAGTTGTTCGTTGAGAGAACAAGCTCCTGATGCATGCGATGATGCGTCGAAGACTACGCGAAGTCTCGTCGTCGTAGATGTTTCGCGGATTACCTCTCGATGCGGCATGTAGTATAGGTGCTGTGTACAATAAGGGGCATCTTCAACTTTTTCAGCATGACCGTCCACCTCATACTGCCTGATAGCCTTATCGTAGGCTCTCATGGCTTCGTCGTTTGGTGACAGCCGCTTGACGAGTCCATGGAGCCTCGAAAGGGCTACTTTGCGATTGTCGGCCATGTCGACGAGAGGTGATTTCCATGGCAACGCAACTTCATAGCGTCCTTTCCGAAGCCTGGTAGTGTTGTTGAATTCTTCCAAAATATCTGCGTTGCACTGAGACGTCGGCGTGTCGGCAATTCCGATAGCATCGAGGTCCCAAAATCTTTGTAATGGGAAGGCGATCTGGTCGTCTTCGTGGGAACCTGTTCGAAGAACACATACTTGGGTGCTTGCTTTGTTACTCGTGCTTCCACCACCAGATAAGGGGCCTTGGAGAGTCCAGCCCATCTTTGTGTTAATGGCGAGTAAGGCAGGGTTTTCTTCATCCCACCTCACTTCACTCGTGTTGGGCATCAACTTCCAAAGCTGGTCCGATCCAATGAGGACACTCACACCTGGCTCACAATCTACACTCGGGTAAACGACTGCGTCAGCCAGATGTTTCCCCTCCGCTGCGATGGCTTGAAGAAGACGACTCTGCCTTGGTGCTTCAATCATCTCCTCGCAAATAAAGGGCACCACTATGGCCTCAATGTCAATGGTTAGGTCGTCGTGCTGACTGCGGAGCGTGATCTTGACCATTTGAATCGTCGGGTTGGGTCGCTCGCTCTACCAAACGCACTGATGGCGAGTTCGGTCTCGGCAACAGCAGGTAGACTTAGCTTGGAAGCGACGCTCTCAGTGACGAACGTTCGCTGGCTTCCGTTGTCGAGAACACCGCGTATATAGCAACAATGAGATGAAGTCGTTACCCAAGCTCGAAAAGTCTGGAGAAGAACATCATTGATGAGTCGGGGAACTGAAGCTCTCTGAGTGGAAACTTGCACCGTAGCATTCGGTTTCTTCTGAGCATTAGTCACTGATGGTGTTTCAGAACTACTAGCATTGCACATCGAGGAGGCGTGTCTGCGCTTGCATGCTTGGCAGTGCACTCTCCGCCGGCAATTGCGGACCAGATGTCCTTTTGACGTGCACCGGAAGCATCGACCGTCTGTTACAAGTTTGTTGCGCTTCTCGGCCAGAGTCATGTCACTCGTGCAGTCCTCTGTCTTGTGATCGGTAGCAGCGCAGAAAAAACAGGACGAGGGGGAAGATAGTGTCTTGTTTTGAAGAACGGATGCTGTAGGAGTCGCGGACTGCTTCTTGAATGATCTATTTAATACAGGTACGCTGTTGTTCGATGTCGTTGGCAAATTGTTCACTAAAGAACTCTTTTCTCGACATTCAACTTCGATGCGGAGAAATTTCATCAGCTGCTCAAGTTCCTGATCAGATGAAGCCTGGCTCGTTTCCGTCGTGTTCTCCATACTTTCTTTTTTGAAGTATTCTACGACAATGTCAGCTGGTATGACTTTGAGCAGAACTTCATTCAGCATAGCCGCGTAGGATGACTCCGTGATTCCAAGACTACGCAGTCCCCTCCTGTTTAGTTGAACTGTGTCGAAAAGCTTGCGTAGAGCAGTGACATCACTCGCTAATTTCACTGGTTTGAGCGTGCGCAAATTTCCTAAGTACTTCTGCTCAATGACTTTCTTGTTTCCAAACCGACGTTTCAAAATTTCCAGCGCGTCATCGTAACAAGAATCTGTCACCTGAATACCGGCGACGGCCTGAGCTGCAGGTCCATCTAGAAGTGAGGCCAAGTAGTGAAACCGGTCTGTGTTGGACAGCCTTGGGTTCTCGTGCACGGAGTGCAGGAACATATCCCAAAAGGGTTGCCACTTGATCACGTTTCCATCGAAACGAAGAAGCTCCAGCTTGGGAAGTCGTGCGCCGAACTCACGTTGTGGAAGTCGTTCATGCTCGCTCGGTGCACCCTCACAGGTCCTTGCGCCCATGGCTGGAGTTGTAGACGACGCCGGCGTAGCAGAAGTCTTCAGAACTTCAATGTGGTGCTCGAGCAACGCCAGAGTACTGTTAGCGGCGTCATCGTATTGCATGACCACCTCATAGTCGTCTGCCGCCAGGTCGTCAGTGATCAGGGTTTCAACCTCGTTGTTCAAGGCTTTAAGTTCCACGTTGCTGGCGCGTAGGCGGCCGTGCAGCATTCGAAGTCCAGAAAGCTCGAACTCATTGGACTGGAGCACCTGGTTGACCTCGTTGATGATTCTCGTGTTCATCGATCGCCGCGAGGCCCGCTTGCTCTTCGCTCGGTCCATGTCGGTCTAGCTCGCAGCGCAGCTCACCCACACCAGGAATGAAAGGCTCGGGTCGTTGTAGGCTTGATTCCCGGGTCGTCGGCACCAAAATCGATGTGGGAAAACCACGCTTCGGAGTTTAAAGGCACCAAATGAAGGAGACGCAAACGCCAGCATCCATGGTAAAAGAGCGAGTCCTATTTCGGCTGCTCTCTTCCTCTTCCTCGTCGTTCTCCGTCTCTTGGTGCGCGCGCTATTCGCGCGGGAGGTTCAAACAATTTCCAACACTCCGTTCTTAATGTCGTGACTGACGTAGAAATATTATGGCTTTTATGTCGGGCTAGACAAAAAACAGTCTTACTTGGCGTATGTTACAGACCACCACGAAACAGCCCATACTTTCCAGAGAAACTGAACGATATGCTAAGCCAGCCAGCTTCTTACAACACACAGTAACGCCAGTGTCGTACTTGTCGGCGACTTTAACTATCCAAGTATTGGCTGGTGTAATCAAGTCTCCACGATCAACAACTCCGAAGCAATCAAATTCATTGACGTTTGCCTTAATTTCAATCTTACACAATTGGTCTCTGAACCAACACGCATCACGCAAGAATCAGCAAACACTTTGGATTTAATACAAACAAACAGTCCCGAATGCTTATCATCCATTACTTACCTCAAAGAAATTAGTGACCATAAGCTTATCCAAGCCATATTTTAGTTTGCGTTAGTTCCACGCCACACATTTGTAAAGACCATTCGCCTCTATGATAGAGCTAACTATCAAGAAATCAATGACGATTTAATCAAGTTGTATTCTCTGTTTGAAGTGGACTTTTAAAGCAGAAGCATTGAGGGAAACTGAACCGTCTACAAAGCTAAAATAAATGAACTTGTATATAAGTACATACCTAAAGTCACTTTCCACTCTAACTCTCAAAAACCATGATTCACAAGATCGCTCAAAAGATTAGAAAACAAAAAGAAGCGGCTTTATCGTGCTGCTAAACTCGTGAACAGTGGAAACGTGTGGGAAAAATACTATGCAGCTGAAAATTCCTATTTGAAAGAAACTTGAACCGCTAAATAAATATTTTTTGGGAAGTAATTAACCCTCACAGTGCTCATACAGTAAGCTTTACGAATGAGCTCGATGAAGTTTTGTCTGATGCTGAGTGTTCTCACCAATTTAATTGCAGTTTTTCATCTCTTTATACCATAGAGAACGATACGTCTTTATCTTATTTAGTTCCCTCCGGCCTCATTCAATCGAAAATCCCACATGTTCTTTCTGTCTGTGGTATAGCTTCTCGAATTGAAAACATCACTCTCCTCTTCTGCGGGCATTGATAAAATCACGTCGAAGTTTTTTTAAAATACTAAATGTATCTCTTCTGCCTATCAATGTTTGTTATTTTTGCAGTCTCTTACCAGTGCCACTTTACCCGAGGATTGGAAAGTGGGCATGGTCCTTCCAATCTACAAAGCCGGTAACAAAAACTCTCCACTTAACTACCGACCCATTTCATTAACCAGTGTACCTTGCAAGATCACGGAAAATGTCATATACTCTCACATAATGATTATTCTAGACTCGGTCCGGTTCTTTCACCCTTCACAGCGTGGTTTCCGCAGAGGTCTATTATGCGAAACCCAACTAGCCATCTTTCTTCATGATTTACACACTAACCTTCACCTCAACGTTCAGACTGACGCCATCTGTTTAGATTATGCGAAAGCATTTGACAAAATAGCCTATAATAGTTTAATACTAAAACTTGGTCAGTTAAACATACATCTCAATATTCTCGAATGGATAAAGTCTTTTATAACAAAGCGCTCTCAAACTGTTCTCATAAATAGCATGACATCTGGCCCACTCCCAGTAACCTTAGGCGTGCCTCGAGGATCCATCCTTGGACCCTTTCTGTTCTTAATTTATATTAATGATTTGCCTTCACCAGTAACATCAGAATGTTCACAGAGTGCGTCATTTATTTAACTATAAATAACCCTCTCGACCAACATTCTTTACAGACTGAGCTTAACCACGTAAATGACTGGTGCCAGCAATGGCTAATGACTCTAAATCATAGTAAATGTAAATCTGTAACCTTCTCTCGACGTTCTGCTCCCCTTTCTTTTCCTTATTTGATTTCTGGAGTTCGCATCGAAGCCGTTAACTCGTTTAAATATTTAGAAGTGACCTTATGCAATGACCTATCTTGGCGCACTCATATTACAAATATCGTTGCTTCTGCCAACAAAACCCTAGGATTCCTGAAACGCAATCTTCATCATGCCCCTACGCAGGTGAAACTACGAGCCTACAAATCACTCATCAGACCGAAACTGGAATACGCATGCGCTATCTGGAGCCCACACCAGTCCTACCTCGCATCTGCCCTGGAAGCTTTCCAAAATCGTGCTGCTAGACTCATTCTTTCCGCTTATTATTACCGAGCTAGCGTATCATTACTGAAAGCGGAATCCAGTTCATCTAATCTCTGTCTTCGTCGTCGTATTGCCAGGCTATCATTATTCCACAAATTTTATTACAGTGATCTCTGTCATCCACCTTACATCGTTCACCTTACGCGCATACATCTTTGCCGCGGACATGAACTGCAAGTGTCACTCCCACGTGCTCGCACCCTCACATTTTCCCTGTTTTCCACCGAGCAGCAACAAATTGGAATGGCCTTTCCCACACCATTGCAGCCATTACTAATTCATAAAGCTTCTTGGACAAAGTAACAAACTTTCTTACCGCGTGAAGTCACCTGTCTACACTGTATACCCACCCCTTATGTAATACCCCCTTGAGGGGTCTTTAAGGAAACAAAGTGAGGTGATGTGATGTGAATTAGATGAGTCGTACGTTAAAGAACCCCAGGTGGTCGAAATTTCCGGAGCCGTCCACTATACGGCGTCTCTCATAATTATATGGTGGTTTTGGGACGTTAAACCTCACAAATCAATCAATTAGATGAGTCATCGGCAATTGCTTCAAGTCTGGCACTCAGCATCAAGGCAAGGTTTCCTGGTGTCAAGACATCTGAGGATACAGCCCTAGCGATGTTGCTAGACCCAAGGTTTACGGATGCCTGCTATACGGAAAGGGCAGAGAAGAAGTGGGCCTGTGCTATCCTTACCAAAGCAGCAGAGGGAACACTGCAAGTTTCAGGCTGCGAAGCATCAACTGAGAGTGATACAGGTTCAGATAGCTCCCAAGATGCTTCTGTGTGGTGGGCCTTTGCTAGTATTGCATCAGATGGTTCTAAGATAACTGGTCCTCTCATTCGGATGTCCGAACCATCTGTGGTGCTTAGAACTGAATCTTGGTTAAATGATGAAATACGTGATGACGAGGTGTTTTCGGTAGACTATACGTGCTACCGCAAAGATAGGAATGGTCATGGTGATGGCGTATTTATTTTAGCTAAAAGTGACATAGTGTCTTCCAACCTTGACGTTGTCGTCGGAACATGTGAAGCTGTCTGGTGTCAACGCGAGCTGGCTAATAAGAAGCTAGTAACTGTGTGTAGTTGTTATCGTGCACCTGATTCTCCTAAGACATGATGTCACAGCTTGCAAGTGCCATTGATGAGGTTCATTCGGACTTCATGATTATCGGGGGGGGGGGGGGGGATTTAAACTTGCCAAACAGTCACTGGCATGAAAACTCCACCACGATATCTTCATCTGGGGCATCTGCTCAAGAGATGATTAATATCACGAATCTGCATGCACTACACCAATTGGCCCACACGGGAAAATAATATCCTTGATTTAATTTTTACAAACCAGCCCAGTTTTGTAACTGCTACTAAACGATTGATATGTTACCATACTTTTTGTGATACCCCTACCGATATCAATAAGTTACGACTGAAAAATGTAACACGTGAAGTTAAGACGTGCATCTTTGAAGCAAAACGTGATTACACTGAATCTTTGCAATCCCTTCTCAAAAATAAACCAAGAGAGTTCTGGAAACATGTAAAAAAATGGTAAAGACAATGTGTCAATACCAACGCTTATTTCTGGTGATGACGTCTTCCATGACGACATTGATAAAGCTGAATGCCTCAATCGTTGTTTCAGTTCTGTTTTTACGCCGCTGATAGCACCCGGAGGTGGTGATCACCACTTAAATCAAATACGAACTGATAGTATGCAGGATATTTACATCAGCACGCACGGCATTCAAGTGTTCTTGCAAATATCAGACAGATCAAAAGCGTACGGTTCAGATGGCCTCACAAATGCGTTTCTTAAGCTTTGTGCGCCAACACTAACGCAGCTTTTAAAGGTATTATTTGATAAATCACTCCTAGATGCCAGCCTTCCTTCAGATTGGAAAAAAAGCAATGATTATCCCAATACATAAGTCTGGTTTACGGAGTGACGTCTCTAACTACCGACCTATATCGCTGACTAGCGTGTCATGTAAAATACTTGAGCACCTAATATATACCTCCATTGTTGAACACATGAATAAGTATTCACTACTTAAGCCACAGCAACACGTGTTTCGAAGAGGTTTTTCTTGTACTACCCAATTGACAGAATTTACGCACGACATAGCATACACGTTAGACAAAAGAAAAACAATTGACTGCATTTTTTAGACTTTAGGAAGGCCTTTGATACTGTCCCACACCATTTACTTCTTGAGAAAATGACTATGTATGGCATTTTTTCACAGGTCATCACATGGGTCGCTGATTATTTGACATTATGCCAGCAGACTGTAATCGTTAATGGTGCCAGTTCGTGTGCATCGCAGGTAACATCGGGCTTCCCCCAAGGGTCGGTACTGGGACCACTTTTATTTCTGATTTACGTCAACGACATAACTGAGGGCGTAGAATCCCACATACGGTTGTTCGCAGATGACTGTGTTTTGCATAGGGAAATTACGGACTCGCGGGATGAAGCGTTCATTCACAGAGACGTGACCAAAATCAGTGATTGGTGTACACGATGGCACATGCAGTTGAACTTGAATAAGACAGTTTACATGGAGTTTACTCACAGGAAATTACAGTATCAGACATCGTACACGATTAACAATGTCATTATAAGTAAGGTTAATGAATAAAAATATTTAGGAGTGTACCTATCATCTAATTCAAATTGGCAGCGACATGTTGACTATGTTACAGGCTAGGCCGGGAAAGCGCTTGGGTTCCTTCGCCGTAACGCGAAGAACTTTAATATGTCGACTAAGGAATTACTTTATAAAACATATGTGCATTCCGTTCTCGACTATGCGTGTGTCGTTTGGACCCCTCAACAGTATGCGACACAGAAAAACTTGAAAGGGTGCAGAACTTGGCCACTCGATTTGTTTGTGGACGTTACGACAGAGAGTTCAGTCCTACGCTCGCGAAAGAATTATTGCAATGGTATACACTAGATTGTCGAAGACGCAGACTTCACTTGAAGTTTTTCCACAACATCTTTCATCCAAAAGTTGGCATTGATAGGCATCTTTACATAAAGGCACCTAATTACTATTCCCCTAGGGTTGACCATAAGAATAATGTTACAGAATTTCCCTGCAGAACACATTCCTAGAACAATACGGGACTGGAATCAAGTAGATAAATCTGTCGCAACTATATCATCCAATGAGATGTTTTTTTCACTGCTCAAATAATTTTTCTTGTATTAGAGTTGCTATTCACTCATGTTACTGCTAGTGATGACTGCTATATGCTTGTAATTGTACTTTCCTTTATTGTGCATTCTTGTTGATGTAATTATGCTTTTATCACTATAATACATTTCATTGTCAAATTAAAAAATGTATTCTTGTTTACTTGCAATCTTGTTTTTTTATTTTTGCACAATGATTCACTATGGTGAACGTTAGTGTACACTCGTGATCTTCTTGTTTTCCTGATGCTGCTAGCGATTGTTACCAACTGTATGCTTTGAATTTTTCTTTGCTCCCCCCCCCCCCTCTTTAATGCCATGCGGCGCTGTGTGTACGGCATAAATAAATAAAATAAACAAAGATGATGTTCAGAACTACCTGAGAGCTCTCCTCCTTTCTCGCTGTGAGGACCCACTCGATTGGTGCTAGAGCAAAGGCAGCCACCTTCACCCGTCCCTTGTAAGGGTAGCCCGCAGATACCTCTCAGTGCTAGCAACCCAGACAACAAGCGAAAAGCTTTTTTCGACAGCGGGTGCCATTGTGACCTGCAGACGGGAGCACCTTCTTCCCCAGCATATGGAGCGACTAGTTTTTCTCTGTGATAAACTTTGACTATCATTTTGTTAACTGTAGAAGGGAACACCTTTTACTTGCATGTAGAGCTGTGATACTTTTTATTAAAACATCTTATCAAACGGTCTTTTTTTCTGTGTGATGTAGCATTTTAACTAGTAGAAGGTGGCATCTTCTTCAGTGCCTGTGGAGCTGCTAGCCTAAATGCGATTACTTTTTTACTTGAAATATATTACCAAATAGATTTCTGTGATGTTTTATGTATGTGTGTGGATTGTAGGTTTGTTATCTGTGTAGAAGGAAGCATCTTCTACTACTAGTCTATATACATACAAATTTTTTACTGGTTAAAATATGTTAAACAGAATTATCTCTGATTCCTTTGTACGTTGCAACCTCAAAAGTAAAAAAATTTCTGCACAATCCAACTTTGAACTGCTCAGTTTTGTTCTTCGGACACGTGACAACTATTCGAACTCGCTTCGAAAGTATTTGATCCCAAGGACTAATCGCTTCGAGTTTGCTTCGAACCAAAATATTACTATTCACATGCCTAACATACATACATCTTGGACGCAAGACCCGTGGCATAAAGAGCTTCGCCCCAAAAAGTGCAGAAAAGGTGGTTACCAGGGGTGACCACCTACTGGAAAGAGCATCAGGAAAAAATCGTGTCTCGGCAGTGTGACGATATACGTAGCATTCGCTACGGTTCAGCTGATTATTCCCAGTTTTTGTTGTTGTCTCTAATTGTGGTATCATGCTTACTGCTGGACAGACAGACAGACAGACGGGTCGACGGACTGATGAATGGATGGATTGTTGTTGTTCAGTGATGGTTAGACAGACAGACAGACAGACAGACAGACGGACGGACGGACGGACGGACGGGCAGAGAGACGGAAGAACAGACGGATGGATGGATTGTTGTTGTTTAGTGGAGGTTAGTCGCGCAACGGCCATGCGTGGCGAAAGAGCGCCATGTTTTTATTTTATGCAAGCGATGACCAATGGTTGCGATGACGGTGTGAATTGTGGCTGTATAGAGGCCTAAAATTATGCGTTTAATACAATCATAAAAAGGTGTGTATAGATTAAAAAATTATGGCATTGATATCTGATGTGATCTATCGGTGTGGGATGAATTCCAAATAACAATGATACCTACAAGTGAGCGATCGGTAAAAAAGCACGAATGCCTCCCCAAGGCCTTTGTTACCAAAGACTATATAAGGAAGCAGGTGCTCCTGCCAGTAACTACCGCGGAAACAGCCTCTAAGGAGAGGCCGTCCTACGGATTTCCTTGATATACGACATGAAAGCTTTATTACTATTTAAAAATGCAAACAATGACTCATATTTAAATATTGGTTCTTTACCTATGATCATTTGAGGATGCAGAGAAACTTGTTGGCGGTAAGCTAATGAAAAGTGATTTTTTTAATGATGTCGAATCCAGTGCATTGAATGATGATGTGAATGACAGTGAGTGCTTCACCACACTTATCACACAAAGGTAGATCCCCACCGGACAAAAGGAATGAGTGTGTACTGCGTGTGTGTCCTGTCCCAAATCTTGTGAGTGTAACTTTTGTGTGGCGTGATATCGAAACGGACAGCGAGTTCCCTAGATATGGCTGTATGAGATGAAGTTTGTTCTGCGTTTGTCTGTCCCTTAGCTGCTGCCAATAATCCCTCACCTTTGGTTTAAGATATGGTCTGAAGTCAAGTGCAGGAATCGCTATGGCAGCATTGGCAGCGCTTTTCTGGGCACATGCTGCTAGCTGATACGCCAACACGTTTCCAAGGATCTCGCGGTGCCTTGGCACCCAGCACACCACGATGTGCTGTCTAAGCGGGTGAACTCGCATAATATTGTGTATAGTGAGACAAGGACAGGGTTTTTGTGTTTTTTCGTTGTTTGTAACGCCTTTATTACACTCGGGGAATCGGTGTATATTACTGCATACTGTAGTTTTATTCTTTAATGTGGTCACGGCCACAAGAATCGCATAGGCTTCTGCTGTGAAAATGCCTGCATTTGAGTGCAGAACGCCGACATCTGAAAAAGACGGACCGAAAGCTGCGTATGACACAGAAGTGTGAGATTTAGAAGCATCTGTAATGAACTCAGGACAGGCGCACTTGTGCTACAGTTCAAGAAATCATTTTCGGATATGTTGAAAAGGAGCATGTTTTGTGACTTCCATTAACGACGCATCCCAATCTATTAATTGTCCCGGCCGCGGTGGGAGATTTGCCGTGGGGGCTGCCAGATGCAGCTCAAGAAGTGGCACATCCATTTCTTCCGTCAGGTCCCTCCACGCAGTGCGTAGGACTGTCGTAGCAAAGGGTGGTTGTGAAAAAGAGTTGAGGAGGACACGTTATTGACTATGGGTGGTGAGGGGTGATCCTTGTTTGGGTTCACCTTCAGGAAATATACAAATGATATGCAGTATCTCTTCAGATGGAGTGACCACTCATTCGACTGAAGGTAGAAGCTTTCTATAAGACTAGTGTGAAAAGCACCCGTAGATAGCGAATACATTGGTGATGGACAGGATCAAGCATTAGTAAGGCGCTTTGTGTTGCATAGTGATAGATTATAGCCCCGTAGTCTAAGCGGGTGCATATGAGGCTTTTGTACTTTTAGCACTACCCCACGTGGTGCGGGACAATATTTTTAGAACAATCATTGCTTTTAGGCATTAATTTTTGAAATACGTAATGTGTGATATGAATGTCAGCTTGCTATCTAGAATTAAGCCTTAAAAGTTGTGATCCGTCTTCATGGAGAGGTGCTGACTATGAAGGGGGATATCTGAGTCAGCACAAAAGCCTCGCTTTCGGGAGAACAGGGCGCAGGTACTTTTTAGATGGTTAAAGCTGAAACCATTCTCAACTGACCATGCTGTGATCTTGCTCAGAACTAATTGCACCCGTAACTCACGCATTTCAAGATTGCTTGACTTAAAAACTACTTGCACATCGTCGACATATGGGCAATAGAATATATTTTCGTGGGATAAAAAGACGTAAAAATTCATCGTGATAATAAAAAAAAGTGCATCTAAGCACACCACCCTGTGGCACACCTGGCTCTTGAATAAATGTTTGAGAGAACACATTGGCCTCATCATACACGGATTGTCCGGTTGGACAAGTAACTTTCGATTATGGTGAACATTCTACCGTGCACACCAAGGTGATGCAGGTCCCTTATTATACCAAAGCGCCATGTCGTGTAGTAAGCTTTTTTCCACATCGAGTAAGACTGACAGAAAGTATAGATTGTAGACAAAAGCGCCTTTGATCTCTGCCTCGATATGTACCAGGTGGTCAATGGTGGATCTGCCTTCTCGAAACCCGCGCTGATTCGGGTCAAATAGCCTGTTTGTTTCAAGGAAATGTATCAGGCGCCTGTTTATCTTCTTCTAAAAAGTTTGCATACGCAACTTGTGAATGCTATGAACCTGTAACTCGCCATGCAGAATGGGTCCTTGCCCTGTTTTAAAATGAATATAACAATTGTTTCTTTCCAGGAAGTAAGTATGTTGCCCAAAAACTATGCAGCATTGTAGAGGCAAAGTAGGGTGTTCTGTGTTTCAGCAGGTAGGTTTCTTAACACTTCATATTGTCACGTTTTCCACGACAAAAAAACGACGTTTTTCACTGCACATGAAAGGTGAAAAAAAGACGATCTATCTAAGCTGCTGCTTGGCTATTCGACTCAACGAGCCCATTATATCAAGTTTGTCGTGAGAAACGTGACAATATAATACACCATCAGAACCGGGGGCAGAGTTGTTGCAGAAGTTTAGAGATGGCGATAGCTGAGGCAAACAAAACGGTTCATTATATGCTTCGTGTTTTGTACATTTACGCTCTAGTTTCTGGTTTTCTATTCTTTTTTTGTAGCATTGCAAGGCCTCCGAATAATGCGACGAGCTGGACACGTGTTGGAAGTGCCCACCCAGACAGTTTACCTGATTTTCCAAGCTCTTGCCTTGTGATCACCAGTGGGAGCAAATATGCTTGTCTTCCGATTATCAAACTGACCCTGTTTCAGAATTTACGCTCGTGTGCATAGGAAGTAATACCCACCAGAAACTTTTCCAACTTTCTCGTCTCGCTTGTCCCTGCGTCCTGCTACCTTCAGACTTTATGTAATTAGAGTTAGTGGGGTTGTCCGCTGTTGGAGAGTCCCGCAGTGGCCTCCAGGATTTGATTTGTTTCTTGCGCGCGTTTAGACCAATCGTTATTCTAACGTGGAACACGTCGTTTTTCATACTGTCCATTTGATTGTGGAATGCATTGTGTTGAAGCGTGGATATGAAAAGCTGTAATGTAGTCAACAGGAGCTTCTATCTTTAAGGTACACGGGCCAGTTCAACCTAACAAAGTTAGGTTCCTAAACTGTTTCCAATCGGCTGCACCCATCTGCCATTTAGGAAGTGGTGAAGGACATAGATTTGCTATTGGTGCACTTAGAATTATGGAGAAGTGGTCCCTTTCATATCAATTTCATATAACTTGCCAGTTAAGGAGGGGCAGAAGAGACGGACACGCAATGCTGAGATCTATAGAAGGGAGTGTTCTATTTGCGAAGTTGTAAGATAATGGGACTTGTTGATTCAGAAGATACGTGCTGTAAGAAAAAAGAAATTGTTAAATCAGGCGACCTCATGCATCGCAACGACAGTCACCCCAGAGACTGCTATGTGCGTTGAAGTCCCCAAGGACTAGATGAGGTTATCGTAGCTGGTTTATTAGAGACTGCAATTCATGTTTTTGCAAATTGTGGTGTGGAGGTTTGTACACAGAGGAAATTGTGGTGAACTTATTGAAGATAACGGCTCGAACGGCCACAGACTCAAGGGATGTTTGAAGAGTCACATGCGTGCATGCTATTCCTTGGTTAGCAATAATAGCTACACCACCCAATGATACCATTGCACCATTTCGATCCCTTCGAAAAAAGACACAATTCTGTAAAAAGTTTTTATGTGTTGCTTTGAAGTGGGTCTATTGTACACACAACACTTGTAGATTGAATTTGTGGATCAGTTCGTGTAGGTCATCGAGGTTTCGAAGAAGACCTCAGATGTTCGACTGCAGTATTTGTGTCTGCATGATAAGTATAGAATGGTGCTGTATGTATTTTAATAAGATCAGTGTACTTTAGGGTTTAAGCAGCAGGACTATCATCCGGCCCCGTTATTGGCTTTTTTGTTTTCTTGGCATGGTTCAGAGAACCACGCTAGTGTTTCGGCACCAGAGCTACTGGTGCTGTTTCCATTGCCTTCTGAGAGGCCCTAGAAGACCCCACATGTGGGTATTTAGTTCGAGTTTGGGGCCTCGCTTGTTGTGACAAGGCCTTGGGAACCAACGGCCCTAGAGTCGCCTGTTCCTGTTCACAAGTTAGCGGAGTATACTTGACAACTGCCACTTTGAGGCAGCTGCCACAGCCACCGGCTCACTCTGCGTGGGCCGGGCAAGTGGTGGAGGCTGGTGCGGCACTGTACTCTATTGCACCACATCAGTGTAGGTTGTGCCACAAAATGGTGAGCATTTCCTCTTAGCCTCCACAAAAAATATGTTTCCCATCACTTTCAATGTAATTTTGTCCTTTTACTTGTTCCATGCTGGACACGATCGGGAGTATGCTGGGTGGTCACCCCCACAGTTCACACAGTGACCTGGAGAATCGCACTTGTCAGAGATGTGGTCCTTGATGCACATTTGGCACATGTGGATTGTCCTCGGCAATCAAGGGAGCCATGACCCCGTAGCGTTGACACATGAAGAATCTTTGCGGATTCAGTACGTACGGTCGCGCTGGGAATTTACTGTAGCCTGTTTCAATGTGTTCTGGCAGTTTATTACATTCAAATGTAAGTATATTGTGTTTTGTTGGCTTTTCTGTGTTGTCTCATCTGAATTTTTTTCTTTGAACGTTTACAACATTTTGCTCTTTCCATCCATCAAGGAGCTCAGCTTTAGTAAGGTCAAGAGGTCGTCATCAGAGACAACACCTCGAATGATATGTATAGACCTACCTAGACTGACTGTGATAGGGATATTTCCAATGAATGTCTAATTCGGAAGGACTTCATATTGCTTCCTGTCTCGCAGTTCAAGCAGCGGATCGCCGCTATACATCTTAGAGGCCTTATAGCCAGGTCCTAGTTTCTCTGTTAGGTTTCTTGCTACTAAGAATGGAGAGATAGCTCTGGCTTTTCCATCATACTGTTCACAATGTATTACATAGTACTTTAGAAAGTGTCCAATGGTCCTTGAAAAAATTATGGTTACTGCTTTGGTGCGCAGCCTTTTCAGGTTACAATTAGCTTTGAAAGAAATTGAACTCCATACAACAGGTCGTTTACGTTCGGCAGCGGTGCCAGCCGCCTACCACCAAGCCCTACGAGGGGCGCGGCAAGAGAATCTGGGCAAGTCCTGTGGATGCCAGCTGTACAGCACTGCTATAACCTAACATGGAATAGCCAAGACTGGGCATCCACACAAGGTTAACTTGTCGCCAGTAAATTAGGAAGTAAACGGAAAAGAGAAGATAACAGGATAGATAAAAAGTGTAAGAGGAAGACGAAGACGTAGGAAGGGAAAGACAGGAAAAGGCCACTGACGATTTCCTCTGGTTGGGTCAGGCCAGGGGTGCCGTCTACGTGAAGCCGGGGCCAAAGGGGTGTGTTGCCTCTGCCGGGGGGCCATAAAGGTCGAATTACCCGGCGTCCGCTTGATCCCAAGGATCCCCTTTTCCCAGGAGATGGCAAGGCCACGCACGGCTAGGCGTGGGAGGGAGTCGAAACCACACCGTTAGCTGGGGTCCATGGTGTCACTACACACCAAAAGTCTGCTTAAGCAGGCGCCCCTGCGGGTCGGATGGATGGGTAGAAGGACGGAAGGACATATAGACTATCGAGTGAGTTCGCACGAGTTAGGCCGCAACCCACTAGTGACACGTCATTTCAAGAGCTTCCAGGCCTTCACCGTGTGACGTCTCTGCTTTTCACCTGTGCGAGGCACTGCTCAGGGTAAGCTACGCGAAGCTGAACTTCGTCTCCTCAACTTCGGCCACTGTAACATTCGCTATAAAGCTGACATTAGCAGCGTTGAACTGATGAATTCGAACAATATAGCCAAGAGTCTAGCACCACTTGACTCCAGGCATTCTGCATGGCCATCAGGTATTGTACCACAGATACACGCTAGGTCTTGATATTGCTATTGAAGAAGTCCTTTGCTGCCGTAACGACGTAACATCAGTACAATGCAATAAATGTTACGCATTATATATACTTCCATGGTACAGGCATCATGTCGGTTTAACCTGAGTTGTGTCTGCAGTGTTAAATCCACTTTTGTAGCAGTCTCATGATTAATACATTTGTATTTGTATGATTTGACAAGCTACGTTCAAACGTTTCTCTATGAACCACAAACACTGTAACAAAAATTACGAAAATTACCCCTCCACCCCATTGTCAACCTGCGTGAAATTCACCACGTCTCCGCAACCGGAGCCGCTGCCCCCTGACAACTTCCCGCTCTTTCAATTCAGCCGCTTCCCTTTGCCGCAACACCGTTTTTCCCGCTCGCCCCCATCTCGTCGATCGCCTCTTCATGCTTCTTCGAGCGCTCATCTCCGGAAAACTGATGGGAGCAGCTCTTGGAGGTGATGCTGCAACACCGACCTGATGCCGAAATCCTCTACTGACCCTGCTCGCACAGTCGGAACCTTATCAATGTTGACGTGGACGGTTTACCAGCTACTGTACCCAATGACACAGGCGCACACGTGTCTATCATGAACGCTGACCTTAGCACACGGATTGAAGAAAGTCCTTACGCCTGGTACAACTCCTGTGGTTCGAGCTGCCGATGGCAGAACAGTCACCGTGATTGGTGTGTGCTCAGCTCGCGTCAGCGTCGGCGGACATCATATATCAGTACTGTTTTATGTTGCAGAACATTGCCCTCACGACATAACCTTGGGCGACGAATTTTTGTCAAAACATTCAGCCTTGATAGACTGTTTTTCTGGTACAGTGCAACTCGCTCTAGCTACTGTTGTTGTTCCGCCTAGTTGCCCTCCAAGTCGGCTCTGTTGCGCAGAACACCTGCGTCCCCCTCAATCAACAGTTGCCTACATAGGCGTCTCCCCTGTTCCACCTGTCCCGGATGGTGTTCATATCGTGACCCTCAATGTTGACGTTCTGCTTTCGCACAACGTTGCGCTTCCTCACGCCGTCATCGCTAGAACGGTGAACGCATCCTGCCCAGCACTAGTGAATTTCGGCTTATGTACACAGGTTCTCCCTCGTGGTATATCTCTCGCTGAAATCATGCCGGTGACAGAGTGCCATATTTGCACTCTATGTTATGACAGTATCCCGAGTGCAGAGGAAACTTTTCCTACTCCCCTATCAGACCAAAGTGTTTTAACCAAGATGATTGCACCCGACTTACCAACCGAACATGCTAACGACCTGCGCTCCCTCCTTGCATCTTTTCTGGACATCTTCGCCCTTGGCGACCGCCCCCTCGGCCAGACGTATGTTGTTAAGCACCGGATTGATCAGGCGATACAAGTCTCATCAATCGACGACCCTACCGCGATGCCCATGCTGAGCAGTGCATCATCCAACAGGAGGTCAACAAAATGCTTTCGTGGAATACCATCAAGCCTTCCTGCAGTCTATGAGCGTCCCATGTTCTACTTTCTAAGAAGGACAACAGCTGGATATTTTGTGTCGATTATTGGCATTTACAGAAGACCACGAAAAAGGACGTATATCCTTTGCCACGCAAAGACGATGCCCTGGGTTGCTTCACGGTGCAAAATATTTTTCTTCAATTGACATTCTTTCCGGGTATTGACAAATTGCCGTTGATGACATGGACTATAAGAAGACGGCATTTATCACTCACGACGGCCTTTACCTGTTTAAAGTGATGCCATTCGGTTTATGCAATGTGGCCGCCACGCTCGAATGTAGGATGAACGCCCTCCTGCACAGCTTCAAGTGGTCCATCTGCCTGTGCTACCTGAACAGCGTCATCGTTTTTTCTCCTTCTTTTCCGACGCATTACGAAAAGCTATTGAAAATCTTATCTGTATTTCGTGCAGTGGAACTGCAACTGAATTCAGCAAAGTGCCACTTCGGCTGCTGTGAAATTTCTGTGCTCGGGCATCTCGTTGATTCTGTAGGGGTACGACGTGATTAAGATGAACTACGGGTAGTAAAAGATTTCCCTGTACCAATCTGTACCAAAGACGTTCGCAGTTTTTTAGGCCTCTGTTCTTACTTCCATGGCTTTGTTAACAACTTCGCCGACGTCGCACACCCTGTCACTTAACTCCTCAAAGAAGACTCTGGCTTCATCTTGGGCACTGAGCTGGCAGATTCGTTCCGAAATATAGTGTGGCTGCTTACTTCTCCTCCTATCCTCGCTCACTCTGACGTTTCAGCTCCAACAGAAGTTCCTACCGACTCAAGTGACTAGGGCATCGGTGCAGTCCTGACCCAGATACAACAAGGACACGACTGTGTTGTTGCCTATGCCAGCCACCTACTATCGCCTCCTGAGAGAAAATATTCAAGTACTGGACGCGAATGTTCGGCACTTGTTTGGTAGTCGGGAAATGTCGTACCTATTTGTATGGTCGGCCATTCCTAGTCATCTCTAATACCCACGCCTTCTGTTGGCTTTCGCCCCTGAAAGACCCGTCAGGCCGTCTTGGCCATTGGGCGCTGCGCCTTCAGGAATTTCACTACTCAGTCCTGTAAAAAACTGGCTGCTTGCATCAAGATGCCGACTGCTTGTCCCGATATCCTGTGGACCCACCCGCCAGACAGTGACTCCTCTACACTTTTTGCTGCCGACGTTCTCTGACTGCTTTTCCCGACATTGGAATCGAGCAGTGACAGGATACCTTCTTGGAAGGTATTATCCGAACGGTAACGTCTGTGACGCCCCACTTTTCCTTTCTAATGTTTGAGTTACATGATGGTGTATTGTACCGTTGCAATATGCGTCCTGGCAGTCCCGAAAGACTACTCGCCATCCCCCTTCCATTGCGTCAAGCTGTTCTCACCCAGCAGCTTCATGATGCACCGATAACCAGTCACCTCGGCGTGTCACGGACTTACGACAGTGTTGGCCGGTGCTTCTTCTGCCCTGGCATGTACCGCGACGTCTGCTGTTATGTTGGAGCCTGCGACCCTTGTCAACGACGAACAAAAACCAAATACCCCTCCTGCCGGATACCTTCAGCCACTGGATATCCCAAGAGACCCATTCAACCGTGTTGGCGTGGACCTGCTTGACCCTTTTCCTGCGTCAGCTGCGGGCAATCGGTGGACTGAAGCAGCAAACGATTAGGCAACCCGATACACGATCCCACGGGCGCTTCCAACCAGCTGTGGCCAATTTTGTTTTGGAGGACGTCATCCTACACCACGGCGCCCCTCGGCAACTCCTTACCGACCGGGGCAGCTACATCCTTTCCAAAGTAGTTAATGACCACCTCCTCTCCTGTGCCACAGCACACAAGCTCTCGCCTGCTATGCCATCCACAAACAAATGTTCTAACGAAGCGCTTCGATCGCACTCTTACTGACATGCTCACCGTGTATGTCTCCCCAGACCACCGTGACTGGGACACTGCGTTACCGTTTGTTACATTTTTCTACAATTCCTCTAGACACGACACCGCTGAGCTCTCTCCTTTTTTTCTGTTGTTCGGCCGTGACCCTGCGCAACCTTTTGACACGCTTCTTCCGACCGGACTAAATTACACGTGTGAGTAGGCTCGGGATGCAATAACGAAGGCCCATGCGGCGCGCCAAGTTGCGCGACGATGACTACTGAACTCCCTGGACGATTCGGAGAACGCATATGACACTCGCGATCGTTACATATACTCCCCACCCCACTATCGCATTCTGCTTTGGTTTGCCTCGCGCCACATTGCACTTCCGGAAACGTTGCTTCTGTAGCGGGCGCTGACGCTGGTGATCGCGATAATTTTATTTGTGTGCGCATACCGATTCGTATGACGAGGCGCACTGCGCAGACGCGGCCAACATGCCTCACGTTATCTCCGGAGGGCTGCGGAAGATACGCAGCCTCGCCCCTTTTTGGTTGTCGCTTTCGAAGCCTGTTTTTCTTGGAAACTAACTAGTCTTGTCCCAAACTTCAAGGAGTGTAGGTGCCTTCTTTTCGCGCCTCCGTGGGGCGAGTACGCTACAAAGTGGTGATCCGGACGTATGGAAAAACAGCGGCCATGTCAGACGAGGAAGGGGCACTTTAAGCTCACCCACAACCAATGCCTCGGAGTTAAAGCTTCCTTAATTCTGGCCCGAAAACCCCAGGGTGTGGTTCAGCGAAATCGAGGCCCGCTTAGAGCTTAGACGCATCACATCGCAGCAGTCGGAATACCTGCACGTCGTTCCAGCACTGCCACCTGACATCGCTGACGCCATAGACGATGTGCTCGCCTCCACTCCGTCGGAGACGCCCTACGACAAACTAAAAAGCGCCGTCCTGAAACGTCTTGAAGTGTCCGAACAGAGCAGGCTGCAACAACTCCTGTCTCATGAAGAGCTCGGTGACCAGCGTCCCTCACAACTACTCCACCGAATGCGTCAGCTACTGGGCCAACAAGCGTCAGAGGAGCATCAGCATCCATTTCTTCGCGAGCTGTTTTTGCAGAACTGCCACAGTCAACACGTATGATACTCGCTGGCTTGGATGACGTGACTCTCGAACGTCTGGCTCAACTCGCCGACCGAATCACCGACTGTACTGAGCCACCAAAAATGTCTACTGCTGCAACGGGAAGGCCCGAAAATGCAGACTGGTTAGGTCGCTTAGAGGACAGAGTTGACCGACTGGCTGCAGCAGTTGAAAACCTCGCCCTGTCCAACAAACACCGTCCTGCACGACATCGTTCGCCGTCGCGTGCTTGAAGCTCGCAGCACCATGGACATTCAAGCGAGGCAGAGGAGAACATCTGCTGGTACCACCGTCGTTTCAGAGAGCAAGCCACTTGCTGCACCCACCCATGCTCGTGGACGGGAAACGCACCGGCCAGTCGCTAACGGTGGAAAGCGACACGGGCCATAGCTCAAGCCACCTCTTCTTCGTTGTTGACCGCATCACCAGCACACGCCTCCTTGTCGATACCGGAGCGGAGCTATCTAACCTGCCAGCAGCAGCTCAACATCGCCGCGGCGGCAAGCCCATTTCGAGCCCAATTGCAGTCAATAATACTGCTATTGCATCATATGGAGTCCAGTCAATGACGATAGACATCAGACTCAGGCGTACATATCGATGGCTGTTCGTTGTGGCCGACATCGGAATTGCCATCCTGGGAGCGGACTTTTTGAGCCACTTCAAGCTTGACGTCAACGTTCGCGATCGTCGTCTCAAGGATAACGTCACTTCACTCGCTGTTATCGGACTGAAGTCTGACCTGTCCTCATGCGGCGTTTGTACTTTCAACCCAGAGTCAAACTTTCAAAAGATTCTGGCTGAATTCCCTCAAATCACCAGACCTCGGAACACCGAACTGCCAATCAAACACGAGGTGACGCATCACATTGTCACCACCGGACCACCCGTCACCGCTAGACCTAAAAGACTCGCTGGACAAAGACACGAAATTGCCCGCTGTGAGTTCAACCACATGCTCCAACTCGGCATTATTCGACCTTCTTCCAGCAACTGGTCTTCCGTGCTGCACATGGTGCCAAAAGAAGAGTCTGGTGACTGGTGGCCTTGTGGTGATTATCCGGCACTGTATGCTGTGACAACGGCAGACCAATACCCTCTCCCCATATCCATGATTTCAGCGCTCACCTCGCGGGAACGACCATCTTCACTAAGCTGGATCTGATGGCCGCTTATCACCAGATTCCAGTAGAACTAAGCGACATCCCAAAGACGGCCCGGCCCTGACAACGCCTTTCGGCCTCTTTGAGTTTGTTCGTATGCCGTGCAGACTGAAGAACGTGGCACAAACTTTCCAGCGTTTCATGAATTAGGTCACTCGCTGACTGCTCTTTTTTTGTCGACTTAGACGTTATTTTTGTTGCCAGAAAAACGCCGGAGGAGCATGAAAATCCCCTGCGCCTCCTCTTCAAGCGTCTTGACGAGCACGGTCTGGTTTTGAAACCCCAAAAGTGCATCTTTGGTGTTGAAGCACTAGATTTCCTAGGTCATCGAATCAGCCCGTAAGGCATCTTGCCGCTCGAGTCACGGGTGCAAGCAGTCAGGAATTTCCCCACGCCTACCTCGTTCCGCAAGTCGCGCGAGTTTCTCGGACTCATAAACTTTCATAGGCGCTTCATCTCATCCTGTGCATACATTCTACAACCGATAGCTGACTTGCTGCACCGGAACGGCAAGAAAAAGCCCGAGTTTCACTGGTCAGCGGAGCACGAAAAAGCCTTCCAGGACGCGAAAACTCAGCTTGCCTTCACAACACTTCTGATGCACCCACTTTCTGACGCGCCAACGCGGCTCATGGTTGACGCTTCAACGACGGCAGTGGGAGCAGTGATGCAACAATACGACGGCAAGGACTGGAAACCGATAGGTTTCTTTTCTAAACCTCTAAAAACGGGCGTAAGTGCGCTACAGCTCCTTTGAAAGAGAGATGCTGGCCATTTATTCCTCCGTAAAGCATTTCCATTTCTTCCTAGAAGGCCGCATTTTCCACATTTTAACGGACCACAAGTCGCTGACTTATGCGTTCAAGAACAACAGTTCCTCATATTTGGAAAGAGAACTGCGCCAACTTTCTTTAATTTCCGAATTTTCCACTGACATCCGCCACATAGCGGGGAGTGAAAACCAAGCAGCCGTCAACTGAAGGCATCTTTAACGGCTAAATTGGATAAAAAGAACTGGGTGGAGAAGCTCCCTCTCGTTCTTCTGGGCCTGCGTACGGCGATAAAAGAAGACCTCGGATTCTGTGCAGCAGAAATGCTGTACAGCTCTACAATCCGACTACCATTTGGGTGCACGTTAAGGAACCCCAGGTGGTCGAAATTTCCGGAGCCCTCCACTACGGCGTCTCTCATAATCATGAAGTGGTTTTGGGACGTTAAACCCCACATATAAATCAATCAATCAACAATCCGGCTACCGGGAGAATTCTTCGGTGAGAAACCAAACGCTACGCCGACGCCTTCAGAACATATGGAAAGGCTACATTCCTGGTTGGAGCCCCTGCAACCCAGCGCGCCACGCGTCAGCCGCAACCAAAGAGTGTTTCCTTTTCCAGACTTGAATGAGGCAACCCATGTGTTCGTGCGACGTGACACTGTGAAAGCACCGTTCACTCCGGCGTACGACGGGCCCTTCCGTGCGCTTTCGCGCTCGCACAAAACTGTGACCATTCGGGTTTGCGACACAGAGGACGTCGTTTCTCTCGATCGCGTGAAACCGGATCACCTCATGGACTAACTCGCTCATTTGCTCGTTTTTTTCGCAGGCTCCGCGGTCTAGGGGCGGACCTCTTGTAGCGGGCGATAACGCCGGTGATCGCGATAATTTTATTTGTGGGCGAATACCAATTCGTGTGCCGAGGCGCACGGCGCAGACGCGGCCAACATGCCTCACGTTATCTGCGGAGGGCTGCGGAAGATACGCAGCCACGCCCCTTTTAATTGTCACTTTCAAAGCCTGTTTTTCTTGGAAAATAAACTAGTATTGTCCCAAACTTCAAGGAGTGTAGGTGCCTCCTTTTCGCGCCTCCGTGGGGCGAGTGCGCTACATTCCCTTGCTACTCAGGTCCCTACGACATCTTAGGCCAAGGAACTGACACAATCTACGAAATCACCCCTACGGGCCCCGCCATTACTCACCCTCACACTGACATAGTACATGTTACGCAACTCAAGCGTTATAACTCAGGTGCCTCTTGATTAGCACCTGGTCGGTGCTCCAGCCAGCGGGGAAATTATGTAACGGTCGGACAAGAACGATGAAGAGGACAGGAAGACAGACGATGTGGACAGACGCAGCTGGGTGCCATCTTGTCCACCACCGAGTTATATATATAATATATATATATATATATATAAGGGAAAGAAGTGTATACCTAAGGGCGCGTTTTTTCCGTGTTTTAACACAATATTAATGAGATCTAGCAAACAGTAATGCCAAGGAATGCACCGGGGAAGTTATTAGAACAATGGAATGTAAATAAGAAGAAAGAAAAAAGAAAAGTGGATGAAAAAATAACCAGCCGTGAGCAGGAATCGAACCTACGACCTATCCCGCAGGGGCGCCTGCGCCAGTAGGCGTTTGGTGTGTAGCGACACCACGGACCCGAGCTAACGGGGGAGTTTCGGCTCCCTCCCACGCCTAGCCGTGCGTGGCTTTGCCGTGTCCGGGGAAAAGAGGATCCTGGGGGTTGAGCTGACACTGGGTGATTGGATCTTTAAGGCCCCCCGGCAGAGGCAACACACCCCTTTGGCCCCGGCTTCACGTAGACGGCACCCCTGGGCTGACCCACCCAGGGGAAATCGGCAGTCGCCTTTTCCTATCTCTCTCTCCCTACATCTTCGTCTTTTGTTCTCACTTTACATCTTTCCTGTCTTCTCCTCACTTCATTTTACTTCCAATTTTTCCTGACGGCAAGGGTTAACCTAGTGTAAATATCCAACCTTGGGTTATTTGGTTATAGCGGCCATGTACGGCTGGCGCCTGCGCCTCCTTCGTGTCTCGCAGCGTCCCCTTGTTGGGCTCGGTGGTGGGTGGCTGGCATGGCCGCCGAATAAGCTATCAAATTTATGGGAACCCCTAGCCCTCTTACAACTAATCGCCCCTCCAAGAGGTGGCGCACCGATGCAATGTTTGAGTTTGTTCCAAACAAAAAAAGATAACTTCTCCAAATACCACATAATTCACTGTGAAAGTACAGAAAAGAAAGCTAGAAGTATTTCACCTTTCCTTGTGTCCAAATGTCTCATAGAAACGCTGGGCGCAGGCTACAAGGCCACAAAGACTGCCAGTGGTGGCCTGTTACTTGAATTAAAAGACAACGCACAGTACCAGAGACTACATAAACTCACAGCATTTGGGGATCAGCCTATCACAATCACACCGCGTCGAACCATGAACACAGTGAAGGGTGTTGTATCACATGGAGACCTGATGGACCTCTCTGATGATGAACTTCTAACAGGCTGAAAAGAGGAAAACGTCATTCAGGTGCAGCGTATCGAAATAAGAAGAGAAAATAAGGAACTTCCAACGAAGCACATCATACTAACTTTCGCATCTAGCACCCTCCCCACTGAAATAGCAACAGGGTATCTTAAACTGCCAGTTAGACAATACATACCCAACCCGCGGCGCAGCTCTAAGTGTCAGAAGTTCGGGCACGGCTCCCAGAGCTGCCGAGGACAGCTTACTTGCGCGAAATGCGGCACCAAAGGTCATACCGCTGACGATGACTGTCAGCTACAAGTCCACTGTCCAAACTGTGAGGGTGACCATCCTGCATATTCCAGGTCATGCGTGGCCTGGAAAATGGAAAAAGAAATTCTTAATACAAAGTTTAAATTGAACATAAGCTTCCGTGAAGCGCGGCAGCGCGTTTCCCCGCATTTTGCTGGGAACACATCGTATGCCGAAGTGGTGCGATGGGGGTCAGCACCACTTCGGTTTTTGGCAATGCCTTGGACCACGCCCAGCGTGCCGAGGCAAACGCCACAAGCCCCCATGGGGGGAGCAGCCTCGGCTGCCCCACCCTCCTTGAATACAGCCCCACCGAATGTCTCTGTGAACCTTGGCAGCAGCCAGAGACCACACAAACTAAAGAGGTCCCCTCGACCTCCAGCCCGGTGGGGTTTAAGGCTCCGTCTGGCACGACGAAGCCTTCAACGAAAACAACATTATCTGTCGTCTCTCCTGAGGCGATGGACACATCAACTGCACCGGCGCAGACTGCGACAAAGGAGAGGCGGGGTTCCCTCGACCGCTCTAAAAAAGAAAAAACGGTAATTACAGGGCCTTCTAAAGGCTCTGTAAGATAAGTCACTTCTCTCTTTAGACACCAGCCACACTCATTTCGTACACACAGCACTTCTTTACTCCCATAATGGAGACACAAATTATACAATGGAACGTCAGAGGACTACTTCGAAACCTCGACGATGTCCAAGAACTTCTACACAAACATTCTCCAAAAGTGCTGTGTGTACAGCAAACACACTTAAAATCCAAGAATACAAATTTTTTGCGTCAATATGTTGTCTTCCGAAAGGACAGAGATGATGCTGTGGCGTCATCTGGTGGTGTAGCCATAATAGTTAATCGAGGAGTAGTATGCAGTCATCTACCACTACTGACATCCCTAGAGGCAGTGGCTGTTCGAGCAGTTCTATTGAATAAGCTCGTCACCATCTGCTCTCTATACGTACCGCCGCAACACTGCCTGGAAAAACATGATTTCCAGTATTAATAGATGAGTTACCAGAACCTTATTTGGTTCTAGGGGACCTGAATGCGCACAGCGGTTTATGGGGTGACTGTCGATGTGATGCACGAGGTCGTCTCATTGAACAGTTCCTCTTTTCATCAGGTGCTTGTCTGTTGAATAGAAAAGAGGCAACATATTATAACCTTGCAAACAATACTTACTCCTCCATAGACCTCAGTATCGCATCTCCTTCACTTGTACCATTACTTCAGTGAAAAGTCATAAATAATCCATACGGAAGTGACCATTTTCCTTTGCTTTTAAGTACACCAATAACATATGAATGTCCTCCACATGTTCCCAAATGGCTGGTGAACAAAGCCGACTGAGAACAATTTCAAAAGATTACACACTTAAGTTGGACCGACATATTCGGATTAGGCATAGATGAAGCTGTGCAGTACTTCACATCTTTTCTTACTGACGCTGCAGCCAAGTGCATTCCACAAACATCTGGACTGCCCGGCAAACGACACGTCCCGTGGTGGAACACTGAGTGTCAGAATGCGTGAAAGGAACAGAACAGGGCATGGAGGTTGCTGCGCAACTCGCCAACAGCAGAAAACCTTGAGAGCTTTAAGAAAAAATCTCTAGGCAGGAGAACGCGTCGGCAGGCCAGAAGAGAAAGCCTGCACAAGTTTTTATCAGGGATAAATTCATATACACAAGAGGCTAAAGTCTGGGACAGGTTTCGTAGGGTAGCAGGAAGACAAGTACACTCACTCCCACTCGTAAACACACAGGGTGACAGCCTGGAAGATCAGGCGAACCTCCTCGGTGCACACTACGAGCAAGTGTCTAGCTCGGCACACTATACTGAAGTTTTCCAAAGATACAAAGCAAGAATAGAAAAACAGAAACTAGAATATAAGTGCACAAAACACGAGGCATACAACCAACCTTTCAACTTAGCCGAGCTACAAACATCACTAAACTCTAGCAGTAATTCTGCACCAGGCTACGACTGTGTCACGTATGAAATGTTGAAAAATCTGCCGCCTGAAACGCGAAAAACTTTACTCTCTCTATACAATGCTATCTGGCTTTCTCGCACCATCCCTGCTTTCTGGAAAGAGGCTATTGTTATCCCTATTTTGAAACAGGGCAAGGACCCTTCCTCAGTTTCAAGTTATAGGCCCATTGCACTAACCAGCTGCCTTTGTAAACTTTTTGAAAAAATGATAAACCGCCGACTTTTACATTTCCTTGAAACACACAATCTGCTCGACCAGTTCCAGTGTGGGTTTCGAGAGGGTAGATCCACCACCGGCCATTTGGTGCGTATCGAGGCACAGATCCGAGACGCTTTTGTCCACAAACAATACTTCCTCTCAGTGTTTCTCGATATCTAGAAGGCGTACGACACAGCATGGCGTTTTGGGATATTAAGAGACTTGTCTCGTTTGGGTGTGCGCGGTAGAATGCTTTTCATAATTGAGAGTTACTTGTCCAATCGGAAATTTTGCATCGGTGTGGGCAGTACTCCCTCCCAAACATTTGTGCAAGAAACGGGAGTACCGCAAGGTGGGGTACTTAGTTGTACACTTTTTATTATTAAAATGAATTCCTTGCACCTGTCTATCCCCCGCAACATGTTCTGTTCCATATATGTCGATGACGTCCAGCTTGGCTTTAAGTTATGCAACCTAGCAATGTGTGAGTGGCAGGTTCAGTTAGGTTTAAACAAGCTCTCCAAATGGGCAGAGGAAAACGGATTCCAGCTGAACCCAGAAAAAAGCACGTGTGTCTTGTTCTCCCGAAAGAGAGGTGTGCACTCAGAACCTGACATTGAACTGAACGGTCAACGTCTGTCTGTCAATGCAGAGCATAAATTCTAAGGCTTAATATTGAACAACAAGTTGACATTCGTACCACGCATCAAGTATTTAAAAACAAAATGTTTAAAAGCCACGAGTGTTATAAACGTATTGTCACGTACTACGTGGGGTAGTGACAGGCAATGCCTCATGAACCTGTATAGAAGCCTAATTCGCACCCGCTTAGATTATGGGGCCGTTGTCTGTCAGTATGGTACTCAAAGTGCCTTGAAGATGCTGGACCCCGTGCACCATTTGGGCATCCGCCTTTCTACGGGTGCTTTTCGCACCAGCCCCGTAGAAAGCCTTTATGTTGAGTCAAATGAGTGGTCGCTTCATCTACAGAGAACTTACATGTGCTTTGTTTATTTCCTTAAGGTGAAAGCAGACAAGAAGCACCCCTTATACTCTACAATTAATGATTTGTCAAGCTCAACTCTGTTTCAAAACAGGCCTTCGATGAGGCAGCCCTTCTCAGTTCGCCTGAAGAGTCTAGCTGAGGAAACTGGAGTCTCACTTGAACACAGTTTAATGGCTCCTGTAGCATACCCGCCACCGTGGCAATGGAAGACTATAGACTGCGATGTGTGTTTTCTAGAAGTTACAAAACATGCACCTATTGCCCATATCCGAAACTACTTCCTGGAACTTCAACACAAATACACATGTCCTGAGTTCTTTACAGATGCCTCCAAGTCTAACTCCTCTGTGTCCTACGCTGCTGTTGGCCCTTCCTTTTCGGATGCTGGCCCTCTACACCCAGGCAAAAGTATCTTCACAGCGGAAGCTTATGCAATACTTGTGGCGGCTAAACACATCAAACAATTACAAATACAAAAAGCAGTAATTTATACAGACTCCCTCAGTGTGGTAACGGCTCTGCACAGTCTTAAAAAACAAAAAAACCCTGTCCTTGTCTCACTTTACTCCATTTTTTGCACACTCTACACACTCAACCAACATGTTGTAGTGTGCTGGGTGCCAGGGCACCGGGATATCCAAGGCAACGTGAGGGCGGATCAGCTCGCTGCATCCGTCCACAAAACCACTGCCCCTACACCCATATCGATCCCGGTCCTTGATCTGAAGCCGTCTCTCAAACGAAACCTCAGGGACTACTGGCAGAGCAAGTGGGATAAACACACACAAAACAAACTACACGTTATCAAGCCACACCTTGGCCATTGGCCACCAGTATCAAGCTCACGTCTAACAGAGGTTACACTAACAAGACTCAGGATAGGACACACATACACGACACACACACATCTTTTGTCCGGTGGTGATCCACCATTGTGTGATAAATGTGGTGAGGCATTAACAGTTCTTCACGTTTTATTCCAATGTAAACAGTTAGACACTCTAAGAAGACAACACTTTTCATTACCCTACCGAAAACATATACCTTTACACCCTGCAATGTTTGTCGGTAGGGAACCACTTTTCACCAATAAATCATTGTTAGCTTTTTTAAGAGATGTTAATTTTTACCATGTAATATACCCAGGCATTGCGTAGCGTGACCTCTCAAGAGAGGTCACTGCTGTTGTGATTACATTTCAAAGCGCTTGCCTCGCAGCCCTTGGACATAAGGGCACTGATGAGGCAAGTGTGCTAGTGCCAAATATTTTTACTAGTTTTGATTATCAAAACCTTTGTCACCCTTTTTAATATGCATATCACGCCACTGTCATGTCTTTAATACTTATGTTTTTACCCGCATTATCGCGAGGAATTTTAAGGCCCCTATACAGCCACGCAACATATCATTGTCCACATCTCTATACTCTTGAAATGGCGCTCTTTGGCCATCTATCGGCCCTTGCGCCATAAAACACCTCACATCATCATCATCAACCTACGACCTTCGAATAACGCGTTCGATGCTCTCTCTCTCTCTCTCTCTCTGTATATATATATATATATATATATATATATATTTACATATATATATATATATATATATATATGTATAGCATCGAATATATATATATATATATATATGGGAAAGAAGTGTATACCTAAGGGCTCGTTTTTCCGTGTTTTTAACACAATAATAATGAGATATAACAGACAGTAATGCCAAGGAATGTACAGGGGAAGTTATTAACATTAATGGAATGTAAATAAGAAGAAAGAAAAGTGGATGAAAAAATTACCAACTGTAAGCAGGAATCGAACCTCGTTGTTTGGCTTATAGATGGCGCTGACTGTCGCTCCTACTTCTAAATTCACAGATAAACCCAAAAAAGTGGATGGAGGGAGGGCCGCTGTAATAGCTCAGTGGTTAGAGCATCGAACGCGTAATTCGAAGGTCGTAGGTTCGATTCCTGCTTACAGTTGGTAATTTTTTCATCCACTTTTCTTTCTTCTTATTTACATTCCATTAATGTTAATAACTTCCCCTGTACATTCCTTGGCATTACTGTCTGTTATATCTCATTATATATATATATATATATATATATATATATATATATATATATAGCGCATCGAACGCGTTATTCGAAGGTCGTAGATTCGATTCCTGCTCACAGCTGGTAATTTTTCATCCACTTTTCTTTCTTCTTATTTACATTCCATTGGTTCTAATAACTTCCCCTGTACATTCCTTGGCATTACTGCCTGTTATATCTCATTAATATTGTGTTAAAACACGGAAATACGAGCCCTTAGGTATACACTTCTCTCCCTTATTATATATATATATATATATATATATATATATATATATATATATATATATATATATTATGCATCCGATGGAGCGATGGGCTGCGAATCACGTCCTCACTTCGTTATGCAGGCTCAGTAATTCATATCTGTAGTTCTCGAGAAGCTGTTCATAAAAACACGGTTCAAAAGAGTGCAATAATCACTTTCTAAAATGCATTACACTAAATCTTATTAAACTGTCTTTCTATAATGGTTTTTTGCTGTGTGCTGCCAGGTTTAAGTTTGATATTCAGTCGGCACGTTTTTATTTTCCATGGCAATTTTGTAATATCACAATGCCGCGTCTTACAGATCGTTTAATATAAATATCGCCACGTACCAGAGGGATCTTGTAGACTACATATCCGTGATTGCGTGTGCGCGCACGTTATTATTGTGCTCAATTAACTCTCAACTGTAAGTCTCCACTGTATGTGTGCTCGCCGTGCGAGTTGTATTTTGGACTACACAAGTTAATTATAGACGACAAAAACCACCTAAATTTTGGAATAGTAGTTTAGGTAGTTTTCAGTCACAGAACTTATACCAATCTGAGTCGCATTAGCTATTATCGTCAAGTTTGTATTTATTTTCTCATAAAGGATAAGCTGGTATCATGTACTTGAATTGTAAACTTAGCGTTGTTGTCATTGCTTCGCTCGCACCTATGCCAATTATAACGAGAAAAGTTCCCAAGACACTTCCTCAGCGCCTGTCACATTTAGAACCTTTTTGGACTGACCATTCTATCTGCAAACTAGACCCTGAGTTCAACAATTGTAAATAGGATGGCTACGGAGAACGGCTTACATCCAGATTGCCCAAGGCCTTAAATTTTCACTTTTAAACGAATCCTGTAGTTGACATAGCTAAATATTTGGAAGAAATCTTGAAAATAATCCTTGTGATAATTTTAACTCTAAGAGCCCACTAGTAGAGCAAAAGTTTGTAATTAGGTGCATGTTAGTTTGAAAATTCGGATGATTCATACGTATCGGCAGTGTATGTATTGTTTAATGGCACCAGAACTGTCGTTGATTTGGTGAACTGTGGACGAAACCCTGTTATTTCAGATGCTCCTCGGAGCGCACCGAGCTCGGAGCATGCGAGTACGCGACGCAGAGTTAGGAAAACGAGTTTCACGGACAGCTGTAATTGGCACGCTTTTTAGAAAGTCATGGTCACCACCCGCAATCATATTGTTGGTACGTAACACGGTATTGAATCAGAGGGCACTTCGGATTGAGATACGGGGGTCTTGAGCCATGTTGAAATTGTAAACGAGGTCTCAAGCTACGAATATTGTGGCTTTTGCAATGTTCTTATGCAGCAACAACAAAAAAGCAACTTCACAGGTTTACTAGTGCCAAACATGAAGAAAGTGCGGACCTGAGTTGCCTTCTTTGTATCTTTCATTCTCTCTTTGTTTTTCAGTTTTCTGTTTTTTCGGTTGTTTTTGTTTATTTATTTCTTCAATTCTATTTCTCTTTCCTCAATCTCTAATTTTCTTGCTACGTTTTTATTTCTCTCTGTAGTTCATGCTTGCTTGACTGCTGACACAACAATGCATTGCCGCATGAAGGATAGGTTAGAATGAAATCGCATAAGTGCAACCCACTCACGAAGCACGTAATTCTTGCGTCGCGAAACTCTCGGTCACGTTACTAGCCACATATTTGGACTTCTCGGAAGCGCCCTTAAGCTCTTCTTTGTTTATTCGTGGCTTTTTGACCCGTTTTCACTTCAACAAACGTATACTTGTTTTGTAAATAGATTCTGCATTCATTGTTTTCGCCTTGTGTGCGTTATTTTCTCGCGTGTTATTGTTCTTTCGGGCACCGCCCCACTAAGCTGATTCTTCACTAATAGCAAAAACCCCGCAGGGGCGTCTGCGCAAGCAGCGTTTGGTGCGTAGCGACGCCAGAGACCCCAGCTAACGAGGGGGTATCGACTCCCTCCCAGGCCTAGCCGTGTGTGGCTGTGCCGTGTTCGGGGTAAAGGGGATTGTGGGGGTTGAGACGATGCCAGGTAGTTCGACCTTTGAGCCCCCCCCCCCCCCCCCCCGTGAAGGCAACACATCCCTTTGTCCTCGGCTTCACGTACGCGCACCCCTGAGTTGACCCACCCAGGGGAAATTGGCAGTCGCCTTTTCCTATCTGTCTCTCTCTCTCTCTCTTTCCCTACATCTTCGTCTTTCTCACTTTTTATCTTTCCTGTCTACTTCTCCCTTCTGTATACTTCCAACTTTCCCGGCGGCAAGGGTTAACCCCGTGCAAATAGCCTACCTTGGCCTAGGCGCATTGGGTTATAGAAGTGTTGTACGGATGACGTTTCAAGCTTTCAGCATCCGCAAACTTGCAGCGTTTCCTTCGTTGGGCTCCGTCGTGGGTGGCTGCCAACGCTGCTGAACAACGTACAATCAGCATGCATAGGCACTCCCTTTGCTTAGTGATTGCGCATCCTCAAAGCGGGTACGCACCAAAGACATCAATTTTTTCAACCGGCCAAGACAAATCTTCCCTCACTTCTATGTTATACACTGCGAAAAAGTAACTAGCAATCCAGAACTGTATCCCCCTTCGTAGTTTCTAGGTGCTCAACCAAAATTCTCGGGGCTGGCTACAAGGTTACCAAAATGGCCAGCGGAGATGTACTCCATGAGATATGACAGAAAGACCGATTCAAAAAGCTCAACTCTCTGACAACGTTTGGCGACACACCATCAGTATTACACCGCACAGTTCTATGAACTAGGCTCGCGGGGTAGCATCGAACGCAGATTTGCTTGACCTGATCGAAGCTAAACTTCTGGAAGGATAAAAAAAGCCAGAACGTGACCAACATACAGCGAATTAAGATAAGAAGAGAACTATAGGAAACACCAACTAAACACCTAATACTGACCTTTGCTTCGAGCAATCTGCTGAAAACCATTGACACCGGGCATACGAAGACTTCATTGAGGCCGTATATTTCCAACCCACGCCGTTGCTTCCAATGTCAGAATTATGGCCATGGCTTTCGAAGCTGTCGTGGCCGGTAAACTTGCGCTGTTTGTTCCGACAAGCGTCCGACAACTGCGAAGAACTGGCACCCTGTGTGAACTGTGGCGGAAATCATGTCGCATACTCACGATCCTGTTCATTTTGAAAAACGAGAACTGATCATCACATTGAAAGTAAAAGAAAATATTATGTTTAAAGAAGCAAGAAGAGTCTCGCCTTTTTATGGCCCCACATGTGCTGATGCGGCGCGTCTGGGGGCTGCGCCACACAAGCACTCGCCACTCCTTCGGCCCACGCAGAGCAAGTCATCGGCTTTGGCGCCTGCCCCCAAGGCGGCAGTAGTTGAGTCTACTCCACCTACTAGCGAACTGAGACCGGAGACTCCAGGGTTCTCAGTTCTCAAGGCCTTGCCCCACCAGGCGAGGCCTCACCTTCGAACAACCACCTCGCATGTGCGCGCACCCAGTGCCTCCAAGGAGGCAATGGATACAGTGGCACCTCTGGTGCCCAAAGAGCTGCGCGGCTCTCTGAAGCACGCCAAGAAAACTAAAAAGCTCATAATTGGCCTGATGACAGCCCTGTTACTTGAGCTCAAACTTTCAGCGTAAACAAGTCACTCCCTTAACGTACACACAACACTACTTTACTTCCAATATGGAGACACAAATTATACGCTGGAACGTCAGCAGACTGCTTAAAAACCTCGACGATGTCCAAAAGCTTTTACACAAATTCGCACCAAACGTCCTCTGTGTAGAGGAAACACGCCTAAAATCCTCCAATACAAATTGTGTACGTGCTTACGTCATATTCCGAAAGGACCGAGATGAAGCTGTGGCGTCATCTAGTGGCGTGGCCAATACGGTTAATCAGGCAGTAGCGTGTACACATTTACCATTCCAGACATCCCTTGAGGTGATGGCTGTCCGAGCAGTTCTTCTAAACTAACTTGGCACATTCTGCTCTGTGTACATACCTTCACAGCACTGTGTTGAAAGACGTGCATTCCAGTCTTTAATAGACGAACTACCTGAACCTTATCTGCTCCTTGGGGACCTAAATGCACATAGCGGTCCGTGGGGCAATTCTCACTGTGATGCACGAGGTCGTCTCATTGAATAGCTTGTCTTCTCTTCTGGTGTCTGTCGATTGAACAGGAAAGAGCCAACGTACTATAACATCGCCAACAAAACTTGCTCGTATATAGACCTCAGTATCGTATCTCCTTCACCTCTACCCCTACTGAAATAAAAAATCATAAATTATTCATATAGAAGTGACCATTTTCCTGTAGTGTTGAGTAAAACATCATAAAAATGTCCTCCACATGTTCCCAATCGGCTGGTAAACAAAACGGACTGGGAACAGTATAAAAACACTACTCGTTTAAGCTGGACTGACATATGTAGGTTAAGCATGGATGAAGCTGTGCAGTACTTCACAGCTTTTGTTAATGACGCAACCACCTAGTGCATACCGGAAACATTTGGAATACCTGGCAAGAGACGTGTCCCATGGCGGAGCACTGAGTGTTAGAACGGGCGAAAGGAGCAAAACAGGGCATAGAGGTTGTTTCGGAACTCAACGACAGCCGAGAATCTTGACAGCTTTAAGAAAAATAAGTCTCAAGGCAGGAGAACGCGTCGGCAGGCCAGAATATATATATGGCAGTCCTTATCAGGGATTAATTTATATGCACCGGAGGATAATGTCTGGAACATTGTTGGTAGAATAGCAGGAAGACAAGTACACTCACTCCCACTCGATCAGGCGAACTTCCTCGGCGCACACTTCGAACGGGTGTCCAGCTCGTCACACTATACTGTCACTTTCCAAAACATACGGAACAAGAATATAAAAGCAAAATCTGAAACTCAAATGTACTAGATACGAGGCATATAACCAAGCTTTAGCTTAGCTGAGCTCCAAACATCACTAAGCTCCTGCAGTAATTCCGCCCCAGGTTCTGACCGTGTGGTGTATGAAGTGTTGAAAAACCTACCAATCGAAACACAACGAACCTTACTTCGTACAATGCTATTTGATTTTCTGGCGTTACCTACACTGTCTGGAAAAAAGGATATTCTTATTCCCATTTAGAAACAGGGCAAATAGCCTTCTTCAGTTCCGAGTTATAGGCCTATTGCACTTACAAGCTGGCTGTGCAAACTTTTCGAAAAAAAAAGATAAACCACCGACTTGTGCATTTCCTTGATACAATAAATTTGCTCAACTAATTCCAGTGCGGGTTTCTAGAGGGCAG
Source organism: Rhipicephalus microplus (assembly GCF_013339725.1). NCBI lineage: Eukaryota > Metazoa > Arthropoda > Arachnida > Ixodida > Ixodidae > Rhipicephalus > Rhipicephalus microplus. Next base: position 63,106,236 of record NC_051173.1, on the reverse strand, counting down.
ATCCACCACCAAGCACCTTGTTTATATCGAGGCACAGACCAGAAACGCTTTCGTTCATAAGGAATACTTTCTCTCTGTGTTCCTCGATATCGAAAATTCATATAATACAGCATGGCGCTTTGAAATATTAAGAGACCTATCCCACCTTAGCGTGCATGGTAGAATGTTTAATATAATAGAAAGTTACTTGTTAAACTGGACATTCTGTGTTAGAATTGGCAGCGTTCTTTCCTGAACATTTCTCCAAGAAACAGGCGTGCTGCAATGTGGTGTGCTTAGTTGCACACTTTTTATTATCAAAATGAATTCTTTGTGCTTGTACATCTCTCGCAATATGATTTATTGAACTTAGCTCGACGACGTTCAGCTTGGCTTGATATCTTGCAATCTGACCATGTGTGAGCAGCAGGTTCAGCTTGGTTTGAACAGTCTCCGAATGGGCAGAAGAAAATGGTTTCCGACTGAATTCACACAAAAGCACGTCTGTATTGTTCTTCAGGAAGAAAGGCAATCATTCTGAACACGATATTCAACTGCATGGCCAACTTCTTTCTGTTAATACTGAACAGGAATTATTAGGCCTAATCTTGGACACCAAGCTAACCTTTACACCACACATCAAGTATTTAAAAAACAAGTGCGTACACGTGCCATGAACGCTCAAACAAGTGCCATGAACGTTCTAAAACTGTTGTCACGCACAACGTGGGGAAGTGACAAGCTTTGTCGGATGAATTTATGTAAAAGCCCCACACGTAGCCGCCTACACTATGGCACAATAGGATAGAAGTCTGCGACACCGATTGCCCTTAAAATGTTTGATCCCTTTCATCATCTAGGCATCCACCTCTCTACGGGTGTTTTTCACACTAGCCCTGTGGAAAGCCTGTACTTGGAATTGAACGAATGATCTCTTTTTCTACATAGATGTTTCGTGTCTTCTAAATATTATCCTAATGTAAACGCAGACAAGAATCACCCTTCACATTAGACAATTAATGACACGTCAAGTCTTGCTGTGTTTGAAAAACGGCTTTCTATGAGATAGCCCTACTCACTCCGTATGAGGAGCCTAGAGAAGGAAACCGGTATGTCACTTGAACAACGTTTGATGGCCCCCGCACAATGCCTGCCAACATGACAGTGACAGGCGATAGATTGCGACGTGTCTTTCTTGGAGGTTACAAAGCACGCGCCCATGGCACATATTCACACATTCTTCCCGGAATTACAACATAAATTCACATGTACTAAGTTCTGTAAAGATGCCCTAAAGTCCAACACTTTCGTGTCGTACGCAGCCGTCAGCCGGTCCTTTTCAGAAGCCGGCGTACTGCACTCCAATACAGGCATTTTCACTGGCGAAGCTTATGCGATTCTTGCGGCCGTTGTACACATTAAAAAAACAAAACTACAGAAGGCCATAATATACACGATCCCCTGAGCGTTGTAAAAGCTCTCAAAACTCTCAAAGAGCACAAAACCCCGCCTTTGTCTCACTTTAGACCCTTTTATGCACAGTCTACTTGTCCAAACAGCATGTGCACCCAGTTTGCTGGGTGCCAGGGCACCGCGAAACACAAGGTAACGCTTTGGTGGACCAGCTAGCTGGATATGGCAACGAAGCAACGGAATACTTAGCAATGTCCTCTGTAATGTCCAAGTGCATTGTCTGTGGCCCGCAAGGCAGAAAGCATACAGCTCATGGTCGCGAGACACGAAAAAAAAAACCCTTCTCAGCGGAAAACTGGGAAAAATTTGTTACGAAATCAATACCTATTCCTACACTTGACTCTAAACCTTTTCTAAAATGAAAACTGAGATTTCATTGTCAGAGCGCATGGGACACACACACACTGGGAATAAACTGCATGTTATCAAGCCGCAACTTGATCACTGGCCGCCAGTATCGAAATCATGCCACACAGAAGTAATACTTCCAAAGTTAAGAACAGACCATGAATACACTACACATTCATTTTTATTGTCTAATGGTGATCAACCTTTGTGTGACAGATGTAGAGAAGTACTCACCGTACTTCACAATCTAATCCAGTGTAAAGAATTAGGCACGCTCAGCAGACAACACTTTCCATTACCCTACCGAAAACAGATACCACTTCACCCTGCAATGTTCGTTGGTAGTGAACCATTTTTCACACATAGAGCGTTGTTGGCTTTTTTGAAAGACGTCCGTACCTTTCGCGTCATATACCCGGACCTTCCGTATCACGACCTCTCCAGAGAGGTTTCCGCTGCGGTGGCTACCCTGAACAAATCACTTGCCTCGCAGCCCTTGGACGCAAGTGTGTGAACGATCGAGGCACTTGTGCTAATGCCAAACATGCCCACTGTCGTTTTCATTAACACAAACTTACGTCATTCATTGACACCACATATATTTCAAGACATAGTTATGGTTTTGTTACTTTTATGTTTTTAGCCGCTCGAGTGCGAAGAAGTTTAAGGCCCTTATACAGCCGCTTATCATAATGATTGTGCACATCTATAGCCTAATGAGCTGGCGCTCTTTCGCCATGACATGAGCATTGCGCCACAATACTTCAAACATCATCATCACTAATAGCAAAAAAAGTTTGTGTTTCGTGAAATTTTCTGCATGATTTGCAATGTTACAAATCTGCCAAATGTTGTTGCGTTAAAATTATGTGTGCACATTAATCAGTGCAGGGGAATTATTGTGCACAGGGAAGCTTTTTCGGAATGTCCGAACAGTGTCTCCTTCGAGTGTAATTCATTAGGGATTCTTTTTAAAACTTTAAACGTTATTTAACACATCGAATACAGAATTACAATAGAATGGAAAAAATGCATATAATACAAAAGTAAGTCCCAAAGTCAAAACTGTCAGGGTACTTCCCGTTAGAACAAGTAGAAATAACATAATCCAAGACTGACAACTGAGAAACCGCAAGAAACTATTTCAACATAAGAAACTAGCACATACGCAATTACTTCGCAAGTGATATACACACATAGTAAACCAATACACATATAACTCAGGTGATGTGTGTGATTAGTAAAGGTTGCTTTAGTGGACGCCAGAAAACGTAATAAAGGGCTTGTTTTATTAATTGATTGAAGTGAATTCGATAATTAATTTTAGTAAACAACGCTGTCATTTTACTATAGTTAGCGTTTACTTTCGGTAGCAGAATGTTACTATTTTCAGAAAACCACGTGTTATTATTATTGTGAAGATGTGTTAAGGAAAGTATGTCAGTTGGAATCAGCCCGGTGATCAGTCTGGTGGTGGCTTTTATAGCAGTGGGTCACATGAATTCCTGTGATTTTAATAAATACTCGCAGTTGTAATGTATCCATATTGAGCCAGTTTTTGCGCATGTACAACTATTTCTGAACTATTTGTGGATAGGGAGAAATAAGCATTATTAGAAAGCGGTGAAAATCTCCTCATTTGGGAAGTCTGCTTATTCCAGAAAACTGTGGACTATCTCCCTGTTAAGGTCGATCAAATCACGGAGAAGCCTCAAAGCAAGGCTTGCCTCTTTGCCCGTGTCGAATGCTTTGCATTGTTGCAAGCCAACACTGGCTAACCTCCCTTTCCTTCCTCATTGAGCCCTCCTCTTCCTACACCACGATTGTTTCAACGTATAGTACAGTATAATTTAGGTGACGCTGGTGAATTGGAAATTCTAGTAGAATTCATTTTCAGCTCTGCCGACTCGGGCCCCTTCTACGCACTCGTTGACACATGGCAGACACGATTCAGTTCGTTTTATAAAAAAACATAATAAAACTTTCAACGTGGAAACAGCACTCAATTGGTCCGTGAAGCGTTTCCTAATTGGTTCTCGCCTGCATCTGCTTCACCACCTGTGATGTAAATTTCACGCCAAGAAAATCGCAAAATAGGCATGACACAGTGGTCTAATGTTCAACAGTACCTGCTGAGTGGTAGCTTCCTCAGCAATGTCCGAGGACAATGTCTGTGACCCGCAATGCAAAAAGCATACAGTTCATGTTCACGAGACACAGAAAGAAACCTTCTCAGCAGAAAACTGGAAAACATTTCTTATGAAATCTTATTATATTTATTTCTGTTGCTCCTGCACTGAATGAAAATTTTCCTTCAATTTGTTTTTCAGCGGCAACCGACAATCGCCACTACCAAAACTAAGGGGGGGGGGGGGCTCAGTTCTTCTACTATTCTCAGTGAGGGGGCCATCACCCCCCTTGCCCCCCCCCCCCCGGGAGATACGCCTATGATCATACCATAATGTGCGTTGCATTGCGTTACTACTGATGTCTTTGCTTTAACGTGAGTAGTGTTGCGTTGTTCAATAAGTTACCCTTTAAACACGAGTGTCATCGACTTAGCTGCGAAGCTTAAGTAGTGCGCACAACTACCAGACTTACAAAATCATTTAGATCCACATCTTAACGCTCGGAAGGCAGGCCTTAAATGCATCACATACAACTACTCGACCACCGATTTCAACAACGCTTGAGATACACCGATTTTTTTTATAGGGAAGAGTTACGAAGTATGCCTTGGCGTCAGACCATAGGCTCAGTGATATGTGGCGTTTTACGTTCGCAAAACCACTATATGGTTATGAGAGACGCCGTAGTGGAGGGCTCCGGAAATTTCGACCACCTGGGGTTCTTTAACGTGCACCCAAATCTGAGCACACGGGCCGTGCAACATTTCCGCCTCCATCGGAAACACAGCGGCCGCAGCCGGGATTTGATCCCGAGACTTGTGGGTCAGCAGCCGAGTACCTTAGCCACTAGACCACCGTGGCGGGGCCCATAGGCTCAGTGAAGACGTAGTTTGTCAGCATGCGTACATACGTGCCAGGGACTATCACGGGGGCCTAATAAAATACTGAATATGAAAATTTCATTTCTTAAATTCCAACACAACTGAAACAATGACTATTGGCCGGGGTCTGAATAACGTGGCCCACTGCCGTTTGAATTGCAATCCACGGACCAGAATTTACTGTCCTCTATAGCTCCTTCTTGTACATAAATTTTATTTTTTTTCTTGTAATATTCTGACAAGTCTATTCTGAAGCATATCTTTCGAGAGGCATATCCTGATGGTATTATGTGTAAACTACGAATTTCAGAACTGGGAAAATAGATTTCTGGAGTACTGACGCCAAATAATCTTCAGAGGAATAGGGAGAGGAGATCCGCGAGAGACGTCATTTTGAATAGCAGCGTTAGCTGGCATACCGTTCAAGCTGCCACCCATACCTCCCCTAAATCACCGCTTCAGTGTGCTTAGCTGTCACGTCCCTCAGGGGAATAGATTTCGTCTCTTCGGTATGTGGGTGGAGGTCAGGTTCAGGACTCATCTTTGTGGAGGCACTGTTTCATTCCACGTTTTCAGCAACTTCTGTAAAAGAAGGAAACGTCATAATTTTTCACCGAGATTTATCTTTCAAACGCTCCATGGTGGAGTGAAGGAGCTGTCAGTATACGATAACTACCATGTGGAGGCCACGGAAAAGATACATCAATAAAATAATCTATGGAAATATGTTGAGGATAATTTCTACGCACTTTTGGTGTTGCTTTCAAGTACATTCGCATTCGTGAGGTTCGCGTGACTAGAAAAAACAAAAACAACAAAACAAGACAGATATGACACATCATGAGCTCGTTACTTGCGCCATTTCGGCGCGAAGAATGTCAAGCACAAGATGGCTTGCACAAAAAAAAATCAATAAAACGTACGGGGGGGGGGGGGAGGTGCTTCAAAAGTTCTCAGGCCACTATCTCGTGTATTTATATGGAAGCATGATGGCCTACGCACTTTTCATGAACGCTGTACCGTGGCAGTGCCTTATCAGTTTGCTTGAACGCAGTAAGCTTAGAGGCACGTGCTATACAAAGCAATTGCGTACAAGCAGGACCTTCTTGAGAAAGAATACACAAGTATTTCAGCCGCGCATGGTAAAACTCAAGACGTGAAATACCTCTTACAACTTGATTGTCTAACAGCGGTTCTACCTTAGAAAGCATTGATAGGACAAAACGTAACGACATGTCTGTAGATGTGTCGTTACTGTACTGCTTCTGGAAAATAGAAGTAAAAAAGCTAAAAACGGTTAATCACCACCTGCCACAATGCCGAGCTTCCACAACGATTCACAGATAGATAACGTATTATATGTTTCCCTATTCTGAAACTAGAAAGTGGGGTGTCATTTTAAAATTTTCGTTGCTGGGTATAAGTTAGTGTCGGTTGATTATTTCACATATATAGGAGTTCCTAGAAGACATGGTTCTTGGTATTTTGATTATAGGAGAGTTTACCTATTTCTGGCGTAATAATCATCAAATCGGGCAGTCTCCCAGACAGGCATAAAACAAAAGTGCCTGTCTGTAAATAACGAGGTAAAAAGATGAAACTGGTATTTGCTGAAAATATATGACCGAGAAACTGCATGCTTTAACTTTAGAAAGTTAGTGAACGACCCTAACTAACTGGTCAGCTTCACAGGTTTCTGAGGTGTAAGGCAAACACCGGCTGAATATTTAACCAAAACACAACCTGCTTCAGTTATTCTCTTCTTACTATCCTCTTGCATGTAGAAAACGGAACGAATTATAGAAAACTGCCGTATATACCAAGACAATAAAAATATTTATGGAACATTTGTTTCATACATAGCTTGAAACTTTTTAAAGACAATTTACAGTTGCCTTTGGACACACAGAAAAAGGCCCACAAGGTGCTTGAGTAGGCTACGTCACCCAGACAGCAGCTTAAGCAGTGCAAACTTTGTTGTACACAATTCACATAACAACAAAAACAAATGTACTGTAAAATACACGACCAATAAAAAAAGCAACTCTTTTTTACTTTCTGAGAAAAAAAAGAACACATATATGAAAAGGCACAAACAGGCGTACACATTTCACTATGTTTGCCCCGCCGCGGTGGTCTAGTAGCTAAGGTACTCGGCTGCTGACCCGCAGGTCGCGGGTTCGAATCCCGGCTGTGGCGGCTGCAATTCCGATGGAAGCGGAAATGTTGTAGGCACGTGTGCTCAGATTTGGGTGCACGTTAAAGAACCCCAGGTGGTCGAAATTTCCGGAGCCCTCCACTACGGCGTCTCTCATATTCATGTGGTGGTTTTGGGACGTTAAACCCCACAAATCAATCAATCGCTATGTTTAAAAAAACATTTTAGATATGCAGTATATAGCACTTAACAACACATCAATACCTGATTTAACAGAAAACCTGAAACACCGTCAATAATAACTTTGTACTTGCTTTTTGTGTTGCGATGGGGCATACTATTTTATTGCAGGAATATTGTACCTGGTGTGATGGTTAAGGACGTTCGTCACTGTGTTTGTTGATAGCGGACGAAAAAGGATTAACATCAACAATGGATGCGAACAAAAGAAGCGTTATATTATACACTAGAGAACGAAGTGACAGGTGAAAATAAAACTATATGTCCAACCCTACACGCCAAGCGTCACGCAACATGTACGAGAGTCAGACCTCTAGCATGCGGAGAGCTCGCGGCTACGCTTACTCCGAGTCCAGCGCGTAGAGTTCTCAGTTCGCAAGAGGAAAACGCTGCCTCACAGTTTGGGTCCCCGTCGTCCCGACATGATGCGATCGTCGACGTGCGCGAGGGCAAAGGTGGCACGGCTGGAGCGGCTGGAACGGCTGACGGCACACGAATGCGCTACCGTGTGCAGCGCCGTTTAGTCAGACGTCGCGGCCAGCAGTCAGGGTCGCAACTCCTGAGGTTCAGGGTCAGGCCCCGGCTCACGAGGACCACGCCCGGTAGGCCTCGCCCACGAACCTGCTCCCGGCCACTGCACCCAGGCAGGAGCCGTTCAGCAGGCCCCGTCCTTGCACCTTGCACCGGCCGGCGCACTCGACCCCGAGCGAACACGCCGGAGCTCGACCTAGCCGACACGTACGGGTCCCACGTCTGGCTCAGGAACGCTCCCAGGAACTCGTCCTCTCGAGCGGCGCACTGCTTCGTCTGCCTTCGTGACCTCCACGCTCGAGCTCGCTTTTCCGCACGTTCCTTCTTCTTGGCCAGGGCACCGCCAGGTACCCTCGGGTGCACACTGCAGCTCATGTGCTCGCGGCCCACGTCCAAGTCTGGCGCGTCGTTCGGTATGGCTCGGCACCGCTCGGCGATCCTCGATTCAGCCAGAACTCCCTTGGCACCTGGATCCTCGGCCACCCTGAACCTCGCCCGGCTCCGTGCTCCTCTGTGCGCACTCCCGCGTCTCGCCCGGGAGGACATCTCGCTCGTCCCTTGCCGAAGTGCGACGCTCTGGTGACACCGGCGCTTGATGGCGTGGGTGCGGCCACGGAGCAGTCAACCCGCATCGGAGACGCGATGCTCCATGCGGGGCATGGCCAGCCCGTCCAGCGAAGAGCGTGCGCCGAGACGCAATGCTCGACGCAACCGTGACCATTAGCCAGGCCACGTTCATCGCTGTGTCGAACGGCTGACCATGGAGACGCCTCGCCGAGATCCGTGATGCCCTCGGCAAGGAAGAGAACAGCAGGCCAGGCCGCGCCCCGAGATGCAGTACTCGTGCCGGCAACGCCGCCCCAGCTGGTAGTTGGACGGCAGTAGCGTGGACGGCCGCGTTCCCTGGCCGGAACCTGGATCGTCTGCGTCCGACGCTTCGGCCTGCTGTCTCCCGTCTGCCGCTGCTTCGGCTCGTCCCCAGCCAAAAAGCCCACTGCCACGTGATGGTCGCCCGTGGCCCAATCGTGGCACGCCACCTCTATGGGCCACCACAGGTCATCAGCTGATTCGCTGACACTCACGCGCACATTACACGCGCCTTGCCCCGCACTTCCGTCGTTGTCGTTTTCTTCACTCATCACACCTGGGTATTTGTTTTGCATCATTGCAAAAAGCACTGATGTATTTGTTGCTATTTTCGCAGCATGGCTCAGACGCATTGCAGAGGTTTGGCCGAGACGTAGGTGAATTTGGCCGTATTTTACCTGGTATATTGCTCATAGAGCCTATACGTAACCAAGGTATTGAAATTAGCTATAAATTACTGGTAAGAAAATTACAATTTCCATTGAACAGTTATTAGCGAGAGAGTATATGTGTGACTGTTTATTTTTATTTTTGTTTTATTTTCAACGTGAATCCGAGTGTTCTTCGTTGTACTCTACCTATATTATTTAGCCCAATTGTATCGGCTGCGACTGAATGAGTTTTACAGCGAAAGCTGCTTTGAGATCACAACAGAGACGGATTTTGGCGCTCTAGCAGCCCGCTGCCGCCGCGGGTTGCAGTAACCACTATCGTACAAAGCGGACAAAAAAAAAGCTAAACGTAGAGCAAATACCGTGGACATAATAAGAATCGAACGAGGGTCCTTCATCTGACAGCCCCCTACTCCACCATGGCGCTACGCTGGCGCTTAAAACTTCTTTGAGAGTGGAGTGTACTGATTTTTAGGGCAGGCCTCTCGAAGCTTCATAAACTTAGTCACCATGTCCAAGCCTAGAAGGCGCTGGTTAGAGGTGTTGATGGGGAATTCAAGGGCCCACTTCACAATTTTGGGAGGGATGGCTTTAAGTACACTTCGTCTTGTTTCCGCAGGTGGAGGTATGGGGTAGAATATAATATTCTACTGGTTACAAATGCATGTGCTAGTCGCAAGGCAGTTCTGCACTTAAGCCGCCGCCCTCCAGTTATTATTCGCTCAGCGGACCATTCGGCCCACCTGGTCACTTACCTTACGGTGTTTGGCTGGTGTTCTACTGTCTGTTTTCAATAATAGAAAATCACACGAAAACACGAAATAAAATATCCACGTAAAGAATGATGATGAGTAGGGCGAAGCGTCTGTCAATCTGTCCGTCATTGCGTCTGTATGTGCGCCCGTTTGTGCGTAAGTTCATGCGTCCGTCTGTGCGTCCCTTCATCTGGTACGTGTGTCTCTCTGTCCGTCTGTCAGTCTGATTGTCTGTCCATCCGTGCGTGCGCCCGTTCATCTAGTGAGCACTTCAAGTACCAAGATCTCGCTTCTTTTTTCGTATATTCATCATATACGAGTACCACCATTCAGCGGACAACCGAAAGACTAAAAGAATGTTTGTACGACATTTCTGTTGTCAGTGCTTTGTTAACACAGATATCGTGATAACGACGCCGTTTTACGTTTTTCGTAACATGTAAAGTGGGGATATGAGCCCCAAGATAGGTATGTGTCTCTGGTATGCGGATATGTGACACAGGTTAAGCACTACATCAACGGGAGACGCAGAAGCCCCGCCATAAGGAACTTCACCCCTAAAAGTCCCTGTACCCGCCTTCTTTTTGTTCAGAGATTTATCTGTCTCCAGTGAGGGTTCAATTTTGGCCGTGCACTTGGGCAAGGGGCACATATGCGCAAATTTCGATTAGGATGGTAAGCACTAGCTATAGCTATAGCTATGCTCGACAGCAAACAGAAACTCATCTACAGCGACTCCACACCGGCCATCAAAGCCTTCGAACGCGGAGTCATCTTCGACCAGGCGTTACGTATCCTGCACAGAGCGGTCCCGAGTGCCCTGAAGCACCACACTGTCATCTGGTTCCCCGTTCATCTCGGCCAGGTGCTGGGTGCCCTATCTAACCTCAACGAGATCGCCCATGATGCAGCGCGTGCACTTACCGACTGCACCGCCACAGGGCGACCCCATATTGCTGAGTTAGAGACCAATCGGGATGCTCCCATTACGTACAAAGACATAGCAAAGTACTTTTACCTTGAACGCCGCATTTTCAACCCCCACATCTGAAACTTAATTGATGGCAGGCATTAACCCTACGTCTATTACAGACACACACGTACCCAAACCTTGCCACGCTTCACGTTTATTATCCTGATGCACACCCCTGCGACACATGCCCATCATAAGGACACACGGAGACACTCGCACACATACTTTGGGAGTGTAGAAAAACTCCTCCCGACTCTACCTCAAACAAGTAGGAGAGATCCTTCAGGAGCTCACTTCTCACCGACCAGCAATGAACCGTCCAGCAGGCCCACGAATCGGCCGCCAGGTACTCGCTGTCGGTTCCTACGTGGGAGACTCCCGCTACGCGCTGAGCGCGTCCTGCAGGACTGAAATAAAGTTTTGTAACGTTAGCTACACTGGCCTCGCTGAGCCGATTTCGCGTGGCACTGGTCTGCGCATGCGCAATGATACTCCGCCGCGCGCGGCTCGTAGCCGGTGTGCGCGCAATTCGATGCGCTGCGCAGACGATCAGTGGCGTCACGCACCGGAGCCGCACCTCCTTCGGACTCGGCCGCGGCCGCGCGCGACTCGCTGCCGCCGGTGTGCGCTTTCCAGAGGAGTGCCGTCATAGCCTTGGTAGACACATGGACGCCGACGCGCGCGCCTTCCCTGTGCAGTCGCCATCTGACACTGCGCTGGAGCCACTTGACAGCGCCTCTGACTGGCGTTTTTCACTGTGGTATAGCCATGGAGAAGGAGAGTACAAATGCCGCTCAACGGTGCAGTAGAGCGGAGAAGCTTAACTCATCGAATCCCTAAGTAGTTGCCCGGCAAAATAAATATACATATACCACATAATACGTATACCGTATGTGTGTCATTGCAACAGCTGTAAGCATGATAATGAAGCTAATTCTAGACAATCAGGAACGCTTTCCACGGAGTGGACGTCATGGCCTTGACAGACATATTGGCGCCAGCGCGGGCGCTGATATGCGATGCGCAGACGATCTGTGGTGTCACGAACCGGAGCCGGCACCTCCACGACTCGCCGCCGCCACCGGTATGCGCTTTCTAGAGGAGTGATGTCGTAGTCAGGGCAGCCCTAATGGCGCCAGGCGCGCGCACAGCTATCTGACACTCGTTGTCTGACACTGCTCTGGAGGAGCTTGATAGCGCCTCTGACTGGCGTTTGCCAGTGTGGTATAGCCATTGAGGAGAGCACAGATTCTGCTCAACAGCGCACAAGAGTAGAGAAGCTTAACCCCTGGCAGTTAGCGGATTGAGCATAGCAGGAATGAACAGAAGAAGGCTAAACATGCTGCGGAGACACTGGAGCAAAGGGAGAAACGTCTAGCAAAGCGGCGTCGCCAGGTGGCTGAGCGACGTGCTCGACCATCTTCGTAGCAGCAACAACAAGACGCCGTCGATGACGTGAAGGCTTGCCTGATTCGACTGACTATACTGTGAAACTTAGCGAAAGCGCCAGTGCGACTCGGACCTTCGAAACGGAGTTCGTAAACAATCCGTTTGGATATGTGTGCGACGTGTGTGAAAGACTATGGCACATGAAAGACTTGACGCCGCTAAGTAGTGCCATGCGTGAAACGTTGAGTTTAGCGGCGGCGCCTGAGTGGGGTGAAACCGTAGCGTGCGTTTCTACAACGTGCAAGAACTTTCTCGTTAAGCAGAAAATTCCACTCTTTGATGTTACCAATGGGTATTGTTACCCGGCCATGCCGCTAGGTCTACCGGTTCGGAACAATGTGGCCGACTGTTTACTTTCGCCACGCATTCCTTTCGTTCAGATCCGTTGTCTTATGAACTGGAGAAACGGTCAGTTTGGCATTAAGGACCCGTGGTGAACGTGCTGGTAGACACGGACGAGATGCTAAAGCAGTTGCCTCGTGGCTTGGCAGATGCTAAGTACAAAGTAGGGAACATAGAGAGGAGAATGTTTGCCAAGACTACCTATCTGTCGAACATAGTTTCTCGCAATGTGCTGGGACCATGGGTTGAGGTACTGAGAGTTCCGCCGCTGTAGGAGCACTACGGCATAAACATTGACGAGGCACGTTTGGAGAGGCTGTATCGGGAAGCCATCTCCATCTCTCTAAACGAAGACTTCAACGTGGAGGCTTGTCCCGTTCTCGCCGATTTTGATGATCCGATGAATGTGGCCACAGCTTTGACATTGGACCAGCATACTTTGGTGTACGATGAAAATGCGGTCTTAACCATGGCACCGGGAGATGGCAAGAGACCTGTGAGCATCTTGGATGATACCCATGCTGAGGAGATGTATTTCCCTCAAATATACTTTGGCCAGGCTCGTTGTTTAACCCTATAAGCTAAGCCTACTCGTTTTCCATTGCCTCGAGTGAGATTCGGAGGAAAGGTAGACGGGGGGCTTTGCCGATGCACGTACTGTACATGACCATGAAGGTGTTGCGTCACCGTGTTTCGTCCCAAATGACTATAATGTATCGGAGCAGCGCGACAACTTGTGGTCTGACCAGACAGGATATCGAAGATCCTGACAAGGTTAAACAGTTCATTGAGCAGGATTTGGTATTCATGGAAGGTGTCCCAAACACTGTGCAGTACTGGCACAAAAGAAAGAGCGAGCTGTTCGCCATGATTAGGTGGCTTGGGAAGCCGACGGTGTTGCTGACGCTTTCTGCATCTGAGGTGCAATGGCCAAAATTGCTCGAACTTCTGGCGAAACTGCAGGTTAGGCCCCAGTAGTTGGGCTTTGACGAAGACGAGATGAACCAGAGGTACGCGGCGACGTTGGTGAATAACGATCCAGCTGCGTGTGCAATCTACTTTGAACACATGGTTGGGGTGATTATGAAAGTGCTGCGAAACTCCCCGACAAACCCATTTAAGCCATGCCACGTGGTGGAAAGTTTCAAGCCCATAGAGTTTCAGCATAAGGGTAGCCCCCACGCATATCTGCTCTTGTGGTTTAATCAAGCTCCGAATGAAGAGGTGCAAAACAACTTCATGCCAAACACTGTGAGGATGGCAGAGCACCTCCTGTCCGTGGATAGCGATGCCCTGGAGCGGCCCAGGTGCCGGAACACCAGCACACACACACGTGCTATATAGGTGGTCGTAAGAAGTGCAGGTTCCATGCACCGTTCTGGCCCATGCCGAACACTAAAGTGCTTACTCCGCTTCAGGCCCCTGCCGACGACGAGGAAGCCAGTTTGAAACAGTATTGCTTCCTGAAGCACACTCATGATGCGTTGCATAGTGCTCTCGACACCACTGCCTATCAGGCCTTCACTGAAATGCTTCAACATCATGGCATACGTGACTTTGACGAGTATGAGGAGGTAATTGGCAGTGGTCTGGCCAGGCCTACGCTGCTGCCTAAAAGGGATATGAATCAGACGAATCTCAACCCCTTTCACTCTTGGATAGCCTCAGTGCTGAAGTCTAACATGTACCTCGAAGTAATTCTTGACGTTTATGCCTGTGTATTTTACGTGATGGAGTACGTGAACAAGCTAACCGTGGCGTATCCAACTTGGGCAGAACTATTAAAGCTTTTATCGAACAGGACCGATCGGCCCAGCTGTCGTTTGGAAACGCTATGCCACAGCTAGGGGTGAATATGCTGAATGCAATTGAGATGTCGGCCCATGAGGCTGCCTGGTTTCTCCGGCGATTTGACATGTGTTGCACTAGCCGAGATGTAATTTACGTTAACACCCATTGGCCAGAGGAGCGTCATCGGAGCCGCAAGACGAAGGCCGAGTTGGAGGAACAGGGAGTGCTGCCTACGAGTCGTGACATTTGGCACATAACACCGCTTGAGTGGTATGAACACCGTCCCGCTGAAATGTAGAGCGTGATGTTTGCCGAATTTATGGTCGAGTACAATCGCAGTAGCTTGAGGAAGCGTCAGAAGCCAGCCATGCTTAGGTGCCGAAACTACAGCATTGACGACGTGGTAAACTGTAAGAGGGATGCTGTACGTGCCGTTTTGTAAGGAATTGGACATTCTGGATGGCAAGGCCTTTGAGAAAATGTTCGACAATAACAAAGAAGCCATTATGGGAATCAAACAGAGGTACTATGTTGGTGTAACCGTTTCGGAGTTGATTTCGGCTTGCGAGGCGGTTGGCCGTTCGGAAGCAAATCACACAGAGGAAGTGGAACAACCGGAAGAGAGGCCGTCTGCGGTGCCGACCTTGGTGGACATGAATGATAATTCAGTCTTGGTCCCCAAGAAAGTGACGACGAAGACGCAACAGAAGGTGGTTGCAGCCACGTGCCCTGGAGTGCGCCGTAGAGACGACGTTATGCCGTTAAGCAATTTCTACGCGTGCATGAGGCTGCTTAACGAACAGCATGCATCGTTGATACGGGAAGTGATACACCGCGTTACTGACCGCACGACTAAACCGCTGATCTTCTTTACCGGGCCTGCTGGCTGTGGTAAGACCACGTTGCGCCTCATCATGGACGTTTACAACCGCTACTGTCGTAACCGTACCATCTCGTCTGGGGATGGTCAGGAAAACAGTACGGTCAATGCGTACGTGGCCTGTGCAACAACCGGTAAAGCTGCCGTTGCTTTGAACGGCGCAACTGTACATTCGGCATTCAAGATCATTATGACTAACAGGAGGGAGGAGCGGGGACTTACATCAAGCGAATTGAATACGTTTCGGATGCTGTTTAGTGACGTGAAGTGCATCATTTTGGATGAGGTCAGCATGCTGTCGTCGGACCTTCTCAGACAAGTGGACTTACGCTTGAGAGAACTCAGGGCTTCAAAGGTGACGGAGCCGTTCGGAGGGTTCGACGTAATCTTCTGCAGGGACCTTAGGCAGCTCCCTCCGGTGCGAGCAAGTGAGGTATAAAAGAGACCGCGGAGTGGCGGAAGCGTCTACAGTTCGTCCGTGGTCCCGTGGCACCACCTCTCATACTTCCCTTTAACCGAAGTGGTTAGACAGAGTGATGCAAGCTTCTCGGGTCTCCTCACCAAGATAGGCGACGGAAAGGAGTTGAACGGCGACAAGATTCGTGTGCTTACCGATCGTTTCGTCACCCGTGAACAGGCTGCTATACAGTACCCCATGGCAGTCTATCTCTTTTTTAGTAACAACGACGTCGACAGTTATATTAGGATGGTTGCTGAGTCTTGTGAATACAAGCATGACAGTGTCGCCATACACGTGGTGACTGGCCATTGGAGCAGACAAGAGAAACGTGAGGCCCCCACGAGAATTCAAGACCTCATTCGGCGGAGAGTGGCAACCTGCTACCTGTGGTGACGTTCTGTAGGAAACGGCCGTATATGCTGCTGAAGAAGATTGATGTGACAGATGGCTTGGTGAACGGCATGGTTGGTACGCTAATGGAAGTTGAGCTTAACGTTGACGATATGCTGTCACACCGGTCCCGTTAATTAGGGAGGCGATCGCCGGGCTAATTCCAAGGGCCGAAGTATTGGCCCTCCGAACCGCACCACGAAAGCGTGGACAATTTAGAAGTGGTCCTTTTCGGCGCGCCAGTGGACGCAGGCTGTGGCCCAAAGAAGAAGTCAGAGCCGAGAGTTGATAAACAAAACAAATATTATATTCTCAAAAATGGCAGATCGAAAACAATACACAAGAATGCACACTCCACAATAGTTACATACAATACGTCACCAAACAAACAACGTACTACACAGTACAATCAACCACAATTGGAACAACGGACACAGACAACAATACGCACTACAATGCAGTCGCATGCATTGAACAACCAAGACACTTAAAGACTAAAGAGATAGAAAACCTATTCAGTCCAAAGTTCTTGGAACCAAAGTCTAGATGATACTCTTCCGAGAATCACTCACTCAAAGTCCAGCGTTGTTGTCGTTCCGCAGCCCTCGAAGTTTCTCTTCCAGGAAACCTCGCCGAAGTTTCTCTGCCAGGAAACCTCCCGTCTTCAATAGGCCACTCTCCAAGCTTCAAACTTCTTCGCCCGAACACGTCGGCTTCACACACGCAGCTGTTGCCACGCGTCCTCGCTCGATAGCGGTAGACACAGGCTCTTGCCTGTAGCTCGAGCCTTCACCCCTCAGGTGGAAATCCTCTTCATCTCCTGCTTCGTCCCTACGGACAAAACCTTCGCCGACTACACGGCGGGATCCCTACGCACTCTGGCGCTAAACTCCGTCTTCTCCTGATCTCTCATCACGGCTGCTTGGTTAAATACCTCCCGCACGGCATTCCAGAAAGTTCTCGTCATTTCGTCGGCGCGATACGCAGCGAAGGCTGGGGAGAGGCGAGACGGTTGGAATGCCCTCCGCGGCCGATGACTCAACTCGGTATGACCACGCCCCCTTCGTTCTAGAACTTTCGTGGGCTATCTCGGCCGCCGATGGGGGGTGAGGAGGTTCGTCGGCGAAGCCACGCTTCCCAGGGGAGAGCACGCGCCCGGGGAGCCTTGGATGTTTGTTTTCTTTTTTTTTCTTTTGACCTCCTGGCGTCTCTTCCGCGCGTTACCGCAAGAATTTGGCGGCGCGCCCATTTTTAGCGCTCGTTCTGTGACATATGCGAAAGGGAGTTTGGCTGCAATGTCCCAGTGATGTGGGAACGTTAACCAAGGCCAAAGTGAGCTGCCGTTTTGGCGTGAGGCGCTGTGCACAATGAGTTCCGATCGAGCTCATAACCATGTCTTCTTCCATGAAGGGAAAAGCCTTGAGGCATGTATCGATGCGCAGAACCCAGTTTCCTCTCGCAACAGCAAGCGCCATGACAATACACAAGTCGCAGGGTGGTACCTTCGACACTGTGGTATACGACTACGCTAAGGCTCACCCTCAAAAGTTGGTCTACGTTGCCCTTAGCCGTGTCACTACTTTCCAGGGCTTGTATCTGACCAACGTGCAGTACGAGCACACATTCTACCACCATCTTAGCAATACGGATAACGCTTTGGTATCAGAGTATGAGCGTTTAAACAAGCACGGCCTGGACACAGCATAGGCTCGCTGTAGAGCGCTGACGACAAACCCTGCCACGGTCTACACAGTCGCCCTGCTCAATGTCTAATCGTTGATTTGCATATCGCAGACGTTCGTGGTGACCGCCCTTTGACCACTGGTGATGTTCTCCTCTTTACAGAGGTTGGTGTTGCCACGCGATCACAAGCTGTCACAATCGCCGAGTTTAGCATAGTTACTTTTGCCAGTCGTGTTGACGCTACCAGAAGCTCGGGAGTCTGCATCTATGTCAGGAATAGAATTGCTGCCAGTGAACTGCCAAACGTAGCGGTGCCCAAGGGTGAAGCCTGTGCCGTTAAGCTTGACGAAAGTGGTGTGATAACCGAAGCCGTGTTTTTGTCACCAAACAATTCGCTTAAGGACACAATACACGTAGTGGCTACGTCTATACCTAATCGTGCGGCAAGTGAACTGTGTGTGGTGGCCGGAGACTTCAATCGTGCTCCAGACTCTCTTTGTGTTCTTTTGAAGGACACGTTTAACCTCGACTTAGCCAGTGTTCAAACTGTACAGACGACCCAATGGGGAAGCGCCATTGATCTTGTCTAGCAAAGAAAAATAGACAATTCCAAATACCGTGTTGGGACCATAGAGACGGCAGCGTGTTAAGGTTGGTGCACACCGGCGACTACCCGCGGTCGCGCGACCATTTGCGACTGGCGACCAAATTGCGAACGACGTTCACACCGGCAAGGCTTCATGCCAGTGACCGGAAGTCGCAAACCCGGAGAGTCACGTACAGATCTCGTTATCAACGAGAACTTGGGCGACCGGTGACGATCAGCTGATCAGATACCGAGCCCGCTGAGCGCGATGCGTTTGTTTTTGACGGCTGTGTTTGCGTAGCGTTCTCCCGGCAGCATCAGAGACTTCGAGTCGAGTGATGAAGAAGAGGTTGTGGCGGTGCTGATGTGCTCAGCCAACGTGTCAGCGCTGGCAGCACGAAAGCCTTCAAAGCAAGCAAGGTCGTGGCGGGTGAGACCGTCCCTTCGCTCGCGAGAAGTGCCTGGCCACACAGGGCGTTTGCTTCCCGACTTGCGCTCGCACGATGAGGAGTATTTGCGAGAGTAAGTTTATGGTTGTTTTACGTGCTTATATATAGTGCATAATATGTTATCTCATTCTTTTTTTGGTGGTTAGCTTCATGCGGATGCCGCCACGAACGTTCGATACTTTGCTCGAACTGCTGCGCCCCGCAATATCCAAGCAGGACACAAACCACCGGCCTACAATTTCGGCGCACGACTGCCTGGCCATGACCATTAGGTAAGAGCGTATGCTTTGAAGGTTAATATGCTGTGGCTTCCGGCTGCGCTTCGCTTGTAAGGAAGTTTTGCTTGGGCGGATAGAACGAATTGCATTTATGACGTATGCGGGCTCGATGGTGCAGTCGTTACTGCGGTCGGCAGTTTACGCGAAGGTGACGGGTTTGATTACGGCCGCATCAATCGCCTTTAGGTGGAGGCGAAATGCACTTAAGTTGGCGCGTTTGTTGCGCACGTACGTTAAGAATCTCAGGTGGTGAATATTTCAAAGCCATTTGTTGTGGCTTATTGCGTAATCAGTACGTGGTTTCCGCTTGTAAAGTCCCAGAAAATGGGATTCTGCGCTACACAATAACATTACATTGTGGAAGTGTCAGTTCCCGTTTTCTGTTATCCTGATGCACAAATACTATATAGAGCGCAATTATTAATGATGTTATAAAATAAGTGAAACACAATCATAAGCCTTGCGAGTACAATTATGCACCAATTGTTAGGACAAATTGATGTGCTGTTCAAGGCACTCAAAGAGTATTCATGCCAAAAATATTTTTCAGTATCGGGGAGGGAGGAGGTTCAACCAACCACCCTTTATATATCTGCATGCACGACGGTGTGTGTTTGCACAAGTACACATGCGAAATTTCTCACAAACATGGGCAGCATTTAACCCCTGCACCTTGCTACAAATATACCTATGTTCTGTTAAAATGACAGTGACCCAGTACACTGTGGACAGTAGCACACTGGCAAAACGTATTGTGGACGGTAGCACATTGTGTGAAAGCAATTTAAACAATAGACTTGAGTGATGTACGTTTTGCGAGATAGGTTCTCCTTGAAATTACAGCTTTTCAGAAATCCATGCTAAGCAAATTGCTACAGGTACGTTTAGGTTGCCCTTCTTCAACCTGAGTGATATGAGCACGTACGCTCTTCCATGAAAAAGTTGATGCATGCTTATGATTAGCCAAAATATGTAGGCACAGAAATATTCACTGCATATACGACAGCTTGAGGAGTGCACAAGCAGTGCGACCGTTCGCGACCAGTCGCAAATGGTCGCGCGACCGCTCCTAGTCACCGGTGTGCACCAGCCCTAATTAGGTTTACCTGTACAGGGCAATCGTTCTCTCAAAAGTGTACAATGGTTTTGTTCAAATGCGAGCAGTTGCTGACCTTGGCTGTCACAAAACTTGACATATCGAAATTTCTAAAGTTAGTCAGTAAATATGCATTCTCTCAGAAGCTGTGATGATGCCGTAGAAAATAGACAGCAGAGGTAGCGCTCATTAATACATAAAAATGAGGAACACTTTGGCAATGTAGCGTCACGACTACGACACTCAAATGCAACTATGCGTGAGATTTTCAAGCTCAGCATGCTCCTTTTACAGTGTGTGTCTTCCAACATGGCTGTGCCGACAGAAATTTCACATGGCACTTATGCGTTGTAGGTATGCCAAGGAAGTGCAAGATAAATTGACGCACTACTTCGTCACAGACGGTCAAGTGCCTTGGCAGGACAAAGTGGTGAACAGCACTTGAGGCGTACAAGGTGAAGGTGGGTTGTAAATGCATTTTATTGCTTACAGAACTTATGTACATAGCATCTTCTTAAGCTAAACAAACAAGAGAAAAATCACCCGTGACACAACAGATACATTACAGGGAAAACTGTCATGTCCAAATATAAGCATGAAAACACAAAAATAAATAATTCATGTTAAAATATTTGATTATTGCATGATTATCACTACAATTATCACAGAAATAAGTTGCCCTAAAGGGGTCACGACACCCAATTTTCAAGCATAATGTGTGTTGTATGAGCTGATTCTTGTATGTTCACATACAAGCTGGCAAAATTCGAGCAACTTGGTCAAGCTGCTAATTTTTAATCGCATATTTTTATAAACCAGCTAGTCACCTGACAGTTGGGCAATACTGACGTACTCACTATCCATGACATCACGAACCGCTTGCTCGACAAGCTGCTGCACAGTGTGCATTCTGGCAGACGGTCGTGTTCCGTCATCAACTGCGCTTGCAATCACATTTTTTGCATTGTTGAACTCTCCACTAGAGCTAAATGACTTCCAGGGGTTGAAACATGGCTACTGTGTCAGCAATGTAGCGCTGGTACTTGCAGCAAATGATTTCAGATGTCAAAACGGGTCCTGTGAATGTGCAATGCGTATACCATTTGCCATTGCTTCTTTGGCTTGTGACGTCTCGCACGCCATGACAAAATGGCGGTCACTTGTGGTAGGTCGAGTTTTAGGAGCCGAGCACTTCTATGGTATATTTTTGACTAAAATAATCTCTTGAGGCCCCTTTTCACACGTGTACTAGCACATTTTACTCTGTAGTTTTGTTATTGCTGACAATCGTCAATTGTTGAGTGACCAGTCATGACCCCTTTAAGTTGGGACTAGAAAAGTGAACACAAGATAAAAAAAGGTGGGTGTCACTGACATTATATAAACACTTCAATTTGCTTCACTGCTCTGCTGCAATTTCGCCTCTGCTTCATACAGCATAACTTCTACTGCATGCATTACATCTTGTGCAATGTGCACTGGTAGCTCTCTGAGGCGTGCATCGCTACGCAGAGCGAAGAAACCAATGTTATCTTTTTTGATGACCCCCTTGTTCGCTCTGATGTGTTCAAGGTGCTCCGTGCACGCTTGCGCCACAGCTTCATGGCGTGTGCCCTCTCCTGCATTGCTGCAAAGCAAGTGTGATCTGCGATTCATGCATATGAATGCTTTAAGGTTGCATTGTTACTTCATAAAGCACCATTCAGCAAAAAAAACAGTGTGAGAACGACAAGGTAGAAACAGAAGAAAAAAGACAGAGCACTGACTTTCAACTGATGTTTGTGATTTTCGGCACTAAGACAGAAAAAAATATAGAGCAACTGAAGCAAATTAAATAGAACACTAAAAAGATAAATGTGTCAATAGGGCGTCTACCTCTCTGTGAGAAATAAATGCGCTTTTGATCTTTGAAACGGACACTCGTGTTTTGGGACAAGGTGCTGATGTTCTGATATTAACGTCTAAATAATACGGTAGTTACATGGGTTCTGTCTGCCTTAGTATAAATGTGCCCACAATGAAAACATCAGTTTAAAGTCAGTGCTCTGTCCTGTTTCTTCTGTTTCAACCTTGTCGTTCTCACACTCTTTTTTGTTACCATGTCTGTGTACCAACTTGACCAAGCGTTAATCTTATAAAGTTTTGTATTTTGTAGCATGCGCAGGATTGTTAGAAAAAAATTTGCAAGTTTATCCTCTAAGAGTTAGCGGTATATCTCACCTAGCACCCTCGGAGGTCCGTTGTCGTCTTGACGAGCGTGACCTGCAGTGAATTATACATATTGCTTAAATGTACAGAAAGAGATCCTTTTCGAAAAGTTGTGATTGTGACCTCTTGCCAGGAGTACCTAAAATAATTTTTTCGTTCACACACCGTTTTGATAGTGGCTGCTCTCTTGAGGTGGTTGCTGAACCATCACTGCAGAAGGAGGCAGTATTACTATACAACTTATAAAGTGTTACAATTGCATGCAGCAGAATCTGGTGTGAAAACATTAGGCACATTCTCCAAATGTGCTAGAACATGAAGAAGGTTACAAAACATGTTTTAAAGATTTAATAGATTGGCTATCTATGCATGCCCTTCATTTGTCATTACTTAGGCGGATTCATAAAGGTTTTACTCATTGCTGCAGGTGTCGACACCAGTCTCCTCAGCCGTATCAGGGGTACGTTCCGGTTCTGCTGCATGGCTTGGCCGAGGCGGTGATCTGCAGTGATGAAAATTTTTCTCTATGTATTTGATGATGCCACTAGTACATGAACAGTTTAGGCATTCTTTGGGAGTTGAAATTCCATTATGATTGCACTCAACACGAGGTTTATTTTACACTAGCGTTACCTCTTGATTGGGCACTGCTGTATGGAAGGTGTGCATACAGAAGTTTAATGAACCTATTACGTTAATAAAATGCTATGTAGGCTGCGCATCTAAATCGGAACAAGAGATATTGTCACGAAGATGAAGTAAAGGTAGAAGAAGAACTCAAGCAGCTGATAAGCACGCGAGGGTGTTAATCAGCCATTGTGAATCTTGCCTGTGGGTTTTCCCCTGTAAACGCATTTTGTACAAGAGTCTCTAACCCCGTAACAATATCTCACTGGCTATGTGAATGGAATTTATGCAGTCAATCCTAAATGGCTGTGCAAACGATGTGTCTGATGAAACTGTGCCTGCTCTCATTATGTTTCTTGAACACATGCTGCATACGACTGTTGCAGCATCATTTTACTGCTACGAATGAGTGAATGCTTCACATTATTCAGCTCACTTGTATTGCTATCAGCGCTGGGCACTTGTTCATAACGAATTGACATGAATGTGTTGCCAGTGTGTGCAGATAATGCATTAGTTTGCTTAATTGCAGATTGTCGCTGATGAATACTTTGCTTTTTCGGAAATATTTGACGTTGTACAATAACCACATTCACACAGAAACAATGCTTGTGCCCTCATGTATTCCTGTGTGCTTTTGTTCAGTGTTGAGTGCTGAATGTATTTAAAAAAATGCAGTGGTTTGGGCAAGCAAACGACCTGAACACCGCCTTTCAAGCACGCTTGTATTTTTCATAATTTTGCAAAGTACAATCACCTAGTAATAAAAAATGTTTCTAGGTTCAAGTCCATGCGTGTACAGCTTCAATGCATGCACATGGTACCGAAAATTTTTGTTCATGCTCACCTCTCCTTAGCCTCTTCTGCTGTGATGTGGCTGCTGCAAGAGAACATGTAATATGTGATTCTGTCAGTGCTATTGTGTGCATCTTTAGAGCATTTTCACTGTTTTGCTAAAATATAAGTGCTTATGCTGCATTCTTGTAATGAATATGTGCAATGCTTGTCTATGAACAGCCTCATGACACATGCAATAAGCGATCTCTTTAGATTTTTAGATTTTGTATTAAGCCTTCCTTCTTTTGGTAAATGAGAGCCGAGAATGACACGGAAGTACACTCAATTCTCTCATTCTTACTGTTCTGTCTTCAATATTCTGTTTTGTGAAGCTGTCCACGTGCCACTTATACGGTATGCTATATTTTTTGCGATGTGCTGATGCATTGTGCTATGCTAACCAAAACATTTCATTTTCTGTTCAATATAGGGTAAGCATTATTCATTACCTTTGGTCAATGGCACTCATTGTCACAGAACGAGCGCTAAACAAGAGCGCGCCGCCAAATACTTGCGACAACGGGCGGCAGAAACACGGCGAGGTAAAAAGAAAAAAAAAAGAAAGCAAACATCCAGGGCTCCCGGGCGCGCGCTCTCCCCGCAGAAGCACGGCTTCGCAGACGATCCTCCTCACCCCACATCGGCGGCCCGGCAAGACCGCGATTTTTCGAGAACGAAGGAGGCGGGGTCAGACCGAGTGAATCATCCTCGGGAGAGGGCAGTCGAACCGTCTCGTGCCTCTCCCCAGCCTTCGCTGCGTATCGCGCCGACGAAATGACGAGAAACATCTGGGAAGTCGCGCGCAAGGTATTTAACCGAGCAGCCGAGACAAGAAATCAGGAGGTGACGGAAGTTAACGCCAGAGCGCGTAGGGATTCCGCCGTGTAGTCGGCGAAGGTTTCGTTCGTAGTGACGAAGCAGGAGGAGACGGAAGTGAGCGTCAGAGTGCGTAGAGAGTCCGCCGTGTAGTCGGCGAAGTTTGTGGTCCGTAGGGACGGCTCGAGCTACAGGCAAGAGTGTGTGTGTTTACCGCTATCGAGCGAAGACCCGTGGCAACCGCTGCGAGTGTCAAGCCGACGTGTTCCGGCGAAGAAGTTGAAGTTTGAAGAGTGGCCAATTGAAGACGGGAGGTTTCCTGGAAGAGAACTTCGAGAGCTGCGGAACGACAACAACGCTGGACTTTGAGTGAGTGATTCTCGGAAGAGTATCATTCAGACTTTTGTTCCAAGGACTTTGGACTGAATAGGTTTTATATCTCTTTAGTCTTTAAGTGTCTTGGTTGTTCAGTGCATGCGACTGCATTGTAGTGCGTATTGTTGTCTGTGTCCGTTGTTTCAAGTGTGGTTGATTGTACTGCGTAGTACATTGTCTGTTTGGTGACGTATTGTATGTAACTATTGTGGAGTGTGCATACGTGTGTATTGTTTTTGATCTGCCGTTAATGAGAATATAATTTTGTTTGTTTATCAACTCTTGGCTCTGTCTTGTTCTTTGGACCACAGCCGGCGTCCGCTGGCGCACCAATAAGGACCACTTCTAAATTGTCCACGCTTTCGTGGTGCGGTTCGGGGGGCCGATACTTCGGCTCTTGGAATTAGCCCGGCGATCGCCTCCCTAATAAACGGGACAGGTGTGACAATTAACCTGGCGTCCGCGACAGGACCTTTTGGTGCACAGTGTGTCCAAAGTAGTGAGAAAGAGCCTCGAGTTGTTGATAGTGCTATCGGAACGATTTTGTGTGTTGTTCAGTGTTCTCGTTAACGAGTGCAGGGGAGTGTTCCGATAGACTGATTTAGGCAGATACTTTTTGCACGCGGCAAGGTTTTATTTGCGAGTTGCGAGACACAATGGATCTCGAAAAGTTAGTTGCGCTTGGTGAGAAGATGGGTCTTTCTGGCGCCGAACTACGGAAGTGGGTAAGCCAGAAGGAGAAAGAGGCGGTGGAGAGAGAGAGGTTGGCAGCGGAGAGAGCCAAGGAAGAAAAAGCCGCTGAGTTAGAACGAGAGAGGTTGGCAGCGGAGAGAGCCAAGGAAGAAAAAGCCACTGAGTTAGAACGAGAGAGGTTGGCAGCTGAGAGGGCCAAGGAAGAAAAAGCAGCTGAGTTGGAACGAGAGGGGTTGGCAGCTGAAAAGGCGAAGGAAGAAAGAGAGCAACAATTGAAGTTGGAGTTAGAGAGAGAAAAGCTTGCAGCTGAAAGGGCGAAAGAAGAAAGAGAGCAGCAATTGAAGTTGGAGCTGGAGCGAGAAAAGTTGGCAGCCGAAAGGGCGAGAGAAGAAAGAGAGGCAAAAGAGCGCCAGCTGAAAGAAGAAAGAGAGGAAAGGGAGCGGCAGTGGCAGCACGAGATGGAACTCGAGCGGCTCCGTTTGCAACAGCGAAGTGAAACTCCCGTCCAAGCTAGAGTTGAAAGCAGCGAACGGGAAGATCACGGCTTCCGCTTGAACCCAAGCAAGCTGCTCGTAGCGTTTGATGAAAGGAAGGACGACCTAGACGCGTACCTCCACAGATTTGAGACGATTGCGAGGAGCCAGAATTGGCCGGAACATCAATGGGCAACTGCTTTGAGTACTTGCTTGAGCGGTGAAGCGCTCAGTGTGTACGGTAGGCTGACGCCGACCGATGCAGCCAACTATACAAAGGTGAAAGCTGCTTTGCTGAAGCGATTTAGATTTACCGTAGAAGGATTCCGGGACAGATTTCGGACAGCAAAGCCAGCTGACGGTGAGACGGCTACGCAGTATGCCGCCCGACTTTGCCATTATTTCGACCGATGGATTGAACTTTCAGGGACAGCGCAGGAGTACGATGAGCTTAGAGAGCTCCTAATTAGAGAACAATTTCTTACTAGTTGCCACCCGAGCCTGTCGCTGTATTTGAAAGAGAGGAAGGCGGAGTCATTTGAAGGAATGCTTGAATTGGCTGATCAATTCTTAGAAGCGCAAGGAGGAACTAATTTGGCCAAGGTCAAGAAGGAGTGCCCCGATGATTCGAAGAAATTGGCTCCCGAAGAAAAGAAGCGTGCACCAGAGAGCATTCAGCGATGCTTTCTGTGTAACCGAGTGGGTCATCGCGCGAAAAACTGTCGAACGATCTTTACGAGCCCTACGGTAGTGAAATGTTTTAAGTGTGGTCAGACTGGGCACAAAGCAGACGCTTGTCGGAACGGAGTGAGTCAAACTCACCAGGTATCTTGTGTGCAAGCGGCACCGAAATCTGATAATAATGCCGTCACTGATGGATTCGTAGAGTTGAAGAATGGGGAGAAAATTCCAATTGTGGGGGCTGTAATGTCAAAACAGCCAACCGGTGTTACGAAGGGAATGCCAACGCTTCCTGGAAAGATTGCAGGCAAGAAGATTACGGTTCTAAGAGACACCGGTAGCTCCACGGTTATTGTGAGGAGAAATTTGGTACGGGAAAGAGAGTTGACAGGCAGAACGAGACCGGTTTGCCTAATTGACCGTACGGTCCGGATGCTTCCCGAAGCAGAAATTGAAGT
Source organism: Rhipicephalus microplus (assembly GCF_013339725.1). NCBI lineage: Eukaryota > Metazoa > Arthropoda > Arachnida > Ixodida > Ixodidae > Rhipicephalus > Rhipicephalus microplus. The sequence continues at coordinate 63,078,938 of NC_051173.1, read as the reverse complement.
TGAAACCCCGTACTTCAGCGGGAAGGTTACTGCTTTATGCATGACGACCCCCCTGCATGACCTTGTCATCGGAAACATCGACGGGGCGCGAGGGCCAAGTGATCCAGAATGTTTGGGAGAAGACCCGAAGATAGAGCCCTCGCCAACACAGCGGCCGCGAGATACAGTGGAGGAGCATCCCATGACGGGTCTCACTAGAGCCCAAGGTGAAGCTGCGGCGCAAGGGACAGCGAAGGAGAAGACGATCGTGTCGAATAAGTTCACAGGCCGAGCAACTGGACGTACGTCGGCACGACCTCAACCGACTGACAGTGTAAAGGAGACGGAGTTGGCCAGCCGGGCAAAATGTAGAGGCATTATCAAGCGGGTAAATAAACAGACAGGACCCGTCGAATGTAATGACGCGTTAACGGTGTCGGAAGAGACAACGATGGCTGAGACGACGCCTCAGATATCGTCGTGGGAAAGGGCTCGCCGAAAAAGAACGTGGAAACACAAGAATAGATCGAGCGAGCACCGCAAAAAGGGGCGCAAGCGCTGTTCGAAGTACTCAAGATAGGTGCTGAGGTGGAATCAGAATGTGTCTGGCAGGGCTGAGTGACATATGTTGTGTTAATGTTCTTGTTATCCTGTGTCTCAAGTGTATGTCGAGCGAGTCAGTGTTCTGTGCGATGGTGTGATGTATAGTGTTGTATAATTGTTGTATAGACAGAACTCTGTACGTTTGTATTATTGGGAATGTGTGGTGGAGTGTTGTACTCATGTGCTTGTGGTTGTGTTTTCACGTGTCGTGTAATTGAATTACAATGTACAATTGTATTAAGTGATCTATTGTGAATGTGAAGTGTCATGAGTGACTGATGGTGTTACAGTCTGTGAGAGTGTGTGGTGACTGTTCGCGCTCGTCTGTGGAGTTTTGAATATTATGAGATAATATTCTTAAAGTGGGGGGCAGTGTCACAGAACGAGCGCTAAACAAGAGCGCGCCGCCAAATACTTGCGACAACGGGCGGCAGAAACGCGGCGAGGTAAAAAGAAAAAAAAAGAAAGCAAACATCCAGGGCTCCCGGGCGCGCGCTCTCCCCGCAGAAGCACGGCTTCGCACACGATCCTCCTCACCCCACATCGGCGGCCCGGCAAGACCGCGATTTTTCGAGAACGAAGGAGGCGGGGTCAGACCGAGTGAATCATCCTCGGGAGAGGGCAGTCGAACCGTCTCGTGCCTCTCCCCAGCCTTCGCTGCGTATCGCGCCGACGAAATGACGAGAAACATCTGGAAAGTCGCGCGCAAGGTATTTAACCGAGCAGCCGAGACAAGAAATCAGGAGGTGACGGAAGTTAACGCCAGAGCGCGTAGGGATTCCGCCGTGTAGTCGGCGAAGGTTTCGTTCGTAGTGACGAAGCAGGAGGAGACGGAAGTGAGCGCCAGAGTGCGTAGAGAGTCCGCCGTGTAGTCGGCGAAGTTTGTGGTCCGTAGGGACGGCTCGAGCTACAGGCAAGAGTGTGTGTGTTTACCGCTATCGAGCGAAGACCCGTGGCAACCGTTGCGAGTGTGAAGCCGACGTGTTCCGGCGAAGAAGTTGAAGTTTGAAGAGTGGCCAATTGAAGACGGGAGGTTTCCTGGAAGAGAACTTCGAGAGCTGCGGAACGACAACAACCCTGGACTTTGAGTGAGTGATTCTCGGAAGAGTATCATTCAGACTTTTGTTCCAAGGACTTTGGACTGAATAGGTTTTATATCTCTTTAGTCTTTAAGTGTCTTGGTTGTTCAGTGCATGCGACTGCATTGTAGTGCGTATTGTTGTCTGTGTCCGTTGTTTCAAGTGTGGTTGATTGTACTGCGTAGTACATTGTCTGTTTGGTGACGTATTGTATGTAACTATTGTGGAGTGTGCATACGTGTGTATTGTTTTTGATCTGCCGTTAATGAGAATATAATTTTGTTTGTTTATCAACTCTTGGCTCTGTCTTGTTCTTTGGACCACAGCCGGCGTCCGCTGGCGCACCAATAAGGACCACTTCTAAATTGTCCACGCTTTCGTGGTGCGGTTCGGGGGGCCGATACTTCGGCTCTTGGAATTAGCCCGGCGATCGCCTCCCTAATAAACGGGACAGGTGTGACACTCATGTTGCACAGTACTCTGAAAGAATGATGCACAGAGTTATTCTTCGTAGCTGTAGCCACAATTATTCGGCATCAAAATAGCCCATTGCCACCATGTTCATGATCACATGCATGCCAACTGTGAATTACCTTTTGGGACTTCTATGTTTATGTGCAGTGTACTTATGCGTATTGATATGTGTGTATTTATGTGTATGTATAACAGTCATGTGAATTAAATTTTTTCTTTTGTTTGGTACTCAATAGTTAGCTAATATTGAACTAATGCCACAGGCTGACACTCTCCTTCCATTAATTCAAGCATGGCCTCAAAATGGGGCCAGTTTATTGTTGGAATGTCGGCTGCTCCGGCTCCACTTCTTTGTTTTTCACGTATGTCTTCTTGTTTCCTTTTGAAGATATCACGCAGGTTCTTAAATCGTTTCTCAACAAGGACACCTGAAAACGAAACCCTTGCTGTAAGAATGTATTGTGCATACTGTATCGCTGATAAATTTTCTACTTTATCTCAGCACCATAGTGAGCTGTCTTTATTTTTTTTGCCCAGATCATTTCGGCTGCAGCACCCTAGAAATCTGAATATTGGGCATCAAAATGAATCGCATGCCATCTAAACTTAAGTATTGGTAGGGGCTTAAACATTGTAAAACCACGACACGATTGAGGGAACCTGCAGCCGAGGGTTCCAGAAATGCTACCCACCTAGTGTTTTGGACCATCCACCTACATGTGCACGACATCACAGCTGACACAATGTTTAGTTGCGCAAAGAGTTGTGTACACGGTTTCTTGAAGGTAAGCATGTCTGCCAAGCTATTGTAACAAAGAGGATGTTTATACTGTTGGTAATTGGAGTTCACTTGCAAAAAGTCTATTTCATGAACCAGCACATGATGTCTTAATCACCTTCACAGTGAAGCTTTCTAAGCATTACTGCATTGTGCAAAACTCCACAGGTGAGTATATACCATTGGTATCGGCCAAGCGCAACTGTCGTGTACAGCGGGAGCGATTGTCGAACAAAGCAAACTTGGTAAATAACTTGAAAAGAAGGATGAAACTAACTAGAGCAAGATGACAATTTTTGAGAGAAAGAAATGCAACAAACATAGTATATGACTCAAAGTGTAACATAGAGAGAGTGAGAGGAAGGAAAATATAAAAAAATAAAGGGACCTAAACATGAAAACATACCAACACATAGAAGCAGACATGAAAAATTGACTTTAAAATATAGGAACGAAGAAAACAAACAAAAACGAGGAACAGTTGAAAAAGCGAAGACATATAACCTCTGGGAATAAAATATAAAGGCACCAGTAGACAAAAACACAAGAGAGGAAAGGAACAGTTGTGAAGAAATGAGGATTAGATATGGGTCACATTACAGAGGAATAAATTCCCCCATCTGTACTTTCCTTCAGTGTTCGTTCAGCCACTAGAACACTACCATATCTTTTTTTTTACGATTGCATGTCATTTGGCATCAACAGTATGTCTGACTCCCAAATCCGGACATTTGAGAGTGCTGCTAAACATGTTTTGTATGTTTTAATTACACGCTCCTCTATGGAGTTCACAAAATGCGCTCAAAGCAGAAGCTACTTTGCTTTCTTTTTTAAAACAGCACAACTGCAATGCATAGGCTGAATTAAAGCGTAACACCCTCCCCCCTCCCTCACCGCGCACTAGATGATATGCATTGCAAATGCCGCACGTTCACAAAAGCACACATTCCCTTGGCCAGACGATGACGAACAAACACAGCAAGGAGCATGCGCTAGGTGAGTTGCCAACTGCGAGCAGTATTTCGAACGTCTGAGCTTTATTATCAGCTATACAATGTTCTGTCACGTCGATTTCGATGTTAAACTCGGAAAGTCGCGAGAACAAACATGCACAAAACTGCGCTCGCATACATCACAGTCAATACATCTCATGCAAACTAACCATGTAACCTTGCAGTAGAAATACCAATATTTTCATTGTTCATTCTATGGCAACGCCAGCCATGCAGTACACACCTATTCTTGCTTATATAGCTACTCAAACAAAAAATCTCGGTACTTACTCGACATGCCGAACATGCTTCCGATCTCTGCCCAAGCCCGGTCCTTGTTTGTCCGATCTTTAAAAGAAGGGTGCCGCTTGTCATACAGATATGGGTACATTTTAATCGCGTCGATGAGGAGCTCGCCCGAGTACCCAAAGCTGGCCGTGGTGGCATTCGCCTGATGCGAGGAAAAATCCATGGAGGAACGTACGTGTCGTTCGTACCTCACGCCATTAGGCAAGCGCAACGAGAAAAAAAATAACATACGAGGAGGCCGGATGTAAACAAAGGCTGACGTCACTTCTGGTCTTCGCTGATTGGTCAAACTGTTTTGCGACTGCAGTCGCGCGACCAAAAAATCGGTCAGGAAGCGACTGGCCAAAACAGTCGCTTTGCGACCGTTTGCGACCGTTCGCGACTGCTTGCGACAAGTCGCAAATGGTCGCGCGACCGTGGCTAGTCGCCGGTGTGCACCAGCCTTTACTTCACTGACCACCGAGCCGTATTTGTGGCAGCAGAGAAGCTACCTGGACGTTGAGCAGAAAATATACATGTGCCACATAATACGTATGCCGTGTGTGTGTGTCATTGCAGGAACAGTAAGCATGATAATCAAGCTAATCCTAGACACTCTGGAAAGCTAAGAATAATCAGCTGCAACTTTGCTAACGCTACGTATGTCCTGGCATAGCTAAGCTAAGCCACTGCCATTTTTTTTTCATTCCATTCCACTGAAAGCCCTGATGGCGGGCATAGCAGTCGACAATGCTCACGGCTTCTGCAGGTTTCTAGAATGTCTCCGAGTGTGCCATACGTGGCCCGCATGGTGATGCCATCAGCATGAAACACATGTTCTACACCGGGGACACAGCCAGCTGAGCTGGCAGGTGCATCACGGCTAGATTGAATAATAAAGACAGCACTGCACCTTGTGGTGTACCTCTAGTTTCCTAAGGGAAAAGGTCATGTTTGTTATCCTATATGTGACTGTAGGGCTGTCTGTCAGCTAACCACTTCTAGATATTTGCGTATGCTTTAAGCCCCAGCTGGTTTGTCAAACAGACAGACAGACAGACAGACAGACAGACAGACAGACAGACAGACAGACAGACAGACAGACAGACCTCTTTATTGTGGCCCTGAGGTACTGCGTTGTGACGCCCCTTACTCGGGGAATCCGTAGCAGTCGCGGGCCACTCCCACGTAGGGACAGAAAGACAATGTCCCTCTGCCCTCTCGCAGGCCCTCTGGACAGCCCAAAAGTGAACCGGGAGGTCTCCGCTGTTTAGGGCTTCCTTCCAGCCCTCTTTGTTAATCTCGGTGTCACGTAACGCAGGACATTGCCAGAACATGTGAGATATTGAGCAATGAGCCTCTCCGCACTCGGGGCTGTGCTGTGCTATGGTGGGCGAGAAACGACTGAACCTGCCCCGCGAAGGGAAAGGCCCCGCTTGGAGAATCCTGAAGACGGACGATTGCGGCCTGGTAAGATGTAGATGAGAAAGTGGCAGAGCCCTCCGAGAGAGATGACAATGGGTCATAACCTCATCGAAAAAGAGTAGCGAGCCCCTGTACCATCCAGCGTACCCGCCGGTGAATTCACTGCAACAGCCGCGGTGTGCGATATTTCACGCGTGGTCATTGGCAAACTAATTGGCGTTGGGGACATCAGGGTGTACGATGGCCGCCATGTGGGCCAGGAAGCATGTTAGGGTGTGAAATTCGGCAGCTCCCTCGCAGCCGAGAATGGCCCCTGCCGCCATCGAGATTGAACCCAAGGTGAAAGCCCTAGGTGCAGAACGCGAGTCTGTAAAAACGTTTGGACGAGATGGGTTCACAATCGCTATGGCGATGGCGATTTGCTCAGTCACCGTTGCTGAAACCTGCCTAATTGAGGCGCAGCACAGCAGAGTGCCATTGTGATTGACTGACACCATGGCAAAGTGATCAGAACGCCCGTACTGAAATGCATCGACAAATGTCGCGAGATCCTGATGACTCTGTGCAATCTTCAATAAAAAACGTGCCAGAGCTATGTGGTGCCCTACATTGTATTGTGGGTGGACGTGTCTAGGAAGTGGAGCTACGCAAACGCACCTCTCAAGGAGGGTGGTAGAGTGACTTCATGCTGGTTAATTTCCATAGTAACGCAGCCTATGGATTCTAGGTTGCGCCTATCAGCCCGCCTTGACGATAGTCGCACGACCTGAGCCATCTGCTGGGCCTCGATGACATCCACGAGGGACTTGTGCATGCCCAGTTGAAGGAGCCTCTCGGTGCTTGTGGGCACAGGAGGCCTAAAACTCTCTTTATGCTTTTGTGCATTAGAGCGCCAATTTTGCCTTCTTCCATTTTGGACCAGCTCAACGCCGAAGCAACATATATATAAGTATTGTGGCTCATGAGAAATGCATGATAGAGTTGAAGGAAATCCCTCTCGCTCTGCCCGCCTCTGCGTCTCAAGACCCCGAGTATGAGTTTAAGCATGTTCTCCGTGTTGGAGGTGATGGGGGCTATAGTCCGTGAGTGGCAGCCTTTAGACTCCAGGTGGAGCCTGAGAACACTGATCCAGTGCACCCTGAGAATTTTCTCCCATCTCGTATGTATATAGCTATTGAAATATCCTCTAAAGGAGTCACGTTCGTCATACATTTTCGGGCGGGTCTGTAGAGTAACAGCTCAGATTAGACCGATGACAGACTCAAGCCCGAACCAACCAGAAAGTTCTCTGTTATGGTTCGTGCGGTTTGAAGCACCTGCTCTACCGAAGCATCAGAGCCTCCCATGCACCACATGGTGACATCGTTCGCGTAGAGAGTATGGTTAAGCCTGCGCACTGTAGCCAGGTGCTCCGATGGGCCTTTCATAGCAATATTGAAAAGTAGAGGAGAAATAACTGCCCCCTGTGGGGTTTCTCTCACTCCTGAGATAAATTTCTAGGATTTAATTTCACCGATATTGATGGTGACCCTGTGATCCCTGATAAAGGAGCTAACGTAGGCGTGAAAACGTTGTCCAAGACCCATGTGAAAAATCACCTCAAGCACAAACTTGTGCGAGATACTATCGAGAGATTTGACAGGTATATGTACCTGTAGTGTCCCTGGTGTTGTTGTCAATAACTTCTAGTTTGATAAGGAGCACGGCGTCCTGTGTGGATAGTGCAGGCTTGAATTCTACTATATTGTGTGGAAACATCTTTTTTCTTTCGATGTATTGGGATACCCGACGGTGAATCAAATGTTTGGCCTTTTTGCCCACGCAGGACGTAAGCGAGATGGGGCGCATGCTGTCTGGCGCTAGACGTTTGCCTGGCTTCGGAATGAGGACGACTGAAGAGTCTTCTAGGATTCGGGGACGAGCCCCGTCTCCCTGGTTATGTTGACTTTTCGGTCAGTTTTTCAATGAATTTGCCGTGAAAGTTACGTAAAAGCTTATTTGAGATTCTATCCGGGCCTGGTGCAAAGCGCCCGTGGAGTCCGTGTAGGACCTCACAAATTTCTGGCTCGATGAAAGGCGCATCTAGCTCCTCCACCGTTCTACCGCGATAACGCGGATAGTCCGTATCTCTGGAAGGGCGCAGCGGACGGTAGCGTCCCACTAATGTCTGCAGGAGGGACATTTTTGTCACCTGTTTCGCCATTTGCCTGTGAACGAATCTGTCTATGGCCATTCTCTGATTTTCCTCGGACTGTGACTCATCAAGCAATTGTTTGAGCAGATTTCATTTGCCCCCTACTCTCATCTGTCCATAAAGCGAAGAGCATACTTCATTCCGCTGCTGTTCGGACAGTTTAATACTGTAGGATTGAGCTCCACGATTTTCTCACGAAGTCTGTGGTTCAGTCTTTGCGTCCTCCATCAAGCTAGGATAGAATTTTTCGCCTCTAAAGAATGCGCGAGACGAACATCTAACCAATCAACTGTCAGATCTGTTTTGACAACCTTGGTCGTAACATAGCATCCTCCTTGAGCCTCGCAAAGAGACTGTCTAAGCTGTCGTATCCATCTTGGTCCTCCTTTCGTAATTTACGAAAGCTATCCCAGTCTGTTACTTTTGATTCTCTGAGAGAAACTGCATTGACTGTTAGGGTAAATGTCACTATGAACTGGTTGCTACCTAGATCCTCTTGCAAGTTCTGTCATTTTGCTCCGGTTACGTTCTTCACAAGTTCCCAGTCCCGAATTATGTTTCGAGTCACTGATGCGCCCATTCTCGTTGGGTATTCTGGATCGGTAATCAATTCCAGAAAACAGCCCAATACACCTTCTAGGAGGTTGTTGCCCTTGGGAAACTGCCTAGGGTAGCCTCAAGCGTCGTGAGGAGCATTAGAGTGTCCCGCAACCATGATGGGGCCCCTTTGGCCGAAGACGCTGCTTTCGCCATTATCGAAGCGAACGCCTGCTGGTTGTTCGACGGCGAACTGTAAACATTCAGGAGAAATACGCTCTTTTCAAACCAGCCGTTGGGAATGATTTAGATCATAATAACCTCAAACTTAGTTTTGCCAAGCTGTAGTTTGCCTTCATGAAAGGAGCATTATTTAGCGACCAATGTTGCCAGGCTCCGTTTCCCCTCCTCACGTATCAAGACGACTGGATAACCCTGAAAAGTTAGCGCATCACTGAGAGTTTGCTGTAGCATAATTATGTGTGCTTTGACCACCTGAGAAGCACCAAAGTACAGCAGTGGGGCCCTGCGTCTTTTGAAACTGCCATGATTCCACTGCCTCACAACCAGCTTATTAGTGTTGCCCGCCATGATTACCGCTCTGGGTTTGCCAATCTCTTGTCTGGTCGGCGCTTGCTACGCCTGCAGGCGACTGTGCCCTGTGCCGGCGTGTCGAAGGTAAGCTACCCGTGGATAGCGCTGCCTGCGAACTTTCAAGAGCTGACACCCTTTTTAAGTAGAGTGGGCATGCTATAAGACAGTTGTTTGATCAATTGCTGCATACTTTCTAAAGCCTTATTATTGAACTCGGTTTCCATAGCATTGCACTCCGCTTCGGCAGGTGAGGCCCTACGCTTACCCGAATGCGCCTGCGCGGCCCCGGCTGGGGGAATCTGCTTTGTGTCAGAATGTGAGTAGCAACACTTGCGGAAGGATTCGGGGTCAGCCCGCATCTCCAGAAGCTGTAACTTAAGGTAAGAATTTTCGTTTATCAACTTAGCTACCCTGGGGTCTTCCCTATGCTCTGAAATGGTGCCCGAGATACCTCTGGTGGCAGTGCCACTGGCTTTGGCGTTGCTCGATCGGCCCAGGTAGGCTCTTTCTGGATCCGCACCCGGGATTGAGCGTGGATCCTGGAGCGGCTGCTCCGACGGCCAGCTGGCATGACGAAACGCCCCCTCCTGAGACCACTTGACATGCTGGAATCCCGTGACCAGCTCTCCTAGGCCAACTTTTATTGAGTCTTTCTGGGGCGCATTTGGCTTGATTGTCTTCTTCGTCACACGACGTAAGGAACTTGAAAGCTTTCTTTACACGTTTTATTCGCCGTAAGATGTAGTGGTCCTCCACAAAGGGCACATTTTCGCAAACACTGGTGATCGTCGGGTGGAGAGACGAGCCCACTGCTTCTGCACACCTTCTTTTTGGTGTTGGGAAGACGTCGGCCCTGTGTTCAAAGCGTCCACATTCATAACACACGTCATTTTGGCGCTTGTAAAGCATGCGGCGCAGCAAGCTGAATCGACAAATGGCGTAGTTGGGCAGCTTCAATCCATCGAAAAGCACTACCGCCATGGTGATTTTGTTGATCCTTTTAGCTTCTAGGGCCTTTGGATATTGCTGGTTGACAAGTAATTTGTTGAAGCTAGGCCGCGCTAATGTCTGCGTCCACTGCTCGAATGACTCCTTTACAAGTGTTATCAGGAGCTGCCATATATGCCGCGATATCGTACATTCCTTCACTTATCTGGATTTGCTGGATACCTGCGTAGGCGTTCGCGTTCTTCTGCTCCTATGTGGAAGCGGCGAGAATGTTCTGGGCGTTGTTTGGGGTAAACGATATCACCCTCGATCTCTGTCGGGGCTAGGGAAGCCGCCATGACAATAGCCCTGTGAAAGCCTTATTTGGCTTCCTTTTTGACGTCTAGTCCGTCTCTCGGCCTAATTCGTATGTGGTCCGTCGGCAACCGGGAGAGTGTCATGCAGCTGCAAGACGCTTCATCACACCTTGCGGGGATGCCGCGTGGCGGCCTTCCTTCGAGCCAACAAGTGATGTGTTGCCCTGCGAAGGTAGGCATTTCTACAAGATATTTCTTGTTCCTGCCCAGTACTCTCGTCCAACCCGGGCAATTTGCTTCTTCGTGAAGGGATTTGCTCTCCTTTCACCATCTCTACCTCTGGCATTTTGCTCCTCTTCTTCGCCTCGTGCAGATGCTAGACTTCGCCTCGTAGGGCTGGTCAAGGCACGGCGCATGCCACGCGAAAAGTTTCAATAACGCGGGCAAAGGAATCACTCACCAAAAGAAGGTCCAGTATCGACGTGATCTTCAAATAAACTGCGTCGAATGAAACAACGCTTGACCACATGAAGCACAAAATCACGAGCGATAACATCCACAAAATCGAGAGCCGATCTTCTCGCGTCGGCACTGGTAGGCGCCCCCGGGTCTTCTTGGGTTTGTGAAAGGTGTGTTAAAATCAACTCATTGGCTACATTGTCAAATGCCCCTTTCAAGTCGAAGGAAATTCTGAGCTTGTTGTTGTGAAGGTATTAGACAGGACGACGAAGGGTAACACGTAACCTGGGATGACTGGGGGATCGGGGTACAACTATAGTGCCGTTATAACTGGGAGTGACAGCAGCCATTAGGGCCAGAAAAATAAAAAATAGCACCAGAAGTGTGAACACATGTTTGCTTTACTCCAAAATGTGTGCATGCGACCACTGAGACTATTATTTCTACCTTATTCCTGTGCAAAAGTAAATAATATACAAATACATCGTACACGGTTTTATGTAGCCTCGACACGATACGACATACTTGTTTCGAAAACTGCTGCTTCGGTAAACACCTTAGTGTCATTCAGGAAACACTTTCCTGAACGACACAACGGTTAGCCTACAGTCACTTCCCCACTCCCTCCCCTAGGTGTCCCTCCCAGTGGCGTGTACAACCCTATTGTGCATGCCCGTGCCCTTATCCTTTCTTCTCCTACGCTCCTCCTCTCTCGCCTCAGATTCGCCGACGCAGGCAACGTCCGCTAGCGAGTTCCTTGGCTGAAAATTGGCAGGTCCCTTGAATAGTGGGAATCGATGGTATTCGAAGCACAACTGCTACGAAATGGACAGTAAATTATCTCGTACATCACCTCCATGCCATCATTGTCATATTTAGACGTGTCATTTACCACCGTCACCTATTCACGCCACGTGATACGAAATTAGGTATATGTCGAACTAGCGAAATGGCCGCGAGCACGTTATGAGTGCAGCATGTAGTCACATTTTACATGACACGCATATCATGATTATCAAATTTGGCACGTGTCATTTACTTTCATCGTCCATTCACGTCACGTGATACTAAATTTGGTATATGTCGAGCAAGCAAAACGTCACAGGTGCGCTATGAGCGTAGCAAGTTATCCCGTTTTACATGACACGCATTTCACGATTATGGTGTCTTAACCTTCATTGTTATTCACGTCACGTGATACTAAATTTGGTATATGTGGGCCTACCGAAACGGCCGCGATTGTGCTATGAGCGTAGCATGTAGTCATGTTTTACACGGCACGCATGCCAAGGTTATCGTGTTTGGACGTGTCATGTACCTTCGTCATCCGATCACGTCATGTATTACCGGATATGGTATATTTGAAACAAGCGAAACGTCCGCGAGCAAATCATGAGTGTGGCATGTAGTTATGTTTCTACATGGCACGCATCTCATGATTATTAGGTTTGCGCCAATCGCATACCTTTATTATCTATTTACGTCCCGTAATACCAAATTTGTATATATCAAGCTAGCGAAACGATCGTCAGCACACCATGAGCGTGGCGTGTAGTGCATGACTTTCATGACAAGCATATCATGATTTCCACGTTAGGGTCACTTATGTTCGTCATGCAGTCATGTCTTACCATACTAGCTTTGCAATGTGTCATGTGAACGAAATCACCGCAGGAGCAGCAAGACGAAAAATGTAAATCATGACATTCATGGCGCACATGTCATTATTTCATGTTATGGCTAATCATTTCTGCTCGCCATACGGTCATAATATGCCACACCAATTGTGGTATTGATACGATTATCTAAACGGCCAGGCGAGCTAATTGTCGTAGGGGGCCAGTTAGATAGATACATAGATAGATAGATAAATAGAGAGATAGATAGATAAATAGATAGATACGCTCAAAGTCACCGAAGCTCATTAAGAAATGTTTCGCATTTATAAAAGGTACTCTCGCGCTGCACAACCCTTCACTGATCACCCCGTATATATAGGCACTGGATCTTGACTTCCTCGGTAGTGCCAGTAGGAGATTTCACGTGTTTGTTGTTGAATAATGAATAACCGCAGCGTGCGCGTTAACTAAAAGCGGACTGTGGGTCTCTGTGTCCAATGGGAGTCTTCTCTCTCTCAAAGCCCATTAGCAGCGTTTGGAATGTCCCAGTAGGACACACCGGTCTATCACTAGCGCCATTACTGCTTGCTTTGCACCTCCGAAGGTTTTTCTCCTGCGCAACGTCACGATGAGTACCAGCGTCAACGCCACCGCCACTGTAAGCGTTGCTTCGTAGCCCGTTGCTTCGTATCTACACATGGTTCTCTTCTGCGGGAGATGTAATATTTATTTGGGTTTGATAACTGAATGGTTGACATTTTTGCCTTATTTATTAAGCGGCACTGTCGGTGTTGTACATTGGCTGGTAACAGTATTTCATTGTTGCCGTCTTTACAGGATAAGTGTATCAATATATCCTGTAGTTTGGGAATGATGCGTTTTTGTCTCCTCTCATGTACGATTACTGTACCCATATTTATGTTCACTAGTTATGATGGCCCTTTGTTGCCATTGTATAATGGTGGTATGAATGTGTTTTGGCTGGCTGCAATCAACCATCGTTGGTATTCTCATAGGCTGACTTCACGAACACTTTCTTTCTATTGCCTAACTGGGCCTTCACTAGGTAATTATTTGCCGACGTGTAAACAATAACAGGCTATTGTGTTATGCTGCTTTGCACAGGACTACTCAAATGGCGCTGCTCGTTCAGAGAAAAAATTGCAGGCTTTCATTGCCATAAACCAGTGCTGTGGGTACACATGTTCATGTTGACTGTTTGAAGGCATTTGACCCGATAAGCCAATATATATTATTTTTCCTCCCAACCAATATAGAAGAGCGTGAATAGCAAGTGATCTGCTGGCAGCATACATTAGTTAAAGAGATCAATCAATTGATATCAACAACCACAGATCATTCCTATAGTCCAGGGGTCTCGAATGTATCTCAGACAGCAGCCTCAGTGTTTAATTTAGTGGCAAACTTGTCAGCAAATGTTACCCCTGAAAAAAAAGTTTCCGATGTTTCATAAACTTGTCATTTCTGGAGGCGATTTGCATTCAGGATTTCATCTAAAAACGGGTCCATACAATTGCCGAAGTGCGTAAAATTTGAACGTCGATTGTGAAATCATGTTTTTTGTTCACGGTTATGACTTAACACCTGCATGGTGACAATCCTAAACAACAGTCTTATAGACAAGTCATGCCTGTGCAGGCCACGCACATGCTCATTATGAAATTAAAAAAACCACTAGGCCTGAGCAGAACGCACAGCACAGTCACAGCGAAAGATGAAATGACCGCCCTTCAGAGCCTTTTCTAAACACCCTTTGGGTAACTGCTACAAGCCCACTTTCTCCACAAAACGCCCTTCGTTAAACTTCTATATAAATTCTTCTTCGTATATCATTACACATTTGTTAAACAAGGTGCATCACAAATTATTTTGTTCATTTATTTATTGAACTAAAGAAATGAAGTGTAGAGACATAACATCCTTTATACGTACCTTCAGTGCGTTCATAAGATCCTGGTACTTATTATTATACGCTAAAAACTATAATTGTGCACACTGGTGTGCTGGTGTGCTATGTGCTTTAGCTTTCTACCACGGTCTCCGCTGCAGCGGAAATCATTGCTAAACACGCCCTCTAATGGTAGCCGGGTCCCCGTGGCGCATTTCCATATATTTGCTGGGAAGTGTGACAGTACGTACGGGTGGAGAGGTACACGTGGGCACGCAATTTCAGAAGCCATGGCATCTGTATCGTTGGTGATTGCAGTGATAATAGGTGGCCAACAGCTTTTGTTTTCGTGAATGCCAGTCTGTGCACATCTGCTTCACATTAACGCGCCTACAGTCATTGGAAAGAAACCACCCCAATTCGGAACACTTTCCACTATTCACGGTTTTTCTTAGGTATGTTAAATGGCTTTTATTGTGAAAACGTTTGGCCCTTTGCTCTACAGACTACGAATACATAAAACATTTCACACCAATAAGCTCCCGCCAAGCACAACGGTCTCACTCAGTGCCGAATGTATGCAAGACGTTGAATTTGTGGTGGTATACGCATTTACAAAACCAGATCCTGGAGCTAATCTTCGTCATCGGCGTCCGCGCACAAGTCTCGGCTGTGTGCAGGAACTACTACTCCACAGACATCCACAAATTGGTCGATGCAGTCTTGCGGTATGTTGTTCTTCACTCTTGCTCGTGTCCACAGGGTGCACTCTGGAACAAACAGTCAAGCGAAAATTCCATATATCCACTAGCTAAGATCTGATAAATTATATATACAGATGTTTGGTTGAAGCTGTACCTGCACACCTCGATGATTAAAGCTGCCTCAATGAGCCATATTCAGATATACCGAGCTGATGAGTAGTTTGCTGGACCGTAAAGGGTTTCCTTTTCTGTCCTGGAGACCTTTTGCGCTGTTTTGCCAACAATATGCTCAACCAACTAGCCCATAAGTTCCCTCATCAGTAACTCTCAGAGCTCAGCAATACGTCATTAAAACGTTCATGCTTTTGAGGAACGTAGGTTGCGTAGACACCACTGAATGCAGCCACAAGCTGCCAGAGTACTGGATCAAAAATACTAAAAATGATGCCACGCGCTGAAGTGGTTTTCTAAATCACCACCCTTTGTTATTGCTGGGCTTGTACCTTCCAGTGCGTTCCGCACGAAAGAACAAGAAAAACAAGA
The DNA here is from genome assembly GCF_013339725.1 of Rhipicephalus microplus. Lineage (NCBI taxonomy): Eukaryota > Metazoa > Arthropoda > Arachnida > Ixodida > Ixodidae > Rhipicephalus > Rhipicephalus microplus. The sequence goes on along the minus strand of NC_051173.1, from coordinate 63,063,517 downwards.
ACGCTGAGTTTTGTACGAGTTTATGTAATTCTATTTATACCATATATGTTCTAAACCTTTTGGGGTCAGATATTTCTCAAGTAATACTTTCTTACAGTGTGAGCGTTACGGTATTACCAGAAAAGGAATTGCAGAGTCCTTTTAAATTGCTTCACTGTACCAATTCCCCCAACGTTCTATCTTTCTACAGTACTGCTATGCGTACCACTATCAAGTCCTAAACTTCGGAAGGGAGGCCAAAAACGTGCACTTGACATTCTTCTTTTTAAAGCAATTGGGCACATTGGTAGTGTCATGCATTCCTGGAAATATGATTTGATCTTTCTGAGAGTGATTACTAGTGCTAGTTGTCATGCATTAGGGATAGAAACCGTAATTATTAAATCAACAGTCATGCACTGAAACTAAATAGTGCACGTTCTTTTCTTTCTTCCCTGTGTCTTCGGTAGCGCTTAAAAATTCTCAAGAATAATTTTAATCTGTGCTTAAAAATAGAACTTGCCTTCTTTTGCGTTTTATCGAAAAGTACCTTTACAGAGTGTTCGTGCTACTTATGCGCTGCATGCGAGAAGGTTGCAGTCGAGATCTATAAAATAAACTTACGATGTCCATCCCCTTGCAACTCCAGATCTGCCACAACACAGTCCTTATAGTCTGTGTAGTATATGATTCCTTCCTTAGGGTTAGGATCTAGAGTGATATGATCATGCAAACATACATTGTGGCATGAACATTTTACGCGCACCATGTGATTTCGAGAAACGTAGTGCTCGCAAAGTTTTCTGGTCGCTACATTTGCGTCACACTGATAACTGGTGGTTGCATGATATGGTTTTGTTTGTTTTCATATAACTAGGTGATTTGCACATGTCTTCTTGTCCCACGTATTTTTCAGTAACACTTATAAGGACAAATTGGGTGTTTGTAAAAGGCACTTCTAGTTAAGTTTGTTTCAGCGTCCACTACGGGAGGCACCACGCTAAGGGCTAAGGGTATTTATGAGGCCAGAGCTGTGTAATGTTAGCCACCAGTTATTATAATTCACTAGAACGCACGAAAAAATACAGGGAATGCAAATCACAGGAACATTTTACAATATCTACCACAATTGGTGTGAGTATATTTGAAGTCAATCATTTTGATAAAGAGAGAGCAAAATAAATCCTGGTGTGAAACAGTACCTATACAATTTTTCCGAAGAGTGCTTACCTAAGTCTGACGTCAGAGTTATTGTACCAGGAGTGTCTCCTGGCCGGACGTAGAACAAAAGCACATGCCTGTAAGGTGTAAAACGTAAACATGTGGTTATATTCTTGCAAAATATTCACATGAAACATTGTGCGTCATTTAGCTTGCGAGAAATAGTGAACGAAGTGAACTTCCATTACAGCTATCATTGTTCTTGCTGTTTAATGCAAATTATTTGTATTACATGGAGGTCTGTGTATTGGATATCCGCCATACGAAAATGTGCAACAATTGATTGGCAGAATGCTAATACGCTCACAACTGGCGGCTTGTTCTGGCGAAAACAAAAGCAGTTTGATGCGTGTGATCTTCTGAAAGATTTTGCTATAGAACATCTCTTCAGTAACATTTCTTCAGAATTCAGTAAAGCTGAATTCGGAGTGTTGTAGATATTTTGCATTCACCAAAATGCAGAGAGAAGTGTTTGTGAAGCTGGGTGTATTTTAGCGCAATAGCGTTAAAGAGCTCGTTTCGAAAAAAATTTGACATCAGCGTTGGTGTCGCCGTGAGCATCGTTGGATGTGGCCAAAATATTGAGAAATATGAAGAAGAAAGAAATATTAAAAATTTCCGGATATGAGTGAGCATCAAACCCAGGCCATTTGCAGGCACTCAGATGTTTGACCACACCGCCACGCATCTGCTTAGAAATGCAGTGAACTAAGCTTACATTGCTCGGAAATACAGTGAAAGTAATTTTCACACTTGACAAACACAAGTGTCCATTTTGCAAGCTTCACAATACGAAATGTGTTATTGCAGTAATATTGCATAGTACCAGCATACATTGCCACGGGGCGTCAGAAATGTGATAACTAAAACATCATCTTGGTTTAGAGCCACCACCCATTACCAAAATTGCCAATGGAACCGTGCTTACATCTTTATGACGACGTCGTGGGCACATAGCAAGTTCAAAAACGTTTCATGGGTATGAATGCTCGTATTTAGAGCATGCTACCTGTTAAAAATAGCGCAGCCGTATGCAAAAGCGTCGCTGACACAAGCCACTTTCATCTTTATCAATTACACTGTAGTAGTCAGAAACTCAAGCTTCTTGGTTAAAATTATGCAAGAAAAATCGGTCGCATATCCCCGTACTTCGATGCAAATAGCGTAGAAAGACGATAGCCTTATGTCTTGATATACTACATGAAATATATCACCATCTGGCACTAATGTAAAGAAAATTAATTGGTGGCAGTACCGAGTTGCTCATGAATTGTTTTTTTAGCGAAGCGTAGGAAACACAGGCTTCTCGTTCATAGCTTCACATTGTGAGCGCCAAGTAACAAACACTGCGGTATTTACGAATGCGCATCTATGCACTTTCTGTATATAAAGGCGCTCTGTCTACCACTTATTGATGTTGCGCTTCAAATCAGCTTAGTGTTTGTTTTTTGATCGACAATGTTCACAAGTATGACTACAGCTACCAGACCCAGGTGGGTGGGCGTTGAGCAAGGGAACTTTCTGCGGTTAGCTGAGTTTGGCAGACATCAACAGATAGAACAGAAAAAAAATGTTTGCATTCAAGCGTCCCAAGAAAGGCTATCGTCTTCATAAGTATGCACTCAGTGGTTCAAGTTCGCCCTAGGGACCGAATATCGCTATCATGTTGAACTCGTAAAAGCGAAGCTTAGGGCTTCCCAAATTTTCGCTCCATAACGAGTCCGCCACTTGAGCACCATATCTTGCAGACGCTCTCCGAAAAGGAGTAACATGCGTCTGATGCATGTCAATCGAATATGTGACAAGAATGCGACATCATCGTGCTGGTAGGATCTGAAGCCTATCGGAAGGTGACCACCGGCAAGATTGACCGCATCAACGAGACGCCAGCAGTGATTGAAATAATGTTTGGATGGATGTTACAAGGACCATTATCGTCGGACATCCCGTACTCATCTAGCGCACTGTTCATATTTAGCAGCAATTCTTCTTCACCAGGCATAGACATATCTTCGATGTGGAGTCTTGATGCGATCGGAATTGATGCAAGCTATTCACAACCATTTGATATCGACGCACACCTCTCCACATTTGAGCGCTATATAACGAAGCAAAGTAGACGTGATCAGGTGCCGCTCATGGTGGAGCAGCCAGGACTACCAGCCGGAAACAGTAATCGCCGGATGGCAGAACAGCGACTACAACGTCAAATCAAGCGTTTCCGAGAGCAGCTAACGTTACTAGGGAAATACGACCTGGCTATTACCGCATATTTCGGTGACGGATTTGCTGAGAGGGTGAAAGAAGATAAACCAGTCGGAGACAATGTATACTATATGCCTTATCACGCAATAGTTCGTCGGGACTCCGTGACAACGAAGCTTCGAGTGGTGTTTGATGCGTCATCACATGAAGCTGGTTGGCCCTGCCTCAACTATGTCCTATCGAAGGGCATCAAGCTCGGTGTGGACATTGTCCAGCTACTACGGAACTTTCACTGCCACCCTGTCGTTCTTGCAGCCGAAATAACGAAGGCATACCTCCAGCTGTTGATTCGGCCCGCAGATTGCGAAGTTTTTTAGGCGGCAATGACGGCCAACTAAAGAAGAGCCCATGCCACCGATTAGAACTTGGAGGATGACGAGAGTACCGTTTGGAGCTGCATCAAGCCCGTTTCTTTTGGCGGCTACAATTTGTCATCAACTGTTCTCTTGTCAGCAGAACTATCCAGAAACCGTAGCTTTATTGGAGCACGCGTTATACGTACATGATTTTATCATCAGGCTGCCCAGCACGCAGGCGGCAATGAAGCGCTATGAAGAAACGAAGCAAATATTCTACGAGGCAAGCATGCAAATTCGCAAGTGGGCCTCAAATCGCAACGACTTGAAGGAAAGACTCTTACGTGACAGCTTTGACATCGGAAATGAAGCTGGAGACAATCTAATGACGAAGGTTTTAGGTGTTCCCTGGGAACGTTCAGGTGATCATCTTATCCTGAGCACTGAGCACGCAGCTATGTTCACCACTGGAAAGCCGGCTACCAAACATAGAGCACTGAAAACCTTGGCCAGAGTACACGACCCGCTGGGTTAATTCACTCCATTCACTATAAAGGCTAAAATGGTATTCCAGAATGTATGGGAGAAAAATCTTGCATGGAATGCCATACGCCTGAAGATGAACAGGCTGAATGAAATAGTTGGTGTTTTGAGCTGTCCGACTAAGCCGTCGCTATTTCACGATACATATTCTTACGAGACAACAATAAGCCCTTTTTATTCAAGCTGCACATTTTCGCAGATGCCAGTCCTAGAACGTATAGTGCTTGCATTTACGTACGAGTGAACTCGCCACCCGAAACATGCTTCACACGACTCTTTATCAGCAAGGGCCAACTTGCTCCTTTCAAAAAGGTATCGCTTTCATGCCTGGAGCTCCTGGCATGCACCATCGCGGTGCGGCTTATGCAGTACGCGCAAAAGGTCCGTTTTTTTTCAACACGCCACTGTTGCCTTTTGAACGACTCGCTTTGACGGGTACGCTGAACAGGACATTTGTCACCCAATCTTACTATCAAGTGACCGTAAGCTCACCGGCTTGGTCGTTTCGGCAGCACATATCTGTACGACCCACAGTGCTGCTTAAGCAACCCTCACTGAGCTTCCAGAGCGTTTCTGGTTATTGAGAGAGCGTCAAACCGCGAAGAGGATCAATTTTTATTGTAGACTGTGCAAACGCGGGAATCCTACAGAGGAAGCAGCACCCGTGGCCTAACTTCCATACAAAAGAATTGCGGAAACCATACCCTTCACGGTCGTTGGACTTGATTACGGCAGGCCACTGTACGCGAAGTCAGAAAGCGGTCCAAGAAGGACTTGTATATTTTTCTTCTCGCGTGCCGTCACACGTGCCATTCACCTTAAGCTAACATCAAACATGACCACCGCCACAACTTTGCTGGCCTTTCGTCATTTCATCGCACGCCGTGGTGTACCCTCAATTGTGTACTCTGACAACGCCAAGACGTTTCAGAGTTGTGCTAGATGCATAGTTTGCATCTGCGCTAACTGCTCTTCGTGAGTATACGCCGCGGAGATCGGGATACATTGGACGTTTATCGCATAACGCGCTTCATGGTGGGGATGGTAGGAGCGCCTCATTCGTACGACGAAAACCGCTTTCAAAAAGTCACTCGGACGCAGTAGTCTTAACGTGGAAGGCCTCACAATGGTGCTGTGTCAGGTTGAAGCAGCGATCAACAGCAAACCGCTCACCTATTTTGGGAGTGAGCCTAACGACTTACAGCCATTAACTTCATCGCATTTCTGGCTGGGTAAACGCCGCACATCATTTCCACAACAAGTCTGCCCATCAGAGCCTCATGAATTCATTGATCTGCAACAAAAGGCTCGTCATCGCCAGCGTCTAACAGCGGAACTTTGAAAGAGATGGAAAGGAGCGTACCTGGTATTGCTGCAGTCGGCACACAATTGCGACATTTTCAACAACAAAGCTCTGAGATGGTGATGTAGTGCTCTTTCAAAAAGACAGGGCACTAGCGACGTCATAGAAACTGGGCAGAGTGCTTGAGCTATTGCCAGAGAAAGATTAACTTAGTGTGCGCTTGCTCCATCCGTCTCGCCAACGGTTCAGTTGTGAATCGCCATCTGCAAAAGATTTGCTTGCTGGAAGCCTTCGATTCACCTTGGCCCGCGCCGGATAATGTTGAACAATCAACCGGAACGGAGGAACTAGAACGTGAGACACCGGGAGGGAAGAAAAGAAAGCCTAGGACACAGAGATCGCTGAGGGACGGCAAGATAGATAGTTCGCCATGACCGCAGAAAAAGGTCGCGTTTTATCGTACGGTTTGGGAGCCAGTCGTTTCGCAATAGTGGGTATACTTTATTGTAATTCTATTGGCGCTTATTTTTCTGTTGTAGAATTCTGACATAGTAGGACAGCGTAAACGTGCAGCCGTAGGGCTTCTTTGGTAATGAAAAAATGGGCTCGAGTGAAGGTTCTACGGTAAAAGGCCAACTGTTGTCATAGTCCATCGCTAAGTGCGCCTGTATGTTGCTTAGAATTTGGCTTGAATAAACACATAAAGATGCTTCCTTGTGTGAAGTTCTCTTTGTGTGGCTGGTGTTGCTTGTCCTGCGACATGGTGAGGAACGGCAATGGCCAGCGGTTGATACAAACACATGAACAACCATGCTATGGCGCAAAACAGTTGAGATGCTCATCAAGAAATAGTGTTGATCTGCAAGATACACTGTAAACCAAAGTTAATCAATGTTTAGAGAAAAGGGCTTGGAAGGCTTGTCCGGAAAATTCCACTTCTTTGCGTACAGCGATCAGAACCTACTTGAATGCTTTGGTATCACGACAATCCGGTAACATGCACAAATCTGTGCAAGTAGGAATAAATAAAGGATCTAAGTGGCCACCACGTCTTGCGTGTTCACTGCTGACGTCTAAGGTAATTCGAGAAGCAATCCCAACAAGGGGGCTCATTTCCTAGCGCGAGAGGCCACGTACAATTCTGAGAATAACAGACTAGCTCATTCACAGGTTTGCCTTTTAAAGACCCTTTCACAACATCTAACAAAATTGCACTTCGCTGTAAGCTGAATTGGCGGAAATTTTCCACACAAAACCCAATTTTAACAGCCTCATTTGTTACTGTCACATATTTGCAGACATGCACTTATCTTAGTTCTATAGCTTTCGGTTGACCTACACTTTAAGCAAAAACTATCCGAGTTTGGGGTTTTTGCGGCTCATGACCTCTGAAAACTCTCTCGGGTTTAAAATTACTACCTCGTGTAGGAGTAAAAGATGGTACATGACATAATTTTACCACCACTTCTCAAGAAAGTAGTAAAATGATGTCAATATCCAGTTTTACAACGTAGGGAGTTTTCTATCACGAGATTTTTAACCTGCGTTTCAGCGTTTATTACCACGTGACTGCAAGGTGCAGCTGCTTCGGTGGCTTTTGACCAATACCCCCATCGTGACGCTCTCAGTGAATCATAAAGGTACGGGAGGACCACAGATCTTTTTTTTTGGCATCGACGTGCCTCAGGACTGACCTCGAGCCAGCGCACTTTCACTGGAACTGGGGGCAGCATAAGCACAACAAGCGAGAACAGCATTCTGTGAACGGAAAAAAAAGTGTGTGGGGGGGGAGGAATCTCAAAAGAAGAAAAAAAAACAAAGAAAACCTGCTGTGGAAAGTTGTCCTGCATATTTTCGAAAATTGTTGGCTTTTGCTCGGCGGTGGCCTTGGAGAGAGACGGTGCAAGAAGCTCGGTATCTGTGTGTCTCGTTGGGCTGATGGATCTCACGTGTTTCCTACATCATCGAGCGATTGTGCGCTTCCGAGCGCCTCTGAATCTGCACGTCGCGGATATCTCGCTTCCGAGCCGAATCGCGAAGATCTGCCAGTGGTAACAAAATCAATCTGTTGTCATCGTCCGTGCTTGCCTACTGGAGAAGCAATAAGCAAAATGCTTCACTCTGTCGTCGGCACCGAGCCGCGGCCGCCAGTGATCAGTGGGAGTGTGTCGCCGGGGCAGGTGAAAGAAGCATCGTATATATCTTGCTCCACAGTAGGCGATGTCTGCATAAGTAAAGTGCTGCCCGGATTGCCCATCTTATGCACCAACTGTTCTCAAACATGTAGCGCGAAGCTGATACGAGGCAGACGGAACCAACAAGCGGCTGCCGGTGAGCACGAAGAAAACCCGGACGGTGGTCTTTCGTTGGAAGTATGCATACACCGCCCCGACCCGTAAGATAGCGGTCACGTGTTAATTTGTGTCTGAAATGACGACGAAATTCGCACAGGATATGTGTTCTGTGATTGCCAGCTGTGTTTCATCGGATAGCCGTGCTTTTCGAAAAGGCCTACTACGCTGTCGGAAAGAAGCTTGTGTGCAGGCGTGCACCGCTCCTCTACGCCCGTTGTGATGAATACGTGCTGCTACTGCGTTTGTGCACCATCGCTCAATGAAAATCATTGAGCCACCATGGTTTGTGCGTACTTAGGTATATTTTATGGACTTGTGCATCAGCAGTGCTAACACGCGTGGGGCCATGAGCCCGGTGTGCCAAGTACTTATTGGATACTCAAAAAGGTGAGATCGGGTAGATTTACTATAAAAGGTCTGTGTGACATTTAGTGCCCTGCAGCCCACCTTAAGTTTACGCTTGCACCTGCAACCGTTGTTGTTAATCAATGCAAAAAAAGAGCTCTCCTACCGGTGCTACAGGGCTGGTCAAAAAGTCGTGCCTATATATACCGGATTGTCAAAGTATAGTTGAGCAACGCGTGCAGCCTGCTTGAGTGGTGTGTTATTCTGCATTTGTTGTGTGTGCGTGTTTGGCTGTATGTGAATCTATGTGTCACCAATTCTGCCGTTTAATAAATTCAATCAATTCTGCTATTTAATAAATTTGTCGACTCTGGGCGAATGCACCCGTCAATTTTCATTTTTTTACCACTGGAAATAACTCCCAGAAATCACCTCAAAAACCTTGTGAAGGCAGTAAAAATTTACTCTCTCTGTACTCGCTCAAGACCTCACTGGGATAAATAATTACTACTCTCCCTACGTTCAAAACAACTCAGTTAGCACGAGAGTAAATTTTTACCTCGATAGTAGGTGGTAAAAAAACCCAGGAAAGGTAGTGCGCTAGAGTACAAATGGTTTACCCAGTTTTTGAGGTTATTTCAGGTCATTTTCGTTTAGTGTGTAGTCCCGTTTTTCTAGTCGAGCTCTGAATGCTGGCACTAAAGTTCGTCCTTTGGCCGTACACTCTGGTCGTGTCAATTTGACGTGAACTCTAATCTACGCGATGTACAACTTGGTTGAGCTACTCCACTGTCAGGACATCGCATATCAACTCAAGGCTATTAACAAGGCCCGTGCCATGGCCGAGAGTCATCATTTGCCTGTTGCGACATGGGTTAATACACCGACTTTACTAAGGAGGTCTTCTTGCTTCTCTCAAAATGACACTAAAGGCAACTATTGAGTCATTGTAATTGTTGGAATAGCGGTCTAGGAACTTCGTAGCGTTACCTTTGTGCCAAGAAAGGACTTATTTTGAAATAAAATCGCGTTTTGGTGGCCCACATTCGGTTAGCGCACTTCAAATTACCCACCTATGGAAGCGGACCGATTCAATTCACTGTTACTGTGCGCATCGTTGCCCGGCTTTTCTGCACGGTCGCCGACACACTAGTAGACAGAACGAAAGCAGTGGGAGCCACAGCAGCAACAGCGTTCATTAATCAATTGTCTGCTATTGGCTCGAGATGGCAGGCGTGTTCTGATTCAACTGCACCTCGCTAGGTGGCCGAGCCTGTCCAGTATCGCTACGAAAAAGTAGAATTTTCGAACCACTCGCACCATTCCCCGTAGTAACGTCCGGCGGTTCTTTTTTCAATGAATAAACAGAAACAAACAAGCAGTATTTGATTGCGTGTCTTGATGCGCCGAGAGTTTTTTATTCAGTACAGCTAGATCAATTACTAGTGATGATTTCTAGGCGATTTGTCTGACGTCATCGGTATCATTTTGTGAATGTCCTTCTGCGGCGCATGTGTTCTTGTGCATTTACCTTAATTTTTCGGTAACTGTGACGCTGCTGTTGATAATATTGTCGTTTCAGGTGTGGTCATACATCGAGCTTTCACTCTGACGGAAATTGTTATTGGACCTTAGTGTCTCTCAAAGTCCTCTCCCTCAGGATTCGAACAAAGTGCTTCATATGTAAGTATGCTACTGTTTAAGCACGCAGTAAACAAACAAACTGTCGTCGCACTTGGTTTATCCACGTTCAGTGCATCAAGCCGAGGCGTGCTCAATGCTGGTTGTCGAACACGGACGCGTCGCATTGATGGTGCAGATATGGATATCGGATGATGTCTCCTAGAACTATGTGGATTATCGTCCCTATAGCAGCAATGCCTCATCCTAGTCGCTGTATTCCCAAAACAATCAAGTGCCATACCATGCCTATTATATGAAGACGATTGCACCGGGCCGTCCTGGCGGAAAAGCCAAGTTATAGCGATAGAAATATAAAACACACTGAACGTTAAACGTAACAGTTAGGTTTCCTGGCCACAGAAGATGGTATGTGGTTTCCAATGCTGTTTAGACGTTAATTATGCGAAATATTTGAAATGTTCATGTGTGAGGTAAAGTTCTTCTGATAAGGTGGATGTGTTGCTTCTGATAAAAATCATTGCAAGAGTGTCGTGTGCGTGTTATTTAATAAAAGGAGTTATGAACAACTACTACCACATACAATGTCACTATGTACCAAAATTCGCTAAAATCATTTGCACATAATAGTGGTAATATGAATTTTGCATTTAAACACAGCCTTGCAATCAATTGTCAGAACATAGGTGAAGCACGTGATGACGATGATTACGACGGTTTAGTCAGTAGTTCAATGAAGGTTGGGAAACACATAGTAAGCCCTCACACTGTATTCATCTTCTGTCCAAAATGATTAGCAAGATAACAAGTTAACAAGGGCACAAACGGCGAATATGCCGCCTCATGTGAAATTCATGGGCCATTTTTGTGCAACTGCGATGTTCTTTAATAGCAGAGTTAACGGAGCCCCGTTATTGTTGAGGGCAGTTGTTCTTTGAAGTGTGGTGTACGGACAAGAAATTTTCATTAAAGTTTTGGTGGAGCCGAAAGCACGTGCCAACAAGATGATTCCACCGCATGACCAGAACAAATCAAGTCGACGTGTTCCAACTAAGAAAACTATCCTGTTCTCCTAATAGGCCCCAGCGTTTGTTCAGGAAATGTCACGAAAGTGAACACTCCAGAAATAGACGACCATGGTACAGAGAACGTGGACAACAGCACTCTGTAAAACTAACCTGAGGTTGTTGAGATGATCATCTCTTATGATTGATGTCAGTGGCCAGTGGAACTCACTTAAAAACACGAAAACAGAAAAACAGAATGTCTTGTCATATTCAATAATCGGAACACCAGGGTGTGGTGGAAGGATGGTGTCTAGGACAATAGGACAAGCCCGTTGACTTGAAAGGTGGCGTGAGAAGGAAGAGCTGCCGTATCATACTACCGGGTGAGCCGGTTCCTTTACAACACCCATATATATATATATATATATATATATATATATATATATATATATATATATATATATATATATATATATATATATTTATATATATATATATTGAGGCAAGCACACCGGAGCAACGCAGGCAGCTTCGGTCATCTCTGATCGAGCTCTCCCACCAGCTCGACTGCTTCGCGTTGGTGATCTCTGCGTTGCCACCTGCCACCTCACAATCACCAGCCGTCGGCGAACTACCGGAATTCCACGGGGTCCGGAACGACGCCGGACAGCTGGGTGGCAACCATCAACGCGATAGCAATGCGCGAGGCCTGGACGAAATCTCAGAAATGGACTGTGGCCGTAGACCGTCTTCAGGAAGGTGCAGCGGCGGGGGCACCGGTATGAAGGCTTCAAGCAGAAATCCTGGGGGAGTGGAGCTCCAAGCTCATAGCTGCCTTCGGCCGGACACTCTCGATCTCCCTTCCACCACCCAGTCCAACCTGACCGGTACCGAGGATGGAGGACAAGCAGGGTTCCATGTCGAGAATCCAGCTGAGCACTCCAGTTCTCCACATGAGCTTCCAGACTCGTCGCTGGTACCGGACCGAAATCCATCGGCCACCCCGTCCTCTTTGGGGGGGGGGAGATACAGAGGGGCACAAGGTGGCTTGACTCTTCGTCAACGCGCCCACTACCATATATCGAGCTCAAGTGGGGCGGCAGCTCGATGTCTCATCGCAGTCCTCCGGTCTGACAACTGGCAACAAGACCACCCTCGAGCCTCAGCAATTCACATGGCGGCCTTCGAACCCGACACCTCCTGGGCAAGTGGGAGTCGTTCACCCTGTCCTGCCGGATGGGTCACGACATGACCCACCCTACCTGCCTACGATACCAACAGTTCCCAGTGATAGCAGCGAGGTGAAGCCTTCGTACGCCCCTGGTGTCTGCAGCATGATGTGCAGTTATGGTGGCGTTAACTTGTATGGACGCCGCGGTACAGAACAACCAAGGAGCATCTTGATTCCTTGTGGCCGCAGAACAAGAGGAGCCAAAAATGGCAGCGCAGAGGCTCCTGCGTCAAAGCATGATGGCCGGGAATCGCAGCCTGTCCAGAAATAGACGACCATGGTACAGAGAACGTGGACAACAGCACTGTGTAAAGCTCGTGTTGAGGTTGTTGAGATTATCCTCTCTTATGATTGATGTCAGTGGCCAGTGAAACCCACTTAAAAACACGAAAACAGAATGTCTTGCCATATTCAATAATCGGAACACCAGGGTGTGGTGGAAGGATGGTGTCTAGGACAAGCCCGTTGACTTGAGAGGTGGCGTGAGAAGGAAGAGCTGCCGTATCATACTACCGGGTGAGCTGGTTCCTTTACAACACCCATATATATATATATATATATATATATATATATATATATATATATATATATATATATATATATATATATATATATATATATATATACATGTATATAAATTACCCGGACCTGTCGTGCCTTCCCTGCAATTTGTTCTTCAGCCATGGGTCCTGGGTCAGCACTGAAGAAAAGGAGGATGATTTGGAAATACCCTGTGCCCACTCTTACCAAAGCAGTTGTGGGAGATTTACAAACAAAGTATATTTTCACGGCTAAAGGCCGGGAAAGAAGACAGAGGACGGTGAAGTGATGAGCATGGACAGCACCCACGGTTCCTCCGAGGAAGAAGAAGTCGAAGTGGCTGCTCTTTTGTTCTGTTAATACAGTCTTCGTTTTTTCTGGTCACACCGTCGTCCTGTATTCTGTTATTTTCCGCTAGCGACATTGGTGGAGGTGTTGGACTTCTCCAACTGATGCTTGGGAGAACTCCACGCCCTAGCACATCGAGTCCACCACGGCAATCCATTCCTGCAGTGGATACTCCTGTCCACCGCTACATCCGCCGACAGCGAGGCCTTAGTCCCAAGGCGATCCCGCTCGAACTTCTCCAGCAACACACCGTACCAGGAGAAATGGCTACCGGAGGGCCTTCACAGCTTACTGTTGATCAGCCTCTAATTCCTGAGACCTTCCACGGTGAGGCTTATGAAGACGTCGAGGACTGGTTAGCCCACTATGAGCGAGTCGCCAAAGCCAACCGCTGGCCCACTGAACAAAAGCTATCGCGCGTCTACTTTGCTTTGGCAGACAGCGCTCGTACGTGGTACGAGAACCACGACTCAACGCTGTCTTCCTGGGAGGAATTTCGGCAGCAAATTCTCGGGACATTCGCAAACATCGACCGCCATGATTCTGCTCTGCAGCTCATCGAGGCACGCATAAAGAAACCAAACGAGAGCGTCGCCATGTTTGCGAAAGACATGACCCGCCTATTTGAGCGGGCCGACCCCGAGATGCCTGAAGGTAAAAAACTCCGACATCTGATGAGGGGCGTCAAGGAAGAGCTGTTTGCCGGTCTCCTACGCAACCCACCAACAAGCGTAGTGGAATTCGTCAAAGAGGCTACAACAATCTAGCGAGCAATACAGCAACGGCGCCGATACCATGACCAACCAAACAAAACATCTCCCAGCCTCTCTGCTTTGAGAGCCGGTAGTGAGTGTTCTCTGCGCGAACCCATTCATGAGGTCGTTCGGGAGGAGATCCGAAACCTCCTTGTGACTCCGCAAGAAAATACTATGGCTTGCGTTGCAGAAGTTGTGCGGCAAGAACTCCGTCAGGCATTTTCGTTGCCCGAATCGCTCTCAGACCAGCGGTCTGTAAGCTACGCATCAGCTGTCTGTCGACCCACTCCAGTGTCGTACAACTCGTCAACACTGGCTTATCGTGACGTTAGCCAAGAGCCTTACAACGAGCCGTGGGCCCCAGCTCCCAATTCGCCACAGCCGTATCCACAGTCCAACGTGCCTATGCAGACGGCGCCGATGTACACTCCGGCGACATCTGCATCTTGGTCGCGAGGTATGCTCACCAGTCGACCATTCATCCGTAAGACGGACTTTTGGCGCACCGTCGACCGTCGACCACTTTGCTTTTATTACGGAGAAGCCGGCCATATTTTCCGCAATTGCCCGTACCGTGACCGTAGACATCATAACTTTCTACAAACCTCTCTTCGTGTCTATTTCGATAACCGCCGTGACAGCAGTGCAGGCCCGCAAGCACAGCAACCCGAAGTGTCGTATTGTCGACCCCGCTCTCCTTCACCTGCACCGAACTCGCCGCCGCAGCGCAGTTACTCCGAGGTGGTCCAGGGCAGATCTCCTAGCCCTCGTCGGGGAAACTAACAGCTGCGACCTTTGAGGGGAAGGTTGCCGCCCGTCGAGATGCTATCACACCCCCAACATCTTCTCTACGACGCGATACGACGAATGATACCGCGGATCGTACGACGCACGATACCAAGGACGTTACGACGTCACCGACATCAACGGAAATCGTAAGCGCCAATCTAGACATTTGTATAGACGGACGCCGAATGACAGCACTGGTAGATACTGGTGCGGACTTCTCTATTATCAGCCGTAAACTCGCCGACTGCTTAAAGAAAGTAAGAACAATATGAACGGGCCCAAACATAAGAACCACAGGAGGTCAATTGGTGACGGCGACGGGCAAATGTACCGCTCGAAATAATATCGGCAGTTCAGATTTCGTCGCTACTTTCGTAATTTTACCGGAGTGCTGCAAAGACCTGATCTTGGGCATGGACTTCTTGCGTGAATACGGTGCCATTATCAGCATTCCTGAGAGATCGGTTACGTTTTGGACGGCCCCAGATCAAGTTTCGGATGTGCTCTGTACAGACTAGCGACGTCAGCCTTTGCGCGTCTTCGAAGACGACGTGACCATCCCACCGCGGTCGAGTGCACTCGTGGCTGTGACATGTGACACGTCGAGCGATTCTGAAAACATCGCCGAGCAAATTCCAACACTGCTATTCAGCCATGGTTTATCTATCTCAAGAGGCGTCGTAAGCATAAAATGCGGACACACGCACGTCCTTCTTAGGAACTTCAGCTCTGAACGCCGACATCTAACGAGGGCCATGGCAGTCGCGTACGTGGAAGAGCTCGCCGAGATGACAGACTGCCTATCTCTTGAAAAAGATAATTCAACTGATCTGACCCCCGCACCTCTATCTGTTGATATTGGCCCAAGTTTGCTGCCGGCACAGAAGCAAAGTATCATCCAGCTTATTAACAAGTTTGAAGATTGTTTCTCCTCGATTTCCAAATCCGTCAAACGCCGCTGACAAAACATCGAATTATAACGGACGACATGACCAGACCCATCAGGCAGCTTCGGTCATCTCTGATCGAGCTCTCCCACCAGCTCGACTGCTTCGCGTTGGTGATCTCTGCGTTGCCACCTGCCACCTCACAATCACCAGCCGTCGGCGAACTACCGGAATTCCACGGGGTCCGGAACGACGCCGACAGCTGGGTGGCAACCATCAACGCGATAGCACTGCGCGAGGCCTGGACGAAATCTCAGAAATGGACTGTGGCCCGTAGACCGTCTTCAGGAAGGTGCAGCGGCGGGGCACCGGTATGAAGGCTTCAAGCAGAAATCCTGGGGGGAGTGGAGCTCCAAGCTCATAGCTGCCTTCGGCCGGACACTCTCCGATCTCCCTTCCACCACCCAGTCCAACCTGACCGGTACCGAGGATGGAGGACAAGCAGGGTTCCATGTCGAGAATCCAGCTGAGCACTCAGTTCTCCACATGAGCTTCCAGACTCGTCGCTGGTACCGGACCGAAATCCATCGGCCACCCCGTCCTCTTTCGTGGGGGGGGGGAGATACAGAGGGGCACAAGCTGGCTTGACTCTTCGTCAACGCGCCCACTACCATATATCGAGCTCAAGTGGGGCGGCAGCTCGATCTCTCATCGCAGTCCTCCGGTCTGACAACTGGCAACAAGACCACCCTCGAGCCTCAGCAATTCACATGGCGGCCTTCGAACCCGGACACCTCCTGGCAGTGGATTCAGTTCACCCCTGTCCTGCCGGATGGGTCACGACATGACCCACCCTACCTGCCTACGATACCAACAGTTCCCAGTGATAGCAGCGGAGGTGACGCCTTCGTACGCCCCTGGTGTCTGCAGCATGATGTGCAGTTATGGTGGCGTTAACTGTATGGACGCCGCGGTACAGCAACAACCAAGGAGCATCTTGATTCCTTGTGGCCGCAGAACAAGAGGAGCCAAAATGGCAGCGCAGAGGCTCCTGCGTCAAAGCATGATGGCCGGGAATCGCAGGCCTGTCCAGAACGCCGACGGGAATGGAGACCAGTGCCCCAAACTGCACCAACTGAATTGCCTGCTGCTGCGGCCGCCTCGAGACAGTCAAGGTCGCCCACCAGAGTGTTAAACAGACCCCGCAAGGGAGTCATGGCATACGCGAGAATATATATATATATATATATATATATATATATATATATATATATATATATATGACGCTATGATGAATGAGCGACGTGGCGTGGCTCATACGCCATGTTATTCTGTTCTGCACTTCTTCCTGCCTCGTCCACCAGAAGCTACCCTAGATTTGACCGGACAGCTGCCCTCTGCTGTGAAGAATCAACATGGCGTATGAGCCAGGCCACGTCTGCCATTCATCGTAGCGTCACACGAGTCGACAGGATGAAGACCACCGTATGCCGATAGGAATGTAGACCATTTTGCCAAAAGACCGGACTTACGGTTGGATTTTTCACGGGCAAATGAATCGGCATTTCCATGTATTTACGGCACCATAATACTTCAGGTATTACTGAACAACCCGAATCACTTGATGCTTCGTGTCGCACACATGGCCCACACGGCTTCGGACGCGTGACGGCCTTTACGCACGACGAGTTAGTAATCCACATGAAACCAAACCAGACAACGAATGTTCACAGAAACATCATTCGTTCAAAGTATTCAGCTCAGCAGTTCATCTCCTGTCATCAACTTTACTAATAAACCTGATGAAGCACCTCACAAGATCGTAGCATTTACGCATGACGAGTAGTGCATCCGCACGAAACCAACCCAGACAACGAATGTTCACAGGAATCTCATTTGTTCAAAGTATTGAGTTCAGCAGTTCCACGGAGACAATCACAATCAGCATCTTGTGAAGAAAGTGTTCTGCAGAAGCGTCGAGTGTTATCAATCACAAGATCGAAAGCGACGTGAATACAGTATACAACTTACTGCATATAATGGAAACAAAACCGCAGGTGCGACTTCTGATGACGTAAGTACGCTTCAGGCAACGACCACAATGAACGGTTTATAAATACAGAAGATTCAAGTGCATCAAACCCGCACATTATCTTGCGCCGGAACAGTTGCATTGATGGCGTCGTAGAAGCCTGCGGAGGACTTGCTAAGAATCCTGGCGCAACACGATCAATGTCACACCACAAGCAAGTGACGAAACGTAAGAGACCCTTCAGGACGGTTGGCGCGCTGGAGCCTGAAGCTTCAAGAATTTGACATGACGGTGGTCTACAGATCGGGGAAGCGACATTCAGACGCTGATTGCCTTTCTCGTGCGCCATACGAACCTGCGACGGCAGAAGATGACGATACAGCTTTTGTCGGAGTTGTGAACACGGCAACTGTCGCACAGCTGCAACGAGACGACCCCGAACTAGAACCCATAAAACGTTTATTAGAGGGTCGCACTTCAGCTGTACCTAGACTGTTTGCGAGAGGGCTTTCATCATTTTGCTTGCGCAACGACGTCCTGTATAAGATGAACTTCACGCCACACGGAAACGACTACTTACTCGTCGTCCCAACACCTCTAAGGAGCGAAGTATTACAGGCATGCCACGATGAACCAACATCCGGCCACCTGGGTTACACGCGTACGTTGTGCAGAGTGAGGCAGAAATACTACTGGCCACGACTGACGGCGACCGTTCAACACTATGTTCGGACGTGCCTTGATTGCCAGCGCAGAAAAGTTCCACCCGTCAAACCAGCAGGCCTCCTCCATCCTATTGACGTGCCTGTTACTCCATTCGCTCAAGTCGGAATGGATCTTTTGGGCCCATTTCCAACCTCATCAGCAGGTCGCAGATGGATTATAGTAGCCACCGACTACCTCACTCGTTACGCCGAAACCAAGGCTTTGGAGAGGGGCACGGCAAGTGAAGCAGCCCGATTTTTCGTAGAGAATGTGGTGCTGAGGCATGGTGCTCCATCAGTGGTAATAACTGACAGGAGAACTGCATTCGCAGCCGAACTAATACAGACAATTTTAAAACTTAGTGGCACATCCCACCGGCGAACAACGGCGTATCATCCGCAAGCGAATAGCCTTACGGAGCGTCTCAACAAGACACTAGCGGATATGCTCTGCATATACGTCGATGCGGAGCATAAAAACTGGGACGAGATCTTGCCGTATGTCACGTTCGCCTATAACACGGCTCATCAAGAAACAACAAGAACAACGCCATTCCGCCTTCTTCATGGTCATGAAGTCACCACTATGCTGGATGCTATGCTGCCGCACGAGTGCAAAGACGCTGAAACGGATGCTGATTATATCACTCAGCTGGCCGAATAAGCCCGACAACGTGCACGCCTACGTATTAGTCGCCAGCGGGACTACGATTCAAGACGGTACAACCTTCGTCACCGACCAGTCTCCTACGAGCCAGGAGAAAAAGTTTGAATATGGACACCTATTCGGCGCTGTGGCCTCTCAGAAAAACTGTTAAGACGGTACTTCGGTCCCTATAAAGTTCTGCGACGTCTCAGTGACACTAATTATGAGGTTGTTCCGGATACTGCGCACTCTTCACGGCGTCGAAGGTATGCTCCAGAAGTTGCGCACGTGATACGCATGAAGTCTTATTTCTCCGAATGAACTCATGCGTTTCCAACGCGTACAAACCGCTTTGATTATAAAGCATCGGGACGATGCTTCAAACCATCTGCGACATCGCCACAGAAAAAATTTCCAAAAGCCACAAAAGCAACCTTGTACTCGGCAGAAACACAGGCAGCGCCCCAATCAACCTCACTCAACGCGCTACGGCAAGCTGCCATGCACGCCTGTGCCACGACGACGAATTCGATGCCTACGATATCTGAAACTGTCCATTCTGCAAGGTGCTTCGAACCTCGTTTGTTTTTTCACACGAGTCGGCAGGATGAAGACTCGCAACCACTTCATCGCCCGGCCATCCATCATCGAAGAACTCAGCGAGACGCAGTGAACCGAACGCGGACCACCAAGACCACCAAGCATCATGACAGCAGCGTCAGAAGATCTTGACATCCCTAAGTACACCGGATCGGCGGACGACGGACCCGTACAGGACTGGTTCGACCTGTTCGAGCTCCATGCCACCGCTGCATCATGGTCGGAACGGGAGATGATCATAAACTTCACTGACTACATCTCAGGTGAGGCATTCAAGTTTTACCTCACCCATATCTTCGAGAACGATGAGTCGTGGAAAAAGATCAAAGAAGAAATGATCATTCGTTTCAAAGAATACAATGAAGACCTGTTCATACCTCATCAGAGGAAGGCTTTTCAACTGACCCATCACAGTTACGCGAAGTCTTCCCGCAGTAAGCCTATTTTCCAAATGAGATCTCAGAGAAAATATACCACCATTGTACCATCGTATGACTCGTCCAAATACACTTCACGCATTACAACACCAACTAGGGACTTGCACGTCGCAGCAGAGAAGGAAGAAGTGCAGAACAGAATAAACATGGCGTATGAGCCACGCCACGTCGCTCATTCATCATAGCGTCACATATATATATATATATATATATATATATATATATATATATATATATATATAATATATATATATATATATATATATATATATATATATATATATATATATATATATATACCCAGACCTGTCGTGCCTTCCCTGCAATTTCTTCTTCAGCCATGGGTCCTGGGACAGCACTGAAGAAAAGGATGATTTGGAAGTACCCTGTGCACACTCCTACCAAAGCAGTTGTGGGAGATTCACAAACAAAGTATATACATTAATACTTCGACCCCATCTGCAATGGCGCACCAGCCTTCATTTCGCAGTGTGGTGCTACAATCGGTGATGTGCGTGACTTACTGGACCCAGTGCCCCGCTCAGCGTCCTGTCTTATTCATGTCTGGACGGTCGATGTGGCTTCCAGTTCGGGACACGAGGCGTTAGCAAAATACCGCGATCTACTGGAAAGCATTGCGAAAGACCGCCCAGAAATTCAGCGAATTTACGCCGCTGATACTGCCTAGAAGTGGAAACCGTCGATAAAGGAACCGTAACCTGACATTCGTCCGACGCTGCAACGGAGAAGCATCAGTGTTCAACAACATACTTCTGAATTTTCGCCACTATTCCCGGCTAGTTTGCTACCTCGATCATGAAATCGAATGGTTACCACTCACACGCGTCCTCGCAGCAAATGGCCTTCATATGAGCTTCGAGGATGTGTCGTTGCTTGCAAGCCACATCCGCCACCTGTGTTCAGGAGACCGGTGGATGCGACATCAGCTGCCTGGGGCGATTCATCAACGAATGACTCTTCGCATCGAGTGGATCGAGCTGGGCGGCCTTCAGCACCCAGTCATCCTACAGCACAGCCGAACTAAAGAAACAACACCGCGCCGACAGCAACCCTCAACCTGACGAGCAAGCCTTCCGTAGCAGAGAACGTCACCTCGAAAGCATTGCGCGCCCACCTGAACAAGTCGCAATCTACACAGCCTACGTCTTGCCTACCGCCGCCTGCGGTCGTTGCATCACTTTCGCCGTCTCAACCATGCTACGGACTCCGGAACAGGGGCACAACTACGAGAGGAACGAACTGACTAACACAACGCCAGCTGGGTGAGAGTACCTTGTCTGTTGGCTCAATGAACTTTTTAAGGACCAGGAAGGTTATAGAAAAACGGACTCGTTGTGAATCGCACATTTCTATGCTTAGAATTTATGTCGCGGCAACGAGCGCTCCTAAAGGTTTGCAACTAAAACTGCAGCCGACCACATCAGAGATGTCAAAGAAAAACCTGTCAAGGTGGAATAACACCTTAAATCGGGCGTCTGTTGAACTAACCAGCATACTTATTAGCCATTATGAATAATCAGAAAAAGGTCTGCGGAATCAGGAAAAACAGCTTGTGCACTCCTCTCAATTTACGACCGAAGAATTAAAAACCCTCGAATTATACCAGTCACAGAAGTAAGCCGAGCTGGATGCTAAAAAGTCAAATAAGGTCGCCCATGACTACTTAAGAAAAAAGAAATGCTCCCTACGAGGAAGCATTCTAACTACAGCTGAAATGCGCCAGCTCGAGCTGGAAAGTAAATCTTCTGGCCAGGATAAAATTATAAATTTTTCATGTTACGATCTATCAATTGAGGAACGTAGTGTGTTATCTCGAGGACTTAATTTTTGCCCTGCAACAGTAGGCTATAGTGAATTTCAGCTGGTGAAGGATCTTCACAATTTCGAACGTAACATGCGCCTCCATGAGTACTTTTATGATAGGTCCTCGGCTCACAATACTGATAGCTCATCATTGCTATCTTACAAGCATTGGACACCTCCCTCCCAAAGAGACAAATGTCTGGACCTTTATATCAGAGCTGTACAACGCATGTCATGCAGGCATATAAATAACGTACACCATTGCACCGCAACCTTACTGACAGAAAGAAACAAGCAATTGAATCCCTCGCTAGTCGTAGTGACGTAATTATAAAACCTGCAGATAAAGGAGGCGCCATTGTTGTAATGAACAGAATCAACTATATCAGTGAAGGCCAAAGGCAGCCCAGTGATGCATTAAATTACAAGCGGCAAGATCATGACCCAACAAACGTGTTCAAAGATATTGTCCGTGATAGTTTGACTGCGCTCTTTAATGATAAAGAAATGAGCTATGGCACTCTGAAATCCCTAATACCGTTGAGCCCAGTAGCTGGGAGGTTTTACCTTCTTCCCAAAATTCATAAGAAAGATAATGCCGGTAGACGAGTAATTTCTGGAATTGGAACAGTGACTTAGAACATTTCCCGTTATGTAGACAGCCTCATCAACACCATTCCGTCCAGCTTTTCTTCTTACATTAAAGCTACCAATCCCTTTCTAACATATATTGTTGACCTACAGGTTCCTCAAGATTCGTTTCTCGTTACGTTGGATGTCAAGTCACTATACACTAATATCCCTCACTCAGATGGCATCGAGGCAGTTATCTGCGCGTACAACGATTGCGACGCCGACAAACTAGTTTCCGCATCTACGTTAGCTGCGTTGCTTAAGCTCATTCTTGAACTTAACAATTTCAAATTTGATGGGACACATTATATTCAAGTTAGTGGTACATCTAAGAGCACGAGAATCGGACCAAACTACGCAAACATATTTATGGGGCTCCTTGAAAACAAATTTCTTGCAAATTGTGAATATAAGCCATTTTACTATAAGCGGTTCATCGATGACATTTTCCTAATCTGGCACCATAGTGAATCACAACTTCTTTCTTTCATAGCAGTTTTTAACAAGGCTCATCCGGAGATTTCTTTTTCGCACTCGTATTCACTTGGGAACATACGTTTCCTTGATGTCATGGTCACTCTACGTAACAGGAAGCTGACAACTAATCTTTACAGGAAACCCACGGATAGACAGCAATATCTTAACTTTAGTAGTAGTCACGTGAAACACAATAAAACTAGTAGTCCCTACAGCCAAGCAGTCCGTTTTAAAAGAATATGCTCTGATAGCAGCGAATTTTACCGCCACTCTGAACAACAACGGAGCGCGCTCGAAAAACAGAGCTATCCGGCCAGCATAATCACAGATGTCATTAAACGTGCAGAAGAGCTCGACCATTTAGACCTGGTGAGTACTAACAAAAGACCCAAAGATTGTTCGCGGACTAATCTAATTTTGACACATGCGGCCATAGCTCCAAATGTGAACCATATTTTAAAGAAACATTTCAAGATTTTAATACAGAGCGAGCGGCTCAAAGGAATCTTTACAGAACAACCACGCGTGGTCTACCGACGATCGTGGAACCTTCGTGATTTACTAACCTCATCTAAAACCACGTGTTCACATCAGGAAGGCTGTCATCCCTGCAACAAATTACGTTGCAAAGTGTGCGCACACATGACGACACTAAAACAAATCTAAGTACACCGTCCAGGTTTTCTTTAAAGTTAAATGGAAACTACACATGTGATAGTATCAACGTCATCTATCTTCTCGAGTGTTCAACATGCAAAGCTCAGTACATGGGACAAACAGAGAGAAGTTTCAGAATTCGTTTTAATAATCACCGTGCACATGCCGTAAGCCTCCCTAATCTACCGCTATCGAAGCACGTCAGTATGCCTGGCCACGGTTTCGACAAAATTAGGGCCACTATTATTCAGTCCGGTTTCAAGACAAATCACGATAGGGAAGTGAGGGAATCCTTCTTGATCCACAAATTTAACACCATTCGTTCAGGTATCAATGAAAACGTAGGAAAGCTCACCTGCCTCGCACTATAACAACACGACTTCTTAGATTAGTAAAATATTTTAGTGTATATTAAAACGTATAATAGTCAACCGTGATTTTTTACTTCAGAGCTCTTTTACATGTCCTGCCAACCATACTGTGCCCCACGTGTTGATGCGCAAGATAATTTGAAACTTGTATATTCATGCACCCGTCGCATGTCAGTCATGTCCACACAAGGTTGTGACAGATTACCATTTTTTTCACTTCGATTGTCCTAGCTGCTGTACCGAATGTTCATCACGTGAGCCTATAAAAGCGGCTGTATTGTATCATACCTACTTACTCTGACGAAGGCCGTGCCACGGCCGAAACGTTAGTAAACACAATTTCCTTTTCAAATGTGCTATCTGCAAGTTCATACAATATATACATACATACATATATATATATATATATATATATATATATATATATATATATATATATATATATATATATATATATATATATATATATATATATATATATATATATATATATATATTGTGAAGAAGAAAACGCATTGCTGGCAAGCAACATCGCCACCGTCGCTTGGGTACTGGGTGCTGGGCTTGGCTCGCTCGGCTCGTGCTGATCATCGCCGGCATCTGCTTGACCGTTGCTCTTGTCCGATCGTGTTTCGTCGTAGGACCACTGTCGCGACAGTCGCCAATAAACCCTTTTTCGATTGGTGGAGGGTGCTGACATTCCCCGTCGCCTGAACCTGGGTGCTGCCATTCGCCGTGGCCTAAACCTGGAGCTGCGCAACCGAACGCTACCTCCCATCATGGCTACCAACAACGCGCAACCTGGCTCTTCCACTCCATCCCCCAGCAACCCCGGCGTTTTTCGTTTGCGAGAGCCCAAAGTCTTTAGCGGAGCTGATGAGACCGACGTGGACGACTGGTTCGATAACTACGAAATAGTGAGCGCAAACAACAAGTGGGATGACGCGGACAAACTGACTAACGTCATCTTTTATCTCACTGACGTGGCCGAAATGTGGTATAACAACCACAAAAACGACATTACGACGTGGTCCATCTTCAAAACGTCGTTTGCTGACGTTTTCGGCCGACCCGCTGTCCGCAAGTCCAGAGCCGAACAACGCTTGCGGACTCGCGCACAGAAGCCATCTGAATCGTTCACCAGTTATATCGAAGACATTATTGCTCTTTGCAACCGCCTGAACAACGCCATGCCCGAGTCAGAGAAGATTCAACACATCCTCAAAGGGATAGATGACGGCGCATTTCAGATGCTCCTGGCGCGCAATCCTGCCACTGTTGCGGAACTTGTGACGTTATGTCAAAGCTTCGACGAGTTGAGGAAGCAGCGCGCCCTGACTCGGCCATTTTCCTCACACGCTGACTCACTATCAAGTCTTACTTCTGTTCCTGATTACTCAACAACCCTGCAAGAGATCAAAGACTTTGTGCGTGAAGAAGTAGCTCGGCAGCTGTCGCTAATTCCCTTCACGCAGCAGCCGCCTTCCTCTCGTCTGCCCTCCCCACTCCGCGACGTTATTGCCGAAGAGGTAGCTCAGGCTGTTCCCGTCGCTGCCCACCAGCAGCCTGTGGCCATGCCTGTTCCCCATGCGCCGGCTATGCAGCCCGTGGCCGCACCTCTTACTTATGCCCAGGTGGTACGGAGCAGACCTCGCCAGCAGCTTTTGCCACCCATGCCTGCAGTTGCTCCCCACTCTACCCCTATTTCGACACCTTGGGCCGCACCGCGAGTCAGTGATTCCTGGCGCACTGCTGACAATCGACCGATCTGCTACGCCTGCGGTACTCCAGGACATGTGGCACGATATTGTCGTCGTCGCTTCCAATCGCAACACAACACTACTTGGCCGTTACTGTATGACCCGCAGCCCACGCACCTACCTGCTCCCTATCCTTCACCGCAGTATGGCTACACTAATCTTCCCGAGTCTCAGTCACCCCGGCCCCCAGCTCCGACTCACTCTCCCCGCTCGCCGTCTCCTCGCAGGCGATCTCTGTCCCCAATGCGTCCCCGAGCCGCTTCCTCCAACCGGGAAAACTGAACGCCTAAGTTCCAGAGGCAAGAACTGCGCCGTCGTCGAAATGCCCAAGTCCTCGCACTTCACCTGCTAACGTCGTCACCATATCTGTCGATGGTGTTTCTACCTTTGCCCTCATCGACACAGGTGCTGCCGTTTGCGTAGGGAGCGGCAGAGCTGGGCGGCAGAGCCGCCCAGCTCTGCCGCTCCCTACGCAAAGTGACCATGCCGCTCTCTGGACTATCGCTTCGTACGGCTAGCGCACAACCAGTTCGACCTCTCGGCACCTGTACAGCCCGCATTTTCATCCAAGGCTCTATGTACGTTGTCGAGTTCATCGTCCTTTCGGTGTGCTCGCATGACGTTATCCTCGGGTGGGACTTCCTGTCACATCATCATGCCGTCATCGACTGCGCACGCGCTGAAGTTCAATTTTCACACCTGTCTGACGAACCTTTGCACGAAACTCTTGAGCGGTCCCTAAAACTCGTCGTACGGGAAGACACTGAAATTCCGCCAGCCTCTCTTGCCGTTGTCCCTGTTTGCTGCGATGACCATAACGACGCTACAGTAATGTTTACACCTTCCGACATTTTCATGAGCCGCAGAGCCGTTTCCTTGCCTTTCGCTACACTCGACGTCACTGCGGGCCGAAGCAATATTTTCGTCCACAATCCCCTTTCTGCACCGCTTACGCTACTTGCCGGCGAATGTCTCAGTCGAGTGGAGTACCTCGATTCCTCTTTATTCCTTAACATGCCAGACGAATCGTGCAGTAGCGCCTCGACCGAACTTCATGCCCTTTCCCCACTGGAATGCCCACCGAGCTCATCGGGTGACACCTTCTCGAGTTCCATCGCCGACACCTTAAGTGCCCATGAACGCGCCGAGCTTCTTAATCTCCTCCAGCACTTCGCGAATTCATTCGGCGTTTCTCAGCCGCAATTGGGTCGGACTTCCGCAGTGCACCACTACATTGACACCGGTTCACACCAGCCATTACGTCAAAGACCGTACCGTGTCTCTGCTGCAGAACGTCACGTCATCAACGACCAGGTCGAAGAGATGCTACGCCGTCGCGTTATTAAACCATCGCACAGTCCTTGGACATCTCCTGTCGTTCTAGTTCGAAAGAAGGATGGATCGATTCGCTTTTGCGTCGACTACCGGCGATTAAACAAGGTGACGCGGAAAGACGTCTATCCACTACCGCGCATCGGCGACGCCCTTGACAGCCTTCAAGGAGCCGAATTCTTCTTCTCGTTAGACTTACGATCTGGATACTGGCAGGTTCCTATGGCAGAAGCTGATCGCCAGAAAACTGCGTTCATTACACCAGATGACCTGTACGAATTTAACGTAATGCCATTTGGTCTTTGTAATGCTCCTGCCACGTTTGAACGACTCATGGACAACACACTGCGTGGACTGAAGTGGTCTGTGTGTCTATGCTACCTCGACGATACTGTCGTTTTCTCTCCCGATTTTCATACACATCTGCTTCGGCTCCAACTGGTTCTGACGTGTTTAACCAACGCTGGTCTCCAACTGTACCTTAAAAAGTGCCGCTTCGCCGCGCGAGAGCTGTCCATCTTAGGACACATCGTGTCCAAGCATGGTGTTCGACCCGACCCTGCAAAATTGCGAGCAGTCGATGAGTTCCCGAAACCTACTACACTGAAAGAATTACGCAGTTTTGTCGGACTATGCTCGTACTTCCGACGCTTCGTGCGAAATTTTGCGTCGATCATGTCACCACTCACCAACCTTCTACGCGGTGATGCAGACCTTTCATCCTGGTCTTCTGACTGCGACGTCGCGTTTGCCACGCTCCGTAGTCTGCTAACATCTCCTCCAATTCTTCGGCATTTCGACCCAACAGCTGCAACGGAAGTTCACACAGACGCTAGTGGGGTTGGTCTAGGCGCCGTCCTCGCCCAACGCAAGCCGGGCTACTCCGAATACGTCGTCGCTTATGCGAGTCGCACACTTACTAAAGCTGAGGCCAATTACAGCGTCACTGAAAAAGAGTGCTTGGCGCTAGTGTGGGCGCTTCGCAAGTTCCGCCCTTATTTGTACGGTCGCCCATTCGACTTGGTAACGGACCACCATGCACTTTGTTGGCTCGCCACATTGAAAGATCCTTCTGGCCGCCTAGCTCGGTGGGCACTGCAAATCCAGGAGTACGACATTCGTGTCATCTATCGCAGCGGACGCAAGCATTCTGACGCCGACGCCCTGTCGCGTTCGCCTTTACCTCCCGACTCGGCCTGCGGAACCACTGGTACCAACTCCGTCGCCTCTCTCGACCTCGACTCCTTTACCAGTGAACAACACAAGGACCCGTGGATCGCTTCCCTTTTTAACTGTCTCTCTGGATCGTCAACCACTGCAGTACCACGATCTCTCCGACGTCAAGCTGCACATTTCGCCATTCGTGATAGGCTGCTACACCGACGCAACTACGCCCCCGAAGGTCGTAAGTGGCTCTCGGTTGTCCCGCGCAGCTTGCGATCACAAATCTGCGCCTCCTTTCACGACGATCCCCAATGTAGTCATGCCGGAGTTTTCAAAACTTACGAACGCATTCGCCATCGCTTCTACTGGCACGGAATGTATAATTTCGTTCGAAAATTCGTTATGGGCTGCCCTGACTGTCAACGCCGCAAATCACCGCCTTTCCACTTGTCCGGTGCGCTTCAACCGCTTCCGTGCCCTGCCAAACCTTTCGATCGGATCGGAATCGATCTCTATGGCCCTCTACCGACAACATCAGATGAAAATCGGTGGATAATAGTCGCTGTGGACCATTTAACACGCTACGCTGAGACCGCCGCCCTTCCAAGTGCCACTGCGCGGGACGTAGCATCCTTCATCCTTCATCGCTTCATACTACAACATGGTGCACCTCGAGAACTACTAAGCGACCGAGGTAGAGCCTTCCTATCAGAAGTCGTCACGTCTCTGCTTTCTGAATGCCATGTTGTTCATCGCAAGACCACCGCATACCACCCGCAGACTAACGGGCTCACGGAAAGATTTAACCGCACCCTTGGCGATATGCTCGCCATGTATGTGACATCCGATCATACTAACTGGGATCGCATTCTTCCATTCATCACGTTCGCATGTAACACCGCGACACAGTCTACCACTAGATTTTTACCTTTCTTTCTTCTTTATGGACGCGAACCATCTCACAACATCGACACTCTTCTTCCATACCGTCCTGACGCATCCGAATGCCCATCTGTGTCCGAAGCTGCCCGAAATGCGGAACAGTGCCGTGAACTCGCACGCACCTTTACGTCACAAGAACAACAGCGCCAGAAAGAAAACAACGCCGACTCTTCACAAAGCCCCAGCTATTCCCCGGGATCACTTGTATGGCTGGCTGTTCCTTACCAAACCCCCGGCATTTCCTCAAAACTCGTTCCAAAGTACGAGGGCCCATACCGCGTTTTGGAGCAAACCTCGCCGGTGAATTTTCTCATCGAGCCACTTTCCCCATCTGACGACATGTGCCGGCGTGGACGTGACATCGTCCACGTCACCCGCCTTAAGCCATATCATAGCCCTCTGCCTCCATACTCTTAGGTCGCCAGGATGGCTCTTTTTTGGCGGGGGCAAATTGTGAAGAAGAAAACGCATTGTTGGCAAGCAACATCGCCACCGTCGCTTGGGTACTGGGTGCTGGGCTTGGCTCGCTCGGCTCGTGCTGATCATCGCTGGCATCTGCTTGACCGTTGCTCTTGTCCGATCGTGTTTCGTCGTAGGACCACCGTCGCAACAGTCGCAAATAAACCCTTTTTCAATATATATATATATATATATATATATATATATATATATATATATATATATATATATTGTTATGGCGTTTATTAGCGGGCAGACAGCGAGTATACACAATGGCGACAGTAACGGCCAAGCACGGACTCTCAGCGCGAGCGGCGTTCTTGTTGGGTAGCCCCACTAGAAGGTACTTAAGAGTTCGACCCATTTCAGAGTTCGGAGGCTTCGCTACAATTACCCCGGGGTCGAAGAGGGAGCCGCCTGGCGACCTAACAGCTTGTTACTATGAGCGGGTCATAATAAGCCTTCAGGCGCTCCACGTTGACGATGTCTCGCCCACGGCGGCGCATGTCCGAAGATTGTTCAACGGGTTCAATCAGATAGTTGACGGGTGAGGTGCGCTCGATGACACGGTAGGGGCCTTCGTATTTGGGACGTAGTTTGGAAGAGAGGCCAGCTGCAGAGGTCGGGATCGAGAGCCATACAAGCGCACCAGGAAGGAACGTGGGCTCAGAAGTGGTGGAGCCATCACGAATACTCTTCTGCCGCTCTTGCTCTTGCGTCGTAAAAGTCTTGGCAAGCTCGCGACACTCTTCAGCAAGCCTGGCTGTCTCGGAAATAGGTGTACACTCAGATGGATCCGGCGTGTACGGGAGCATTGTGTCCATGGTGTGCGACGGGTGCCTTCCGTACAGCAAGTAGAAAGGTGAAAAACCAGTCGTGCTCTGAGGGGCGGTGTTGTAGGCGGTGGTTCGTCGTGATAGGGACGGCTGAGGTGGCCAGCAATAGGCGAAGAAATTGGAGCCGGCTGTACACGATGGCAATAACGGGCTACGTGACCGGCGTAACCGCAGGCAAAACAGATGGGCCGGTTGTCGGGTGTGCGCCATCGGTTCGCTGGGGTAGGTCTTGTCCATGACGTAAGAGCCGATGGACGGAACTGTGGCTGGAAAGGCTGCAGGGGGTGCTGGAGCTGAGTCTGCGAGGTCACGTCAACATACGTAGCCGGCATAGCCGCTGTAAAGGATGGAGGTCGTGCGGCAGCTTCGGCGTAAGTCAGTGGGGCGGGCGGTTGAACGACTGGAGGCGGCCTGGCGACCACTTGGGCGTAACTTGGGGGCGCATCCCCGTACACTGTTACCTTGGTTCGAGGGGAATGTCTCGGCAGAGTGGAACCAGTGGATAACGCACAAGTCCTGGACGTACCTGATGACTCGCGTTGTCCCAGTTCGTGTACCGTCAGCGCTGTTTCCACTTATGATTCATCATCTCCTGATGTATTTGGCCCTTACATTGATGACAATCTTACGTCGGTACAGCGTTCCCAGCTTCTGGACCTGCTGCGAGAATATCATTCTTCTTTCGATGTCGGGCGAAGTTCTCTCGGTCGCACGTCCGCTGTTACACATCGTATCGACACTGGTACCCATCCACCATTACGGCAACGTCCCTACCGCGTGTCGCCTGCTGAACGTCGGGAAATTAACGAGCAGGTTGATGATATGCTCAGACGCGACGTTATTCGGCCCTCGGACAGTCCATGGGCGTCTCCTGTTGTTCTTGTTGGGTAGCCCCACTAGAAGGTACTTAAGAGTTCGACCCATTTCAGAGTTCGGAGGCTTCGCTACAATATATATATAGGGGGTGAGACTTTCGCGCAATTGCTTGCAAAATTTATTTTACTCTTACGTGTATCAGACCGGTACACGGTATGGCTGTAATACTAACGGCGGATCTTCATGGAGTGAACTCTGACTTGAGTAAACTTCAAGAGACCTACGAAAATTGTTCACTTTACTTGAAGTTCAATAAACTGAATATTCCCGTATTACAAGGCACATGATGTGGCGGAGAAGGTATCAAGTTGAACGTGTGAAAATGCGATTTATTTTGAAAGGAGTTTTGCACTATTCACTCGGACTGGTACCCTTAAAGCGCAAGAATTCAGAAAGATTTCCAGAGAGTCAGAGTTTATGTGCGCGGCCTCTGGCCCAGCAACAAGCTGTGCCAGAGGCAGCTCACCATTCTCGCAACTTTCTAATATATCCTGAAGCCTCGGATAGAGATGTAGGATTTAGAACTAGTTCAGTCGTTGCAACTTCTTCACAATCTTCAGCTTTCGGTTCCGGAGGAACACGGGAAACAATTTCTAAATACGATAGTCCTGTGGGGGTGCTGAAGGGCAAGGGTTAGTTTTTTTTTCACTCGCGGGACCACTTTGCCTCAGCAGCACTGCATGCACAAGTGACGTTGTACCGCCACTGATGAGTGAGGCATGCACCCACTTTGTCAGTGTTGCAGAGTAAACCACTTCAATTATGTTTTCTCAAAAGTTAGCCCGGATACACACGTCAATGAACTCACTTTGTTGACTATTTTGCTGCGGATGATGATTAATCATGTCTGAGTGTTTTATAATGGCTTTAAAACACCCACTCGTTGCACAATTCAGATGTTTTGACACCTGAGGTGCTTCCACGCTTCAGCCACGCGATATTACGAAGGTTGTCTGAATGACAAGGTACAAAAAAACAATGTGGGTGTAACTAATGTCAACGTACAGACCATAAGCTTGAAAACAACGATCCGATTGATGAATGAACCGAAAGATGCTTTGTTTCCAGGATTCCTGTTCGCCCGCCGCTCTAGCGGGCAGTGTTGTCCGTGGAAGGCGCCGGTCAACCACTGTTTTCAGTAGTATCTGAAAGCCGTGCTCTCCTCCAAGTGTCCTTCATTTGGCGCCCCTGTGCTACGAGGATCGTCATCAATAGCTGCTCGACTTTTACGTGTCTGTACACCGATTGAACTAGTTTTACCATGTATCCTAAAACAAATAAGCAACGTTTGCAGTAACCTAACATGTGTTAGCGTGGCACATCTGGAAACGAAAAGGGAAAGGCGAGAGAGACGTCTATAATGGTAGGCGCTAAACTTCCAAATGTTTATTTCATGCCCTTGACATCCGTCGTAGACATGCGTAAAAAACACAATTCCTCTTACACGTGGTGTCATTCCGAAAAGCGTCATTTCTTTGTCCTTCAGTGCAATTGATGGTGAACTCACACGCAAAACTCCCATTTATGCTATAGCTTCAGCTTCTTTGATTTCATAGGTCAGTGTATTGCGAGACCGGCCGATAACGGTGCAACTTTACTGATAAGGTAGCACCCACAAAATTTGCAGTGCGCTGCTAGGAACCATCCCGCTGAAAGTTTATTTCTTGCGTTGTAGTCATGTTTGCGTAGTCTATCGTTCAGACACCTTTTGGCCAGCCATATATAGTACTTCTCTCACAATATAAAAAAACAAAAATAAAACTTGTACACAACGCAGCACACGCAGTCTATATACCTGACCTGGTATTTCCTATCACAGACCAAGCGACTGACATTATTTGGGCAGCTCAGTTTGCAAAACTTCCCTAGTTTTTTCGGGGCTTAAAACACCAATCCCACGTTAGCCCGCTGGATCAATTTCTTCAAGTTATGAGAGATAGTGTGCATATACGGCATTAAACCTATTCTGCTGCCTGAACGCTCTGTCACAAAACGAGCGCTCAAAAAGGGCGCGCCGCCAAATTCTCGCGACGAAACGTGGGAGTGTCGCCGCGAGGTCAACGAAAAAAAAGAGAAAACAAGCATCCAAGGACTCCCCGGGCGCATGACCCTCCCCTCTCGGAGGCATAGGTTCGCCCACGAACATCCTCACCCCCACAACGGCGGCCGAGCAAGCACTCGAATGTTCTAGATCGAAAGGGGCGTGGTGATTCCGGGTTGAGTCAGCCGTCATGGACGGTACTCGAACCATCTCGCCCTCTCTTCAGCCTTTGCTGCGTATCGCGGCGACGAAACGACGAGAACTTTCTGGAATCTTGCGCGGAAGGTAATAATTGGAGCAGCCGAGGTGAGAGATCAGGAGAAGACGGAAATTAGCGCCAGAGCGCGTAGGGATTCCGCCATGTAGTCGGCAAAGGTTTTGTCCGTAGGGACAAAGCAGGAGAAGAAGAGGATTTCCACCTGAGGGGTGACGACTCGAGCTACAGGCAAGAGTGTGTGTTGACCGCTATCGAGCGAAGACGCGTGGCAACAGCTGCATGTGTGAAGCCGACGTGTTTCCGGCGAAGTATAAAGCTTGGAGAGTGGCCTATTGAAGACGTGAAGTTTCCTGGCAGAGAAACTTCGGGGGCCGGGGAACGACAACGCTGGACTTTAAGTGAGTGATTCTCGGAAGAGTATCATCCAGACTTTTGTTCCAAGAACTTTGGACTGAATAGGTTTTCTATCTCTTTAGTCTTTAGGTGTCTTGGTTGTTCAATGCATGCGACTGCATTGTAGTGCGTATTGTTGTCTGTGTCCATTGTTTCAAGTGTGGCTGATTGTACTGTGTAGTACGTTGTTTGATTGGTGACATATTGTACTCAACTATTGTGGAGTGTGTATACTTGTGTATTGCTTTGATCTGCCATAATTGAGAATATAATTTTGTTTGTTTATTAACTCTTTGCTCTGACTTGTTCTTTGGGCCACAGCCGGCGTCTGCTGGCGCGCCAAAAAGGACCACTTCTAAATTGTCCACGCTTTCGTAGTGCGGTTAGGGGGCCGATACTTCGGCCATTGGAATTAGCCCGGCGATCCCCTCCCTAATTAACGGGACCTGTGTGACAATTATTCTGGCGTCCGCGACAGGACCTTTTGGTGCACAGTGTGTCCAAAGTAGTGAGAAAGAACCTCGAGTGTTTGATAGTGCTATCGGAACGATTTTGTGTGTTGCTGTGTGTTCTCGTTAACGAGTACAGGGGGAGTGTTCCGATAGACTGAATTGGGCAGATACATTTTACATGCGGCAAGACTTTATTTGCGAGGCACCATGGATCTCGAAAAGTTAGTTGCTCTTGGTGAGAAGATGGGTCTTTCTGGCACCGAACTATGGAAAGGGTAAGCCAGAAGGAGAAAGAGGTGGTGGAGAGAGAGGTTGGCAGCTGAGAGAGCCAAGGGAGAAAAAAAGAAGCTGAGTTGGAACGAGAGAGGTTGGCAACTGAAAGGGCGAAGGAAGAAAGAGAGCAACAATTGAAGT
Organism: Rhipicephalus microplus; assembly: GCF_013339725.1. Taxonomy (NCBI): domain Eukaryota; kingdom Metazoa; phylum Arthropoda; class Arachnida; order Ixodida; family Ixodidae; genus Rhipicephalus; species Rhipicephalus microplus. The sequence continues at coordinate 63,028,746 of NC_051173.1, read as the reverse complement.
TGGAGTTGGAGAGAGAAAAGTTGGCAGCCGAAAGGGCGAGAGAAGAAAGAGAGCAGCAATTGAAGTTGGTGCTTGAGAGAGAAAGACTGGCAGCGTAGAGGGCGAAAGAAGAAAGAGAGGAAAGAGAACGGCAGCGACAGCACGAGATAGAACTCGAGCGGCTCCGTTTGCAACAGCGAAGTGAAACTCCGGTCCAAGCTAGAGTTGAAAGCAGCGAACAGGAGGACCACGGCTTCCGCTTGAACCCAAGCAAGCTGCTCGTGGCATTTGATGAAAGGAAGGACGACATTGACGCGTACCTTCACCGATTTGAGACGATTGCGAGGAGCCAGAATTGGCCGGAACATCAATGGGCAACTGCTTTGAGTACTTGCTTGAGTGGTGAAGCGCTCAGTTTGTACGGCAGGCTGACGCCGACCGATGCAGCCAACTATGCAAAGGTGAAAGCTGCTTTGCTGAAGCGATTTACATTTACTGTCGAAGGATTCCGGGACAGATTTCGCACAGGAAAGCCAGCTGATGGTGAGACGGCTACGCAGTATGCCGCCCGACTTTGCCATTATTTTGACAGATGGATTGAACTTTCAGGGGCAGCGCAGGAGTACGATGAGCTTAGAGAGCTCCCTACTAGAAAACAATTTCTTACTAGTTGCCACCCAAGCTTGTCGCTGTACTTGAAAGAGAGGAGAGCTAAGTCACTTGAAGACATGCTTGAGTTAGCCGATCAATTCTTGGAAGCGCAAGGTGGCACTAATTTCGCCAAGGTCAAGAAGAAGTGTCCCGAAGATTCGAAGAAATCGGCTCCCGAAGAAAAGAAGCGCGCACCGGAGCGCATTCCGCGATGTTTTCTATGTAACCGAGTGGGTCACCGTGCTAACCACTGCCGAACTAACTTCAGGAGCCCCACGGTTGTAAAATGTTTCAAATGTGGTCAGACTGGGCACAAGGCAGATGCATGTCGTAACGGAGCGAGTCAAACTCACCAGGTATCCTGTCCACAAGTGGCACCAAAAACCGTTGATGACGTCATTGATGGATTCGTATAGTTGAAAAATGGGGAGAAAATCCCTATTTTGGGTGCTGTAATGACGAAACAGCCAAGCGGTGTTACGAAGGGAATGTCAACGCTGCCTGGAAAAGTTGCAGGCAAAAAGGTTACGGTGTTAAGAGACACCGGTAGCTCCACAGCTATCGTGCGGAGAAATTTGGTACGGGAAAGTGAGTTAACAGGCAAAACGAAACGCCTAATTGACCGTACGGTTCGGATGCTTCACGAAGCAGAAATTGAGGTTGAAACCCCGTACTTCAGCGGGAAGGCTACTGCTTTATGCATGACGAACCCCCTGTACGACCTTGTCATCGGAAACATCGGCGGGGCGTGAGGACCGAATGATCCGGAATGTTTGGGAGAAGACCCTAAGATAGAGCCCTCGCCATCCCAGCGACCACGAGATACAGTGGAGGAGCAGCCCGTGACGGATCTCACTAGAGCCCAAGGTGAAGCCGTGGTGAAAGAGACAGTGAATGAGAAGATGATCGTGTTGAATGAGTTCACATACTGGGCAGCTGGACTTACGTCGGCACGACCTCAAACGACCGACAGTGTAAAGGTGACGGAGTTGGCCAGCCAGGCCAAATGTCGGGACGTGAACAAGCGGGTGAATAACCGGGAAGGATCGGTTGAGCGTCATGACCCGTTAGCAGTGTCGGAAGTGACAACGATGGCTGAGACGCCGCCTCAAATACCGTCGTTGGAAGGGGCTCGCCGGAACAAAACCAGCAAAAACAATAAGAAGAGATCGAGCGAGCACCGCAAGAAAGGACGCAAGCGCAGCTCCAAATACACAGGATAAGTGCTGAGGTCGAATCAGAATCTGTTTGGCAGTGCGGAATGCCATATGTTGTGTTCATGCTGTGTTATCCTGTGTCACAAGAGTCGAAGTGTTTGTGCTGTGATATCGAGCGACATCACAAATGTATGTCGAGCGAGTCAAAATGCTTGTGCTGTGATGTGATGTATAGTATTGTCCAATTGTTGTAATGAGAGAACATTGTACATTTGTATTGTTTGGAATATGTGATGGAGTATAGTATTCATGTAGCGGAGGCTATATTCTATGTGTTGTGAGATTGAATTGGAACGTACATTTGTATTGAGTGATCTACTGTGAATGTGAAGTGTCATGAGCGATGAATTGTGTTACAGTCTGTGAGAGTGTGTGGTGACTGTTCGTGCTCGTTTGTGTGGTTTCGAATATTATGAGATAATATTCTTAAAGTGGGGGGCAGTGTCACAAAACGAGCGCTCAAAAAGGGTGTGCCGCCAAATTCTCGCGACGAAACGCGGGAGAGATGCCGCGAGGTCAACGTGAAAAAAAGAGACAACAAGCATCCAAGGTCTCCCTGGGCGCGCGACCCTCCCCTCTCGGAAGGGTAGGTTTGCCCACGAACCTCCTCACCCCACAACGGTGGCCGAGCAAGCACTCGAATGTTCTAGATGGAAAGGGGCGTAATGATGCCGGGTTGAGTCATCCGTCGCGGACGGCATTCCAACCGTCTCGCCCTCTCCCAGCCTTCGCTGCGTATCGCGCCGACGAAACGACGAGAACTTTCTGTAATCTCGCGCGGAAGATATTTAATGGAGCAGCCGAGGTGAGAGATCAGGAGAAGATGGAAGTTAGCGCCAGAGCGCGTAGGGATTCCGCCGTGTAGTCGGCGAAGGTTTTGTCCGTAGGGACAAAGCAGGAGAAGAAGAGGATTTCCACTGAGGGGTGACGACTCGAGCTACAGGCAAGAGTGTGTGTTTACCGCTATCGAGCGAAGACGCGTGGCAACAGCTGCGTGTGTGAAGCCGACGTGTTTCTGGCGAAGAAGTTTGAAGCTTGGAGAGTGGCTATTGAAGACGTGAGGTTTCCTGGAAGAGAAACTTCTGGGGCCGCGGAACGACAACAACGCTGGACTTTGAGTGAGTGATTCTCGGAAGAGTATCATCGAGACTTTTGTTCCAAGAACTTTGGACTGAATATGTTTTCTATCTCTTTAGTCTTTAGGTGTCTTGGTTGTTCAATGCATGCGACTGCATTGTAGTGCGTATTGTTGTGTGTGTCCGTTGTTTCGAGTGTGGCTGATTGTACTGTGTAGTACGTTGTTTGATTGGTACGTTGGTGATTGGTGATTGGGTACTCAACTATTGTGGAGTGTGTATACTTGTGTATTGCTTTGATCTGGCATTACTGAGAATATAATTTTTTTTGTTTATCAACTCTTAGCTCTGACTTGTTCTTTGGGCCACAGCCGGCGTCCGCTGGCGCGCCAAAAAGGACCACTTCTAAATTATTCACGCCTTCGTGGTGCGGTTCGGGGGGCCGATACTTCGGCCCTTGGAATTAGCCCCGGCGATCGCCTCCCTAATTAACAGCACCTGTGTGATACGCTCCAACACCTAATTCCTGTGTATGTGCGAAACTTTCAGGATGCGTTCAGCTACAAAGACTTGCAGCAGAACTAAGTACTGTGCTTATTTCCCTATGTGCCGCACTAACACAAGCTAAGTTCATGCATAACAAACTCGCCCAAGTTATAACACCTTTGAACACACATCAAGTTCGTTTAACTGAAATATTCCCTAATCAGAAATTTATAGTATATATGGCATACGGAAATCCCTACAGATATTCTGAAACGTCACTATTTCTGAAATATTCGTTGAACCGACTTTCTAAAATTTAGGTTCGGTCTAGGGACTATTTCTGGAAGTAAATCTTTTGAAGTACAAAGAGTGGTGACGAGGCCTACCAGCTATTGCGCCATACGAAGCCATACCAATTGCTCGGCTTGTGTTCGCAGTGGACGTAGTCAAAGCAATGTAGCTACAAAATGTCTTAAAATAAGGCATTGAAGGGAACAGCAACCGCATGAAGTGTAGGTGCTCCAACTTTTGAGTTTATTTATTACTGACTTGCTTATAAAACGACGAAGTAAAAATTTGGGATCGGTAATTTGTCTGGCTGTGACGCTTCCGCTTAGTCATTGAAAATTAAGTGGGTTAAAGAAAAACTGCTGATCACAGCCTGTTGGTTTTACGTAGCTGGTGCAGACTTGCATTATATAAGCTACATGGCATTGATTTGGTATATTACAAGGTGAAAATGATTTTTAAGACTTTCCATTTCTTGGTGTCGAATTCAGTGCATGTTACTTGGAGGAGTGGACAATACTGACCAGATGTGCGTCCACTGGAGTAGAACTCCTTGAATATGTTGCAGATTTACGGGACCGTTTTGTCTGGCGTTTGTAATAATCCCTCTCGTGTGCTTTTTCTTGTTTCTTAAGATTAGGAGGCGAGTGGGGGTGACGCGTGGTCCGAGAGACCTACCAAGATTGCGTTTCTATGTTTGAGTGCCAAGAAGTTGTAGCAATCTGGAAACGAACGTAATGCTAGCTAACTGTGAATGAGTTGCTCAAGCTATCTGAACAGTGCAGCGAAAATTGCCCTCGCTGAGCATTCAAAATGGTAGCCACGTGCCGAGATTCCGCACGATGTTATATGCTTTGGGTGCTTTTTGTCTGGTTATTGTTTCGTTACTTTACTTCTTAAGAAATTATTTTACTTCTTGAGTAATTTGCTATTAGGTTTTCAATGGACGCCTTGAATCTTGACGGTAGCGGGCGTTAGCTTACTCGAACAGTGTCACACCTGTCCCGTTTATTAGGGAGGCGATCGCCGGGCTAATTCCAAGAGCCGAAGTATCGGCCCCCCGAACCGCACCACGAAAGCGTGGACAATTTAGAAGTGGTCCTTTTTGGCGCGCCAGCGGACGCCGGCTGTGGTCCAAAGAACAAGTCAGAGCCGAGAGTTGATAAACAAAACAAATATTATATTCTCAAAAAAATGGCAGATCGAAAACAACACACAAGAATGCACACTCCACAATAGTTACATACAATACGTCACCAATCAAACAACGTGCTACACAGTACAATCAGCCACACTCAAAACAACGGACACAGACAACGATACGCACTACAATGCAGTCGCATGCATTGAACAACCAAGGCACTTAAAGGCTTGGTTGTTAAACACTTAAAAAGACTTAAACACTTAAAAACCTATTCAGTCCAAAGTCCTTGGAACAAAAGTCTGAATGATACTCTTCCGAGAATCACTCACTCAAAGTCCAGTGTTGTTGTCGTTCCGCGCCCTCGATGTTTCTCTTCCAGGAAACCTCGCCGGAGTTTCTCTTCCAGGAAAACTCCCGTCTTCAATAGGCCACTCTCCAAGCTTCAAACTTCTTCGCCGGAAATCCGTCGGCTTCACACACGCAGCTGTTGCCCGCGTCTTCGCTCGATAGCGGTAAACACACGCTCTTGCCTGTAGCTCGAGCCTTCACCCACAGGTGGAATTCCTCTCTATCTCCTGCTTCGTCACTAGGAACGAAACCTTCGCCGACTACACGGCGGAATCCCTACGCGCTCTGGCGTTAACTTCCGTCACCTCCTGTTCTTTCACTACGGGCAGAACCTTCGCCGACTATACGGCGGAATTCCTACGCGCTCCGGCGCTAACTTTCCGTCTTCTCCTGCTTTCTCGTCTCGGCCGCTCGATTAAATACCTTCCGCGCCACCTTCCAGAAATTTCTCGTCATTTCGGTCGGCGCGATACGCAGCGAAGGCTGGGAGAGGCACGAGACGGTTCGACTGCCCTCTCCGGAGGATGATTCACTCGGTCTGACCCCGCCTCCTTCGTTCTAGAAAAATCGCGGTCTTGCTGGGCCGCCGATGTGGGGTGAGGAGGATCGTCTGCGAAGCCGTGCTTCTGCGGGGAGAGCGCGCGCCCGGGAGCCCTGGATGTTGGCTTTCTTTTTTTTTTTCTTTTTACCTCGCGGCGTTTCTGCCGCCCGTTGTCGCAAGGATTTGGCGGCGCGCTCTTGTTTAGCGCTCGTTCTGTGACACTGCCCCCCACTTTAAGAATATTATCTCATAATATTGAAAACCACACAAACGAGCGCGAACAGTCACCACACATTCTCACAGACTGTAACACAATCCGTCACTCATGACACTTCACATTCACAATATATCACTCAATACAATCTTACATTGTAGTTCAATTCCACAGCACATGAAATATAACCACAGGCACATGATTACAACACTTCATCACACATTCCAAACAATACAAACGTACAAGGTTCGGTCTATACAAGAATTATACAACACTATACATCACATCACAGCACAACACTTCGACACTTGTGACACAGGATAACAAGAACATTAACACAACATATGTCAATCAGCCCTGCCAAACATATTCTGATTCCACCTCAGCACCTATCGTGAGTACTTCGAACAGCGCTTGCGCCCCTTTTTGCGGTGCTCTCTCGATCTCTTCTTGTGCTTCCACGTTCTTTTTCGGCGAGCCCCTTCCAACGACGATATCTGAGGCGTCGTCTCAGCCATCGTTGTCTCTTCCGACACCGTTAACGCGTCATTACATTCGACGGGTCCCTGTCTGTTATTTACCCGCTTGATCATGCCTCTACTTTTCGCCCGGCTGGCCAACTCCGTCTCCTTTACACTGTCAGTCGGTTGAGGTCGTGCCGACGTACGTCCAGTTGCTCGGCCTGTGAACTTATTCGACACGATCGTCTTCTCCTTCGCTGTCTCTTGCGCCGCAGCTTCACCTTGGGCTCTAGTGAGACCCGTCACGGGATGCTCCTCCCCTGTGTCTCGCGGCCGCTGTGTTGGCGAGGGGCTCTATCTTCGGGTCTTCTCCCAAACATTCTGGATCACTTGGCCCTCGCGCCCCGTCGATGTTTCCGATGACAAGGTCATACAGGGGGGTCGTCATGCATAAAGCAGTAACCTTCCCGCTGAAGTACGGGGTTTCCACCTCAATCTCTGCTTCGGGAAGCATCCGGACTGTACGGTCAATTAAGCAACCGGTTTCGTTTTACCTGTTAACTCCCTTTCCCGTACCAAATCTCTCCGCACGATAACAGTGGAGCTACCGGTATCTCTTAATACCGTAATCTTTTGTCTGCAACTTTTCCAGGCAGCGTTGGCATTCCTTTCGTAACACCGGTTGGCTGTTTTGACATTACAGCACCGACAATAGGAATTTTCTCCCCATTTTTCAATTCTACGAATCCGTCGGGGACGACATTATTATCGGATTTCGGTGCTGCTTGCACACAGGATACCTGGTGAGTTTGACTCACTCCGTTTCGACATGCATCTGCTTTGTGCCCAGTCTGACCACACTTAAAACATTTCACTACCGTAGGGCTCGTAAAGATTGCTCGACAGTTTTTCGCGCGATGACCCACTCGGTTGCACAGAAAACATCGCGGAATGCTCTCTGGTGCACGCTTCTTTTCTTCAGGAGCCAATTTCTTCGAATCATCGGGACAATCCTTCTTGACCTTGGCCAAATTAGTTCCTCCTTGCGCCTCTAAGAATTGATCAGCCAATTCAAGCATTCCTTCAAATGACTCCGCCTTCCTCTCTTTCAGATACAGCGACAGGCTTGGGTGGCAACTAGTAAGAAATTGTTCTTTAATTAGCAGCTCTCTAAGCTCATCGTACTCCTGTGCTGTCCCTGAAAGTTCAATCCATCTGTCGAAATAATGGCAAAGTCGGGCGGCATACTGCGTAGCCGTCTCACCATCAGCTGGCTTTCCTGTGCGAAATCTGTCCCGGAATCCTTCGACAGTAAATGTAAATCGCTTCAGCAAAGCAGCTTTCACCTTTGCATAGTTGGCTGCATCGGTCGGCGTCAGCCTACCGTACACACTGAGCGCTTCACCACTCAAGCAAGTACTCAAAGCAGTTGCCCATTGATGTTCCGGCCAATTCTGGCTCTTCGCAATCGTCTCAAATCGGTGGAGGTACGCGTCTAGGTCGTCCTTCCTTTCATCAAACGCTACGAGCAGCTTGCTTGGGTTCAAGCGGAAGCCGTGATCTTCCCGTTCGCTGCTTTCAACTCTAGCTTGGACGGGAGTTTCACTTCGCTGTTGCAAACGGAGCCGCTCGAGTTCCATCTCGTGTTGCCGCTGCCGCTCCCTTTCAGCCATCTCCGCTTCTCTTTCTTCTCTCGCCCTTTCGACTGCCAACTTTTCTCTCTCCAGCTCCAACTTCAATTGCTGCTCTCTTTCTTCCTTCAGCTGTCGCTCTTTTGCCTCTCTTTCTTCTTTCAGCTGTCGCTCCTTTGCTTCTCTTTCTTCTTTCAGCCGTCGCTCCTTTGCTTCTCTTTCTTCTCTCGCCCTTTCAGCGGCCAGCCTTTCCCTCTCCAACTCAGCTGCCTTTTCTTCCTTGGCCCTCTCTGCCGCCAACCTCTCTCTCTCCACCTCAGCTTCTTTTTCCGCTTTGGCTCTTTCGACCGCCAACCTCTCTTTTTCCAGCTCGGCTGCTTTTTCTTCTTTGGCTCTCTCTTTTTCTTCTTTTTCCTTCTGGGTGACCCACTTCCGTAGTTCGGCGCCAGAAAGACCCATCTTCTCACCAAGCGCAACTAACTTTTCGAGATCCATTGTGTCTCGCAACTCGCAATTAAAACCTTGCCGCGTGCAAAAAGTATCTGCCTAAATCAGTCTATCGGAACACTCCCCTGCCCTCGTTAACGAGAACACTGCACAACACACAAAATCGTTCCGATAGCACTATCAACAACTCGAGGCTCTTTCTCACTACTTTGGACACACTGTGCACCAAAAGGTCCTGTCGCGGACGCCAGATTAATTGTCACACCTGTCCCGTTTATTAGGGAGGCGATCGCCGGGCTAATTCCAAGAGCCGAAGTATCGGCCCCCCGAACCGCACCACGAAAGCGTGGACAATTTAGAAGTGGTCCTTTTTGGCGCGCCAGCGGACGCCGGCTGTGGTCCAAAGAACAAGTCAGAGCCGAGAGTTGATAAACAAAACAAATATTATATTCTCAAAAAAAATGGCAGATCGAAAACAACACACAAGAATGCACACTCCACAATAGTTACATACAATACGTCACCAATCAAACAACGTACTACACAGTACAATCAGCCACACTCAAAACAACGGACACAGACAACGATACGCACTACAATGCAGTCGCATGCATTGAACAACCAAGGCACTTAAAGACTAAAGAGATATAAAACCTATTCAGTCCAAAGTCCTTGGAACAAAAGTCTGAATGATACTCTTCCGAGAATCACTCACTCAAAGTCCAGCGTTGTTGTCGTTCCACGCCCTCGATGTTTCTCTTCCAGGAAACCTCGCCGGAGTTTCTCTTCCAGGAAAACTTCCGTCTTCAATAGGCCACTCTCCAAGCTTCAAACTTCTTCGCCGGAAATCCGTCGGCTTCACACACGCAGCCGTTGCCCGCGTCTTCGCTCGATAGCGGTAAACACACGCTCTTGCCTGTAGCTCGAGCCTTCACCCACAGGTGGAATTCCTCTCTATCTCCTGCTTCGTCACTACGAACGAAACCTTCGCCGACTACACGGCGGAATCCCTACGCGCTCTGGCGTTAACTTCCGTCACCTCCTGTTCTGTCACTACGGGCAGAACCTTCGCCGACTACATGGCGGAATTCCTACGCGCTCCGGCGCTAACTTTCCGTCTTCTCCTGCTTTCTCGTCTCGGCCGCTCGATTAAATACCTTCCGCGCCACCTTCCAGAAATTTCTCGTCATTTCGTCGGCGCGATACGCAGCGAAGGCTGGGGAGAGGCACGAGACGGTTCGACTGCCCTCTCCGGAGGATGATTCACTCGGTCTGACCCCGCCTCCTTCGTTCTAGAAAAATCGCGGTCTTGCTGGGCCGCCGATGTGGGGTGAGGAGGATCGTCTGCGAAGCCGTGCTTCTGCGGGGAGAGCGCGCGCCTGGGAGCCCTGGATGTTGGCTTTCTTTTTTTTAGATGCGGAGCATCTTATACTCGCGCCTTGTAGTGCGCCGTCCGCACCGCTTCTCGAACATTCGACAGCTGACGCGCGCGCATGCGCCGTCGTGCCGTCGCCCACTCTTCCACCATCTGTGCATCCCTTCCTCCTCTACACACCGCGCGCGCTTCACTCCTCCACCATCTGTGCACCCTTCCTCCTCTACACACCGCGTTCGACATCTACAATTCTCCTGATTCTCCAGTGGACGCGCATGTGGCGTCGCGCTTCGAGAACATTCAACAGCTGACAGTGCATGCGCCATCGTGCTGTATAATATACTCAAGGTCGGCGCTCGCTCGCTCAGTTGCCGCTCGTCGGTTGGTTTGTACGGCGCGTCGACGTCCAAGGTCGCGGTGAAATGAATTCCAACGAATCCACAAACACAATGATCGACGTCCCTTCGACCAGCGCCGCCCTTTCGCATACGTGTGTACGTGTTCACTCATTTAACACCCCCTCCTACAACCACGTTAACCAATTTAGCCATCGACCCAAGTAAGTCGCAATTTAACACCCCATTTCACAACCACGTTAACCAATTTAGCCATCGACCCAAGTAAGTCGCACTTTAACACCCCGTTAACCAATTATATGGTCCGCATCCTCCTCAGTGTTCCCCCGAGGGAAGCTGCGGGCAATTTTTTTTTCTTTTTACCTCGCGGCGTTTCTGCCGCCCGTTGTCGCAAGGATTTGGCGGCGCGCTCTTGTTTAGCGCTCGTTCTGTGACAAACAGACTAACGCAAAAGTATTTCTTATTGCTAATTTATCATTATTTCTTCATGATTAAACAAAATTTTATGAACCTCCCTACAGCACCTAAGAGTAATGTGACACAAGTGCCACAAAATTGCTCTATGTGAAAGTGATTGCTCATGCAGATTTACGTGAAACGGCGGAGAATATGCTTTTAGGTAATGCTTCCATGAGCAGAAGATTTTGGCGGTGGTGTCCACATTCGCGAAAGACCCGGTACTTGATCGTGAACAGAAATGCGTGTGTAAACAGTTGGTTTCCGAAGGCGGAAGGTCACGCGCCTGTTTGTGTGAGCCATTTTCAAATAAGTGATGCTCTTCATTGTGTACTTCCCGGCAGGCCGCTATTTGTGATATAGAAATGTCATGTTTGATCAAAGGCGCTTCCAATGTCACGTTAGTTTGCGTTGTTTAATTACGTTGTTTTACGTATGCCTGTCAGTTTTGCGTGTAGCAACAGAAGTGTGGCCCTGGTATACACGTGCACGAGGGTTCAAAGCTCGGCATGGAGGCACGTAGACGTTGGGAGGGAGCAACGTGCAATGTGATAGGGAGATGCCACGTTACTGTAACATAGCCATATCATTACCCGAAACTATACAAAACCTTTGGTTTTTACGCATCTTTGAGCAGGGACACCGACAGTATACTGTCCTGCTGAGTGTATCGGAGTGGTGAGACACCGGACGGCAAGGGCACCGTCACTTATAATAACCGATGGGGCACTTAAACCGTTTGTCACAAAAAACTCCCAAGCATTTCCCCGAGGGTGAACATGGTTAAGTGCGAATACACGGGGTGATGCTATGAGGGGTATTTATTAATTCGCACTATTATATTTATTAATAACACTATGATGCCTTCATGGTGTAATGGTTCCTGAGAATCGCAATTTGATCACACGGGGGAGTTTACGTTAACTCACTGGCGAATGCCAACGGATTTTAACATTACTCCCCCTCACGACCCGCTCTCGACGGGAGACTGAGAGAGAAGGCGGGCGCGCGAGAGAGAGGGGTGCGCGCGCAGCTGCAGCGAGCGAAGGGGGGAGGGGGTATCAGGCGCGTTACTGACACCGATATCAGCGTCGCGTCCGTGGCTTATTCGGTAGAGCGTCGCGCTGCTGCCCGCCAAGTCCTCTTTCTTTTAAAGATAGAGAGAAGACTGCGGATGCCGCCGACGGCGGTGGATGGTTTGGGGTCGCTTGTAAAGTGTATTCACACTTAAAACGAGCACTCAAATTGGGCGCGCCACCAACTTCTCGCGACGAAACGCCGGAGTGACGCCGCGAGGTCAACGATAAAAAAAGAAAACAAACATCCAAAGACTCCCCGGGCGCGCGACTATCTCCCTCGGAAGCGTAGGTTCGCCAACGAAACCTCCTCGCGTCGGCGGCTGAGCAAGCACTGGAATTTTCCAGATGGAAAGGGGCGGGGTGATGCCGGGTTGCGTCATCCGTCGTGGACTGCCTTCGAACCGTCTCGCCCTCTCCCCGGCCTTCGCTGCGTGTCGCGCCGACGAAATGATGAGAACTTTCTTGAATCTCGCGCGGAAGGTATTTAACCGAGCAGTGGAGATGGGAAAGCAGAAGAAGACGGAAGTTAGCGCCAGAGCGCGGAGGGATTCCACTTAGTAGTCGGCGAAGGTTTTGTCCGTAGAGACAAAGCAGGATAAGAAGATGATTTCCACCTGAGGGGTGACGACTCGAGCTATAGGCAAGAGCGGGTGTCTACCGCTATTGAGCGAAGACGCTTGGCAACAGCTGCGTGTGTGAAGCCGACGTGTTTCCGGCGAAGAAGTTTGAAGCTTGGAGAGTGGCCAAGTGAAAACGTGAGGTTTCCTGGAAGAGAAACTTCAGGGGCAGCGGAACGGCAGAGGTTTCCTGAAAGAGAAACTTCGGGGCAGCGGAACGAAAGAGGTTTCCTGGAAGAGAAACTTCGGGGGCAGCGGAACGACAACAACGCTCGACTTTGAGTGAGTGATTCTCGGAAGAGTATCATCCAGACTTTTGTTCCAAGAACTTTGGACTGAATAGGTTTTCTATCACTTTAGTCTTTGAGTGTCTTGGTTGTTCAATGCATGCGACTGCATTGTAGTGCGTATTGTTGTCTGTGTCCGTTGTCTCGAGTGAGGCTGATTGTACTGTGTAGTGTGTTGTTTGATTGGTGACATATTGTATTCAACGATTGTTGAGTATGCATATTTGTGTATCGTTTTTATCTGCCATTATTGAGAATATAATTTTGTTTTGTTTATCAACTCTCGGCTCTGACTTGTTCTTTGGGCCACAGCCGGCGTCCGCTGGCGCGCCAAAAAGGACCACTTCTAAATTGTCGACGCTTTCGTGGTGCGGTTCGGGGGGCCGATACTTCGGCCCTTGGAATTAGCCCGGCGATCACCTCCCTAATTAACGGAACCCGTGACAACGTAACTCTGAAAAGAACCTAGTGTGCTTTTACGCTGCGGTGAAAAATACCGCACTATGCACGAAAGAAAGCCAGCAGAAGACTATAGTCTTTGAACGAAATTTGCTGCGAAGCGTGCAGATGAAAGACCAATTTTTGTTCACTGCTTTTCTGTTCAAATGAATACGAGTTCTTTTCTTGCAAGCGTGATCCCTATGAAAGAGTGTAAATAAACTCCAGAAAGGAAGTTATATAGTTGTTTGCTGTAAAACTGCATGCAGTTCATTGAAGTCACTCGTCACAACAGGCTGTCTTACTTACCCAGATGACGGCAATAAGAATTCATAAGTGCCGGTTAGGGTCTGTGGATCAATGCCCAATCGCTTTGTAGACAGGCACTCGAATATGGTGTCGTTGTCTGAGTCTGAGATCGCCACAGCGTGTTTGAATTTTTCCATTGTCTGCAATAAAAAATATGAGAGGTACCTAAATAAAGTAAGAATTTCTGTCTTTGGGGTGGACGCAATACAACGAAAGCGGATAAAGTCAATAGACAGAGGCATATTATGACTCATGTGCTAGCTTTAACATGTCATTAGCTAGTGAAGGCTATGCAGGTTTTTAAACTATTAGGCACTAATAATTAAATGTTTCAATACAATCCACACATTGTGCAAATATATGTCATGTTAGGCAGCGAGTAACAAGTAGCCTACGCAGGATTTATGACTTTTCCTACGTGGTGGATTGGTTTGCTTTTTCTTTTTGCTAAGCCCTGCTTAGCTTTAAAATTAGTACTTTTGTTATTCGGAGGAGCTTAACGGATGTTATTACAGCACGATGGAGAAACCACCAGTACGTTTAATCGCTAGGCTTTCCTCTGTGAGCTGCTGTTCTGACCTTTTCTTTCTTTCTTTCCTTCCTTCTTTCTTATTTTCTTCTTTCTTTCTTTCTTTCTTTCTTTCTTTCTTTTATACGCGCCGAAGGACAATGGCGTCTACGGCCGAATGTCGTGTAAGTGAGTTTGGCGCAGCGATGAAAACTCCAGGAAGGAGCGGGAATATTTCGCGCATTCATGAATCAAGCTGAGAAGTCCAGATAGATAGATAGATAGATAGATAGATAGATAGATAGATAGATAGATAGATAGATAGATAGATAGATATTGTGAGGTTTATGACCCAAAACCACAATATGATTATGAGAGACGCCGTAGTGGAGGGCTCCGGAAATTGTGACCTCCTGGGGTTTTAACGTGCGCCCAAATCTGAGCACACTGGCCTACAGCATTTCCGACTCTATCGAAATGCAGCCACCGCAGCCGGGATTCAATCCCACCACCTGCGGGTCAGCAGCCGAGTACCTTATGCACTAGACCTCCACAGCGAGGCCAGGTTTAGAAGTCTGTCTCTCGCGTTTGTGAAGTTGATGGCACCAACTACTCCCATACAGACACTGATGCACAGCCGTAATGATCTTATCTTCACAGAAGCTACCTACAGCTGCACGATTAAGGAACACAACACAAGCCAAGCACATCCAAATAACGGTCACCGACACAAAAATCACACACCTTCGCAGCGGCGGACTGTCAGTTGAAACACATTGAGTGAAAAACCTTACGGTTCTACTTTTTACTGACGAATTTCGCACTATCCTTTTCTGTTTTTGTGTTTGCCCATTTTCTTTCACTCTGTCACGCTTTTTTCTTTGTATTCTTTTTCGCACTCTACTCCGCCAACCAAGTTATTGCAACCATAGCCAGGCCTCCCACGCCGGACAAATCGGTGCAATGTATTCGGAAAGCGAAGCGGAAGAATTAAAGGGCGAAAAGAGCGCTCGGGCATGCTATTTTTCACGAACGCTATAGGGGGGCTCACCAACCACAAAAGAGCCTCTGTATAAAAAAGTCTAATTGGTGAAAATAAGAAAAAGCGCGCTTCCCACTATGAGTAAACCCGTACATTACGGGTGATGCTCTAGTATTCTACTACGGAATAACACCCCTACTTGAAGCTGCGTAGGATAAAAAATGCCCTAAGCTGGTGTCGTGGGAACGGGCCTTACTGGCTCTGACTGAGTGTAGATTATTCCTCAAGACCATGTTTTACTCTTTACTACACTTAATTTTTCTGGAAGGAAATGAACTGTAGTGCAGGGGTGAATTCTTATTCCGAATTTAGACTTAACTCATCACAACACTCTTCCGCGTCTTCAACACGTAACAGCATGGACACACAGATTTAAAGGTATCATCCAGCAGTGATCATGCGATTCGAAATAACTGATATTGACGAAAGCCTGTACGAAGGGTAGGTGCACTGCGACAAGACATTGAGAAGGTGTGATTTCTCATCTTGGTTTAAATACTTGAGTAAAAACGCCCTGAAACTGTTTAGTCAAGTTTGACTAGCATTTAGTAATTTGAGTATTTTTTCATGAAGATTCGCCATTACGAATGATGTGTGTCATTTGCCTCTCTCTGCAGCAAGTGAACACGGTGAATCTTGCACGGTGTATGTTACGACACTCTCACATAAGTGAGCGGAAAATTCTGGATACTAAGATTCATACAACATGTCCACAGGATTGCCAATATGCGTGGATTTCGGATTAAAGATTCTTCCAAAGTGGGGGATGCGTCTACTGCACTTTCGTGACCAGCAAGAATATGCCGTTCTGAACAATATATAGTCACAAGTGTATAAGTACACGATATAATAATGTTTTCGGAAGCGGTACTTTCCCAATCCGAGCATTACCCCATTCATACGAGGACAGTACGTGGAGCCTGTATATAGCATTGCAAGCGACATGCAATTGTTGGCTTTCCGACTGTTTGGTGTAGCAGGGGTCCTGCCTCAATCACATACACTAGCAACGCCAAAACTTAAAAGAAAGCAGCAAGTGACCTTGTGTCCTTGTAGGAAGTGCTTCTTAAAGAACAGAGGCATGGCGCTGCTGCTTCCCGCGTCAAACCGAAAGCTATGGCGGCCAGGGCACCTTGCACTAGTGTTGTTCCCTCTCTTTGACCTTGTGTCAGTGTGCGCTAAAATTAAGTTACGAAGCACCTTTGTGTGGTTGTTTGGGCGAAGAAAGGGTGTGAACAATCAAGGTGTCACTCAGAAAAAGAAATGCATGAGCATGCAGGACATGCAGATTTGAGGAACGAAAGACAGCCCTTCACAAAGCTGAAAGTATCGTTAGCTGTCCCTTTGACGTATCACAAAATACCAACGGAGCGTCCTGAAGTGCAAACTCCAGCACATTTTCTTGTCTGAAAAGGACTTACCAACCTTCCATTATTTGATAAGGAAGCAGACACACAAAGCGCTTATAGGGCTATCGGACGAAGAATTACCTGTTGTCGCACATTCCTGCTTAAATTTTTATAGTCATCGTCATATTTGGAGTGTCGATATAGGAGTTTTACTCTTTTCCTCTATGAGTAAAATGGCATCCTTTCTGTGGAATATGGGCAGAACTTCGGGCAAACATCGTAGAAAAAGTTATTGAGCCAGAGTCTATGTTTTAATTAATTTATTTAAAAATACTGCAGGCCCTTTTCGGGCCCAAGCAAGAGCGGGTACATTACTGTCAGTGAGAAGTAAAAGAATCAATGGTGAAGCTACCAAACGGGTCCGCCTACAGCCTACCAATAATAACTCATTTTTCCTTCTTGTAAGGGTATAACTTTTCCGAGGCTGGTAGGTTGTTTTTGTGTTTATTGGCATAGCGCATACAGGTATATTTAAAGACAATAAGGTGTGCAGAACCAGCACGGAGGACCACAAAATAGTGATCCGAACGAGGAACTATAGGTTCTATCAACAGTGCGCTCTTAGCGTCAGCTCTCCTCTTACAGCATTGTTGTGAGTGCGCTTGGCTGCACCGCCATGTTCCCATATGGGCCATGAGGCAACGTAGACAAGACGCCAAGGTGTGGTTTGATAAGAAGCGCATTCGCTACTTCCCTACTTATGTTGCTTTCATGACGTAGTAATAGTACAAAATTTCATTCTTTTGTTTAGGCGTTTGTGTAACTTGTAGGTTATACAGTTAGTGTTGATATAATTGCACGATTTCATTGGCGTGCCTTTGGTCTTTGATATTCTGTATGACAGTAGCAGCACGCATGCAGAAAGTTTGTTAATACCTTCTGACGAACTCAAAACTTTTGGATTTGAATGATAGATGAAAATTTTGGCACTGAAACGGTATATCACTAGAAGAAATGATTACCAGGAAGCCGTCAGGTGAATCTCGAGGTAACTTCATAGGACCTCCTGGAGAACCCAGCTTGCAAATGGCGCTGCCTGCAAGACATATCAGGACGAAACCAAATGCTGCGTGCATTTCCAGTTTTTTGGGCAATGAATAGCTGTGGTCCGTTGCAGCTGGACGCTTTATTCAGAGCGGGAACATGAGTGCGAATAAAAAATTGGGCACCGTTGCACATACGCGTATAGAAACACACACACACACACACACAGACACACACACACACACACACACACACACACACACACACACACACACACACACACACACACACACACACACACACACACACACACACACACACACACACACACACACACACACACACACATATATATATATATATATATATATATATATATATATATATATATATATATACCAAAAACAAGCAGTGAGCGTAACGGCCTGTGCCTCAACTGTCCAACGTGACTTTAATAGCTGGTACCTTTGTTTCCTAAATACACATATAGTTGTAGCGGGAAAAAAAAGACGCAGCGTGCTACATGACGACTAAACGGGCCCCTAGACAACCTGACAGGATGTGAGCGAGGTTATTACTTTCAAAATAACCTTCCATGCCAATCTCTCGCTGAAACATTTTGAGACAAACATAAAATCATAACAGTGGTGCAAATGAAACTGTTTTGTGACATGGTTACATCAATATTAGGTGATCCTCTCCTGGATATGTCATACAGGATCGACAACGGAGAGGATCAGTGCACTGTCACGTAAGCTTCTCGTACGCATTAATAATTGCGAAGCACTAATCCGTAACAAGTGGTGCACTCTCACAGCTGCATCTTATCTCGATGACTGAATTGCCCCGTCGAGCTTTGTCCCATTTCGAGCAGAACAGAACATTATCCAATACTCTTTTTTTGTAATACAATCAGAAGCTTATGTATTCAGGCAGTAGTTCAATGCCCGTCTCGACTGTGATAGAGGTGGATGACGACCGGTGTTTAGGCGTTTTGTAATTGCTTGCGTGTTACTGCTGTTACCAACTGCTGGCCCACAACAATTATTCGAACACGGCAAAACATTATTACCGTTGGTTCACATTGGTCAATGGTAACTGAGCGAAAAGCAAGACCGCCTCGTACCAGCTAATGATGTATATTCGGGGGTAAATTTGTCCAAGTAATGGGAAATGTTTCAAGTGCTGCTGTATTGCTGCCTAACAGGTACTGAAACTGCCAGCTTTTGAACAACTGTACGAATGCTTTATTTTGCGTATGAATGGTGTTATCTAAATCACAATTGTTGCTATATTTCAGTCATTCATAAAGGTTTTCCATAAATATCATATTATTATTTATTAATTAACAAATATTGTGTTCAACTGTTCAAAATGCTTCTGAGGGCACTCGTACCAGGCTATTATATATGAGATGGATACACGAAATACAAACTAAAAATGAAGGCTAGTCATAAAAGTAGAATAAACTTTATTAACTAAACTAAATTCAAGGGGATGAATTAAACATCATATGACTACGTATTTATGGCAGAACAACACCGTAAAAATCAAATATAAAGTTTAGACATGAAATACGACTACGCTGTCGACACATACTCGCAGCAGGTATATGTGGTACTGTTTCAATGTAACACCAAACTGACACTACTTTTCACTAATAGCTGCAGATAAATAAATGTCAGGCCTGCGAAGAACGCGCAGCACAGTCCCAGCGAAAGCTAGAACAGCGGCTTTTCAAAGCCTTTTTCTAAACATTCGTAGGGTAACTGCTGCAAGCACACTTGCTGGGTACCCACTGAGCTATAAATATTCATACATTTTGTGTAGTAGGCCAGCATTCACAATGCTATTCTTCGTCATTCTTTGTAAAAAAACGTTGTAGCTGCTTCACACTTGTTGAATATTTTAAAAGTGGAATCTTTCATGCAGTGGCTGATAACGATGAAGCAAAATGCCAGAAGTTGGTACGCACTACAGTTATTAGGTGATCAAAAAACTTTTTATAATGGGTTGGAGAATTGAAGGACCTTGTCGTACTGATATTCACCTTGTGTGACGCTGTTCCTTCGATGTTCTAAAACGCTTTATTACTAATATTAACTCGAATGATTTCCACATCAAGCCTGCATAGGGTCAGATTAGAAACAAGTTCAAAGCATTGGCATGGCTCATTGGTTGAATATTGGGCTTCCACGCAGTGGACCCGGGTTTAAATTTCATTGTATCATTAGTGTTTTTTATTCAGAGTTCCAAGCAATGGCGTAGGTCAGTGGTAGAATACTGGGCAGATTTGCGGACTTTTTTTCGTTCTTCGTTCGATGCTCGTTACGGAAACCAGCGGCGGTGGCAGTAACGGACAACTACGGCGCCGCACGCTACCCGTGTTCTGATCTCATAACCGCTTTCGCCGAAAAAGGGCAGTAATGTCACCTCATGGTCATAAGGTAGAAGAAAGTCATCAGGCTCAAGATGCAACATTTCATTTAGGTACAGCCACGCGAGGGAAACCGGATGACAAATTACACCCGTACACGCGTTAGGGCGTTGTAAGGCATCAATTTTCGATAAAACGATTTGCAGAAAGGCGCCTTGGCATTTATATATTTGACATCGTGGTTCTTGCGTTGCCGCTGGCGTTTGCAAGAGCTCCCGACTAAAATTCTCTATTCGCGTCCCGCAGGTAATATTAACAAAACGATCTTATACAATCGCAATCCTTCCAGAACATTGCGACGCGACATGCACAGAGAGCAAGAGATAAGAGAAGTGTAGAGGAAATGCAGAAAGTTTAGGCTCGGTTGGCTACGCTACGGAGAAGAAAGGAAGGAGGAAGGACAGGGAGGTTAGTTAGTTCGCTATGCTACAGTTACTGTGAGGGAAAGGGGCAATAATAAGAACGAAACAGAGAGAGAAAAAATTGGCGCCATATCTGCGTGTTAAACTGCAAATGTCTACGAAAGACGATCGTCTTGCGTCTGAAGAGAGTGAACAAAACGTTTATTTGATGTTCTGCGGAAGAACATTGGTGAATGGTATTCTGGAGGCGCTGCGTTGGAGTGCCTCCAGCGTGCAGCGGAGGCGAACGAGCGCATCAAGTCACATCACACGTGAGAAATGAGCGCTATCTGTCAGTTATCTTGGAAAACGTAGCGTGTGGCTCTGAGACAGGCATTCACGCCCCTCTCGGAAGTG
This sequence comes from Rhipicephalus microplus, assembly GCF_013339725.1. Classification (NCBI taxonomy): domain Eukaryota; kingdom Metazoa; phylum Arthropoda; class Arachnida; order Ixodida; family Ixodidae; genus Rhipicephalus; species Rhipicephalus microplus. The sequence goes on along the minus strand of NC_051173.1, from coordinate 63,008,208 downwards.
ATAAGGTGTAGAATGCAAGATTACGGGTAGGTGACGCCACAGTGTCGCCTTAGCAAACCGTTGGGAAAACTTTTCTTTCCGTGCAAGCGTTGCATGGTCAGCGCAGCTTGATAAACGCTACGGTCCTCAGAACTACTTATGTATGCCTTTTCTAGTAAAAGAAGCACATACAGAATACCTACGTGTTGTTGTGGTGCCTCTGATATGCACAATAGTTGCTTTTTAATTGACAATCGCACAAGTATGAATGCTGAATCTTGAGCAACATTGGTGGGCTCTGCGGATGGGGTTGACCGTTTTGGGTATCGGCTGCTGCCGTTTAAAGTACCCGGTGTCGTTAAAGGTGGGCAAACAGACAAATGGACAGACAGACCAAACTTTTTGCGTTGAAGGTCTCCATGAAAAACTATCGTCTTTAAACAGAGCAAGAAACAGATAGATAAATAATACGGTTGCGACTACACACCACGGTCTCGCGATGTTTGTTCACACACGCTCGTGACGTCCGGTGGTCTTTAAAGGGGCCCTCTCTCTCTTGAAAACATCGGTGCTGACGGCAGACCTCGTTGTGAGGCTCGCCAGAAACAATGCGAGCGAAAATGACAACAGAAGGCGCAGACCTGTGATTGCATAAGTTTAACGGTAAGTGTTATCGCTGCTTTGCAACCAACTAGCGATTACTATGGGGTTTATTTTTTTAGCGTGGTTGTTTTCTAAATGCGGCAGAAAATGAAGCTCTCTGACTTTTCCTGCTTGAAAAATGTAAAGCCGGTCAAATAACGCGTCGTTCCCCATCAAGTAACATATTACGTCACAGGGCGAGGCAAACACAGTCAGGTGAGCTGGCGAAAATTGAGTTGATGCAATGCCCCTTAGATAACTGCAGGCCTGCTCACTGTGTCTGTCAAGGCCTCTGACGTCACTTCATTTATACCGGTGCGTTTTGCTGCAGAGATGTGCCTACGCATGCTCTCGTCACTCGAAACGCAAGAATTGCCAAGCCCGGCGAATGTTTTCGTGGCGTGCTGGTGCGCTTGTTGGCGACTCGACAAGACCGTCTTTTTTTGTGTCCGTGAACTGCAGTGTGGATATGTGGTGCGTTTTGTGCACTGGATATTCGCAATCTGTACGGCTGCATGCCTGAACAGTTCGGCGATGCTGCATGGTAAATAGGCTCGGTAAAGAGACCGAAGTTGCGTGTGGTCTTATTTTTATGGACAACCGAAGAACTAAATGAGGGCGTGTTGTTCACGCAGCTGACGTCGACACCCGTGTTTGGCATGACCCGAAGGTACGTGTGTCCGTACCACATATTTCGAAGTCGCTTCAATGACCCTATCTCCACTATTTTTCGTTCTTGCTCTAAAATAAAGGCGTCATGTGAGCTTCTGACTTGTTGGCGTAAACCCTAGCATTGAAACAATAAACGGGCGTGACAGTACGTTTTCAGAACAGGCGTGTTTGCTTCAGGGTCGGTTAACATTTCGCTATTGCTGAATAGCACCACAGAATTGCTATATTACCTTTGTTCACTTAGTTGAGAAAAATGAAAAGATTTTTGTTGCATTATATAGTGCATCGGTTTTATGCATAGTATTGTCACGGGGTCGTGACGTGGCCGAAGACAGGAGACTTCGTGTTGGGATTTAACTGTTTATTTGGGCGAACCTGTGCCCGGTAAACGGAAAGTCCAATTACAGCAGCAGTCTCGCACAGATAGCAGTCTCGGACTGATAGCGGCGAAGGGAGCGTCGGCCTTCGATCAACAACAACTGACAAGCGGCGAAGCGCGTCGGCATTTATACTCTTGCCATCGAATGTTCTGGCGTTATCGCTGGCGGTGGCGTAGGTTCCAGAACAATCTGTACCATTGGCACAGTGGGCGTGATCTTATCGAAATGATCTACTACAGTCCGGAACCCTCTCGAAAACTGCAGGCGCGGTTTGCGCTGAGAATCGTGTGGTGTTTTGGGACGATAACAAAAGCTTGGGAAATGGAACGTGGCAGTGCCCCCCTCTGAAAAAGGCATCGTCTCGATGCTATAACTAAAGATGAAGGTACAATGATAATGCAAGGAAGTACAATGAATAAATTACAATACAACAATAATACAAAAAAACACTGTTTTAGTTTGTTAACGCGCATGAAACGGCTTTTGGCGTGCGACATGGACGAATTCAGGTCGCGATCGGCGTCGTTGAGAGTTCGTGATGCCGTCGGGGACAACCTCGTAATCAAGTGGGCCGAGACGTCGAACCACCCTGTACGGTCCGAAGTACCGTCGCAGAAGCTTTTCACTTAGTCCACGTCGGCGTATCGGCGTCCACACCCAAACACGTTCACCGGGCTGGTATTCCACGAAGCGTCGTCGAAGGTTGTAACGGTGGCTGTCGGTCGTCTGTTGATTCTTGATACGGAGCCGCGCAAGTTGTCGGGCTTCTTCGGCGCGATGAAGGTACTCGCTCACATCGAGGTTTTCTTCGTCGGTGACGTTGGGTAACATGGCATCGAGCGTCTTTGTCGGGCTCCTTCCGTAGACCAATTTGTATGGAGATATCTGCGTCGTCTCCTGCACCGCCGTGTTGTATGCGAAGGTCACATACGGAAGAGTGGCGTCCCACGTCTTGTGTTCGACATCTACGTACATTGACAGCACGTCGGCGATCGTCTTGTTAAGCCGCTCGGTGAGGCCGTTGGTCTGTGGGTGGTACGCTGTCGTCCGGCGGTGGTTTGTTTGGCTGTATGCCAAGATCGCTTGAGTTAAGTCGGCAGTGAATGCCGTTCCTCTGTCGGTGATAAGGACCTCCGGGGCGCCGTGACGTAAGACGATATTTTCGACGAAGAACTTAGCTACCTCGGATGCACTGCCTTTTGGCAGGGCTTTTGTCTCGGCGTAGCGGGTGAGGTAGTCGGTAGCTACCACGATCCACTTGTTTCCGAAAGCCGACGTCGGGAACGGCCCCAGTAGGTCCATACCAATCTGCTGGAAAGGTCGGCAAGGCGGATCTATTGGCTGCAGAAGTCCCGCTGGCCTTGTCGGCGGTGTCTTGCGTCGCTGACAGTCCCGGCATGTCCTCACATAACGAGTGACGTCGGTGGTAAGACGAGGCCAGTAGTACCTTTCTTGTATCCTCGCGAGCGTGTGAGAAACACCGAGGTGCCCTGCCGTCGGATCGTCGTGCAGGGCCTGCAGGAGTTCTGGTCGCAGAGCTGAAGGCACCACAAGGAGGTACTTAGCCCGAAGCGGTGAAAAGTTTTTCTTTTGTAGAAGACCGTTTTGTATAAAAAACGACGCAAGTGCGCGCTTGAATACCTTCGGGACTTCGGCGGTCCTGCCTTCGAGGTATTCTATTAGGGCCTTAAGTTCCGGGTCGGCCCGCTGTCGTTCAGCGAAGTCGTCGGTAGTGATCGTTCCAAAGAAGTAGTCGTCATCCGGGTCGTCGGGTAGCGGTTGGTCGACAGGCGCACGAGAGAGACAGTCGGCGTCGGAGTGTTTTTTGCCGGACTTGTAAATGACAGTAATGTCATATTCTTGAAGTCTCAGGCTCCATCGTGCGAGGCGACCTGCAGGGTCCTTCAAAGTGGCTAGCCAACACAAGGCGTGGTGGTCGCTCACAACTTTGAAGGGCCTGCCGTAGAGGTATGGGCAAAATTTCGACGTAGCCCAGATGATGGCGAGGCACTCCTTTTCTGTTGTGGAATAATTTGCTTCTGCTTTGGATAGCGATCGGCTGGCGTAACTAATGACCCTTTCAAGTCCGTCAGCCCTCTGCACAAGAACGGCGCCAAGACCTACGCTGCTTGCGTCAGTATGTATTTCTGTCTCGGCGAATTCGTCGAAATGGGCAAGTAACGAAGGCGTCTGGAGGCGATGTTTAAGCTCCTGGAAAGCGTGTTCCTGTGGCGTTTCCCACTTGAACTCCACGTCGGCCTTGGTAAGGTTAGTGAGAGGATCGGCGAAGCGGGCGAAGTTTTTCACGAACCGCCTATAATAGACGCACAGGCCCAGAAATCGGCGCACGGCTTTCTTGTCAGTGGGCGGCGGGAAGTCGGCGATGGCGGCTGTTTTCCGTGGATCAGGACAAACTCCAGACTTGCTGATAACGTGCCCCAGAAACAAGAGCTCTTCATATGCAAACCTGCACTTTTCTGGCTTCAGTGCGAGCCCGGAAGTCTTGATGGCTTGAAGTACAGCTTCAAGGCGCCGAAGATGCTCGTCGAAACTCGAGGAAAACACGACGACGTCGTCCAAGTACACAAGGCAAGTCTGCCACTTCAATCCTGCCAGTACTGTATCCATAACGCGTTGAAAAGTTTCAGGCGCTGAGCAAAGGCCGAAGGGCATCACCTTAAACTCGAAGAGGCCGTCCGGTGTTATAAACGCCGTCTTCTCTCGGTCTCTTTCGTCGACTTTGATTTGTCAATAGCCAGTCTTGAGGTCCATTGACGAAAAGTACTTGGCGTTATGGAGCCGATCAAGTGCGTCGTCTATTCGTGGGAGAGGATACACGTCCTTTCTTGTGATTTTGTTCAGGCGGCGATAATCGACGCAGAAACGTAGGGTCCCATCCTTTTTCTTCACTAACACCACGGGGGATGCCCATGGGCTCTTGGACGGCTGGATAATGTCATCCCGCAGAATTTCATCAACTTGTCTCTTCATGGCCTCACGTTCTCGCGTCGAAACCCTGTACGGACTCTGACGGAGTGGTCTGGCATTTTCTTCGGTTATGATGCGATGTTTCGTGATTGGGGTCTGCCGAATTTTCGATGACAACGAAAAGCAATCTTCGTATTGCAGGAGCAGGGCCTTGAGCTGTTCTTGCTTATCGTTCGAAGTCTGGGATTGACGTCGAAAGCTATGGGAGGGGCTTGGTTCCTCTGAGCAGGTTCCGCAGAATCGGCGAGAGCGAAAGCACTGGTGGCTTCGACAATTTCTTCGATGTATGCGACCGTTGTTCCTTTGTTCACATGTTTGTACTCATTGCTGAAATTCGTGAGCATAACCGTTGCTTTGCCTCCCCACAGCTCTGCAATTCCTCTTGCGACGCAAATATTTCGGGTGATCAACTGATGCTGACTGCCTTCAACGACGCCTTTGAAGTCAGGTGATTCAGGAGCGCCGACTGAAATAATGACGCTTGAGCGAGGCGGAATGGTGACTTGTTCTTCCAGCACATTCAAGGCATGGTGTCCAGACGGCGTGCGCGGCGGTAGTGCTTCTTCTGTGGATAATGTTATCGACTTTGTTCTTGGGTTGATGACAGCACCATTGAGGCATAAGAAGTCCATGCCAAGGATGACATCTCTCGAGCAACGCTGTAGGACTATGAAGTCTGTAGGATAAATACGGCCTGTAATGGTAACTCTCGCTGTGCAGATTCCTGCAGGCGTTACGAGATGACCTCCGGCTGTGCGGATTTCAGGGCCTTTCCAAGCTGTCCTAACTTTCTTCAACTTCGCGGTGAACGACCCACTGATGACAGAATAGTCGGCTCCAGTATCGACGAGAGCGGTCACACTGTGGCTGTCGATAAGAACGTCGAGGTCGCTAGTTCGCCGTCTCGCATTACAGTTAGGGCGTGGCGTCGGGTCACGGCTGCGTCGGCTTGTTCCGCTGCTTCCATGTTGCGTCGTCAGGCCACCTTCAGTAAGTGAGCTTTCGCCGTCAGGGCTTTGCCTGGTTGGCGTTGTGTTCGTAAAGCTCCGTCGTGGCGTCGTCGTCGTCGGAGAATCTTCGGTAGTTCGTCGCTCAGCAACCGCACCTCCACCGGTTGCTGCCCTTAGTTTCCCGGATACGGGCTAGGAGACCGGCCCCGCGTTGGGCCAGAGTACTGTCGGTGGTGCGGTGACGTGCGGCGGCTGGGCGACGGTGAACGCGAAGGGCTTCGTGGTGTCCACCGAGTTCCTGTCAGGTAGTCGGCGATGTCACGTGGTCGTTCTCCTGGCTGCGGACGTGGTGCATCGACGGGGAAGCCACGCTGTCCCATCTGTCGGTACTGGCAACGGCGGTAAGTGTGCCCGGCCTCGCCGCAGTGGTAGCACAGTGGGGGGTGGTCAGGGGTGCGCCAAACGTCGGTTTTCCTCGGCGCACTGCGCTGGCCCGCTGGTGAATGGTAGGTCGTCGGTGGGGGTGGTGGCGGCGGTGGTGTCTGGCGACGGAAGTGCGACGGGGCGGCGTTTTGGCGTGGACGGGGAGGAGCGTTGTGGCGCACTGCGGCGGCGTAGCTCATAGTTTCTGGCTCGGGCAGCGGTGTATGGGGAATTCGAAGTGATTGCCGAACTTCTTCTCGCACAATGTCGGTGATCGAATCCACTTGAGGTTGCGCCGAAGGCAACAGTTTGCGCAGCTCTTCCCGCACGATCGCTCGGATCGTTTCACGCAGGTTTTCGGAGTCACTAGTTTGAGCAGCAGCGCATTCTGGAGTCAGGCGACGATTATACTGTCTGGTGCGCATGTCAAGGGTTTTTTTGATGGTGGTCGCCTCGGATACAAATTCTTGGACGGTGTTCGGTGGATTCCTCATTAGTCCCGCGAAGAGCTCCTGTTTGACCCCTCGCATGAGGAAACGAACTTTCTTCTCCTCAGGCATGTCTGGGTCAGCGTGACGAAATAGGCGGGTCATCTCCTCTGTGAAAATTCCAACCTTCTCATTCGGTAGCTGAACCCAGGTCTCTAGTTGAGCAGCGGCCCTTTGCGAGCGACGCTCGCGAACGTTTGCAGAAATGCGCCGCAGAAGACATCCCACGTTCGGAGCGTGGACTCACGATTCTCTAGCCAGGTCCTTGCGGTGTCTTCCAGGTAGAAGTACACACGCCGGAGCTTTTCTTCGTTGTCCCAGTGGTTGAGGGCGGCCACACGGTCGTATGTTTCTAACCAGGACTCCGGGTCTTCGAACGATGACCCATGGAAAATTGGTGGTTCCCTGGGTTGATGCATGACCATCGTGGGCAGGGATGCGGCGGTTGTCATTGCCGCTGCAGTCGCGGTCATTGCCTTGGTCTTCCGCGCCTTGGCTTCCAGAATCCTGTACTCCGGTGGTAGCCCTTGCTGTCGGCGGCTTGTTCGCCGCTCCTGGTTGGCGTCGGTGTCTTCTCCGCGACGTGTGCTGGGTTCACGGCTTGACGGGGGCGTGCGGTACATGAACGAAGCAGCACCTCCACCAGATGTCACGGGGTCGTGACGTGGCCGAAGACAGGAGACTTCGTGTTGGGATTTAACTGTTTATTTGGGCGAACCTGTGCCCGGTAAACGGAAAGTCCAATTACAGCAGCAGTCTCGCACAGATAGCAGTCTCGGACTGATAGCGGCGAAGGGAGCGTCGGCCTTCGATCAACAACAACTGACAAGCGGCGAAGCGCGTCGGCATTTATACTCTTGCCATCGAATGTTCTGGCGTTATCGCTGGCGGTGGCGTAGGTTCCAGAACAATCTGTACCATTCGCACAGTGGGCGTGATCTTATCGAAATGATCTACTACAGTCCGGAACCCTCTCGAAAACTGCAGGCGCGGTTTGCGCTGAGAATCGTGTGGTGTTTTGGGACGATAACAAAAGCTTGGGAAATGGAACGTGGCAGTATTTTGTTACCGGTGTACTTATTACGGTATCGCCATTTTGCGCCAATCTCGTCAGCACCTTAGCCTAATATGTTTCCTAGAAATTTAGAAGCGTGTTGACACTTACGGTAAAGCGCCTTTTTAACTGGGTTTCAGGTCTGTGTGCTCCATAGTTCACGGTGGATAATTAAAGTACAAGTACCAAAGATATACAGATCCAAGAACCGGCAGTACAGTACAAGCGCCTACGAGGACTACATGGTTTAACGCAGAACCAGTACTAAGATTTTTTTTGAGGCCCTAAGTTACATGTCCAACTTCGCATCACTGCGCGATGGGCGAGAGCAACAGACAAAACGCAGCTTGCTGTATCCGTCGCATGAAATTTTTGTAAAACGAAAGATTTTGTCTTGCAATTCTCATCACGCTGATGTTGTGCTGAATAACATACTTGTGGCAGCTCACACTCTCCACAATACCTACGAGTCTATGGAGACAAATGTTTAAATTGTACAAATAAAACTGCAGAAACTTTGCAAATGAGTAGAAACTGTTTTTCTGTATGCTATTGATAGTGTGTGTTGGTGCGTGTGTAAATAAATAAAGAATAAATAAACGTCACCTTATTTATTTTCTCACTTTGTTGGTCCAACAAATTTTGCTCTTCTAGAGCGACGACATGTTCGATAGAGCAGAATCTTTCACTTCTTCGAAGAAGAAGCCAAACGCTTTCAAGTGCAACACATTGCTTGAACCAGCACCTTTTTTATAGCAAAAAGGCATAATAGTTCTGTCAAGACTGTGAAACTCTCTGTGAACGCTTTATCTTTTAGCAGGAGATGGTGGTGGCAACGCATTCACAGCCTCCCTTCAGTGCGCTTGCTCGGGCAAAATGAGTGACGTCATGGCAGCAGTGAACAAGCCTGACAATATTCGTTTAGGTGGCATTTGTTGATGGCGAGCATCCATTTCATTGTATTCTGATATCTCTAAGCTGAATAACTTTGCACTGCGCGCCCATGTCACTGCCCTTCTTGTGGCACTTATCTATTATTTCTTCAGTGTATACTGTCGCGACCCGCTTTTGCAGCACGGGAGTTCCGAGATGATGTCGAGGCAGCAAGAAGTTGAACTTGGTAGAGGGAGTTTATTTACAATATGTACATGGCGAGCTCTCTGGCCGAAAGCTCTACATCGAAAAGCTCTACATTAAGAAGCTCTCTATTGAAGGAGCTTTCAAGCAGTCCACGAAGGCTGATTATAAATAGTCTAATTTCCCCAGATCTCTCGATCGGGGAATGGGTCCATACTGCACTGTCAAATAAAAGGTCCCACAGCACACACAAGGTTCATCATGCCGGCACCTGCCCCAACATACACACATACTATTAACTGCCCTAATGACTCCCAGATCCTTCAAAATGATCTAATAACTATAGAAACCTGGTGCAAAAATGGCTCATGACTTTGAACAATAGGAGAACCTCCGTCATCTCTCTTCATCGCAGGAAATCTCACCCGGCTACTTAATACTTTTTTTCTGCTTGCGAAATATCCCTGGTGAATTCCTACAAATATTTAGGTATAAACATTACGCCAGATCTTACCTGGTCCTCCCACGTAACAAACATTTCTAACGAAGCAAACAAAGTACTTGGTTACCTAAGAAGAAATTTACGACTTGCTCCCCCTTCTGTTAAACTTTTAGCATATCAAACATTAGTCCGTCCGAAGCTTGAATACGCTTGCGCCGTCTGGGATCCCCACCAACCTAATCTATCCAAAACATTAGAATCTGTCCAAAATAGAGCATCTAGGTTTATATATTCCGATTACTCGCGCCACACAAGCGTTACTAACTTAAAGATTAAAGCCCATCTTCCCAGCCTTGAACTGCGACGCAAAGTCGCTAGATTAGCTCTTTTACATAAATTTTTTTCACTCACTGTCCGACGCATCTGTTATCATGCCCGCGCATCGCATATCTTCACGCACTAACCACAACAACCCAGTTTACCCTGCGCATACCCGTACAACTGCTCACCTTCGGTCATTCTTCGTTCAGACAGCGAAGGATTGGAATGACCTTCCGTCCCACGTCGTGCGCCACTCCAGCCCCATTCTTTTCAAAGCGCACATGAAAGAAACCCTGTATTGCCCACCCCTCATGTAACATCCCTTCCTGGGGTTTTTGAGGTATAATAAATAAATAAATAAATAAATAAATGAATAAATAAATAAATAAATACCCAAACGAAATACGTGTATGCTTCCGGCCATGCTGTCTCATTTGGCAAATCTTACTTTCATAAAGCGGGGCGTAATGAGTCTGTGATCTCGCTGCTCAGGCCATCCACCTCCTATGCTTGTTGAATGGCGATTGCGGGTCAGGTGCCCACGAGAGCCGATGCCTGGACATCTGTTGCTGATTTGAGCGTCGGTGGCCCATCAGTCAGAGACGCACAGCGTGGTGGTCCGACGTCCGTCTTCAGCGGGAGCTCGGCGATGGGGCTTTTTCTCGGGCACGAAGACGCGATGTGTCGCATATCAGGATTGGCCCCAACGACAGCAGTGCTTCGTCGAGTAATTTCAACTACGCACTGCGCAGCGCATTAAAAACAGCAGGAAGTCTTTGCGCTGTTCATCTCATGGGTGCACTCAGCATACCTTACGTCGCCCAATTAGGCCAGAAATTTCGAATTCCTTCGGACGTTCGCGACACCTTCATGACTCCCCCATACCACACAACATGCACCCTGAATATAACCCGGAAAGACAAATAGACCGCAACAAGCAACTAGGTAAGCGCTACGCGAAAGCCACGCACGTGGCGTATGTAGACGCAGCGGAATATTCTATGCATCGGGCCGTGGCGCTCGCTGTCGCCATCGAGCTACAGTACATAATTACCGCAACAGGCACCATTCGCGCAAACAAACCCGAAGAAGTCGAAGAAGGAGCCATCGCTCTTGCCTGCGTTTCAACCCAAGCATCCTGCATCATCAGTGACTCCGAGACTTTACCATCCGCAACTTTACCAAAGGTTTGATCTCCCAACCGGCGCTCCGAATTCTCACAAGTACACCTCTGTTACGTCGCCACCGTGTTGAGATCATCTGGAATCCGGGCCACTCGGGGCTCGCGGGGAACGAACACGTTTATGACGCCACCCGAGCTCTCGTCCGCCGGGCGCGTCATCCAATAGAGCATTACCCCTCGCGACCTGACGTGGCTGTGCAAAAGACGATGGTCTCCTCATTCCGCGATAATGCGAGAAACAGAAGAGTTATCTTTGGAGAAATCCTAATGTATTACCGCAAAGCAAGACTTGAATACCCACCACAAAAAAGTGCCTTAGTAAGCAGTAGTCCACTAATTGGCGTCTATTACAGACACGCACTTTCGCCTGTCCGTCACTGCATAGCCGTATTTACCCCGCTGTTCACACGCCACAATGCAATGCGTGCGGTGCACCTAACGCCAAGCTCAACCACGTTATATGGGCCTGCGCGGCAGCTACTCACTCAGTTAAACACAGCATGAACCCCATTCACAATCACCACGGCCGAGCAGTGGGCGGCTTTGCTGCTCAGCACGTTCCCGGAGGACCAGCTCTGGGCAGTCCGTCTGGCCAAAGACGCTGCCAGGATTCAAGGCCTGGCCACCGCCTGAGAAAGGGGTTACAGAAGGGCCCGTCTCCCGGCCCCCCCGCCACTTTTGACCTCAGCAGGGACACTTCAATAAAGTTTCCTCTCTCTCTCTCTTTCTCTTTCCTCAAACTGAGGCGGTAGCCTGCCGTTCCGGCGGCCGCGACAAAAGGGTGGCTCACCAAGCCCAACAGTACTCAGCCAGCTAGAAAACATGTAAAACAATGAGGTCCTCAAAAGTGTAAGAGGGCCCCTTTAGGAAGCATAAAAGAGCTTAGACGTGCTCATAGCTTATGGGAGAGAAAAACATAGATCAAGAAACGGTCGTGGCAATACCTTGTCCTTTACTAAAGGTCAAACTGTTTTCATGCAAAAAAGTTTGGAAACATGGTAAGTTAGATTCAATGGTTCGGCACAGTCCACCCGGATTGAGACGGGACACTCCGAGGGCGAGACCGCCGGCACATGTGGGTGTGCTGTGAACCAAGGTGTTGCATTGTGGAATAGGCAGAGGGGGATAACACTTACACTGCAGAATTTTGCCCCGCCACGGTGGTCTGTTGGCTAAGGTGGTTGAACTACCAGTTCAACTTCTTGCTCCCAACAATCACGCGACCTGCGGGCTGCTGACCCGAAGGTCACGTGATTGAATCCCGGCTGTGGGGGCCACATTTCCGATGGATGCGAAAATGTTGTAGGCCCGTGTGCTCAGATTTAAAGGAAGGAAGGAAGGAAGGAAGAGAGGAAGGAAGGAAGGAAGGAAGGAAGGAAGCAACAAATAGGAGAAGGCAGGGAGGTTAACCAAAAAGACATCCGGTTGGCTACCCTACACAGGGGGATTGGGGAAGGGGACAAGAAAGATGAGAAAGAGGGTGGATAGGGAAAAGAAAAAAAGAAGAAACTGGCAGTAATTCCACTGCAGCATGTAGAAGTCCACCGCAAGTCAGAGGCGTTCACACAAACCCGTCTTTCTCAAGAAACACAGCAGGGCTTTCACTGTCTATTGGGTTGTCGAGGGATGTGGACGTTGCTGTAATACCACCTGCACAGAAAGAGGCCGATCATCCAGTCGCCGCATTGCGTTGGCAAGTACTTGTCTGTCTGAGGCAAATCAGGGACAGTGGCAGAGCAGGTGTACAATATTCTCATCGGTGCCGCAAGCATCGCATGCCGCACTGTCAGTTATTCCAATTAACGTGGTGTATGCTTTGGTGAAAGCAACTCCCAGCCAAAGGCGATAGAGAAGCGAAGCTTCAAGTCAATGTAGGCCGGGTGGAGGGTGGAGTTGAGTTAAGGGTCAAGCTCGTGCAGTCTTGTACGTCGTATGCTTGGTGCGCATGCCCAGGTAACCATTGAAAGATGATGTCATGGCCTTTTTGTATTAAGAAGTGGTGGAGTTTCACGGTTTGGTAGGTCAACTGGTCGTGGCATGCACGTCGGAGAACTGACAGGAGGCACTGTAACGCTAGTTTTGAGTCAGAAAACACGGCCCATTTACTTGGTATTTCTTCAGAATTTATGAGTTCCAGTGCACTGCACAGAGCTTCATGTTCTGCCGTCGTGGAAGTTGTCGCGTGTGAAGTCTTTAAACACCGACTTACCCCTTGTGATGCTATTTGGGTGCACGATAAAGAACTCCAGAGGTCAAAATTTGTGGAGCCCTCCCCTACGGCGTCTCTCATGATCATATGGTGGTTTTGGGACGTCAAACCCAACATATCTATTTCCGCAGGATTACTTTTTCCAGTTGCCAAAGAGTCAGCCATGTATTTCAAAATATGCACACGGTCAGCGTGGTGCTCCGACGCTCGCGCTATTTCGCTTGTTGGCTGAGCTGGCTTGCCACCTTTATTGCGGGGCCAGCACACGACCCTCTCGTCCTGTGCGCCTATGCGATGCAATACGTATTCTGTGCAAGTAGGACGCAATATTAAGCTAGAAGACTGCGCTTTGCGTGCGTTCGCAGACACGATAAAAGTGTGCGTAATAGCACAGAAAGTTTACTTTGTCAAGGTTCTAACACCCTCTGTAAAGCTGTTTGCTCCGCGTGGCGCAATGGTCTCACGCAAAAGCAGTCTTTCGGCGTCACAACTATTGAGTGGTAGGTGACGTTGTGTTCGCGAACGCAGATCACCGCTATCATCATCATGGTTGTTAGAGCGGCAGCACTGGTGGTGACTCCTGGCGGCAGACAAGCCTTGGTGGTGGCAGAGAGAGTTGAGCGAGTGTCTTTTCTGGCGTGGGGTGGTGGCGCGGATTGTTGCCTCCAGCGGTTGGTCTGCCGTGGACGGCACTGCGGGCTGTCTGCGGTGGGCCTACGTATTGAGTCCGGTGTCAGTGACACCACCTTGTTTGTCATGTTGTTGAGTGTTGTTTACTACTGTGTAAGAAAGTCCTAGCGTGTTAATTACAATTGATGTATAATAATTCGGCTGACGATATCGTCGATTCGAAGTAGGTAAATATATATGTGTGTTGGATTTGGTTTCAACCGATTGCGTCTGCTGTGTTAATTCACTACAAGAGCGTGTCGCTCGCCAATTCAAGACCCCACAATTGTCATCACCCAAAGCCCCGTTTTGTGCAACATAGAAAAACTCTGGTATTATGGGTCATAGGGCAAACTGTGGCCTACAGTTGATTAAAAATAGCAGAAGCTGGCTCGTACTTCATGGCTGATAGCTGTACAAAAGTCGGGCACGCAGAATAGCCACAGTATTGGCTGCTCGGGGCGAAACAACGAAATACAAAGACAATCTTTCAATCTTGCACGAAAACATGCCCGTGACTGCTGTTTTTTTTGTCGTTACAAAGAAGAGGAAAAAGATTTTTTAAGTTGCTCACATTTAGTGAGAATCAGTGATATGCGAAGCACCAATGAAGTAGGTTGATTTGTCACTTTAAAATCAGCAGAACTTTTTGAAGCGAACATAAATTATGCGGTACATGATGCAGTACGTATTCTGTGCAAGTAGGATGCAATATTCAGGTAGAAGACTGAGCTTGGCGTGCGTTCGTCATAACATGATTATCATGTCTCGACGTGTTATTTACCTTCGTCGTTTATTCACATCTCGTGATACCAAATTTGGTATATGTGGAGCTAGCAAAATGGTCGCGAGCGTGCTATGAGCGTGGCATGTAGTCATGTTTTACATGACAAGCATACCACGATTTTCATGCTTGGACTTGTCATATACCTTCGTCGTCTATTCACGTCACGCGACACTAACTTTGGTATATGTGAACCTAGCGAAATGACCACGAGCGCTTCGTGAGCGTGGCATGAAGTCATGTTGTTACATCACGCACATCTCGGAATTATCATGTTTGCACCAGTCACATGCCTTTGTCTTCCATTCACGTCCCATAAAACGAAACTGCGTATACGTAAACCAAGTGAAACAACTGCGAGCGCATCATCAGTGTAACATGTAGTCATGTTACATAACACGCATGTCATTATTTCCATGTTAGGGTCTGTCGCTTGTGTTCACCGTGTGGTCTCATCATATAGCAGTTTTGCAACATGTCATGTGAACAAAACCACCGCAAAAGCAGCAACACCATGCCATGTAAACCATGACATACATGTCTATTTTTATGTTCTGACTAGTCACTTAGATAGATAGATTAGATAGATAAATAGATGACAGACAGACCGAAAGACCGACAGACAGATAGATAGATAGATAGATAGATAGATAGATAGATAGATAGATAGATAGATAGATAGATAGACAGACAGACAGACAGACAGACAGACAGAAAGACAGACAGATAGATAGATAGATAGATAGATAGATAGATAGATAGATAGATAGATAGATAGATAGATAGATAGATATGCTCAAAGTCCCCGAAGTTCGCTTAGAAATGCTCATCATTTAAAACCTGGCGGCTCATGCCTAGGTATCAGCTAGGAGCTCTGGGGCATGGCGGCGTCCTCGGCCCTTCGAACGGCCCACAGCTGTAAAAAGTATGACAAACTTTCTATGCGTTTGGGCAGCTATTTAACGCCCTTCAGTTGCAATATCTTAGCTGAATCCCATTTCTTACTTGCGCAGCATGCGTGCCACATCATCGAAGGGCGCACAACGAGAGCGCCATCTGCTCGCGCTGCAATGTAAATGGCAGGCGCCACCGAGGCTGTTTGGACGGCATGCGAAAGCCCGCGAACCTTGCAGGGCCACGTTCGCAGTTTGCGTTTTGTGAACTAAATGCCAACTTTTTAACGACAGGTAGAAGTAATACTGCTCTCTAGGTGTCCTCCCCCCTCACTCTATATCACAATGCGGCACCCCGGTTGCACGAACACCCATGAGTGGCGCCACATATGGGTATCAACCTGGGTTTTGGGGCTCGAGCGCACGAGATGACGCGCGTACGGGGAAATGGCCGCCTGGGCAGTCGAGCCTGCAGTCAGTAAAGATCATGTTCCTTACGCTGCCGCTAAGCCTCGGCGGAATCTGCCCGCTGCCAGCGGCTGCTGCGGGCCCCGAGCGTACCCGCGATCGTCATTATCTTCTTCTTTCTGGGATCGGCGCGCTCGCGGCAGCCGATACCATAAATGGCAGCTACGTGGTCTGAGTGTCCTATTTCAAACCGTGAGTACTGTACACAGCGGGACACACTCGGAAGATCAGAGCGTGTTCAGGCCACTCGGTGCCACCAACCATTGGCGGCTGTAATGATCTTGGCGTGGACCACGGGGGCACAAGCTCAATGCACTCTGTGAGTAGAACCTTGACCACTAGTAGAGCGTTTAGGTTATCCGACACCGCGTGCTGTTGTGCCTCGAATCGCCGCGAAGCGAACCGTTCAAGAGGCGAAAGAGGACAACGCCACAGCGTGTGCACAAAACTCGTTGCAGTCCCCGGCCGGCAGTGGCGCCTAGCAGCCACCATGCACTCAGGTGTTTTCTTTAACTGCGGAGCTCGGCGTGTGAAGCGAGTTTAATAAATGCGAAGCATTTGTAAGCAAACTTCGGCGACTTTGAGCGTATCTATCTATCTATCTATCTATCTATCTATCTATCTATCTATCTATCTATCTATCTATCTATCTATCTATCTATCTATCTATCTATCTATCTATCTATCTATCTATCTATCTATCTATCTATCTATCTGCCTGTCAGCCTGTCTGCCTGTCTGTCTGTCTGTCTATCGATCTATCTATCTAGCCGCCTACGACATTTAGCTCTCCAGGCCGTTTCAATATTGGTATAGATACCAAGCTTGGTTTGGCATAACATGACTGTATAAAGAACATATTTGAGTAGTCATAACATGAAAATCTTCATATGTATGTCATAAATGTCATAATTTACATTTTCATGGTCCTGCAGCTCTTGTGGTGGTTTCGTTCACATGGCATGTTGCAAAGCTGCTTTGGTATGACATGATTGCTTGGTGAACATGACAGACCCTAACATGAAAATCGTGACATGCGTGTCATGTAACAACATGACTACATGCCATGCTCATGATGTGCTGGCGGCTGTTTCGCTAGGTTCACTTATATCAAAGTTGTTATTACGAGACGTTAATGGATGACGAAGGTATGATACTGGTGCTAAAATGATAAACATGAGTTGCGTGTCATGTAACAACATGACTACATGCTACGCCCAAGAAGCGCTCGTGGCCGTTTCTTTAGCTTCACATGTACCTAACTCGGTATTAGGTGACGTGAACGGACGACATAGGTAAATGACACAACCAGGCGTGATAATCATGACATGCGTGTCATGTAACAACATGACTACATGCCACACTGATGATGCGCTCCCGGCCATTTCGCTAGCTTCACATATGCAAAGTTTGATAATACGTGACGCCAATGGATGACGAAGTATGTGAATGGTGCAAACATTGTAATCATGAGATGTGTGTCATGTGTGAACATGTCTACATGCCATAGTGAAGGCGGCAACACATTTCGACGGTATGCAGTGCGCTAGCTCGTCGGCGTTCATTTCGTCGCGTCACGCCGGCTTTGCCACGCCAGGCGCTGGTCCTGCTATATACTCTCAGGCACGCACCGTACTGTGTTGCTTTGACACATGCGCGTTTCAGCGCGTCCAGCTTCCCTCCATCACGAAAAAAAGGAGACACAGTGTTGTCCGCGTAACGCATCGGCGCAAAATTCAGCATGACGCATTTTGTGCTGGTTGCCGTCGAGCTGCGCCGATGATCACTGGTCACGCCTAGCGTCAGACTATAAAGTGCTCGTGTTTAATAAGGTAGCGTGACTGTGCTCATCGTGTGCGCGCCTCAATGGTTCAATGGAGTATATAAGCCCCTTCATGATGCACTCACGGCCGTTTTGCAAGCTCCACATATACCAAATTTGGTGTTACGTGACGCCAATGAATGACAGTATATAAGACTGGTGCCAAATTTATATACCAAATTTATATACCAAATTTATAGTATATAAATTTGATACCAAATTCATATACTAAATTTGGTATCACGTGATATGAATAGATGACGAAGGCAAACAGCTCATCGAAACATGGTAATCATGACAGGGAAGTCATGAACTGCATCATTTACCTCCACCTCGTTACTTTCAGCTGATTATAAAGTGACATATCAACATTTCTGATTCGTGGTCGCATAGCATCGATTTCCAGTGTACGGGGGATCTGCCAATTTTTCCATTGAAACATTGTGCGTGGTGTGAATAATTTTGCGTGAGGAGGTCAGCTGTAAGTTGTACGTGCTACACAAGTGTTGTGGTCACAGCATAGGAAGTCTGTGAGGAAGGTGTGATGAAAATAAGGGGTCTTGTAGCGTAGAATGACGGTAGAATTAACGAAATAAGGGCAGGAGAGTGAAGTGGCGTCCACTTGCTTGAAGTGGGCACGTTATGTATGAGTATATGACGATACGCCCATGAAGCGACAGTGAACAGCATGATTTCAGAAGGATACAATGTGTTCAGGGCGTATATACTGAATGTGGATGTCACTTGGCACAAAACTGTTACATTCCTGGGTAAATCAGTGTGAAACAAGAAAGTTTCACAGCGAAGCTTTCTCATGCTGGATCCACATGAAACGCTTTTCGTGAGTGAAAGCGTCACCTGCTGCGGGCACCCGCACAGTGACCTGTGAGAAAGGCCCATCTGAAAGAAAGAAAGAATGAATTAAATGGAAGAAAGAAGAAAAGGAAGAGAGAAAGAAACAAGGCAAGCAAAAATGAAAAAAATTGGCACATCCCACGTACAGTTGGAATTGATGATATGAGAAGCACGAATTGGGAAGGTTGGTATGTCACTTTAAAATCACCACAACGTTACGAGGTAGAGGTAAATTATGCTGTACACGACTTCCCTGTCATGACTATCGTGTTTGAATGTTTAGTTTACCTTCAACATGTATTCACATCACGTGGTGCCAAATTTAGTATATGGGAACCTAGCGAAACGGCCGCGAGCACTCTATGACCGCGGTATGTTGTCATATTCTTACACGACACGCGTGTCATGATTATCAAGTTTGCACCAGTCATATACCTTCGTCATCCATTGACGTCACGGAACACCGAATTCGGTATATGTGGAGCTAGCGAAACGGCCGCGAGTGCATCATGAAGGGCCCAATATACTCCCACGTAACGTTGACGCGCTGGCACGCTGGACACAGGACGATATACGTTAGGAAAACGTGAGAACTCCACAGTCTGGTGACATGCGTGATTGGCGCGACCAGCGTCTGTCGGCGCGCACCGATGCCAACCGGCGCGAAATGTGACATGTTGAATTTCGCACCCTCTACAATACCCAGACAGCACTGCGTCTGCCTCTTTTCGGGATAGCAACGTAGCGCAGCGCTCACCTGCGAGTATATGGCAGGAGTGGCGACTGGCGGGGCAACGTGGCGTGAGGCGACGAAACGAACACCGGCGCGCACGCGAGCCGTGTCAGGCCGAAGTGCATTAACGCCTTGACTGTGGCATGTATTCATGTTGTCACATGACACGGATCTCATGATTATCATGTTCGCATCAGTCACATACCTTCGTCATCCATTGATGTCGTGTAATACCAAATTTGCCATATGGGAAGCTAGCGAAATGGCTGCGATCGCATCATGAGTGTGGCATGAAGGTATGTTGTTACATGATACGCATGTCGTGATTATCATGTTTGGATGTGTCATTTACCTATGTCGTCCATTCACGTAACGTAATACCAAATTTCGCGTACGTGACGCTAACGAAATGGCCTCGAGCGCATCATGAGCGTGGCATGTAGTCATGTTGTTACATGATACAGATGTCATTTTAATCATGTTTGCACCAGTCTTACACCTCCGTCATCCATTGACGTCCCGTTATACAAAATTTTGTATATTTGAAGGTAGCGAAACGGCCGTCAGCGAATCATGAGCGTGGCATGTAGTCATGTAGTTACACGACACGCATATCATGGTTGTCATGGTTGCACCAATCACATAGCTTCTTCATCCGTTCACGTACCGTAATAACAAGTTTCGTATATGTGACACTAACAAAATGGCCGCCAGCGCATCATGATCGTGGCATGTAGTCATGTCGTTACATTACACGCATATCATGATATTCATGTTAGGGTCTGTCGCTTATGTCTGCATGCAATCAAGTCATACCATGCCAGTTTTTCAACATGTCACGTGAACGAAACCACCGCAAGAGCAACAAGACAATGAAATCTAAATCATGGCATTCATGACATACATATAATAATTTTCATGTTATTACTAGTCAAATATGCTCGTAATCTCGTAATACAGTCATGTTTACCATACCAAGTTTGGTAAACAGCGAGGAGAGCTAAAAATCGTAGGTGGGTAGATGTGTATACATATATATTGTTACGTGAGTAACGAGACAAAGTATTGCGAATATATTCGAAAAATATATTTGCAAGAGCGGTTGCAGCACTGGCCAGTCTGGTTCCGAGCTCGAGCAGCCAGCGAGCCTCATCTTCTTCGTCGGGCGCACACGCGCATTCGCACTATGGTTTGTGGCAGCCTACAGGTAGCATATAACCCCCGTCGGCAAAGGCGCCGTCTCGGCGCATCTAGATGTCAAGATCATTGGGCGAGTGGTACTGCTTCAGGCGTGCGACGTGTACGATGTCGCTGGCCCTAGGGGTGGATGAAGACGGCGGGGCAGCAGGAGTGATTTCATAAGTGACGGGAGTCACCTCACGAAGCACTCTGTAGGGCCCTGTGTACCGAGAGAGCAGCTTGTCAGACAGGCCAACGTGCCTGGTCGGAGACCACAGCAGAACCAACGAACCGGGCGAAAAGTGCACATCGCGGTGTCGTTGGTCGTACCGACGCCGTTGGTTTGCTTGGGAGGTCAGAAGGCGAGCACGAGCGGTTTCGCGTGCGTGGGCGGCCCGGCTGATGGCGTCCAGAGCATATTGTGAAGTTGGAGCTGCTGGTAACGGAATCGTCGTATCGAGGGGTAATGTGGGTTCGCGGCCGAACAGCAAGAAAAAAGGGGAGTAACCAGCCGTGTCGTGGCGCGAAGAATTGTAGGCAAATGTCACGTATGGTAAAGCGATGTCCCAGTCAGAGTGATCTGAGGAAACGTACTTTGCAAGCATGTCAGTTAGGGTTCGGTTCAGGCGTTCTGTGAGGCCATTTTTTTGCGGATGGTACGACGTAGTGAGCTTGTGGCGTGTTGCACAAGAGCGTAGAATGTCCGCTATGACTTTCGATAGAAATGTGCGGCCTCGGTCCGTGAGCAGCTGGCGTGGAGCACCATGTTGCAAGATCACGTCGTGTAGAAGAAAATCGGCGACGTCAGTGGCGCAACTTGTTGGAAGGGCGCGTGTGATTGCGTAGCGTGTGGCGTAGTCTGTGGCCACAGCTATCCACCTGTTGCCAGCAGAAGACAGAGGAAAAGGGCCGAGTAAGTCCAAGCCGACGCGAAAGAAAGGTTCAGTAGAAATATCGAGTGGTTGAAGGCGCCCAGCCGGAAGCGTCGATGGTGTTTTGCGGCGCTGACATTCCTCACACGCCGCGACGTATCTTCTGACGGACCGTGCCAGACCTGGCCAATAGAAGCGACGGCGAATCCGGTCGTATGTGCGGGACACACCCAGGTGACCGGCAGTAGGAACGTCATGAAGTTCGTGGAGTACAGCCAAGCGGAGGTGTTTGGGTATGGCAAGCAGCAGAGACGGGCCGTCTGGATGGAAGTTATGCCGGTATAATGTGCCATTCTGGAGTACGAACGAGCGATAGGATCGGTTCGATGGGGAGGAGTCGAGGCGCTCAATGATAGCTCGTAGGGCTGCATCACGGCGTTGCTCGTCGGCTATGTGGTTCAGTTGAGAAACGGAGCACACGCAGGCGTCGTTGTCAGGTATGGTGGCCGATGGGTCAACTGGATAGCGAGAAAGGCAATCGGCGTCCTGGTGCAGGCGTCCAGACTTGTATATCACAGAAAAGGTGTATTCTTGCAGTCGCAGAGCCCAGCGACCAAGTCGACCTGTAGGATCTCTTAAGGATGAAAGCCAGCAGAGCGCGTGGTGGTCGGTGACGACGGAAAAGTGAGTGCCATATAAATATGGACGGAATTTTGAGACCGCCCAGACAAGAGCAAGGCATTCTCGCTCTGTGATCGAATAGTTACGCTCTGCAGGTGTAAGGAGGCGGCTAGCATACGCGATAACGCGGTCGTGTCCCTGTTGGCATTGGGCGAGAACGGCTCCGATACCGTGACCACTGGCATCAGTTCGGACCTCAGTTCGGGCAGATGGGTCAAAGTGGGCGAGGATAGGGGGCGTCGTCAAAAGTGTTATGAGGTGAGAGAAGGCGGCAGCTTGAGTGGACCCCCACGAAAATGGAACGCCTTTCTTCAAAAGATCGGTAAGTGGTTGGGCGATTGCCGCAAAATCTCTCACGAACCGCCTAAAGTAGGAGCAAAGTCCCACAAAGCTCCGGACATCTTTGGCGGATTGGGGTACTGGGAAATTCGTGACGGCACGAATTTTCTCAGGGTCCGGTCTCACACCAGAAGCATCGACAAGGTGGCCCAGCACGGTAATCTGTCGGCGGCCGAAGTGACACTTCGAGGAGTTCAACTGGAGGCCAGCTTTGCGGAAGACGTCGAGAATGGCCGACAGACGCTCAAGGTGGGTCTCAAACGTAGGTGCAAATACGAGGACGTCGTCTAGGTAACACAGGCACGTTGACCATTTGAACCCGTGTAGCAGAGAGTCCATCATACGTTCGAACGTGGCGGGGGCATTGCATAGGCCGAAGGGCATAACCTTGAATTGGTATAGGCCATCTGGAGTGATGAAGGCGGTCTTTTCTTGGTCTTTCTCGTCTACGGCAATCTGCCAATAACCAGAACGAAGGTCGATGGATGAAAAGTAGCGTGCGCCGTGGAGACAATCGAGGGCGTCATCAATACGTGGTAAAGGATACACGTCCTTTTTGGTGATTCGATTTAGATGCCGGTAATCGATGCAAAAACGCCATGTGTTGTCCTTCTTTTTAACCAGGACGACGGGTGACGCCCATGGGCTTGATGAGGGCTCAATAATGCCTTTAGTTAACATCTTATTCACTTCAGCTTGAATAATCTGGCGCTCCGACGCGGACACGCGATACGGTCGACGGTGAATGGGAGCAGCATCACCGGTGTTGATGCGGTGCTTTACAAGAGAAGTTTGGCCGAGTGGGCGGTCGTCAAGGTCGAAGATGTCACGGTAGGAAGCTAGAAGGCGTGCGAGAGCGGCTGATTGCGCTGGGGGAAGGTCAGGGTCGATCATGGGACGTATTGACATGTCGAGGCATGTGGCATCGAGTGGGCGACAAGGAAAATTGGGGCATGCGTCGGCTGCGAAAGTGGTGACGTGATCATCGGCTAAGGACCGCAACGTGGCAATTAGGATGCCTTCAGGGAGGACTTGCTTTGTGAAGCCGAAATTTATGACGGGTAGACGGGTCCGGTTGGAGGCTACAGTTACGATGCAGTGAGGGACGGTGACGTCACGTGCCAGTAGGACATCAGGAATCGGCGTGACGATGTAGTTCCCATCCAATACGGGTGAGGTCGTGGCGAATTCGGTGAATGTGAGGGCTTTAGGCGGTAAGCGGAGGAAGTCTGTGGCAGAAAGGCCGTGTTGAGGTTCAGGGTGAATATCCGGCTGAAGAGGAAGGTCTAAGCAAAGAGTACCAGCGGAACAGTCGATCAGAGCAGAATGGGTCGACAGGAAGTCCATCCCTAAGATGAGGTCATGAGGACAGTTCTGGAGCACCGTGAATAGAACAGGGATGTAACGGTCGGCGATGCGTATGCGAGCCGTACACATGCCAATGACAGGAACAGTGCCGCCATCGGCCACACGTACAGCTTCGGTAGCAGGGGGCGTGAGTACTTTTCTTAAGCGGCGACAAAGATGAACGCTGATTATGGACACATGAGCGCCAGTATCGACTAGTGCCGACAGAGAAATACCGTCCACGTGTACATCGACAAGATTTTTGTTCGTATGAAGCGTCAATGGAGGGTTTGGTTCAGACAGGGATGATGCAGCACTACCTCCAGGGGCTGCACTGTCTAGTTTTCCGTCGGGTACGATGAAAAGTTAGGCGGCGAGTGATGGCGGCGTGGCTGGGGCGACGGGGAACGACGGCGTTGAGGGGACGGAGAACGAGCAGGAAGGCGGCTGTTAGACGTGTCGAAAGCAGGGGCGGTACGGCTGGACGAATACCGGCGAAGATCTTCATATGGGCTATAAGGTGCGAAAAACTGGCTCCTATGTGGCGGCGTCCAGGAGGCACGGCAGTAGCGGGAGACATGTCCAACGCGGTGGCACCGGAAGCAGATCGGTTTGTCGTCAGGAGTTCGCCATTCCGCCGGGTTGCGAGATCGTGGAGCAACAAATGGGTCACGTCGAGGTGCATTAATGGGAATTGGTCTGGAGGAGGGGCAAGAGATGGGGCAAGCATCAGGGAACCCGCGGTTGGCGAATTCTTGTCGTACGACCGCCTGAATAACGGAGATCGCGGGGGTTGTCGGTATCGTATGTTCGAAAGAAGTGGGCTGAAGCGGCGCTGGACTTGCTGCTTCAAGTTCCCGTCGAACGATACGCGTTACACTCTGCTCAAAGGGCGGTGTGACGGTAGAATCGGAGCAGGTGGACGTAGCCGCCGTGTTTGGCAACCGAGAAAAAGGAGGGCGCACCCGACGGCTTTTTGCTGTTTCGAAACGGCGGCATTCTTGAATTACATGGTCGATGGTCGAGACGTTAGTGTACACCAGCAAATTAAAGGCGTCGTCCGCGATCCCCTTCAAAACGTGTCCAACCTTTTCAGCCTCAGACATCGCCTCGTCCACTTTTCGGCAAAGAGCGAGAACTTCTTGGATGTATGACACATACGATTCAGTTGGCGACTGGACACGGGTAGCCAGCTCCTGTCGTGCAGCTGCGTGGCGACCGGTCGGGTCCCCAAAGATGTCACGTAGCTTCTCCTTGAACGTGTCCCAGCTGGTGAGTTCGGACTCATTTGTCTCGTACCAGACACGCGGGGTTCCGTCCAAGTAGAAGAGAACATTAGCGAGCATCATGGTAGGGTCCCAACGGTGAGTTTGACTGACCCGTTCATAAAGGCGAAGCCATTTGTCGACGTCGAGACCAGGTTGCGCAGAAAATGTCCCGGGATCACGTGGTGTTTGGACGGCGACAAAGGTTGTCGGAGAAGCCGCAGATGATGAAGCGGACGCGTTGTCACTGGAAGCCATGGCGGGAAGCTGGAGGATGCGGCCACTGCGGAGCTGCGTGGTGAGGACGGGGATCGTTCCACCTCCACCAAATATGTTACGTGAGTAACGAGACAAAGTATTGCGAATATATTCGAAAAATATATTTGCAAGAGCGGTTGCAGCACTGGCCAGTCTGGTTCCGAGCTCGAGCAGCCAGCGAGCCTCATCTTCTTCGTCGGGCGCACACGCGCATTCGCACTATGGTTTGTGGCAGCCTACAGGTAGCAATATATATATATATATATATATATATATATATATATATATATATATATATATATATATGTATAGATAGATAGATAGATGGATAAATAGATAGATAGATAGACAGTTATACACTCAAATTCGCTGAAGTTCGCTAAAAATGCTTTGCGTTTAAAAAACGTGGCAGGTGCGGGCCGAGTTTTCCTGGTTCTCTGATAACAAGACTTCCAGCTAAATAAATTGTCTATGTTTTTGCGCAAGTAATATGCTCTTAACGTTACAGAAAGGTAAAATGAAATGCCCTTCGTGCGATTGGGCACGAAGGGCATTTCTTTTTCGAAGATATTGCATCAAGCTGTAAATAAACTTGATTGAATAACATGCGGGATTTAACGTCCCAACACTATCATATGATTATGAGAGATGCCGCTCTGGGAAGCTCCAGAAATTTCGACCACCTGGGTTTATTTAAGGTGACCCAAATTGGAGCTTATTAGCCTACAGCCTTTCCGCCTCTATCGGAAATGCAGCCGCCGCAGCCGGAATTTGATTCCGTGACATGCGGGTGATCAGCCGAGTACCTTAGCCACTAGACCACCGCCGCGGGGCTATGCGAAAGTAGAAAAGTATTGGCAAATTTTTTTACCACGAACCTACCTCAAGATGTGGCAACAGAAGATACCAGACAATCCCGAACACCGTTTAGTGGTATCCTGGGGTT
The DNA here is from genome assembly GCF_013339725.1 of Rhipicephalus microplus. Classification (NCBI taxonomy): domain Eukaryota; kingdom Metazoa; phylum Arthropoda; class Arachnida; order Ixodida; family Ixodidae; genus Rhipicephalus; species Rhipicephalus microplus. The sequence goes on along the minus strand of NC_051173.1, from coordinate 62,982,289 downwards.
TAATTTGTTGATCTCAATTAGATGTGCTTCGCGACACATTACACTGCAATAGGACTTATGGGGACACTCTCGACGAGTTTTTCAAGTGGCCGTTGTCATCAGTATCGCTGTCACGTTGTATGTATGTATCTATAGCCAAAGTCGATGGCATGGTCTTGTACATCGTGTGTTAGACCCACATGTAAATGATTGTGAATGCTGGCGACGAAAGCGACTGAAGCACAGATGAAATCATCTGGCTACCCTCATCGCAGGGGGTGCGGCTGGGATAACCAAGTCTTGTGTTGGCTTTCCACGCTCAAGAATCTATCGGGTACCTTGATCGATGGTATATACGTCTTCAACAATACGACTTGTTTATTATTTACAAGCGCGGTAAAAAGCACAAGGACGCAGATGCGCTTTCTCGCTGTCCACATCCTAAAGCACCTTCCCCTGGTCTCTCTTATAACTTAAGCAGTGAACGCTTGGATGGTTCTTCCACATCTGTTTCGTACTTAGCCGCGATGGACAAGACCGCTGATGACGACCATGTCTCTATCATAATGCACCAACTCGATGACACTTACTGTAGACGCATCATAGGTCACCTTCAGCAGTATTCACGGCCACTTAACTCCCGCCTTCGCCGACCGGTGAGGCAATTCAAGATCGATAACCATGTTCATTACCGCCATGTCTACCACCCGGATGTGCCCGCAGGGGTGCCTGCGCAAGTAGGTGTTTGGTGTGTAGCGACACCATGGACCCGAGCTAACCGGGGAGTTTTCACTCCCTCCCACGCCTAGCCGTGCGTGGCTTGCTGTGTCCAGGGAAAAGGAATCCTGGGGGTTGAGCCGACGCTGGGTGATTGGACCTTTAAGGCCCCCTGGCATAGGGAACACAGCCCTTTGGCCCCGGCTTCACGTAGACGGCACCCCTGGGCTGACTTACCCTGGGGAAATCGGCTGTCGCCTTTTCCTATCTCTCTCTCCCTACATGTTCGTCTTTATGTCTTATTATTTATCTGTCCTGCCTTCTACTCTCTTCTGTATACTTCCAAACTTCCTGGCGGCTAGGGTTAACCCTGTGCAAATAGCCTACCTTGGTCTAGGTGCTTTGGGTTATAGTAGCGTTGTACGGCTGGCGTCTGCAGGTTTTAGCATCCGCAAACTTGTAGCGTCTCCTTGTTGGGCTCCGTTGTGGGTGGCCATCAACGCTTCTGAAGAAAATTAAACTGGCATGCACACAGCGTTTCCCTTGTTAAGTGATCGTACCGCCTTAAAGCGCGTACACACTGAAGACTCGGGCTTTTTCAATCGATCAAATGAAAACTTTCGCTATTTTCTTGTTATACGTAGTGAGATAAGTGGCAAGCAAGCCAGAACTGTATCTCCCTTTGTAGTTGCCAGGTGTCTCACGGAAACTCTTGGGGCCGGACACAAAGTTACCAAATTTGCCAGCGGAGACCTCCTTCTTGAAGTTCGAGAAAAAGAACAGTTTGAAAAGCTACAGAATCTTCCAACTTTTCGTGACACTCCACTCAGTGTAACACCACACAGATCTTTGAAGACAATCCGTGGAGTGGTATCTCATGCTGATTTGCTCGGCTTGATCGAAGAGGAACTTCTGGAGGGCTGGAAGAGTCAGAATGTGACCAATGTACAAAGGATCACCTTCAGAAGAGAACAAGGTAACACCCACAAAACACCTAATACTCACGTTCGCTTCCAGTAATGTGTCACAAAGTATTCAAACAGGGTACACGAAGACGTCGATCAGACCATACATACCTAACCCACGTTGTTGTTTTAAATGCCAGAGTTTAGGCCACGGCTCACAAAGCTGTCGTGGTCACCAAACTTGTGCACAATGTGGAGTGTCAGGCCACAATTCCGACAACTGCGAAGAAACATCACACTAGTGTGAACAGTTGCGGAAATCATGCCGCATACTCACGGTCTTGTTCATTTTGGAGAAAAGAAAAAGAAATCATCACATTGTAAAATTAAAGAAAATATCACATTCAAAAAAGCAAGACGAAGAGTGTTGCCATTTTACGGCACAACATATGCTGATGCAGCGCGTCAGGGGGCAACGCCGCACCAGCCCTTGCCAGTCCTTCGACCAGCGCAGAGCGAGCCATCGGCTGTGGTGCCTGACCTCAAGGCAGCAGTAGCTCAGTCGTACTCCGCCTCCAAGCAACTTGAGGCTGGAGACTCCAGCGTCCTCTCGTCTCAAGGCCTCACCTAATCAGGCGAGGCCTAAAATCCGAACCACCAGCTCGGTTGTGCGGGCATCCAGTGCCTCTGAGGAGGATATGGAAACAACGGTACCCTTGGTACCGAAAGAGCGGCGCGGCTCCTTGGAGCGCGCCAAGAAAAATAAAAACCAATAACAGGGCCGGACGACCAGTCCTGCCACCTGAATTAACAAGCTCGCTCTAACACAGGATACTCTCTGTACACACAGCATGCATCCCTCTTCTTTTAATATGCAGACAGAAATATTACAGTGGAACATCCGAGCCTTCTTCGAAACCTCGACTGACTTACAAGAACTCCTCCATGAACACAATCCAAGAGTGCTGTGTGTACAAGAGACACACCTAAAACAAACACAAACTTTTTACGTAACTATGTAATCTTCCGAAAGGATAGAGATGATGCCATGCCACCATCCGGTGGTGTAGTGGTTATAGTTAATCAAGGTATAGCATGCACCCAATTACCCCTTAAAACTTCCCTCGAGGCGGTGGCTGTCCGAGCAGGTATTCTAAACAAACTTGTCACTGTCTGCTCTTTGTACATACCTCCGCACCACCGTCTTGAAAAACTTCAATTCCAGTCTTACCTGAACCTTATCTTGTCCTTGGGGACCTGAACGCGCATAATGGCCTGTGGGGTGACTCTCGCTGTGATGCACGAGGTCGTCTCATTGAACAATTCCTCATTTCATCAGGTGCTTGTCTGTTGAATAGGAAAGAGGCACATACTTTAACCTTGCCAACAAAACCTTACTTTTTCATAGACCTCAGTATCGCATCTCCTTCACTTGTACCATTACTTGAGTGAAAAGTCATAAATAATCCATACGGAGGTGACCATTTTCCTTTAGTTTTGAGTACACCAATAATATATGAATGTCCTCCACATGTTCCCAAATGGCTGGTAAACAAAGCCGACTGGGAACAATTTCAAAAGCTTACTCACTTAAATTGGACTGACATATGCGGATTAGGCATAAATGAAGCTGTGCATTTCTTCGAAGCCTTTCTTACTGACGCAGCAGCCAAGTGCATTCCACAAACATCTGGACTGCCCGGCAAACGACACGTCCCGTGGTGGAACACTGAGTGTCAGAATGCGCGAAAGGAACGGAACAGGGCATGGAGGTTGCTGCGAAACTCGCCTACAGCGGAAAACCTTGAGAGCTTTAAGAAAATAAGATCTCGAGACAGGAGAACGCGTCGGCAGGCCAGAAGAGAAAGATGGCACAAGTTTTTATCAGGGATGAATTTATATAGACAAGAGGCCAAAGTCTGTAACATGGTTCGTAAGGTAGCAGGAAAAAAAGTACACTCACTCCCACTGGTAAAAACTCAGGGTGATACCTTGAAAGATCAGGCAAACTTCCACGGTGCACCCTTTGAACGGGTATCCAGCTCGTCCCACTATACTGACACTTTCCAAAAATACAGAACAAGAATAGAAAAGCAGAAACTCGAACACAAATCCACTAGATACGAAACATATAACCAAGCTTTCAGTCTAGCTGAGCTCCGAACATCTCTAAACTCCTGCAGTACTTCTGCCCCAGGTTCTGACCGTGTGGTGTATGAAATGGTAAAAAACCTACCAGCAGAAACACTAAAAATCTTACTTTGTTTGTACAATGCTACCTGGTTTTCTGGCACTATCCCTACCTCCTGGAAAGAGGCTAATATTATTCCAATTTTGAAATAGGGCAAGGACCCTTCTTTAGCTTCAAGTTATAGGCCTATTGCACTTACAAGCTGCTTGTGCGAAGTCTTCGAAAAAATAATAAACTGCCGACTTGTACATATTCTTGAAACAAACAATTTGCTCGACCCATTTCAGTGCGGGTTTCGAGAAAGTAGATCCACCACAGACCACCTTGTTCGTATCGAGGCACAGATCAGAGAACCCTTCGTCCATGAACAATATTTTCTCTCTGTGTTCCTCAATATCGAAAAGGCTTATGATACAACATGGCGTTTTGGAATTCTAAGAGACCTGTCCTCACCTTGGTGTGCGCGTAAAAATGTTTCACATAATCGAAAGTTACCTGTCAAACCGGACATTCCGTGTCCGTCTGGGCAGTGTGCTCTCCCAAACATTTGTCCAGGAAACAAGCGTGCCTCAAGGTGGTGGGCTTAGTTGCACACTTTTCATTATCAAAATGAATTCCTTGCACTTGTCCAGTCCCCCGCAATATGTTCTATTGTACATATGTCGACGACGTTCAGCTTGGCTTCAAGTCATGCAACTTGGCAATGTGTGAGCGGCAGGTTCAGCTGGGTTTAAACAAGGTCTCCAAATGGGCAGAAGAAAACTGGATTTCGACTTGACCCACAAAAAAGCACGTGTGTCTTGTTCTCTCGAAAGAGAGGCATGCACTCCGAACCTGACATTCGACTGAATGGGCAACGTCTGTCTGTCAAAGCCGAGCATGAATTCTTAGGCTTAATCTTGGACAACAAGTTGACCTTCGTACCGCACATCAAGTATTTAAAACAAAATGTTTCAAAGCCATGAATGTTATAAAAGTGTTGTCACGTACTACTTGGAGTAGCGATAGGCAATGCCTCATGAATCTGTATCGAAGCCTCATTCGCACCCGCTTAGATTATGGGGCTGTTGTTTATCAGTCTGCAACTCAAAGTGCTTTGAAGATGCTGGACCCCAGTGCATCATTTCGGCATCCGCCTTTCTATGGGTGCTTTTCGCACCAGCCCTGTAGAAAGCCTTTACGTTGAGTCAAATGAATGGTCGCTTCATCTACAGAGAACTTACCTTTGTATATTTTCTTAAGGTGAAAGCAGACAAGATGCACCCCTCATACTCTACTAATAATGATCTGTCGAGTTGCATTCTGCTTCAAAACAGGCCTTCGATGAGGCTGCCCTTCTCAGTTTGCCTGAAGGGTCTAGCTGAGGAAACTGGAGTGTCACCTGAACACAGTTTAATGGCTCCTGTAGTATACTCGCCCCCGTGGCAGTAGCAGATTATAGACGGTGATGTGTCTTTCCTAGAAGTTACAAAACATGCACGCATTGCCCATATCCTAAACTACTTCCTGGAACTTCAACACAAATACACACGTCCTGAGTTCTTTACAGATGCCTTCAAGTCTAACTTCTCTGTGTCCTTTGCTGCTGTCGGCCCATCCTTTTCGGATGCTGGCCCTCTACACCCAGGCACAAGTATCTTCACAGCGGAAGCTTACGCGATACTTGTGGTGGCTAAGCACATCAAGCAATCACAAATACAAAAAGCAGTAATTTATACAGACTCCCTCAGTGTGGGAAAGGCTCTGCACAATCTTAAAAAACAAAAAAACTCTGTCCTCGTCTCACTTTACTCTCTTTTATGCACACTCTACACACTCAAACAACATGTTGCTGGGTGCCAGGGCACCGTGAGATCCAAGGCAACGTGATGCCGGATCAGCTGGCTGTATCCGTCCACGAAATCAGTGCAGCTACACCCATATAAACCCCGCCCCTTGATTGTGAGCCGTCTCTCAAACGAAAGCTCAGGGACTACTGGCAGAGCAAGTGGGATAGACACACACAAAACAATCTACACGTTATGAAGCCACACCTTGGCCATTGGCCACCAGTATCAAAATCACGTCATACACAGGTAACATTAACGAGGCTCAGGATAGGACACACATACACGACATACTCATATCTTTTGTCAAGTGGTGATCCACCATTGAGCGAGAGATGTGGTGAAGCACTAACAGTTCTCCACATTTTAATTCAGTGCAAATAATTGGGCACTCTAAGAAAACGACACTTTCCATTATCCTAGCGACAACATATACCTTTACACCCTGCAAGGTTCATCGGTAGGGAACCGCTTTTTGGTCATCAATCATTGTTAGCAGTTTTTAAAAGAAATTCATAGTTTTCATATCATATACCCGGACATTCCGTAGCATGACCTCTCCTGAGAGGTTTTCGCTGCGGTGGCTACACAACAAAGCACTTGCCTCACGGCCCTTGGACACAAGGGTATGAACGAGTGAGGCACTTGTGCTAATGCCATACATGTCCACCACCGTTTTTCTTATCACCAACTTTTGTCATCTATTCGCACCACACACACCTTTCACGGCATAGTCATCATTTCATTACTTGTAGGTTTTTACCCGCCTTACCACGAGGAATTTCATGGCCCTTATACAGCCGCTAATCAAAATCATTGTCCACACTCCTTGTCCCATGAACTGGCGCTCTTTGGCCATCAAATGGCCCTTGCGCCAAAAACACCATATATAATCATCATCATCAGCTCGTCACACTATACTGAAGCTTTCTAAAGATATAAAGCAAGGATAGAAAAGCAGAAACTAGAATACAAGTGCACAAATTACGAGGCATACAACCAACCTTCCAACTTAGCTGAGATACAAACATCACTAAACTTTTGTAGTAATTCTGCCTCAGGCTACGACCATGTCACGTATGCAATTTTGAAAAACCTGCCGCTGAAAACGCGAAAAACTTTACTCTCTCTATACAATGCTACCTGGCTTTCTGGTACCATCCCTGCTTCCTGGAAAGAGGCTATTGTTATCCCTATTTTGAAACAGGGCAAAGACCCTTCCTCAGTTTCAAGTTATAGGCCCATTGCACTAACCAGCTGCCTTTGTAAACTTTTTGCAAAAAATGATATACCGCCGACTTTTACATTTCCTTGAAACACACAATTTGCTTGACCAGTTCCTGTGTGGGTTTCGAGAGGGTAGATCCACCACCGACCATCTGGTGCGTATCGAGGCACAGATCCGAGATGCTTTCATCCACAAACATTACTCCCTCTCTGTGTTTATCGATATCGAGAAGGCTTACGACACAACATGGCGTTTTGGCATATTAAGAGATTTGTCTCACCTGGGTGTGCGCGGTAGAATGCTTTCCATAATCGAGAGTTACTTGTCCTAATTGAAAATTTCGTGTCCGTGTATGCAGTATTCTCTCCCAAACATTTGTGCAAGAAACGGGAGTACCGTAAAATGGTGTACTTAGTTGTACACGTTTTATTATCACAATGAATTCCGTGCACCTATCCCCCGCAACATGTTCTATTCCACATATGTCGATGACGTCCAGCTTGGCTTCAAGTCATGCAACCTAGCAATGTGTGAGCGGCAGGTTCAGTTAGGTTTAAAGAAGGTCTCCAAATGGGCAGAGGAAAACGGATTCCGGCTGCACCCAGAAAAAAGCACGTGTCTTGTTCTACCGAAAGAGAGGCGTGCACTCAGAACCTGACATTGAACTGAACGGTCAACGTCTGTCTGTCAATGCGGAGCATAAATTCTTAGGCTTAATCTTGGACAACAAGTTGACCTTCGTACCGCACATCAAGTATTTAAAAACAAAATGTTTAAAAGGCCATCAATGTTATAAAATTGTTGTCACGTACTACCTAGGGTAGTGATAGGCAATGTCTCATGGATCTGTATAGAAGCCTCATTCGCACCCGCTTAGATTATGGGGCCGTTGTTTATCAGTCTGCGACTCAAAGTCCTTTGAAGATGCTGGATCCCGTGCACCATTTGGGCATCCGCCGTTCTACGGGTGCTTTTCACACCAGCCCTGTAGAAAGCCTTTACGTTCAATCAAAGGAATGGTCACTTCATCTACAAAGAACTTACATATCCTTTGTATATTTTCTTAAGGTAAAAGCAGACAAGAAGCACCCCTGATACTCCTCTAATAATGATTTTTCGAGCTATATTCTGCTTCAAAACAGGCCTTCGATGAGGCTGCCCTTCTCAGTTCGCCTGAAGGGTCTAGCTGAGGAAACTGGAGTGTCACCTGAACACAGTTTAATGGCTCCTGTAGTATACTCGCCCCCGTGGCAGTAGCAGATTATAGACGGTGATGTGTCTTTCCTAGAAGTTACAAAACATGCACGCATTGCCCATATCCTAAACTACTTCCTGGAACTTCAACACAAATACACACGTCCTGAGTTCTTTACAGATGCCTTCAAGTCTAACTTCTCTGTGTCCTTTGCTGCTGTCGGCCCATCCTTTTCGGATGCTGGCCCTCTACACCCAGGCACAAGTATCTTCACAGCGGAAGCTTACGCGATACTTGTGGTGGCTAAGCACATCAAGCAATCACAAATACATAAAGCAGTAATTTATACGGACTCCCTCAGTGTGGTTACGGCTCTGAACAATCTTAAAAAACAAAAAAAAACTCTGTCCTTGTCTTACTTTACTCTCTTTTATGCACATTCTACACACTCAAACAACATGTTGCTGGTTGCCAGGGCACCGTGAGATCCAAGGCAACGGTATCTCGCCCCTTGATCGTGAGCCGTCTCTCAAACGAAAGCTCAGGGACTACTGGCAGAGCAAGTGGGATAGACACACACAAAACAATCTACACGTTATGAAGCCACACCTTGGCCATTGGCCAAGAGTATCAAAATCACGTCTAACAAAGGTAACACTAACAAGGCTCAGGATAGGACACACATACACTACACACTCATATCTTTTGTCCCGTGGCGATCCACCATTGTGTGACAGTTGTGAGGCATTAACAGTTCTTCCCGCTTTAATCCAGTGTAAACAATTAGACACTTTAAGAAGACACTTTTCATTACCCTACCAACGACATATATAATACACCCCGAAATGTTTGTAGGTAGGGAACCACTTTTCACCCATATATCATTAATAGCTTTTTTAAGAGATGTTGGTTTTTACCATGTAATATACTCAGGCATTTCGTAGCGTGACCTCTCAAGAGAGGTCACTGCTGCAGTGGCTACATTGAGAAGCACTTGCCTCTCGGCCCTTGGACACAAGGGCGCTGATGAGGCATTTGTGCTAGTGCCAAATATTTTTACACATGCTTTTATTATCGAAACCTTTTGTCATCCATTTTTACTATTCATATCACGCCATTGCCATGATTTTATTAGTTATGTTTTTACCCGCGTTAGCGCAAGGAATGTTAAGGCCCCTATACAGCCACGCACCATATCTTGTCCACATATCTAGTCACTGAAATGGCGCTTTTTGGCCACCAATTGGCCCTTGCGCCATTAAGCCCTACACATCATCATACCACCCGGATGATCAATGCTGGGTGCCTGTTCTGCCTCACTCTTCTCGAGCCTGATATCCTGAAAGCCTACCATGATGACTTGACTTATGGTCACTTCGGTTTTCATAAAACGTACTACCGCATTAAAAATAACTTCTACAAGCATGATATGTCCTCCAGGGTAACAAAGTACATCACCTCCTGCAACTTTTATCAGCGCGGGAAGCTTCCGACATCAACTCAAAGCAAAGCGATGCAACCACTTCCTTATGCCCGTCGGCACCATTTGAAGTAATTGGCAATGATCTGTATGGCCCTCTTCCCGTGACTCTATTAAGACGATGGAGGAGGAGGAGGAAACAACTCTCATTACGCCAAAACTGGGTCAAGTGAGGGAAGGGGATAGGGTCAGGGAAGAAGAAAACGATGAGCCCTCAGGCCGCTCCAGGTGGCCGAAAGTCGATGCGCTTCGGCGACCCATATGGCCCAGCGTACGATTCACAGTTGGTCGTCCGGTCGTGAGCTGAGTAGAGCAGCCTCCCGTCGCTCCTGTCGCTCCGCCTCCGCCAAGGGGAGATTCGGTTTGTTTGGACAAGTTCTATACGCATGCTGAACGTCGGCTCAGGGACTCGAGTAGAAGCGACAATGAGGTAAGGTGTCATGAGGGTGAGTTTTAAATTGTATGTAGGGGAAATTCAAGGTGCCCATTTGGAGGCAGCGCCAATTTGCTCACTCTGGGACAATGGGTAGATCAGTGGTGAGTAGATCATGCAGGAATTGCGGTATTGTAAAGTAATTTCATGGAAGATTACAGGCACTCTCGCACACTGCGAAAAGAAGGCACACCATCCACTGCCCGGTTGACGAGTGCTCAGGCTTACTCATGGACGACTGTATTCCCGGGAAGGCCACAATGCGCGGGAACCCACAAAGCGGTGAATATTCATTGAGGGGGAGGGAGGAATCGTAGGATGCGGTGTGCATATGCATGAATTCGACGCATTGCGAAATGACGAATGGCCGTTTTTTCAGTCTGACAAGATATACTCTGCCTGGGCGTGAGCAATTGCTAACGCATTAACTGCTTCTTCCACCTCGATTGGTTTGGCTAATCGGCCGAAGGTGATGCTACAAAGTGATTTCTGGGCATTGTGTATTACTGCCATCGCAAGGACAGGACGATGGAAGTATTTTGCGGCATCGACATAGGTGACTGGAGTCGAAGATGCGTAGCGTTTATGAAGTGATCTAGCTCTGGCTATCCACCTGTCGTGATAATGGATTGGGTGGGTATTTTTAGGCATTGATAGCATCAAGAGACTGTCGCTCATGTGTTCTGGGGGTGATCTTGTGGAGATGGTTCGTCCTGTGAGGTTAATATTATGGAGCTGAAGGAGCTGCCTTCCTGTCTCGGATTGGAAAAGTCGGGCATAGTGACTGAAGAGGTGCGCTTCGATTAGTTAATCAGTTGTGTTATGCGCCTCCAACTAGAGATTGCTCGTAGTGGTATTCTTAGGCAGGTGGAGATCAGTTTTATATGCTGTACGAATGTGGTGACCAACCTTATCCCTCTCTAGAGATGAAAGGCAAAAATGAGGAAGGGTATAAGTAATTTTACACAGGCAGAATGCTTGGACAAGGCCGCGTGTGTCCGCTTCGCGCATGCCTCTGTGGCGATTAGAAATCCTCTTTATAAGGACAGAAATATTCTGTACCGAGCGCCGTATAGTACCTATGGCGATAGAATTGAAGCCACTATTGGAATCGTAGAGGCCTAGAACTGTGATATTGTTTACCTGAAGGATGAGTTGATCATCCAAATGTACGGATATTTCTGGAGGGAAAGCGTCCCTGGAACGAATGAGAAGGAGTTCAGATTTAGGAGCTGAGCAGTTGATGCCGATGCTCCACGCGTATTCTTGTACCATTATTGGAGCTCTCTGGAGGGTGTACTCGATTGTGCCACAGTTGCCCGTGGTGGTCCACAGTGTGATGTCATTGGCGTACAGTGAGTGTTGTAGGGCCGGTATGGTAGCTAATTTTCGCGCGAGGGGGACGAGAGCTATATTAAAAAAGAAAAGAGAGAGGACGGCCTTTGCGGAATGCCCCTACTTTCGAGTGCGAGGGTCGCAGATTTAACTGATTCTAGGTGTATCTCGACGGTTCTGTTAATTAAAAAGCCGGCTACATATTCGTAAGTGTGGCAACCCACGTTGAGGGCACTGAGGTTCTTTAGAATAGCAGTATGCCGGACATTGTCGAATGCTTTAGTCAAGTCAAGTGCGAATATTGCTTTTGTAGGTTGAGGGAAGTCACGATTTAGTACCTCCTCTTTGAGCTGGAGCATCACATCTTGGGTGGATAGCCCTGCCCTGAATCCAAACAGTAGGAGGAAAGAGGTGATTGAGGATGACGTGCTTCATATTTGCCTGCACATAAAGAGAGGGATATAGGGCGCAAGGTAGCTGAGTCGAGTGGTTTGCCAGGCTTTGTGATGAATGTTACCTCGGCATGTTTCCGCTGAGGAGGCAGTGTGCCTTGTTCTCCGTGCTGGTTAATACTCAGTGAAAACTTTACCTGAGCCTGCGTGCAGGTTGCGCAGTGATTCATTGGTGACATGATCAGATCCTGGAACTAAGGTGGCGGGAAGCTGATGTAATGAAGCACAAACCTCTGCCTCCATTATGGGATGGTTGAAATCTTGGTTGGGAAGGCCCCCATATTCCAACATGGACTCGGTCACATGCTGCAGAAAGTAGGTTTTAATTAGGGCTTGCACTATTTCCTGTCCACGCTTTTTCGTTAGGTGGATTAGTCGTGTTATAAGTTTGCTAGTTTGAGCCTTTCATTTTGATGGTTCCAGTAAGTTACGTAGAAAAAAACAAGTAAAGGCTTCCATCGAGGCAATTACATAACTGCATCCGCTGTTGAGAGACAAGATTATTGGCGTGCTCTGTGATGAGGTCGAGAGTCATCGACTTGCAACGCCGCCATGGGCGCTTGTGCTTTTGCCTAAGCCCGCGTCTTTCCATAATCTGGTAAGCCTCCCTTAAGTGCATCAAACGGCTATCCACCGGCTTGTTTGCATGCTCAGTTGGTGCTTCTTTAGTCGCTAATTCCTGATCTTTTTGTAGCTATGCGACCCTTGTATCATAGTCTGAAATGGAGGTGGTCCTGTTTGAGCGCATGAAGTTTTCTAAATTGATCCCAGTGTACAATAGCTTTGAGCTGGTACCACGGTCTAAGACTACCGGCCTGCAGCTTGACGTCAAATATATAGTGATCACTGCCAAGAGCGACTGATTGATTGATATATGGGGTTTAACGTCCCAAAACCACTATATGATTATGAGAGACGCCGTAGTGGAGGGCTCCGGAAATTTAGACCACCTGGGGTTCGTTAACGTGCACCCAAATCTGAGCACACGGGCCTACAACATTTCCGCCTCCATCGGAAATGCAGCCGCCGCAGCCGGGATTTGAACCCGCGCCCTGCGGGTCAGCAGCCGAGTACCTTAGCAACTAGACCACCGCGGCGGGGCCTGCCAAGGGTGAGGCTAGTGTACTCACATTGTAGCTGAGTGATGTTTTAACCAGCGTTAAACCTGGGCACGTGTCCCTGCTAACACTGTTTTCTATGCGGGTAGCTTGCGTGGTATTCGTCGTAATGGACAGCCGGTGTTGTTTTATGAAGTTGCAGTTTTGTCATCCTTTAGTGGAAGAGGCCCTATATTCCCATTCAACATGTGAGGCATTAAATCCCTACTATGACGATTGGCATGGTGCTTGCAATAGAGAGGGCTCGTTCGAGCGCGCACAGCAGGTCAGCTGCGTTTTCCCGGGATGCTGCAGATATTTATTATAAAGTGGAAGATTGAGAACTGCGTGACAGGAGCTGAAAGAAGTCGCAGTCAGAATATATATTGGAGAGGTCATGGGTAACATGTGCAATGGTACGATGAACATAAGTGGTGACCCATAGGGTGGAAGAACTTTTCAGCTGTATAGCAGGATAGCCTGATAAATTGCATTGTTTGTTTGGTTCCTGTACGGCGATGACATCTGGCACTGGCACCGCCTGCTGCAGGTGGAGGAATACGTTATCCTTTTTGCTCTGTAGGCCTCAACAATTACATTGCCAAATCCTGAACGGTTGTCGAAATGAGGGCTTATCAGAGGGGCGAGAAGGTATCATTAGGTGGGAGAAGGTAATGGAGGGGGCTTGGGGGCGAGAAACTCAGTTGTTACGTCTGTAATACCTGTTCCAGACGAACAAATCGTTTCGCGATTTGTGTGAATCTGAGATCCACTCTCTGTTCTACTTTGTTATTAAGCTCCGCAAGTACTAGAGCTCATGCGTCAGACACATCGTGCGTTATCTCTAGAGGACGTTTTTTTTCTTGGGTTGATGGTCGTCAGCTAAGGATTTATTCGGTTCGGGATGATCGCCTGCGTCAGCGGGAAGAGAGTCACGAATTTCTATTTGTTCTTGGCACTTGGTGGGTTGGGCAAATTTGGTGTGTGTGAGTGCAGTTAAACGTTCGAAGATTAATCGTATTTGTTGTCTCAGGTCCTGATTTTTTTGGTGAGACGGTCTATAGTGGACTGATAGTAGAGGTCTCTGGAATCTTAGCACCTACTGGAGCCACGGAAGATGCTACTTACGCAACTCACCTTTTGAGGCTCTTGGTTCACTGTTGGCGTCACTTGGGGTGAGTTCAGTTTCAGACTCTTATTTCGGGTTTGTTCATCAGTGGCGGAATTCAATGGAGGAAATGAAGTCTGGTCGAAGTGAATGTCCGGCGTCTCCTGGGGCTGATGTGGTGAGGGATTTTTTCCTCCTTGGGTCTTGCCACGTTTTTATCGACGGCGGCAAAGTTTGTCGCTGGTCTTGCGAGCACCGCCTTAGGCAATGCAAATGGGGGAGCACTGCTGGTCAGCCGGGTGTTGCTGCCCGCAATCGAGGCAAGGGGAGCGCATGGGTTCTGGGCAGACGTCCCTCCGTTGCCCCATTCGTCGGCAATTCGTACAAGCCTCCACTTTGGGTCTGAAGGAGTAAACTCCTCAGACTGAGCCGAAACACTTCACTGAATCTGGAAGAATGTCGGACATGAAGTGGATCAGCACTGACTTTAATGTGCGGCCCATGTCCTGAGCCTGCGCAACGGGGACCAGTGGATTACATCGCCGTAGTTCCTGCAGGTTCTCCTAGGGCGATTCTCCATTATATGCTCAATAGATAATAACTTGGATGGCTCGATCCAGGGGTGCGATGTGGGCGTTGAGTGCAATCGTCTTGCCGCGGGGAGTGATCCGCCTTATCTGTGCGTACTTCGCCGCTCTCTCATGGCACGCCGTTGACATTAGAAAACCTTCTTCACCAGATTGGTGCGTTTCAGGTCACCATGGGTGCTAGACTCCACAAGGCAGCTACTGTCCAGCAACGCGGCCCACAATTCTCGCTCTGTGAACGCTGCCATGTTGATGCCAGTGTTTGGGCCAAATTCTGTCGGTAACTCTGGTAATGAGCCGCGTCTGAGGCGTGCCGCGAACGCTTTGGTTTGGTTTGGTTTTCTCCACTGGCGTCTTGACGGAGTGATGGTGGACGATTTGTGGCTGGGCAGCAACGCTGGCGTTTTCCGCTTGTTAGCGCTTCGGTCTTGGATTTCTACGCATGGTGCTTCTGTAGTGAATTGAATACTTCTTTCCACTCATCCGGATTAAACACAGCGGGCTGAAGCTCCGTGCCTGTGACTGTATACTCCATGATGGCAGGAGAATGTGGCGGAACGCGCACTCCTGTGGTCAACGCTGCCGCCGTTAGGGCTAGCGGGGCCTGTCCTTCACTCAGCGAGGTCAATTAAGAAGTATTGGAGATCTGTCGAAGCTCAAACACTCATAGGTAGTCCCGCCGATTAAACTGTCCACTTCAGCACCGAAGTTCACGTACAAAACTGGTATGAAACACTCACAGAGCTTGTTGAAGTTAGAGCCCATTCAAGACTCGTCTGCCTTGTTCAAACCCTAGCGGGTTGAAAAAAGCAGACAGGTCTTGAGTCCCCTAGGTTGATGGCGTTCCAGACACTGCTATCAGACACAGCTCCGTCGTTCAGGCACAAGGCAAAATATACTCTTTATTGAGCTGCGCTCAGGAGCGCTCTGCTTTCACTTGAGTGCCACCGCATCCCTTCTGCTCACGCTCTTCTTCTTCTTCTTCTTCTTCTTCTTCTTCTTCTTCTTCTTCTTCTTCTTCTTCTTCTTCTTCTTCTTCTTTTCGTTGTCGCAGCCCGGAACGTGCAAAGTAAACAACATTCCCTGCCACAAAAACTGAAGCACAGTTCAAGAGAGTACAGTATTTGTATTGGCCTGATCGCAAGGTGACCGCCTTGCGACTTGAGCTTGCAGGAACGAATGAGACCGTTGGCACTGCGGTACACTTCTCTGACCCTCGCAAGCTTGCATAGCTGGCATGGCGTCTTGTCCGCATGTACGAGAGCGCCTTCCGCTTGCGTCAACGCTGTAGTTGGTCTCGTAACGCCAAAGTGTGCAGATCGTAGTTGCAACACGTATTCTTTTTGCCAACGCTTACAAAAACTTTCAACCAGTAGCTTCCTGTAGTTGTGTCTGCGTATGTCGTCTGCTCGCTTGGAATTGTTGTTGACATCGTCAGTGGTCACATACGGTATGGAAGTCTACCTTGGTCCAAGGAGGAGTTCGGCTGGTGTTGTTTGCAAGGTTCTCCTGCATCTGTCTCAATTAAAGACAGAGGCCTAGAGTTTAGGACTACTTCAACCTCAGCCAAGACTGTCGATATTTCTGCGTAGTTGAGACGAGCTTTGACAATTATTTTCCGCAGCGGAAGCTTCACTGATCGTACGAGGCGCTCCCACCATCCACCCCATCAAGGAGCATTTGATGCAAAAAACTTCTACAAAATACTGTTGGGGCTGAGGTGACCAGCGACGTCCTCTTTGGCGATCATCCGGTGTAGCCGCCTTATGTCTGCTGATATCTTGTGAAAGGTTCATGCGTTGGCAGAATAGATCACCATAGGGAATCCCCTCCAAGCTGTACATCGTAGTAGGCACAGCAGGAAAGCCTCGTATGTCATTTCCGGGACAAGATCGGCATGCATGGCGCTAGATACGGTGCACGTAAGACGTGCAACGTAGCACTTCGTGTCCCTTTCCTCCTCACGTGCATAAAGAGGGCCCACGAAGTCAACCCCTGCAACTTCGAACGGGCTTGTTGGTGACACTCGATGACTTGCCAAGGGAGCAGTCTCCACCCTTGCTGGGCTCACAGTGAAACGCTTGCATATATTACCAAAGTGCGAGCTCAAGAAATTCACTAGCGTTATCGATGCTGGTTAAGTTCTTCAACTCCCCCATGTAGGACTTGAAGATGGGCTCTGTTTGCCAAAAGTGCCGAAAGTGGTGGCTTGACGGCCTTATGATTGGGTGCTTGACACCTTGTGGAGAATGAATGAGCGATGAATGACCTCCAACCCGAAGAATTCCGTCTTTGTTTATGTAAGAACGTAGTTCAGCGATTCGAGATGTAGACTCGACTGGTTGGCCGTTGGTCAAAGCGGTAAGCTATGCAAGAAAGCCTCGCTCTTGAGTACGTCTTATTCAATACTGTTCAGCGTTCTGGATATCTGTTCCCGAGAGATGTCTAGCCTAATCCGTCCTTTTTTTGCATGGGTCAGTAAGTCTGAAAACTCGCACAGTGACTCTGAGTAGGTAATGAAGCCTGCTGTACCATTAATTGTCGATTATCGAAATTGAGAAGCGTGTCACTAGTGCGACGTGGACTGTTAAAAATTAAATTGGGTGGCTTTCGCTATGTCCCACTTACTGAAATATAGTGACATTGAGATACCTGTCTACCTAGACACTCATGACCCCGCCACCATTTCGACCTGCATAGCTGTCTCTCAAGCTTCACATCACGCGTGAGTAAGTCAGCTGGGTCGTCCGGTCCAGGGCAGTACCTTCACTTTGATGGATCTGTTGTGCACCTAATTTCATTGACTCTGTTGGCTACAAACTGTTTACACATTTTGACGTCACCTTTTATCCACAACAAGACAATGGCGGAATCTTTCCACATCATGTAGTCAACCTGAACATTTCTGAACGTGGTAGAGAATAGTAGCTATGAGCAAGAATGGGCTACCTGTAGCTCCAAAAGGTCCTTGTACCATCTTCAACTTTTGCAGCTTGTCCTTGGATAAATCCCTTTCTGCAAACCAGAGAAAGCGGAAAGCGTCTATGCCATTCTCCCGAATCGCAATCTAAAAGAATGCCTTTCTTATTACGTGATCTTGCCACTGGGTGCGTTCTGAAAGGTAACAAAGTTTGCACGAGGTGTTGGTACAAATTGTAACCTTTTGTAAGGCATTCATGAAGGGACTTGCATCCCTTGGGCATGTGACGAAGCGTCAAACACCACTCTAATTTTCGTCGTCAGCGCTTGTTCACGGATGATTTTCTTGTGTGGCATGTAATGCATGTAGTGGCATGCTAACTTCGTCACATCTGCAGGTACATCACTGACTACTACGGCGTGTCCTGCCCACGAATACTCTCTTATGGTACGGTCGTACGTTTTGAGCAGTCACTTCCTGGAGTCGAGACGGTTGAAGAGCTTGCTTCAGTCGAGTAACGGCGATTTGCCTGCTGCTTACAAGCTCGAAACCATTTTTCCAAGAGAGCCACTTGATATCTTCCTTATATAGAGCTAGTAGTTTTGTGAAAATGCATCTTGGTGTTACTTATTTCAGGTGGATTGTTTATCGTGTTGGTAATTCCTGTGTTTTCAAGTTCGCAAAAGGAGCGCCAAATCTTGTTGGAATCGGTATATTGGACTTTTAGCACGCACACCATCATTCGTGAAGCAGTTAGTCAAGACACCAAGTGCGATATGCTTTCCTGGAAGGTTCATCCAAGCTTGAATTTCAGTGTGATCAATGATTCTTTGCCTTCGCACCATGAAAATTCGCCGTTCAACACTTCCCTCATGTGATCGGACACGATGAGTACGCTGATGTCACTCTTAGTAATGATAGATGGGTATTTCATCTCATCTGCGGCATCCTTTCCTAGCTTCGTAGAAAACACAATGAAGGCTACGCCCATTGCTGTCTTTGCAATGTCCTCTCAGGTGATTGGGATCTTTATTGCTGCTATTTCCAAGTAAAAAAAGTGGCTTCGCAGTCGTAGTCTAGAATGCAACACCTCTTAGCTTCTTGGTCTGATGCACTTGCGAAAGTACTGAAGGCTATTATAGTTGTTTCTACGCTTTTCAGATGAAGGTGCTTGAACTTTTAGGCAAGAAAGTCCTCCTACTGTCACCACCAAAAATGCTTCGTATGTAGCGGTAGGTGTGATCATTCATGGCCCATGCTCTGAAAGTCTGAAGAAAAACGCAAGCGAAAGAGCCTTCCTGGAGGGGTCTTCTTCCAAGTGATGCGCAGACTGTCTTAGTTGTTTCGTCGTTCTCGATAGCAAAGTATGACTTCCGTGAACAGCTGCTGGGATCGCATATGCTTGTGGCGTGTCCATCTTGGCATCTGGAGCAGAGCAACAAAGCCAGTGGTATAGATGGCATTACTGCTCGCTTATTTATTTTATTATTTATTTAGGTACCCTCAGGGCCAGAGGCATTAGAGAGGGGAGTAGGTTACAATAGTTACAAACGTAATATAAAACAGAGCAAAAAAGTATAAACACAACAAAACCAGGAAAATGCAATATAATTCAGTGTTACACGTTATACAGTGTTAGCTAAAGCAGTTTTAAAAAGTTGGTGGTCCGAGATTGTTGCCATCAGTGCGGGTAGGTGGTTTCATTCCTGTGATGTACGCCGGTATGAATGACTGGGAAAAGAAGTTAGTTCTGCAGGACAGCAAGCCGTTTTTATGAACATGATTTATGCGAGCTGAAATGTACCGAGGAGGCAGAATGAGTTCGTTTCGTCGCTGGCTGTGATAGAAAAGCTTATGGAACAGACAGAGGCGAAGGATTTTCCTTAGTGAAGAGTAACATTGACATTTTGAGTTCCATGTTGTGCCACGTATTTAACCGTTGCTTGCGTACATCGACGTACCCATCTTGTTTAAAAAACGCCGAAGTTGTGCCGGTATATAAGAGGGCGATCGCTCTGATCCTTCAAGCTATCGGCCCTATATCTGTGTTAAGCATAATAAACAGCATATTTGAAAAAGATTCTTGGTAAACGAATGCGTCTATTCTTAGAAAATTATAATGCTTTTTGCCCAGAGCAGCATGGATTTAGATCACACCATTCCACATCAACAGCTGTGTTATCGTTATCACAGAAGATTAACAAGGCATCTGCACAACAACCTTCTTGTGGAAGTTGTCTTCGTTGATTTAAAAAAGGCATTCAATACCGTCGACCATAATATTCTGCTTATGAAATTAAGACACTATGGATGCCACGGCAAGTTTTTAGCCTCCTTTCTAACTACATTGATGGACGTCATCAAATGGTCAGCTTGAAAGATCGTTACGTCGTCATTATTAAACATAAAGACAGGGGTACCTCAGGGGTCGGTCCTGGGGCCACTGTTATTCTCACTATACGTAAATGATTTGCCATGCATACTGAAATCGGCCGAGATGCTAATGTACACTGATGACACAGCTTTAATAGTTACCGCCGATAACATAGCCGATCTAGAATGTAGAGCTAATGAAGAACTAGAAAGTATTTTTATGTGGTTTACAGTGAACAACTTAACACTCAATGCAAAGAAAACCAAATACACCATTTTTCAATCCCGTTACCAAAATGTAAACTGTGAGTCATTTCGACTTACAATGAACAACTGCCAACTTGAGCATGTAAATGAATTTAAATATCTCGGTGTAGTGTTCAACAGCCAATTACACTTGAAAAAACAAATTAACTCTGTTTGTGCTAGGCTAGCATCTGGCTGCAGTATGCTACTGGCTGCTAGAAATTATTTTAGCAGAAATATCGTCAGAGTCCTTTATTTTTCGTTTGTTCATAGTCATCTATCATACTGCTTAGACTCATGGTGATAGGACCTTTAAAACTTACCTTGATCCTATCCGAATATTACAAAAGCGTGCACTTAGAATAATAGATTATGCGGCATATAATGAACCCAGTGCGTCTTTGTTTCACAAGTTGGATATTCTACCTTTTGAATACTTACGGCAGCATAAAACCGCAGTCACCATCAATAATGTTATTGCACACAGTGTACCTTTCGATGTATCTATCTTTTCTTCCTCGTCCCGCGTCACTAGATGCATGACATTAAGGAATTTTAATCTTCCACCAACTAAAAACGTGTATGGTGAACGCTTACTACAGATCGTAGGAGCTAAAGTGTGGAATAACATACCACTGCAGATTAAAATTCTAAGGCTTTCTCGAGCGCACTAAAAAATATTTAATACATGTAGATCGATAGCAATGACCATGTACCAAGCATTACAATTACTTTGAAGTTTGTCTGTTCTTGATTATTTCGTTATTTATGTACAAGTGCAACAATGTGTTCTATATACATTCCTGAGCATTTACTTCACCTTAAATTCCAATGATATCTTCTTGTATTTTTGTTCGTTTTTGAAAATTCAGCGTTTTTTGATGTTCTGATTTTTTTATATACAAAATGTATTCTGCTTGTATACTTTCTCCCGTTAGACCCCGTACTAGCCTATGGCTATGGGTCTAATCAGTGTTGTGAATTTCTTAAAATGTTGTCATAACAACCTCAATAAAATGAAATGATAATGAAAATCTTTGCAGCCCCGTGTCCGATGTCGTTTGATAGCTCAGCGGAAACACCTCTTGTCGTTGGAAGGCAGTTCTTTCTTCTGCGTCAGTAACAAGTCAGCTGTGCATGTTTCTCATCCGTGATGACTGGGCGAGCAGAACATGCAGTTGTATTTTTTCCGTACCGAGTTGCTGTGAAGCACAGATGACGACGGCTTCCTATGCCGAGAGTAAGTTGACTCACTTGCCCTGGGGAGCGTTACATGTTCTCGTTTTCTGGCATTCTGAAAAGCACTTTTCTCCAGGCTTTCCAGCTCAATACACCGGAAGTTGAGCACACGGTCCAGTCCCACGGATGTAGCTTCACTTCTAGAGCCTTGTGCGAACTGTACGGCGCATGCTCAAAAGAATAGGCAGATAACACGTGCAGTGGGAAATCGATGATGTGCGAAGCACGAATGAGAAATGTTTACATGTCACTTTAAATTCAGTGCAAAGTTACGAGGTGGAGATAAATTATGCCGTACATAACTTCCATGTCATGATTATCATGTTTGGATGTGTCGTTTCTCTTCGTCATCTATTCACGTCAAGTAATACCATATTTGTAGTTTGGAGAGCTAGCGATACGGCCGCGAGCATGCTATCAGCGTGGTAAGTTGCCATGTTTTTACATGACACGTGTCAGGATTATCATGTTTGCACCAGGCATATACTTTGTCATCCAGTCACGTCACGTAACAACAAATTTGGTATATGTGGAGCTGGCAATATGGCCGCGAGCGCAACATTAAGGGACCCAATATACTTCAATGTAGCGTTGATGCGCGTGCACGCTACATTTCAAAATGCGAGCACTCTATAGCCTGACGCCAGGAGCGACCAGTGTTCATCGGAGCGGCCCGACGGCAACGGGCACGCAATGTGGCTTGGTACAATTCGCTGCCGACGCGTTATCCAGATAACACTCGTCTCCCTCTTTTCGTGATGGAGTGACGCCGGATGCGCTGAAACGCGCATGCGTCAAAGCAACGCAGCGCGGTGTGCGCCTGTGAGTATATGGCAGCACTGGCGCCAGTCATGGCAACGCCAGCATGAGGCGACGAAATGAACGCTGGTGAGCACGTGCGCCGCGTCACTGCCTTTACTGTGGCATTTAGTCATGTTCTCACAAGACACGGATTATCATGTTTGCACCAGTCACATACCTTTGTCATCCATTGGCGTCACGTAATACCAAAAAAGGCATATATGAAGCTAGCGAAACGGCTGCGAGCGCATCATCAGTGTGGCATGTAATCATGTTGTTACATGACACGCATGTCATGCTTATGATTGTTTGGATGTGTCATTTACCTATGTCGTCCATTCACGTCGCGTAATGCCGAGCTTAGTACATGTGAAGCTAGCTGAAATCACCGCGAGCGCATCAAGAGCCTAACGTGTAGTCATGTTGTTACATGACACGAATCTCATTTCTATCATGTTTGCGCCAATATCATACCTTCTTCATCCATTAATGTATTGCAATTCTGAAAGTTGGTATATGTGACGCTAGCAAAACTAGCCGCGAGCGCATCATGATCATGGCATGTAGTCTTATTGTTACATGACATGCATGTCATAATTTTCATGTTAGGGTCGGTCGCTTGTGTTCGGCATGCAGTCATTTCATACCATACCAGTTTCCCAATATGCTATCTGAACGAAACCACCGCAAGAGCTGCAGGACCATGAAATGTCAATCATGGCTTTCATGATATACGTCATGATTTTCGTGTTATGACTAGTCAAATATGTTCTCCATGCAATCATTTTATGCCTACCAAGTTTGGTATCGATACCGTTATTGAAACAGCCAGGAGAGCTAAAAGTCTTAGGTGGCTAGATAGATAGATAGATAGGTAGATAGATAGATAGATAAATAGATAGATACGCTCAAAGTCACCGAAGTTCGCTAAGAAATGGTTCGCCTTTATTATACTTTACGACTATATCCTGTGTAAGAGAACGTAGTAGGATGTCACGGAGCATAGACAAAAATGACGACTTGTGCACACCCAAAGTCTGTGGGCCTCGGATATTAACGAGAAGTTGGTCGTACAAGCTTCGTAGAGCTTTGGTGTCAGTTGAGGAACGGACAGGGCTTAATATCTTAGCTGGGCAAAGTATGCTTGCTCCAGGTGCGTCTTATCCCCAGATCAATTCTGTGGCATGCTGATGGTGTCATTTTAGCAGCTTTTTGTCATTGGAAGGCCCGCAATTACTGATGTAGCGTTTGGTTTCAGATACAGTCTCAGATAATGAAACTTCTTTGTGGCACTGAATCGAGCATTACTATGAACACTTTGTCCGAATTGTTCCCAAAATTAGGCCGACTTGCATAGGTCCCCAGAGAGAGGAGTTATTCACAGGTTAAGCAATTTAGTTCTCGTTCCGCCTGATGGTGCTGCGACTATTTGGGCAAATGTATCTTCAGTCGATGTCCTTAGCATGCGATATTTCTCGCTGATAATCTCTGCGAGATTCCACGTAGCACTGTACTCATATTGTAACACGGCGTTTTACTTGGCCTCGAACTTGTTCAAGTTTTTAAGCTCTTCGTTATTAACATTCAGCCTCTCATATATGAATATGAGTTGGTCAAAGGAGGACAGAGTCGTTAGCGTGGAGAGCACTTGGCTTGTTTATAATCCTCATGTTCTGTGCTCGCTGCAATGTCCACTTTGACTTCAGTCGGTCCATGCCGCTGCAGATGACTGGTAGCCGTCTGTAGGTTTCTGGTTTTCAATCCTGGTTCTTCGGCACCAAATATGAAGACGATGGTGTTCCAGGCACTGCTATAACACTCAATTTTGTCGTCACAGCACAAGGCAAAATAGTTTTTTTTATTTAGCTGCGTTCGGAAGCACTCTGCTTTCACTTGAGCGTCCAGCACGTTCCTTCTGCTTGTGGTCTTCTTCTTCGGTTCCTTGTCCCAGCAAGAAACGTGCAAAATAAAGAACAACTTGCAATAGGCCATGATAGATTGTTACAGCTGTCCGACAACTTGACACGTTACGTTGAAACATGCTGCGTGACTTCCGCCTCCGCTTCTGGCGTGGCTGCATTTATGTCTTAAGTTTCGATGATGCGTCCGGTGCTCCTCGTGTCATTCTGAGTGACCGTGGAAAAGCTTTCGTTTCGCAAAATATGGAAGAATTGCTCAGAGCCTCCAGCACCAGCGAATACAGGGGGAGACGCTCTAGGTGCCGACCAGTGCGGATGCGCGAAGATCAGCTCCTGTTTTCAAGAATGCTTTCCTGTGGTATCCAGAAATTTGTCGCTGATGATGATGATGAAAAACATTTATTATAAAAGAGAGAGGTACGGGGCCAAAGCATGACCCCGCTACATGGTCGGCGTCCTTAGTCCGGGACTCCGCATGACGAGGCCCCTACTCGCGCCCGTCTCACCAGAGCCCGTTGAGACTCTAGTGATGAGCAGTTGAGGAGGACAGTCTCCCCTGCCTCTCGGGAAGGGGTAGGGGAAGGGGTAGGTGGAGATTTTTCGGACATGCCCATACCATGTGGAAGATATCACACGTCTCCCCACAGTGTGGGCACCGCCCATCTGTGTTCGCATCGAAATGTTTTAGGATTGCAGGACAGAGTAGAGTACCTGTCTTCAGGCGCCTTAGAGTTCGCTCTTCCGCCTTACTCAGCCCCTTTGGAGGAGCCAGGTAAAGGTGGTGAGTGTCGCGATAATAGGTCAGAATTTCTTTGAACCGCAGCAGCGGTGTATTGGCCTCCAAGTCATAAGAGCCAAGGTTAGGAGCCCGGTGGGTAAGCGCTCGGGCGGCCGCGTCAGTGGCCTCATTACCTCGTAAGCCCTGATGGCCAGGAGCCCTAACGATGCGTTTCGGGGCTGGATCAGTGAGAGCCCGTTTTAGAATTTGGCTGGCTAGGGGGGATATCTCTCCTACCAAGTAATGAGCACATGCTTTCCGGGAGTCCGTGATGATAACTTTCGAGTTGGGGTCCGCAGCAGCAAGTGCTATCGCGACTTCCTCAGCGCGCTCTGGATTTTGTGCTTGGAACGAGAGCCCATTGACATGCTTTTCCCGGTGAACTACACAGGCCGTGTAAAATCCCGTGGGCGAAGGCCCTGCTATATCAACGTAGAATACACCAGGTCGGGAGCCGTGTTGCCTCTCAAGCGTCCGAGCCCGCGCCTGTCTTCTGCTTTCATGCGTGTGCTTATCCATGTTACTGGGGTGTGGAGAGAACGAGAGCACTATGCCGCCACAGTTCTGGAATACGCTCCGCCTCCTCTGCAGTGCAAGTGTGCTGCATATATAAGTGGCTCAGCAGGCGGCGCCTGGGAGCCGTATGCACGAGCCACGTATATTGGTTCATAAGGTGGGCCTCCCGCAACTCCTGCTAGGAGTTGAGCACACCTAACGCCCTCAGTTTGGCGTTGGAAATGGCCACCGGAAGATCCAGAGCTCGTTTAGTAGCCTTACGAATGATGGCATCTATTCTTTCTCCTTGCTTGTTAGTGCGAAGGTATGGGACGGCGTAGAGGAT
Organism: Rhipicephalus microplus; assembly: GCF_013339725.1. NCBI lineage: Eukaryota > Metazoa > Arthropoda > Arachnida > Ixodida > Ixodidae > Rhipicephalus > Rhipicephalus microplus. Next base: position 62,956,639 of record NC_051173.1, on the reverse strand, counting down.
CCGGCTAGTCACGAAGGCATGGGCGAGCCGAAGCGCGTCCCTGCCCTGCAGACCACCCCGCTTGTTGGAAACGCGGTGGATCATGCGCCCTACCTGTTCGCCTATTCCCTTGAGTTTCGCCATAGTGGAGTCCTGTCTGAGTCTGTGGTGAATGAACAGGCCCAAAATCCGGAGCTCCTCCACCTCTCTGATGGCAACCCCAGGCAGGGAGATGAGTATGGCTGACTTATCTCTTGGCTTCGCTCTAACTGTGCAGAAGCTCTGATTTGTTTGGAGCACATTGAAGTCCCCAATCGTTGGCATACGCCTCGACTATGGATGCGGCCTGCTGAAGGCGTTCCTGCATTTCACCAAGACTCCCTTCAGTGGTCCAGATTGTAATATCATCAGCATATACTGCGTGTTGTGTGCCTTCCACCCTGGCCAACTCGCTTGGAAGGCGCATAATAGCAATGTTGAAAAGGAGCGGTGATAACACTGCTCCCTGTGGGGTACCCCGTGTTCCCATAATGTACGGGCCATATTCCTCGTCCTCGATCCGAAGAAGTACCTGGCGTTTAGAGAGAAAATCTCTGACGTATGCAAAGGCCTTAGTCCCGCAATCGGTGGAACTCAAGTTAGCCAGGATGTTGCTGTGTTTACCATTGTCGAAAGCCCCCTTCAGATCAAGGGCGAGGATGGCTTTATCAGTTGCGTTGCATAGTTATGGGCTGTATGACGGCCCTATGGAGCTGGAGAAGGACGTCCTGTGCAGACATGTGTGGGCGAAACCCAAACATGATGTCTGCAAAGAAGCGCTTGCCCTCAAGGTATGGGGAGAGGTGATCCCGTACCATCGTCTCAATAAGCTTGCCCGCGCATTGAAGTCAGTGATATGGTCCTCAGATTTTCCGTATTCACGGCCTTGCGTGCTTTGGGGATAAAAGTCACAAGTGACGTTTTCCATTCGGAAGGGAGCGCACGGCCAGTGCCAGATCTCATTCATGTATTCCAATAAATGGAGGTAGGCTGTGTCAGGGAGGTTTGCCAACAGCTTTACTCATATGCGGTCCATCCCCGGAGCCATACCCCAGCGCATTTTAGCTAAAACTGCTTTAAGGTCATGCAACTCAAAACGGGCATCGAGTTGGTGATTAGGCTTACCAGAGGACGTGCACGACGGCCCAGGCGGGTCCTCCGTACGACAGAGATACCTATCGCACAGAGCATCCACAAGCTGTGCCGGAGTGCCTTGGTACCCTTGCAGAGCTCGCCGGAGCTGCTTCTGCGCCTCCCCTCTCGTTTGAGAGGGGTCTATGAGACTGCGAAAGAGACGCCATGTCCCCTTCGGGCTCATCTGACGAGCTGCGGCGTCGCAGCGGGCTATCCAATTTGAATCTGAGAGTTGGGCAGCAGCCCCGCCGCGGCGGTCTAGTGGCTAAGGTACTCGGCTGCTGACCCGCAGGGCGCGGGTTCGAATCCCGGCTGCGGCGGCTGCATTTCCGATGGAGGCGGAAATGTTGTAGGCCCGTGTACTCAGATTTGGGTGCACGTTAAAGAACCCCAGGTGGTCGAAATTTCCGGAGCCCTCCACTATGGCGTCTCTCATAATCATCAGTGGTTTTGGGACGTTAAACCCCAGATATCAATCAATCAGAGTTGGGCAGCATACGCTGCAGCCTGTTCCTTGAGTTGGGCTATGCGGATACGTAATTAGCGATTTGTCTTCTGCCTTTTCCAACGTTTTGTTAAGCTTCGGCGCGCCTCCCACAAGTGTAGGAGGTGAGTGTCAACTGCGGGGATTTCCTCGTTGGTTTGGAGGGTAGTAACAAGTCTTTTCTGAATGTTGTTTACGTGTTGAGCCCATTCTGCATAGCCTCCAGAAAATAGTACGGAAGGGATAGTCTGATTGCAAAATTGGCTCCAATCGGTCAACTTGGCTTGACCGCAATTTTTATGAGCTGACTTTTCCTGGAGTGTGACCCGGAGAAGGCAGTGATCACTGCCTAGAGAATCGCCCGAGTTCTCCCATACGTAGTCTGTTGTTTGTCCTTGTGACTTTTGCAAGTGGTCTCGTCGGTGGAATTGTCCTTGAAGACTTCTCTGCGTGTTGTAGCTATGATTTGTAGGACGATAGTTGTCGCATTTTCTGTTAAAAATAATTTTTGTGGCTGCATGATACTCATGAAGCAGTTCTGGTTTGTACGTGTTATAACATGCAAATGACGAAAGAAAAACGCTGTTGTGTCTCGTATGCATTATGTACGCACTTATAAAGTACAAGGGAATGGTACCACACTGTCGAAACATTTATGAGTTGTCCGCACAACCCAAGCGTCCACGGCGCCGTGGAGGACCCAGTCTTGGGTTGTGATTAGTTCATGGTGGCAGATTTGGTCACTCCTGTCAAAATAGCGGCGCCTGGTTCACCTGTGCGATATTGTTCCTAGATCATCTTTTACGACAAGGGAGCGAAGCAGTTGTCTCTAATATGTTTGGGACACTGCGTGACGAGGGCGGAAGAAATGCAAGCATGAGCTCTCTTATGAAAAGAACGGCGCCGTTCAACAACGTCAGTGAGCGTGTGCTGTACAAGTGGGTAGCGAAGCACGGAAAGCTCAACGAGGCACGATACACACGGCGAGGCACCGGGAACGGAGCCATCATTTCGTATCGAACCCCAGCGGCACTTCACATGCCCATAGGAATGCGTATACGAAATCTGATGATGCGTGGTGCTTTCATATTCAATTTTGCTAGTGCGGCTCTCACAGGTCCCTTCAATTCGGGAGGCGATTGCCGGGCTAATTCCAAGGGCCGAAGTATTGGCCCCCCCCGAACCGCACCACGAAAGCGTGGACAATTTAAAAGTGGTCCTATTTGGCGCGCAGCGGACGCCAGCTGTGGCCCAAAGAACAAGTCAGAGCCGAGAGTTGATAAACCAAACTGAATTATATTCTCAATAATGGCAGATCAAAACCAATACACATGTATGCACAATCCACAATAGTTGAATACAGTATGTCACCCACCAAACAACGTACTACACAGTACAATCAGCCACACTCGAAACAACGGACACTGACAACAATACGCACTACAATGCAGTCGCATGAATTGAACAACCAAGACACCTAAAGACTAAAGAGATAGAAAACCTATTCAGTCCAAAGTTCTTGGAACAAAAGTATGGATGATACTCTTCCGAGAATCACTCACTCAAAGTCCAGCGTTGTTGTCGTTCCGCTGCCCCCGAAGTTTCTCTTCCAGGAAGCCTCTGTCAATCCGCTGCCCCGAAGTTTCTCTTCCAGGAAACCTCTGTCGTTCTGCTGCCCCCGAAGTTTCTCTTCCAGGAAACCTCGCTGAAGTTTCTCTTCCAGGAAACCTCGCGTCTTCAATTGGCCACTCTGCAAGCTTCAAACTTCTTCGCCGGAAACACGCCGGCTTCACACACGCAGCTGTTGCCACGCGTCTTCGCTCGATAGCGGTAAACACACGCTCTTGCCTGTAGCTCAAGCCTTCACCTCAGGTAGAAATCCTCTTCTTCTCCTGCTTTGTCCCTACCGACAAAACCTTCGCCGACTACACGGTGGAATCCCTACGCGCTCTGGCGCTAACTTCTGTCTTCTCTACCTCTCTGGCCTCGGCTGCTTGATTAAATACCTTCCGCGCGACATTCCAGGAGGTTCTCATCCTTTCGTCGGCGTGATGCGCGGCAACAGCTGGGGAGAGGCCGAGACGGTTCGAAGGCCTTCCACGACGGATGACGCAACCCGGCATCACCCCGCCACTTTCCATCTAGAAAGTTCCAGTGCTTGCTCGGGCGCCGACGAGAGGAGGTTCATCAGCGAACCCACGCTTCTGAGGGAGAGAGTCGCGCGCCCGGGGAGCCTTTAGATGTTTGTTTTTTTTTCGTTGACCTCGCGGCGTCACTCCGGCGTTTCGTCGCAAAAGTTTGGCGGAGCGCCCTTTTTGAGCGGTCGTTCTGTGACACTGCCCCCCATTTTAAGAATATTATCTCATAATATTCAAAACCACACAAACGAGCGCGAGCAGCCACCTCGCACTCTGAAAGACAGTTACGCAAACCGTCACTCATGACACTTCACATTCAAATAGATCACTCAATACTACTGTACATTGCAATTCAATCTCACAACACATTGAATATAGCCACAGGTACATGAACACAATACTCCATCACATATTCCAAACAATACATATATACAAAATTCTCTCATTACCACAATTGTACAACCCTACACATCACGTCACAGCACAAACACTTCGACACTTGTGACACAGGATAACACAATAACAACACAGCCTAACGCATTCCGATTTGACCTCAGCACCTATACGGTGTACTTCGAGCTGCGCTTGTGTCCTTTCTTGCGGTGCTCGCTCGATCTCTTCTTGTGTTTCGACGTTCTTTTTCGGCGAGCCCTTTCCAACGACGGTATCTGAGGTGGCGTCTCAGCCATCGTTGTCACTTCCGACTACTGCTAACGGGTCATGACGCTCAACCGATCTTGTCCGGTTATTCACACGCTTGTTCATGTCACGACACTGGGCCTGGCTGGTCGACTGCGTCACCTTTACACTCTCGGTCTGGTTGAGGTCGTGCCGAGGTACGTCCAGCTGCCCAGCACGTGAACTCATTCAACACGATCATCTTCTCATTCGCTGTCTCTTGCGCCCAGGCTTCACCTTGGGCTCGAGTGAGATCCGCCACAGGATTTCCTCCACTGTATCGCGCGGTCGCTTGGTTGGCGAGGGCTCTATCTTAGGGTCTTCTCCCAATTGTTCTGGATAATTCGGCCCTCGCGCCCCGTCGATGTCTCCGCTGACGAGGTCGTACAGGGAGGCCGTCATGCATAGAGCAGTAACCTTCCCGCTGAAGTACGGGATTTCGACCTCAATCTCTGCTTTGGGAAGCATCCGAACCGTGGCTGTCAATTAGGCAGAATGGTTTCGTTTCACCTGTTAACTCACTTTCCCGTACCCAATTTCTTCGCACGATAACAGCTGGACCTACCGGTATCTCTTAACACCATAACCTTTTTGCCCGCAACTTTTCCAGCCAGCGTTGGCATTTCCTTCGTAACACCGGTTGGCTGTTTTGTCATTACAGCACCCACAATAGGACTTTTCTCCCCATTTTTCAGCTCTACGAATCCATCGGTGACGGCATTATTACCGGATTTCGGTGCTCCTTGCACACAGGATACCTGGTGAGTTTGATTCGCTCCGTTTCGACATGCGTCTGCTTTGTGCCCAGTCTGACCACACTTGAAACATTTTACTACCGTACACTCTAAGCCAAAAAGAACTAAAGTGGGGTATGCCATTGGTTCTTTAGGGGTCTAAATGCGCTGCCACAGATTTTGAACCAATTTTGGACTAACTGCGCGGAGTAACTGCAAGGGTTCAACTGTTACCCCTAGCACTTACTCCTCCTGGTTTAAATGTTGGTCCAAGTAGAGTGGTCCAGTGGGACTAACAGTTGAACCGTCTGGACCAATGGCAAAAAGACGACGACACTGCGTTTGTGGGGTATATTTTATGTTTATTCCAATTTAATCAGCATTGAGGAACATTGCGTGTTTGTCACAGAACGAGCGCTAAAAACGGGCGCGCCGCCAAATTCTTGCGATAACGCGCCCAGAGAGACGCGGCGAGGTCTACGAGAAAAAAGAAAAGAGAAAACAAGCATCCAAGGCTCCCCGGACGCGCGACGCCTCTCCTCTCGAAAGCGTGGCTTCGCCGATGAACCTCCTCGCCCCACATTGGCGGCCGAGATAGCTCGCGAAAGTTCCAGAATGAAAGGGGCGTGGTCATACCGAGTTGAGTTATCGGTCGCGGAGGGCGTTCCAACCGTCTTGCCCTCTTCCCAGCCTTCGCTGCGTATCGCGCCGACGAAATGACGAGAACCGTCTGGAATGTCGCGCGCAAGGTATTTAACCGAGCAGCCGAGATGAGAGATCAGGAGAAGACGGAAGTTGCGCCAGAGTGCGAAGGGATCCCGCCGTGTAGTCGGCGAAGGTTTGTCCGTAGGGACGAAGCAGGAGATGAAGAGGATTTCCACATGGTGGGTGAAGGCTCGAGCTACAGGCAAGAGAGTGTGCTTTCCGCTATCGAGCGAAGACGCGTGGCGACAGCTGCGTGTGTGAAGCCGACGTGTTCGGGCGAAGAAGTTTGAAGCTTGGAGAGTGGCCAACTGAAGGCGCGAGGTTTCCTGGAAGAGAAACTTCGAGGGCGCGGAACGACAACAATGCTGGACTTTGAGTGAGTGATTCTCGGAAGAGTATCATCCAGACTTTTGTTCCAAGAACTTTTGACTGGATAGGTTTCTATCTCTTTAGTCTTTAAGTGTCTTGGTTGTTCAATGCATGCGACTGCAATGTAGAGCGTATCGTTCGTTGTCTATGTCCGTTGTTTTGAGTGTGGCTGATTGTACTGTGTAGTACGTTGTTTGATTGGTGACGTATTGTATGTAACTATTGTGGAGTGTGCATACGTGTATCTTGTTTTAGATCTGCCGTTAATGATATATAATTTTGTTTGTTTATCAACTCTCGGCTCTGACTTGTTCTTTGGACCACAGCCGGCGTCCGCTGTCGCGCCAAAAAGGACCACTTCTAAATTGTCCACGCTTTCGTGGTGCGGTTCGGGGGGCCGATACTTCTACCCTTGGAATTAGCCCGGTGATTGCCTCCCTACTTAACGGCACTTGTGTGACAATTAATCTGGCGTCCGCGACAGGACCTTTTGGTGCACAGTGTGTCCAAAGTAGTGAGAAAGAGCCTCGAGTTGTTGATAGTGCTATCGGAACGAGATTGTGTGTTGTTCAGTGTTCTCGTTGACGAGTGCAGGGGAGTGTTCCGATAGACTGATTTAGGCAGATACTTTTTGCACGCGGCAAGGTTTTATTTGCGAGTTGCGAGACACAATGGATCTCGAAAAGTTAGTTGCGCTTGGTGAGAAGGTGGGTCTTTCCGGCGCCGAACTACGGAAATGGGTAAGCCAGAAGGAGAAAGAGGCGGTGGAGAGAGAAAGGTTGGCAGCTGAGAGAGCCAAGGAAGAAAAAGCAGCTGAGTTGGAACGAGAGAGGTTGGTGGTCGAAAGAGCCAAAGCGGAAAAAGAAGCTGAGTTGGAGGGAGAGAGGTTGGCAGCTGAGAGAGCCAAGGAAGAAAAAGCAGCTGAGTTGGAGCGAGAGAGGCTGGAAGCTGAAAGGGCGAAAGAAGAAAGAGAGGCAAAGGAGCGACAGCTGAAACAAGAAAGAGAGCAGCAGTTGAAGTTGGAGCTGGAGAGAGAAAAGCTGGCTGCTGAGAGGGCGAGAGAAGAAAGAGAGGCAAAGGAGCGACAGCTGAAAAAAGAAAGAGAGCAGCAATTGAAGTTGGAGTTGGAGAGAGAAAAATTGGCAGCCGGAAGGGCGAGAGAAGAAAGAGAAGCGGAGATGGCTGAAAGGGTATGGCAGCGGCAGCACTAGATGGAACTCGAGCTGCTCCGGCTGCAACAGCGAAGTGAAACTCCCGTCCGACCTAGAGTTGAAAGCAGCGAACGGGAAGATCATGGCTTCCGCTTTAACCCAAGCAAGCTGCTTGTGATGTTTGATGAAAGGAAGGACGACCTTGACGCGTACCTTCACCGATTCGAGACGATTGCGAAGAGCCAGAATTGGCCAGAGCATCAATGGGCAACTGCTTTGAGTACTTGCTTAAGTGGTGAAGCGCTCAGTGTGTACGGTAGGCTGACGCCGACCGATGCAGCCAACTATACAAAGGTGAAAGCTGCTTTGCTGAAGCGATTTAGGTTTACTGTAGAAGGATTCCGGGACAGATTTCGGACAGGAAAGCCAGCTGATGGTGAGACGGCTATGCAGTATGCCGCCCGACTTTGCCATTATTTCGACAGATGGATTGAACTTTCAGGGACAGCGCAGGAGTACGATGAACTTAGAGAGCTCCTAATTAGAGAAGAATTTCTTACTAGTTGCCACCCAAGCCTGTCGCTTTATTTGAAAAAGAGGAAGGCTGAGTCACTTGAAGGAATGCTTGAATTGGCTGATCAATTCTTGGAAGCGCAAGGTGGAACTAATTTGGCCAAAGTCAAGAAGGATTGTCCCGATGATTCGAAGAAATTGGCTCCCGAAGAAAAGAAGCGTGCACCAGAGAGCATTCCGCGATGTTTTCTGTGCAACCGAGTGGGTCATCGCACGAAAAACTGCCGAACGATCTTTACGAGCCCTACGGCAGTAAAATGTTTTAAGTGTGGTCAGACTGGGCACAAAGCAGACGCATATCGAAACGAAGCGAGTCAAACTCACCAGGTATCCTGTGTGCAAGCGGCACCGAAATCTGATAATAATGCCGTCACCGATGGATTCGTAGAGTTGAAGAATGGGGAGAAAATTCCTATTGTGGGTGCTGTAATGTCAAAACAGCCAACCGGTGTTGCGAAAGTAATGCCAACGCTGCCTGGAAAAGTTGCGGACAAAAAGGTTACGGTGTTAAGAGATACCGGCAGTTCCACTGTTATCGTGCGGAGAAATTTGGTACGGGAAAGTGAGTTAACAGGCAAAACAAAACCGGTTTGCCTAATTGACCGTACAGTTCGGATGCTTCCGGAAGCAGAGATTGAGGTGGAAACCCCGTACTTCAGCGGGAAAGTTACCGCTCTATGTATGACGACCCCCCTTTACGACCTTGTCATCGGAAACATCGACGGGGCGCGAGGACCGAATGATCCGGAATGCGTGGGAAAAGACCCTAAGATAGAGCCCTCGCCAACCCAGCGACCGCGAGACACAGTGGAGGAACAGCCCGTGACGGATCTCACTAGAGCCCAAGGTGAAGCCGCGGCGCAAGAGACAGTGAAGGAGAAGATGATCGGGTTGAATGAGTTCACGGGCCGAGCAACCGGACTTAAGTCGGCACGACCTCAACCGACCGACAGTGTAAAGGTGACAGAGTCGGCCAGCTAGGCCAAATGTAGAGACATGAACAAGCTGGTAAATAAACAGACGGGACCCGTCGAACGTCATGACCTGTTAGCAGGGTCGGAAGTGACAACGATGGCTGAGACGCCGCCTCAGATATCGCCGTTGGAAAGGGCTCGCCGAAAAAGAACGTGGAAACACAAGAAGAGATCGAGCGAGCACCGCAAGAAAGGACGCAAGCGCAGCTCGAAATACACAGGATAAGTGCTGAAGTCGAATCAGAATGTGTTTGGCAGTGCTGAGTGCCATATGTTGTGTTAATGTTGTGATATCCTGTGTCACAAGTGTCGAAGTGTCTGTGCTGTGGTGTGATGTATAGTGTTGTATAATTGTGGTAATGAGAGAATTTTGTACGTTTGTATTGTTTGGAATGAGTGATGAAGTGTTGTAGTCGTGTACCTGTGGCTATATTTCATGTGTTGTGGAATTGAACTACATTGTAAGATTGCATTGAGCGATCTATTGCGAATGTGAAGTGTCATGAGCGACGGTTTGTGTTACAGTCTTTCAGAGTGTGTGGTGACTGTTCGCGCTCGTTTGTGTGGTTTTGAATATTATGAGATAATATTCTTAAAGTGGGGGGCAGTGTCACAGAACGAGCGCTAAAAACGGACGCGCCGCCAACTTCTTGCGATAACGCGCCCAGAGAGACGCGGCGAGGTCTACGAAAAAAAAGAAAAAAGAAAACAAGCATCCAAGGCTCCCCGGGACGCGCGACGCCTCTCCTCTCGGAAGCGTGGCTTCGCCGATGAACCTCCTCGCCCCACATTGGCGGCCGAGATAGCCCGCGAAAGTTCCAGAATGAAAGGGGCGTGGTCATACCGAGTTGAGTCATCGGCCGCGGAGGGCGTTCCAACCGTCTTGCCCTCTTCCCAGCCTTCGCTGCGTATCGCGCCGACGAAATGACGAGAACCGTCTGGAATGTCGCGCGCAAGGTATTTAACCGAGCAGCCGAGATGAGAGATCAGGAGAAGACGGAAGTTGCGCCAGAGTGCGAAGGGATCCCGCCGTGTAGTCGGCGAAGGTTTGTCCGTAGGGACGAAGCAGGAGATGAAGAGGATTTCCACCTGAGGGGTGAAGGCTCGAGCTACAGGCAAGAGCGTGTGCTTTCCGCTATCGAGCGAAGACGCGTGGCGACAGCTGCGTGTGTGAAGCCGACGTGTTCGGGCGAAGAAGTTTGAAGCTTGGAGAGTGGCCAATTGAAGGCGCGAGGTTTCCTGGAAGAGAAACTTCGAAGGCGCGGAACGACAACAACGCTGGACTTTGAGTGAGTGATTCTCGGAAGAGTATCATCCAGACTTTTGTTCCAAGAACTTTGGACTGGATAGGTTTCTATCTCTTTAGTCTTTAAGTGTCTTGGTTGTTCAATGCATGCGACTGCATTGTAGAGCGTATCGTTCGTTGTCTATGTCCGTTGTTTTGAGTGTGGCTGATTGTACTGTGTAGTACGTTGTTTGATTGGTGACGTATTGTATGTAACTATTGTGGAGTGTGCATACGTGTATATTGTTTTTGATCTGCCGTTAATGAGAATATAATTTTGTTTGTTTATCAACTCTCGGCTCTGACTTGTTCTTTGGACCACAGCCGGCGTCCGCTGGCGCGCCAAAAAGGACCACTTCTAAATTGTCCACGCTTTCGTGGTGCGGTTTGGGGGGCCGATATTTCGACCCTTGGAGTTAGCCCGGTGATTGCCTCCCTATTTAATGGGACTTGTGTGACAGTGTTATTCATGCAACACACACACACACACCACACACACACACATATATATATATATATATATATATATATTATATATATATATATATATATATATATATATATATATATATATACATACATACGCACTATCATTTCAAAGTAAAACACCGCAAACACTGACTACCCGCGCTATACTACGAGAACAGACTATCGGGTATATATAGCACAGTATTTGGCCTCCCATCTAGTGCCAGTGGGCGACTTTTACTCGGTTTAAAACAAAACAATAAACATTGATACCGTAACACGAAAATTTACATGGGCTAATTCGTAGCACTGATGCGCACCAATCTTTTAACATGGATCCATCTAGTCTTCAACATGCCTCCAGCCCGAGACTACGAATCATCAGCTGGCATTCGATCATGTCGGCCAAACCAGCGTTCGCAGTGCCGGCACGCGAGTCCGCAAACACAAACATAGCAACGGCACTTATGCGGGAAAGCCGGTGAAGCAGCCAGGCGCCCCGACGATGCCATACCGTGTTGGCTTGCCGACGGCGTCGCTAGGTTTACGACGAGTATGGCTAAACGACCACCGTTGATCGCAATATGCGGCTCGCGTGGAATTTTCGTCGTCGTTATTTTAATGTCGCAAATCATCAATTAGGTAAGTGTCCCTATGTTCGCGGTGTCTTACCGGGTGATGTAGATATCTCTATACTTACAGCGACGAGACCATTCGCAGGCACGGTTCTTTCATCCTGCTGGTAAGTCGCTCCCTGTGTACCGCCGGCCGCACGTTTAGTCGTATCCGCGATTGCCTACACACTGGATTTTTGATAACGATTGTCGCATAGAGAAAAAGACTTAAGTTTTTCTGAGCTACATTTTCTGTGAATTTGTACGCGACGTTTCCTTCGCTTGTGCCGGCGATTCACTCACACCGGCAGCCAGCTTGATACCGATGACGTACGAAGCCTACTTATCCTATATATCGCTTTGAAGTTGTGGTCACTGTGTGGGTACATGACTACTGATGAACAGCTTACTTTTATTAGCGTTGTCAGTGTTCATCGTAGTTCGAAATAATTCAGCACATTGAAGCGAGTTATCCGCATTGCCCGTGTTCGGCAATTTCAGCTTGGTTTCGGCCTGCCCGTGCCGGCATGGTGGAAACGCGAGGGCGCTTGCTGTGTGCACTGACTGCGTGTTGTACTACTTGCCTCTCATAACATCTTCTATTCGTTTCATACTGCTTCGCTTTCACAGTGGCGTATAGTCTATATAACTTGTTTTCATGATCGCCGACCACGCCGAGCATTGCAGTGCAGCATCGACAGGAGGCGATCGCGGCGCAGTTACCCTCCCTGTTGGTCCCTTCATTATTGGGCGTTTGCGCACGACACGCTGTGCCACGCATTTAGTCCCTGTTGGATGAATCGTTCGTCCGTTGGTTTAACGACTGCAGTTAGTCCAACTTTGCCGAATTTCGGCTTAGAGTGTAGGGCTCGTAAAGTTAGTACGACAGTTGCTCGCGCGATGACCCACTCGGTTACACAGAAAACATCGTGGAACACTCTCCGGTGCACGCTTCTTTTGTTCAGGTGCTAAATTTTTCGAATCTTCGGGACACTCCTTCTTGACTTTGGCCAAACTAGTGCCACCTTGCGCTTTCAAGAATTGATCCGCTAATTCAAGCATGTCTTCAAGTGACTTAGCTCTTCTCTCTTTCAAGTACAGTGACAGGCTTGGGTGGCAACTAGTAAGAAATTGTTCTCTAATTAGGAGCTCTCTAAAGTTCATCGTACTCCTGCGCGGTCCCTGAAAGTTCAATCCATCTCTCGAAATAATGGCCAAGTCGGGCAGGCATACTGCGTAGCCGTCTCACCATCAGCTGGCTTTCCTGTCCAAAATCTATCCCGGAATCCTTCCACAGTAAATCTGAATCGCTTCAGCAAAGCAGTTTTCACCTTTGCATAGTTGGCTGCATCGGTCGGCGTCAGAATACCGTACACACTGAGCGCTTCACCACTCAAGCAAGTACTCAAAGCAGTTGCCCAATAATGTTCCGGCCAATTCTGGCTCCTTGCAATCGTCTCAAATCTGTGAAGGTACGCGTCAAGGCCGTCCTTTCTTTCATCAAACGCTACAAGCAGCTTGCTTGGGTTCGAGCGGAAGCCGTGGTCCTCCCGTTCGCTGCTTTCAACTCTGGCTTGGACCGGAGTTTCACTTCGCTGTTGCAAACGGAGCCGCTCGAGTTCCATCTCGTGCTGTCGCTGCCGTTGCCCTTTCCTCTCTTTCTTCCTTCAGCTGTCGCTCCTTTGCCTCTCTTTCTTCTCTCGCCCTCTCAGCGGCCAGTTTTTCTCTCTCCAGCTTCAACTTCAATTGCTGCTCTCTTTCTTCTTTCAGCTGTCGCTCCTTTGCCTCTCTTTCTTCTCTCGCCCTTTCGGCTGCCAGCTTTTCTCTCTCCAGCTTAGCTGCTTTTTCTTCCTTGGCCCTCTCAGCTGCCCACCTCTCTCTCTCCACCGCCTCTTTCTCCTTCTGGCTTACCCACTTCCATAGTTCGGCACCAGAAAGACCCTTCTTCTCACCAAGAGCTACTAACTTTTCGAGATCCCTGGTGTTTCGCAAATAAAACCTTGCCGCGTGCAAAAAATATCTGCCTAAATCAGTATATCGGGACACTCTACTGTACTCGATAACGAGAACACTGAGCAACACAAAATCGTTGCGATAGCACTATCAACAACTCGAGGCTCTTTCTCACTACTTTGGACACACTGTGCACCAAAAGGTCCTCGTCGCGGACGGCAGATTAATTGTCACAGGTCCCGTTAATTCGGGATGCGATTGCCGGGCTAATTCCAAGGGCCAAAGTATCGACCCCCCGAACCGCACCACGAAAGCGTGGACAATTTAAAAGTAGGTCCTATTTGGCGTGCCAGCGGACGCCAGGCTGTGGCCCAAAGAACAAGTCAGAGCCGAGAGTTGATAAACCAAACAGAATTATATTCTCAATAATGGCAGATCAAAACCAATACACATGTATGCACAATCCACAATAGTTGAATACAGTATGTCACCCACCAAACAACGTACTACACAGTACAATCAGCCACACTCGAAACAACGGACACTGACAACAACACGCACTACAATGCAGTCGCATGAATTGAACAACCAAGACACCTAAAGACTAAAGAGATAGAAAACCTATTCAGTCCAAAGTTCTTGGAACAAAAGTCTGGATGATACTCTTCCGAGAATCACTCACTCAAAGTCCAGCGTTGTTGTCGTTCCGCTGCCCCCGAAGTTTCTCTTCCAGGAAGCCTCTGTCAATCCGCTGCCCGGAAGTTTCTCTTCCAGGAAACCTCTGTCGTTCTGCTGCCCCCAAAGTTTCTCTTCCAGGAAACCTCGCCAAAGTTTCTCTTCTAGGAAACCTCGCGTCTTCAATTGGCCACTCTCCAAGCTTCAAACTTCTTCGCCGGAAACACGTCGGCTTCACACACGCAGCTGTTGCCACGCGTCTACGCTCGATAGCGCTAAACACATGCTCTTGCGTGTAGCTCGAGTCGTCACCCCTCAGATGGAAATCCTCTTCTTTTCCTGCTTTGTCCCTACGGACAAAACCTTCGCCGACTACTGGGCGGAATCCCTCCGCGCTCTGGCGCTAACTTCCGTCTTCTCCTCCTCTCTCGCCTCGGCTGCTCGATTAAATACCTTCCGCGCAAGATTCCAGATGGTTCTCATCCGTTCGTCGGCGTGATGCGCGGCGAAGGCTGCGGAGAGGCCGAGGTGGTTCGAAGGCCGTCCGCGACGAATGACACAACCCGGCATCACCCCGCCCCTTTCCATCTAGAAAGTTCCAGTGCTTGCTCGGGCGCCGACGAGAGGAGGTTCGTCGGCGAACCTACGCTTTTAGCTGTTTGTTTAGCCTTTAGATGTTTGTTTTCTTTTTTTTTCGTTGACCTCGTGGCGTCACTCCGGCGTTTCATCGCGAGAATTTGGCGGCGCGCCCTTTTTGAACGCTGTTCTGTGACAGCGGCGCTTTCCACCGAAACATGAGTTACTGAACCCTATCACTCAAATGTCTACGTGCAAGTATCTCAAAGACACGTGGTTTTACGGCGCCGAAGAGAATATTTACCTGCTTTCACAATTACAGCACAGCTCACTGCACAGTGTCGCGAGACGCTCTTGCCGCTTCTGTTTCAGCGCACGTCGCTAGCAAACGACAGGGCGCAAAAAGATACACTTAGATGTGCTTCCCCTCCTGATTCGTTGAGAAGGCCTGTAGCTTTCACAATGCTGCACGGCACTTCTGAAACAGACTACAGGTGCCTGTCGAGAACATCCGGAAATGTTTGGTCGAGACGCCGCTGTTAAACGCTATTGCCGAGGCGAGAACGCAATTTGTTTTGTTCACTTCATAGTTGACTCGCTCACTGGATTCCGTGCAGACCGGTTGTGCCCTCACGATTTCTGACGTCAGCGTAGCTGTGGCCGACTGGGCTGGCAATACGTCATCTCCTGACGCCGATCTCCAACGACAGCATAGCTCTGAAATACTGGACTTGCCCTACGCCATCTCTTGTCACCGACAAGAGCTCTCGCAAGTGGTGCCCCATCCTCGGACTCCTGTGACCGTGTTTCCATCTTTGCTATTCCTCATATGTCCTCGCTCACTGTCCCAGCGCATCTCTCTCTCTATATATATATATATATACCTTTAATCCTATTCTTTTTCTCCCTCTTCACCCGCATCCCTTGTGAGCTTCTGTTAAGGTATCGCACCCTAATGCAGACAGTCACGGGGCTCACTTTTCTTTTCCCTCTTATAACCACATCTCTTGACTTGATGGTATTTTTTCGCCGTGCACGGAAGCTACTACAGCTGAAAACGCATACCGCGTTTCTCGCGACAATAACGCCTCGTGCGGCTATTGGTCCTATTGGCTGCACGGTGTAAGAAAAAAAATTGGCAAATCCCACGCACAATGGGAATCGATGGTATGCGAAGCACGAATGAGACATGTTGATATGTCAATTAAAATTCAGCACAACGTTACGATTTGGAGGTAAATCATGCCACACCCGACTTCTGTATGATGATTATCATGTTTGTATGTGTCTTTTACCTTCGTATGCTATTGAAGTCCTGTGATACCAAATTCGGTACATGTGAAGCTAGCGAAACGGCCACAAGCGCATCACGATCGCAGCATGTGTTATGTTACATGACACGCATCTCATATTTATCATGTTTCCACCAGTATCATACCTTGATCATCCATTGATGCACCGTAAAGCCAAATTTTGTCAATATTACGCTAGCGAAACGGCCACGAGCGCATCATGAGCGTTGCATGTAGTCATGTTCTTACACGGCACGCATGTCGTGATTTTCGTGTTATAGTCTGTCGACTGTGTTCGCCATGCAATCATTCCATACCATACGAGTTTTGCAACACACCAAATTAACGAAACCACCGCAAGAGATGCAGGACCAATAAATGTAAATTATGACTTTCATGACCTATATATCATAATTTTCATGTTATGACTAGTCAAATATGTTCTTCATAAAGTCCAGTTATGCCATACCAAGTTTGGTATCGATACCACTATTGAAACAGCCAGGAGAGCTAAAAGTCGTAGGTGGCCAAGATAGATAGATAGATAGATAGATAGATAGATAGTTAGATAGATAGATAGATAGATGGATAGATAGATAGATGGATGGATAGATAGATAGATACGCTCAAAGTCATTGAAGTTCGCAAAGAAATGCATTTTAAAAAAGTCCACGGGCCCTAGTAACTGCAATAATAGTGAGGAAGCGAGAAAGCTTTTGAAGTGGGTATGGTACACAAAGAAACGGGACTAGTGGAATAATTTGCTCTTCCGTACACCGCGCAATAGGAGACGGATCCTATGTCGTGTCAATGTCGTATTTTGTGATGGCTATGCACAGCCCCCTAATATTTTCCTGTGGGTTGTCAGACACTGTCGTGTCATTCATTTCAAATGTCGTGAAATACGTGCGGCATACTGCGGCATACATTTATTATTGGCAATAAAAGCTAAAAAAATCTTTTGCAACTTATGGCGAGACTTTATGCTTTGCAACGCCCAGTTTATTGGCATGTACTTATATTTCGCGCGACTTGACGCAAATTCTATTGAAGACTGGTTCAGAACAAAGAACCTCTCATTCTTGTGTTTGCTAATTGGGCCGGCCAAACCAGTGCAAATGACGCATGAAAGTTCACACGTGCTCAAGGGAGCCAAAGCCTAGAATGAGGACGAGCTCTCCACCACCTCCCTTTTTGGGTGATTTCTTTACGCCAAGAGAAGTCTCAGAATATTGATCAATATGTGGGGTTTAACGTCTCAAAACCACCATATGATAATGAGAGACGCCGTAGTGGAGGACTCCGGAAATTTCGACCACCTGGAGTTCTTTAACGTGCACGCACGTCTGAGTACACGGGCCTACAACATTTCCGCCTTCATTGGAAATGCAGCCGCCGCATCCGGAATATGAACCCGCGACCTGCGGGTCAGCAGCCGAGTACCTTAGCCACTAGACCACCGCGGCGGGCGATTTTCAGAATCGAGCTATAGGCCAAAGTCATGGGTGTTGTGCATTGACTTGGAGGTGAGCGCTGTATAGGTGGCGCACGGCAACAAAAGTTAAATCTAGTGGTTAGTTCACTAAGTATTACGGCTAGGTGGCGTTAGCCGCCGCCCGATCTAAAGCGTAAAACCACATCCATCCATCCATCCATCCATCCATCCATCCATCCATCCATCCATCCATCCATCCATCCATCCATCCATCCATCCATCCGTCCATCCGTCCGTCCGTCCGTCCGTCCTTCCATCCATCCATCCATCCATCCATCCATCCATCCATCCATCCATCCATTCATCCATCCATCCATCCATCCATCCATCCATCCATCCATCCATCCATCCATCCATCCATCCATCCATCCATCTATCCATCCATCCATCCATCCATCCATCCATCCATCCATCCATCCATACATCCTGTCCGTGAGTCGCGACACAACTCAGCCACTCGCACCCAGCCTACCGGCCACATTGTACCATGGTTTGAGCACGCGGGTGCACTGCGAACCAGCTGGTTTTCTCACCAGCAGCTCGAACAGTGTTTGCGCCATGGAATACTCAACGGTAGATTAGCAAAAAAGAAAAAAAAACTTGTCTGGAGGTTGCTCTCAGAGAAAATCACTGTGAAATGAACCATGTATACAATTATCACTCGTCTCAAGTTAGACTGCACCTAGTATGCTTCTGGAGTCGAAGAGACAGAGCTGTGCCATGATGGTGATTCTCTCGCCAACATTTTCTGGCTGCATGCTCATTTTCTGTTCATCTAGGACAGGCTCACATGTTTTCATTGATAGGTATGGGCTGCGTGGATAGCACGCTGCCCTGTTCTTCAGCAAGAAAAATGGAGGATGGGTAGCTGCGTGATTTTTTTTCGTCCTATGTACTCCTAGTGTCCACTTTGTGTATGCACATGGACTTTAATCACCCAAAGCACCGCGGAAGCGTAGTAGGTATGGTGTCGAAGTCCTGTACTCATGGGCGCAGTAAGGTGTCACAAATCGTGACACGTACAAAGAGAGCAGACTGTATGGTCTATTGAAATGGTGTAGATAACTGAAGTTGTGGCCATGTAAATGAAAAGTCAGATTACAGCAACACACTGACAGTGATAGCGGTGAACAGAGGGTCGGCCATAGATATAAGTGACAATCGGTGAAGCGCGTCTCTATTTATACATGCGCCGTTTAATATTCCAACGGCATCGCTAGTGGCCTGGCAGCTAGGTTCCAGAATAATCTCTAATGTTCGTGAAGAAAGCGTAATCCTAAAAAACACGATCTTCTAGAGTCAAAGTATAAACAACCAATTCAGAGAAGGGAAGCTGTAACTTTGACAAAAAAAATAATCAGTGGCAGTGCATGGAACTACCGAGGGCACCTAAGAGTTGGCGCTCAGTAAACATGAAGCGAAAAACACATTTTATCGTTTTTCGTTTTTCCGGTAGGAAAAAAGCAAATGGTTGCCCGTTTCGTTCCAAACCGTATGCGTACACGCACATGCAGATACTACGACTTGTTCTTTATTCCATGGCTATTCTTTGTCAACAGAAGTGGACAAGAGACCAGGACTCATGCAGGGGTACGTGCGTCCTGATATCTTTCGCCCGCTCGCTTCAAGCACATCTATGCGTCAAGTAGAACACCAAAGGGTCACTCGGAACACTGTACCTGTGCGTGCAAAGGTTACATGAAATCGAAAGGCAGCTGACTCCAGTAAACCAATTCACGAGTGAGTATGAAGAACAATCTATATTGACAGCAAACGAGCTGTCGTGCCCCAATGCAAACAATATTACTATCGTGAACCATTATCGAGAGTTTGCAAACGGCACGTCTTCGTCTTCAGAGGCAAAACGACTAGAAAACGCGTCTCGCTTGTAGGAAATATAAATAGAAAATAGTTGTAAAATCCGCATGTGGTGTTTCAGTGAAAGCTTCAAAGAACAGCTCGTTCTTTTATCAAGCACGGCTTAGCACCCCCCTCTCTTTTTTTATTTCATCATCACATAGATAGGTCAAGCTGAGGACACAAGGAGGTGGGTTTTTCGTTTTGCAAAGAAATCACGGCGGAGTGAAAATCGAGAGAAGCGCAAGTATTCGAACACATTCATGACCAGCAAATGTAGGTAGTACACAAATACACAACACTGACAGCGGTAACAAGGTCTTAGAGTGAAATCATCAACAAATAGTAAACAACATACGTGCTCGGGCAAAAAGACTGTACTGGTCATACCCGTGGTACTTTCAGAACTTCACCGGTATGACAGTTTCTGCGGCAAAATACAGCAGTAAAGCGATACCTACAGAAAATTCGGTGACTTGCGGAAGCGAATGAAGAAATGCTAGAAAGAAAACAGAACGCCCAGGAATACGCCGACCATCACATCAAAACTAACTGCATATATGCTCCTCAGCAGCCCCCGTCGACGTTTTCCGCTTCGTCGCCGGTAAGAAAATCCATAGTAGAACCATAGTCATTCAATACCCTCATGAGGTACCACGACCGCTAAACAAACTTAGTGCTCAGAAGTACTACGCACACTGCGAAATTCAAATGTTACCTTTAATTCCGTAGAAAAGAGCACCTTTTGCAAAAATGGTGGCTCTCTCTGCTTTAAAGTTTGAGTTTAATAGGGTGCTTCCAGCGGATTTTCGGCGTCACCGAGGGCAGAGTTCAACGGAGCCACGATGGTTCTTCTTTAGATGTCAATGTTTTACATCCGTTTGGCGATGGGTGGACCTTGAGACTTTCCCAGGCCTGCTACACTCCTGAAGCTTCTCGAACACTGCAAGCGTGGTAGGCGCTAAAAATTAGAGACCGTGAAACGGAGTGTTAAAAGAAAACTTAAGATATATTGTGGCAATGTATTCACAGCTGCATTGGCTCTTTTTCAACGATGGTGAAATAAAAATAACACTCATGTACATACATTATTGCAAACAATAAAAAAACACGAAGCAGTCAAAATTATTGCTACTACACACAATGTTCCTCATAAAAACAATGATGTTGTTTGGCGCAAAAATAACATAGCAATTATCAACGTTATTTCAACCGCTTCATTCTAAGAAGACACGGGCAAGGAGGAGAATCAAGTGATAGCTAAAACAAATTGAATGAAAACTGAGAAATGAAGATATTTCACAGTTATCTAGAGAGGCATGAATTTCTATTTCCCTATGGCTCGGCAGCCAATGCAGATGAAAACATTACCACATTGGCTCATTTCGTAAAGCAAGTAGGGGGCTATTTGATTCATATTAAGGTCCAAAGTTGTGGCACACTTTAAATCAAACGGAGCAATAACAGCATCGAGTGCCCGTTGCGTGCGTGTCTTTATTAACCGCTAGTCAAGCTGCTTAGGCGAAGTTGCACTCTCGAATTTGCCGTCGAAAAGGCAGGTTTCCTCCTACGCAACTGTTTGAAATTAGTTTAAACTCTCCGCATATCCAATCCTTCAATATTTGGTGGCGGGATATGAAGAAGCTTGGAAAAACAAAATGACTGACAAAAAACATTGTGTGCGAGAGCTTTTAGATGAAACAGAACCTTGCAGTAAAGCTGCTTAGCAGATTTTTGCAAATGGTGTATTACGGGGACAGGCTGATTAATGCCTTTAGGCATAAAGACACCTGGGCGGGTTTGCACTGATTGGTCTCGTGTATTTTATTGGTTACTTGCTCTTAAGTACCACTAAGGAAAATTGGCCCTAGAGAGGCACAAAGCGTGCCTGCTTTGTTTGCGAAAAAGAAACAAAAGAGGAAAAGAAGGTAGGTGAAGTATAACATTTATTAGATCTTAAATGCTACAATAGCACACGTGAAGCTGGCACAATCCCGTGCAAAGCAGTGCGAAGAGGATATACTTGTGGTCAAGCTGTGGGGTTTTGATCTTCATGTAGTTGCCCGGTTTCCCCTTGATCAGTCAACGGAGTCTGAGCAGGTTTCAATCTTCAGGTAGTCAACCATGTCTCAACTTCTTCAAGGAGCGAAATTTATTTGTATTAGTCAACCGGGTTTCTTCTTCAAGGAGCACGCCCTTTACGTACCAAAAAGAAAAGGAGAACAGAATTTTATTTATTTCCGGAAAAAAATCACCATGACTGATGCCGTCGTACTCAACGTACTCGAAGAGCTCCACGTAGCTAAACTAACACAAGGAAACATTTTAAATCTCTGTACCTACCTACATAAGTGAACCACCTCTGAGGCTATGATATCTTGGGTAGATCGGCTTTCCAAACACATTCTAAAAACGATTAACGGGATAGATACCTGTTAACCTGAAAACGGTAGGGCACTACTGGCGAAACATCTAGGTAAGTACACGAGTTGAAATAGCCACGTGGTGCATGCATAAAAAATTTCAATACTCTACGGGAACACTCTTCGAAAGGCGGGCATAATGACGAACAAGAGCAATAAAAATCAGAAGTTCCGTAACTATACTATACGTGTTGATCGAACATGCAACAAAAATATAATTTAGGCGTACCCATGATGATGGCCATATAGCCAATGGGTGTGTCATTTTGGGGTATCCGCTGCTCCGAGTTGGCGGATTCTATTGCTTGATTTTCGCGAAGGTCGGCTTGGAGTCGTGCCCTTAGCAGAATCAAGTGTTCCACAACCCTAGAAGACAGCCGCGGGTGCTGGTTGCATCGACGCCACCCTGTGCGCCTTTCCAGACGACCAGGTCTTGATCTGTACGGAAGCCACTGCGTCCGCGTAGTTCCTTATGAACTTGGGTCCGCCAGGGTGGTGCCGCGAAGGCCGAGCAGCTGCTCAGAAGAGAGTGCTTCATCGCTCGCCGAAAGACGGATGTCATGATGAGATGCTTCGAAAGACATTTTGCCAGAGTGTCTCGTCTGGGGTCTCTTAGGAGAGGCTTTCCGTGAATTCCCAATTAGGTTGACGTCTCGAACACTCACGTCGTTGTCCACTGGAAGCAAACACAAATATATGTTAACTGAAAAACTTTCTTCCATGAGGAAAAGGTTCACATTCAGAAAGAGAATACGGTCATCGGGTCGTTTGTAGCTCGAAGACACAGGCTAGCTGCTTCCTGCTACGAATGCATCGTTTCTTCGACTTCACGGACACAAATAGGCTCGTAATCTAATAATTTCTTGCGGATAGCCATAAATGTCAGACTATACTCATAAAACATGACGGAGCCGCCATCTTGGGTGACTAAGCGGGAATTCGTTTTTTAGGGGCGAAGCTCCTTAAGGCGTGGGTCTGTCCATCTTTTACGTCCTATTGGTACGTAGGCACCGGGATGCTAGATGGGAAATGGCGGTATTTGGAGTGTTCAATAGATGGACGGATGGACTGACAGAGTAGAAGATGAACGGACAGATGGACAGACGCGCGGACGTATGGACAGACAGACGAACGCACGAATGGTGGCGCGGACGAATCGAAGCAAGAACGAACGGGCGCACGGAAGTATGGACGGGCTGATGGACGCTCCGCCCCACACACCGTCATTCACTCCGTGGATATGCTGTGATTTTTTTTCTATTTGGCGACATAAATAATGCAATGAGGTGTCGTACATCCACCAACCTTACCAATTTTGTAAGCATGCGCCTTACACAATACTCTTCGTTTATTTAGCTACCAAAGATGTAAAACACAAATGGTAACAGCCAAACACGGCGATGATAAACCTGTCATTAAACAGTATATTCTCAAACTAATATGGGATAAGCCAATTAAAATTCTGAGGATGCTAGCAAAGTGCCGCGATGTCAAGTACGACACTAGGGTGGTCTAACCATTCTTGCGACACCCTTTTTCAACCTGCGCAATTGTTAAACGCTCTGAAACGCTCCTTCCATCATAAAAAAACTTGCTTCCGATTGATTGATATGTGGGGTTTAACGTCCCATAAGCACCATATGATTATGAGAGATGCCGTAATGGAGGGCTCTGGAAATTTTAGATCACCTGGGGTTCTTTAACGTGCACTCAAATCTGAGCACACGGGCCTACTTTTACTTCCGAGCAAGCCATAGCAACGTGTACAAATAAAGCCAAGCAAAGCATTTCGCAGTTCCAATAAGAAGCATGCAGGAAAATAAAAATATGTAATAGAGAACTGTTTATACAGTGAGCAGTCACAAATACTCACTAGAAGTGCCTATCTGGGCTACGATAGGAGAAATTGGCCTGTGCTGCAGAGTCTCTCGGGTGCTGTCCATGTTCGACGTCTGACTGCTCAATTCCGTCTGACTTCGTCTTTTTGCGACCCTGCCTGCGACCAAAAACTGCCCACGTGTTTTTGACGTCACAGGTACTCTCGCACCAGTCACTTATTCATATGTCAGCCAGAAACGTCCCGCCTGCATGTTGCAGCTGGAATTCCAAGATTTTCTCCTTTCTCTAAGATAGGACAACTCCCTCTCTCCCCAACCCCTCGGTTGTGCAGCCGGCGCGTCCCACCGTGACATTCCTTACTTTTGAAATGTACAAAGCCCCGTGAGTATAAATACATTAGTCACGCATATTTTAGTGCAGAATACCCGTAGGTTATGCGGCTTTCTTGTCCTACCAGTTCTTTGTCGTTTTATTGAGTTAGGGACACGTTTGACTAGGCCGTATTCAGGGGCCGGAAAAGTGTTTGAATGTACATGGCTTCCGAACAAAAGATTTAGCCATCGAGATTCATCAGCGGGGCCTCAGTCGCTGGCTGTGCACAAGATAGAAGAAAAAAAGGTAGATCTTACGTACCGTGAGAGTAGATGACACGCATAGCGCGAATGAGGAAGGTAATATGTTCCCTTTAAACGAGCAACACATTACTAAGTGGACGTAAATTATGCAGCACATGACTTCCATGCCTTTTATAGTATATTTGAACGTGTCAGTTACCTTTGTCCGCTGTTCACGTCACGTAACACGAAATTTAGTGTATGTGCAACTATTGAAATGACCGCCGGCGCGCTATGAGCGTAGCATGTGTTTATGTTTTACACGACTCGCATATCGAGATTATCATGCTTAGACGAGTCATTTATTTTTCTCGTCTATTCACCTCACCTGATACGAAATTTGGTATATGGGGAGCCAGCGAAATGGCCGTGAGCGTGACATAAGCGTGGCAGGTAGTCATGTTCCTAAATTACACATATCTCATGATCATCATATTTGCACCATTCATGCGCCTTCGTCATCTATTTCCGTCTCGTAATACCAAATTTGGCATATGTGAAGCTTGCGAAATGACCGCGAGCGGACCGTGAGCATGGCGCGTAGCCATGACAGGTCCTAACATGAAAATCATGATATGCATGTCATGATTTCCGCGTGAGGGTCTGGTACTTATGTTCGTTATGCAGTCATGCGATATATGCCAGTTTTGAAAAATGTCATGTGAACGAATTCACCGCAAAAACAGCGAGACCATGAATATGAAGTATGACATTCACGACGTACATATCACAGTTTTCATGTTGTTACCAGACGGTTATGCTTGCCATGCCATCATATTAGTCCATAATAATTTTTGGTATCGATGCGATTACCGAGACGGCCAGTACACTCAGGCAAAATCACCTGAAAAACGAGTAACGGAGCCCAATGGGCGCGCGCGATTATCGGATAGACCGTTGAGGAGCAACCACAGAGAGAAGCGTGGAGCGCGAAACCGAGGGATGAACCACCCGGGCATTGCAGGCAGCGCGAAAAGCGTTGCCAAGGTGACCCAGGCCTCCCTCTCCTCCTCTGCTGGCTCTGTTTTTCCCCGTTGTAAAGAAAGGACTTGAAGACGCCGAGGAGCATCAAACCAGAACTCAAGAAGACGAGCGGAGAGCAGGTGGCACGAAGGCGACAACAAGAAATGAAGAAGAGAAGAAGGCACGTGCGATTACGAGGCAACTGTGCGCCAATCAGCTGATGACCAGTGATGGCCCATAGAGGTGGCGTGCCACGATTGGGCCACGTGCGACCATTACGTGGCAGTAAGCTTTGTGGCTGGGGACGAGCCGGAGCAGCGGCAGACGGGAGACAGCGGGCCGAAGCGTCGGACGCAAGCGATCGAGGTCCCGGCCAGGGAACGCGGCCGTCCACGCTGCTGCCGTCCAACCACCATCTTGGGCGGCATTGCCGGCACGAGTGCTGCATCTCGGGGCGCGGCCTGGCCTGCTGCTCTCTTCCTTGCCGAGGGCATCGCGGATCTCGGCGAGGCGTCTCCGCGGTCAGCCGTTCGACACAGTGATGAACGTGGCCTGGCTAATGGTCACGGTTGCGTCGAGCATCGCGTCTCGGCGCACGCTCTTCGCTGGACGGGCTGGCCATTCCCCGCATGGAGCATCGCGTCTCCGATGCGGGTTGACTGCTCCATAGTCGCACCCATGCCATCAAGCGCCGGTGTCACGAGAGCGTCGCACTTCGGCAAGGGACGAGCGAGATGTTCTGCCGGGCGAGACGCGGGCGTGTGTACGGAGGACCACGGAGCCGGGCGAGGTTCAGGGACGAGCGAGATGGGAGACAGCGGGCCGAAGCGTCGGACGCAGGCGATCCAGGTTCCGGCCAGGGAACGTGGCCGTCCACGCTACTGCCGTCCAACTACCAGCTGGGGCGGCGTTGCCGGCACGAGTACTGCATCTCGGGGCGCGGCCTGGGCTGCTGTTCTCTTCCTTGCCGAGGGCATCGAGGATCTCGGCGAGGCGTCTCTACGGTCAGCCGTTCGACACAGCGATGAACGTGGCCTGGCTAATGGTCACGGTTGCGTCGAGCATCGCGACTCGGCGCACGCTCTTCGCTGGACGGGCTGGCCATGCCCCGCATGGAGCATCGCGTCTCCGATGCGGGTTGACTGCTCCGTGGCCGCACCCACGCCATCAAGCGCCGGTGTCACCAGAGCGTCGCACTTCAGCGAGGGACGAGCGAGATGTTCTGGCGGGCGAGACGCGGGAGTGCGCACAGGGGAGCACGGAGCCGGGCGAGGATTCAGGGTGGCCGAGGATTCAGATGACAGGGGAGTTGCTGGCTGAATCTAGGATCGCCGAGCGGTGCCGAGCGACGCGCCACACTCGGACGTGGGCCACGAGCTCATGAGCTGCAGGGTGCACCCGAGGGTACTTGGCGGTGCCCTGGCCAAGAAGAAGGAACGTGCGAAAGGGAGCTCGAGCGTGGAGGCCAGGAAGGCAGACGAAGCAGTGCGCCGCTCGAGAGGACGAGTTCCTGGGAGCGTTCCTGAGCCGGACGTGGGACCCGTACGTGTAGGCCAGGTCGAGCTCCGGTGTGTCTGCTCAAGGTCCAAGGCCGAGACCTTCCGAACGGCTCCTGCCTGGGTGCAGTGGCCGGGAGCAGGTTCGTGGACGAGGCCTACCGGGTGTGGTCGTCGTGAGCCGTGGCCTGATCCAGGACCTCCGGAGTTGCGACCCTGACTGCTGGGTTGGCCGCGACGTCCGACTCAACGGCGCTGCACACGGTAGCGTATCCGTGCGTCGTCAGCCGTTCCACCCATGCCATGAAATAAAAAGTTCATGTTAATGCTTTCTCGTCCGCTATCAACAAACATAGTGACGAACGTCCGTTAACCTTCACACCCGTATTTTGCTGGTGACGGTTCCCGTTGCGTAGCGCTCGGAGCGCTCGACCGCCGCCGCCTCAATTCGACGTTCTAAGAATTACGACGAGGTGCTTGAGTGTACGCTTGGATGAGCGTGGGCTGCTGCTTTAGCGTTTCGCAGCACCCCATGAAGTCTGGAGCAGGTCTCGACACGTCACCACGCCACGCTGTATATCTCTGGCTTCAAGATAGTCATGACCAACACACGATAGCAACAGTTGGGAGGCCAATATGGCGGCCGAGAAGAGCAAGCCTATCGGATACATACTTCACTCCGACTCAGGGCAGAAAACAGCACTGGATTCTAAGGCAAGTATGTTATCATTCTTTATTCTACTCTACTTGTCGCGTGTGCGATACGGATCACGCTTGCCGGTAACGGGCTCGGTCGTGTTGTATATTGCACGCACGAAATGCATTGCGAAGGTCAGCTTCGGCGTCTGCAGTTCGCCAGTGCTTTGCGACCACCTGGAATTGCCGCCATTGCTATCGGCCTCCCGTACGCTCGCTCATCGAGGGCTCACCTGTCTTCGCCGCCGCGATGAGCTTCGGGCTGACGATAATGGGCTAAGACCTCGTCGCTGTTTCGGGAGTCGTCGAAAACATGTTACGGGTTCTCGTAAAGAGCTTGGTTATACTATGTCGCGCGCTGTAAGTGCACCAGCTCGGGCTAGCGGGGCGTTCGCTTGCGTCAAAACTCACTGAAAATTGGTTGCCACAACAGTTGGATTTCCCGCCAGTCGGTCGGAAGAAGCTCGGCACCGTCTTCTGGCCGTGGCGGCGGACTCGCGTTTGCGCGCTGCGCATGCTCGAGTTTGTGAAAAAGGGCCGCACTGCCGTCGATTTCTTCGGCTCTAGCTCCAAACTTGCTCAGCGCTGTTCGCGGTGGCGCCCAAGCGTACGCTCGCTCTCCCGTTTGAAGTTCGCTGGCGGCAGGAATTCCGCGTGCAGAGCCGTGTTTGGTCTCGCGTTTACTTGCACGAGCGGAACGACGTCGCTCGCTTAGGACTCGCCGACTTGTTAGCGGCTAGGTTCACGGAGTTGTGATTGCGGCCACCGCTCCTAAGCTGTTGCGCTACGGATATCGAAATGAGTCTTTGACGTTGTGTGACATCACGGTGAAATTATTAGCATGTCATATCTCACATATGTTTTCATTTCACTTTGCTCGTATTTTTCATATGCATTTGTAATCATCCCCTGTCACGTGGGACTCACTATTTTACATAATTATTGTGCAGCCGTGGACACACACCATGCTGAAGACTGCGCTGGCGTCTGCGATGGCCGTCATCCATCTCTTTCGTCAGAGCAGCTTCAGAATGACTGTGCGAGATTTGAAGGTAAAGTTATTTGTGTGTCGTATCTTAACGCTTGTTTTTATATTAACGTGCACGTGCTTGTCATATGCGTGCATCTTCATCTTCTCTGACGTGTGCCTAACTATATTTACTATATTATTGTACGTGCAGCCGTGGGAACACAACAGGCAGAAGGTTGCGTGCACTGGCGTATGCAATGCCTGTCATCTATCGCTTCCGTTGTAGGAGCTCTACAAGGAGTGAACAAGATTTGAAAACGAAACTGAACTTCTACACTTTACCATGAATTGACTTAGAAGAATGGGGAAACTTCATGTGTCTGTAAAAAATTAGAGATTTCGATGTCTCAGTTTTGACTGTGAAAGCAGTTACGCGTAGGTGGCTAACTACATTTTTGCGTGTTCTTTTCTGTGGAATTTGTTGCTCACTGCACAGAAAAACAGGCAAAAAAGTATAGGGCCTGGCGAAAAATAAACAAAAAACCATGTTTGAACTTGGGACAAAACGTTCACCCGATTGGAGTATTTGAGTGGATCAACCGTTCTTCCGGCAAAGTGCAACTGTGAGGACTAACGGTTGCACGGTAAGGTGTAAATGTGGTGATAAAAAGTAGCTCTATAAGGTGTAAATGCGAGGACTAAATGTTAGTCATTTGGTGTGAACTGTGGGGCTAACGGTTACTCTCTGAGGTGTCAGATTGAGGACTAAGTGTTAGTTCCTTGATAAGACTAACTGTTAGACTTGGTGCCGTTAGTCCTTAAAGGGATTAATGGTTGTGACAGCCCCATTAGTCTCCAAAAGGACGAACCACACACCCTTTTGCCTTAAAATGTAGAGCTAGAAGTCATAAGTGGCTAGACAGATAGATAGATGGATAGATAGATAGATAGATAGATAGACAGATAGATAGATAGATAGATAGATAGATAGATAGATAGATAGATAGATAGATAGATAGATAGATAGATAGATAGATAGATAGATAGATAGATAGATAGATAGATAGATAGATACGCTCAAAGTCACCAAAGTTCGCTAAGAAATGCTTCGCATATGATACGGGTGCTGCTGTGGAACTACATTCACTGGCGGTAAGATGCCCGCGATTTGTCTCTGTAGCCGTCACTCCAATGCCAAGAAATGTTGTCGCCAAGTGTAGCAAGCGGAGTCTATAGTGCAGGAGGGAAAGGTGCAGTGTTTCACCGCTCCTTCTGTTGCCGTTCACTTTCTCTCCGCCCTGCGCCTCACTTTGCCATCCACTCGTGCCTCACTCTTGACAGTTCAGTGGCTATACTCTGTTCCAGAAGTTCCGTGCAGCTGAGACAAGGCTACACAACCCTCCAACGCAGGATGTTGTGAACGCAGATGTAGTGCCCCACATACGTAGTCTGTTGTTTGTCCTTGTGACTTTTGCAAGTGGTCTCGTCAGTGGATTTGTCCTTGAAGGCTTCTCTGAGTGTTGTAGCTGTGATTTGTAGGACGATGTTGTCGCATTTTCTGTTAAAAACAATTTTTGTGGCTGCATGATACTCACGAAAGAGTTCTGGCTTGTACGTGTTATAACATGCAAATGACGAAAGAAAAACGCTGTTGTGTCTCGTATGCGTTATGTTTGTATTTATAAAGTACAAAGTGTAGTGGGGAATTCGCAAGGCAATGACTACTGGGACCATCGCTAAGTGCGAAGCGCGAGCGGGTGCACGAGCTGTAGACGCTGGACTGCCCGAGCATTTGTTTCCGTACTGGCTGTCTGCCTATTACCTGCCGTCGCTACTAAACCCCCTTGCAAAGTGGTGGAAGTGTGCTGGGTACGCGAACCTGGAACTTCGAAGCCGGAAGCTGCCAACTGCATCAGCAATGCCTGATCACACGACCGAGCAAGGCACCACCTAGCAAAGCACGGCCCAATCTCAACTGGTCATCGTGCCTACCACCCTGCTCCAACGAGTTCCCCCCTTCTTCAGTGGCACCGAGGACCAAGAAGTGGAGGACTGGTTGCGGCTGTTTGAAAAGGTGAGCGCCGCAAACAAGTGGGACGACCCCTCGAAATTGGAGTATGTCCCATTTTATCTCAAAGACGTCGGCAAGCCTGTTGTTCACAAACCACCGTACTGAATTTATCACTTGGGCCGGTTTCAAGACCACCCTCGCAGCTGTGCCCCGCAGTGCGATCGCCCCGCAGTGCGCAATCTGCGTGCTGAGCGGCGCCTACGCGGACGTGCACAAAGGCAGGGCGAAAACTTCACTAGCTATATTGAAGATGTAATCGATTTATGCCGGTGCTTTAACCCTGAGATGACTGAACATGACAAGATCAGGCATATCTTGAAAGACATAGACGATGATGTCTTTCAAATGTTGCTGGCAAAGGGCCCAAGTACCGTATCCGAACTTGTGACCTTGTGCCAGAGCCTTGAAGAGTTTCGGAAACAACGTGCAGAAGTTCGAAGGTCGACGACAGCAGACGACTCTCTCGCTGCCCTGGCCGTCGGTGGTTACAGCTCTCTGCTGGAGCACATAAAAAATATGTACGCGAAGAGGTCGCACGACAGCTTTCGTGTCTCTTGTATCTGCCGACCACCGAAGCACCAACGAACCGCCTAACGCCGACAATCAGACAGGCTATTCAGGAGCAGGTCTCCGAGGCGTTGCCATTACCTACGCCTGCCTCTCCACCAATGCCTGTTGCCGCGCCACTGAATTATGCAGCCGCCACGGCAATTGCCGCCATCTCGTCTGCCATTGTATACGCCACAACCTGTGCGACCGTCCACCGCGCCGTTTCCAGCTACACAGCAGCACACCGGAAATCCTTGGCGCACTGCTGACAACCGGCCCATATGTTACTTTTGCGGAATTCCAGACACTTCGTCGGCACTTCCAGGCATGTCGTCGGCACTTCACAGTTAACGCACCAAGATATCCTGACTATTCGTTTCGGCCTCCATACCCAGCACCTCCACCACTTTGCAAGGGGGTTTAATAGCGACGCCAGATAATAGGCAGACAGCCGGTACGGAAACAAATGCTCGGGCAGTCCAGCGTCTACAGCTCGTGCAACCGTTCGCGCTTCGCACTTAGCGATGATCGCAGTAGTCATTGCCTTGCGAATTCCCCACTACAAAAGGAATGATACCACACTGTCTAATCATTTATGAGTAGTCCGCACAACCCAAGCATCCACGGCGCTGCAGAGGACCCAGTCTTGGGTTGTGATTAGTTCATGGTGGCAGATTTGGCCACTCCTGTCAAAATGACGGCGCCTGGTTCACCTGTGCGATATCGTTCCTAGATCAGCTTTTACGACAAGGGAGCGAAGCAGTTGTCTCTAAATATGTTCAGGACACTGCGTGACGAGAAGGCAGAAATGCAAGCATGAGCTCTCTTATGAAAAGAACGACTGCGTTCAACAACGTCCGTGAGCGTGTGCTGTACAAGTGGGTAGCGAAGCACGGTAAGCCCGGCGAGGCACGATACACACGGCGAGGCACCGGGAACGGAGCCAATATATCATATCGAACGCCAGCGGCACTTTGCATGCCCATAGGCATGCGTATACGAAATCTGATGACGCGTGGTGCTTTCATATTCAATTTGGCTAGTGCGGCGCTTTTCACCATAACATAAGCCACTGAACCCTACCCCTCAAATGTCTACGTGCAAGTATCTCGAAGACGCGTGGTTTTACGGTGCCGAAGAGAATATTTAACTGCTTTCACAATTACAGCTTATCTCACTGCGCAGTTGCACAGTGTCCTGAGACGCTCTTGCCGCTTTTGTTGCAGCGCACGTCAGCTAGCAAACGGCAGGGCGCGGAAGGATACACTTAGATGTGCTTCCCCTCCTGATTCGTTGAGAAGGCCTGTAGCTTCCACAGTGCTGCACGGCACTTCTGAAACAGACTACAGGTGCCTCTCGAGAACATCCGGAAATGTTTGGTCCGAGACGCCGCTGTTAAACGCAATTGCCTAGCCGAGAACGCAATTTGTTTTGTTCACTTCATAGTGGACTCGCTCGCTGGATTCCGTGCCGACCGGTTGTGCCCTCGCGATCTCCGACGTCAGCGTAGCTGTGGCCGACTAGGCTGGCCCTACGTCATCCCCTGACGCCGATCTCCAACGACAGCATAGCTCTGACATACTGGACTTGCCCTACGCCATCTCTTGTCACCGACAAGAGCTCTCGCAAGTGGTGCCCCATCCTCGGACTCCTGTGACCGTGTTTCCATCTTTGCTATCCCTCATATGTCCTCGCTCACTGTCCCAGCGCATCTCTCTCTCTCTATATATATATATACCTTTAATTCTATTCTTTTTCTCCCTCTTCACCCGCATCCCTTGTGAGCTTCTGTTAAGGTATCGCACCCTAATGCAGACAGTCACGGGGCTCACTTTTTTTTCCCTCTTATAACCACATCTCTTGACTTGATGGTATTTTGTCGCCGTGCACGGAAGCTACTACAGCTGAAAACGCATACCGCGTTTCTCGCGACAATAACGCCTCGTGCGGCTATTGGTCCTATTGGCTGCACGGTGTAAGAAAAAAAATTGGCAAATCCCACGCACAATGGGAATCGATGGTATGCGAAGCACGAATGAGACATGTTGATATGTCAATTAAAATTCAGCACAACGTTACGATTTGGAGGTAAATCATGCCACACCCGACTTCTGTATGATGATTATCATGTTTGTATGTGTCTTTTACCTTCGTATTCTATTGACGTCCCGTGATACCGAATTCGTACATGTGAAGCTAGCGAAACGGCCACGAGCGCATCACGATCGTAGCATGTGTCATGTTACATGACACGCATCTCATATTTATCATGTTTGCACCAGTATCATACCTTGATCATCCATTGATGTACCGTAAAGCCAAATTTTGTCAATATTACGCTAGCGAAACAGCCACGAGCGCATCATGAGTGTGTTATGTAGTCATGTTGTTACACGGCACGCATGTCATGATTTTCATGTTATAGTCTGTCGATTGTGTTCACCATGCAATCATTCCATACCATACCAGTTTTGCAACATGCCATATGAACTAAACCACCGCAAGAGATGCAGGACCATTAATTGTAAATGATGACTTTCATGACCTATATATCATGATTGTTATGTTACGACTAGTGAAATATGTTCTTCATAAAGTCCAGTTTTGCCATACCAAGTTTGGTATCGATACCATTATTGAAACGGCCAGGAGAGCTAAAAGTCGTAAGCGGCCAAGATAGATAGATAGATAGATAGATAGATAGATAGATAGATAGATAGATAGATAGATAGATAGATAGATAGATAGATAGATAGATAGATAGATAGATAGATAAATAGATAGATAGATAGATATGCTCAAAGTCACCGAAGCTCGCTAAGAAATGCTTCACATTTAAAGAAAGTGTACGGGCCTTAGTAACTGCCTTATTTGTGGGTAAGCGAGGAAGCTTTTGTAGTGAGGATGGCACAGAAAGAAACTGGACTAGCGCGTATTGCGCGTGTAAAATGGCACGTGCTCAAGGGAGCCGAACCCTGGAATGTGGACGAGCTCTCCTCCACCTCCCTTTTCAGGCTATTCCCCTACGCCGGGAAACTTCTCAGAATCAAGCTACGCCAATGCGATGGACTTTGTGCATTCACTGGGAGGCGAGTGCTGGATAGGTGGCGCGCCGCAACATGACAACAGGGATTAGAGGCCAAATTAGAGGGAAGTGGACTGGGATTTAACCTCTCCTTCCTCAAACAAGAAAAACTCTTGAACAGGAACTACCAGCATTAATGTACGCAGATGATAAATTGCTAGTGGCCGACAACAAGGAAGATTTGCAGAGATTGATGGACATCTGCGGTAATGATGGAGATGGGTTAGATTTTAGATTCAGTAAGGAAAAATCAGCTGTAAGGATTTTTAATGATAATGAAGGTAGTGAGCTTAGAATACAGGAGGTCACGCTAGAGATAACAGATAAATACAAATATCTGGGCATACGGATAAGCAATGAGGCCGAGTACCTACGTCAACACGAAATATACGTGACGAATAAAGGTAACAGGAATGTAGTGGTAATGAAAAAGAGGGCACTGTGGAACTACAATTGGTATGATGTTTTGAGAAGAATATAGAAAGCGATCATGGTTGCTGGTCTCATGTTCGGCAATGTGGTCTTCTGCATGAGATCCGAAGTTCAAGCAAGATTAGAAATTAAGCAACGGGAAACCCGTGGTTTATTTCACAGTTATTCTCTCTGAGAGCAACCTTAAGGACAAGTTTTAGTCCAACTAAACTTAGTCTAACTAAACTTACTCTTTAGTCTAACTTGCCTTAGGAGCTCACGGGAGTACACCAAATCAAGGAGTAGAAGTCGATATGGGATGGACATCATTGAGGGCAGGGAAGCTAGCAGCAAGATAAAATTTGAGAAGAGATTAAGAAAAATGGGGGAGGAGCGTTGGACTAGGAAATATCCAGGTACTTGTACGCGAAGAATGTCGATACAAAATGAAGGAAGCGAAGCAGAAAATGTACTGGCAAATACTTGGAAAATAGCAGGGGGCCAAACCAAAAAAAAAATATCGGTTAAGAAGAAGGTTAAGGAAGCTGAGACCAATATGTGGAGAATTGGCATGATTAAGAAGACCGCACTAGAGATCTATCGAACTTTTAAGCACGAAATTGCCAAGGAAAGGATCTATGATAATACTCGGGGTAGTTCTCTACTGTTTGAGGCCAGGACGGGAGTATTGCGAACCAAGACATATCGGGCCAAGTACAAAGGGGTAGACATGGTATGCAGTGCGTGTGGAGAGGAAGAGGAAACTGCCGAATACTTGATAATGTTCTGTAAAGGGCTTCACCCTATAGTTCTGGATTATGGCGCAGAGCTTTTCAAAGCACTGGGGTTTAGGGACAGCGAGGGTAAATAGACTTTAAGGGGGCAGAATCAACTAGATAGAGGTTATCTGATTGGTGGCTAAAGTCTAGGCACGAGTGAAATTTAAACCCTTCACTGCAAATTACGAGTCCTCAACCTCACTATTTTAAGGTAAAAAAGTCTAGTGTTGGTTCACTGGTTCACTAAGTACTACGGCTTGGTGGCGTCGGCCACCGCCCGATCTAAAGGGTACAGCTATATCCGTCCGTCCGTCCGTCCGTCCGTCCATTCGTCCGTTCATCCGTCCGTCCACCCATCCATCCATCCGTCCTGTCCTTGAGTCGCGACACAACTCAGCCGCTCGCACCCGGCCTACCGGCCACAATCTACCATGGTTTGAGCACGCGGGTGCGCCGCGAACGTGATGGGTTTCTCACTAACAGTTGGACAGTCCTTGCGCCTTGGAATGCTCCACGGTCGATTAGCGAAAAAAAAGAAAAAGAACTTGTCTTAAGGTTGCTCTCAGAGAAAATCACTGTGAAATAAACCATGTATACGGTTATCATGCGTTTCAAGTTAGACTAAAACTTGTCTTAATGTTGCTCTCAGAGAAAATCACTGTGAAATAAACCATGTATACGATTATAATGCGTTTCAAGTTGGACTACACCTATAGTATCCTTGAGGCGTCGAAGAGACAAAGCTGTGCCGTGATGGCAATTCTCTTGTCAACGTTTTCTGGCTGCATGCTGATTTTGTGTTCAGCTAGGACAGGCTCACACGCCTTCATTGAAAGTATGTGCTGCGTACATACCACGCTGCCTCGTTATTCAGTAAGAAAAAAATCCCCATCAAGTCAATTCGACGCCAACAAACTAGACGGCATATTAAGGGCACATCCGGGTCCGTGGGTTAACACCGGGAATGTCGATGCACATCATCCTATATGTGGAAGCAAGGCTTAATTCAACGGGACGACGTCTAGCATCATTGGTTTCCAGCTATGGTGTCGTCCTTCTGAATGACGCCAGTCCTACGTTTCTGTGAGGCACTACATATAGCAGCTGCCTTGATTTGTCCTTTGTTTCACGTCAATTTGCTACACGAGTAAAGTGGTTTTTGGACATTGAAACACACGGAAGCGTCTACATCCCCACTTACCTTAAGAATAAAGGTATTTCGAACACGTACTCCTCTATCACAACACAAAGAATAGATTGTATTGTGTTCAAAACTCAACTTGAGGATGCTTGTGAAGAAGGCCTGTCCGATGGTCTTCAGGAAGCTATTAAAGAAACTGCACATGCGGTTATGCGCACAATAATATGCTCTTCGCAGTACTCTGAATTTGACCTCCAACTGGAGCAACTTCGTGCGGTCCGCCGTCGTGCCGAAAGACGATACCGACGCACCAATTCCACAGACGAACTACGAAAAGCCCGGCGCATCCAAAAGAAGATACCACGGCGCCTCGACGAATTAGACACCCAACGATGGAGGAAATTTTGTGCGTCCCTAGATCCTCATACACCACTGTCTCAGATATGGAGAATTGTGCGAGGCCTACGTTCTGTTCCAGAGCAGCGCTTTCCATTCAAAGCCCTTGTTCTTTTTCATCGCCGGCACGAAATTGAGGTCAGCAGAAGATTTCTGCGCTATGACCGTTGGCCAGACAGCGTACACAAGCCTACATACAGTGAATCATATCCCTCACTCACGGGACCCACGCATGGATCTACCGTTTACATCGCAGCAGCTCGATGCGGCACCCGTCTTATGTAATAAGTCGTCGCCGACTGGCCCGGATGACATTTCATACAGGATGCTGTGCAACCTTGGTAAACGGGCACGAGAAGCACTCCTTAACATCTTCAATGATTTCTGGCAAGCTGGCATCGTTCCGCAAGATTGGAAGATTAGCCGCTTGGTACTGATTCTTAAGCCTGGCAAATCTCCCCTGGACATTGCCTCTTACCGACCGATCGTACTTTCAAGTTGCGTAGGAAAGGTAATGAAGAGAATAATCTTGGCCAGGCTTGAATGGTACCTGGAATACTATGAGATATATCCGAACGTCATGGTTGGTGTTCGCCGTCACCGATGTTCGATCGACAAAGTTATAGATTTCGTCACATATGTCCAGCAACAAAGGGCATGTAAACGACTATCTGCTGCCATGTTCTACCGACAAAGTTATAGATTTCGTCACATATGTCCAGCAACAAAGGGCATGTAAACGACTATCTGCTGCCATGTTCTTTGACGTAAAAGGAGCATACGACAACGTTCTACATGACGCCATCCTCGAAGCCATTGAGTCAGTGGGCCTTGGCGGGCAACTGTATTGTTGGACACGCAGTTATTTACAAGGGCGAACCTTATTTGTGACTACTGTAGATGGTCCAACCTCCCAACACCCAACGCATCGTGGAGCTCCGCAAGGTGGCGTCTTGAGTCCAACCCTCTTCACCCTCGTTCTAATTGGTCTGGTAGAACGACTACCAAGTGTGGTCAAGTTATCCATGTACGCCGACAACATCTGCGTCTGGGCACCTGCCGTGACAAGATCTCAGGTACGCGCAAGACTTCAGAAAGCTGTGACGTTGGTATCAGTGCACCTCAAGGACCAGGGTATGCAAATCTCGCCAGCGAAATGAGCATTGATTGCTTTTAGTCGAAAGCCAATGAGACCATACCCTATATCTGTCGACGGCCAAGTCATATCATATGTCAGGACGCACAAATTTCCAGGCGTATCCATTGATTGAGACCTCTGCTGTGGCCCACATGTGGCCCACTTGAGAAGAGGCTGACAGAAATTGCTAACTTATTCAAGTATCTTGGAGGAAAAACCTGGGGGACTTCAGTACATGTAATGATGCGACTGTACAAGACGCTTTTTCTTGGCTATTTGCGCTACAGTTTGCCTGTGGTGACCAATACCCGCAGAACCAGCATTCGGACTCTCGAAAGCATTTAGGCTATCGCTCTGCGAGTTTGTCTTGGGCTACCGCGATGTTCATCAACAGCTGAGACAATCGAGATTGCGAATGACTACCTGCTCAAGGCGCATATCATGATAGATGTGCTCAGAGCACACGTGAGGCATCTTACTCGTGCCCCTGCACATCATTTAGCTTCACTGCCCGAAGCCCGACCTCGTGCCTCATTTTGCCAGACAGTCTTGTCTTATTGCACACGCATTCCTACGGGATATACAACTCCATCAAGAATTTCAACTCCCCCATGGAGTATGACCTATGAACATGTTGAACTCACGGTTCCAGGCATAGGGTAAAAAGCCTGGCTCTCGTCTCCAGCGCTGAAGCAGCTTTCCCTTCTCTTGTTATATGAGAAGTACAGTGAGCATACTCATCTATATACTGACGCTTCAACTAAACTGTATGGGTCTGCAGGGTCGGTAATCTTTCCTGCAACAGCGACAACGGTGGAGTTACGGTTATCCCACCAGACATAATCGACAGCTGCGGATTTTGCTGCTCTACGTAGCGCAGTTCAAGTTAATAAACACCAAGGCGAGAAATGGAGCGTGTTCATGGACTCTAAGGCAGCACTACAGTGTGATATTCGCTTTACGCCGGGAACCTCATGAACAACTAGTGCTGGAAATTAGAGAGCTGCTTCACCACCTTTTCGACGAAGGACACAGAATTACGTTTCAGTGGCTTCCAAGTCACTGCGGCATATTGGGCAACGAACATGCCGATGCAGCTGCTCGATCAGCACACGAATATGGTGAAGAAGAATCGATACCATTTTCGAAGACTAATGCTGCTATGACAATCCGAAAAATTGCTAATGCAGAATTAAAATCCCTGTGGAACGCCGAGTGCTTACGGCACACGCGACTGCATAGACTGGAGACGTCTCGTCAACTCCGGGCTCCGTCTGGACTATCTCGACTCGAGACAACGGTGCTTTGCCAACTGTGGCTTGGTGTCGCCTTCACCAAAGCTTTAGCCTTCCGAATCGGCATGGAAGACAGTGCTGCTTGCGGTCATTGCGGCAGCGATGAAACTATAGAGCATGTTCTCTGTCACTGCCCTCGTTACAGCGTGCAAAAAGGCCAACCAGCTGCTGCGTTAGCTCGCCTTGACGACAGACCTTTGTCTGAACAATTAGTGCTGAAGAGGTGACATGATTTGTGTGCTCACAGAAAATCAGTGAAGGCCTTACTGAACTTTTTGCTGGCAGCGGCCTATTGTATA
Source organism: Rhipicephalus microplus (assembly GCF_013339725.1). Taxonomy (NCBI): domain Eukaryota; kingdom Metazoa; phylum Arthropoda; class Arachnida; order Ixodida; family Ixodidae; genus Rhipicephalus; species Rhipicephalus microplus. The sequence continues at coordinate 62,917,301 of NC_051173.1, read as the reverse complement.
AACTGTAGCACCCCAGCCCCCCCCCTCTTTTTTTTCTTGCGCGCGTCTATTTCCCTTCTCGCTTTCTTTCCCATCTTTCTTCCCCATTCCCCCTTCCCGCAGTGCAGGGTAGCAAAGCGGATGCTCCATTTTCTGGTTAACCTTTCTGCCTTTCCCTCATTTCATTCTCTCTCTCTAGGGGCAATGGGTAGCTGCCTGACCTTTTTTTCGCGTCGTATGTGCTCCCAGTGTCCACTTTATGTATGCACATGCACTTTAATCAACCAAAGCACCGCGGCAGCATAGTAAATATGGTGTTGCAGTCCTGTACTCGATGACGCAGTATGTTGTCACAAATCGTGATAAGGACGATTGGAGCAGACTGGATGGTCCGTATAAATAGTTCAGATAGCTAAAGTTGTGTCCACGTAAATGGAACGTCAGATTACAGCAACAGATTGACAGCGATAGCGGTGAACAGGGCGTCGGGCATAGATAGAACTGACAATCGGTGAAGCGCGTCTTCTTTTATACACGCGCCGTTGAATATTCCAGCGGCATCGCTAGCAGCCTGGCAGCTAGGTTCTAGAATAATCTCTAACGTTCGTGAAGTAGGCTAATCCTAAAAAACGATCTACTACAGTCATAGTATAAAGAAGCAATTTAGAGAAGGGAAAGTGTAGCCTAGTCAACTTTACGAAACATAATTAGTGGCATTGCATGGATTTATCGAGGGCACCCAAGAGATGGCGCTCAGTGAACATGAAGCAAAAAACAAATTTCATCGTTTTTCAGGCAGGAAAAAGCAAATGGCCACTCATTTCGTTCCGAACCGTGTGCGTACACACACATGCAGATACTTCGGCTGGTTCTTTGTTCCATGGCTATCCTTTATAAACAGATGTGGACAAGAGACCAGGACTCGTGTAGGTCTACGTGTGTCTCGATATCTTTCGCCCGCTCGCTTCAAGCACATCTATGCGTCCAGTAGCACACCAAAGCGAACTTCGCAGCACAGTGCTTGTTCGTACAAAGGTTACATGAAATCGAAAGGCAGCTGGTACTAGTAAAACCAATTCACGAGTAAATACAAAGAACAATATATATTGACAGCAAACGAGCTGTTGTGCCTAGACTAGAAAACGTGCCTCATTTATATATGTGGGGTTTAACGTTCCGAAATCACCATATGATTTTGAGAGATGCCGTAGTGGAGGGCTCAAGAAATTCCGACCACCTGGGGTTCTTTAACGTGTGCCCAAATCTGAGCACACTAGAAAGCGTGTCTCGATTGTAGGAAATATCAATAGGAAACAGTTGTAAAATCTGCATGAGGTGTTTCAGTGAAAGCTTCGAAATACAGGTCGTTCTTTTGCCAAGCACGGCTTAACACTCCCCCCTCCCTCTTTTTTTATTTAATGATCACATAGTTAGGTCAAGCTGAGGACAAAAGGAGGTGGGTTTTTTCGCAAAGAAATCACGGCGGAGTGAAAATCGAGAGAAGCGCAAGCATTCGAACACATTCAGGACCAGAAAGAGCAGGTAGTACAGAAAACACAACACTGACAGCGGTGACAATGTCTCAGAGTGAAATCGTCAACCAATAGTAAACAACATGCTTGCACTGGCTAAAAGAGTGTACTGGTCATACCCGTGGCACTTTCAGAAGTTCACCGGTATGACAGTTCCTGCGGCAAATACAGCAGTGAAGCGATACCTACAGCAAATTCGGTGACTTGCAGAAGCAAATTAAGAATTGCTAGAAAGAAAACGGAACGCCCAGGAATACGCCAACCATCGCATGAAAACTAGCTGCACATACGCTCCTCAGCAGCCCCCATCGACGTTTTCCGCTTCGTCGCCGATAAGAAAATTCATTGTAGAGCCATAGTCATTCAATACTCTCATGAGGTACCACGACCGCTAAACAAACTTGTGCTCAGAAGTACTACGCACAATGCGAAATTCAAATGTTACCTTCAATTCCGTAGAAAAGAGCACCTTTTGGTAAAAAGGTGGCTCTCTCCGCTTTGAAGTTTGAGTTTAATAGGGTGCTTCCAGCGGATTTGTGGCGTCGCCGAGGGCAGTGTTCAACGGAACCACTATGGTTCTTTTTAGATGTCAATGTTTTACATCCGTTCGACGATGGGTAGAATTTGAGACTTTTCCAGGCCCGCTACACTCCTGAAGCTTCTCGAACACTGCAAGCGTGGTTGGCGCTAAAAATTAGCAACCGTGAAGTGGGGTGATAAAAAAAATTAAGAGAATATTGTGGCAATATACTCACAGCCACATTAGCCGGTTTTCAACGAGTGTGAAATACAAATAACACCCATGTACTTACATTATTGCGCACAATAAAAAACACCAAGCAGTCGAAATTATTGCTGCTACAGACAATGTTCCTCACAAAAACACCGATCTTGTTTGGCGCAAAAGTAACATAGCAATTATCAACGTTAATTCAACCGCTTCATTCTAAGAAGACACAAGCAAGCAAGAGAATCAAAATGCCTTTAGGCGTACAGACACCTCGGGGCGTTCGCACTGATTGTTCTGTTTTATTTTATTGGTTACGTGCGCTTAAGTCTCCAGTCACATCGTCTGCCTATGTTCTCAAGAAATCCGCAGATGCCACCTTTGTGCTGGCGAGTGTACTTTTAAACCATTTTAGGAACATTTTTACATGGCAACGCCAGCACAGGATTTTAGGCTAACCAAGGAGGTGATTGCCGCCGATGCGCCGTCCCGGCGCCAACGTCACTCAACGCTCTGCGCATTAAAGGACCTGCAACTGAGATTACAATAACAAGTAGACTGGAGAGGACATCTCTCCAGAGGATTGCATGGAAGACATGGGTTCGAAAGAAGCCGAAACGAGACGCTCAAGAAATAAACTAGCCGTGGTTAGCGTTTCCGCTACTAAGGGCTCGACCAAGGCTGGCGTTGGGGGAGATGCTCGAGCCTGTCGTAGTAGGCATGACACCGTGCATAAAATCGTGCGAGCTGGACGCATGCCGCCACTACTCAAGGACTTTAGCGAAATTGTGCTACGACCACGTGGAGTATTACATATCTCGAGAATTGGCGCTGGAGCCGCCGCAGATGCGATAGTACTGGCGGCCAGCGTCAAAGTGGAGGAGGCCATGCAGGACATCATCTGTTCCAACTTGTGGCAAAACATTTTGGTGGCAAGCACTGCGGTCGAAGACAGAGCTTCAAGATACCTAAAGGTCAAGCGAATGGTCATTGGAGGCAAAGTTTTCGAGGTTAGCGCGTATGCCACGGCACCCCACGATACTTGTAAAGGAGTGATTTGTGCGATCCCCGTAAGCAATTTTCATGACATTGTGACCCGAAAGATTGTGAACGCGAACAACCCGCTTGTGCTGCAGGCCAAAATATTTAGGGACACTGGGACAACCATCATAGCGTGGACACAAATTGGCGAGATTCGTGAGATATAGACCTTCACTTTTTTAGTGCTCTTTTTACAGCAAGAACATCGACATTTGTTACGTCAGTGGAAAGCTGGGACATTGGTCTGACGTCTGTCCGAACCAAGCTGAAACCATCTGCAGAGGCTGCGAGATCAAGAACCCAGATAACCTGCACCAGTGCAATCCAAGATGTAGGCTGTGCGACAGTCACCATTCCATGGCAGACAAAGAGTGCAAGAACAGATTCTTAGGATCCATACGTCGTCAGACGCAGACATTGGGAAAAGATCGCGAGCAGCCGAAGAAGCCCGGAACGCGTCAATCACATCCAGTCCAGACATCAACGACAAGCAGCTTATTCCAGCCTACGGGACCCACAGCCTCCAGACTACACAAGAACGGGAAAGGCGGCCCCACTCCGGGGGGAGGTCGCGTTATAGAAGAGGTTCTAGACCAAAGGCCCGCTCCCATTCATGGGGGCGCTCGAGTTCTCAATGTCCCTATCGGGGTCGGGATCAGCCTGGGCGGCACCCGAATGGCCAGCTGCCTGGCGTTCAGTTCGAGATCATGGCTTCAAACCCGGAAGGACGCCTGCAGTTTCACCGAAAGGCAGCTGGGCTGAGCGAGTGTGCCACAGCGCGGCAGAGGTGATGACAGGTAAGCTGCCAGAGCATAATAAATTTGCACAGCTAGAGCAAGAAAATGCCAGGCTTACAAAGTCGAATGAGAGGCAATCAGCCAAGTTAAAGGAGAAGAAAAGTCTTCTCACTAAACTAACCAGCACGCAGTCCTCACAGCCAACGCCTCAGCCAGTTGCTGTCCCTTTGGCTGAAAATGTGGGGGACTCGAGAACCACTAAAAAGAGGGAAGTCATGGTAGAACACAAGAAAGCCAACCAAACGACCATCTAAGATATGAAAGGGGCCTTAGACACGCTCAGCAAGGTAGTAGACAATCTTAGTGAGCAGATGGGCAGGCTACAATCAAGCGTGGCGGCACTAGAAGAGCATATGAATTTGCGCATTACAAAGGTCGAAGCATATCTGCACAACAGAGCAAGGCCTCCTCACGCACCAAACTCACCCCTTCGGTCACCAATACTAGTCGTACCAAACCTGTCGGAAGGTGCAGCATCAGGCTCTGGCGGCCCAAGTAATTACCATGATGGCAGCGCCACGTGAAGAATTCCGTATCTGGCAATAGAACTGTAGAGGTTGTGATGTTTACGTGGGTTCAGGATTACGCTCCTGAAACAATAACGCAGCACGCAGGTGGACAAACACGCGTAAGACACCTTTACAGACACGACAGGACTAAACGACTAGAGAAAAGCAGTTAAATTCGACATGAGGGATGTTACGCGAAATAGGCAAGCAGTAGCGTACAGTTTGTTGTCGGAACCGATAAAGTTGGTAAGTTGGAGGCGTCGTGCGTAGACCATCTGTGCGATGCCGTAGCTCGGTGTTTGGTTTCGCCGCGTGAAGTCAAGAAGTTCTACTCTGTTGCAGCAGATGCCGGGACTCTGCGCCCAAGGTACCCGCTCCACGGTGGACGCCCTCGGCCTGTGCGGGCTCGTGGGTTGAACCCTGAGTACGCCGTCTGCACACAGCGTCAAGACCTTGGCCCGGCCTCGTGCACGTTCCTTGGCCCAATCTCCTCGTAGCGGAACAGGCAGGAGCACACACTCTAAGTCGAGGCAGTAGGAGCTTGGGCTCCGGGTTCTCCCATGAACCGAACGCCCAGCGAAGGAGAGCCCAGCCTTGCAATTTCGACTCTCGGGCACGGCACACGCTGTCTCGAGACAAGCCGCGCACACGATCGCTGTCTTCTTCGCCAGCACACGGCACATACGCGATTCGCCCCCGCACGGCACACACATTCAAAAGGCCACACAAGTCGCCACCGCATGGCGTACTGTTTTGTTTCTGCATATTTCAACGCGTGCGCACCATGTAATATGACAGAGGTTACCTTAAAAAGAAGGTAAGCCTACAGCAGTATATCAGGAACAACCAAGAAAAGTCTCATAATAGAATATTGCAAGAAACCCTTTCACCGCAAACAACGCTGCCTGGATTACGGCCTGTAATAGGGGATACTGAATGGAGGGGAGTCTGCACCTTCGTATGCAACAATCCAACGCTCATAACCCACAACCTCAAGATAGAAGCAGGCCGGTTGGAACACGTCATGATAGAGATCGTGCCAGGTACCAGCAACCGTCAGAGCATTTTCATTCTTGACATATATAGCAGTCCAAAGAACAAAAGCAAGGGTTCAAGACGGTTCTAAAGAAGCTGTTACTATCGCCGGGGAATGTCCACTCTTCATAGCAGGTGATTTCAACCCCCCTCATCGTACATTGGGTTACAAGTACAACGCAGGGAAAAGAAATCAACTTTGGCAAAGTGCCAGTGAACTTGATCTCACCCTAATCACAAACCCCAGCCAACCAACAAGGCTTGGAACACCTTGCTGCAGGGATTCCACCCCGGACCTTACATATTTAGGGAACATCAAGAAGGCCCTGTGGATGAACCTTGCTCTAGACCTAGAAAGTGACTACTGCATTCTTGCCACTGCCTTCTCCGTGGAGCATACAAATACGAGAGAACTCCACTTCACCGACTGGGATAAGTTCAGGAAGGTGAGGATGGGAAGGGAACCAGATGGCCACAGACCAGGCTTGGAGCAGTGGGTCGAACAGATTAAAGAGGACATCAAATCCGTCTCCTTCACCATGACCACAGATTTTGCCGTTGAAAGAATGGGTAGCCGTCTTGCTCATTTTCTTGAGGCAAAGCAAGCACTGCTGAACCGTTGGAAGGGTCAGCACCTGAACCGAAGACTGAGGAAGAAGGTAGCTGAGGTAAACAGATCAGTCTAAGAACATTGTCGCGCACTATCCAGGCAGCAATGGGACGAAATCTGCAACTCGGTTGATGGTCAGATGCGTAATGGCAAGACATGTAATATGTTAAAACGTTTCCGTTTTAACGAACACACCACCAACACAAATCAAAAACATGTTATCGCTCGAATTTTGCATAAAGAGATAGGGCGCTCTACAGAACAGCAAGTTGTGCAGCGGCTCGTGCGTAAGTACCTCCCAATCAAAAGAGGCTTGACATCACTAAGTAGACAGTACCAGGGCACGCCCAATCCAGGTCTTGAAGGCGACTTGAACATCAAGGAGATCAGAAGAGCCTTGCATGATCTCAACGGGAGGTCGGCCCCTAGCCCGGACGGTATATCAAACGAGGCCCTTCGTAACCTTGATGACGATTCAATTGACACCCTGAAGGATGTGATCAATGCAGCATGGAGAGAAGGCAGGGTGACAGAGCAGTGGAAGCTGGCCAGCACAATCCTTATTCCTAAGCCAGGAAAGCCTCCTAGCTTGGACAACAAGAAACAAATATCCTTGACATCATCAATCAGCAAGTTTGTAGAAGATGCCATACTACACAGGATAAACAATTACTTGGAGGATAATGACATATATACACACAATGTGGTTGGATTCAGGGCAGGGCTATCCACACAAGACGCAATGAAGCTTATCAAACACCAGGTCATCGACAACGAAACCACAGACATGAGAGCCATTTTGTGCCTGGATCTAGAAAAAGCGTTTGATGACATTTGCCACTCATTCATACTCGAAGCAATTTCCAAGATTCGTCTGGGGAAAGCCTTCAACGACTACGTATGGTCCTTTCTTACAGATCGGAAAGCCGTGATGAAGATTGAAGATATCGAGACCGCAGCAATCAAACTAGAAGCAAGGGACACGCCGCAAGGGGCAGGGACTTAACCAATGCTGTTCAACATTGCCATAAATGGACTGTCAAATAAATTATCAAGCATCGAAGTATTGAAGCACAGCATCTACGCAGATGACATTACTATCTGGTGCACAGGTGGAAGTGAGGGGTAGATTGAGAGCGCCCTGCAAGAGGCGATTGACACCGTAGAAGAGTACCTTCGTCCTTCTGGGCTCAAGTGCTCCTCGAGTAAGTCAGAACTTTTACTGTATCGGACTACACGCCGGGGACCAAAGCCCAGGGGATGGGAGCCGTTAAACCAGATAGACATCCACCTCCGCACAAATCAAGGGGAATTCCATCCAGAGGGTTGACTACATCAAAGTACTGGGCATGCTGATAGAGTCTACCAATGCTAACAGCAAATCTATAGCCAAGTTAACTTGGAAAACAGACAGTGTGGTGCACCTCATACACACAGTGGCCAACAAAAAAAATGGGATCAAAGAAGACAACCTCATCACATACATGTCTCTGTTCTAAGCCACTTTACGTACGAGGCAGCAATTCACAACTGGTCAAAAGCAGAGTCTGAGACGCTGAATGTGCTCCTCAGGAAAGTTATCAAGACGGTCCTGGGCCTACCCATACAGACCAGCACCAAGCGTCTACTTGAGCTTGGCGTTAACAACACGCTCGAGGAAACAGTAGAAGCCCAAGAAAGAGCACAGTTTGCAAGGTTATTAACAACAAGGTCGGGGAGAATGATCCTGAGGAGCTGGGTCAACACCCAATGGCAATTAGACGCAATTACAATGATGTCCCCGACAACATCAGGGAGAATATCACCGTATCTTCTATACCATGAAACCTGCATCCAGAACACAACATGGGAAGAAGAGTAGCGAGGACCAGGACTATACTTCGTCAAGTCTCAAACGAGGAACCAGGGGTCGTATTTGTTGACGCAGGTTCCTGCGCCAATGAGAAAGCCTTTGTGGCAGTGGTGGTCGATGGGGCTGGCCGTGTCGTCAATTCAGCGACGGTCAGGACGAAAGACCGAATCATTGTGGAACAGGTGGCCATCACATAAGCACTGAAGATGGATAACATTGAAGTCGTCTACAGTGATTCCCTGGCAGCACTATGGGCCTTTGCAAAGGAGACGGTCCAGAACAAACGCTGAGAATACTACATGGCAAGAACACAACGCATTATCTTCTGAGTTGGTTCCCAGCTCACCATGGACAAACCAACGACTCCCCTCCTAATCTCAATGAAGCAGCACACGAGGTTGCGCGAGACCTCTCCGACCGCGCCTCCCCGCGGATGCGTTCTACCGGTGAAGGGGATAACTGGGAAATTCCTACAACATATAACGAGCTCTACTAAATATTTCTACCTGTATAGAAGGATTTTCCCTCCGCCTCACAAAAATCTAATCCAGCCCCAAGCACTTACATTAAGGCTTTTGCAAACGCGGATGTACCCTACTTTGAAAATGTTACACATCATGTACCCTGACGTAATCTTTGCCCACATTGTGGGGAAATAGCTTCATTAGAACATATGCTCTGGAAGTGCACCAAATTCGCTCATTTATCGAATATCACCTCTGCCAGATGGAAGCTGGCAATCCGCAGCTCGTCCATGGCAGATCAGCTCTGGGCTCTCCACCAAGCCCGCGAGGCGGCCGAGGAGCTCGGCATCTCAGTCCCCACGTGGGAGCGGCCCGCAATACAGTGATCTGTGTTTTGGAGGACCAAATAAAAGTTTATCCAATCCAATCCAGCCCCAGCGACAAGACAACTTCCAGCTATCACCCCCAAACTAACGGGCGGAATGAGCGATTTTATGGTACTCCCTTCCGACATGATAGCCATGTACATTGAGCCATACCACGCAAACTGAGACGTAATTTTGCCATTCGTAAGATTTGCGCCTAATACCGCTGTACAACGCACAGCTGGCTACTCGCCATTCTACCTTGTCTACGGCTGATCGCCGTCTTCCCTTCTTGACGTCTCGTTCTTCACCACTCTGTTACTCCATCTGCATTTTCCAATGAGCAATATGGGTCCCGCCTACAACACTGTCGCCAGCTTTCGAGGCTCAACACTGAGGCCAGACAACAAGACCTGCAGGAATCTGCAGAACGCATCCTACACAGCTGTGTTTTTCCGCCCCGTCGACGAGGTGCTACTACTGACACCAGTTCGCACTCATGGCTTGTGTGAAAAATTTCAGTTTTGGTTCCTCGGTCTATACACCGTCTTAGAGCATACCTCTCCCGGTATTTATCGCGTTGAAGCTGTGAGTGCTCCAACTGACCAGGGCTATCGCGGTGCTAAGACAGTTCACGTGTCGCGTGTAAAGCATTTTGCACGGCGTTCTTCACACCTTTAGGCTGCGGCTAGGATGTCCGCTCTCATTTGGGGAAATTAGTGTGGGCATTTATAAGACGCTCGTTCATCGCTTTCGCATAATCAACATCGCATGGTGTTATTCATCCTCATCGTTTTGGGGGGACATTGCTTGGTCTGTTCTGTGCCTCGGAGGTGACTGTTTTGACCACGTGTTCCAGGCATAATAAAGTGCATGTAAAGCATTACGCCACACATGTTCTGCTTTTCATGGTGTGGGAAGCAACTGGTGTAGCAGTATGTACCACTGATCTGTACTCACTTCAATTATGTTTCAGGCTTATGAATAAATGAATATTTTCATTATAACATTTACTATGCGTTTTCGGAGCCCTTCACTATGACGTCTATTATAATCATAAGGCGGTTTTGAGAAGTTAAACTTCACTTATCAAATTATTTACTATAGATATCCATAGGTACGGCAAATGTTTCTATTGCCACGTGCGTTTATGTTGGTGCCCAATTCTTTGCGCAGCAACACCCTCAGCTTATCTACAGTGTGGCGCCGGTAGCGCTTGGTTCCGTCGCTCGCGCGCTGGACATGCTTTTGATAAACAGTGGCATCACGTGAGGAACTGATGCGCGTCGGTAAAGAGAGCACGGGCATTTCTTCCCCCGACGTTGAACCGTACAGGCTGTTTCGAGCCCGACAGTTTTTTACGCAATTCTTTATAGGGTTTTGCAACTGTAAACGGCGCAAAACCCCACCTGTTAGGCCACCTGGACTCATGCAGCTAATTGACCTTCCAACGAAGCCTTTTCAGCAAATTGGTACGGACTTGCTTGGTCCGTTCCCGACGTTTTCCAACGCGAACAAATGGGTAGTAGTGGCTACGGACTACCTGACGCCCTACGTCGAAATCGAAAGCGTTACCATCAAGGAGTGCACTAGAGGTCCCCAGAATGTTTGTGCGGAACATCGTTCTTCTTCATGGCGCACCTGAGGTTCTTATGAGCGACAGGAAAACGGCGTTCACTGCAGAGCTCATACAACAGATATTGCGTTTCAGCTACACCTTTCATCGCCGTACGACAGCCTAGCCACCTCCAGACAAATGCCTTCACGGAACGTTTCAACAAGACGCTTGCCGATATGCTTGCTATGTACGTGGACGTCGAGCACAAGACGTGGGATGAAGTTCTACCCTACGTTACTTTCGCGTATAATACGGCGCAGCAGGAGACAACCCATGTGACGTCTTTCAAACGTGTTATAGCCCAGAGGCTACGACTAGGCTGGACGCCATGCTACCACACGTCGATGATGAAAACATTGAGGAAAATCTTGCCGGATTTCTACAACGTGCAGAGAAAGCCCACCAGCTTGCCCGAACACTCATAAAGCAGCAGCATCACGCCGATGCCCGACACTACAACTTGCGACGCCGCGAGCAGGATTTCGTACCTGGTGATCGTGTAATGGTATGGACAGTGAATCGCCATCGTGGTCTCAGCTAAAAGCTCCTCTGACGCTACTTTGGACCTTAAAAGATCACACGGCGTCTGGGGCCGCTCATGTATGAAGTTGTTCCTGATGGGGTTACGCAATCTCAACGACGCCGGGCACGCCCTGAAGCCATGCATGTCATGCGCATGAAAAAGTTTTTCCAGCGGTAGCTGAATTATGAACAATCTTTTGGGATGTGTATGTTTTTTTCCTACACCAATTGCTAAGAAGCTCCCAGTTTCATTTGTATTCATTACGTTGTAGCATCGGGACGATGCTTTTTTATGGGGGAGCACTGCCACATGCATTTATGCTGGTGCCCACTTCGTCGCGCAGCACCGTCCTCAGCTTATCTACAGTGTGGCGTCGGTAAGCACCGTCCTCAGCTTATCTACAGTGTGGCGTCCCGTCGCTCGCGCGCTGGGCGTGCCTTTGATAAACAGCACCGTCCTCAGCTTATTTACAGTGTGGCATCAGTAACACGTCGTTCCGCTGCTCGAGCTCTGGGCATGCCTTTGATATGCAGTGGGACCACGTGATGATCTGATGCGTACCGGCGAAGAGAGCGCAGGTATTCCTTCCGCCGACGCTGAACCGGGAGGCCGTTTCGAGGCCACCGACAGTTTTTTTCACACAATTCTTTTTAGGGGCACAAGTTCGCTCAAATAAAGTTTGTTTCCTTTCAAGTCACCTCGTCTGCGTGCTTACGGGCCAAGACCGCCACGTAAGAGTGAGAGTATGTCTCTTTAAAATCAGCCCAATGTTACGAGGCAGAAATAAGTTATGCCGTAAATGACTTCCATGTCATGATTATTATGTTTGGAAGTGCAATTTACCTTTGTAACCTCTTCACACTACTTGATACTAAATTTCGTATATGTGCAGCTAGCGAAACGGTCGTGAGCGTATCATGAGTGTCGTATGGGGTCATGTTACGTGACACGTATCTCCTGATTATCATGATTGAACCAGTTGCATGCCTTTGTCGTCCATTCACGTCCCGTAATACCAAACTTGGTGTTGTGAAGAAAAGGACGAGCGGCCGTGCCCTTGGTGAAGCCTACCCGTCGACATCATCTTTATTCCGAGTGCCGGTCTAATCCCGATGATGATAATGTCGCTCCTTGTCCTCTACACAATTTGCAACATCCTCCACGCCCCCCAGTGTGGCCTCATGATGAACAATATCACAGTTGCTGGAAACACTAAACACACAATGTTCGTCACTGATAGATTGAGGTCCAAGTCAATCCACGTGGAACAATGCGGGTTCGCTCTTGCACCTGGTTTTCAAACGGTGCTTCCGGCGCTTGTTCCATATACTTGCCTTCGAACGCGTCGCCTTCGGTGAACTTGCGCTCTCGATAATGTGGTTTCGTTGGCAGAAACATGGTTTCTTCTGCGAGCTTCTAGTGTAGCTTATTTTGAGAAGTTTTGTCTTTGAATTTCTTCCCTTGGCTGTGTTCACCTTGGAAGCATCATCCTTCCTCCATCTTCATATTTTGCAGTTTCTATTTGATCATTCTCTACAGAAGTTCCCGGTACAACACTTTGATATTGGGACCCCATTCTGTGTGTCGCTCACGCTGTAAATACGCTAAGAAAACTTTTATTTGATTTTAACACCGCATCTGCTTTAGGAGGATACAACTTTATTAAGAGAGATTTCATGGGTTTCGAGCTTACCGCTTGTCTGCGGCGACCTCTTGTGCCCATGCAATGACTGCTTTCTGCAGTTTTTTATTGGGGGACCATAATAAGGTCTCCCATGTCGTTTCGGAGGGAGGTGGCAGAAGCTCTCTGGGTGGGGGAAGACCCTCGCATTCCCAGAGGATGTGACTTTGGTTTGCTATGGCATTTTTGTCGCAATTTTTGCATGTGAGTCATTCCTCTCCACCTGTAAATATCGCTAAGCGGTGAGGAGTGGTAAGCTGTTCGTTTGAATTCGGCGGAGGAGAGAGGCCTGTGCTCTTGCGAGGTTGCTGTGCAGTATAGGATATAATCTCGTGTCATCTTTATACACACTCGTAAGTTCGTTATAGGAGGTCACTCCCTCTCCTGTCGGGAATCCGGGTTCTACTGAAAGCGCGACCCGGTTTGCTAACCCTCGGGCCACTTTATGCGCTTCCTTGTTACCGGAGTTTCCCGAGTGAGTGGGGACCCAGACCAAATTTATTTTGGTTCTATCATTCTGATTGAAGTTTCTCAGGACCTTGGCTGTATTTAGTCCCACACTTTCTCTTACAAAGTTGAGAATAACGCTCTTAAAGTCGCCAAGGACAGTGTGGGTGGTTGGATGCATAATGGCCAGCGCTATGGCCATTTTTTCAGCCTCTTTAGTTGATGCGGCTCTAGTGGAAGCCTCATTTACGATTTTAAGTTCTCCGTCCACGGCACTCAGGGTGTATGTGTTGTGTCCCTGGTTGGCGGCGTTGACGAAGACCACGGTTTCGTCTTGCTTGTGCTTTTCGCTTAGCCTATATGCTCTGTATTTTCCTCCTGGCGTCGTGTCTGCTCGCCAGGGTGTTTTTGGGTATTGGTTTGATCTGTAGGTAATGACTGATCGCCGAAGGTATTGGTGCTCTGCCTCCCGTAATGTTTATGGACTGAATTTTCAGTTTATGCAGGATATGCAGTCCCGTCATCGCGTCATCATCATTTATGCTGTTTTGTGTGCTTCGATCAGCTCCTCTAGGGTGTTATGCATTTCAAGTTGGAGGAGCTTCTCGGTGCTGGTAAACAAGCAAACCTTGGGCCCATTTTCATGCCTGTTGAAATATAGCTTCAGTTTTATCTTTGTCTGATTTCCTAACATGATAATAGGGGAAAGAGTAGACTATGCGGCTGATTAGGTAGGCCTGAATGAGCCTACACAAGTTAATCTCCTTCATGCCTCTATGTCTGTTGGCCACTCTCCTGAGCAGTCCACCAATTTGTTTGGCGGTGTTGTGCAATTTTTTGGGGGCCGTGGTACTTTGCGTGTTATGTTGAATAAGCATACCCAGCACTCTAAGGGTCAGAATCGGTGGAACCGTGACGCTTTCCAACATAATTTTTATTGGTGCTTGTTGTTGGGCATCCGTGCCGGACGTTATTTTGGCTTTACTTCCAATGACTAAGAGTTCGGATTTCGAGGAGGAGCATGTTAACCTGTTGTGTCTAACATACCCTTGCTCAACGTAGGCTGCCTCCTGTAACGCGTCATTTATCGCACCGTCCGTGCCACTGTTTGTCCAGATTGTAACATCGTCCACGTATATGGCATGTTTGATATGTGGTATCCTATTTAGCTAATGTGGTAAGTTCATCATGGTGATATTGAAGAGTAGGGGCGAGAGGACGCCACCTTGCGGGTTCCTTTGTACCTAGCGTAAACTTTTGACCGTGCACTTCATGCAGTTGAATGGTGGCCGTTCTTTCCCTGAGAAAGTCGGAAATGTAGGCGAACGTTCTTTCGCCCACGTTCAACTGAAATGAGCCATTTAAGATGACCTGATGCGCGACATAGTCAAAAGCTTTACTGCCGTCTAGGCCCAGTATGGTCCGAGTGGCTCGTACTGGGCCTTGGACAAGGATGTCTTGTTGCAGTTGAAGCATAATATCTTGTGTTGATATCGTGGTGGTCTAGTGGCTAAGGTACTCGGCTACTGACCCGCACGTCGCGGGTTCGAATCCCGGCTGCGGCGGCTGCATTTCTGATTGAGGCGGAAATGTTGTAGGCCCGTGTGCTCAGATTTGGGTGCACGTTAAAGAACCCCAGGTGGTCGAAATTTTCGGAGCTCTCCACTACGGCGTCTCTCATAATCATGTGGTGGTTTTGGGATGTTAAACCCCACACATCAATCATAGACACTCTCTGAAGCTGATTAGGGTGTCAGGTAGCAGATGCTCTTTTTCAATGTAATTGTTGAGTGTGATTAATATGATATGCTCCAAGACCTTGCCTAAGCAGGAGGTGAGAGAAATCGGCCGAATGTTTCCCAGTTCTAACTTCTTGCACGGTTTCGGAATAAAAATGACGGTAGCATGTTTCCAGCTAGGCGGAACTTTTCCATCAGCCCAGTAAGTGTTGAATGGTTTAGTGATCTGGCTTATCGAGTGGTCATCTCAATTTTGGAGCGTTTTGTTTGTTATTCTGTGTTCGCCCGCTGCGGCAGTGGTTTTAATCTGGTTAAGGACTGCTCTAACTTCAGCTTCGACTATATTGACACGTGCGGTTCTTTTGGTTTACGAAGGAAGACGCTATCACTTTCTGTTAAGCGCAACGCAGGCCGCGTTTATCTTGTATGCCACTCTGGAACGCGTTACGACGCGTGTATAAAAAACTGACACGTGCGGTTCTTTTCGTTTGCGAAGGAAGACACTATCACTTTCTGTTACGCGCAACGCAGGCCGCGTTTATCTTGTATGCCACTTTGGAACGCGTTACGACGCGTGTATAAAAAGCCGGCGCAGTGCGCCACTGGGGGACTTTTTTTTTTCCGTCGGCCGACGACTGTTCACGCCGCTGTTGCTGTGAGTTGTGTTTGGCCCTGTTTTGCTGGGCACAAGTTCGCCCAATAAACAGTTCGCCTGACACCGCCCTGACTCCTGCGTGCTTCCTCTCAAGTGCTGCGTGTATCACAACCTCGTGACATCTGGTGGAGGTGCTTCTCTGTCCATGTACCGTACGCCCCCGTCCCAAGCCCCTACCCGGGAAACTAAAGGCAGCAACCGATGGAGGTGCGGTTGCTGCACGACGCAATGCCGAAGATCCTCCTCCGCCGCCGCCGCCGCTGCCGATGACGACGACCACGACGCACGAACTTTCCCGACGTAGTCGCAGTACGCTGCCTGAGCAGAGTCTTTACGACAAAGATGCTCTTTTTCAATGTAATCGTCGGCGGCGAGGCTTTTTCAAAACCTCGCCGCCGACGCGACATAGCAGCACCGGACCAAGCCGACGCAGCCGTGATCCGACGCCCCGACCTAACCGGAACGCCAGACGATGAACCACCGACCTCGACGTGATCATCGACGGCCACAGCGTCACCGCCCTAGTCGATACCGGCGCCGACTACTCTATCATCAGTGGTCTCTTCGCCGCTAAGCTCAAGAAGGTAAAGACTGCATGGGAAGGACCGGATATCCGAACAGCAGGGGGCCACCTTATAACACCGACTGGAACCTGCACGGCAAGAGTCACGATTCACAGCCAGACGTATTCTGTGAATTTTGTGGTCCTGCAGCAATGCTCGCGAGACGTCATTTTAGGCATGGATTTCCTGGACCAGCAAGGCGCAGTAATCGACCTAAGATCCAGGTCAATCACGCTGTCCACGGATAATGCAACGGCGTCAGACTGCAACGTCGCTCACAATGCCTTGAATGTGACAGAAGAGCAGGTAACCATCCCGCCACTGTCGAGCGTCATCATTTCCGTCGGCACCAAAGCGTCTACCAACTTACAAGGTGTCATCGAAGGCGACCAGCACCTGCTCCTAAACCGTCAGATGTGCGTCGCAAGAGGCATAGCCAAGCTTCATAACGGCGAAGCCAAGGTAATGGTGACGAACTTCAGCAACGAATATAGGCACTTAAATAGGGGCACGACGGTAGCACATCTAAGCGAATTTGTGAAAGCGAGCAATGCCTTCGCCCTCACTGATTCTCAGGGAGCCGCAACGTCGGCAGCAGTGTCCGCGCCCGCCTTCGACGTCAATCAAAGCCTTTCCAGGCAGCAACAAAAGGAGCTCAAAGCCTTACTCCACCAATACAAGGACTGCTTCTCGTCGTCGTCGAGGCTTCGTCAGACCCCTCTCGCGAAACATCGCGTCATAACCGACGAATATGCCCGTCCGCTCCGTCAGAGCCCCTACCGAGTTTCTGCACGGGAACGCGAGCCCATCAAGCAACAAGTCGACGAAATGCTGCGTGACGACATCATTCAGCCGTCTACGAGTCCGTGGGCATCACCCGTGATGTTGGTGAAGAAGTAGGACGGAACCCTACGTTTTTGCGTCGATTATCGTCGCCTGAACAACATCACGAAGAAAGACGTGTATCCCCTCCCACGGATAGACGATGCTCTGGACAGACTCTACAACGCCAAGTATTTTTCGTCGATGGATCTCAAAACCGGCTACTGGCAAATCGAAGTAGACGAGAGAGACCGAGAGAAGACTGCCTTCATAACACCAGACGGCCTATTCGAGTTTAAGGTCATGCCCTTTGGTTTTTGCTCGGCGCCTGCGACGTTCCAACGGGTTATGGACACAGTACTCCCAGGCTTGAAGTGGCAGACTTGCCTCGTCTACTTGGACGACGTAGTCGTATTTTCTTCCAACTTCGACGAGCACCTCCGGCGCCTTGAAGCTGTTCTT
The DNA here is from genome assembly GCF_013339725.1 of Rhipicephalus microplus. Taxonomy (NCBI): domain Eukaryota; kingdom Metazoa; phylum Arthropoda; class Arachnida; order Ixodida; family Ixodidae; genus Rhipicephalus; species Rhipicephalus microplus. The sequence continues at coordinate 62,899,880 of NC_051173.1, read as the reverse complement.
CGGGTAATCAAAGCCTCGGGACTTACCCTGAAGCCAGAAAAGTGCCGCTTCGCCTACGAGGAACTATTGTTCCTTGGCCACGTTATCAGCAAGTCGGGAGTGCTCCCTGATCCACAGAAAACAGCTGCGATCGCCGACTTTCCTGCACCCACCGACAAGAAAGCAGTACGCCGATTTCTTGGCCTCTGCGCTTATTACAGGCGCTTCGTGAAGAACTTTTCGCGGATCGCCGAGCCACTGACGTACCTCACGAAGGCCGACGTCGACTTCAAATGGGAAACGCCGCAAGTCGAGGCATTTCAAGAATTAAAGCGACGCCTGCAAACGCCGCCAATACTGGCGCACTTCGACGAAGAAGCTGACACCGAAATTCACACGGACGCAAGCAGCACAGGGCTCGGCGCCGTGATCGTGCAGAGGACCGACGGACTTGAAAGGGTCATCAGTTACGCTAGCCGGTCACTTTCGAAGGCAGAAGCCAATTATTCCACGACAGAAAAGGAATGCCTTGCCATCATCTGGGCTACATCAAAGTTCCGCCCCTACCTGTACGGCAGGCCTTTCAAAGTCGTGAGTGACCACCACGCCTTGTGTTGGCTAGCTAACTTGAAGGATCCATCAGGGCGCCTCGCACGGTGGAGTCTCAGACTACAAGAATTTGACATCACCGTCGTCTACAAGAGCGGACGAAAGCACTCCGACGCCGACTGCTTGTCTCGCGCCCCTGTCGATCCGCCGCCCCAGGATGACCAGGACGACGACTCTTTCCTGGGACCCATAAGTACCGACGACTACGCGGAACGCCAACGAGCTGACCCGGAGCTCAAGATCCTCATGGACTACCTGCAAGGCAAGACCGCCGACGTGCCGAAAGTATTCCGCCGAGGACTGGCTTCGTTTTTCCTGCGAAACAACGTCCTCCTGAAGAAAAACTTCTCGCCGCTCCGCGCCGACCACCTCCTCGTGGTACCTTCAGCGTTACGTCCAGAGGTTCTGGAAGCATTACACGACGACCCGACAGCCGGACATCTTGGTGTTTCCCGCACACTGTCACGAATACAAGAGAAGTACTATTGGCCTCGCCTCGCTGCCGACGTCGCCCACTACGTAAAAACATGCAGAGACTGTCAGCGACGCAAGACGCCGACAACTAGGCCAGCCGGACTTCTGCAACCCGTCGAACCACCTCAACGGCCATTCCAACAAATCGGCATGCACTTACTGGGGCCGTTCCCGACGTCAACTTCTGGCAACAAATGGATTGTCGTAGCGACTGACTACCTCACCCGCTATGCCGAAACAAGGGCCTTGCCCAAGGGCACTGCCGCCGAGGTCGCCATGTTATTCATTGAGAACATCGTCCTCCGCCACGGAGCCCCCGAGGTCCTCATCACCGACAGAGGTACGGCCTTTACGGCTGACCTAACGCAAGCGATCTTGAGGTACAGTCAGACAAGCCACCGCCGAACCACCGCGTACCACCCACAGACGAATGGCCTCACCGAGCGTCTAAATAAGACCATCACCGACATGCTGGCCATGTACGTGGACGTCGAGCACAAGACGTGGGACGCCATACTCCCGTATGTAACCTTCGCGTACAACACGGCCGTGCAGGAAACGACGCAGTTTGCTCCATACAAGCTCGTCTACGGACGGAGCCCAACAACGACGCTTGACGCCATGCTACCGGTCGGCACCGACGAAGAAGAACTCGACGTCGCCAGCTACCTGGATCGCGCTGAAGAAGCTCGACAGCTAGCCCGCCTGCGTATCAAGAGCCAACAGACGGTCGACAGGCGCCACTACAACCTTCGACGACACCACACCGAATACCAACCAGGTGACCTTGTCTGGGTCTGGACGCCGATACGACGACGGGGATTGTCTGAGAAGCTCCTGCGACGCTACTTTGGACCCTACAAGGTAGTCCGACGTCGTGGTGAACTGGACTATGAGGTCGTGCCCGATGGCTTAACGTCATCCCAACGACGCCGTGCACGACCCGAAGTCGTACACGTGGTGCGACTTAAACCTTATTACGCGCGCTGATTAGCTGTGACGCATTGTTAATGTAATTTATTGCATGTACTCTCTCTTATGTTCTGTCTTTAGCATCGGGACGATGCTTTTTCAGAGGGGGGTAGTGACACGTGCGGTTCTTTTGGTTTACGAAGGAAGACGCTATCACTTTCTGTTAAGCGCAACGCAGGCCGCGTTTATCTTGTATATCATTCTGGAACGCGTTACGACGCGTGTATAAAAAACTGACACGTGCGGTTCTTTTCGTTTGCGAAGGAAGACGCTATCACTTTCTGTTAAGCGCAACGCAGGCCGCGTTTATCTTGTATGCCACTTTGGAACGCGTTACGACGCGTGTATAAAAAGGCGGCGCAGTGCGCCACTGGGGGTCTTTTTTTTTCCGTCGGCCGACGACTGTTCACGCCACTGTTGCTGTGAGTTGTGTTTGGCCCTGTTTTGCTGGGCACAAGTTCGCCCAATAAACAGTTCGCCTGACACCGCCCTGACTCCTGCGTGCTTCCTCTCAAGTGCTGCGTGTATCACAACCTCGTGACAATATCGCTATCAAAAGCTAGATTGATTTCACCTTCATATTTAGCCGGAGTGGGCACGTACGTGTTGGTTTTGAAGTATTTGCTTTGCAGTTCCCGTAATAACTCATTCTCCTCGCCCTTGTAGGATTGGATGAGTTTCTGCGGGTTCTTGCGTTAGATTTCCTTTGTTCTGGATCTATCAGATGTCTGAGTAGAAACCAGGAGTTTCTGTTAGCTAATTGGCCATTGAGCTGGTCACATATTTGGTTTCAGTGTTCTCGACTCAACGCTTGTGTATAATTCTCTACTTCTTTGTCGATTTGAGCTATCTTTTTTTCGTAAGGTTCTGTTGTGTTTTTGCGACGTCCATCTCTTCTGAATACTTTGCGTACCCTAGCACAGGTGTATAAGCCTTGAGTAGGGGCTGGGTGATCCTCCTTGATCGCGGCTTCAGTGGTGGCTCTGTTGGCATCTTCGATTAGAGTGGATATCCAGTCTTGCAAGTTTGTGAGTTCTGTGGGTTCTCTATCATTTCTAATATCTTTGAAAGTGTCCCAATTAGTATGTTTCACTCTCAATTTTCATTTCTTTATTTTAATGAGTGGGAATGTGGTGGCCATGATGTAATGATCGCTGCCTGCATTAGTTTCTGTGTTTCCCCATCTGGCGAATTCTATTTTTGATGAATGTTAGATGATGCGATGTCTTTCGACAGATGCTGTTACCTACACGGGTGGGGGCGCTCAGGGTCTGTGAGGAGGGTTTGGCCCAGCTCTAGTGAGGTTGTCCATAGGCTGGTCCCCTTCTTGTCACAAGACTTATAGCCCCATGCCGGATGGTGAGCATTGAAGTCACCTATTATAATTAGTGGTGAGCTTCTGGCATGTTTCTGCGCCTTAACAACAAGCTTATAGCCGACGATGCCTCTGTTCTTTGATGGATGATATGCGTTTAAGATGTACAGGGCGGGGTAAGTTTTCTTCTTGGGGAGGATTTCTACAAATTTGTAGGCTGTATCCTCGATTGGAAGAACTATCGCGTTAGCGGTGAGGTTTCTATGTATCATGAGCACCGTGGAGGGATTAAAGCCTTCCGCCACTGTTTTGTTGAAGGTAGTGTAGCCAACAAGCTTGGCGTTTACGCCAGTTTCCTGTAGCGCAATAACATCAGGTTTGATGGTAGAATGATCGATCCTATATTCGAGATCACGTCTCTTAGTTCGGAACCCCCTGCAGTTCTATCACCAGATCAAAAAAAATTTGGTCGCGGGCCATCATGAATGCTTAGGAGTTTCTGCACGTGGTCCATATGTTGTGATTGGGCCTCCCGCTGGGGGTCGTTGATCTCAGCTAGATTGTTGTTAGGTCCCTCACCTCTAACTAGGAGTGTTAATTGCGCAACAGGGCATTGGTGTTGTTGCTGATGCCGTGTCAGTGCGCTTGTGTTAGCTACTTTGAGCTGATTAAGACCTGCCAGCATGTTTTCGATCACAGCTTCGATTGTGGTGAGGCGAGCCTCAGTAAATGCCTGAAACGCATCCTCTTTGGCTTCTAGCTCCTTGAAGTGCGCGTTTATTGCAGTGTCTAGCTTGGCTATTCTGAGTGTCGAGTTTTCTACTTTTTCTCGTTTTTCTTCTGTGGCGATTTCTGGCGTTGGGCTAGAAGCTCTGCGCTTTTCTCCTCTGTGAGCGTCCCCGCAGGGGCGTCTGCGCAATCAGGCGTTTGGTGTGTAGCGACACCATGGACCCGAGCTAACGGGGGAGTTACGACTCCCTCCCACGCCTAGCCGTGCGTGGCTCTGCCGTGCCCGGGAAAAGGGGATCGTAGGGGTTGTGCCTAGTGAATGCTCACAGTATTTTTATTCTGTGAAATGGTTTGGTTTCAATTAGCAGAACTTTATTCTGAAAGTCCGAGGGCGCATGCAGTGGCAGACGGTGTAACTTCAATATAAAACCCGAGTTTCACACTCAACGTTTTTTTTTGTCCCCTGCTATAGTTGTTCCTGCGTTCTTCGTGAAGTAGCTACTTGTGGTGCATTTTAAACACTCATATTTTTTCAAATAAAGTATAAGTTTAAGGGCTCCTTGCTTCGGCTAGACATAATAATAATGAGAAATAACAGACCATATTTCCCGGTAACGTGTAGGAATGTTATGGGAAGTAAATGTGATGTAAATGTGAAGAGAGAAAAAGTGATGAAAGTGCGGACCATGCGACGTAGCTTAAGTAGCTATAAGATTGTACCTGGGACTTCCCAGGTTCATGACGAAGAATGTAATGTATGAAGAAGCGCGATGGCCAACACTCCTCTGTCGATTCTGTATCATAATAGTTCAAACCTTCCTAAAGTTCTGCAGTTTACCGGCGCAAAGATCAAAGTACGCATTTATCAGTTACCCTGACTCTTTCTTTCTTGCACATTGGCCTCGATTCCATACGCCTCAGACAATTTTTGTTGAAAGAAACTGAATAGCATAATTTCAGGCATTAGCACGGTATTTTTAAACTAATTCCTCGACCTTCAACATTAGAATAGAGTACGATGAAAACTTCCCCCCACAAGCCAAGTTGCAATCCCTTAGATTTTTGACCACTACATTAAAAGATTACTCTGTACATGCAGAAACAAAGAATGTAATAGCTACGGATGCTTCTGTCAACTATGAAAAGGCAGGCTTAATAATGGCGTCTTATTTCCTAGGCTGGTATTTTTCATTGAGGCTTCCAGATTTCACTCCTATATTGGAAGCCGAGCTAGGAGCTAGTATTTTAGCTCTTCGAAAAATTCCTACGACAGAAACCAGTGCAATCATTCTAACAGACTCACTATCGGTGTGTGCAGCTCTGAAAGCATCAGAACAATCTCGTGCCTTAGCAGCCTTCCACATATTAGCACCGCCACATTTAAAACTACTGAAATTAGTGTGGGGTTCAAGTCACTGCGGATTACAATTAAATGAATTGGCAGATGCCTTGGCGCGTGCGTCACTTAATGGACCAGTAATTTCGTACTTCCCGAGTTAGAATACCTATCAGAGGTTAGATATAGGAAATTCGCTATTTTTACAAATAATTTGGAAAATGTCACCTAATGGACATATTATCAGCAACTCAAATTTCCATGGAAACGCCAGTGTAGTCCGTCAAAACAACTTGAAATTATCATCTCCAGATTTCGGTGCCGCGTTCCCCTAATAAATTTTTATTTACACAGAGCTGGTCTGACACTTTCCCTTTCTTTGTCCGTTCTGCGAAGAATCAGAAACTACTGAACAATATTTTGGCTCATTTGAGAACTATGCAGTAATTAGGAAAAGACCTCTAGCTATTCCATTTGTGAAGCTAGGTTTATATTTAACCACAGAAAATGTTCTAAATTTTGGTGCCTTTGGTTTGGCAAATTGCCACAGAGATGCATTTGATGCGGTGTGTAATTTATTTCAGGGCTCTGAATGTTTTTCAACATAAAGCCCACGTTAAGAAATACTGAAAAAATAGTGGGTCTAGAAGTAATTTTTGAAGTGTGGATAAATCCGTGGCATAACAAATTATTCGGATTTGGCAAAATGAGCTGTCTGGTCGGCTTCCAAAATCAAGGTATATTTATTAGTGTCTTAGTCTTTGTTTTACTTTTTAATGTACTGTCTTCATTCTACAACTTTTTCCTTTTTTGTTGTAAGCACTAGTGCGGTTATTGTCTATATGAGACTATATGTTCTCTTTGCAATCCCCCCGAGTGGGTATTAGCCATGGTTTAGAGGCTACAAACAAACAAACAAAAACCACCAGGTCAGCCAGGAACGAGCAGCTGATCACAGAATAGTACATAGATAATGGCTATTAGGTGATCATTGAAGAGTACAGCTATAATTAATATCGTTCTGCGTGTTTGTTCGAGATGTGTTCCTTGCGCGTAAAAAATCAGCATGCTGATTTGAAAGAGGCAGTACTGCGTCAATATAAAAAGCAAGGTGGGCATACCGGCTGATGTTTTAAAGTAAACACATGCACTGGAACTTCCACCTGGTCACATGGAAAAGCTACTCAGGTTATGTTTAATTGTCGGGTTTCGAGGTAAGCTCGAAAGAGTCTGTGATATTTTCGCTGTCGGAGCTATTTCATGGCGAGCTTATAGTGCAATCGCACAACGATGCCCTGTGTAAATGCCTACCTTGCTTTTCGGTCGAACAGCCATTGAATCACCCCTGTGGTCCGTGTAGACGTGGTCACTCATAACGACGTTGGTAATTGAGTAGAAAGCCATGAAGGAGAACATGGCTGCAGTCGCTAAGCACAGGGTGGTGAAGGTTGTTCGTGTTGCGTTAGATGAACTTGCCGCTTCTCTGTGTAAATTTACCGAGTAATTTCGAAAGCTCGCGTGAAGTGCGAACTGAAATTTTCAAGAAAAATTATGCTCAGAAACATTCACTTGTTGAAGTGCAAGAGATATACAAGGTCATGTTTAATTGTTGGCTTTCAAGGTGTACTCGAAAGCGTCTGTGATGTTTTCGTTATCGGAGCTATTTCCATGTGAGCTTGTCGTGTAATCGGACCATATAGTCATGCTAGAATGTCGATCGTTCTTTCCTTCCAGAAAGGCACCGTGCTTGTAAACCCCCAGCTTTGACGGGTATTCAAGCTCTCTCTCAACATTTGGTCCAACAGTCATGGGATCGCCCCTGTAGTCTGTCGGGACGTGATCACTCAAAATGGCGTCGGTGATTGCGTAAAAGGTAAGGAAGGACAGCACAGCTGCAGTCACCAAAAAGAGGGTAACGCAGGTGGTGCGCGTTGCTATGCCCGAGCTCGCGGCTCCACCAGATGTGAAGTTACGGCCACCAAAGTCAGAAATGAGGCTCGTGCGAGATACACTGTTGGAAGGACAGCGAAGGTCCGCGGTTCGCCGGGGATGGTTTGACTGACTTTTCAGTGATAACTCAGAACACTGCGCAGCAGCTTTGGGATGTTGCGGTGACCGGCTGCAGATTTTTGAATACTCACCGCCGGTATTGAGGTTCTGTGCGACGCGGCCTTGTGAAGAAGCCTGAAGTGGCATCTTGTCCCCTGTGCGTTCATGTAGCTCGTCGTTGTCCCTCGAATGAAGTAGGCCATGCTCTAGCTCTTGTAGACGTGTGTTAGTCACCGCAGTTGGTTTGATGGGAGGCATATTTTTGCAGACAACGTTCGAATGGGGTGCGTCTTGTACATTCGCCAAAGACACGTCGTTGCGATTAATAGAAGTGGTGTGAATGTAGTTGGCTGGACACTTACGTTGACTCTTATAATGGCAAGCTGGTTGAGGAAACTTTTCAACAAACGGCGACGTGATGTCTGCGTGCCTCTTCCATGGCGTAGCGTCCCGCCGATGGCCGGGATATGTAGATGGATGATTCACCCTTGGCTTGCGAGTTCCCGCTATCGTCGGATAGGCCTTGTTCGTTGTGACGGCTTTGTATGACCTAACCGGCAAAGGCTCTTTCTTGGTAAGCTGTGGCAGTAATTTCACAGCCGATTTCGTCACGTCACTCTCGTCGGAGGATGATTGAGTCTTTATGCGCAATCGAGCAGGTGGTGGTGACGGGGACTTGCGCTTCGAACGGCTGTTAGGTCTTGGTTTGGCGCCTTTGAGTCGCTGTGCTCTAGTTTTCTGCGCCAATTTCTTGAGCCTGGCTTGCTGCATTGTGAGACGCGGTGATAATGTCTGCGGCATGGGGATATGTAGCAGTTGGTTTGGCATCTTGTTTCGATTGGGCATTCTGGTCGACGTCCACGGCGATTTCGCGCGGTGCGATTGCACAGGATCCGACATGACGTGCTTTGGGTCTCCAATACCTTGCAGGTTGAGATTGCTGGGGCAGCTGCGGCGTGGAGTGAAACCGGCTGGTGTCCTCGTGCATTTCAGCCAGCGTGCTTCGATTTTGCAAGGGTGTTGCGTACGAGATTGAATAACCTGCCGCCATTTTCGGTTCCGGTAAAGAAGACAACAATACATAGCCACAAACCCCCTACAAAAACAGTCTATGAGTTAGATAATATTAATAGAGAAATAAAAGCATAGTATATATAATAAATAGGATTAATAGATCATTAAACTAATACTCAGCATCTTCTGCCAACCAAAGCATAAAGCATTTATTTTTGCACATTTATTTGTTTTCAAATAATGCTGTGTATATCACGAGGACAGAACGAGTATTGCGAATTCACAGAAAGTAAGGTTGTCTTTGTTTGGTGAAAATCATCATTTTCTATTCGAAACTAAAGTAATTCCTTTTACTGTTTAGAGAAATATATTGCCCGAGACGTCAATACCATTTCAACAGTGATTTTTTTCTTAGACATACAATAACAATGATGACAATATAGACTTTATTTACATGAACATTCATATGAGATGACGCGGAAGGACTATGTACATTCGATAGTCCACACAAACACAGCCATACGAAAATGTGTCACAAAAGGACATACATAATAAATATTGCAAGGTAAACAAGAGGCACGAATAAAACATGAATATGTACATTTATCATATTTAAACGTTGGCATGTCATTTCTGCCAGCGCATGGAAACATCAGCCTACCGATACCAGACCAGCCAAAGGAGAAGTTTCACTACTCCGTCACAGACGGACACAAAAGGGCAAGACCAGTGCCGAAGAAATTTTTCTTCACCGAGGAAGAAGAGCTCCTCCGACAAAACAGACAGATGGCTGACACACTTGCGCGAACATCTCTTGATCTTCAGATTGTGCCAATCATGCCTCCTACAGCTTATGTAACAGCAGAGAGGTTTACAAAACTTTCCCTTCTTGAAGACTCATCAAAAATCACGATACCGAATCCATATTTCTCGAACCTGCACTTCGCATGGAATATTAAATGGTGTCCCATGCGTAAATTGAAAGTCTTGATAACGAAATTGCGTTGCCGTGTGCGACCTCTTAATTCTACTTAAACAGGTCTGGTCTGGTGCTATCCCCTCTGTGCTCAAGCTGTAACGAACCTGAACATATCGACCATTTTCTTATCACACGTCACCGTTTCAAAAATAAAAAAAACTGCTTCAAAATTTTATTCAAAAACTAGGAATATCGCTTATACTCCCAAAATTTTGTCTTTTGGGGCCACTTCATTGGAACACAGCGACAGGAACATCTGCGGGGCTCTCTGCGAATTTATATGTAACACAAGAAGATTACATTGCTGAGTCAGCGATCAGCTCTTGAATTTTACTAGCCCCACTACCACTTATTATTTAGCTGATACAATGCAATGATTCAACTTTCAAAAAAATTTCATATAACGATTACACCTCAGATATTCAACAAATTCTATTATTTCTCTAGTCTAGAAAACCTAAAGGTATTGACTTGCATTAACCACCGGCTTCTTAGCGAATTCTTCTTAGTGGGTGAGAGCCACAAAAGAAAGGAACAAGCAAGCAAGCAAGCAGCTTCGAGTACAATCGCTCTAGCATTGGGAAGAGCGCGTGGTGGTGGCGGCCCCCTGCAACCGCCTCGCAGTGGTTGTGCCAGAGGCAGAAAGAACCGACAATTAGAAGACAAGCGAAGCGGCCTCGAGAACAACGCCCAGATGAAAAGAAGTGATTTACTCTGAGGCAACAAAATCCAGCATGTACGGCTCTCCAAAAAAAAAAAACGAGCGATGACACAATTCCTCAGTAAATGCTGATTTGTTTCCCAAAGAGAGCAGTTCGGGCATGTTACTGACTGGACCATTCTCCGCCTTTCGAGACGGTCGAGAGTGGGAAGCACAACCCATCCCAGGCACCACATGAAGTCTCAAATGTCCCCGCAGGGGCGCCTGTAAAAGCAGGCGTTTGGTGTGTAGCGACACCACGGACCCGAGCTAACGGGGGAGTTTCGGCTCCCTCCCACGCCTAGCCGTGCGTGGCTTTGCCGTGTCCGGGGAAAAGGGGATCCTGGGGGTTGAGCTGAAGCTGGGTGATTGGACCTTTAAGGCCCCCCGGAAGAGGCAACACACCCCTTTGGCCCCGGCTTCACGTGGACGGCACCCCTGGGCTGACCCACCCAGGGGAAATCGGCAGTCGCCTTTTCCTATCTCTCTCTCCCTACATCTTCGTCTTTATCTCTTACTATTTATCTGTCCTGTCTTCTACTCTCTTCCGTTTACTTCCAAACTTCCTGGCGGCTACGGTTAACCCTGTGCAAATAGCCTACCTTGGTCTAGGCGCATTGGGTTATAGTGGCGTTGTACGGCTGGCGTCTGCAGGTTTCAACATCTGTAAACTTGCAGCGTCCCCTCGTTGGGCTCCGTGGTGGGTGGCCACCAACGCTACTGAACAACATACAATTAGCATGCACAAAGCATTCCCTTTACTTAGTGATCGTGCCTCCTCAAAGCGGGTACGCACCGAAGATATCAATTTTTTCATCCGGCCAAGACAAACCTTTCCTCATTTTCACGTTATACACTGCGAAAAAACTAACAAGCAAGCCAGAACAGTATCCCCCTTCGTAGTGGCTAGGTCCTTAACCGAAACTCTCGGTGCCGGGTACAAGGTTACCAAAATGGCCAGTGGAGATCTACTCCTTGAAATACATGACAAAGACCAATTCGATAAACTGAACACCCTCACAACGTTTGGAGACACACCCATCAGTATTACGCCACACAGGTCCATGAACTCATCTCGCGGGGTCGTATCGGACGCAGATTTGCTTGACCTGACCGAAGCTGAACTTCTTGAAGGATGGAAGAGCCAGAACGTGACAAACGTACAGCGTATTAAGATAAGAAGAGATCAAAAGGAAATAACAACAAAACACTTAGTACTGACCTTTGCTTCGAGCGATTTGCCGGAAACAATTCAGACTGGGTATACAAAGACATCTGTGAGGCCATATATTCCCAACCCCCGTCATTGCTTCCAATATGGCCACGGCTCGCAAAGCTGTCGTGGCCATAAAACTTGTGCTCTTTGTGGAGTCGTGGGCCATGCGTCCGACAACTGCGAAGCACCGGCACACTGTGTGAATTGTGGCGGTAGTCATGCCGCGTACTCACGTTCCTGTTCTTTCTGGAAAAAGAAAAAGAGATTATCACTTTAAAAATAAAAGAAAACATTACATTTAAAGAAGCAAGAAAAAAAGTCTCGCCATTTTATCGCCCCACATATGCTGATGCGGCGCGCCAGAGGGCAGTGTTGCACCAGCCCTCGCCACTTCTTCGGCCTGCGCAGAGCGAGCCATTGGCTGTAGCACCTGCCCCCAAGGCGGCAGTAGTTGAGTCTACTCCGCCTACTATCGAACAGAGACCAGGGACTTCAGGGTCCTCGGGCCTCAAGGCTACACCTCGCCAGGCGAGGCCCGAGCTTCGAAAAACCAGCTCGCATGAGCGAGCATCCAGTGCCTCCGACGAGGCAATGGATACGGCGGCACCCCTGGTGCCAAAAGAGCGGCGCGGCTCTCTGGAGCGCGCTAAGAAAACTAAAAAGCTCATAACAGGGCCTGATAATAGCCCTGATACTTGAGCTCGACCTTTCAGCTTAAACAAGTCACTCCCTTAACGTACACACAGCACCACTTTATTTCCAATATGGAAACACAAATTATACATTGGAACGTCAGAGGCCTGCTTGAAAACCTCGACGACGTCCAAGAGCTTTTATACAAACACTCACTTCAAGTGCTGTGTGTACAGGAAACACATCTGAAATCCTCCAATACCAATTTTTTACGTTCTTACGTCATATACCGAAAGGACCGAGATGATGCTGTGGCGTCATCCGGTGGCGTAGCCATTATTATTAACCAAGGAGTAGCGTGTACACATTTACCACTCCAGACATCCCTTGAGACGGTGGCTGTTCAAGCGGTTCTTTTAAACACACTCGTCACCATCTGCTCTTTGTATGTACCTCCCCACCACCGTCTTGAAAGACGTAAATTTAAGTCTTTAATAGACGAACTGCCTGAACCCTATTTGCTTCTTGGGGACCTAAATACACATAGTGGTCTGTGGGGTGAGTCTTGCTCTGGTGCACGAGGTCGTCTCATTGAACAATTTCTCTTCTATTCCGGTGCCTGTTTGTTGAATAGGAAAGAGCCAACATACTATAACGTTGCCAACAAAACTTACTCGTCTATAGACCTCAGCATCGTATCACCTTCACTCCTACCCCTACTGAAATGGAAAATCATAAATAATCTATATGGAAGTGACCATTTTCCTGTAGTGTTGAGTTCACAAACAACATATGAATGTCCTCTAGATGTTCCCAAATGGCTGATAAACAAAGCAGACTGGGAACAGTTCCACAACACTACACGTTTGAGTTGGACAGACATATGTAGGTTAAACATAGATGAAGCTGTGCAGTACTTCACAGCTTTTCTAACTGACGCAGCAGCCAGGTGCATACCGCAAACATCTCGAATGCCCGGCAAACGAGACGTCCCATGGTGGAACACGGAGTGTCGTAATGCGCGAAAGGAACATAACAGGGCATGGAGATTGCTGCGGAACTCACCAACAGCGGAAAATCTTGACACCTTCGAGAAAATAAAGTCTCAAGGAAGGAGAAGGCGTTGGCAGGCCAGAAGAGAAAGCTGGCAGAAGATTTTGTCAGGGATCAATTCATACACACAGGAGGCTAAAGTCTGGAACATGGTCGGTAGTATAGCAGGGAAACAAGTACTACACACTTCCACTCGTAAACACTCAAGGTGATCCCTTGGAAGATCAGGCAAACTTCCTCGGGGCAGATTTTGAACGGGTATCCAGCTCGTCCCACTATACTGACACTTTCCAAAAATACAGAACAAGAATAGAACAGCAGAAACTCGAACACAAATCCACTAGAAACGGGGCATATAACCAAACTTTCAGTCTAGCGGAGCTCCGAACATCCTGCAGTACTTCTGCCCCAGGTTCTGACCGAGTGGTGTATGAAATGTTGAAAAACCTACCAGCCGAAACACGAAAAACCCTACTTTGTTTGTACAGTGCTATCTGGTTTTCTGGCACTATCCCTACCTCCTCGAAAGAGGCTATTATTATTCCCATTTTGAAAGAGGGCAAGGACCCTTCTTTAGCTTCAAGTTATAGGCCTATTACACTTACAAGCTGCTTGTGCTGCCGACATGTAATGATAAACTGCCGACTTGTACATATTCTTGAAACAAACAATTTGCTTGACCCATTTCAGTGCGGGTTTCAAGAAAGTAGATCCACCACAGACCACCTTGTTCGTATCGAGGCACAGATCAGAGACGCCTTCGTCCATATACAATATTTTCTCTCTGTGTTCCTTGATATCGAAAAGGCGTATGATACAACATGGCGTTTCGGAATTCTAAGAGACCTGTCCCACCTTGGTGTGCGCGGAAGAATGTTTCATATAATCGAAAGTTACCTGTCAAACCGGAAATTCCGTGTCCGTCTGGGCAGTGTGCTCTCCCAAACATTTGTCCAGGAAACAGGCGTGCCACAAGGTGGCGTGCTTAGTTGCACACTTTTTATTATCAAAATGAATTCTTTGCACTTGTCCATTCCCCGCAATATGTTCTATTGTACATATGTCGACGACGTTCAGCTTGGCTTCAAGTCATGCATCTTGGCCATGTGTGAGCGGCAGGTTCAGCTGGGTTTAAATAAGGTCTCCGAATGGGCAGATGAAAACGGATTTCGACTTAACCCACAAAAAAGCACGTGTGTCTTGTTCTCTCGAAAGAGAGGCATGCACTCGGAACCTGACATTCGACTGAACGGGCAACGTCTGTCCTTCAAAGCCGAGCATAAATTCTTAGGCTTAATCTTGGACAACAAGTTGACCTTCGTACCGTACATCAAGTATTTAAAAACAAAATGTTTGAAAGCCATGACTTTTATAAAAGTGTTGTCACGTACTACGTGGGGTAGTGACAGGCAATGTCTCATGAACCTGTATAGAAGCCTCATTCGCACCCGCTTAGATTATGGGGCCCTTGTTTATCACTCTGCGACTCAAAGTGATTTGAAGATGTGGGACCCCGTGCACCATTTGGGCATCCGCCTTTCTACGGGTGCTTTTTCGCACCAGCCCCGTAGAAAGCCTTTATGTTGAGTCAAATGAGTGGTCGCTTCATCTGCAGAGAACTTACATGTCCTTTGTTTATTTCCTTAAGGTGAAAGCAGACAAGAAGCACCCCGCATACTCTACAATTAATGATTTGTCGAGCTCAGCTCTGTTTCAAAACAGGCCTTCAATGAGGCAGCCCTTCTCAGTTCGCCTGAAGTGTCTAGCTGAAGAAACTGCAGTGTCACTTGAACACAATTTAATGGCTCTTGTAGCATACCCGCCACCGTGGCACTGGCAGACTATAGACTGCGATGTGTCTTTCCTAGAAGTTACAAAACATGCACCTATTGCCCATATCCGAACATACTTTTTGGAACTTCAACACAAATACACACGTCCTGAGTTCTTCACAGATGCCTCCAAGACTAACTCCTCTGTGTCCTACGCTGCTGTCGGCCCATCCTTTTCGGATGCTGGCCCTCTACATCCACGCACAATTATATTCACAGCAGAAGCTTACGCGATACTTGTGGCAGCTAAACACAATAAACAATTACAAATACAAAAAGCAGTAATTTATACAGACTCCCTCAGTGTGGTAACGGCTCTACACAGTCTTAAAAAACAAAAAAAAAACCCGGTCCTTGTCTCACTTTACTCCATTTTGTGGACACTCTGCACACTTAAACAACATGTTGTAGTGTGCTGGGTGCCAGGGCACCGTGAGATCCAAGGCAACTTGAGGGCAGATCAGCTTGCTGCATCCGTCCACGAAATCAGTGCCACTACACCCATATCGATCCCGCCCCTTGATCTTGAGCTGTCCCTCAAACGAAAGCTCAGGGACTACTGGCAGAGCAAGTGGGGTAGACACACACAAAACAAGCTACACGTTATCAAGCCACACCTTGGCCATTGGCCACCAGTATCAAAATCACGTCTAACAGAGGTAACACTAACAAGACTCAGGATAGGACACACATACACGACACACACGCATCTTTTGTCCGGTGGTGATCCACCATTGTGTGATAAATGTGGTGAGGCATTAACAGTTCTTCATGTTTTAATTCAATGTAAACAGTTATACACTCTAAGAAGACAACACTTTCTATTATCCTACCGACAACATATACCTCTACACCCTGCATTATTCATTGGCAGGGAACCGCTTTTTAGTAATAAATCATTGTTAGTGTTTTTAAAAGAAATTCATAATTTTCATATCATATACCCGGGCATTCCGTAGCACAACCTCTCCAGAGAGGTTTTTGCTGCGGTGGCTACACAGGAAAGCACTTGCCTCACGGCCCTTGGGCGCAAGGGTACTAACGTGTGAGGTACTTGTGCTAATGCCATACATGTCCACCATCGTTTTTCATTATCACCAACTTTTGTCACCAATTCACACCACACACACCTTTCACGGCATGGTCATGATTTTATTACTTGTATGTTTTTGCCCGCCTTACTGCGAGGAATTTTATGGCCCTTATACAGCCGCTAATCACAATCATTGTCCACATTCCTTGTCCCATGAACTGGCGCTCTGTGGCCATCAAATGACCCTTGCGCCAAAAAACACCATATATCATCATCAAGTCTCAGATTTGTCCAGGCAGGAAAGAAGCCGTCACCATGCTTCAAGAGACGCGACTAGAGCGAGCACGGCGGGCTGGGGGAACCAACGGAAGCAACAAAGCAGTAGTTGTTTCACCTATATGGTTGTTCAACACATCCATGTCAGGACAGGTTGACTTGACATGGCGAAAAAATGCAACAGTTGTTGCATGAAACGAAAGAAGTGTTATTGACTGTGGCCCCCTGTTAAGAGGCACATTAAGCATTAAAGGCCAAAGGTGAATACCGAGAAAGTAATATGCAAGCGTTTTCCAGGAGATTCTTACGCTTGCACTAAGCGCAAATAGAAGCGCAGTGCCAGTAGCCGTCAGTGTATGGACACTGAAGGGAAATCAAAGCCTTCCTGAAAACACTGCTGTCCCAGTGCAGCACAAGAGACCAACTCAGTGCCGCCCTGACAAAAAAAAAGAACACAAAGCCGACAGCAGTGATCGCACGATACGTAAAGACGGTTTCACGACTTGATAAAGGTACCAAATTCTACCGCAAATTACACCCTGCTTAAGGTCAAAGCGGAAAGTCGAAATCCCGTGCATCCTGAATTTTCAGTCTTAAGTCCCAACCACTGGCACGCGTATGCTCCCGCCTACGTGTCAAAAGCGTCAAATGCGCATCTCGGCGTCGGCGACGGAAGGGCATACGCGAGGAGGCGCGAGGGATCAAGCTGGGCTTGATATTTTTTGCTACGCGTACACCACGTAACCACGGGTACAGCGGCGCCAACCAACCAGATGCCGCGATGCCTCTGAATGCTGTGCCTAATTGCCGCCGCTTCGAAGGCACGGCCGAGTGCTGAAAGCAAGCACGGAAACTACGGCAAACGTTCCTGAATGACCACTTCGTAATTTAGAACGACAGCGACACGACGAATGACTGCGAGTGCTACCAGCGTGACGTGGTTTCGTGCTGAGAACAAATCGACGCCGACAAATCCAGCAAATTCCGGCCAGCTGGCTTGCGCTGGTCCTGAGTGCGATCATAGGTCGAGCGAAAACATGGCACATACTACTAGAGCATGTCGGTGTTCTTGTACTTTGATCTGTGATTTTCTGTGCTAAAAAAGAGTGTAAACAGACTTCGTAGGCTTGAAGCATTGAGCGTGAGTCCTCGCCTACCGCGGAGGCAATTCAGAGAAGTGCCACCTGCATCCAGCGTAGACAGGTACTATTGAGTTCATATGAACCAGCACATGCTAGGAACATCGGCTGAAAGAAACTTACGGTAGCTTCCGTCGCATCATAGACACTATATACGACGCCCGAAACGTCGCGTAATGCATACGGAGGAGTTTTCATCTACTGTGTGTTCTTTCAACACCGGTATTCATCATCGCTGAAATCGAACATCGCACTAGCCAGCACATTTTGGTGATGTGAAATCGTACGTGCCAATATAAGTGTATTCGCGATTGCACGACGCTGAAACATTCCTTGGCTTCGGTAACAATCGTTTTCGTGTGTTGCCAAGCTAACAAAAAGCGTGCGGTGGTTGGTAGCAGTGGGATGTGATTTCGAGTCGGGTACTGCTGACCGCGTACACATTCAGTTTTCAGCGGCCTCATGTCCATTCATGGACAAGATAAAAACTCGAACGTGCATTGCTGTGGTGATCGAAATAAAATTTCATAGGTTAAGTGCTGCTGGTATTGCCTGCTATTTCACTTATCGCTTGTTCTGCTTCCCTGCCATGCTCAGTAGTTTGGCAGCATTCGCACACACATTCTTAGTTTGTAGTTCATTCTCATACTCATAGGTATAGGCCTACAATGGCGCTCCCTCGTCGTTTTACTGCTTAGTCTAATATATAAAACGTGTTTCGTTTACCGCCGGACAGATAACTGAAACCTTGTAAGTGAGAACCACCTGACTTGAAATCAGCTGCCTTGAAATCAGAATGAATGAATGTGCTCTAGTACTGTACTGCAGTTTGTTTAGAAGAAATGCAAGCAATTCCTCATGTGAATTATGAGACCATTCAGAACTGTGCATGTATTTATCTGTTCCTACAGACTGTAATGAGTTGAAGAAATTATTAGTTGGTTTCGAACATTGAATCTTTGTATGTGTTTCCAAGGACTGCTTCAATTCTGTTCAGTTTTTTAGTATACGCATTAACTTGGACTTTACATGCACGCCTTTCAGCTTATTCAAAATATCAATATATTCAGATTTGCTAAGTTAGTGAACTTGCCAAAACTTTGGTACAATGCTCTGGTGCAATCGTATGACCGGTATCTTTCACATAAAAACTTTTGGGCATGCTTTATTGCATTATAGGGTATTTTGACCAGTGATGACACGTGAAAGCTTTCTACGCAGCGCTTGGCTGCAATCTCAAAGCCAATATCTGTCTCATCAAGAAGTGTCACATGCATTCTGTACATGTTGAAGAAAATTTAGACTACCAGAAAAGTGCAAAATTCTTCGACACAGCACTTATCTGTAATCACAATACAGCTTAGAGGCCATTTACAGCGTTCTCTAACACGTTCAAATAAAGCTATCAAACACCGGAATGATCTGCTTGGTGTGCTTCGTGATATCAGTGTGTCTGACATTTTGTAGGCACTTGTTCTATTTTTTCTCATTTTGCAGTTCTCTCATTTTTACCGGGCTCTGCTTAGGAGGTAGTGATATTTGTTTACGTTGGCACATTTATTCTGACACTACTGTTTCAATGCTTTCATTTTGTATTTATGTACATCCCTCTGGCAGTATTTGTGCATTGGGCTGCAGTATTTAAACATAAAAATAAAAATATATCATCTCAAAGCGTTCCACGCAGTGCTTTGTTCCAATCTTGTGACTGATATCCATTGCATCACGAAGTGTCGGGTGTGGTTTATTGCATTAAAGAAAATTTTGGCTGCAGACAACGTTCAAAAGCCTTTCGTAAAGGCTTCAGTTGCAATCTTATGACCGATATCTGTGACTTTATGAAGTGTTTGTGCGATTTGTGTTTTAGAAAATATTTTGACTACACACAACGTTCAGAAGTTTTCCATACAAGATTCAGTTGTAGTTT
Source organism: Rhipicephalus microplus (assembly GCF_013339725.1). Lineage (NCBI taxonomy): Eukaryota > Metazoa > Arthropoda > Arachnida > Ixodida > Ixodidae > Rhipicephalus > Rhipicephalus microplus. The sequence goes on along the minus strand of NC_051173.1, from coordinate 62,880,615 downwards.
TTTGAGCAATATTTGTCACATTCATGTCAGCCACAGTTATTTACCTCAGAGTGTATTAGGACTGCAGACAATGTTCCAAAACCTCCTACGCAGTGCTTGGTTCTTATCTTATGTCAACATGTCTTGCATAATTAGGAGCCAGGTGTGCTTTCTTGCTATAGAGGATTTTTCTAAGTAGGGCTCAATTTTTCTAAGTAAAAGCCTTCTAAGTAGGGCTCAATCGCATTCTTATGACCTAAATCTGTGATATCATGAAGTGCCGAGTGTGGTTTACTGCATTGGAGAACATTTTGGCTGCAAACAACGTTTAAAAGTCTTCCGCACAGGGTTCAGTTACAATCTTATGAACGATATTAGAGACATCAAGAAGTGTCAGGTGTGCTATGTCAATTTTGAGAATATTTCGACTGCTGACACTGTTCAAAAGCCTTCCATGCATAATTCAGTTACAATAATAAGACCAATATCTGTCATATCATAAAGTGTCAAGCAGTTGTGTCAAAGCGTATTTCACCTACAAAAAATGCCCAGAAGCATTCCACGCAGTCTCTATCTTATGACCAATATCTGTTGCATCATTATTACCAGTGTCACACGGGCACATTTATTCGCGATCAATGTCAATCCGGATTGACCACAATCCAGATTAGGTGCTGCTACATGGTCACTTTTAATCACAATCAGGCGAGATCGAGATCAAGACTATCGTAATCAGCGTATCACGATCTGCCTGAGAGATCGAGATTTTGCTTTTGTCCACACCCCCTAGATGAGCTTGCTAAAAGCACAACAACAAAATCGACCATTGTTCAATGAAAACGCTATAAAACAGCTAGATGTTTATAGAAAAGCAAATGCTACACTGTTTAAATTGAAACAACATCTAAAGTATTGCATATTTTAGGGTTCGCCGCGACCGCATGGTGTTACGGGAGAAGCGGACGGCAAGCGGACGACATGCAGTCGACCGTTGCCTTCAGCGCTTAGTTCAACTCTCGCTCCGCCGGAGCTGTTGGAGCACCTTGAAGCAAACTGATTATGAGTGTCGCAAGCCTTTCGACTACGTCACAACGTACGCGCACTTCGTGGTCAAATGAAGAAATCTTTACAGTAACTGACCGCTAGCAGGAGCGACTGGAACAGACTTGAGGCGCCAGAAGTGGAACACTGGCACGTACAACGAGATCGGCACTTCGCTCCGACTACACGGCTACGAGCGGGGGCCATCAAAAAAAAAGGCGAAGGTTAAAAATCTCACACAGCCATAGAGGTAAGTGCTAGAAAATTTTTATCGAGTGAAGGACTTCTGAAATTACTATCGCAGTGGCCTGCAAAGTTTTGGCGTTGGAATGGTTCTGGCACAAATAACATTGCTGATAAAGGGCTCTATAGATATACCGTACGTCGAGTTTTGTCAGTGGCATGTTTTACGGCAACCAAATGCCACCTGGGGCATTTCATCTGACCCAAGCTCGAACCAGATTAGCTTGGGCCGTACAGCAGTGGTGATAAAGTTGATCACGATCAAGAGAACTCATGTGGATCGCTTTGATTGCGATTAAAAGTGCCAGTGTGACACCGGTATAAGCGCCAGGTGGAGTTTGTTGCATTAGAAGATATTTCTATCGCAGACAACATCCGAAAGCCCTTTAAATATGGCTCTATTGTAGTCTTATTACCTAAATGTGACACATCATAAAGTGTTGGGTGTGATTATTCGGTTAATTACTGCTGTAAGTTGCAAGGTGTAACTGTACCTAATGTATCAGGATATTCAGAATAATGTTAATAAGTTTGGTAGTAGGTATAGCAACCTGGTGATCTATACACCTTGTTTTTTTATAAACCTGATTTATAAACATAATTTGCGGGGCGGCTGCCCCTTCGTCACCGAAAAGAGGGGGGGGGGAATGTAAGCTCCATAGAGTATTAAATTATGGAGGGGTGCACTAAGACGGCCCCTACACTGACATAACAGGGAGTGGGGCACTGCGACGAAACCCTTGCCCCCCCCCCCCTTAAGGAGAACACTGCAAACGCCTATGATAGATGTGCAGTATACTATACGTGAATTTTCGTTCACCGGAGCGGCGCACGCATCGATGTTGATTTCTGGTGCATACCGCTGTAGTTACTGGGCTCACTGTGATGTCAATCACTTCTAAAATAGTCAGAACTGTGGCGAGTGAAGCACTACCAATATCCTAACGCGCTATCATATTCACATTGTACGAACCCGCTCCTGTTAAGAATGTGCCGTTCTTTGCTGAACTCAGAGTGTTTTAAGCTAAATGATCAAGCAACACTGTGCATCGGCATTGGACGCGTGAGCGTTAACGCGGACAACGCGTGCCAGTGGTTGCGCGGTCTTTTCCTCCACAGGCGTGACTAGACGCTTTTGACGCATAGGCACGAACATGAGCGTGCCAGTGGTTGACACTTTACTTATTCAAGAACGTTTAACCAAACGGATTCGCTAATGGCGTAGAGGTTGCATAAAATACCTTAATTCAAAAGGGACGTGGCTCGGCTCAATATGAAAAAAGCGCCAAGCCTGGAGTTTGGTGAGCCAATGAAAAAATATCGGGATTCGGAGATGTTCACTGGAGCACCTGAAATGTCGCAATACGGGAAAAATACACGCAGGTAGCATGAAAGGCTATCGTCATCTGAAAGGTACAAGGTTATGTCGTTAGCGAAAGCTGTGACTTTCACGACACTGTTACCGGGAAGCGCAAGAACCTGGACACGTGAATCCGCGTCAAGAGCACGCAAATATGGCTCAAGGCTGAAAACAAACAGCCCAGGATACAATGGACATCCCTGTAGGACCCTACGTAGAATGGGAAAGGCAGAACTTTTCCAGCCATTAAGAACTAATGTGTTTTTGGAGAAGTGTAGGTATTTCTGATTATTTCCACAAACGATTGAGGAAAGCCAAAGGCTGTGAGCACATTTAAGATATACGTGTGCTCTAATCGGTGAAATGCTTTTGTTCGTCCAAAGACACGAGGATAACACGCGCAGACCATGACAGAGTATAGGCTATGATATCAAGTGTGGTATATGACAAGCTGTGCATTTCTCGTCCACGCACTGATTAAGCCTTGTGATGACCCACCAGGGCATTCAACAAACACCTCAGAACAATTACCATCACAAATATTTCATAGTCAACGATGAGGAGCATGATAGGTCTCCAATCTTCAGGATTAACAGAGGAAACATCATTTTTTGGGATAAGCACAATTCTTCCATCTCGAAAACAGGATGGGAAGACACTGTCCTCGTAACATCGCTGGATATCTGTGGTAAATGTACCACCAATTCATTGGAAAAGGTTAAGTAAAACTCAACAGGAAAACCGTCTGGCCCAGGGGCCGTTCCACATTTCATATATTTCAGTGCCGCCTTTACCTCTTAAGCCGACGGAGGGATGTGTAGGCAATGAGCAGCTTGTTGAGGAATACGAGGCAAACCTCGTAGCATTGGCAGTGTTTAATCACAGTTTGCCGGCGTGACCGAACACGATATTGCTTCGAAATGCACCAAGAAAACAGATCGACCGCGCGTGGGAAGTGTCTGCGCAGTTGGTATTTGTGCTGCCATACAGACAGATGGCTGTGAATGCCCAAAAAACAAATTTCTCGCGTAGCACAGCACCTCAGGATGCGCACATGGGTTGCATCTACTGTGTCATGCTGCTGCTGTCAGGAACGAAGCAGCGGTCAAACGTTGAAAGCGTTCACGCAGTTCATGCTGCCAAGCTCTCATCAGAGGAGAAAGCGTTTCGGTGCGCAAAGCAATGCGTAACTTCATCGAAATATCAGCAAGCTCTTCAGAAACGCGTCGACGAAGCGTACGCCTCTGTACTGCGCAGTGCAGGCGCCACTGCGTTTTAAGAGCATCCCAATCTTCAGGACCAGACGCCGTGAGTGACACACGTATTGCGCATGACAAATCAGATCTTGAGCGCGCGTCCTGCAGGAAGTGAACATCAAGACGCCATAGCTTTTGTAAAAATGAAAATGGAACTTCGAACTCCAAGACAATAAGCCGATGATCATATAGGTAAACAGGAGTAGGTGGGAAGGACGGAATGCATAAATCAGAGACAAACGCCTCTAACGCACGTGGGATATAAGCCCGGTCGAGCCTGCTAGAGGATCGGCCACGTCGCCATGTCCAAACAAAGGCATTTCCGTGCACTACATTGTGTGCGTCCGGTAATAAAAAGTGATGGACAAGGCGTCGCAGATGGGTGGATTCCAAGCAGACCGGCCCCAGCGAAGACCTTGTGCATCGGTTAGCGTATTTAGAACACAGTTGAAGACAGCAATTAAAATGACATTACGACCTTCAAGAAAAAATATATCCAGGTCTCTAAAAAATAATTAGATTGTCCAGCTTGTGATGGCAATACACACACACAGGATACTCAATCTGAAAGAAAAGTAGCTGCATTCTAAAGCCAAAACCCTACCCACACCGTTGTAAAAAGCATATTGATTCTGAAATAAAGCCCGAATAAAAATAATAATACCTACTCCTGTAAAACAAGATATAGCGAAAGAGAGATAACAATTTAGGTTGAACTTTCGTTTAAAAGCAAGCACTTCGGATAGCGAGAAGAAACTTGTTTCCTGCAGGCACAAAACATCACAATTCGCAGCACAGGCAACACTAATCACTTCGGCCTGCTTTGCTAGACTGCGACAAACTTGAACGTTCAATGAAATAATATGCAGTGTAGTAGCCATAAAGAAAGGTGAATACTAACCTAGACACATAGCTTTAGACAGTGTCTTGGAAAGTGCCCAGGGGACACTTTCTCAACCAAATCACAGAGCATTGTTAGACCAGCCGGAAGAGGGTCGGGGTTTCTTCGACCGTTGGGATTTACCACGGCCATCACTGCGTTAATCGGAGCCATTTCGACGTCGAATTCGCCAAGGCTAGACAGTCCGATGCTGATGCGATCCAGTCCCAGGCTGAAGCTGTCTTCCGAATACGTGTCCTGCGGAGGTAGGGACTGAGCTGCCGGCAAGCTTGGATCCACGTCCTTAATGCTGTCAGCATTGTTCACGTCTCGGCAGGCCAGTGTAGACACACATTGATGGTCCGTTTTTTTCACATGTACGACGCCACGTCTAAGTGGTCGGAGCAGCAGCAACAGAAGAGCCTGTGGAATTTTCCGCACTGTTTTCCAATATAACATGTACCGTAAGGTAAACTGCAACAGCAGCAGCCTGAGAACTGGGCTAATTCCTGCACTGAACATCAAGTGGCGGCAGAGAAGGAACGCCGACACCACTTGCAAGAGGAGGAGGACAAAAACTTTATTCATCCCAAGAGGGAAAGGTGCGGTGGTGGAGTGTCAGAGGAGCCTACCCAGCGTAGGTTCCCGCTACCCTCTTGGCCCAATCCAAGATCTGATCCGGGACCTCGGGCGTCAAGCTGCACATAGCAGCCTCCCACTGCTACTTCCTATTAATGTGTAGAGAATCAGATGGTGGGTTTCGAGTACAACCCCACATGATATGGTCTAGGTTAGCTTTTTGTTGACAGAAAATGCACAAAGGGGAGGGGTATATTACAGGGTGTATAAGATGGCGTAAAGATGTGGTAGGAAACGTACGTGTCTTTAACTGGCGCCTTAGTATTTCATGGTAGTGTAAAGCTCCATGATGTAAGGGGGGTATATAGTGCGCTGTAGGCGGTAGTGATTTGTTATATCGTGGAAGGTCAAAAGACAATCTCTCGCACTGAAAAAGGCTGTGTAGTCTAAGGCGCCATCAGAGGCGTGCGCTCAGCCAGTCATTCCTTGAGCACAGGTATGAGCCGCCCTATTGCCACTCAACCCCGCATGCTCAGGCGTCCTATGAGAGCAACGTCTTGCGTGGGAGGATGTTTATTAAGAATTGAGAGAGAGTTAATGAGATGCGACCTGCGCTGAAGTTGCGTATGGCAGTTTTGGAGTCACTTACAATCATGTGATATTGGGGATAGATAGACCTAAAGCGATGGCAGCCTCCTCTGCATCCTCCGAAAAGTTGACAGTGATGATTGCCGTCGTGAGCGCATTGCCGTTGCAATCGATAGCAGAGAAGGCATTGGATGAGGAGGATGGGTATTCTGCCGCATCGACATAAAGCACGTCATTGGCTCCGTGCAATTTTTTGAAGAGCTTTTGCTCTTTGGATTCGACGCCTAATGTGATATGTTGAATGCATGTTTTTAGGAAGGGGCGGTATGAGTAATTGTTTCTGTAAGTTTTGGAGATTGTTGTATTTAGCATTGGTGAGTGAGATTAAGTTAATTCGGGTTGACGATAATATGTGGCGACCTGCGCTAGTGGTTGTGAGCCTTGCGTATTGAGCTGTTAAATGGGCTTCACAGATTTCACATAGGGTATTTATGACTCCGGTCTGGTGGAGTCGTGCGTTAGAGGTATTGATTGCAATGCCTAGCACGTATTTGTAAACTCTGCGGAGGAGGGTGTTGACTGATTCCTCCTATGCTAACGTAAGGTGACGGTAAGGAAGGGCATATGTGAGTTTACTAATTACAAAAGCTTGTATCACACGAAGTAGCTCTGACTCGCGGACCCCTCCATTTTCCCTGAGATTCTTCCTGTCATTCTTAGGGTGTTTTCAATGTTATTGCGTAAAGCTTCGAGTGTTGTGCGTATTAAGTCGGTTGTTTTGGTTGAACAAACCTCGCACACGAGTGCGTGATACTTTAGGAATGAGGCACCCATCTATGTGAACTTCGATCATTGGAACGTGTTTGTTCAGACGATGAGTTGGTAGGAGTAACTCTGATTTATTCCGGGTACATTAGAGATTGATCTGAGATGTTAGTGCTGCTATTATATCTACAGCTGTTTGTAGGGCGTCTTGAATGGATGGGTCCATCTGAGCCTCATTTCACCCATAAGGTGATATCATCGGCATAGATGGAGAAGTTCAAGTAAGGGATACGTTGAAGAGCGTTGGGTATAGGTAGCATAGCCAGGTTAAAAAGGATTGGAGAGAGCACTGGCCCTTGAGGTGTTCCGAAGCTGCCTAGGGTATAGGGTGAGGAATGCTCTGGTCCTTATGTTAATGTAGCTGTGCGGTTTATGAGGAAGCTTTTGATGTAAGAGTACCTTTTAGCGCCACGAAAATGCGGTTGAGGCCAGCATATATAGCTAAGTGGGCTCCATTATTGAATGCTCTATATATGTCCAGACAAAGGATTGCCTGAGTATCCTCGCTCTGGTTAGGAGTTATGATGTCGTGTTGAAGGTGAAGCATCGCATCTTGCGTTGAAAGTGAGGCCCTAAAGCCAATCATTTCTGGAGGCAGGGCATTATCCTCCACGTGTCTCTGGAGGCGTGCAAGCACAACATGCTCCATGGTCTTTCCGAGACACGATGTTAAGGAAATGGGCTTCAGATTTTCTACTAAGGGAGCTTTGTTCGGTTTAGGTATAAATATGACTCTGGCATCTTTCCACGAAGGTGGAAGGGTGCCCGTGTCAAAACAGTTGTTAAAGTACTCAGTAAAAGCTTTAATAGAAATAGGGCCAAGATTTCTAAGTAATTTGTTGTTGGCGGGGTCGGGGCCTCAAGCCGACGTGGTATGGAGTGCTGCGAGGGTGTGCCTAACTTCCGCTCCCGTTATTGGCGCATCTAATGACTCATTAGGTTTCCCTGTGTAAAATGGTATAGAATCCTTACGTAATTGAGGTAAATGCAACGTGCGGAGGTTACCGAAGAGCTGTCCTAACGGGTCACTGTGCTCGTATAACAGTTAAGTGATAGCGTGACAGTGTCGGGCGCGAGGAGTGCGGGGGTCTAGCAGATTTCTAAGAAGTTGCCACGTTCGTTTATTGCTGAGGTGGTCATGCATTCCTTCACAAAGCTAAACCAATTGTTGTGCCGCCAATTTAGTCGCGTATCGCTCAATTTGTTGGTCTAGCTTCGCTATCCTACTGCGGAGTGCTGGTGCTGGCGCTGGTGTTTCCACCATCGAAGAAGTGACTGTTTTGCTTCCCATATATAGAGAAGCTTGGAGTCTAAAGTAGTTATCGGCATTTGCAGAGCAGCGCGCTGCGTCTTTCAAAGTGCACGGTTCCTGCGCCAGCGATATGGCCAACGTGCGTAGCGTCGCATCAACAACCAAGCTTTTGTTGTGCGCTTCGTTCGAAGGAACTTGAACGGGTGAGACCAGCCCAGCGTCCATGACCTCCTCCACGTCCCCTGAGTTGGTAGTTGGTTCCGTTACCGGTGTCACTGGTGAAAAGGCGCCAGCGGCAGCGTCTCAGCAAGAGTGGTGGATAGGGCAAACAACAGTTGGGCGGCCGTCCCCGCTGCGTCAGCACAGACGGTCACATCGTTCACCGACGTGACCGGGTACACCGCAGCGACCACAATATGGTGTTGTGCACTGGGCTCGTAGATGGTCCCGTGAGCCGCATCTTCGACATACACGCTGGAGAACCCGGTAGTCGAACGTGGCAGGGTGACAGGAGATGCGCAGGTAGTTCGGCACAGGATTAGCGGCGTTCATCTCTAATCGAACAAACTGCGTTTTAGTGAGTACACCACGTCGCCTACTCATCAAACCACTAGTGACTGTGAGCACCTTGCCATATGGGGATAATGCTTGGACGAGAGCATAGTTTGAGACGAACGATTGCAGGAACAGGCAGGCGACGTAGATCACTTGTGGGCAAATGGCGAAGACTTGAACACGCTTGCCGCCAATAACCAGGCAGCCAGCATCGATGATTAGGGACACGGAGGCCACGCTCTTCACGGTGACTTGGAAGTTTTGAGCTCCCTGATGCTGCATGCAGTATACCTCTGAGAGGCCGACTATTGAGGCCGTCGCAACAACGATGGTCTCGTCACTAGTCCCCGTAGGGACAACAACGTCGAAAACAAGCGCCTTTGAAGGCCCCCAAGAAGTGACGGGCACCATGACTCCTACTGGTGGACGCCCCTGACGTCGGCTTCTTGTCCGAGCCCCCTTATTGGGTAAGAACCACAACAGAGGAACAAGCAAGCAAGCAAACTAGTTCATGAAGAATGCGGAAGCGACTGACTGTGGCAAATCAGACGTTGGGACGAGGGCTGAATGTTCAGATTGAAATCCAGATTCATTTCATCATTCATTTGAAACGAATGCTAGGACCGAAAGAAAAAGCCGCCATCATGACGGTTTGAGAAAGGCCCCTTTCCCAACTGAATTTGGCAGCAGACAACACACGCACACAAAAAACTGCAATGCATATATCGAAAACGATTCAAACAAAGAAGTAGAACACTAAGTTGTGTGTTGTATTTACACCAGAACAAATTTTTTACACAGATGATGCGCTTTTAAGCGAAATGTACACAACTACTCCGAACACAATTGTAAAAAATATGTAGCATGGTGAAAGCATACCGATTTCTCGGTACATAAGAGCATGTAAGAGTACTTTCACACACACAACTAAAATGAAATATGTACCATACTCAAGAATCAAGCTAGAAAAAATTCACAGATTCCTCGTACAGTGGGAATCGATGATATGCGAAGCATGAATGAGAAAGGTTCATATGTCACTTTAAGATCAGGTGACGCCGCAGGCGCCAAACTGTGTGGAAGGAAAATATCGGCTTCCGCTCTCAACATCCATTGCCGCCAGTTAATCAATGTGTGTCATTAATGGATTACATCGATCGACGCATAACATCGAGGAGAATAAGGCTACATTACTTTCTAGGGTGGGTGAACTTTTCGTCCTTTAACGAGACTTTTTTGTGCCGACGACGCCGTGCTTGAGGAAGGCCTACGCCTAGCCGGGTCAGCGCCACACGGACGCACACCAAGTGGCGTTCATTGGGGGGGGGGGGGGGGAGTAGCCGCGCGTTCGACATGCAAGTAATGATGGACGGGGAGAGCATATCTCCCGATGAGTGTGCCGAAGAGTACGGGTGGCAGGCAGCAGTTTCCAAGCGAATGTCGACTGAATCCGCTGCTAGCGGGACTCAGCCGGAGCGGGGCCTAACACGGACGCGGCGTCTAGAACATTTGAGAATGGTAATCGGGTCAAGAACAGAGTCGCCAGGGCCTCAGCATGCCGTACATGCCTAAGGATTACTTCAAGATTATCCTACGACCACGTGGCGGCATCAATGTTAGCAAGACGGGTTCCGCTGCAGTAGGCAAAGCGATCATAGAAGCTGCAGAGCTGGGCTTGGAACAGACGGCATCAAACATCTTCTCCTCGAACTTCAACCAGAACACAATGGGGAGCGAGTACAACCAGAGCGGGAAAATGCTGAGAGGTACTTCATAATAAGATCAATAGACCTGGGCGGTTGCGATTATGATATCAACGCCTACGAGGCTGCCCCTTACGATACGTGCAAAGGAGTGATAAAAAACATCGACGTCGCCGACGGGCCGGCGGAGTTTGAGAGAAATATTGTCAACGCAAGAAACACCTTGGTGCTCTCGGCTAAAAGAGTTAGGAATACCAGCATGGTGATCATCGCCTTCGACGGTCACAAAGTTCCAAATTTTGTCAGGTATGGTCCGATCCTGGTGAAGTGTTCGCTCTACAAGAAAAACATCGATATATGTTATGCTTGTGGCCTATTCGGTCACCGAGCTGATGTGTGCCCCACCCCAGAAGTGACCGTGTGTAGAGGATGTGGTGCAATAAGGGTGATTAAGGATCATAGGTGTCAACCCAGAGGTTAACTTCACGGTGGTCCACACCCGACAGCGGATAAAATGTGCAGACAGTGTTACACAATTTCATACGTTGTCAGAAGAAAAAGAAATGAAAGTTGAATGGCAGCCAACGCTGAAAAAGAGCAAGTGGACAATCCACTGAACCTGCACTCATCCGAGTGGCACTCCACGGCATCAGCTTCAATGGATGACCCGAAGCCAACAGCAGCATCTCGTGGCAGGTCCAGGTCTCGAAATCGCTCCCGATCAAGAGAAAGGAGTGCATCCACAACCAGAAGAAGGTAGTGCATCCAAGTTCAAATTCATGGGGAAGTCTGGGAATTGAAGTCTATTGATCAACCCGGAAATCGAAGGAGGGTTGGTTCCATGTGGGCCGACAAGGTCAAGGGGTCGGCAATGATGAACAAAACGCCAATTACCAGAGGAGAATCTTTCGGCAACAGACGACTTTCCTGGGCCGATGGCGCGCAAACCGAATCAGTGTCGTGCTTTACCACCCACCCCCTAGCAAAGTAGGTAAATAGAGAGGCTCAAGACAGAAAATGAAGACCTATGGGAAATGAACAAGAATATGCTTACAGAACTAGCAGCAATTAAAAAACTTTTGAGTGAAACCAAGCTGACCGAGAACAAAAACACGCATAAGGAAACGCAAGCTCCCGTGCCTGTGGATGATGGGGCTATGTCGGCCAAGTGCAGAGCCGTCGAAAGTAAGCTCAAGAATACTGAAACGCACAATGAAGAAATGAAACAAATACTAGCCTCATTTGCAGATAAAATGAAAATGATCAAGGACAGCGTCTCACTGTTAACGATGAGTGTGGGACAAATGCACAGTACAATAAATGATCCAAGGGAACGGCTTAAGTAAATTTAGCGAAAGAGTGAAATCTCTTGAAATGATGAATGTCTGGCGACGACAGAGTGCACTGGGGACCATCGTTCCTCATAGCCTCCATGAATCCCCAGGCAGGGGATACGAATATCCAATATGGCTCACACTAAAAGGGAAGTTCAAGTGTCGCAATGGAATTGCGGGGGTACAACAACAAACGTGCCACACTCCAGCAATATCTGAGATCACTACAATCTAAGCCGCATATAATTGCACTCCAACAAACTGGGTGCGGATACGTCACGCTCACTGGGTACAGAGCTTTAGAGTGCGAAGCCTGTGGTAGAGGCTTATATGTGTTTGTAAATAAGCAGCTGACACACATCTTTCACAATCTGGACATTCGGAACAAGAACTTGGAGTATCTCATGGGGGAGATATTAGTGCCGGTCTCATACAAAAATCAAAGATACAACCACTTATTTGTCCTTCACATTAACAGTAACCCGAAGCACTACCGGCAACAGTTCAAGATAACTTTCGAGAAAGCTACGAAGCTCGCTGAAACTAGTCCCCTTATCATATTAGGGGACTTGAACGCTGCCCATAAACTCTCGGGATATACTGTGACAAACGCCAAATCAATAGCATAATGCAGACGAGCAAGGCCTGGTCTTGATTACGAATAAAGCGTATCCCACAAGAATCGGCAATTCTGTCTGTAGAAACACCACACCCAACCTAAGCCTTCGTCAAGAACGTAGAGCATCTTATATAGACTAATACCGGTCATAACTTTGGCAGTGATCACTATGTTTTCAAGGTCAAGCTGGTGGTTGAGCAAGGCCACACTCGAGAATTGGAAGTTGTTGATTGGAATGTCTTTCGCAGAATTGAAACGCAAAGCGAACTAAATGATGCCAAACCAAGCCTCAAAGAGTGGTGCGAATTTATCAGGAATGATATCAAATCAGCCACCAGAAAGCTTATCACTCACGCTAACGTGGAGGTCATAGGATTATAAACTAGCCCACCTAATTGAAGCAAAGCAGGCCATTACTAAATAATTGCGGACTCAAAGACTCAATCGTAAACTGAGGAAGAAAATAGCAGCACAGACAGATTTTAATCACTGACTGATGTTATTAACGAAGCATAGAATTCGGGGAAAGTTCCAGATGAATGAAACCTTTCTCAAGCCATACTAATGCCGAAACAGGGTAAACCTCCAAGTCTGGAGAACTTGCACCCAATATCGCTAACATCGTGTGTAAGAAAAGTTGCCGAGCATGCAATGCTCAACAGGCTTATGGATTTCTTGGAGGTCAACAAAATATACACCTACAATATGTCAGACTTCAGATTCTGACTATCTACTCATGATGCTATGAAGCAGAATCAACACCACAGTCTAGATGGGTACTCTACAAATACCAAATCTATCCTCGGACTAGATATTTAGAACGCATTTGACAGCGTCAGGCACAAATACATCCTTCAAACAATAGAGAAAATAGAACTTGGATCGAAAATGTATGATTATGTAAAATCTGTCCTTGGAGCACGTACAGCGAGGGTAAGGGTAGGAGACACTAAGATGTGTTTCAATTCTGTGATTGTGGAAACCCTCAAAGCTTTGTTCATTGAACCCTCAAAACTCGGTGATCTCTCCCTTCTTCTACAACCTGCGCGTGATCGGCCTGTTCAGGAAACTGACGAATATCAGCAACATTCACCGCACCATCTATGCTGTTGACCTTACCATATGGTGTACTGGTGGTAGTGAAAGACAGATACAAGATTCACTTACAGAACGGTACAGACAGTGGAGGAATACTGGAGGCCCACTGGTCTCAGGTGCTCCCCACACAAATTGAAGTTATTACTTTACAGAAAAGAGAAAGGGGGAGAGCTAAGGGCTTGGAAGCCACTATTAGAGAGCGACATACATATATTATTGAAAACAGGGTAAATATATACAGAGTCGGCACGATAAGGGTACTCCGCCTTTTATAGATGCAAATGGTAGGAATTGCATGGCACTCAAGAAAATTATCTTCAAGACAAAGAACGCATACCAGATGATCAGACAACTTGCAAGGAGACAAAAAGGCATGAAGGAGGACAATCTTATCAGGTTGATTACCTCTTTCGTCATATTTTATATGCGGCTTCCATGTATAACTGGACACAAGCACAATTAAAGAAGCTCGACGTGGTGGTCAAAAAAGTCATCAAGAGTGCGCTGGGTATCACGCTTCGCACCAGCACTCAGAAATCGCTCAAGGTAGGGGTACACAACACTAGAGAAATTGCGGAGGCTCAAGAAAGGTAACAAATAACAAGACTCTCTACAACTTGCACGGGGAGATCAATTCTAGATAGAATAATGATTAACCCTGTCATCTACCAGGAGACGTACACAAGATACCAAAGGACTTTGCTGAGAGCACCATCGGTGCCCTGTTGCCAAGATATATTCGCCAAACCTTCAATATCGCCAGAAGGGTAGCCCAGGCCCAGGCTTCAAAAATTTGAATAAAGAAGGCAGGAGGGCTCGCTTTGTGGACTCAGCCTCATACAAAGATCCAAAGAAATTCGCTGCGGTGGTAGTTGACCACCAGGGCAGGTGTACCAACTGCCCCATGGTTTACACTTCTAAACCCGAAATCGCTGCACAGGTTGCCATCGCGCTGGCCCTGACGGATGATCGATACACCGAGATATACAGTGACTCAAAACTAGCCATCAAAGCCTTCAGCAGGGGCAGGATCACATCACAAGCAGTTATAATTATGAATAGGAAACAGGCCAATAATACACGTTACATATATTGGTTCCTAGCGCAGCTTGGATCACTCGATGACATTGCCATGAATCCTAATCAATCGGCCAACAGCATTGCCCATGAACTCCCGGACTGGGACGCATTTACACGTGGCTTTGATTCTGCTGGATTCGAAAATCTACAACGGGATACACCAATGACATACGAAGAAATAACTAAACATTACTACCTGGGGAGCAGAGAGTTTGCACCCCCTCACAGTAGACTAAAAAGAGCACAAGCGGTCACACTGAGACAATAACAGACACCGTCTTATTATTCACCGGCACAGGCAAAATAATGGTACGATATAAAAGATGTGGATGTTGTTTGCAAGGCATGTAAGAAAGAAGTATGCCACTTGAGCATATGCTCTGGGAGTGTGGGTCGCATTGGCCGTGGCATTTCCCGGGAACGGTTTACAGGAATATAAAAGTCTCACGACCGTGCTGGCGGTTCAATACGCCCATGAGAAAGCTAGGAGGCTAGACCTCCCAGTCCCAACGCGGGATTAGCCCGGCAGGTGGCTCCACCCTGTACAGGACGTATAAATAAAGTTATTTCCATCCATCCATCCATCCATCCATCCATCCATCTATCCATCCATCCATCCATCTGTCTACTCACTTTAAAATCAGCACAATGTTACGAGATTGAGGTAAATGATGCTGCACATGACACGAGTCATGATTATCATCTTTGGCTGTGTCGTTTACCTTCGTCATCTATTTACACCACGTGATACAAACTTAGAGCTAGCGAATGGCCGCGAGCACGCTATGAGCGTGTTATGTTGTCAGGTTCTTACATAACGTGCGTGTCAGAATTATCATGTTTGCACCAATCATATATTTCGTCATCCAACGACGTCACCACACACTTAATTTGGTATATGTGGAGCTAGCAAAATGGCTGCGAGCGCATCATGAAGGACCAAATATTCTCCAATGTAGCGTTGACACGAGCGCACGCTGGGCACAGCGAAGCTAACTTATCAAAACGCGAGCACTATAGTCTGAGGCCAGGTGCGATCAGCGTCCGTCGGCGCGGCCCGACGGCAACCGGCGCGAAATGCAACATGTTGCATTTTGCGCCGATGCGTTACCCAGACAACTCTGCATCTCCTTCTTTTTGTGACGGAGAGACGCCGCAATGCGCTGAAACGCGCATGCGTCAAGACAACGCAGCGCGGCGCGCACCTGTGAGTATATATGGCAGAACCATCACCTGGCGTAGCAAGGCCGGCGTGACGCGACGAAATGAACGCCAGCGAGTACGCGCACCGCGTCGCGTCGAAAATTCATTGGCGCCTTGACTGTGGCATGTAGTCCTGTTCTCACATGACACGCATCTCATAATTATAATGTTTGCACCAGTCACATACCTTCGTCATTCATTGACGTCTCGTAATGCCAAATTTGGCCTAGGTGAAGCTAGCGAAACGGCCGCGAGCGCATCATGAGTGTGGCAAGTAGTCATTACATGACGCGAATGTCGTGATAATCTAGTTTGGATGTGTCATTTACTTATATCGTCCGTTCGCGTCACGTAATACCGAGTTTGGTACATGTGAAGCTAACAAAATGGCCGCGAGTGCATCATGAGCGTAGCATGTACTTATGTCGTTACATGATACGCATCTCATGTTTTTGAGGCTTGCACCATTATCATACCTTCGTCACCCATTCACGTACCGAAATACCGAATTTGGTATAAGTGAAGCTATGCATAACATGATTTCCACGTTAGGATCCGTTACTTGTGTTCGCCATACAGTCCCGTCATACCATGCCATTTTGCAACATGTCATGTGAGCGAAACACCGCAAGAGCAACGATACAATAAGAAGTAAACCATGACATTCATGATATACATGTTCTGATATTAATGTTATTACTAGTCAAATATGCTCTCCATACAGTCATGTTGACCCATTATAAATTTGGTATTGACGTCATTAACGAAATGGCCGGGAGAGTTAAAAGTCGTAGGTGGCTAGATAGATAGATAGATAGATAGATAGATAGATAGATAGATAGATAGATAGATAGATAGATAGATAGATAGATAGATAGATAGATAGATAGATAGATAGATAGATAGACGCGTTAAAAGCCGCCGAAGTTCACTAAGAAATGCGTCGCATTTAAAAGCAAACACACACATGGCATAAAATACGCACATATATCGCACGGCAAAGAAAATACTGCTTTCTCCTCCGACGTGAAGTAGTATTCACCCCCGTATTCGGAAACGCTCATTTGACTTGAACTTGACTTCCACGTTAGTTCCCGTGACCTTCGTGCACTACAGGGACGGAGGTTCATTGGATACCGTGCAATTGTTTTACGGGGCAAGGGTATGGTTGATGCATCGGTGACGTCTTCGCTAGTGTTCCGGTCCGTTAATTTAAGGAATATTGTGTTTCAGTCCTTTTTAATCTGGTTTGAGAAGGTCGTGTTGAATGGCATAGTTTTCTTTTCTATATTCTCTCATTGGAAGCCCGAAATCGCAATGGTGTGGAGGCATTTCGTTTCGCTTCTTTCAGAGCCTTGGTGGCCCGATGAGGTTTTAGGTCATTCCATGCCAAACGTCTCAGCCATTTTGGCGACCATCTCGGATGTACTAAAAAGTATTTTGCTGGTTTACGGCATTGAATACAGTGCAACGGTATAATATTTCCGGGGAAATGGGATTTTTCGGTGACGTGGGTACCTTCTCAACTTCCCGTAATGTTTGTGTGTTGTTTGTGGAAAATTGATTTTAGGGGTGCCGCTCTTTTTTTTTTTGCGCCAAATTTGGTCTACATGTTGAGTGGGGGTTCTTGTGTAGGGTGTTTGAGGCTCAGTAACATTGGTTCAGTTTTTCTGGCACATACGCCTCCAGGAGTTTAGCCAAGAATGTGTTGTGTTTTTATTTTTTATTGCAATGCTGCAATTTGTGCGAGCGTTTGAGTGGTGAATGCTTGCTCTAGGAAAGGTGGATTTTGAGGAAGAAGTACATTAGACCTATTAAGCTGCTAACCTGTTCACACTTCTGGCGGTTCCTGTTTGATTATGGTGCCCGTGTAAGATAACACGTGATGTTCTAATTTTCTGAATGCTGTGCTTGCAGTGTGTTTCTGCTTTGCTGCCAGAGTGGCACAACCTAGTCAGGTTTGTACTTAGCCTTTAGTCGTGTCCCCCAAGGCAATCTTGTTCAATTTTTGCCTCGAATAAAAGCAAACCAAACCAAATCAAATCTTTACGAGAAGAATCCAAAAATTTTGCAAATTGTCATTTGTGTCCATATTGGGACGCAATTTGCACAATGTGGGGGTCCAATCAGGGATCACTTTTATAGTTTGATCGAAGGCAAATAGACATTTGTTCTCATGTGGCAAGTCTTATCGTTGCATACTAGGTTTAAGGAAGAAAATAATTTTTTTGAACTTTCCCATTGACGGCAATGGTGAAGTTCAAGGTGGCACGTGTCGTAGGACCAAATGGGAAGCTAGGTGCTAATGGCAAAGTGCAAAAGTTGATTTTTTTCTTGAAACAAAAAGTGCAGTGGTAGGTTTCTGCCATATGAAGGGGACTGCTACTTTGCTTTTGATTTGGGCATGGAAGTGGTTTTTGATTGGACCGCCTGCGTGGTGCGGGTTGTGTCTCAGTATGGACAAGGGTGGCGATTTTGCGGAATTTGTGATTTTGTTCTCGTAAAATTTAGCAGCTTGAGAGGTATAAAAATATTTTCCTCCTAGAATATACTTTCTTTGGAGTGGGTGTTCAGTGCTCGGATATTCGTGAGGGTTGCAGTGTTGCAATGGAAAAGATTGCAAACATGGCACATTTTGGCTGAGTTCTTGGAGGCCTTTGTTCTAGTGAACATTCACTGATATTGCTGAGCTTCGAACAGCTTACACATGTGCATTTGCTTAACATGTTGATCGGATTTGGTGTGGAGGGGGGGAGCGGTGCTTTTAAAATTAGAGTTTCCACAAACAACACTGAATCGACATTCCATGAGGTTCATGGGGCAGCCGTATGACCGAAACATTTCTTTCTCTCCGATATATTCTGGCAGTTCACTGTTTTCAATGCAATAAATCGGCACGATTTTTTCAAATACATTTGGGGTGGTCGTCAGGGTGGCTGGAGCGTTTGACGTGAAATGAACCTTTCGCTACATCGTGACTGCGCAGAGGATCGCACTTCTCGGGCTTATGTCAGGTTTGGGTTAGAACTGGTTCCGTGCTTTAAAAAGTTAATGAATATTGCAGTGTGTTTGTTTAAAAAAACATGCCAGCAGTAAGCAGCCTGTTTACGAAATTTTGTCGAATGCGGCTGTTCGACTACGAGCAGTTTTTACTAATAAATAGTTTTGTGAAAACGTCGAGTACAATTTCTTGCGATTTTTCGAACTGCGGGTCGTCATTAAGACTGGATTTCTTTGCCTGTCGGGTCACTCCAACGACGCGTTAATGCAGATGGTCAATGCATGAAAAAGTAAGTCTCTTGCACGACTGCAAAGATTCGCAATATTTAAAGTTGATTATCGTTTTTGGAAGGACGTGATCAGTTACTGCACGCTTGTGGTTTTTTTTCTGCTTAGCTATATTTGCAAACAAATATTATTGCGCCACCAGGTGCTAGTGCCGGAGGAACTCTAAACCCAGTAGTGGACACGGATGTAGCCGCGTCGGATATATTATTTAACTTGAGGATGGCCATAGTGCGGTGGAATGGTACACTATGTTTGTCTGACTGTTCCGGGCTCCTTTGCGTCAATCTTATTTTCCTTTCTGATGATACTAATGCTACGTTTATCCCGAATCCCAAAGAGAAAACTGTATAAATGTAAGGCAGATTGGAAGCTCTAAACACCGGAAAGGGTTTCCCCCGGGTCAAAGCAAATGTGGACAGTGGAAACTACCGCCACGATGGTCATTGGGAAAGGAAGGTGGATGACGCACGCCGTTTAGTGAATTGAATCCGATTTCTGTGTTCTGACACGCCTTTCGGTGCGAAGAAAAAGTGAACTTCCGCTTGTTGATCACAGTATACAGGAAGTTTTGCCCATGTTTTTGCGTCCTGTACTACGCTTCAATGGCGTCTGCAGTGCATTTTCTCCTGGAAATTGGTGAAATAAAGAAAAAAATAACAATTTTTAAAAAAGTTTTGGACGTCTCAGTGCTGCGAATTTAGTTTTCTTAATTTCCGTATTTTTTCCCTTTTTGTATGAGAAAAACGGCTATCCTAAGCATAAAATGTTGTAGTGAGGCGTGGCAAGCAGCTTACCTCTAGGAAAGATAATTTATGAAAAAAAAAAACAAAAAAAAAACAGCCGGAATCTTTCGTTTCTTCTCCGAACTATCACCTCTCTTTTTGAATCATTGCCGTTATATATTCATCATTTGAAATCTGTGTGACATAACGCTTGCCCTCTTTACTCTTCGCTGTATTTTCCTCGTGACACCCTCATGTGGCATATGCCTGTTGTTTGTCACCTCTTCCCATTTATTTACAGACACTCATAGTGAGAATGTAAACACGCTCGTCGCGATTTGTCATCTATTCCCAACTTTCTTATCTGCATCCGGCCATCCGGCAGCTTCGGCGCTAATTGTTATCGCAGAGACGCAGCGATCCTTAATCCATCTTTCATGCTTTTGTCTCGGCCACGTTTCATTCTTCAAGCATGGTTTTTCTGATGTTGTTTTTTTTGAACTTATGAATTGTGTTATTTCTTCCTTTTCTTTTTTTTGTAAGTGCTACAAGACAGTGTGTTGTTCTGTTATTTTCAAGCAAAATTGAACGTGGATTTTCGGTTTCCTGATATTTCGCTGGTTTCTTTTTGTTTTATACACTTTCACATTTTGTTTTAATTACGTTTCTCATCCGCATACGTTTTTGCCCTTCATTTTTGGGTTCCTGATTTCTGAACCAGCTGTTCTCTTGTATCAAGTTTCTGATCTCACCTCTGCAGGCATACTTTTCATTAGAGTGTCTAGTGAACCGTTAACGAGACCACTCTGCGTTGTAGGATATATTCCAATTGTGAAGATCGTTGATGTTTTATTACACCTTACGGCAAATCGTGCTTGCTTAATTCTCAAGTTCCATGCTCGAAATCTTGTCAGCAGACTAAGCTGTCTTTTTGTTTTGTTATTTATTACTGCTCCTTCTTCTGCTCCTCCTATGATATTCCGTTCAAAAGACATTGTCGCCTACGCGCAATGGGCGATAAGGTTTGTTGTTGGACGCCCTCAAGTCGTACTGACGAAGTAATGCATGCGGAAGTGGTGGTGATTCAAAAGGTTAAGCTGCGCGAACGGGGTTTCTGCGGTTTTGATAGAAATCCTGTGGTTTACCGGATGTACGGTAATATTAGTACGTGGGCACGCCGTAGTGGGAGCTTCCTGAATAATTTCGACCAACGGGAACCCATATCATCCAAGTGCACAGACATTTGCGTTTCATTTCACCTCCATCGAAATGCGCCCGCCGTTGCCGTAAGTTGAATGTGTGCCCTCCTTCTTAGCAGCCCAGCCAATCGGCTTCAGAGCCTCCTCACCAAATGAGAGAAGTAAACGTTTATTTAGAAACAGTGCCCCGAGCAATGTCCGGTGTCACCCTGAGGTGGGAGGGCTTCTTATTGTCCAGGAACCTTCTGGCTTCTACTGCCCTCTTGGCCCTGGCGACGAGTTGTTGATGGTCTTCTAGGTCCTCGAGGGCGAGCTTCGCCTCAGGGTGACAACATAGTTTTTCCTTGATAAACCATTAGTACCACAAGTAAAGGGACGTAAGCGCTAACCTGTGTTGTATTGAATTTCAGAAGGTGTGAGAGGTAAGGAGAGTATATAGGAGAATATAGAGATAGAAGTGAAGACATGCGCGTAACACGGTTTGCAAACTTGCCTTGCGGCTTAGTGTAAAAGCTTGGACATGTTGGTAAAACATTCGAAAGAACACGTAGAGCACAGCGTTTGCGTGTCTCCCCTCTTTGCTACTGTCTATTATTGCGCTTTGTTCCTTCCGATTGCATTGTGGTCCACCCGCATTTATTACCGAGTGAATAAGGTCGTGACGCATCAGGACACGGGTTCGATATCTCTCCGCTGCGACTGCATGGAAGATATCGGTAAGGGGAAAAGTGCGAAATCACGGGCGTATGTGATTTCATTATGGTGTATACGATAAGGAACCTGGGACGTTGTAAATTGATCGTTTGTCTTAGAGTGCTGTGGCATGCCTCATAATGACGTCGTGGTTCACGCAAAATCTCGGTTTCTATAACATAGGAGCTGTTCTGGCTCAGCGTGCAATGTCTGTCGTGACCCATAATTATCATAATGATCATCATTACCATCATTATAATTATCATCATAATGCACTTTGCATTCTTCTGCATCTTCTACTTTGCTCCCAGAACACGTGAGTCAATTCGTTCGGTGCGTAGCAAGGCGGGGTGAGAGAAAAAAAAAGCCAGAGGAGCGAGAAACAGAGCAAAAAATGCAAGGTGTAAAAAAAAAGAGAAAATCCTCACGAGGCTGCGGGATTCGAACCTGCGTACTCGTTATCTGATAGCGAACGTCTTAACTACTCTGATATTCAGGCACGTTAGCAGATCATAACTTACCCTTGTATAAGTAAGGGGGCTGGAAAGAAATATGAGCGTGATGGGGAGAGTGAGCAATGCATAGTATACAAAGAACGTGAAAGAGAGAAATTCAAAAAAAAGTGCAGAAAGAGAGAGAGAGAGCAGAGAAGATAGGATCAAGAAAAGAGAAAGAGAAAGGAAAAAGATGGAAAGAAAGTCAGAAATAGTGAGACTAAGAAAGGAAAGAAATAGAAAATAAGTAGAAAAGAAAGAGAGAGAAATAAATAAAAATAAACAGACCAAGAAATACCAGAAACAGAGCAGAGGCAAAGAAGATGGAAAGAAAAGAAAAACCAAAGGGAGTGAGTGAGTATGAACTTTATTAAGGTCCTGAGAGGAAAGAAAGCGGTGCCGAAAGCCCCGCCATCAATCCGGCGGCTCCACCCAGGTCGGGACCGGTAGACAGAGTCTCTCGGCGACGGCCCGGGCCCTCTGGACAGCCTTGAGCTGGGCGATGAGCTCTGTGCTTCGAAGGGCGGAGTCCCAGGAGGACTGGTCAGAAAATTCTGTACCCACGTTGGTAGGGCACAACCAGAGCATGTGGTCGAAATTGTTATACTCGTTTCCACAGTGTGGACATGCAGTGGAAAAGTCCGGATTAATCCTGCTTAGTGTCGTTGGTGTGATGTATGTACGTGTCTGCAATTGTCTGTAAGTGATTGCTTGTGCTCTGTTCAGATCTCTGTGAGGAGGAGGAAAAGTTCGACGTTCTAATCTATGATGTGAGGTGAGTTCGTGATATGATACAAGTGGGTCTTTGTAATCGAGGTTCCTGCAGGCTGCATTTAAGCGAGGGGGCGAACCACTGACGCGGAAAGTGAGCTCTCGCGCCAGTGTGTGTGCCCGCTCGTTTGGGTTGCCAGCAAAGCCGGAAATGTTTCCCATGTGGGCTGGGAACCATGCGATGTGTGTAGACCGAAAGTTTTCCTCCTTCGTCTCGTGGTTGAAAAGCCTGTTAACGACCGCAGCTGCCTTCGAAGAGACTAGGGCCGCCGAAAAAGTTCTTATAGCTGTTCTAGAGTCCGAGTAAATGACAGAGGCTTCAGTGCAGCTTCGAAGGGCTAGCGCAATGGCCATTTCCTCTGCTTCGTGGGTGAAGTTGGTAACTACCGTGGCTGCGTTGACGAGCGAGCCGTGGGCGTCCACCACAGAGACTGCATAGGCACCTCGATTCCAATATTTTGCGGCATCAACGAAGAGGACCTGCGTATCGTTGCACATGATCTTGGCGAGTATTGCCTTGGCTCTCGCTTTTCTTCGTCCTTCATTGTGGGTTGGGTGTATGTTTCTGGGAATCGGGTCAACTGTTATCGCTTTCATGGCTTGTGTGCAAAGTTGGGACTTTTCTGGCGGCATGAAGAAAGGCTGAAGACCGGCTTCAAACAATATCTCGTTGCCCGCCTTTGAGAGTGAGAGCCGACTAATCTGTGCATGCCGCTGTGCCTCAAAGAGTTCGGTAGCTGTATTATGCAGGCCCAATTGTAAGAGTCGTTCCGTACTAGTGTTGCGAGGGAGGCTCAGGACCCTTTTCAATCCTGTTCGAATTAATGTATCAATTTTGTTGAGCTCTGTCTTCTTCCAGTTGAGGAAGGGGGCGGCGTAAGTCACGTGGCTGATGAGAAAGGCGTGAAATGCTTTCATGAGGTTGTCCTCTTTCAGACCAGCCCTTCTACTGTTGACCCTTGATAATACCCTGGTGAAGTTGAAGACACTTTTCTCTATACGTTTGAGGGCCTCCGCGTTGTCACCGCTGTAAGCACCAACTACCATGCCCAGGACCTTGATTGTGTTACATATTGGGATACTACCTCCGTCCTTGGTGTGTAGGTGAACGGGGAGGGAGCTAAGGAGCTGTCCCTTTCTGGGGCCGTGTTTACACAGAAGGAGCTCTGATTTGCTCGTAGATAGCTTCAGCCCCGTATTTTGTAGGAAAGCTTGTGTGGTGTCTAGGGCATGTTGTAGGTTCTGCTTCAGGGAGCCTAGTGGGCCACTTGTGGACCAGATGGTAATGTCATCTGCGTAAATCACGTGTCCTACCCCATGAACTTTCGAAAGTCGGTTCGCCAGATCGTGCATTGCGATGTTGAAAAGAAGTGGCGAAAGCACTGACCCTTGGGGGGTGCCGACGTTTCCCAGCTTGTGCTTACGGCTTCTGATTTGTCCGATGTTTATGGTAGCCGTACGGTCCGCCAAAAACGATCTGACATAGTTGTGAAATTTTTCTCCGAGATGTAAACTGGAGATTTCGTTGAGGATATGTTCGTGCCTGACCGTATCGAAGGCCTTCGTTATGTCGAGCGCCAGGATGCCCTTTACGTCCCGTGATTTATTGTCTATCACAGCACTCCTGATAAGGAGCATGGCATCTTGTGTTGATAGTGATTTTCGGAATCCTATGAGATTGTGGCGAAAAAGGCTGTTTGCTTCGATGTGCTCTGCAATTCTATTGTGAATGACATGTTCGGCGACCTTTCCGAGGCACGAAGTAAGGGATATTGGTCTCAAGTTCTCGGCATGGAGCGGTTTTCCGGGTTTGGGGATGAGAATTATATTGGCAGTTCGCCATTCATCCGGTACGCGGCCCGCCGTCCATACCTCGTTTATTTTCTTTGTAATGATTTGTATGGCTTGGTTATCTAAGTTTCTGAGAAGTTTGTTAGTTAATCCGTCTGGACCAGGGGCCGAGCGGCCGTTAAGGCCATGAAGGGCGTGCACAATCTCTGAGACCTCGAATGGACGATCCAGTGAGCGTTGAGGTGTCCCCTTGTACTCGCATGCCGGGTCGTCCCAGGGGACTGATTTGCTTTCTGTCGGCAGGTAAATGTCTGCCAGGGTGTTAGCAAAGTCCTGAGGACTAGTGCCTTCAATCGTGTGCAGGTGGACGAGTCTGTCGAGCATTATTCGAGCATTGCTCTTGGTCGGTTTGTTGCTGTCGGCGAATAGGTTTTTGAGGAGGCTCCACTTGCTTCCCCGTCTCATTTTACCATCCGCCTCATTACAAACCTCATCCCATTGTTGCGCACTCAGCTCTCTGGAATGTTCTTCGATTTTTTTGTTTATTTCCCTTAGTTTAGATCGCAGCCTCCTGTTTAGCTTCTGCTTTTCCCATCGTCGTCTTAGCGCATTCTTCGCCTCCAGGAGGTGTGCGAGTCTGGAGTCCATGACTGGAACCTCCAGGTCCAAGGTTATTTCTTTAGTGGCTTTTGCCACCGTACTTTTCAGATTTTCCAGAAGCTCTTCAAAGGTTTCCCCTTGGCTGTCCTCGCTACCCCTTATTCTTCGGAAAAGGTCCCAGTCGACGTATCTGTACGTCTTAGGTGGAGCGGGTGTGATACGGACGTTGATTTCTAAGATGAAATGGTCGCTGCCAAGGTCCTCTTGCAGATTGTCCCATGACCCTTCCGCGTTTCCGAGGAACGTCAGGTCGGGGGTGGTGTCTCGCTGAACAGAATTGCCTCTGCGTGTCGGAAACCTTGAGTCCGTGATTAACTTCAAGTTGAGGTTGTTTGCACACTCCGCAAGGTTAAGACCTTTCCTGTCATTGGTACTGTAGCCCCAAACGTTGTTGTGCGCATTGAAGTCGCCGGCAACGATCAACGGCCGGTCCTTGGCTTGCGACACCGCCGATGACAGGAGTTTGGTAAAGTTCCTGAGTCGGTCGGTCGGAGAACTGTATACGTTCAGTATGTAAAGGTGAGCTTTAAGAGTTCGACTCGGAATGATTTCTGTTATCATGGATTCCAGGCCTTTCTTGTATGTCGGGGTGTCCCTTTCCATAAAGCTGATGTCCTTACGGATGAGGGTGGCAATGCCCCTGGCTTGTTTGAAGTCGGGGTCCAGGGTTGGCCTGGAAACCCTGTACCCCGAAAAGGACATGTTTTGAATGTACTTTTCCGCCCCGCACTCCTGTAAAATGATGACATGTGGTTTTTCTTTACATGATCGTACTAATTGCGTTAGGTTAGCTTTCTTTTGTTGAATGAATTACAGTTCCATTGCCAGATCTTGAAAAATTGTGGTGTGCTATCCATGGTGCTGACTTGGCATGACCCCCTGTGTGTTCGCTTCACCTATTGGACCTGGTGGCTGAGGGGATGTCGGCAGCGCAGGTTGGGGTCCCTGGGAAGACATGGACCCCGGGTCCGGCGTGGGAATTCTTCTCGTGGCTCTGGGTTGAGCAATTGGTCTTTCCAGACGATCGAGTCTACCGCAAATTTGTATGAGTGCCTCTTTAATGTCGGCAATTGCTGATTGGAATTTACTGAACTTACTCTTCGTCTTGCGGTGCTTTTTGGCTTTGTTGTCACTAGCTAAGGCGTTAGAAGGAGCTTCGCTGACGTCGGACATAAAGTCGTCTACGTCTGATGTGTCGTCATCTGTCTCGGTGTTTACGGCTCTGCGTTTATTTGGGCTACATGATGCGACCACAGATCCTGATGATTGAGGGATGGGTGGCGGTGTGTCTTTTAGGATACGTCCTTCTAGCCTGGCGAGAGTTGCCTTCAGTTCAGCTAGTTCCTGTTTGAGTGCTTTGTTTTCCCGTTCTAATGTGTGTATTCGTGGATCTGCCACATGCTCTGGCTGTACCTTACCTTGCTTTGAAGTTGTCGGTGTTGTCGGTGCAGAGCCGCTGTCGCGAACCATGTCGGCCCAGGTCATTTTCTTGCCAGGACATCTCGACCAGGATCGGCCCCTGGAGCAAGAGCGCCCGCTGGATTGAGAGTGCGCTGTGGAACGGGAGCGCCGTCTGGAACGGGTGCGCCGTCTGGAACGGGAGCGTCCTCTGGAACGGGAGCGTCCTCTGGGACGGGAACGCCCTCTGGAGCTGGAGCGCCGCTTGGGAGTGGAACCATCTGCCATCTCCGGTTGCATGTCCGCGAGGTCGTTAACCTCGTCAGCGTTGGCTTCTTTCTCGGAGCGGTGGCGTCTTTGTCTTCGGCGTCGTCGCACGACATATGGGATGTGGTATCTTTTGCTGCAGCAACGGTCACCTGTTGGGTGATCACCTTCACAGAGCTTGCATTTCGGAGTGCAACGGTGGGCTTCTGCAGCATCGTTTGAGAGTGCGTCTCCGCAGTTGTGGCATTTACTTTTCTCTGCCTTGCTCTGGTGGCATACGTCGGCCCGGTGCCCGACTCTGGCCGCAGGCGTGACAAACATCGACTTGGCGTTTGTAAAGGGAACACGGCACTAAGGCCGTTCCGCACATGACGTTTTTGGGAACTCGAAGCCCATCAAAGAGTATCACAACAACGTGCGTGTTTTTGATTCTCTTGACTTCAATGGCGGTCGGGTTTCGTTGGTTGACAATCATGCCTCTGAGGGTGTGCTCTTCTATCGAGGGGTCAACATTCCTGATGACGCCTTTACAAGTGTTTTCCGGGGCGGCTAAGTAGGCAGAAACATCAAATGCGCCGACTTTCGTGTGAAGTTTCTGAATTCCAGCGTATGCGACTGCGTTGGATCTGACCGGAGTCGAAATAACAAGAATATTCTGTACCTTGTTGGGGCAGACTGTATCTTCCGATGCTTCTTGGTCAGTGAGCCCAGCTGCCATAGTCAGAGCTCTCGACAGCAGTACCATGTCCGTCTTCGAAACGTCAAGCCCTCCGCGGGGCCGTACAATGACCTTTATCTGGTCTCTCGGCAGCCGAGGGAGTCGCGAAGCGGCTACAACCTTCTGCACTGTTGAGAGGGAGCGAGCGTTGAAACCATGCTTCTTTGCTGTGTTTGCCGTAGACTTTGCAGCGGTAGCAGACGCTGCGTTCCTTGCCGGATCTCGTTTCCGCCGGGCGCCAAGGGCGGTGGTCCACCCCGCTCCGTCGAAATCTTCCGGAGTGATATCCATGCCTTCAACTGTCACCATCTCGGGCATCCTCGCTGCCTAGTCAGGTGCGGCAGGGGCCTGACGAGGCCCGGCGCTGCCTCGAAGTGAACCCTAGCTCCGTGCTCGTAGCCGAGTGGTTAGTCCTAGAGACGCGTCCCTCGCTTCGCACACTTGAAGTTCAAAAACTCGCCGAAAAGTTCACTCACCCCAACGAGAACGATGTCGTGAGATAGCTTGCACAAAACTGGTTTAGGAAAGTCCAATGGATCGGTGGAGAACACAAGAAAGATGTCCGAAAACATTTAAAGAAGCGGGAGCAGACGCGGCCACGTCTGCACTCCCGGACGCCACCTAACGGACCTCAAACCAAAGGGAAAGAAGGCTGCCAGCTCCGTACTTCCTTCACGCTTGGCACAACTTGTGCAAAGCTCTTCAGCACTGCGCCTTCACTTCAAGCTTCGCTTTTATTTTATTTGTTATGATTGCGAACTTCAGCGCTGTAAACGGTCTACCGCCGATATTGTTGCTGTACATCAGATGACCAGTGTTCCAAGTAGCGGTGCCTGTAGTTATAATCCTTGCCAGAACAGTCGTAAATTCTACGCATCTTGACGATATTGAGCGGCGATTTTTCGTCTCTATAGGGAAGGATTAATTCGTGGTACATTTTTTGACGTTCTCGACATTCACACGCTTACTTTTTTTTGTTCACCGGGCTGTGGAAGCAAATAGGAAAATTGGACTCCGCTGCTCACCGACGTGTATTTACCCGCAGAACTATATGGCTCTTTGCTGCAGGATTCCTTCGGCACAGCAGCAGCAGCAGCCGACGCCGACGTCATTTGTCACCAGTTCGCACGCACGGACCCTGTGTGCGGGCGGCCCAACCGCGGTGGTGCATGGCAGCCGAACAAATCAGTTTTTCGTCGCCGCCGTTTCTCCGCAATGGTCGTTTCGAGTTGTTCCTGTCCGTGGCAATTTCATAACCCGCCCTCTTCCCCTATTCGTGTGCTCCTGTATATGGCGCCCTACTACTGCCACCCTGCATGCAGGGTGTTGCTGAAAAAATCTGTAACCAAGACGCCACGTGTAGAACTAGAAGAACTCGGCCCCCATGCAGACTTGACTCTCAGAAGAACCAAGATTGCGTCTGAGGACTTGTTCAAGACAGCGAGAAAACAGCCGAAGCAGAACAAGGTAGTTTTTTTTCGTTTCTTTTCTAATTTATTAGTGTGTTGACCAAAGTCCCCTGTAGATTTACCAATCTACAGGGGATCAGCTGCTACCGTAGTGCTTTATAAAGAAAGCAACAGAATACCAATCAAGAAGGGTATAAGGCAGGGGGATACAATCTCCCCAGTGCTATTTACCGCGTGTTTACAGCAGGTTTTCAGAAGCCTAGAATGGGAACAGTTAGGAATAAGAGTTAATAGAGAGTACCTTAGTAACCTGCGCTTCGCCGATGACATTGCATTGCCATAGAGGAATATTATAGCATTAATGAAAGGGGGGTAGGTATGGTAATTAAACTGAATAAGGGATACAAGATGAAGGTGGTACAGGCTTACGCGCCTACATCCAGCCATGATGACGCTTGAGTTGAAAGCTTCTATGAAGACGTGGAATCGGCAATGAGTAAGGTAAAGACACAGTATACAATACTAATGGGAGACTTTAATGCAAAGGTAGGGAAGAAGCAGGCGGGAGACCAGGCAGTGGGAGATTATAGCATCGGTACTAGAAATGCCAGAGGAGAGCTACTAGTAGAATTCGCAGAACGCAATAATTTACGGATTTTGAATACCCTCTACCGAAAACGAGGAAACGGCAAGTGGACATGGAGGAGCCCTAATTGCGAAAATGAGAACGAAATAGACTTTATAATGAGTGCACACCCAGGCATCGTGCAGGACGTGCAAGTGGTTGGCAAGGTAAAATGCAGTGACCATAGAATGGTACGGTCTCGAATTCGCCTAGATTTGAGGAAGGAACGACAGAAACTGATACGCAAGAAGCCAATAAATGAGCTAGCACTCAGAGGGAAAGTACAGGAATTCAGAGTCTCGCTTCAGAACAGGCACTCGGCTCTTAGAGAGGAAACTAATCTTAGCGTAGATACAATGAATGATAATCTGACGAGTATCATTACGGAGGGTGCAGGGGAAGTTGGAGGCAAGGTAGTTAGACAGGACACCTGCAAGCTTTCCCAGGAAACGAAGAATCTCATTAAGAAGCGTCAAATCATGAAAGTCTCAAGTACAACAGGCAAAATTTAACTGGCAGAGCTATCGAAGCTGATTAATAGGCGTAAGGTATCCGATGTAAGAAGGTATAACATGGAGAGAATTGAACACGCTCTGAAAAACAGAGGAAGCGTCAAAGCAGTGAAGAGGAAACTTGGGATATGCGGAAATCGAATGTATGCACTAAGGGACAAAGAAGGCAAAATACGAACCAATATGCATAGGATAGTTAAAATAGCGGAGGAGTTTTACGGAGATCTGTTCAGTAGCCGGGACAACCACGACGTTAATACTATAAAAGCTAGCAGTAACCCAAATGACACCCCACCAATAATGATAGAAGAAGTCAGAAAAGCTTTGGAGAGCATGCAAAGAGGCAAAGCTGCTGGTGAGGATCAGGTAACATCAGATCTGCTTCAAGATGGAGGACTAATTATGTTAGAAAAACTAGCCACCCTGTTTACCAGGTGCCTCCTGACGGGAAGGGTACCAGAGTCTTGAAAGAACGCTAACATCATCTTAATACATAAGAAAGGAGATGACAAGGACTTGAAGAATTACAGGCCGATTAGCTTGCGCTCTGTAGTATACAAGCTATTTACAAAGGTAATTGCTAACAGAGTAAAGAAAACATTGAAATTCAATCAACCAAAGGAACAAGCAGGATTTCGAACAGGCTACTCAACAATCGACCACATTCATACTATCAATCAGGTAATAGAGAAATGCTCAGAATATAACCAACCACTATACATAGCCTTCATCGATTACGAGAAGGCGTTTGATTCAATAGAAATATCAGCCGTCATGCAGACACTGCGGAATCAGAGCGTCCATGAAGTATATGTAAACATCCTGGAAGAAATCTACAGGGGATCAACTGCTACCATAGTGCTTCATAAAGAAAGCAACAGAATACCAATCAAGAAGGGTGTAAGGCAGGGGGACACAATCTCCCCAATGCTAATTACCGCGTGCTTACAGGAGGTTTTCAGAAGCTTAGAATGGGAACAGTTAGGGATAAGAGATAATGGAGAGTACCTTAGTAACCTGCGCTTCGCCGATGACATTGCATTGCTGAGTAACTCAGGGGACAAATTGCAACTCATGATTACGGAGTTAGACAAGGAGAGCAGAAAGGTGTGTCTCAAAAGGAATCTGCAGAAAACGAAAGTAATGTACAACAACCTCAGAAAAGAGCAGCGCTTCGAGATAGGTAATAATGCGCTTCAAGTTGCAAAAGACTATGTCTACTTAGGGCTGGTAATAACCGCGGAGCCTAACCACGAGATTGAAGTAACTAGAAGAATAAGAATGGGGTGGAGAAAATTGGGCAAGCACACTCAAATTATGACAGGTAGATTGCCACTATCCCTCAAGAGGAAGGTATATAACAGCTGTATCTTGCCGGTACTTAGCTACGGAGCAGAAACTTGGAGACTTACAAAGAGGGTTAAGCTTAAATTGAGGACGACGCAGCAAGCAATGAAAAGAAAAATGGTGGGTGTAACCTTAAGAGACAAGAAGAGAGCAGAGTGGATTAGGGAACAAACGGGGGTTAAGAATATCATAGCTGAAATCAAGAAGAAGAAATGGACATGGGCCGGGCATGTAGCGCGTAGACAGGATAACCGCTGGTCGTCAAGGGTAACTAACTGGATTCCAAGAGAAGGCAAGCGGATTAGGGGGAGACACCAGGTTAGGTGGGCAGATGATATTGTTGCGAGTGACTGTGTTTATTTACAGATGAGGTGAAAATGCGTTGTGAAATAGCAGCGTACTTCTGAGACAGGCCAAGAACGCTTCCACCCAACCACACAGTCCAGGCGCCGCTCCACTACTCTTCTTCTTCTTCCGCGCCCCGTAGGCTTGCGCATCTTCGTTTCATTTCCCCCGGCGGCAGACGAAGCTCGCCGAGCGAGTTAAATAGGCCTATGATGGTACTGTTTGAGGCGGGCTACGTGAACAACTTGCGTAGTGCGCGAACGCCGGTTATTGGCTGTGACTCGGGCGACAACGTAATTCACGTCACTGAAACGAGTGACTATCACGAATGGGCCGAAATAGTTTGCTAGAAACTTCCGGTACAATCCTTTTCTACGAACAGGAGTCCACAGCCTCACGTAGGCACCAGGAGAAAACTCTACGGGGATATGCTTGGCATCGTAGCGACTCTTGCTGTGTTCTTGCGAAGACAATGTTCGAAGGTGCGCTAGTTGACGTGCTTCTTTCTTCAGCACGACACAACGTCTGAGCGATGAACAGATCTTCCAGATGCGAGAAAGGTAATAGAGTGTCCAGAAAACTCTGTGGATTTCGTGCGTAAAGCAGAAAGAAGGGTTAATGTCCAGTAACTTCATGCTTGGCGGTGTTATACGCGTAAGTAACAAATGGTAAGACGGCGTCCCAGTTCCTGTGGTCAGCATCAACGTACATCGATAACATATTCGTGAGAGTTCGATTTGTTCTCTCAGTGAGACCGTTAGTTTGCGGATGGTAAGGGGTGGAGTGGCGATAAGAGGAGCCACAGAGGCGCAAAATTTCTTCAACCACATCGGCCATAAATTGTCGTCCACGGTCACTGATGACAACCCGTGGAGCACCGTGACGCAGTATGACCCGTTGTAACCGAAAAGAAGAAACAGCGGCTGCTGTGGCCGATGTCAGTGCGTCCGTTTCCGTATAACGCGTTAAATAATCCGCGCACACTATAACATATCGGTGGCCCTATGGGGTCTTAGGAAGGGGTCCGAGCAAGTCAATGCCGACTTTTTCAAAAGGGGATGTCGGTGGAGGGATGGGCTGCTAATAACCCGCCGGGGCACTGGTGGATGGCTTGTGGCGCTGACATGTAGCGCAGCTGGTGACGTACTGTTTTGTGGTCTTCCACATTTTCGGCCAGTAGAACCTCTCACGTAGTCGATGCAGCGTACGTGTGAAACCGAGATGACCGGATGTTATGTCATCGTGCGCAGAACGAAGGACGACCTGGCGCAAGCTTTCCGGCACCACTAGAAGCAACGGGAGGCCATCGGCTGAATAGTTTCTTTCATACAGCAAGCCATTTGAAATTTCAAAGTGCTTGTCGACGGAGTTATGTGCAGCTTCGAGCAAACGTTTCAGAGTAGGGTCACGCTGCTGCTCACGTTTGAAGCTGCTGGTATCTGGGAATTTGGACGAGACAGAAACTAAATAGTCATCAATGTCATTGTCGTCAGCATTGGTGTGTACTGAAGGAAGGCGGGATAAGCAGTCGGCATCTGTGTGACATCGTCCGCTCTTATAGGTTACAGAAAAGCTGTACTCTTGGAGGCGCAACGCCCAACGAGCCAGCCGGCCAGACGGGTCACGAAGTCCCACAAGCCAGCAAAGTGAGTGGTGATCGGTCACTATTGTGAACTCGCGGCCATGTAGATATGGTCGGAACTTCTGAATGGCGAAGACGACTGCTAAGCACTCGAGCTCGGTGACGGTGTAGTTCGTCTCTACTCTGGTCAGTGTCCGACAGGCATATGTTACGACGTGCTGGCGACTGTTGCAGAGTTGGACCAGCACAGCGCCAACACCTAGCCCACTAGCATCAGTATGAAGTTCAGTCAAAGCATCGGGATCAAAATGCTTTAGGATGGGTCCTGAAGTCAATAAAAACTTCAGCTGTTGAAATGCAGCCTCACATTTATCATCCCACAAGTACGGTGTGTCTTTATGAAGAAGGGACGTCAGTTGGGAGGCAAGTTGTGCGAAGTTCTTAATAAATCGGCGGAAATATGAGCACAGACCCAGAAAACTTCGCAGGTCCTTCACTGTTCGTGGTGGTTCAAAGTTGCGAACCACTGCAGTCTTCTGTGGGTCTGGTCGCACGCCTTCTTTATCCACGAGAAAGCCTAATACGAGGGCTTGACGTTCTCCAAAATGACACTTCTTTGAGTTTAAAACAAGGCCAGCTTCGCGTAAGCATTCAAACACAAGCGACAAGCGGTGGTTATGCTCTTGAAAAGTCTTGCCGTAGATAATCACGTCATCTAAATAGCACATGCAAATTTCCCATTTTAGTCCACAGAGTACTGTATCTATAAATCTCTCGAATGTCGCTGGAGCATTGCACGAACCAAAGGGCATAACGTTGAACTCAAAGAGACCGTCTGGTGTTACGAAGGCCGTCTTCTCTTTATCTGAGGGATGCATAGGAATTTGCCAATACCCAGAACGCAAGTCAACAGAAGAAAAATAGGAGGCAGAATGCAGGCAGTCCACGGCGTCATCTATACGTGGCAAAGGGTAGACGTCTTTTTTTGTGATGGCATTTAGACGACGATAGTCTACGCAGAATCTCCATGAATTATCCTTTTTCCTCACTAGAATGACAGGAGCTGCCCATGGACTACACGATTCTTGTATGACGCCCTTCTTTAGCATGTTTTCAACTTGCTCAGCGATGACTTTCCTTTCGGAAGGCGAGACACGATAGGGCTTCTGGCGTATTGGTGGTGCTTGGCCTGTATAGATGCGGTGTTGCGTACGTGAAGACGGTGGCGTAACGGTAGACGTCTCGTCTTGGGCAAAGTCAAAGACTGAGGCGTAGCGTGTGATCACCTCCTGCAGCAGTGACCGTTCAGTTGATGGAAGTGACTTGTTGATCATACGGTCAATGCTGGCAGAATAGTCGCGGTACGAGTTGGCGTGGGGTTTCTTTACATCCACCGACAGTAGGAGTGACCGTATGGTAAGAGTACTTCGCTCTTGAAAGCTTGCCAATTTAAGTCCTGCAGGCAGATATATGGGCTGCGCGGAAACGTGCACAGTCCACAAATCGGCACAACCATCGACGATGAGCACGAGGCAACGAGGCACAATAACGTTTTTCTTAAGGGCGTTACTGAAGTTCGGCTCGGCTAAACCATAGTAAGAACCCACACAAGAACGCGAAGAGTTTACACGCACAAACATTGCGGTATGTGGGGCTAAGCAGACGTCTTCAGACACGGAAAACACTTCCAAGCAGTCATCAAGGGTATCTTTTGTCGATGGAGGCGGCAACACGGGACGAAAACTAATCCCACCATTACCACAATCTAGAGTTGCACCACATTCCCGCAAAAAATCTATACCTAGAATGACGTCATGGGTCGCTCGTGCAAGCACCGTTAGTTCTGCTCGAAACGTTTGATTTCCTATAGAAAGTAAAACAGAACAAACTCCAACCGGGCTCAATGTTTCTCCCCCTACGCCGCGGAACGTAGCACTCCGATTCCAAGCAAACATTACGTTCGTCCCTAGGCGATTTTTAAAAAACATGCTCATTATGGAAACGGCAGCACTGGTATCAACTAG
This sequence comes from Rhipicephalus microplus, assembly GCF_013339725.1. NCBI lineage: Eukaryota > Metazoa > Arthropoda > Arachnida > Ixodida > Ixodidae > Rhipicephalus > Rhipicephalus microplus. The sequence continues at coordinate 62,845,175 of NC_051173.1, read as the reverse complement.
TGCAACAGTACTCACATTGTCTACAAAAACACTCACTTTGTTCTCAACCATTACAACACAAGGGGGTCTTGCGGAAGATGATTTTGCGGCCTTGCCCCCATTGGTCGCACCAGTTAGTTTCCCAGTGGTGGTGGCGTCCCCGAGTGGCGACGCGGAGACGGGGATTGCTGTTGGCGTGCTGGTGGAGGGGTAACGCTGCGGTCGGAGCAAGGCGAGTCAGCACGTGCTGCGTGTTGCTGTTGGAAAGAGCCCTGAAAATGTCGAGACTCGCCAGCAGGTACATAGGGCGTGTACACGTTGAAACGTGGAGCTCGCTGCTGGTGACGGTAGCAGTACCTAGCGATGTGTTGAGGTAGCCCGCAGTTGTAGCAAGTACGGGTGTCGCGTCTAGTCGTCCCCGGCGAAGTAAACCTCGTCGGTTGATAAAAGCCGGGCGATGGTGGTCGAGGAGTGAATCGCTGTGACGCAGCTTGCCTGCGTTCCTGGTTTCCGAGTGGTCGTTCCCGCCTCCGTTCGAACCGATCGGTGTAACTCGGGCGAGGCTCAAAGTAGCTCTGTCGCATCCGAGGTACCAGTGGTTCACGGGGCCGTTGGTCGAATGCACACTGATGGCAGACACCAGCGGTGTCCACAGCTTGCAATTGAGCAAGTTCTTCATTAACCACTCGTCTTATAAGAGAAGAGATCTCGTCCTGCGATGGAAGGTTGACACTTGCAATTGTGGGCACGTTGTCAAGACGTCCAAATTTTGGTAGGACTCTCCTCCTCTTTAGGGTTTCAAACGCTCGGCAGTGTCTCCTTAGGTCGGAAGGTGTGTGTAAGTCTTCCTTAGTGATAAGGAAATTGTACACGTCTTCCGCGATTCCCTTGAGCAGATGACCTAACTTATCTTCGTCACACATGGTCGCACTCACGATTCCGCAAAGCTTCAAGACGGCCTCGATGTAGGTGGTGCATGTTTCGCCAGGTAACTGAGCTCTGCGTGAAAGCGTTTGCTCCGCCTGCTTGACCTTAGCTGTTGAGTCACCAAAACACCTCTTCAGCTCGTCCACGAAAATGTCCCATGTGGTCAATGCACTCATGGTTGTCGAACCAAAGGGACGCGGTGCCGACGAGAAAAAACACCACGTTCTCGAGCTGCTTAGCAGTGCTCCAGCGGTTGCTGCGACTCACTCTTTGGTAGTGCTTGAGCCAGTCGTCAACATCGTCATCCGGCTGCCCCGAAAAGGTCCTCGGCTGACGTTCCGGCATGCCGCAGCGATCTTGTCCTGGCGAGTGAGCGTGTTGCTCATCAGCAACGAGGTTGTTATGGCCTGCTCCCGCGTCCTTCATGTCTGGTAGCTGCGGTGGCAAGCCTGCCAAGCGTCTGCTCCGTCGCAAAATCGGTAGAGCGGGGTCGTCCAGATCGATGTACCCGGCACCTTCCACCCAACTGTTGCGAGTGACTGTGTTTATTTACAGATGAGGTGAAAAGGCGTTGTGAAATAGCAGCGTACTTCTGAGACAGGCCAAGAACGCTTCCACCCAACCACACAGTCCAGGCGCCGCTCCACTACTCTTCTTCTTCTTCCGCGCCCCGTAGGCTCGCGCATCTTCGTTTCAATATTAAAAAGTTTACGGGAATAAATTGGCAGCAGCAAGCACAGGACCGGGTTAACTGGCGGAACATGGGAGAGGCCTTTGTCCTGCAGTGGACGTAGTCAGGCTGATGATGATGATGACTTAAAACCGCCTTCAACGCACCACGTTTGAAACACGTCGGTGCGTTTGTGCTCCCTTGGCACCGCTCAAAAACACCGCGTTCGAAACGCGTTTCTGCTGGATTGAAATAGGTGGCAAGTCAAGTTCAAAACAAAGAGCGTTTCAGAATACGGAGGTTGGACGAATGTATTCCCCTCAAGATCGTTAAGTATTTTGCGAAAAAGGGTTGACTGGTTTGCAAAAAGGGGACAACCACGTTCTCGAATGTCATACCTGAGGAGAGGTTGTTTGCTTAAGTTACAAAGATGAATAAATGCGGTGTGGCCTCGTTGAACGCTTTTTTACATTTCTTGGCAATGTTAAATTCATAATTGTAATGAAATGAGAGAACACTAAACTGAGCAAATAATGAACTTGAATGGCTGTCATAAGGAACACACGCAACATACATGCCACAATGATTTTTAAATGCGAAGCGTTTCTAAGCAAACTTCGGCGACTTTGAGCGTGTCTGTCTGTCTGTCTGTCTATCTATCTATCTATCTATCTATCTATCTATCTATCTATCTATCTATCTATCTATCTATCTATCTATCTATCTATCAAGCCGCCAACAACTTTTAGCTCTCCTGGCCGTTTGCACAATGGTATCGATACCAAACTTGGCATGCCCCGCAGGGGCACCTGCGCAAGTAGGCGTTTGGTGTGTAGCGACACCACGGACCCGAGCTAATGGGGGGGGGGGGGGGTTTGGCTCCCTCCCACGCCTAGCCGTGCGTGGCTTTGCCGTGTCCTGGGAAAAGGGGATCCTGGGGGTTGAGCCAACGCCGGGTGATTGGACCTTTAAGGCCCCCTGGCGGAGGCAACACACCCCTTTGGCCCCGGCTTCACGTAGACGGCACCCCTGGGCTGACCCACCCAGGGGAAATCAGCAGTCGCCTTTTCCTATCTCTGTCTCCCTACCTCTTCGTCTTTATCTCTCACCATTTATCTGTCCTGTCTTCTACTCTGTTCTGTCTACTTCCAAACTTCCTGGCGGCTAGGGTTAACCCTGTGCAAATAGCCTGCCTTGGTCTAGGTGCATTGGGTTATAGTAGCGTTGTACGGCTGGCGTCTGCAGGTTTTAGCATCCGCAAACTTGTAGCGTCCCCTCGTTGGGCTCTGTGGTGGGTGGCCGCCAACGCTTCTGAAGAAAATTAAACTGGCATGCATAGAGCATGTTCCTTATTAAGTGATCGTACCACCTTAAAGCGCGTACGCACCAAAGACTTAAGCTTTTTCAACCGATCAAGTGAAAACTTCCCCCATTTTCATGTTATACATAGTGAGATAGGCAGCAAGCAAGCCAGAACTGTATCCCCCTTTGTAGTAGCCAGATGTCTCACAGAAACTCTTGGAGCCGGGTACAAAGTTGCCAAAATGGCCAGCGGAGACTTTCTCCTTGAAGTTCGAGAAAAAGAACAGTTTGAAAAGCTACAGAATATTGTCAACTTTTGGTGACACTCCCATCACTGTAACGCCACACAGATCTATGAACACAACCCGTGGAGTAGTATCTGATGCTGATTTGCTCGGCTTGACTGAAGAGGAACTTCTGGAGGGGTGGAAGAGTCAGAATGTGACCATTGTACAAAGGATCATCATTAGAAGAGACAACAAGGTAACACCAACACAACACCTAATACTCACGTTCGCTTCCAGTAATCTGCCAGAAAGTATTCAAACAGGGTACACGAAGACGTCGATCAGACCATACATACCTAACTCGCGTCGTTGTTAAATGCCAGAAGTATGGCCACGGCTCGCAAAGCTGTCGTGGTCACCAAACTCGTGCACAATGCGGAGTGTCAGGCCACAATTCTGACAATTGCGAAGAACCATCACACTGTGTGAACTGTGGCGGAAATCATGCCGCATACTCACGGTCTTGCTCATATTGGAAAAAAGAAAAAGAAATCATCACATTGAAAATTAAAGAAAATATCAAATTCAAAGAAGCGACGAAGAGTGTCGCCATTTTATGGCGGTATATATGCTGATGCGGTGCGTCAGGAAGCAACGCTGCACCAGCCCTCGCCACTCCTTCGGCCAGCGCAGAGCGAGCCGTCGGCTATGACGACTGCCCCCCAAGGCGGCAGTAGTTCAGTCTACTCCGCCTCCTAGCGAATTGAGGCCGAAGATTCCAGGGTCCTCTGGTCTAAAGGCCTCCCCTCACCAGGCGAGGCTAAAATTCGAACCACCAGCTTGCATGTGCGGGCACCCAGTGCCTCTGAGGAGGCAATGGACACAACGGTACCCTTAGTACCACAACTGCGGCATGGCTCCTTGGAGCGCGCCAAGAAAAATAAAAAACCAATAACGGGGCCGGACGACCGTCCTGCCACCTGAAATAACGAGCTCACTCTAACACAGGATACTCTTTGTACACACAGCAGCATCTCTATTGTCTGAATATGCAGACAATTATTGCAGTGGAACATTCGAGGCCTTCTTCGAAACCTTGATGACTTACAAGAACTCCTCCATGAACACAATCCAAGAGTACTGTGTACAAGAGACACACTTAAAACGAACAAACACAAAATTTTTACGTAACTACGTAATCTTCCGAAAGGATAGAGATGATGCCATGCCACCATCCGGTGGTGTAGCGGTTATAGTTAGTGAAGGTATAGCCTGCACACAATTACCCCTTCAAACTTCCCTCGAGGCGGTGGCTGTCCGAGCAGTTATTCTAAACAAACTTGTCACTGTCAGCTCTTTGTACGTACCTCCGCACCACCGTCTTGAAAAACTTCAATTCCAGTCTTTAATAGACGAACTACCTGAACCTTATCTGGTCCTTGGGGACCTGAACGCACATAATGGTCTGTGGGGTGACTCTCGCTGCGATGCACGAGGTCGTCTCATTGAACGATTCCTCATTTCATCAGGTGCTTGCCTATTGAAAAGGAAAGAGGCAACATACTATAACCTTGCCAACAAAACTTACTCTTCCATAGACCTCAGTATCCCATCTTCTTCACTTGTACTATTACTCCTGTGGAAAGTCATAAATAATCCATGTGGAAGTGACCATTTTCGTTTAGTTTTGAGTACACCAATAATATATGAATGTCCTTCACATGTTCCCAAATGACTGGTAAACGAAGCCGACTGGGAACAAATTTCAAAAGTTTACTCACTTAAGTTGGACTGACATATGCGGATTAGGTATAGATGAAGCTGTGAGGTACTTCACGGCTTTTTTTACTGACGCAGAAGCCAAGTGCCATCCACAAACCTCTGGACTCCCCGGCAAACAACACGTCCCGTGGTAGAACACTGAGTGTCAGAATGCGCGAAAGGAACAGAACAGGGCATGGAGGCAGCTGCGGAACTCGCCGACAGCGGAAAACCTTGAGACCTTCAAGAAAATAAAATATCGAGGCAGGAGAACGCGTCGGCAGGCCAGAAGAGAAAGCTGGCACAAGTTTTTATCACGAATAAATTCATATGCACAAGAGGCTAAAGTCTCGAACGTGGTTCGTAGGGTAGTAGGAAGACAAGTCTCTCACTCCCACTCGTAATCATAAAGGGTGACAGCCTGGAAGATCAGGCGAACTTCCTCGGTGCACACTACAAGCAAGTGTCTAGCTCGTCACACTAAACTGAAGCTACTGAAGCAAAGATATAAAGTAAAGATAGAAAAGCAGAAACTAGAATACAAATGTACAAATCACGAGGTATACAACCGACCATTCAACTTAGCTGAGCTACAAACATCACTAAACTCTTGCAGTAATTCTGCCCCAGGCTATAACCGTGTCACGTATGAAATGTTGAAAAACCTGCCGCTCAAAACGCGAAAAACTTTACCCTCTCTATACAATGCTATCTGGCTTTCTGGCACCATTCCTGCTTCCTGAAAAGAGGCTATTGTTATCGATATTTTGAAACAGGGCAAGGACCCTTCCTCAGTTTCAAGTTATAGGCGCATTGCACTAACCAGCTGCCTTTGTAAACTTTTTGAAAAAATGATAAACCGCCGACTTTTATATTTCCTTGAAAAACACAATCTGCTTGACCCATACCAATGTGGGTTTCGAGAGGGTAGATCCACCACCGAGCATCTGGTGCGTATCGAGGCACAGATCCGAGACGCTTTCGTCCACAAACAATACTTCCTCTCTGTGTTTCTCGATATCTAGAAGGCTTACGACACAACATGGCGTTTTGGCATATTAAGAGACTTGTCTCACCTGGGTGTGCGCGGTAGAATGCTTTCCATAATCGAGAGTTACTTGTCCAATCGGAAATTCCGTGTCTGTCTGGGCAGTATTCTCTCCCAAACATTTGTGCAAGAAACGGGAGTACCGCAAGGGGGTGTACTTAGTTGTACACTTTTTATTATCAAAATGAATTCCTTGCACCTGTCAATCCCCCGCAACATGTTTTACTCCACATATGTCGATGACGTCCAGCTTGGCTTTAAGCCATGCAACCTAGCAATGTGTGAGCGGCAGGTTGAGTTCGGTTTAAACAAGGTCTCCAAATGGGCAGAGGAAAACGGATTCCGGCTGAACCCAGAAAAAAGCACCTGTGTCTTGTTCTCCCGAAAGAGAGGCATGCACTCAGAACGTGACATTGAACTGAACGGTCAACGTCTGTCTGTCAATGCGGAGCATAAATTCTTAGGCTTAATCTTGGACAACAAGTTGACCTTCGTACCGCACATCAAGTATTTAAAAACAAAATGTTTAAAAGCCATGAATGTTATAAAAGTGTTGTCACGTACTACGTGGGGTAGTGACAGGCAATGTCTCATGAACCTTTATAGAAGCCTCATTCGCACCCGCTTAGATTATGGGGCCGTTGTTTATCACTCTGCGACTCAAAGTGCTTTGAAGATGCTGGATCCTGTGCACCATTTGGGCATCCGCCTTTCTACGGGTGCTTTTCGCACCAGTTCTGTAGAAAGCCTTTACGTTGAGTGAAATGAATGGTTGCTTAATCTACAAAGAACTTACATGTCCTTTGTGTATTTTCTTAAGGTGAATGCAGACAAGAAGCACCCTTCCTACTCCACTATTAATGATTTGTCGAGCTCTATTCTGTTTCAAAACAGGCCTTCGATGAGGCAGCCCTTCTCAGTTCGCCTGAAGGGCGTAACTGGGGAAAAGTGGAGTGTCACTTGAACACAGTTTAATGGCTCCTGCAGTATACCCGCCACCGTGGCAGTGGCAGATTATAGATTGCGATGTGTCTTTCCTAGAAGTTACTAAACATGCGCCTATTGCCCATATCCGAACATACTTCCTGGAACTTCAACACAAATACACACGTCCTGAGTTTTTTACAGATGCCTCTAAGTCCAACTCCTCTGTGTCCTATGCTGCTGTTGGCCCTTCCTTTTCGGATGCTGGCCCTCTACATCCAGGCACAAGTATCTTCACAGCGGAAGCTTACGTGATACTTGTGGCAGCTAAACACATCAAACAATAACAAATACAAAAAGCAGTAATTTGTACAGACTCCCTCAGTGTGGTAACGGCTCTGCACAGTCTTAAAAAACAAAAAAACCCGGTCCTCGTCTCACTTTACTCCATTTTATGCGCACTCTACACACTCAACCAACATGTTGTAGTGTGCCGGGTGCCAGGGCACCGAGAGATTCAAGGCAACGTGATGGCGGATCAGCTTGCTGCATCCGTTCACAAAATCAGTGCCACTACACCCATATCGATCTCGCCCCTTGATCTTAAGCTGTCTCTCAAACGAAAGCTCAGGGACAGAGCAAGGCAGAGCAAGTGGAATAGACACACACAAAACAAGCTACACGTTATCAAGCCACATCTTGGCCATTGGCCACCAGTATTAAAATCACGTCTAACAGAGGTAACACTAACAAGACTCAGGATAGGACACGCATACACGACACACACATCTTTTGTCCGGTGGCGATCCACCATTGTGTGATAAATGTGGTGAGGCATTAACAGTTCTTCACGTTTTAATCCAATGTAAACAATTAGACACTCTAAGAGAACACTTTCCCTTACCCTACCGACAACATATACCATTACACCCCGCAATGTTTGTCGGTAGGGAACCACTTTTCACCCATAAATCATTGCTAGCTTTTTTAAGAGATGTCGGTTTTTACCCTGTAATATACCCGGACAGTGCGTAGCGTGACCTCTCAAGAGAGGTTGCTGCTGCAGTGACTATTTTTAAAAGCACTTGCCTCGCTGCCCTTGGACACAAGGGCGCTGATGAGGCATTTGTGCTAGTGCCAAATATTTTTACATGTTTTTATTATCAAAACCTTTGTCACCCTTTTTACTATGCATATCACGCCACTGTCATGATCTTAATACTTATGTTTTTACCCGCATTGTCGCGAGGAATTTTAAGGCCCCTATACAGCCACGCAACATATTGTTACGCACAAGCGCCGGAGCGGCCAACAGGTCGATGATCGCAGTGTCGTTGTCTTCTTTCTTCCTCCAGCTTGGGGCAGCCAGCATGTCCACCCATCTTCGTTTTCTTCCAAGGCATGCGTAACAATATCATTGTCCGCATCTCTACTCATCGAAATGGCGCTCTTTGGCCATCAATTTGCCCTTGCGCCACAAAGCGCCACACATCATCATCGTCATCACCAAACTTGGCATGGCATAACATGACTGTCTGACGAGCATATTTGAGTTGTCATAACACGAAAATTATTATATGTATTTTAAGAATGTCATGATTCATATTTCACGGTCCTGCTGCTCTTGCAGTGGTTTCATTCACACGATATGTTTCAAAACTGGTAGGGTATGGCATAATTGCACGAAGAACATGACACGCATGTCATGATGAAAATCATGACATGCGTGTGTTGTAACAACATGACTACATGCCACGCTCATGATGCGCTCGCGGCCGTTTCGCTTGCATCACATATACCAAATTTGGTATTGCGGTACATGAATGGATGACGAAGGTATGCGAGTGGTGCAGACATGATAATCACGAGATGCGTGCCATGTAACAACATCACTACATGCCACGCTCATGATGCGCTGGCGGCCGTTTCGCTAGCGTGTCATATACCAAACTTCATGTTACGGTACGTGAATGGGCGAAGAAATCATATGACTGCTGCAAACATAATAAGCATGAGATGCGTGTTATGTAACAACGTGGCTACATGCTACGCTCATGATGCACTCGCGGCCATTTCGCTAGCTTCTCATGTACCAAATTGGGTATTACCAGACGTCAATGGATGATGAAGGCGTGCGACTGGTGCAAACACGATATGAGATGCGTGTCATGTGAGAACATGACCACATGCCACAGTCAAGGCGCCAGTACATTTTGACGTGACGTGGCGCTCGTGTGCGCCGGCGTTCGTTTCGTCGCGTCACACCGGCGTTTCCACGCCAGGTTTGGGTCTAGCCCTAATCGCAGGCGCGCGCCGCGCTGCGTTACTTTCACGCATGCACGTAGCGCGTCCGACGTCCTTTCGTTACAAAAAGAGGCATACACAGTGCTGTCTGGGTAACGCATCGGTGCGAAATGCAGCATGTCGCAATTCGCGCCGGTTGCCGTCGTGCCGCGCTATAGTGAGGCCGCACCGATGGACGCAGGTCGCGCCGGTAGCACCTGGCGTCAGACTATAGAATGCCCACGTTTTGCTAACGTAGGACTCACTGTGCCCAGCCTGCGCGCACGTCAACGTTACGTTGGAGTATAATGGGCCCTTCATGATGCGCTCACGGCTGCTACGATAGCTCCACATATACCAAAATCGGTGTACGTGACGTGAATAGAAGACGGTGGTAAACGACACATTTAAACATGATAATATTGACACGGAAGTCATGTACGGCATATTTTACCCCCACCTTGTAACGTTGTGCTGATTTTTAAAGTGACATATCAACCTTTCTCATTCGTGTTTCGCATATCATCGATTCCCACTGTGCGTTGAATCTGCCTTTTTTTTCCCTAAAACGACACAACTCTCTCAAAAATAATCTTTTACAAGCCATTTGAAATGACAGGCAGCCTTGACACCGGCCGGTAATTCGACAGATCATTTCAGTCACCTGATTTGAACGAGGCAGCTACCTTTGCCTGTTATAATTTTGTCGGGAACACACCAGTAGACAAACAAAGATTGAATACGTGGGCAAAATCATCTTCTAGAAAGTCTAGTGCCAATTTATTTAATTTAACCTGCAGACCATCAATGTCCCTTGCATACTGTTCTTTAAAAATGTGAAAGCAGAGTGAACTTCTTCTGGTGTCATGGTACACTGGGTGCTCCGAAGAAATTAAGAAAGTTTGTACTGTGTTTGTAATTTCTAAACTTGCGAATTGTTGATTGAACTCATTTGCTGATTCAACAGCCTTTAGCTGCTTTGGATTCTCATTAAATTCAATCTCTTCATTGATCTTGCTTTGATTTAGTAGTTTGTTAAGCGATATTAAAATTACTGTTTTCAGAATGGAATTTTTTGTCGTTCTGAAAAACGAAACTCACTACGTCATTTCCGGACAAAATAGCCATTAGAAATGAAGCAGTCGATGAGCGACCTTTGAAATTGGCGATGTTGGTGCTCCAAAAAAACCCTCCTCGCCCACAAAATTCTTCTTACCCACAGCCCAGGCGTGAAATATTATTCATAAATAAAACTAATGATAGCTTTTTTTTTGCGTGGCTGTGGTTAGAACATGGGTACCCCGGTGCCAAAGAGAGCGCGTTTAGCGCTACGCCAGGGGCCTTTTTTTTTTTCAGAATTTTCTGCGTTACATGCACCGACAAACACTAAACAATCGAAAAACAGTGCTGTCTTCTCCTCTCGTGTGACGATTGTATTTTTGCGCACAAATTTCCTGTCAACTATGGGCCATCTCGCCGAATTTTAAATTTTGTTAAACTAAAGAGACAGTGTATACAGAAGAAAGATCTGTAATTCATATCTTATTACGTAACGTTCATGAAACAAAAAGAAGTAAAAATGAATAAAAAGATCTGCAGAGCATACACCAGTGGCGTAAGCCTGGAACCAACAGCGGGGCTAGTGTTCGACCTTGTATCTGTTTTTGTTCGCATCGCAAACTCATACTAGATATGCTGTGTCCTTGCTATTTGATTAGATATGCTTGGCTATGCTTCTCCTGTTTCTTTGGTTTCTCATACTATGCACGCGGTACATAGTGTTGGCGGAGCCATGCAACGTAAATGCCTATTATATTATGTAGTTGTATTGATTTGATTTGTGGGGTTTATCCTCCCCAAGCCACCGTATGCTTATGAGAGACGCCATAGTGGAGGGCTCCGGAAATTTCGACTACCTGGGGTTCTTTACGTGTACCCAAATCTGAGTACACGGGCCTACAACATTTCCGCCTCCATCGGAAATGCAGCCGCCACAGCCGGGATTCGATTGCACGACCTGCGTGTCAGCAGCCGAGTACCTTAGCCACTAGACCACCGTGGCGGGGCTATTATATAATTGTAGTCATCTTACTATCTGTTATGTGTTTTTAGCTGCAACATCCCAATTGGCTAGATCTTAAGGCGTTTACGTGATTGCAGTAGGATGACTAGACGTACGGGACCACTTGTGCAGCAACGGAGTGCAGAGAATATCCACTTTATGACACAGTGGTGAGGAATCGTATCCATTGCTTTGCGTTTCGTCACTTTAACCATCTCACATCCACGTGTCACGCGTCTTTTAATGGCATGATGTAATAGATTAAAGGGACTGGCTACCATCTTTAACTGCTTTTCTGTTTTGTGTCGCAAAGAATCACAGCGTATCCACAGAGTGAATCATAATGAGTGTGGCGAACCATCCGGTCGTTCGTATGTGTGTCCGTCAATGCGTGCGTCTGTCTGTCTGTCCGTCCATGCATCCGTCTGCCGTCCATCCGTATGTCTGCTTGCCTGTCTGTCCCTTCATGCTTCCGTCCGTCCATCTAGTGAACACTACAAGTACCACCATCTCGCATCTTTTCATCATATATTCATTATATACAAGTACCGCCACCCAGCGGACATTCTAAGGACTAAATAAAAGGTGGCTACTCCAACGACGACACAGGACATACGATTCACGGAGTAAGGAGCTTTGCTCCTAAAAAGAAAAATGCCAGCATATCCACGGATTGAATGATGGAGAGTGGGGCGATGCATTCGTCCGTCCATTCGTTCTTGCTTCCGTCTGTCCATGCGTTCACCTGTGTGACCGTCCGTGCATCCATCTGCCCGTCTATGCGTGCGTCTGTTGGTGCGTCCATCCCTGCGTTCGTCCATGCATCTGACCCTGCATTCGTTCATGCGTCCATCCATGCATCTGTCTGTGTGTCCGTTCGTCCATCTATTCAACACTCCAAGTACCACCATCGCGCAACATTTCATCTCTTTCTTGTCAGATAATACTCATTGTACATGCCAGTGGCTGCTAATGGGGAATGGGAGACAGGAGGATTCGACTTTTAGTTAACGCGCACGCCATGAACTTTTTATTGACCAACAAAGCACAGGAGAAATCTCCCACTGGCACCACCTTGCAGGTCGAAATGTAACACTTGTTACACTCTACGACTACGATTAGGAGGGACGAACGGGTGCCGCTTTAAGGAGCTTCCCCCCTAAAAAAGCGTACCATCTGAAGCGTCTAACCTTGCAGGGGTTTATCTAAAAGTCGGTAGAAAATGTGAAAACAATTTTTCGACTTTTTTTTGGTCTCCTTACATTCACACTACTCTGGTTAGTGGAGGCGATGACAATCGTACTGCCAGCGAAAGTTGGAAAACTGAAACCACACGTGGTTTTTGCATGCTTCGTTAAGTTTTGTTTGTAAATAACATAACTACTTTCCGTTCAAGGCACACAAACACACACACACTTTGTTCTTCTTATAAGGTCTGTGGATGCCGTGCTCGCGCTTCTTTGCCGTTAGCAAGCAGGCGAGCAGGAAGTCGAACACACCACCGACCGCGACACGAAGCGTCTCTTTGAACGCATGGCAAAAATGCAAAAATTTGTCTCCGGTGCAGCCTAAGGTGGACTGAAGTGTGCGAAATACACTTTCAGGTTATACATGTTTGTTTTTAAGAAAAAGAAGCCCACCTGAGAGGATTTCTTATTGCACCAGTAAATTGACCACATCACTGTCGGGGGATGCTGGCGGTCTATTTTTGTCGTCTGTCAAAATCAAGGTAAACTTGTAATTCATTTTATGGGACAAAAACATGTTCGTTGCCGCCGATGTGATTAACAATCTCCTCATTTTCGCCACAATCATAAACATTTTTCTGAACGGTAAAAAGTCCCTTTAAATTTAAAATGAATTGTGCCACATGCATCGCCTAATAAACGCTACGCTTTTATTTTGATCGAAAAGCATATGTTCCACATTAAAATGCCTCCCGAGTGACTCCCGAGAAGAAAGAACATCACATCACAAGAGCACGTGAATTTTAGCCCCCGGTTACACAGGCATACATGGAACTCCGTTTAACTAGTTCGTCTCTCCGTCGAGGTAGAGAAGGTTCATGTCAGTGGGCCTTCATTTTGCCGTGGAAGTTAAATAAAGGCTGTGTAAAAGGGAGTTCAGAAGTGTTACGAAACGCGAAGCCAACATGTTCCCAAAGGCGGCCACTGCTCCGAAACTCGCCGCTGCCAAGGGCACTGGCTGCTTGGTAGCATGCGTTTCTCAGCTCGCGACTGCTTCTTCGTATAGCTAATAGACGAGCGGACAAAGACGACGGTGAGTTAAGGCAAGATTTATGTACAGCATAAAAATAAAGGTGTTACACAGTCGGCAATGGGGCCGACAGCTTAGGGACTCGAAGAGCCGAAATGTCTTTTCTCTGACGCATAGGTCGGCTTCTTTACGTCACCAACGGCCAATCAGAAGCGCCGCTGGCCCTGATGTCAGAATCCTCCAGTCAAGAACCACCGCTGGGTTGTGTCATGATCCTCGAATCCGCAGCCGCTGCGCTGGGTTGCACCCAAGGACGAGTGATGTTGCCACGCATTGCGTAAGGCTCGTCAGACTGGTTGGTGTCTTGTTTCATCGGGCTGAGGGAGCTCGCCTTCCGTTGCGTAAGACATACCGCTGCCGCCACTTGATGATGTCGTTGAGATTATGGCGTCAGGTGGGCTCGCTCGCTGGCCTTGACACAGATTGCCTTTGCAGAGGCATTGACGTTCGATGTGGACTCCCAGGCGTAACAGTAGCGAGAATTTCAGCTCAATGAAGTATTCCCGTTCCCACCTTGCTACTTCTACGAAACCGGGCTAACAAAATCCTCTAAATAGTAAATTTTGTCGCTATACTTTGATCGGTGTAGCATTACACACCGTGTACTGCAAGTTTCAAGTGCTGCGCCATATTCTTTGTTTATACACGTGTGAACGCACGTGCGCATTGCACATTCTCGCATACTTTCTGGCTTCACTTTAATTAGAATGTGTGCATAAAAAAGACACGTGTACGTTACGCGACTACATATGTGAAAGATGGGATATTTGAGAAGCGTAGCAGCGCCGTTTATTACGCGTCCGGCTCTAGTCGATTGCTTGCACTAAGTCGCGTAGCATAGCCCCAACACTATTATCGTAAAGCTGGATTGGGAAGTTGTATGCTAAACAGAGATAAATGGAGTTCAGTGGTTGCCGTGTGACAGTGTGACGGCGGTATAAATCGCTCTTCCTGATTTGGGCATCGTGATAGTAAAGCAGTGCAAAAAGACAATGACATGAGATGAAGACGTGTACTGGATAAGCCCTGAACTTTATAACTGTCTGATTTAATGTGCAGAAACGAATAAATAAATATAGTCTGACTGCACGCACATTTATCATATTACCGATACATCTCACTTTTTATCGAACAGGCTAAATTCACACTCATTAACTACGATAAATGGGGCGGAAGTGCAGAGACAGAAGTTCCTGATGTGAAAAGCTTTTCTGATTTCACGTAATAAGTGATGACTCTAAAGGGCAAAGCTCAAACATCTTCGAAGTAGCGCCTTCTTTTTTCCCATAGCGTTAACCATCGGGCTTCTAGTTTCATATAACTGAGTTATATGAGCGTAATGAAGGGCTCCGGAAATTTCGACCACCTGGGGTTCTTTAACGTGCATCCAAATCTGAGCACACGGGCCTACAACATTTTCGCTTCCATGGGAAATAGAGCCGCCACAGCCGGGATTCGATCCCGCGACCTGCGGCTCAGCAGCCGAGTACCTCAGCCACTATACCACCGTAGCGGGGCGTAAGTAAACTTCTCTCTGTGCTGTTAATGCATGTTATATAGTGTGGTAGGAAAATAAGATAACAACCGCTCATCTAAAATTGTGAAATATTTATGTAGAGTGTCGGTTCGAAACTTTCAAATCATTACAAATATCTCAGTAATATTTCCTTATCGTCATCAGACACCGCATCAAGAAAGTGCGTATAATTGTTATAACATGGGTAGAGGGCGCCTCGCATTTCAGCGGAATGAGGAATAATGGCGGAATGGGTGTTTCCCAACTTGACGAACACGATGGTTTATGGCGCAGTGGGTACCTAGATATTCAATTGTATTTGTACCCTCAATAGGGCTCGCAATGAACTCCGGAAATACCGCTCTTACAGCTTTAGCCGTGACTGTGCTGCGCTTTCCGCGCAAACGGGATGTGTATTTTTTATTTTGTCGAATGTTCCTTTTAGGAGTTGTCGAAGACAGTGTTAAATACATGAACATGTGTGTTGCATGCACCGATTCAAGCATCCAGCCATAAAGGCTGAAATGCTGAACAGATCTTGCGAGTAGAGCGGGTGGTCAGCCCTGCTGAGGCCATTCGCTCGAAAGAGGCGAATGCAGGCCTAGGAAGATATGGAGCGTATAGAACTATGTGGCATCGCAAAATGTTCTCGACATACCGTAGGTGATGTAGTGCTGCTGCGACGAAAAATTTCTCATACACGGAGAGAAGTGCAACTCCGACATAGTAGTACAGCCACCCTACCCCGCTCCTCCTATTTTTACCTAGCGTGCGCTGAGCCGAGTTTTCTGTGTGTCAGCGCCATATGATGAAACGGAGTGGCAAAAGATTGTACTGAGGGCATGTGCTTCGTCGGCATGTACTTGACTTCATAATTCGGCAATATGGCGAATCCACACAAAAAATATAGATTGCTTTCGCGTGTTAAACCTAGAAGATTTGGGTGAATGCACTCAAGAGGCTTCAGCAATTTCGGATATTGCCACATCGCTCTATTTAAGATTCGCGCTTTTTTGTCAGATATGCTGATTTGCAGATAGAACAACACCAATATTGTGTCTTATAAAACGACTTATAAAACTTATATAGTCTTATAAAACGACTTATGTGCTCGCCTGAAATGACATGGCGCAAAGCATATTGAGCGGTACTTGTGCCAATTGAGCAGGTGTTTTTTTATATGACACGTCACCTGCATGAGTAGGTAAACGGGTAATATTTTTTCGTCAGGACATAAACGTTTTTTTTGTATGGTCAGCACACACAGTATTTCGCAAGATTTTCGATTTCACAAAATGCGGCAACCGCAAGATTAGTTTTAATTCCACCAAAAGTAATCACTTCTGCTCTACCCAATTTCATAGTTTTTTTTTTATTCATTACAGAACAAGCAGTGGTGCGCCACTTGAGATGCCCCACATATATCCGGGCTCTCAAACACGGGTCTTGTAAAGCGCATGCAACCTATGAACCTTTCGCCTAAGGCTGATTGATTTGTGTGGTAAACGTCCCAAAACGACTATATGACAATGAAAGACGCCGTAGTTGAAGGCTCCAGAAATTTAGACTACCTAGGGTTCTTTAACGTGCACCCAAGTCTGAGCACATGTGCCTCAGCATTTTCGTCTCTATCGCCGCACCTGGGATTCAACCCCGCGTCCTGCGGGTCACCAGTCAATTACTTTAGCCACCGCGGCTGACCCCGGCTTCCAAAGGAATACAGTCTTATGACTTCAGCAAGTGACACTCTTTGTATTTTCTCACCTATTGTGATTATAATTCTTCGTTCGGGTACGCTACAGATATGGGACAGAACTTAAGCATTTTTTCTTTCATGCTGCACACATTACTGTCATAATGAGTTGAAACGTCACCAAGGGGCGAAAATTGTATTTCGGAATAGGCGCCGTATGCTTCATTCGCTGATGAGTATCGGTGTTTGTCGTAACCTAGCACCAAACCCGTTCAGAAATGAACCATACAATGTAGAATATGACAAAGGTTTACTGTAGAACGGAGACATTGGGTCGAAGTTTTCGCTTAAACTCCCCCCTGCTTCATACATGTACCGTGCCTTGTAGCATTAAACTTCATGACGGCTGCCCACTAGTTAAGATGAGCTTGTGAGCCCTGATCTATACGTGCAAGGCACTATACTAATCGAACTATTTCGAGACAATAAATGATGTACAACTACTGGAATTCTTCGTAGATAATGTATGCTGCTCTCAGGGCCCAATAGCCGGCTGAAGACCATTTTTCAAGACCGCATTATAGAGCGGGCTTCAACGAGTGGCTTCTGTGAACAACGAGATGTACATTGTAGAAACAAACAGGTATCCTTGCGACACGGTTGGGGTCTTCACCTAGAAGTGAAGCGTAATCAGGCCCGAATACGCTGTCCCGTTGTATTTTTTAAGGTGAAGCACGGGTATCGTCTAGATTATTTGTTTTTTTATTTTTATAGAAACAAGTGTACTTTTCATATCTCTTCCCTGTGTCCCACTTTTCGTTCCATTTATTAAATTTTGGTGCTCAATAGATCCAAACCAGTTATAATAGACATTTTGCTTCTACTTCAACATTTCCATGACGTTGAGAGGATACATCTAATTAAGGCGGAATGCACCAGTGTTGAGTAGAACACATTTACTTAGCTTGAAAACACAAGTAAAATTTAGCGCATCTATAAAGCAGAACATAAGTTGCGAGAATCACTCATGTTGCAAATTTTTGCATATATATATGCTTATTAAAGTAAATAATGACAACAAAGACGTCATCTAATATAGCACGTTGAAGAACCAAAAGCAATGTATTAAGAAACACGCATAATTTCGTGCCTCGGGCGCCGAGATGTTCATTCATATTACTCGTACCCAGCTTCTAAGAGAGTTGAAATTACTAGTATTGTAACCATGTAAACGAAGAAGTTCCTGTCCATTTGTATAGTTTTCCGCTGGTGGATCAGTTACTGAAAATGCTTCAGTGAAGTTGGGAGTGCCACTGAAAGGCACCAGGACGTCGGCAGGCGAGGGAGTTTCCGCTGTCAAATTGCTGGCTTCGACGGATGGCTTCAGGCTTAAAACTAGTTGCTGGGGACGTCGAGAAAGGAAGATCTTGCGCATCGGTCGAAACGTGTACCATTGTGCGGTATCCCTGCGGCATCACAGATCCACGGATGACGGATGGCGATGATACGTTGAGTGGCTGAAAGAAATCTCTGAGCGAAGTGTCAGGGTCATTGCTCAAGCTAGTCTCGCTGGCTTCGTTAGATTGTAAGAACTTCCACGAAGTCAGTCCATGTCCGACCGTCGAAGTGTCACTTGGATTCTCCGTCTCGAAAGAGTTTTCACTCTTTACGCCTGCGTCGACTTCTGTACCACTTGAAGTAGAGGCTGTTACGGTGGCTGCCAAGGAGAGGCAGCCTGCTGGTTTGCTCAGCTGTTCGTAGTTCTGTGGTGTCGGCAAGGGATACTTGCGGCTCGCCCAAATGTAGCGGCGACACAGTACTTGAATGCACCTTGGCCATCGTTGAGTGTTTTATTCGCCATTCGTTTAGTTACGGCGGCAAAATATGGTCGTCTTAATGTGGCACCTCGGGTGGCCACTCGTCGATCTATGCGCACTTCGAAGCGAAAGTTCTGCAGTATGCGCGTTTGCTCAAGAACATTCAAATAAGGTTTCTTCGTTGTGCTGGGTCTTTCTTCGTCGCCCTCGTTATCGCTCAGCGTCGTCATGTTTAGCATCGCGACCATGAGAGCACACATGGAAACCATGAACAGCATAGTGAGTGCTAAGGCGCAGTAACGAGCCATCTTTCTATCGGGTCGATGGGGTGCCACACTCACTAATCGCCAGGGGGCCACTTGTCCAACCGACGGAAGGGACTGTCGGCTGGCCGAGGCGCCTAACGCTGCCGTGGCCGTAAATGATGTGGTGTCTTGCCACCCTGTAATGGACAAAAAGCACATTCAGACTTATACTTTCAAGTATTTCTAAACGACATTAAGATGAGCAATTTATGGCACGTTAGTGTAGACCACCACTACGACTAAGAATACAGTAGCTGTATTTTCTAGAACACAATTGACCAGCAATTAACGGCGCATTACAGCCTATACGTTTAGATTAGGGTGGGGTAAAATATCAAAAAATTTGAAAATAGTGAATCTTATTTTTATTCCACTCTTTACCAATAAAAGTCAATGCAGAAAACTTCCTTTGGGTACAAGCTATGGACTGCATAATTATGACCATTTCGCCAAAATTCAAATAGGTCTTAAAAATATCAAAAAGCACGAGACGTCTCATTTTGCTTCAACCTGCGGGGCAAAATGAGACACAGCGTGAGGGAAAACAAGACAGTGGGACAGTGGGAAAAAATGTCATACGTTCAGATTTTGCAGTAGAAACACCTGAAATGGGCCCCAACGCAGTCTTCATGAGCCCAGTCCTTGCACTCTACGCAACAAATCCAGGCTAACTCGGAGCTGTGTCGCTTTCAAGCTCCAGCAGATCAAGCACTCATAGTATTTCTTTGTGCTAATGGTGTAATCTGTTGAATGCTTGCACTTCATTAGATTATTCAATGATAGGAAGCTAGATATGTTCTCAGCCCATGTTCTTCGCCTCTTTTTGCCATTTGGATACGAAACTGCATGGGCATTTTGTGGTTTTCAACTTCGGGAGCTGGACTTTGTTAGGGGATGACTCTCGGATTTTCTACAGCTTGATATTTTTAAAATGTTTCATATAAAAAGTGATCATAAAACTCGGTTCTAAGACATGTTTGTGAAACGCTTGACTTGGAGGTGTTTTTAAATTGTTCATGCACCTCTTGAGAGTATTCTCGGGAACGCGAAACAGCTATGGTCAAATTACAAGGGTTGCGAAACTTGGAACGAAGAGTGTCGGAAACCTATTGCCCCAGGCATCAACGCCCGTCGACAATTCAAGCACGACTAGGTGAGGAGGGGACAAGCAACCCACACCAAGAACTCCAAATATTTTTTTCTTCAAATAGTCGTAATTTTGTATATGTCACAGTTAACTATAAACTTACTTTACGACTTTTTTCACACCTGGCAAAATGGTTGATTGCCTCAATTTTTCGTCGAGCGCCATACATGAGAAGGTGGGCGTATTAGGCAATCAGCTATCAGTGCTTGTGCTTAGTTCGGCGCATTGCCAGGTCAACGAAGCATCGCTCACTTTTTCGTGGTAATATCATGCGCACCTTAAGTAGTTTACTTATTTTTTTATCCTGTTTACTCGTGTGACATGGCAGAGCTGAACTAGCTCACATAATGGGTAGGTAGCCGCTACAGTGACTGCCGATTGCTTTCGCTTACGCACGGACGGCGTGCCCTCGCCTTTGGTGACGGTGAACGCGACACGACAAGCGACAATACGCTGTACTCTACGGCTGCGAAAGCTATATATTCAAAGCTGCTGGCTCGCTGCAGTGGTTTTCGACGATTAGGCAATGTGAGTTTTCGAACTAATATGCTATTGTGCTTGTGAAAAGTTGCCTTACAATTGCCTCAATGAAGTGTTTGTGCATATTTTGAGTACGTCATTTGGCTAATAAAACAACGTTGCTTAGTGAGGCACAAGGCGCAATGAGATTACTTATTAAGAACGGCCCCCTAAAAGATCAGCAATTAAGCAACATTTGAAGTTCGCACCATGTAGTGCAAATGGGTGACGTCACTACCGTTTCCGGTTGTGACGTCATATTTTATCATTTTTATTTTTGGTTTGCTGTTAGTTGTCCTCTTCTCATGTAGAAGGAAATGGTGGTTACGAGCCGCCGACTATTGGATCCCTAGGCTCCTTTGGAAGTTACGATACTAGTTTATATATAAACTGGTAGCGTAACTTCCAAAGGATACTTTGGAACAACCTCGGTAAAGCGCGAATAGATTGAGCCTTCTCCTCAACAGCAGTCGATATTTTTTTGTCGTTTTCCACGCATGAACCTCTATATTTTATTTTCTTTTACGTCCAAACCTCTGTTTTACGACGAAACCTACCAGAATATTGTCTATAATTGGCATAAGTAAATGGTTCACTTAACGAGACACGTTCTAAGGAATTTTGATGCCTTTTTGTCGCATTTGGACCCTTGCACATGTTGAACTTCAGAAAAAAAACGCCAGGCCTGTGCGGAATGTGCAGCACAGTCGCACCTGGGACCCTTTCACATGTTGAACTTCAAAACAAAAACGCCAGGCCTGCGCGGAATGTGCAGCGCAGTCGCACCTAAAGCTGGAAGAGCGGTCTTTCATAACCTTTTCTAAACACTCTTTGGGTAACTGCTGCAAGCACACTTGCTGGGTACCCAATACGCCATAAATTATCATACACTTTGTGTAGTAGGCCAGCATGCATATGCTATCCTTCGTCATTTTTCGGAGAACCGCACTATCCGCTACACACTTGCAAGGAATGTTGTGCCTATTGTTCATTCAGTGGCTGACGATTATAAAGAAATATTCCTGAAGTGGGTGTGCGCCACACTTGATAGGTGATCAAGAACACGTTTTTGTAATGTGTTGTAGCATCGGACGACCTACTCGTTACGCAATTAGCATTGTTTGACACCTGGTTGTTCTTTTGATGTTCGAAAACGTTTTAGTTGTCATATCAACGCGATTTTTTTCTCAACATCAAACAACCTGCCTAAGGTCAGTTTTGAAACAAGTTCTGAGCACCAGCGTAGATCAGTGGTAGAATACTGCAGTGGCAAGCAGTGGGCCCGGGTTTTAATTCCATGGTGCCCTTGGTGTTTTTTGATTTACTGAGCTTTTTTTTCTCATTTCTTGCGATACTGCTTACAGACACCGCGGTGGCGGCGGACAACTACGGCGCCACACGTGACCTCTGTTCGGATCTCATAACAGATTTCGCTGTAAAAATTTCCGCTTTGACACAAACGAGCCAGCCAATGAGCTTACACTTAGTATAACCTCCTTGGAACCAACTTTTGGTGGTATGCAGCTAAACGTAAGTTGGGGTACTGACGGCAAGCCAGCTTCATACAAGAATCCAAAACTTGACCAAGCAGAATTTTGCCGCTTTTTGACGTGTCATGAACACACCGACACCAGCCACGTAACGTTTCTACGCGAACGCTCTGAGCGATGATAAGCTTTTGCACATAAAAAAGGTAAACAAAAATTTTTTTGTCTTACCTACAGAAGTCATGAAAGTCAATGTCACGTTCTGCCCAGTGTCTCATATTACCCCACCTTACCCTAATGCTTCGCAAATCAGGATTAGACTTGTCAGGAATCTAAAGAAGTGAAATTAAGATTGCGTGAATGCTTGGGGGTATGTTGTAGAAGGCAATGTGAACACCTGCATCGGCGCGAAAACCATAACACAAAATTTGCGTATATTGTTACAGCAATGATAACTGCAAAAAGACGCTGCAGTTTGCTTCACGTGTGCTTACCAGGGTATTACGCAAGCACAGACATAGAAAAACAAAACACACCACAGACTCCGAATGTTTTCGGACGTGTGTGTTTTTCAACGTCACTAGTGTTCGAGTGTGTTGCTTCATCGATAGTATGTCATTTCATTGTCTTAACGTATCCCGAATATCCATAGTATTTCGTGTCTGTATGAACATTGAAGTCACGGTTACAAGACTAATGCCGTCTGTATTATGGTACCACTGAAATAAATTTCGCAATGCATGGGTCGGAAAACCATCCTGGCTGTTTCATTATTATGGTAACGGGAACCATTCAAGAACTGCCGCTTCAGGTGCAACCTACATAATTTTTACGACCTGAGGTTGAAGGAACATGTGACTTTGAAACCTCAATAATAAAACATTCTAAGTTACCGTCACAGGTGAGCTTACCGTGAGACCATCGATTGGGAAACTCGCGCATGTGGTAAGGAAGCGTGCCGTGACAGATATACCGGTAGGCCAGTGTGGCTGCTCCTTGAGGGCCCCGTGATTGACATCTCCGTGGGTGTCTCTGAAGAAGACGTCACATTGGAGGTCATCATTGGCCGGATCTCGCACCTCGAGTAGGACGGAGGTGGCGAGTAGGGCGGCGGTGACGGGAACGCCATGGTGCTGCTTGGACGTTCTTGCATCCTCTGTGACGCGTACTTATGGTAACTGGACCTCGTGGTGTCAAAGCGGCGCTTGGAGAGCGACACGCGCGTTGTATTGGTCAGCGAGTAATCAGTCAGGTTTTCAACGTTCTCCAGATGGTGATATTCATTTGATGAACGCTGGCACAAACCCACTACGCAACGTGCATCACAACCTTTAGATTGTGATGAAAGTGCAATTTGCAACCACTCTTTTGTAGCACAAATCCACAGGAAAAGCCTTACAGATTACTCGGAAAGTAAGGATAAAATATTCTTTTTGGTGCGATGATCGAATTATCGACTAACGTTAAAACCTAAAAATGTGCATGCGTTTTCTTGTATATCTGTTATACAAAGGGACGAATCCCGAAGTAGAATCCGAAACAATTTCGCTTCGCCAGTGTTCAGCAGCTAATTCTATAAGTGACGTTATAAAACTGCGGATTGTTGGTTCAAAGGCACACTCAAACACACGCAACCTCCAGAAGTATCGTGCAATATGAGACATTCCATTAGTAAAGTTTAGCACTTTGGTTCGGTGCAACACCATGACAGCCATATTCGGGTGGAGTTTATTCACGGATAAAAATTAAGGGAGCCGAAATGGTGCAAATTAATTCTGTGTCTTCTTCAATGACATGTAAAAAACTAAGATCCTACACTTGGCTTGCCAAACCCTCATTATCAACAGCGTACCTTCATTCAGGTGCATATTGACGCAATGAAGGCGCTTTTGAAGCGTTTTCTCACTAGGGGTCATTTAAGAGGGCAAAAGAGGAGAGCGAGCACCGTTGCTCGAGCTGGCTCTGTCATGTGCGGGAGGGTCGCGAGGTCAGGGCGACGCTCCCCGACTAGGAACCTGGCGAGAGCATTCGTTTGCTTGATCATTGCTCAGGAACCTCCTAGTGGGTCCTTGGAGCAGTCACCACCTTTGAGTACAGTGCCCTTTGTCTATTGTGTTGATACCGACAAACACCTGGGAAAAGAGCCTATAAAAACAAGCGAAATTACATGAACAGAGAAAGTGGGGTAATCCGGTGGCAAGTAGCTTCAAAGGCACGTGCGGCGCGTGCTGGCCACGCTCTGAGAAGTGCGCGCCGGCAGGATATGGATGTCACTTTCAAAACATCCCGTTACGCCCCTTCCTTTGCTCCTAATAGAAACAAGATAAATCGTATAGATGGCTAGCACTTGGTTGAAACATCGCTTTTTAGTACTAATGAGTGACGACCACGAACGGAAGTGATGCCGAAGGCGTATGAATTTAAGGCTTTGTCGGGTTGGTGCTCGCTCAGTCAGCTCGAGCAGCGGCGACGCACGCATTTCAAGTAAGTTGTCGCAATACGCAATCACCTTTTCACATCGCTTAGCAGACTATTCAGTGACCCCGTTAATATTGGTGACACTCAAAAGTTACGTTCACTGCGCAGTCTCATTATTGTATGTCCGCAATGTGCTGTGTTGATGAAAAAATATACTGCGCTAGATTCATATGTGGGTTTTAACGTCCCAAAACGACCATATGATTATGAGAGACGCCGTAGTGGAGCGCTCGGGAAATTTCGACCACCTGGGGTTCTTTAACGTACACCCATATCTGAGCGCATGGGCGTACAGCATTTTCGCCTCCATTGAAAATGCAGCCACCGCAGCCGGGACTTGATTCCGCGTCCTGCAGATCAGCAGCCGAGTCCTTAGCCTCTAGACCACCATGGCCGGGCAATATACTGCCCTTGTCCTGTTGTTTTCTTGATGTTGTTCGACGTTTTAGCACGCTATTTTTTTTTTCAATGTTAACCAAGTCACCCAGCTGCATATCCTCATAATATACTGAATAGCTTGCCTTATGCTTCTGCACGAAAACAGTTTTTTTTTTGCCCTGCCTGCGGATAGCGCACGTAAAAAGGTGTCTGAGCCTTCGGGCTCATGTTCCACCACTTTGTTTAAATTGGCAATTCTACACATTCTTAAAATATAAAGCTCCGGCAGGTTCCTTGCATTGTGGGAATTCTTGAAAATTTGTGTGAAGCCACCAACAAAGAGCTGACTATGCCACATGTTTTGTTATCCGCCAATTGTTCTGTAAGCGATCTAGGTCTTTTTGCAAGTTTGGATCGTTGTATGCTTCTCGACAGTTAGCTGTTGCGGTTTAACCTCTTAAGACAACAATATGCTTATGAGAGATGCCGTACAATGGAGGGTTACAAAAATGTCGATCACCTGTTGTTCTGTAACGTGCACTTAAATCTAAGTACATGAGCCTTCAGCATTTTTGCCTCCACCACAAGGGCGGCCGGGATTACATACCGCGACCGGCGATTCAGCAGTCTGGCACCATAACAGTTAGGCAACCACGAAGGGTGTATGCTTACTATAGGCTTACGATTTGGACTATATATCTGAGGGTTGTTCGGTCACGTTTGTTAGCGTTTGTATTCAACAGAGCGTCGTTAATTATAACCAAGAATATGTGTAGCTCGTTTAACCCACGCTAATCGCCCTATATGATTACCCACCATGGTGACCGACTTTATTTTATTATTTATTTACAGAATACTGCAGGCTCACTTCAGAGCCCATGCAGGAGTGGGAAAAAAAAAATCACAAGCAATCAGCAGTCAAGGCACACAAAATTAATAAATGTACGCATGACAATTAATATTCAACAGCAATTTTCACCACATAAATTAGTAACAATTCGTGACCAAATTAAGTATATTTACACAAAACTATACACACCAATACATATTCGCAATAACATATGGCGCAGCGATAGGAGCATTTTGGGGCTTAACGTTATGAAGTGATAAAATCAAAGTGTTCAATGTTCTGTAACGACTCAAACGGCAGGGCGTTCCAGTCTACAATGGTCCTAGGAAAAAAAGAGAACTTAAATGTATTGGTACGTGTCTGGAATGGTGTTATTGACGCAGCATGGCGATTTCTAGTTTCTCGTGACGTCAGTGGTTGTATAAACGTAGAGGCATCTAGTGCGAAATGTTTGTGTTTTAAATGAAAAAGAAATTTTAATCTCAGAATTTTGCGACGAAGTTGAAGTTCTTGTATATTATTTTCTTTCATGATAGCTGTAGGGGAGTCTGTCATGCGGTACTTAGAAAATATAAACCTGATGCATTTACGTTGAATCATTTCTATGGCATGAATGTTTTTCCTAGTGTATGGGTCCCAAATGACGCACGCATACTCGAGAGAAGGTCTAATGATGGTATTATAGGCTAACAGCTTCACTGATGACGGGGCAAAACGAAGTTTGTACTTGAGAAAGCATAGCTTACGGAAGGCGGATGCGCAAATGTTCGATACATGCATATTCCAACTTAGATTTTTGGTTATCGTTACGCCAAGGTACTTATACACACTGACCTCCCTGAGTACGTGAGTTTGTAGCGCATATGGAAAAGAAAAGAAGTTTTTCTTTCTAGTGATGTTCATGTACACTGTTTTGTCTGAGTTTAGCTTCATATCCCATTGCTTACACCACTGGTAAACGTTATCAAGGCAGGTATTTAAAAGCTGTTGATCATTCATGGTAACAATTTCCTTGTACAGCACGCAATCATCGGCAAATAGCCTTATTCCGACATATTCAGGGACAACTTCAACAATATCATTTATATAGATTAAAAAAAGTAGGGGCCCTAAAACACTTCCCTGAGGAACTCCTGATGTAACCTGAAGTTTGGATGAGCAGTGACCATTTATATCAACAAATTGTGTTCGATTTGACAAGTATGCGGATACCCAATTTACAATAAACTCTGGAAGGCCAATATTTTTAAGTTTGAAAATCAATTTATTGTGGGGAACTAGATCAAAAGCCTTCCTAAAGTCTAAGAAAATAACATCAATTTGCCCGGATTTATCAAGAATAGATGCGAAAGTATGTATGACTGTGACCAGTTGAGTAACAGTGGACAAACCTTTTCTGAACCCATGTTGAAATGGGGTTAGTATATTGTTCTCATTAAGAAAATTAGTGATGTAGTTAGCTATGACGTGCTCGAGAAGCTTACAACAAGAACAGGTAATAGATATAGGGCGATAATTTGTAATCAATAATTTATCTCCTGATTTGAGTATTGGTACAATTCGCGCTATTTTCCAATCTATCGGAACAGAAGAAGAAGACAGGGAGGCGCGGAAAATGATCACAAGGAATTTAGCAACCATCTCAGCGTATCGACGCAGAAACGCGTTGTGAATGTTATCGGGACCAGGCGAAGCTTTAGTCTTTAAATTCAGAAGCATAGATACAACACCAGATAAGGACACGATGTCTGCGTCGAGATAAGGAGAGGTAGCAGAAGCCCGTGCGCTGTCGCAATCTTTTTGGAAAACGCTTTGAAAGTACTCATTGAAATGTGTCGCTATGCTTGTTTCATCTACAACGATTGTATCATTGTGAATTATTTGAAGAGTACCTTCTTTCTTGCGAGATAATTGCGACCAGAATTTATCAGGAGCCGTCCGTATGAAGTCTGGAAGAGTGTGTTGAAAATAAAATTGCTTAGCACATCGGATAGACTGGTTTAAAAGTGTCTGGTTTGTGTGAATAGTTGTCTGAGATGCGCGGTGACGTCGTAATCGTTTTAGTTTCCTTTTTTGATGCAAGATGTCACGGGTAATCCACGGATTTTTTTTCGCGATCCTTTTCATTTTATTTGGCACAAAATGATCTATGCAGTATAGACATAACCTTTTAAATGTCTCCCATAGCTCAGAAACATCAGACCCACCAAAATTGCTCAAGTTTATGTCAAGAAAGTCTAAGACGCTTTCATCCGCTGCATGAAGGTAATCTTTGACTGCGACAGTTTTAGAAGGAGCACTTTTCTTTGTCAAGAAGTGGCATACGCACTTCACCATATAGTGGTCTGAAAGACCAGGTTCAATTGTCACAGAAAAGTCGGTCATGCATCGGCTCAAAAAAACAAGATCTAATATAGAAGAGGAACTACCCTGAACACGAGTAGGTTGTCTAACCACCTGTTCCAAATTACAGCACATCAATAAGTCCAGTACACTGTGAACATGAGCACTGGGTTCATTAGAAGCAAACGGGTTCTCCCAATTTACACCAGGAAGGTTGAAGTCACCAGCAATAATTATTTTTTGTTGTCTAAAACCCAAGACGTGATCACATAAATCCTGCAAAAACTCCGGTGGAGCATCGGGACGGCGATAAATGGCTACTAGTACTAAGGAAAAGCCCCAGCATGACAATTTCAAGGTAATAGTTTCATGGTTATTGATTTGTTTTGAAAGTGCTGCTGAAATGTTTTGTTTAATCAGGACGGCAACGCCACCTCCTTTTGAACTTCTATCTCGACGAAATACTTGGTACGAAGGCGGAAATATACTGTTGTCGTGAACTTCACTTCGGAGCCAAGTTTCAGTGATCACAACAACATGAGGGCTGTATCCCAAGATCAAAGCTTCAAGATTATCACTTTTGTTCACAATGCTACGCGCATTGATATTTAAGAGGCGCAGTTCCTCAAGGCGAGAAGGTATCTGTCAATCCCTGGAGGAAACTTTTCGCCGAGTAACCAGTTCTACCCTCGAATGTGTGACATCATCCCATACGTAAAGTTCGTTATCTATTCGCAGTTTATCATGCAGAAGAATCACTTTCTTGCCCTGTTTTTTTTCCTCTTTTGCACTTTGCCATAAAAGCTTGCGTTTCCTTAGAGTATCCACCGAATAGTCATTCTGAATGTAAATTTTGTTCCCTTTAACTTTCGTGCATTTTTAAGAACATCCTGCTTTTCGTTATAGTTTTGAAAGGATACAATTACTGGCCTCATTTTACCCGGCTTTCCAATGCGGTGGATTTTTACAACAGAGCTGCATCTTACGTTTAGCTTGTCCCAAAAAAGGTTTTCAATCACCTCAGCGCGAAGAGTTGTCTCAGTTTCAGTGCTGCCCTCCTGAATGCCAAACAAAACCAGGTTTGAACGCCTGCTCCTATCCTCAATGTCAGCTACTTTCGCTTGTAGCGATTTGACCGCCTGTTCTAGGCCATCTATTCGATCGATATGCATTCCAAATTCGAGAAACGCTTGTTAAGGTCTGAAATCATTTTTTCCATGTTGGACTGCTGATCCCTCAAAGTAGCCATCTCTGTGACCAACTTATTTTGGCCTTCCAGCAGTTTAGTCAATAAGGCTTCAGTGCTCGGCCCAGGGTTCAACTCAACATCCCCACATAACAAAAGTTTGCATGCACAAAAAACATTGCATAAAATTTCAAGACACTGGCGTGGGCATGGCAGGACCAGGAGGCCACGATAGTCACTTTTGATAGAGCTATAATAAACACTAACCTGCATAACGCAGAGGAACGGCCTATTAGGCAGCATGGCGAGGCCTGGTCCGCCACACCCACTGAAGTTGAAGCGATGCGGCATGGCTCTTATAAAGGCGTCTGAAGGAGTCACGTGGTATGGCGGGTTGATAACGTGAGGCCAGAAGCACTGACGATGCGGTGCAGAGCGTAATGTAGGATCCGCGCGTGCATCGAATTGAGTCCCGTCCGGCTGAATCCCGACCGACTGAAGAGCGGCCAACTGCGCCAGTAGAACTGTTGGATCCGCGCGTGCATCGAATTGAGTCCCGTCCGGCTGAATCCCGACCGACTGAAGAGCGGCCAATTGCGCCAGCAGGACCTGCATAACGCAGAGGAACGGCCTATTAGGCAGCATGGCGAGGCAACGAAAGCTTCGTGTGCGTTTTGTGGCATTCGCCAGTCGAGTGGGTCCCTATGCTTCAAACCGCCCGACAGATAGAGGGGTGAGGCAGGCATTTGTTCGTGGAGCTCGAAAGAGCCAGCCCCCTTCGCTCCATTGTCCTGCTCGAAACGCGGGGCGCCTTGCGAGGCAGCGCCTTTCGGCCGAGCGACACGACGTGGTTCGGAGACCCGTTTCCGTAGAACGCGGTGTCGATGAGGGCATGCCTCCGAGGTGTAGACTAACGGGAAACAGGCGTCCGTGTAGCGGCCGTACACGCTTTTCTCTGCCCCGTTTGTTTCGAACGGCTCCCCAAGAGCGCGACCACCTCGAGCACGGATAAAGGTTACGTACATAGGAACTCAAAGGTGACCTTAAAGGCAAATGACTTGTTGGTTGAAACAATGTTCATTTATGTCTTTTGATATAGGCTCATTCCATGAATGGGGGGACTAATAGCTTAGTTAATCTTTTGGTTTTCTTGTGTCGTCTGTGTGTGTGTAGACGATGTTCTGTTGTTTCAACCTATTACCCGTTCAGCTTGGAAAGCTTTGTTTTAGGGACGTTGTTATTTTATTTAGTTGGACTTTTAATTTAAGGTACTGCTTGGTCGTACAATTTAAGTAAATTACGGTACGCATGAGTGCACAAACATGGCGCTATGTTATTCAAGACTTTTCTTCCTATTATTATTTTGAAAGGAAGCGCTTTAGTGTGGAGCATGTCCAAGAACTGTGCACAAATGATCATGCCGATTTATTACTTATTCATCTTTTTCGAAAGCTGCGTGTCAATAAGTGACTTTTTAATACCGCTTAAAGCGTGTATTGTTTTTAATATGTGGCATCAAAGGATGCTTACGTGCCTTAGCTTGGAAATGTGCAGTATTTTTGTCATTGTCTTTTCATGTGTGTGGCCATGACGTTGTGCGCGAGTTCTGACATTCATCGTATGATGACCGTGAATTGTAATGTGTCAGGTGTTCTCAGCGATGTCGTCCACGTCAGTGAAATGGTGTGCGAAAAAGAAAACGCATTGGTGGACAACCAGAACACTGCAAGCTCTCGAACATTGCGCGTTTGTGATTTTCTTGAATATTACACAGTAATATTCTTAAGAAGGGGGCTATGTCACAAACGACTCCAATTTTCGGAGCAGCCGCGGGCCCCACCTACCAAGGAAGGGCGCTTTTGTGTTGGGGGACGACATCCGGCGACTATAACGACCCAGCGTGGCGCCGGCTCGTCTTCCCTGCACCGGTACCGGAAGGGGCACCGCCGATCTAAACAAGGAAAATTTCTCCCAGATGAGACGGGAACACGTGTACGCCCCTGAAGAGGTTTGGACTGCATCGGAATAGGCAGTTGACGTAGAGACAGCAACAAGTGCGGTCGTCGGGGTGTCGCGAGTCTCGCGTAGGCGGCGAGCACGGAGTGACCCGCGCAACGTATTGAGACGGCTGCAATTCCGGGCACCCTCGTCGTCTACCAAGCCGGCGAGACCTTCAGCGGCACCCGTCAACTCCCCTACGTGCACCAAGGGCTGGTTTGGTCCGTATGGAACTTTTTATTGTGACTTTTTTGTTAAACCGTAAACTTGTTTTAACCAGCCTTTTTTTTAAATATTTGTAGTGTGCGCTGCGTCGCACGTTTAAATTCTAAAGCGCCACCATGATCATTCTGTAATTAATTCCTAGTGTCTCTCTCCTTTGATTTCCATCTTGTTATTTTATTAATGTTCCGCATATTTGTCGTTAGCCTGTATCTTTTGTAGTGTTTTTGGCCCATTTTGTTATGTAGCTGTTCTTTCCATCGCGTATCAGTTTTTCCTCCTTTGTTATTTTTGAATCCCGACCGACTGAAGAGCGGCCAATTGCGCCAGCAGGACCTGTGTGAAAAACAGGAAGGGCTTAAGCAACGCCATTTTCACTGCTGCTGTCACATGCCCACACTTTGACCCAGGAACTGCGATTGCATCTCGATGGAGGTAAAATTAAATAAAACCATTTGCTTAAATCAAGGGATATCGTTAAAGAACCGCAAGTGCTAGAAAGTAATCCGCACTCTATCACTATACGGTGTTTCCCATAATTAAATATAGGGTACCTTGAGCCTTTTATAGTGTAGCATAATATACTGTCTTATAAAACTCTCAATGTCTATTTGGTGCTCTTTTTGGCTTTCACATCTGACGCATACCCACATACCAAGGGCAGTGATATGTTGCTATATGCCACACGTGAGTTGGCGAAAGGATCGAAGTTGTCAAGAGTCAGAAAATCTAAGATCCTCTGGGCTGTTCTATAAAACCTTTCGTAATAACTCTGTTCCTCTGGGGATCATTATGAAACTGTAAAACACCCGTTGTAATAAACACGTGCGACGGCTCAACAAAAATGTCTTTGTGTATAATATTCGTACATGTATGCGGCGTCGTTTCATAACGTTCACATCCCACAAAATTTACACCACAGTCACATTCCCTCAGCACGCTTCTCATCCCATTCATATAGTACGTGGGACTACGCTATATTACAAATGTTCGCATTATTCCTTCCCCATGACACCTTTATATGGTCTCTGTGGCTCTGTGGTAGATAGCTAGACTGCCACGAAGAGTGACCCAGTTCGAGCTCCATTTTATTCTGGATATGTTTTTTTTTTTTGCTTTACTCGCAGGAAATCGGCTTTTCCTCTCGTGAGCGCACGGTATGCAGAGTGGTGCCACGATGAAGACTGTGGGAGCGTTGTTGCTCATTGCAACGATTGTTTCTTGTGAGGTGACTGCGAAATTCAGTGAGACTCCCTTTTATCGAACATTTCTTTGTTCAGTTTATACAAGCTATGTATGCTCAGACGCTTTCTGCTTTTGATGTGGCAGCCATCGACAGGAAGGACACACATATATATGATTCACTTTTCTTAATCAGCCGCATATAAAACCTTCATAAGGTTAATGATTACAATTATTTTCTTACATCTGCTCGTTTGATTTTCGCTGTGGATATATTAGAACAAGGTGACATAGAGAATTAGGTGAATTGATGTCAGGTCATTGTGGGCAGTCCACGTGGTTTTTACACGTCCGCAAGATCGTTCTCATGTACGTTTTGTTTGTTCAAGTTTGTGTTGTGTTTTATAGCCTGTCACGTGTCTTTATTATAGCTTTTAACTGCATCACTGACAATTCTTTAACGTGTTGATTTTTATGGTCTTTAGTGGTACCTTTGTTCGGCCGTGGGGACATTTCATATTCGCTGAGAGTGAAGACTGGGTTTCATCCCTCAGTAAAACCAGCACTATAACGGCACATGCCTGACTTGCCTTTCTCTTCGTGTCTCGTCCTACCCTGCAGTTCGACCAGCAAAAACATTGCAATATTTCACCCCATAAAAGGAAAATTGTGGAAGACGTTTGAGGTTCGCCTCAGGATTGCAAGGTCATTGGACGCGAGATGTAGCGGAGTCGACGCCTGGCGGCTACTGGCTGAGCATACCTAGTGGGGATTGCTCCCTGCGTCGTCTGCTGGCAACGTCGTGTTTGAGAGAGGGAGACAGGTTTATTTACCGAAAGACAGAGAAGTTGGCCTGAGTGATAACATGTTCTAGTCTGCTACTACACACCGGGGTTGTGAATCGGAAGAAAGAAGAGTGACGAATGACGATAATAAGTTAGAGAAGTGAGTATACACGGTCCCTTCAAATCAATAAAATTTTGTTGCCGTGAATTAATTCCAGTTGCAAGTTATGCACGCCCTATAGGGTGGTTTGTTTTAATTTGTTAGCACGTTCAACTGGCTGTACGTATGCATAACGACATGTACTGAAGCATCTGACCCTTCTGTGCTGTATGTGCTCTTCAATAAGGTCAGCGAATATAACTTTCAAGAGGGCTGTGCATCATCGTCGTAACCGTAACTCATCAGAATCATTTCAGTTTGGACGCCCCTTTATGATTCAAGCGCATCGTAAAGTGCATAATAAAAATTACCCACCTGCAAACACCAAAACTATCATGTCGAAAACGGAATGTCGTGGACGACGTACGTAAGGCATGAATACGCGGCTGCTCATCGCATCATTGCCAATTACATGTATAGATGAACTTCGTGAAAACTAACTCTAAATTACCATGTTCACAATTCCTTTCCCCATCTTGCATGAACGTTGAGACTTGGCTTATTTTGATGCCAAATTATTCTCATAATGAAGGCTGCACTATGCAATGCAATTCATTAATCGGAGAACTGTGGCATTCAAACTAATCAGATTTTTATATGTTTTCTTCTGTTGGTTATTCCCAAAATGAAGACATTCATAAATAATTGAAAATCATCAGCTGCGAATACACTACCTCTTCATCTTCCTCAGCAAGTTCAGTCGGTTTGTATTTCTACCATAGCAAATAACGCGATGGTAGAAATAGGCTTCCAAATGTTTTTCCTCAGTTAAAACAAAACTTACTTTTATCAAAGCTCCCGTGGACAAATTTGTCGTGTTTCTAAATCGCATGTACTTTCCTGCCTAATTTGTCTTAGACCATCCTAGGGCGCTACATAGGTTTAATATTGGCCTCAAAAACGTTCTTACCATGTTAAAATTTGTGTTTCAGTTGAAAGTATGTGCGTCACCCGGGCAAAAAAAAGAATAAATGAGGTAGTTCGTTTTATAAATAGTCCAAAAAGTAATTGGTCATTCGTCCTACAATAGTCTGTTGTGAAAAAATTCCCCTTTATTCAATATTACCTACTCACTAAAGAGTGTAAAATAAAGGGTGTGTCTAAAGGCCTGTCTCTAATAAATGCAGGGTACTCGGAAAACGCAAAACAGGGCAGGTGTTGGCGTGAAACTCTCGGATTAGAGGGAATTTTTTCGTACCTGGTTATTTTATGAAGTTCCACTGACGCTCACGTTCCCAAAAAATTTGCGCCGTTCAAAATGTTTTGTAAAATACTGTAGATTTATTGTATATATATGTGTGCGAATTTGTGCAATTATTCAAGACAAATATACCTTTGACGAGCACCCCAGTTTCGGTAACTGGCATAGGATAACCTTATAAACTGAATTTTTGAAGAGAAAAGATTATTACATAATTTCCAGGTTTAAAGTGCTTTCCAGTAATGTGCACCGATTTTTTGGACGATACAGTCTACGCCAAGACAAAAATCCTCTTACTTTGCACAATTTTTACCAAGACCCTACGTTTTGTCCTACATCTAGAAATGATGCAGTGTGACAATAACTCTCAGAGCAGGTAACGTACTGATGACGTAACCTCTACTACGTACAGGGGGATAGAGATGCTGTCGATGGAGCACCTTCATTTGTTCGAAAATTAATGTTGAAGAGACAATAAGAAGCATGAAATGCAGCATATTGCAGGAAAAAGTGTTCCGGTATTTATATGGTAAGAGCGTTGACTCAAGGGCAAAAGAAAAGTTAGGAGACTCATGAGCAAGTATATGGCTGGCAGTGTAAGCCAAATGGATAGAGGGAGAGTGAAGTGAAACAGCTCGCATGAATTGGCATAAGATGGCTGGCAGGTGAAAGCCAACGACCAGCTTGAAAATTTTATGCTCCGGGTCAGAACTATAGCAAGCTTTATGCATTATTCGTGCCTCTGTGACAGGGTAAACGTTTCTACTATACTCTAAATTGACCCACCTACCACCATGTGATGATGACATATAATGGTGCCATCATTTGCCGTCACATTGCGATGCCAACGTGACGTAGCGATTAGGTCACAATGACATCAAAATTGATAGCTAAATGTAATACCACAGTCCAATTCTGAGGCGGAGTTGTTATATCATGAGTATTTTTTAAAAATAATCGCATTTATGCCAGTTTTGACCTTAATAGCTAAAGTCAGTCACCATCCCTAAATCTAAAAACTCCCTGCAAGCAATGAGCAGATGACCAAGAGGGTGAAAAAACACCCGCGAAAAACAACAAAACTTCGCACAAAGATGCGTGGTCTTTTGTGTTTGCCCCATGGGAGTGACATAAAATTTCGAGTAGCCTACAAGAAGGGTAATTACGCTACGGTTGGCAACGCTGTTTCCCTAACCAAGTTTACTGACAATACTGACCTTTATTTTTTTTCAACCTTACTCTAAAGCAACCTTCATCGGGAATTTATTAGGTAAGCCTTGGTAGTTTAGAAGTTAAGGGGCTCGGCTGCTTACCCGAAGGTCACGGGTTGGATTCCGACCGCGACGAGTACATTTTAAAGCAGGCAAAACGCTAGAAAGCCACGTAGTGTGTGATGTCAGAGCACCAGGTAGTCGAACACTGAGGACACTTCCGACGGCGTCACTCATAATCGCATCACCGTTTTACAATGTTAAAGCATATTATCTTTGTTGATTGTTTCTTTATTATCTCAGATTTGATGGTACACTTCAATTTCATCTTCGTTTGCTTCTGAAGTGGGAAGCAAGCACAGGTAGCATAAATTGAGTGAACGGCAGGGATGTCTACCAAAATTGTAGCATCCGGTGTGCTGCCTTGCAGTAAGGGGACAGGGATCGGATAGGGAAGAAAAATTCTCCTGACATGTCACGCCCCGATCACATGATGAAGTGGCATCGTTATATCGGGATGCTTTAGAACACTCGCGATGACGTAGTCGATGGCCTTTGTGAACATCGAAAGAGAGGCTTCATTGGCCTACTTAATTGGTATATTTGTTTAAAGTGCACAAAAAAAGGGAGATGCGAAGATTCATTGATTAGGCTTGTAGTGACTTTTCGTGCTACAACAAATCATGCCGTTGCTAAGTCGGTTGTACCGTTGTATTGAATCCTTGGCTTACTTGTCTTTTCTCTAAATGTGTTACGAAGGAACGTGTAGCATGGCTTACTTCATACGCTTTATTTTCTCTTCTTGCGTGCTTATCTATGAAATCCTGCTGGGGTATGCTGTGACGTTGTCTTGCAGGCGAGTGCTCATTCCCCGGCTTCGACCTGGAAGTAGCACTGGACGAGTTCCTTCAGCGACTGCCCGCGTCCTACGAGATACCGAACTCCGAAAGCGATGGGATGCTGCCGGGACTGGCTTTCGGCAATATTTACTTGCTAGGTCTATCCACACTGGAGGTACGCGGTGCGCCTCGGCCCTTTTGCAGAAAGGGTTCGCCAATGCTCGAAGTCTCCCTGAGCAATCGGGCAGCGCTGCGTTTCATCGTACCGTGGAGGTTCGTGAGTCGACGGCGTTTGTGAACACCTAATGGGAGACCTTAATTAGACCCGATTGACTGGGATATATATTTCAACAGCACAGGCTAAAGGAGAGCTGAAGTAAAGTGAGTGAGCTGGTATAAATTCATAGTGAGGCTCAGCCCAGAAAAAACAGGGCACAGCTAGAGCAGACAGGTGCTGTCTGAAAACGGATGTTTATTAAAGAAAGACTGCACGATATGGGTGCTTTGTGAAAGCTGCAGATAATTGTTTAAATGAAAAAAGAGCACGCAGAACGACTGCTTCCTAGCTGTGCGGAACAACAAAAGAATATCCACGCATACCCGCGAAGTGAGTCGTGACGAGTGAACGAGTAGCTTGCTCTCTGCGGAGACGTTGAGCCGCCCCATGCCGCGCTCCCACCTCCGAAGATGCAGCAACTGTTGTCAGCATTGCCATGTTGCCACTGCTTTCCGAACTTTCGCGTCCGGGCTAAACTGTTTTAACGAGAGAGCATTGGAGAGCTCGTGTCGCAAAATTCCGACGTCGGCGTCGGCCGCATTGTTTGTGAGCGAAAAATCGTCCGTGAGTGAAAAAGCTCGTTACAGAGATCGCCACGGGAGCCCGCTACTTGTCCATGCGTGCGTGCGCGATCACACTGAAGAAGCCGCGCATTGAAGAAGTGCTCATGATCACCAGGCGTGGGTGGCGTGGTTTATTTGCCCCTGACACCCCTCCCTGCTTAGCTTCCAGCGCTTTCGTCGAGGCGAGAGAAGATAGAATGCAATTGCAGCATGCGACCGATCTTTGTAAGTCCACTCGCACTGGACAAATTCCTAAATGTTTTGCGACGTTAAATTCGTGAGGCAATAAGCTCTTCTAGTGAACTCAATTCATGGTTACTTGAAAAAGTGTTTCAGGACCCCTTTAATGCATTTCGTTCGACAGGTGTCACGACGAAAACGAGCCCATTCGGCGATTTGTAGGTGCACTTGTGAGGCCTCAAACTACGTCAAAAAAGGCCGGGATAGTGCAGGACGCCCCTAAAACACACAGGAACTTTCAAACAGCTCTAAAACTAGATAGCTAAATCGATCTAGTGGAAAACATATGATGCCTTTCCAGAGGCGTTGATCAAGCAAACAGCAAGCGCTAGATAACGTGCTGCTATCTGTAAGGCATTGTGAGACTCTTTATGGTCTCGGAGATGGCGAGCGCACGGTTTGTATCTTGGAGGCCATGCGACTTTTGCTTTAGATAAAAAACATGTACCATTCTAGCGCGCACGCTGGTACAATCTACTGGGTGCGTGTGTGTATCAGTGAGTGCGAGCGTGCGTGTGTGTATGTAACAAAACATTAATAAGTATGCACTTAGCGGTCGAAGGGCGCACTAGGGGCCGGATTTCGCTATCGCGTTCAACTCTTAAAAGCGAAGTTGAAGGTTCTCCCAAGTTTGCGTCAGCGTTGCCTTTTACGAGGGAGAGCGCGTTCACGTTCCTTTTCATTCATGGCAGAAAGATAATGTGTCGTCTGAAACACACTTTGTCTTTATCTTCACCAGTCCCTTAAGAAATCATGCGATTGTCAAGTTTAGTCGTCAGTCCCATCATCAGTCCTACAAAGTGCCCATAATGCCTTACAGGCGTATTGCGTATACCACACATACCATCAGAATGACGAATGACGTAGTGGCATAGTGGGTACTTGTTTACTTTATGAAAGTTACGGTGGACGTACGCAGGGTACCTTGCACGTGCTGCACTGGACAGCGAACAACGCACAACAGACAGGCCTAGAGTCCGAACTGCTTCGCCTCTGAAAAATGTACTTATGAAAAGGCGTGCTGTCATCACCACACGTATTCCATATATGCGATCCCACACTCCTGCAACGCAAACGAGGTTCTGCATGCAGATGTGTCGCTGTTAATGCAAGTAGAAAAAAATTCGGCAGATCCTACGTACCTGGGAATCGACGTTTATACGAAGCATGCAGAAGGAATGCGACCATGTTGCAATTTTTCATAAATAAGCGACATGCTATGAAATGACGCTACATACGTCTACAAATTTTGCACGCACACGCATATGTAGAAGAGTTGTAGATGTTTATATAACCAGTTGTTTGCACTTGCGCGACGATGTACACTGGGACATGCGTATTAGCAACACCAAAAGCTTATATGTAGCGCTTATGCTCGTGAAGATGCTGGCCCTGTACACTGCTACATAATTCAACTACAGCTCAAAGCAACTAACCACAATTAACGTTCACCTTCGTAATGGCTGTATCAAAGGAGTACATATGTAATGTTTATAAAATTGAGTAGGCAGCACTGTAACCACTATTAACGTATCGCGAAGATTGACGTCTATTTGAAAATTAGTTTCGATACCTGGCGTGGCTTTGTGGTAGAATGCTTGACTGCGACGCAGAATGCTTGGGTTCGATTCCTGCTGGGACCCTGATTTTCATTATTTGCATTCGTCGGGGGGTCAACGCTGCTTATGTCAGGTTTTTCTTAACAATGACATTTATTCTATGCCTTCGTTGGGTCGATGCTATCGATGTCCGGTATTGCTTAACGCTCACACGCTGAAATTGCTCATGTGTGTTGTCGTTCCTGTGTAAATAAAAAGTGTCAATCACTTGTGGCATATATACCCGCGTACCAGCGGCACATACCCGCCCGGGCGTATGCGCCACTGTCTGGCGGGAAGTGTTTGACGGCGTACGCGACGCGATTGTGAAATTATTCATGTCTTCACCAGCGCGTCATATTCGTCAAACCATCTTACCCTCCCGTGCTAATTTTGGTTCACGCCAAGTTAAAGGGGTGACCACGAGAGCACCCAGACGTAAGCGGATGGATGGATAGATAGATAGATAGATAGATAGATAGATAGATTGAACGTATCTATCCAAGCCGCCAAAGCTCACTAAGAAATGCTTCGCATTTTAACCCTCCAGCTATCTTTCCTAAGCATGCATGAGCACCAAAGCTTTTAAGTCTAGCCTATAATGTAGAAAAAAAAATCGCAGCATATTCACGGAGGGAATTATGATGAGTGGGGCGAAGCGTCCATCAGTCCATCCGCGTTTCCGTCCGCCCGTGCGTCCACTCGGCGTCCATGCATCCGTGCGTCCATCTATCCGTCCGTCCTTCGATGCGTCCATCCGTACGTCCATCTGTGCGTCCGTCCGTGCATGCAGCCGTCCATGCGTCCATCCATTCGTGCGTCAAACAGACAGGCAGACATTGCACGGACGCAGGCAGCGGGCGATTCACGTTTTGCCGATAAAACCCTCCGAAGGTTAACACCACTCATCATTACTCACTCCGTGGATACGCTTGATTGATTGATTTGTGGGGTTTAACGTCCCAAAACCACGATATGATTATGAGAGACGCCGTAGTGGAGGGCTCCGGAAATTTTGACCTTCTGGGGTTCTTTAACGTGCACCCAAATCTGAGCACACGGGCCTACAACATTTCCGCCTCCATCGGAAATGCAGCCGCCGCAGCCGGGATTCGAACCCGCGCCCTGCGGGTCAGCAGCCGAGTACCTTAGCCACTAGACCACCGCGGCGGGGCCTCCGTGGATATGCTGTGAGGTGGTTACTACATACATGCATACATACAGGAGACGACCGACCCACGCCTTAAGGAGCTTAACCCCTAAAGAACCAAGGACAAGTAATGCTAAACAGCGTAAAACGTAACAAAGACCCCTTTACTCGTAACAGTTTAATTACCTTTTACTCACCCATGGTGAGACTAGAGAAGCGGCACGCGCGCACTGCGCGTGTACGGCTTCTCTAGCCCTGCCGTGACCCACCTTGCACAAAATTACCTCTTACTACCAAAACGATGGAAGTCAACACCCTTTACCACATACAAAGCTTGAACGCGTGCAAGCGGTAGCTGTTCGCATGCTACAAACGAGATCGTACCTATCACGGGGTCGTTACAATTGAGACATAATTCTAGAATGCCCCGTCTGAACAGAAGTGTACTGTTCACTCACACACATGCTCTGGCGATGCCCCGCGTTACCTTAGAGACCTCTCGGCAGTGAGTCCGAATAGGGAGAGGCGCGCAGGAGCCCCGAGTTCCAACACCAACTAAAGGCAGTCGAGAGGGCCCCATAAGTCGGGGGTCACCTACACTAGCGGCTGCTAGGACGTCCCTCATGGATATCCTGGTGACCGAAACTCCTCAGGACTTCTTAATAAACTTCTTCACTGACTGGTTTTATTATGGTTCAGCCATACTGAATGTTACGCCAATTACAGGTTGTGAAAAAATTTAAAAAATATTTAAGGAAGAAGAGAAAGGTGCACGTATGGTGGTTCGTGTCATTCTATTTGGTTTCGATGCTGTATTGTCGGGCACACTCAATCTGGAAAACAGTGGTAGCACTTCTCTTCGAGACTTGCTTGAGGCGATCTTTTAGGGGCGACGCCCCTCACGTTGTCGGTCGTATGTCGCGTGTCGTCGTAGCCGGCGTAGTAGCCAGTTGCATTGCATGTGCATAAAAACGGTGTCACAGCATATCCACGGAGTGAATGATGATGAGTGGTGTGAAGCGTCCCTCCATCCATCTGTCCATGCGTCTGTCTGTGTGTCCGTCTGTGCGTCCGTCTGTGCGTCAGTCCGTCCGCTTCGGCCCACTCGACATCATTCACCTCGCGGATAGGCTGTGATTTTTTGTAACGAAGAAGAGAGATCGTCATATTAGCAAACAAACCATGCATCACTTTCCTGCACGCCGAATTCGAATTTTCGAGCGAGCTCCAGCAGTGCGCACGCGTTTCTTTATTCCCGTAAGCGCATGCGTGACAAAAGCGTATATGTGTGACATTGTTTAGGAGAGTCAAGAGCTGCGCTTGTACTTTTCTTGTGTTTGTCCTATTATTACTTGCACATTATGTCTCAATCAGTTATGCCCGACGAACCAGCCCAACAACAGATTATTTTGGCACTGGTGTTTTCAGTGCTATCAATAGTAAAAAGTATAGTGTTTTCCCGATTAAGATACCAAACCATTGCTGTTTTTGTTTTGTTTTTTGCTATAGGAAAAGCTTCAAACACACTTTTTGTAATTTTTGGTAATTTTAACTCCGATGTAGGTACTGCTCCACACTCTCGGGCAAGCTGTCGACAACTTCAAGCTACGTGACACTGAACGCATTGTTCGAGGTCGGTGAGGACAAGCTGGCGCCAATCGACGTGTGGCTCACGTGGCTGGAAGGAACGTACGTCTTGCTTGACGGTGCTCCGGAACCTCTCAACATGGCCGTCGCTATACTGAGCAAGCTGGCGCCGGCTGTCGTCAGAGACTTCCGGGTTGAAGAGACAGCCTGGCGCTCGAAAGACGTTTTCAAGGATGTGGCGACCAGTGGGAAGAACTGAACGAGCGGCGCTTTCACCCAGCCCTGCTGCGATTACTTGAAACACCCGACAGCTGTCTCTGATGATGACGATGACCTAAACACTCCTTCGACCACCATATTTTTTTTAATTTCTGGCGCTCACTTTCTTTTCGTTTTAACACAACTGTTGCGGTTCCAATAAAACATAAATCCTTATTTCATGTTTCACGCCGCGTAGAAGCTTCAATTAGGAGAATGAAGTTTTAAGCAACCAGGTTATGATTCGTGTCAACGGGCAGCATTAAGACAAAGCCAGAGAGGAGACAAGGCAGGAAGCAGCCAAGTTAAATTCGCAGAACTCACGTCGCGTTGCGTAAGACCAGAAAGAGTATTGTACACACGCGGGTAAGGTGCATCAGAGCAGTGGCATGACACCCTAAAATTACACATCTGGACGCGAGTTGGCAACTGCCACACAAAACCTTTTGTCGAATATGTGTCAGAATAGGCATTGCATATACGCTTGCCATTCACCCAGTAACTAAACTGATAAAACGAATCTACGCCAGTACTTGAGCGCATCTAAGCGAGGTCAGTTTATTCAGCTGAGAAGTCGTTCCTTCTGTCACCAAAAGAATATTCACCTTTCAGTAACGCTTTCATGTGTGCGCCTCCCTGCCTGTTCACATGAAGAATCCTTATTGACAATAGATGATTAGTGCTCCCTGTGGCCACAGCTGAAAACGCACGTTTTGAAGGGGAAGGGGTCGTTTTTCGGCGGTCAAAATGCGTAGAGGGGCAAATCTCAAATTTATGTAAGGGGCGCGCTCGAAAAGCTGCACCACACTTCACAAATGCATCATTGTGAACATCATGGCTTCATATTCTGTTCCAACAGCGAATCAAGTTTGAACAATAGGAATCTATCTAAGCTATTAAAATCACACGTTGTTTTTGGGACAAAAATGGGCTGCCGGAAAAAAAAAACATGATGAAAACTTGCATATTTATCGGCGATTTCAACACTAAGGCGAAGCTTTCATTTCAGCCTAATATCATGTTTTCGCTTGTCGAATAACACGTTCCGAAGTGATGTTTTCTACAACGCTTTCACTCCTTCGACTGGCGTCATGGGCCGTATTATCTTCGTAACACGCATTTTATCACGTAATGACTGGCGTGCGATGTGGTCATAATAATTGAGCTACCGAGCAGGCAGACCGCACATGGTCACTGCGTCACGGGTTGGAATTACATTGAAATATGCTTTTTTATACTGTCAGTAAAAAGGATACGAATATAAGCTTGTTGGTATCATCATAAAGCGTTTCATATATTAAGGAGGGAGGGCATACAGAAACAAAAAAAAACAAGTACTGAACGAGCATAAGCGCTAACTCTCGAATATATTTGCATGACTCGATGTTAAACTATATGTCCTCACTTGCGCGATTTTGCGATGCACTGTGTTTGACTGACATTCGCACTCAGACAAAGGAGCGGGGAGACCAGTCTCGATGAAGTACATCTTGTTCGCCTTAATATCGGAATTCAATACCTGAGAAGACGTTTGGTTGAAAGTTGGCGCTTGTGTTCATCCAGTACTTCACGTTTCTCCGTGTGTGTTTCCGCCCGATGCTACCAACAAGTTTATCTGTCAGTGGTTGCGGTGCTCCGCTGCTAAAACGAAGAAGACGGATTCGATCCTGGACGTGGCTCTAGCGTTTGCAAAGGAGGCGAAAATTGTATACTACTTGGATGCATGCGTGTAAGCATGTGTTTAAATATGCGTCAAAGAACCCCAGGTGGTCAAAATTTCCGGAGCTCTTCTCTATGGCTACACAGATTGGGACACGTCCACTACGCGCTCAGCGGATCCTGCGGGAAATCACGTTTTTTAAATCCAGTTCTCTACGGCGCGCCTCATACCCTTATCGTAGTTTTGGCACGTACAGTTCCAGCAATTATTACTACTAGTGC
This sequence comes from Rhipicephalus microplus, assembly GCF_013339725.1. Classification (NCBI taxonomy): domain Eukaryota; kingdom Metazoa; phylum Arthropoda; class Arachnida; order Ixodida; family Ixodidae; genus Rhipicephalus; species Rhipicephalus microplus. The sequence continues at coordinate 62,800,784 of NC_051173.1, read as the reverse complement.
AGCATTCCTGAACATTTAGTGGCTTTTCTTTTCGCTAAAGTGTAGCACAGAAAACATTTGGCGCTGTGTTGGTTGCGCTTCTGAAAATGAAGCAAGTAAACTTCTCACGTTGTATTCTTCTTTACCACACAACGCAACCAACTACTTATTGAACAAAGGAATGGCAGCCAGGAGGTGGATTTTAGTGAGCCGCTACGTCACAACGGCCATATATATATATATATATATATATATATATATATATATATGCTTACAGAGGACCACATCAAGTTGTCAAGAAAGCCGGTGCGGTGTTTAAGAAGTGCTAACACCTCAGCACGTTCCACAGCAACAACAGCGATGTCAAGAAAAGCGAGTCGGCGAATCTCAGACACTGTGTAGCGTATACACCAACAAGAACGATGACCCAAAGCAAGCCCCTTAAAGAAAATTAAAGACGTGAGGTATCTTCGCATGAGGAATCGGCGCCAGAAACGGATTTGGCACAATAGTTGAAGATAAGATTACAACTCTAGAACCTCAGAAAACACCGAATAAGACAATAAGTCAACCGCTTTACCCCGCAAAGATTAAAAGCACAGTCCCATCAATTTACGACAACGAGGACGCACGCAGGAAAGCTAGCGACGCCTACGAATATTGATCTACCGAACCTTCAAGGCTTCCCAGCTTCGTTCATTCCTCACAAAAATGCAGCCTATTTCATCAGCAGTTTCTACGCACAGGCATATTTCTGCTGTCCCGAACGCAACATCCACCCTCGCCCACCTGCCCTGCCGCGTTTGTCTAGTGGCTAAGGTACTCGGCTGCTGACCCATAGGTCGCGGGATCGAATCCCGGCTGTGGCGGCTGCATTTCTAATGGAAGCGGTAAAGTTGTAGGCCCATGTGCTCAAATTAGGGTGCAGGGTAAAGAACCCCAGGTGGTCGAAATTTCTGGAGCCTTCACTACGGCATCTCTCATAATCATATGGTTGTTTTGGGATGTTAAACCTCAAATATCTATCAGCCTCACCCTTCAGAGTTCACGCTGATGTAACCAGACTGCTGCCCTCTCCTGTGAATTTTTTGTGTGTGCCCGTTTACGAAACTGCCTTCACTTCACTTCACTTCACTTCACTTTGTTACCGTAAGGACCCCCTAGAGGGGGTATTACATGAGGGGTGGGAAACATACAACAAATGTAATACATATGCAGGATGGGTACAAGTATGAACAGGGGTAACCAATACAGAAAAAAAATAATACATGTGCAGGATCAGTATACATAATAACAGGAGTAACACCTTGCCAAAAAAAGAAGACAAAGTGAGAACCAGTGGCACAAAAAGCAACAATCTAATGTATTCAAATTGAAAAGAAACGAGTGACATTTTGTGTAAATGTTGAGTGGCACATTATGGTGGCGAGATCAGTGGAAAGCCCATCCCAGTCGGAAGCTGCGCGAAAAAAGAAGCAGGCGGAAAATGTCGTGGTATGGGCGCGTGGCCGGCCGACATGAAAGAATGAGTGGTGCGGTGAGATGCGCGGGCAGGAGGCAAGATATAGGGCGGGTGGTCGAGTTGACTGTGATAGAGCTTGTGGAAAAAAATGAGGCTGGAAACTCCATACGGCCATACGGAACTACTGCGTGTTTTCACATTTTCCGCTCATGAGACTCCACATTCTACACGTTTTGTTGCTTGTAACACACGCAATCTTTCGAGGGAAGGGAGAATCGTCTGAAGTAAGAAGGAAGGGGGATTGATGGTAGAGTTTGTTGGTGTTCAGCTTTATGCAATGTTAAATCAGAGAAGGAGAGAAAGAAAGAGGGAAAGTAAAGAAAGAAAGACAGAAAAAAAGCAATGAGAATATAAGGTGGACTCCCCGGGTGCCCCTTTCGCTCTTCCTTCTCCTTCCCCTCCCTCTCTCTCCCTTTTCTCCTTTTTTGACGTTCACCTTTAGAATGTCTGCAGTCTGTGTATCCTTCCTTTCACTAACATATCGTTCCCGACCAGACCGCGCCGCATGGCTCTGGCGGTTCAGTATGGGGGAAAAGAGCTTTTTTAAGAAGTTGTATTTTTAGGAAATGGGTTTTTTAAGAATCGTTTTATGCGGGTATGTGCCACACGTGTATGGAAGAAAGGGTTTGGATTATTCATGTCATGACGCAACAGACACAATCTTCAAACACATTTACTCTCCCATACTACAGCAATTTAAGAAAATGGTCTCGAGAGCACGCAACCATAGGTGGCCACATGTATACAAAGATAGAAATGTTCAAAGTGTCTGCAATTCGCAAAGAAATGTTCCGCATTTAATCATTTCCGCTGTGGACCCAATGGCAAAGCCCAAGCTTATGACGCTTAGCTGTAGTTTGTCTTTTAGTGAGCAATCACGTATGAGAAAATAATTTCGTACTTTTTTGTGTCCTTGTTTTTCTGAAAAATAAATTGGGTAATGCAGTATCAAATACATACGATATATTCCATGTATAAAGTACAATCAGCATCTCTTATCTGTTGAGAATCATGTGCGCCCACACGTAGCGCACGAGGAGCTATCGAATAATAATTGCATTTCGTAACGGCGCACACTCGTAGCAATAAATTATAATGCAGTGTGCTTCCTTAACATGAAACTGCGATTTGCTTCTCACCCGTGACGCAAAAATGTGTATAACCAACCGTGTGGTCACATAAATCATACCACTGGCTAACTGCTGTGCTTCACCTTCCTGTTGGCATCTTTGTTGAGCATTTCGGCTATGAGCGCCTCAATCTGGTTCAATTTTAGCTGATTAGCGTTGGCCGCAAGCTGCTGAGCGTCGTCCCCACGACAGGAAGTCGTCCTGCCTAAACGTGGTGTCGTCGAAGCTGGCCGTGGAGTATGCTCGGTATTTCTGCTGTGCGGCCTACTTGCGTGGTTGTCCTTTTTGGAGGACTGGTACACGTCCATAGTATTTTTTTCACCACAAATGTTTTCAGTCCGCTTCACTCGCCTGACTGGCTCTGCAATCGGAATGTCGAACGGCCATAGTTTCTTTCAAATTGCGCATGCTGGCATCCATCAGTGTATTCTTGTTCCTGAGGTCTTTGGCTTTTTTCCTTTTCAGGGCTGAGGCAGAAGCGAAGCGGTCGTGATTTCGATGCTTGGCTGACAACCGTATTCTCGTTGATCGAATATGAAGACGATGAGGAGCTGTCGGGTGGGTGCTGTCTGAGGCCTCCGCCTGTTGAGTCACTCTTGCAGCTAGACTTTTCGTTGATGCGAAAGTCCAACCGCAGGTTTGACAATCCTCTCGCACCGCTGTGACCACTGACATTTTCGTCGTCACTGTACAGTTCCTGCCGGTGCTGTACATTGCCTGACGATTTGAACGTGTGCCTCTTCCAGTTGCTGCTGCCTAGCGTGTGCTGATGCATATCTCTGCAATATTGCGGTTCCAGAAAGTCACCCTTGGTGTTTCGTACGTGGGTTCGTCTTGAGCACTTAGCAGAGGCGCCTTTCGAGTGTTCTGTTGATCGTTGCGTGTGCTGTACATGACGCTGCCAGCGCTCTTTATCGCGCCTCGAGCACTTCCCTCCGCGTCACTCTCTTTGTTTGCCATGGGCGTATCGGCAGGCTCATTGGCTTTCTGCTTCTGGAACTTGGTGTTAGCCAGAAGCTTCTCGTGGCTCTCGATCATTAGGAAGATGTCGTCCTTCTGCGCCACAGGCCAGTACCGTCCACTCAAGGTTTTCAGCAGGCACAGGACACAAAGCAGCAGTGCGAGGGCTCCCATAAAGAGACCAATGACGAACACGACGAGGATGAATGCCAACGATGGCCGGTGCCTGGCTGGCTGCTGCACTGGTCTCGACGATGATCTGGTCGAATACAGGCGAGCCGTGTGGCGGCCGCCTGCTGGCGTCGTCATCGTGCCATGGCTGTGGCTTCCCGGCGCTCAACCGTTTCTCGCGGAAGGGGGCCAAGGCTGCCGACCCATCCATAATCATCGCCGCCTCGGACGCCACAGTCACAATGGCCGCGAGCTTGGCGACCAAAAGAATGGCGGCCCTCATGCCGCTCCTTCGCCGACTGTCTACCTATAGGCGCCCGACCTCATACTGTCTTCCGCGGTCGCCTGTAGGCGCTAGGCCACAGGTTCGAGCGATGGTGCAGCGTCTGCTCATGATGATGATGATTGTGTCACTGCGTGTTTGATTTGCCCTCTGTTGTGAGGGCTCCTTGCGATGTCACCTTGAAATGAAGTGGTCATCTGATAAGCATCATTGAGTAAAGTTCAGATTTGTTTGGGGGTGTTTTTATTTGCCCTTTGTTGTGAGGGCTCCTTGCGATGTCACTGTTAAATGAAGTGGTCATCTGATGAACATTAGTGAGTAAAGCTCAGATTTGTTCGGGGGAATGATAGTGAATTTATCAACATTTGATCAAAGCGATCTGTAGTTCGATGAAATAAAAAATTACCCCCCCCCCCCCGAGCACTTCGAACACATTGTTAGCGGCAAAGCTGAAACTTACAGTCCTGATGTTTTTCTCTTCATTTTTCTATGCAATTTATTAAATTCTTTCTTACTAACTGGTGCCATATGTTCAGAAATTTTTATTGGCACTGTTTGCCCATGTGCTTTACTATTAGTGGAGCGCCAGTGAGTATTGGGCCGCAGTGATATTCTGTCAGCGCTACATAAATTCATTCAGGCAACCGGAAGGATACGCTGCTAGTAATACTACCGGATATATCCAATTCTTTGTCTCCCTTCTTTATTTTTTGCTAATTTTTTTTATATACTATAGTTTATCGAGTTCTTCTGCACTTTTTAACCTTTTTAAGGAACATTACTATTGTTATTATCTAGTTTCTGTCTTTTTCATCAAGCGTGATTAAAAAATTTCCATTATATGGTACAGTGTCGCCAATCTTTATTGTGGGTATGCGCCAAGATCTTCTAGCCGACAAGAAAAGACAAGAATGAGCCCAATTTCTGCGCCATCACCAGATATGAACTCTCCGAAAAACCCACGATGTGGCAGTCAGGCCTAGCCTGCCTGTCCCAACGTGAAATAAATAGCGTCTGTCATGACTCTAAATAAAGTTCAGCCATCCATCTATCAATCATCTTTGTTGTCATTGTCGCAAACGTCCTGTTTACTTTGACTGAGAACCCCTATGAGAGACTGGGCAGGTATTGAGTCATTTTATAAGTTGGTATATAATACATTAGCATAAGGCATATCACAAGCGCTGTTTAATTATCTCAATGTGATTTTTTCTTGCATGCTTACGGTTATTAAGAAATAGGGTATTGATTTTTTATTGTTATTTATTAGATTTCGGGAAAAACCTATACATTTCATCGTACATGAATGCTTTTTACCCATGCGTGACTTCCTCATTTTAATCAAACAGTGGTGAGTAGTGGGCCTAGCCTAAACTCCTTGGCATATGCGAGCTGACAATTTGACGTAAGATGGGATAATTTCGGTGTTTATTAGTCATACACGGCTTAGTATTAATACATTATTATTACACGCAAAAGTTCAGGTAATTACATACCAACGTTCTTTTAGATAATTTCAAGTAAGATTGAACAAAGCATGGCTGGTCGGCCTCTTAAATGTCTGTCAAAATGTTATGTATTGTTGCCTGATCAGTGGAAAGAAGAGATACGCAAGTGTTTTGGCTGTAAAAAAAATTTTCCGAAGCACAGTGATTCAATAACGACGAAGAGGCAGTACTCCTCAATAAAAAGGCACAGTCGCGCGACTTCAAGAAAAGAACATACAAGAAAAACTTCTGACGGACGGTTTAAAAAAACATTTTCGATATTTTTTATACTTTCCTCCCTTATTTTCCTGCAGATTATTTTTCACATTGTAATAAAAAAATGTTGGAAGCAATAAATGCAGCTGGATTGCAGTAAACGTTTGGTTGTTAGTTCAGCGCTCTGTTCTCGTCTATTCTATCCCCTCCTTCCGTTTGCGCTGTTAAGCACTTGCTTCGTCTAACATGTTCCATTATGCTATTTCACTTGCAGTTACAGCCCATCAAAAATGTCCTTGCACAAGGATAGGCAACGGTAGATCGGACTTCCTCTCAGGTGAGTATGAAATGCAGGCCTTTACTTCAGTTTCGTAAAAGGCAAGCAGCACTGAAATAGCTGTCGACAGCACCGAGTACACCAAATTTGAAATTGTTTGGCAACGGGAGTTCGGCCAGACAGGACGCCGCAGCCCCGTTTCGTCTTTCGTTTCACCTTGTAAAGTTGCGATCACTTCTGCCATGGTCAATTCGGCCACCTGTAACATCTCCCTGGTTCACTACAACTTCTTAATTCCGTTGTTTATGCTGCTTTCTGCACAAACGTCACTGCAGAATTGGCAAAGCTTCGTTTTCCCCCTGTAGTTTTGCTGCTCTTCGCCATGCCTCATTTCTTCCTAACATGCATATTGTTTACTAATCACAGAAAACGACTCCTAGATGAACCACTCCGAAGGATGGGATTCAATTTATCACTACCGGGTTTCTCCCCTTTGGGGCTACATCACTATAGGTTTCAGATTAAGAAGCGTTTGCAATGACGAATGTGATATACTACGTCAGAAAAAACAGATCGAATGCTGGGGTTATCTAAATCAAACTTATTGTTCAACAATATTAGTGTGTTTTTTTTTTCGCGAGTTAAGCTGATTACATGTTTCGAAAACGATGAATTTTCAGGAAGCATTTTGAGATCAACAAATTCTTTCATTAACAAGGCACCACCAGTTTGATGGTAGATCCCCCGTGGTGGGTTGTGCCAGTTTCATAAGGGTCAACCAACCCAACAAAATCTTAGCTTGATCCCATCGCGTTCACGTAGCACTGCTGGGCGGCTAGCTATGTTTACGGTAATATACTACGTAACTCTGTTCACCCCTCAACTAATGGTCCTATCAACCTAGCGAAGCACTAAATTACCTCACACTGCATTCCCGAAAACTTTGAAAGGTAGACGGCAACTTAATAAATAATAAAATCTATTAAAGCATTCCATCATCCATGAGCTGAATAACTTTCTTTTCTAACCAGCTCTATGGCAATAGAAACATCAACAAATATCATTACACCTGCAGAGAGGGTGTCTGAGAACCAACTTAGGCCGTCTGGCCGAACGCCAGACGGCCGAGGAAGTGGGAAACATACCCCCTTTCCGTCTAACAACCGTGAACCACTTATTTCGCTACCCAATAAAGCAGACGAGAACTGTACAACGTGATTTCCGCAGCACACGACGTTCATTTTGGTGCAATCGACTAAGCATCACTTGATGATTCCGATAAACTGCGTGCTAGCGGGCATTAGGAAAGCTTAGAAGTGTGGCGGTTTAGGCTAGTTGGTCTGACATGACCGTAGATATAGCGCGAGAACAAAACTGACAACAAAGGGACAAGAAGGGGACGAGTGCTAACTTCCAACTGAGTTTATCGTGCAGAGCGTGATAACTTATAGGAGGAGACAGTAAACTATCTGACAAAAACCATGAGGCGCAAAGAGCAATACTTGAGTAAGGGGAAAACACTCAAGCAAAGAAAAAGGCAAAGAAAAATTCATAAGGAAACGAAACAGAAAAGTAAAAGTGAAAGCAGAACTACTTTAACTAGTTGCGCGCACCGATACCTTCGAGGAACTTTAGTTCCTTCTCGGACAGAGACACCGAGGGCTTGCTGATGCATGGCACCTGTTCGCGTGCCATCTGCGCGGCCTCGATGATAACCCGGGTGCGCTCATGCCTATGCTTGTACAGCGTCACTGTGTCCATGAAAAGGGCACACAGTTGCACTCAGTGCAGTGCCGAGCTAGAAAACTATTTTTCCCGTTTGCACCAATGTGAGCGTGTTCCTTCAGTCGATCGTTGGGACACCTTCCGGTCGTTCCGACATAACAGGCACCACAGGAAACAAGCGTCCTAGAGACAACTTTCCGGGAATATGCTACATACCCGTTCCCATTTTAACTCTATACTCAGTTGATGACTGTTTTTTAAGGCTGGTTTGAAGATTAGGGCGACTAATTCATTTGGACGGTGCAGAGAACAGCACACGAACGCACGCACGTTTTCCCGATTTATTTGAGCCTGGGTGATATCTTGTGTTTGTACGGGGATTGTAAGGTTGAGTGCATAACATGTAAGTGAGTTAAGAAATGTACTTTTATTTTGAGGAGTGTTCCATAAGGAGTTCGTGACATTGCGACAAACGAATACAGTGCCAGGTAATGTAGATTATTCTTCATTTATTGCTTCCTTTCGCATTTGGAGACAGACTGAAATATAGACATATTGATTATAAATTAAAGGAAGGCGAAGCATGCAAACAATGGCACTAGAAAAAAAAACACAGTTGTCTGTGACGCTAATCTGCATGTGTTCAATGCATAGGCATAAATCAGGGGTTATCTTGAAAAAAAAAACGGAATGTCTTTTTCTGAGTGATTTTAACAACATTTCTTCGCAGAACTCAGGTTTTTCTTCGATTTATTTCAATTCCCGTAGCCTTCCTCAGAATCATGACAGTATTGCTACTCTACAAGCTTCTATTAATCATCAGTTCTCTGTTATCTGCTGCTCTGAGACATTGCTCTCACCTGGTCACCGTGACTTGTATGAATTTTATGAGAACTCGTCGTCTTTCTCTGCCTTTCTGCACCGGTATATTGTCACCAAAGTGATGATCTCGTGGTAGTTGCACCATTTTCGTACCAAATAATATTCAGTACAAAAGACGCTGTGATTTAAATTCGAACGTTGCAGATTGTTAGTCTGCTTGGCTTTAAATTGATTTGCCGGGATTTAGTTATAATCAACGAAAAACCATTTCACTGCTGCCTATCGATCTATTTCGAGGGACCCCCTCTGGTTTTCGTTGTGCTCCTCACCACTTGCTTGGTAAACTTACCACTGAGCGCAAGAATGTAATAACTTTGGGTGATGTGAACTTTAATTTATTCGAATTCCTCCAGCCACTCAACCCTTCATTACATGGCTTGTTTTTACAGCTTTGGGTTTCAATCGCTGATATCTGTACCAACACACAGTACTGATTATGGGTCACAGTAATTAATCCATCACATCCTCACAAACATCGATGACATCAGTCATGCTCATGTAATTGTAGGTGACATAGCTGATCACGTTACTGCATTTTTATATTTTCAAAAGGTCATCACTCATATCAAGCTAACACGTCAAAAGCATCGGTTGTGATTCTCACAAGCACTGTAAGCTCATTGGCAGTGAAGATTGGTGCAGTGCATATGCCGCAAATGATTCTGAAGGGGCTTTTAGCCGGCGCTACGACGTTATCTATTCAGCAATTGAGCGTTCAACCACATTGCAATCATCTAGCAGACGCTGCTTTGCCCCATGTTGCCCTTGGTTATCCAATTCACTCGTACGCTCTCCTCGCAAGCAGGACAACCTATATCAAAAGAAGAAACGTCAGCCTTTTATGGTACGCCTAAAATTTCGCTATAGAATAAAACTTGCTCCAGCGCATTGGGGACACTTTTAAGAAAGGTTAAAGACATCTATTATAAATAACGGAAACTACAATATTTAAAAATATTACAGAAAACATGGCCGCTTTTAAATTAATTTTTAAAAATCTACCATCCCTTAGCAAAGTGACCTCTATTGCTGTCAATGACATCACTTTCACCACGGCCAGTGATGTGACCGAAACTTTTAATGTACACTTTTCTACTATAGCTGTACTGTCGCCCCCTTTTCCGACTATGTACCTCCGTTTTCTCACAGTCCTCAATCGACGTTTCTCTTCTTACTTGTGCTTCTAAAATTTGTTCAAGTTCTTCGGGATCGAAAAGTGCTGGATCTGGGGGTTGGACACAGCCCAGTCAAGGCACATTAAAATTTAAACGTGTAAGATCTCTTGCTGGCCTATGTTAAGCCACATTTTAACTGCTGTTTCAAAAATGGTGTCTTTCTAGATAAATTGAAAGTTTAAGAGTTAGTGCCGGCATTTAAAAAAAGGTGACCCTCTTAGCATCCGCAAATATAGGCCCATAACAGCCTTTCCCTTCCTGGATAAACTTTTTGAAAAACAAGGTCTAAATTGATTGAAAAACAGATTAAACGTTTAAGCCATTCTACTTTTTCCTTGTTAGCTTCGTCTTAGGGCTGGTATTTTCACTGATCCTGCTATTACATGTTACACTGACAAAATCAGGTCATTCCTTTATAATGGTGAAATTCCAGAATCTATCATTGGTGGCTTCTCTTAAGTATTTAAGGTATTGATTATTTCATTCTATTACGTGAGCTAGAGTACAACGAAATGAACTTCAAAAGAGTCAATAATTGGCGAGGAGGTGCTTTGACATAGAAACCACTGTGAGAGCGCAACTAAACACGACACACAAGAATAAACAGATGAGTACAGGCGCATAACTTGTCTCACAATAAAGAGGCCCTGCAAAACTTTTTGAGCATGGTCCGAAAACGCTGCCGACTGGTAGTAGTAGCTCCCGAAAACACATGAGCCAAATATTATAGTGCAATACGCAGCCTGGAACTCTCAACAAATTATCAAAGTCAGCTCAAAATTGCGTTCTGTTCCCTCGACCAATGACAGAAGAAGCTTAAAAGCTTTTGAAAATCAATCGTAAAAGGCTTTCCTCAGCCATTTGCTGATTCGAACATGGCGCGCTTAATCGCTCATTACAGGTATCGCCCCGGGAGGTCACTACATGTCCATGTGTGCGCGTGCAATCACTCTCAGTAAGACGCACATTCAAAGAAAAAAAGGAAGATAAAAGTTATCTAGATCATGAGGTGTGCGTTACGTTTCTTTTTTTTTTTCGTTTCGCCCATGCCATCCCTGTCTGCTTATCTTCGAGTGCTTTTGTCGGGACGGGAGAAGAGATATTGTGATTGTTGCGTTTGACAATCCTTTGTAACTCCGCTCGTACTAGACAGCTTCTGAAGATGTTTGCAGCGTGAAAATTGGAAAGCAATAGGCTCTTTTAATAAGTCGATTTCATGGTCACTGGAAAAAATGTTTCAGGGCTCCTTTAACGCTATTACAGAGCTTTTTTCTTAATAGGTTTTATTCTAGGTGGTCTCAGCCCCGCAGGGGCGTCTGTGAGAGCAGGCGTTTGCGTAGCGTCACCAAGGACCTGAGCTAACAGAGGGGGGGGGGGGGGGGTTCGACTCCCTCCCACGCTTAGGCGTGCGTGGCTTTGCCGTGTCCGGAAAAGGGGATCCTGGGGCTTGAGCAGACGCCGGGTGATTGGACCTTGAAGGCCCCCCCCCCCACCCCGGCAGAGGCAACACACCCCTTTGGCCCCGGCTTCACGTAGATGGCACCCCTGGGCTGACCCACCAAGGGTAAATCGGCAGTCGTCTTTTCTTATCTCTCTCTCCCTACAGCTTCGTCTTTCTCATTTTTTTTTATCTTTCCTGTCTACTTCACCCTTCTGTTTACTTCAATTTTCTCGGCGGCAAGGGCAAACGCTGTGCAAATAGCCTACCTTGGCCTAGGCGCATTGGGTTATAGCAGTGTTCTACGGCTGACGTCTGCAAGCTTTCAGCATTCGCAAACTTGCAGCGTCCCCTCGTTGGGCTCTGTGGTGGGTGGCCGCCAACGCTGCTAAACAACACACATTTAGCATGCATAAAGCATTCCCATTGCTTAGTGATCGTGCCTCCTCAAAGCGGGTACGCACCGAAGCCTTCAATTTTTTTAACCGCCAAAGACAAATCTTTCCTCACTTCCATGTTATACACAGCGAGAAAACTAACAAGAAAGCCAGAACTGTATCCCTCGCCGTAGTGGCTAAGTGCTTAATCGAAACTCTCGATGCCAGGTACAAAGTTACCTAAATGGCCAGCGGAGATCTACTCCTCGAGATGCGAGAGAAACACCAATTTGAAAAATGAACTCTCTCACAACTTTTGGTGACACACCAATCAGTATTACACCACACAGGTCTATGAACTCGGCTCGCGAAGTAGTATCAGACACAGATTTGTTTGACCTGACCGAAGATGAACTTCTGGAAGGATGGAAGAGCCAAAATGTGACAAACATACAGCGTATGAAGATAAGAAGAAATACCACTAAAGAAGAATACCAACTAAACACTCAATACTAACCTTTGCCTCGAGCGATTGGCCGGAAACCATTCAAACCGGGTGTACAAAGACTTCTGTGAAGCCATATATTCCTAACTCCCGCCATTGCTTCCAATGTTAGAGATATGGCCACGGCTCGCAAAGCTGTCGTGGCCGGCAAATTGTGCTCTGTGTGGAGTCATAGGGCACGCGTCCGACAACTGCGAAGCACCGGCACACTGTGTTAACCGTGCTGGGAACCATGCTGCATACTCACGCTCCTGTTCTTATTGGAAAAAAGAAAAAGAGATCATTACATTATAGATAAAACAAAACATTACATTTAAAGAAGCAAGAAGAAGAGTCTTGCCATTTTATGGCCCCACATATGCTGATGCGGCACGTCAGGGGGCAGCGTCGCACCAGCCCTCGCCACTCCTTCGGCCTGTGCAGAGCGAGTCATTGGCTGTGGCGCCTGCCGCCAAGGCGGCAGTAGTTGAGTCTATTCAACCTACTATTGAACAGAGACCAGAGACTCCAGGGTCATCGGGTCTCTAGGCCTCAACTCACCAGGCGAGGCCCAAATTTCGAACAACCAGATCGCATGTGCGGGCTTCCAGTGCCTACGAGGAGGCAATGAATACGGTGGCACACCTGGTGGCGAAAGAGCGGTGCGGCCCTCTGGAGAACTAAAAAGCTCATAACAGGGCCTGATGACACCCTGTTACTTGAGCTCAAACTTTCAGCTTAAACAAGTCACTACGCCAACGTACACACAGCACTACGTTACTTCCAATATGAAAACACAAATTATACATAGGAGCGTCAGAGGACTGCCTAAAAACCTTGAAGACGTCCAAGAGCTCTTAGACAAACAATCACCAAAAGTGCTTTCTGTACAGGAAAGACACGAAAAATCCTCCAATACAAATTTTCTACGTGCTTACGTTATATTCCGAAAGGACCAAGATGATGCTGCGGCTTGATCCGGTGGCATCTCCATTATGCTTAACCAAGGAGTAGCGTGTACACATTCACCCCTACAGACATCCCTTGAGGTTCGAGCAGTACTTCTAAACAAACTCGTCACCGTCTGCTCTCTGTACATATCTCCGCAGCACCATCTTGAAAGACCTGAATCCTAGTCTTTAATAGACGAACTATTTGAACCTTATCTGCTCCTTGGGGACCTAAATGCACATGGCGGTCTATGGAGCGATTCTCATTGTGATTTCTTCTCTTCTGGTGCCTGTCTGTTCAATAGGAAAGAGGCAACATACTATAACGTCGCCAACAAAACTTGCTCGTCTATAGACCTCAGCATCGTATCTCCTTCACTTCTACCCCTACTGAAATGAAAAATCATAAATATCCATATGGAAGTGACCATTTTCGCTGTAGTGTTGATTTCACCAACAACATATGAATGTTCTCCACAAGTACCCAAATAGCTCATAAACAAAGCACACTGGGAACACTTTCACAACACTACTCAAGTTGGACTGACATATGTACGTTAAACATAGACGAAGCTGTGCAGTACTTCACAGCTTTTCGTACTGACGCAGCAGCCAAATGCATACCGTAAAGATCAGGAATGCCTGGAAAGTGAGGTGTCTCATGGTGGAACAGTGAGTATAGAAATGCGCCAAAGGAGCAAAACAGGGCATGGAGATTGCTTCGGAACTCACCGACAGACGACAATCTTGACAGCTTTAAGAAAATTAGGTCTCAAGGCAGGAGAACGCGTCGGCAGGCCAGAAGAGAAAGCTGGCAAAAGTTCTTATCTGATGTCACACCAGTCCCGTTTATTTGGGAGGCGATCGCCGGGCTAATTCTAAGAGCCGAAGTATCGGCCCTCCGAACCGCACCACGAAAGCGTGGACAATTTAGGAGTGGATCTTATTGGCGCGCCAGCAGACGCCGGCTGTGGCCCAAAGAACAAGTCAGAGCCGAGAGTTGATAAACAAACAAAATTATATTCTCAATAATGGCAGATCAGAAACAATACACAAAAATGCACACTCCACAATAGTTGCATACAATATGTCACCAATCAAATCAATCAATCAACGTACTACACAATACAATCAGCCACACTTGAAACAACGGACACGGACAACAATACGCACTACAATGCAGTCGCATGCATTGAACAACCAAGACACTTAAAGACTAAAGAGATAGAGAACCTATTCAGTCCAAAGTCCTAGGAACAAAAGTCTGAATGATACTCTTCCGAGAATCACTCACTCAAAGTCCAGCGTTGTTGTCGTTCCGCTGCCCCCTGAAGTTTCTCTTCCAGGAAACCTCCCGTCTTCAATTGGCCACTCTTTAAACTTCAACTTCTTCGCCGGAACACGTCGGCTTCACACCCGCAGCTGGGTTTTCGCTCGAACGCGGTAAACACACGCTCTTGCCTGTAGCCCAAGCCTTCACCCCTCAGGTGGAAATCCTCTTCATCTCCGGCTTCGTCCCTACGGACAAACCTTCGCCGACTACACGGCGGGATCCCTTTGCACTCTGGCGCAACTTCCGTCTTCTCCTGATTTCTCATCTCGGCTGCTCGGTTAAATACCTTGCGCGCGGCCTTCCAGACGGTTCTCGTCATTTCGTCGGCGCGATACGCAGCGAAAGCTGGGAAGAGGGCGAGACGGTCGGAATGCCCTCCCCGGCCGATGAGTCAACTCGGTATGACCACGCCCCTTTCATTCTGGAAAAATCGAGTGCTTGCTCGGCCGCCGTTGTGGGGTGAGGAGGTTCGTCGTGAAGCCACGCTTCAGCGGGGAGAGCGCGCGCCCGGGGAGCCTTGGACGTTTGCTTTCCTTTTTTTTTTCTTTTCACCTCGCGGCGTTTCTCCCGCCCGTTATCGCAAGAATTGGCGGCGCGCCCGTTTTTTAGCGCTCGTTTGTGACACTGCCCCCCCACTTTAAGAATATTATCTCATAATATTCAAAACCAAACAACGAGCGCGAACAGGCACCACACACTCTCACAGTCTGTAACATAGTCCGTCGCTCATGACACCTCACATTCGCAATAGATCACTTAATACAATTGTACATTGTAATTCAATTACACAACACGTGAAAACACAACCACCAGCACATGAGTACAACACTGCACCACACATTCCCAATAATACAAATGTACAAAGTTCTCTCACTACAACAATGGTACGATACTATACATCACATCACAGCACAACACTTCGACACTTGTGACACAGGATACCACAACATTAACACAACATATGGCACTCAACACTGCCAAACACATTCTGCTTTGACCTCAGCACTTATCCTACGTACTTCGAGCAGCGCTTGCGCCCCTTTTTGCGGTGCTCGCTCGATCTCTTCTTGTGCTTCCACGTTCTTCTTCGGCGAGCCCTTTCCAACGACGATATCTGACGCGTCGTCTCAGCCATCGTTGTCTCTTCCGACACCGTTAATGCGTCATTACATTCGACGGGTCCTGTCTGTTTATTTACCCGCTTGATGATGCCTCTACATCTTGCCCGGCTGGCCAACTCCGTCTCTTTTACACTGTCGGTCGGTTGAGGTCGTGCCGACGTAAGTCCGGTTGCTCGGCCCGCGAACTTATTCGACATGATCGTCTTCTCCTTCGCTGTCTCTTGCGCCGCAGCTTCACCTTGTGCTCTAGTGAGATCCGTCACGGGATGCTCCTCCACTGTATCTCGCGGTCGCTGTGTTGGCGAGGGCTCTATCTTCGGGTCTTCTCCCAAACATTCTGGATCACTTGGCCCTCGCGCCCCGTCGATGTTTCCGATGACAAGGTCATACAGGGGGGTCGTCATGCATAAAGCAGTAACCTTCCCGCTGAAGTACGGGGTTTCAACCTCAATTTCTGCTTCGGGAAACATCCGAACCGTACGGTCAATTAGGCAAACCGGTTTCGTTCTGCCTGTCAACTCACTTTCCCGTACCAAATTTCTCCGCACGATAACAGTGGAACTGCCGGTATCTCTTAACACCGTAATCTTTTTGCCCGCAACTTTTCTAGGCAGCGTTGGCATTCCTTTCGTAAGCCCAGTTGGCTGTTTTGACATTACAGCACCCACAATACGAATTTCCTCCCCATTTTTCAATTCTACGAATCCGTCGGTGACGGTATTATTATCGGATTTCGGTGCTGCTTGCGCACAGGATACCTGGTGAGTTTGACTCGCTCCGTTTCGACATGCGTCTGCTTTGTGCCCAGTCTGACCACACTTAAAACATTTCACTACCGTAGGGCTCGTAAAGATCGTTCGACAGTTTTTCGCGCGATGACCCACTTGGTTGCACAGAAAACATCGCGGAATGTTCTCTGGTGCACGCTTCTTTTCTTCGGGAGCCAATTTCTTCGACTCCTCGGGACAATCCTTCTTGACCTTGGCCAAATTAGTGCCACCTTGCGCTTCCAAGAATTGATCAGCCAATTCAAGCATGTCTTCAAGTGAGTCAGCCTTCCTCTCTTTTAAGTACAATGACAGGCTTGGGTGGCAACTAGTAAGAAATTGTTCTCTAATTAGCAGCTCTCTAAGCTCATCGTACTCCTGCGCTGTCCCTGAAAGTTCAATCCATCTGTCGAAATAATGGCAAAGTCGGGCGGCATACTGCGTAGCCGTCTCACCATCAGCTGGCTTTCCTGTCCGAAATCTGTCCCGGAATCCTTCCACAGTGAATCTAAATCGCTTCAACAAAGCAGCTTTCACCTTGGCATAGTTGGCTGCATCGGTCGGCGTCAGCCTACCGTACACCCTGAGCGCTTCACCACTCAAGCATGTACTCAAAGCAGTTGCCCATTGCTGTTCCGGCCAATTCTGGCTCCTCGCAATCGTCTCAAATCGGTGAAGGTACGCGTCAAGGTCGTCCTTCCTTTCATCAAACGCTACGAGCAACTTGCTTGGGTTCAAGCGGAATCCGTGGTCCTCCCGTTCGCTGCTTTCAACTCTAGCTTGGGCCCGAGTTTCACTTCGCTGTTGCAAACGGAGCCACTCGAGTTCTATATCGTGCTGTTGCTGCCGTTCTCTTTCCTCTCTTTCTTCTTTCGCCCTCTCAGCTGCCACTCTTTCTCTTTCCAGTTCCAACTTCAATTGCTGCTCTCTTTCTTCTCTCGCCCTTTCGGCTGCCAGCTTTTCTCTCTCCAACTCAGCTTCTTTTTCCGCTTTGGCTCTTTCGACCGCCAACCTCTCTCGTTCCCACTCAGCTGTTTTTTCTTCCTTGGCTCTTTCAGCTGCCAACCTATCTCTCTCCACCGCCTCCTTCTCCTTCTGGCTTACCCACTTCCGTAGTTCGGCACCAGAAAGACCCATCTTCTCACCAAGAGCTACTAACTTTTCGAGATCCATGGTGTCTCGCAAATAAAGTCTTGCCGCGTGTAAAAAGTGTCTGCCTAAATCAGTTTATCCGAACACTCCACTGCACTCGTTAACGAGAACACTGCACAACACACAAAATCGTTCCGATAGCAGTATCAATAACTCGAGGCTCTTTCTCGCTACTTTGGACACACTGTGCACCAAAAGGTCCTGTGTCGCGGACGCCAGATTAATTGTCACACCAGTCCCGTTTATTAGGGAGGCGATCGCCGGGCTAATTCTAAGAGCCGAAGTATCGGCTCTTAGCATTGCACCACGAAAGCGTGGACAATTTAGGAGTGGTCCTTATTGGCGCGCCAGCAGGCGCCGGCTGTGGCCCAAAGAACAAGTCAGAGCCGAGAGTTGATAAACAAACAAAATTATATTCTCAATAATGGCAGATCAGAAACAATATACAAAAATGCACACTCCACAATAGTTGCATACAATATGTCACCAATCAAATCAATCAATCAACGTACTACACAATACAATCAGCCACACTTGAAACAACGGACACGGACAACAATACGCACTACAATGCAGTCGCATGCATTGAACAACCAAGACACTTAAAGACTAAAGAGATAGAGAACCTATTCAGTCCAAAGTCCTAGGAACAAAAGTCTGAATGATACTCTTCCGAGAATCACTCACTCAAAGTCCAGCGTTGTTGTCGTTCCGCTGCCCCCTGAAGTTTCTCTTCCAGGAAACCTCCCGTCTTCAATTGGCCACTCTTTAAACTTCAACTTCTTCGCCGGAACACGTCGGCTTCACACCCGCAGCTGTTGCCACAGGTTTTCGCTCGAACGCGGTAAACACACGCTCTTGCCTGTAGCCCGAGCCTTCACCCCTCAGGTGGAAATCCTCTTCATCTCCGGCTTCGTCCCTACGGACAAACCTTCGCCGACTACACGGCGGGAGCCCTTCGCACTCTGGCGCAACTTCCGTCTTCTCCTGATCTCTCATCTCGGCTGCTCGGTTAAATGCCTTGCGCGCGGCCTTCCAGACGGTTCTCGTCATTTCGTCGGTGCGATACGCAGCGAAAGCTGGGAAGAGGGCGAGACGGTTGGAATGCCCTCCCCGGCCGATGAGTCAACTCGGTATGACCACGCCCCTTTCGTTCTGGAAAAATTGAGTGCTTGCTCGGCCGCCGTTGTGGGGTGAGGAGGTTCGTCGTGAAGCCACGCTTCTGCGGGGAGAGCGCGCGCCCGGGGAGCCTTGGACGTTTGCTTTCCTTTTTTTTCTTTTGACCTCGCGGCGTTTCTCCCGCCCGTTATCGCAAGAATTTGGCGGCGCGCCCGTTTTTAGCGCTCGTTTTGTGACATCTGAGATCAAATCATATACACAGGAGGCTAAAGTCTGGAACATGGCTGGTAGAATAGCAGGAAGACAAGTACACTCAGCTTGGAAGGTCAGGCGAACTTCCTGGGAGCACACTTAGAACAAGTGTTTAGCTCATCACACTATACTAATGCTTTCCAAAACTACAAAACAAGAATGGAGAAGCTGAAAATAGATTACAAATGTACAAAATACGAGGCAAACAACCAAGCTTTCAGCTTAGGTGAGCTCCAAATATCACAAAACTCCTGTAGTAACTCCGTTCCTGGTTCCAACTGTGTGCTGTATGAAATACTGAGAAACCTCCCAAGCGAAACGCAAAAAACTTTACTTTGTTTGTACAATGCTATCTGCTTTCCTGGCACTATCCCTGCTTCCTGGAACAAGGCCATTATTTGTTCCATTTTTAAAGAGGGCAAGGACCCTTCATCAGTTTTGATTTATAGGCCTATTGCACTCACAAGCTGCTTGTGCAAACTTTTCGAAAAAATGATAAACTGCCGACTTGTATATTTCCTTGAAACAACAAAGTACTCGACCCATTCCAGTTTGGTTTAAAGAATGTAGATCCACCACCGACCACCTTGTTTGTATCGAGGCACAAATCAGAGAGCTTTTGTCCACAAACAGTACTTTCTTTCTGTGTTCCTCGACATCGAAAAGGCTAATGGTACAACATGGCGCTTTGGAATATTAAGAGACCTCTCCCACCTTAGGCATGTATGGCAGAATGCTTACTATAATCGAAAGTTACTTGTCAAACCAGAGATTCTGTGTCCGAGTGGGCAGCGTTTTTTCCAAAACATTTGTGCAAGAAACAGGAGTACCGCAAGGTAATGTACTCAGTTGCACACTTTTTATAATAAAATGAATTCTTTGCGCTTCTCCATCCCTCGTAATATGTTTTATTGCACATATGTCGATGAAGTATAGCTTGGTTTCAAATCTTGTATTCTGGCCATGTGTGCGCGGCAGCTTCAGCTTGGTTTCAACAATGTCTCCATTTGGGCAGAAGAAAACGGGTTCCGACTAAATGTACATAAAAGCAAGTGTGTTTTGTTCTCCAGGAAGAGAGACATCAATTCCGATTCCGATGTTCAACTGCAAGGGCAACGTCTTTCTGTTTGCACTGAACACAAAGTCCTAGGCCTAATCTTGGACGCCAAGCTAACCTTCATACCACACATGAAGTATTTAAAAACAAGTGCATAAAAGCAAAGCAATGAACATTCTAAAAGTGTTGTCACGCAGTACGTGGGGAAATGACAAGAAGTGCTTAATGAATTTGTATAAAAGCCTCATACGTACCTGCCTAGACTATGGGGCAGTAGCATATCATTCTGCGACACCAACAGCCTTTAAAATGCTTGACCCTGTTCATCATCTAGGCATCCGTCTCTCTACGGGTGCTTTTCGCACTAGCCCGCGTGGAAAGCCTGTATGTGGAATCGAACGAATGGCTAGCTACACCTACAGAGATGTTACATGTCTTTTAAATATTATCTTAATGTAAATGCAGACAACGATCACCCACCACATTCCACAATTAATGACAGTCAAGCCTTGTTGTGTTTGAGAAACGACCTTCTGTGAGACAGCCCTACTCACTCCGTGTGAAGGACCTAGCCAAGGAAACCGGTGTGCCACTTGAACACCGTTTGATGGCTCCCGCTGTATGTCTGCCACAGTGGCAGTGGCAGGGGATAGATTGCGACTTCTCTTTCTTAGAGGTTATGAAGCATACCCCAATAGCACATATTCAGACATAATTGTTAGAACTACAACATAAATTCAGATGTCCGGAGTTCTTACCGGATGCTTCAAAGTACATCACTTCTGTCTCGTACTGCAGCGGTCGGCTCATCTTTTTCAGAAGCTGGCGTCTTGTACTCTCATACAAGCATTTTGAGCGGCAAGCACACTCATACAAGCATTTTAAGAGTCTAGTGGCTAAGGTACTCGGCTGCTGACCCGCAGGTCACGGGTTCGAATCACGGCTGCGGCAGCTGCATTTCCTATGGGAGGCGGAAATGTTGAAGGCCAGTATGCTCAGATTCGGGTGCACGTTAAATAACCCCAGGTGGTCGAAATTTCCGGAGCTCTCCACTACGGCGTCTCTCATATTCATATGGTGGTTTTGGGACGTTAAACCCCACATATCAATCAATCAAGCTTATGAGATACTTGTGGCTGTTAAACACATTAAAAACTAAAACTACACAAGGCAATAATATACACAGATTCCCTAAGCGTAGTAAAAAGCTCTGAAAACTCTTAAAAATCATCACTTCATCATCGTACGACGACGAAGTGATTCTGGCATAGAACACTGTTGTCAGTATCCGTAAACTTTCAAAGTTTTCCTGTGGCTTTGTAGAATACACCGTTCCAGTGACTGTGGCGATGGACGTGGATTCGCCTGGGCTTCCACCGCAACCATCGACAGTCGTCTGCAGCTACCACGAGAAAGCGTACGGGCCACCCGAGTGATGCTGACAGCGAGGACATGCTGATTTACTCTACGGCCAGTGACGAAAGCTCTGATGAAGGCGACTTTGTGCCTGTGACAAGGTGGCAGCCAAAAAGAAGACCAGTGATGCCGTCTTCATCAACAAGTAAGAATGCGACGAAGACGCGAGAGCCTACGATATACACAATTCTGTTTGTGCCGGTCGATGTGGCTCATAGTCTCAGCCGGCTCAATCGTCAAGCCACGTCTAGGTCTCTTTAGGAACTTGCCCAGGGAGAGATCGCGGACTTGCGGGTCAATGGCCGTAACAATATCCTCGCCGTAAACGTCACTCAACGAAGCACATTGGAAGTGCTGGGCAACGTCAAGCTGTTGGATAACATCAATGTTCGCTCATACATACCTGATGGCCGCGACTCTACTGCAGGCGTCATTTACGATGTCGACATTTTCATCAGCGAAAGCGACTTTGCTGTTCTCATCAAACCGGTGTCTGCAGAACTTACCATACTGCAAGCTCGTCGCCTTGGCAAATCACGCTGCGTGAAGCTCGTGTTCAAGAGAGACAGCTTTCCACCGCAAGTCAAGGTCGGCCATTTTCGACACACAGTGCGACCCTTTGTACCGAAGCCCCTTCATTGCCGGAAATGTTATAGATTGGGACATGTCAGTGCTGTTTGTACAAACCTGGCTGTGTGCTCGCTATGCTCAGAATCACGTAGCGCAGACGCTTGCCAGGCAGAGCTTCGAAAATGTCGAAACTGTCATGGCCCTCACGAAGCATCGTCAAAAGATTGCCCAATCATGAAAAAGGAAATGCAAGTGTTGAGGCAAATAGTCCGGGATGGCTCAACTGAAAGAAGGCCGCTGCCCAAGTACGACGCCGGTGGTCTCGTCACCGGAGGCCCCTGAGGCGACCCAGTGCCGAAACAAGGACTGCACCTCTCCAAATGATCGCCAGCATACCACTTCAAGCGTCCAGACACGCAGACAACAAATCCTCCAAGCAAGACAAGAGCATCACCGGCTCGTCTGAAGCACGGCCAGCGCTGCCAACGATAGACCCGCCGTTTTAGCCGCCACATCGCACGTCTACAACCACTTCGGAACGGGAATGGAGTGATAGTCGTGATAAAGAAATCGTAGCCATGGTAAAGGTCCTGATGAATACCATTCGTATTCTCCTCACCAACATTGACAGTCCGGCTGCTAAGAGTACACTTCAGCTAGTGAATGCGCTGAAGCCGGTGCTATGAAGTCTGGAAAGGCACCATGGCTCCACCTCTGCAAGCCTTTCATTAAGAAGTCGAAGGAGCTTCGATATTTCGGTGGAATGCCCGAGGCCTCAAGCCCCGCATTTCTGAGATCTGAGGATTTGTGTTTAAAAACCAGTTTCTAATTATTGTTATCTGTGAGCCACAGCTACACAATGCAATACGACTATCCAGGTACGAAGCCGTCAATCCGCTACCTGCAACAAACAGAGTAAAGTAATTGTATATATCAGATGCGACCTTATCTATATCGAGCACCGTGTAGCACCTGACGAAGACAACCAGTATGTCTGCTTGGCGGTAAAACGTAGAGACCTCAATTTCACGCTGGTAGGTGCATATATATCACCTTCAAGCCGTTTTGAACCTGAAAGGCTACGTGCACTGTTAACAGCCACACCTGGACCATGGATCATCACCGGAGATTTCAACGCTGACCACCCACTATGGGGAAGTCAGAAGGCAGGCAGTCGCGGAAGGCAAGTATTCTCCTTTGTTCTGGAGCAGCAGCTGCTTTGTGTAAACGACGGAAGCTTTCTACGGGGAACGACATACAGCAGCTGCCTTGACTTGATATTTGTGTCACGAAGCCTAAATGGAAAGGTTAAGTGGTTCGCAGACTATGAAACTCATGGAAGCAACCACATACCAACTTATTTAAAGATAAAGGGCTTGCAAAAATCGCCAAACTGCGACACTTCGACTCGCATCGACTGGACAAAGTTCAGGTCACTGACACAAAAAAGGTGTCAAGAAAATGAAGCGCCTGCTCTTGATAACCTCGAGCCTATGATTAGAGGTGCTACTCAAGAAGGGACTTATCATATTGAGCACACTTCAAAATATTGTCAACATGAAGCGAAATTGGAACGGCTCAGAGCAATATGTCGTCATGCAGAACGAAAATATAGGCGCACTAATTCACTCATGACTTGAGGGAGGCAGGGCGCCTACAGAAAAAAATTCAGCGGCGAATCAATTCACTTCAGTCCTTTCGGTGGAAATCTCTGTGCGAATCGCTGGATCCACACAAGCTTTTGACGCAGACATGGAGGATTGTTCGTGGCCTACGAACATCGCCACATCAACATCGCCCCTTCAAGTGTCTGTCTCTCCACTAAGGCCACACCAAAATTGAGGTAGCAGAAGATTTCTGCATGAAAGTTGCCGGTCAGGCGTCCGCGTACACCCCGCGTCACCTAGAAAACGCTCCAGTCCCCAGACATTCACGAATGGACACCTTCTTCTCTCTAGAGGAACTCCAAGTGGCCTTCAGGGCATGCAAACGATCTTCATCGCCTGGTCCGGATGGGATCACGTACATGGCTTTTAGCAACCTCGGTGAAGCAGCTTCGACGGGCCCTTCAATCCGTGTACAACGACTCGTGGAGCAGTGGATCTGTCCCTCATTCGTGGAAACCAGCCGCCTCGTCCCTGTGCCTAAACCAGGTAAAGCTCCTCTGGACTTGACCTCTTATCGCCCCATCGCGCTTACCAGCTGTTTCGGGAAAGTGACGAAGAGGATGATTTTGACTCGCCTAGAGTGGTACCTGGAGCACCATGAGGTGTACCCTGATGCTATGACGGGATTGCGGCGTGGGAGGTCCGCAATTGATAACTTTATAGACTTGGACTCATCTGTTCAGCATTAAACAACACTAAAACGTTTATCTGCGGCATTGTTCTTGGACGTGAAAGGTGCATACGATAACGTATCACATGAAGCCATTCTGGATGTCATGGAAAATGTTGGATTAGGGGTCGGGTTTACCAATAGATCGACAGCTATTCAAAAGGCAGAACTTTCTTTGTACAGACGGAGAATGGCACAACAACGCATCATTGCATCCGTCGTGGTGTGCCTCAAGGTGGTGTTTTTAGCCCCACACTTTTCAATCTACTGCTCCTCGGCCTGGTTGACGCACTTCCAGAATCTGTCCATCTATCAATATATGCAGGTGACATCTGCATCTGGGCGTCAGGCGTAACACGGCTTCATTTGCGTGCCCGGCTTCAGAGAGCAGCTACACTAGCGACAAAGTACCTGGAAGAACGGGAACTAGAGCTGTCATCAGAGAAGTGTTCGCTTATAGCATTCACGCATAAAGTGATGAGCCCATATGTTATCAAATCAACGGACACACGATCAACTACGTGAAGACCCACCGATTCCTCGGAGTCATAGTTGATCGCGACCTCTCCTGGAGCCCTTATATCGCCCACATGAAAACTAAACTAACCATGATCACCCACGTGCTGAGGTTTCTTGCTGGAAAAACGTGGGGCGCCTTGGTACGAGCAATGCTTCAACACTACACTGTTCTGTTTCTCGGTTATATGTGGTACAGCTTACCTGTGCTTTGCGGAATCCGAAGAACAAACTTGCGCGTCCTCCAGTCAATCCAAGCCCAAGCACTGAGAATACGCCTTGGTCTCCCGAGATGCGCGTCTACAGTAGCGACAGTCATCATTGCGTGTGATTATCCAGTCAACGCATACATATGCGTAGACGCCTTGAGAATGCACATAAGACATTTCGCTCGGCTTCCATCTCATCACCTCGTCTCTTTTCGAACTTCTAGGCCCCACTCAGCGTTCAGCGGAACTGTAGCTCAGCATTGCGCAGTGCTTCCATTGCACTTCACGCATGCAGCACGGCCGCTGATACCATTATGGTGCCTACACCTACTCAAAGCCCTTTTTACAATTCCTGGCATCCAAAATAAGAAAAAAATGCCGCCATATCCACGAAGTGAATGATGATGAGTGGGCGAAGCTCCGGAGGTAAACCTAGTAAACCATAAATCCTCCGTACATTTTGCCCACTCGATTTTATTACAACGCTCCCCCTTGCGTACGTCGCCGCACTTCCACCAATGACACGCACCATATGTAACATCATTCCTATTTTATAACATCTCGCATCTTTCATCATCAACTACAAGTACCGCCGTCTAGTTTATAACATCTCGCATCTTTTCATCATCAAATACAAGTACCGACATCTAGTGAACACTGCAAAAACTAAACGAGCGGTGGCTACATATACAGAAGACGGTACCACCATCTAGTGAACACTGCAAGAACTAAACGAGAGGTGGCTACATACAGGGGACGCACAGCCCACGCCTTAAGGAGCTTCGCCCCTAAAAGTCGTCGCATCTAGCCCTGAAACAGACCACATTACTCTTCCTGCAAGGGAGGCACAACGGATGCCTTCACATTTACACGGATAGCTCGGTGTCTTCAGTAAGCTCTGCAGGGCAGAGGTCATTCCCGCGAGTCACATCACAATGAAATTCATGACATCGAATTTGACGTCGTCGACAGCTGCAGAACTCGCCGCGATACGTGCAGCTCTGGAGTTTACAGTTGAAGAACCTTCGGCAACTTGGTCTATCTTCTCAGACTTGAACGCAGCTCTTCAATGTCTCATGTCACCCTTTCGCCATGACAAGACTTCGATGACAAGACTTTCGCCATGACAAGACTTTCGACAAGACTTCGTTCGCTTGCGCGTGACCTCATACTGGTACAGTGGAACTCAACAGACTTCACAAACGCGCACCTGCATAACTTGGATCCCGATCTGCAGCTTCGTCTTCCTCCAAGGATATCTCGAGCTGAGGAGACTCTTCTATGCCGCCTGTGGCTTGGAGTGACCTTCACGAACGCATACTCTTATATCATTGGAATGGCCAGCTTATCTACATGCACTTACTGCAGCTGCGAAGAAACTATCGCACACCTTCTGCGTGAGTGCACCCATTTCAACGCGCAAAGACAAGAACTCACTGCAGCTCTGGATAGACTGGACGATGGGCCTTTGTTGGAACAAAGGATTCTGGGTATTTGGACGAGCCCATTCTCAGCCCAGAAGGCTTTGAAAGCTTTGCTGCGCTTTTTGCGGACAACATGTTTCAGAGACAGACTTTAGTGTCTTATACTCTTTGATGTTGCCTTTCCTTCTATCGCAATTTATCTTTTTTTTGTAATTTCTCTCTCCCTTCACAACATTCTCTTTTAACACCTTTTAATCCCCTCACCCCTTTCCACAGCACAGGGAAGCCAGCCGGTCTTAGAACTGGCTAACCTCCCTGTCTTCCGCTTAAACTTTCTTCTTCCTCCTTCATCCTTAAAAATCACAAAAACCCTGTCCTTGTCTCGCTTTATTCGCTCTTGTGCACAGTCTAATCATCCAAGCCGCATTTTGTAGTATGATAGGGGCGAAATACTAGGCAACCTTTTGGTGGACACCTAGCTGGATCCGCTAACAAAATTGCTACCAATACATTGATAGCAATTCCTGCACTCGACTGGAAACCTTTTCTAAAACGACAGCTCAGGGGTTATTGGCAGAGCACATGGGACACACACAGGTAATAAACTGCATGTCAACAAGGCGCAACTTGGTCATTGGCGGCCTGTATCAACATCACGCTACACAGAAGTAATACTTACACGGTTAAGAGCAGGACATATATACACTACACATTCATTTTTTTTTTGTCTGGTGGCGATCCACCTCTGTGTGATAGATGTGGAGAAGCACTCACCGCACTCCACATTCTGATCCAGAACAAAGAATTAGACACGCTGAGAAGACAGCACTTTTTACTACCCTACTGACAACAGATACCACTACATCCTGCAATGTTCGTCGGTAGGGAACCACTTTTTAGTCATAAATCATTGTTAGCGTTTTTAAAAGATATTCGTACTTTTCATATCACATACCTGGGCATTCCATAGCACGACCGCTCCAGAGAGTTCTCCGCTGCGGTGGATACACTCAACAAAGCACTTGCCTCATGACCCTTGGACTCTAGGGTTTGAACAATCGTGGCAGTAGTGCTTATGCCATACATGTACACCATGGTATTTATTATTACAAACTTTTGTCATCCATTAACACCTCACACTTTTCACAGCATGGTCGTGATTTTATTACTTCTATGTTTTTACCCGCTTTAGGGTGATGAATTTTAAGGCCCTTTTACAGCCGCAAACCACAATCTTTATTCATAACTTTGGTCCCAGGAACTGGCGCTCTTTGGCCATCAAATGGCCCTTGCGCCACAAAACATCAAACATCATCATCATCTAGGCGGTGTCAGTCAATAGCGTTATATCTAGTCCTACCCCGTCATCAGAGGTGTTCCTCAAGGATCCATATGGGTGCCTTAATATTTTCGATAAACATAAATGATTTGCCGCATTGCCTTAATTATTATTTTTGTTTACTTTACGCTGACAACATTACTCTTCTTTTCCTCATCACTTGAATTCTGCAACTCTTGTGTCCAGATCTCATTAAAGTAACCTGAATTCCCTTGCTGATAGGTGCAACAATAATAGATCACTGATTATTCTTATCGTTCCACAACTTGTTTTATGCTTTTTCATTCAATAAACAAAAAATTAGCATTCATTCTTCACCTTTTCTTAACTCAGTAGTCATTCCTTTGAGTGATGATACGTCACATTTAATAGCTATGATTGACACCTATTTGAATTTCACCCACTTACAAATTTTGTTTTTGAATAGATTCCACACGGTATCCCCGAATTGGTAAAGTCACGAATGTGTTTTAAAATCAACAATCGAAAGGCAGTGTATTATGAATTAATACACAGCCATCTCACTTATTGCATTATTTCATGTTGTGATTCATATTCAGTGCACATTTGACTATTAAAGGTACTGAAAAAGCAAGCAACACCACTTAAAACTTTCGCTTCACGTCAGATGTCATCATGTCATATTTTTTGTCGGCTTGGCATACCATCTTCAAACTGTATGTTTTAACGTGTGTTTTTTTACATTTTCAAGCTTTTTCATATAACCCTTATAATCGACCTATTTTCTGCTGTCTTGTGTAATTCTAACTGAACTAGAGCCGCGCCTTTTGTGCCCTAAACTTTGCACTAATGTTGAAAAAAATGCACATAGCATACCTGCCAAGTCTCCCGGATTGACCAGGATACTCCCGGATTTCGGCCATTTTTTCCGATTGTAAGGTTGTAATGAAAATCTCCCGGAAATCAATTACCGTGCGTGATCTGGCCACATTGACAAAAAAAAGCAGCTCAACCCGCTCCAGGCTTTTCAAACTGTATACCCCATTTTATTATACTTGCGTTTAACAGGCGTTCATGTAAACGTACAGTATAATCAGTGATGCGAAACTGCGGCAGATACCCATTCTTGAAATTCCCCAGCCACATTTTACTATGTACATTAGGACTCATTTCGAATGTTCTGAACACATTTCCTAATTGCAAATTAGGCCTCAATTCGAATGCTCCAAACACATTTCCTAATCGCGGCAGGTGATACTAACTTTAGTACGGAAACCATCGAACGAAGGCCGAGAGAGAGGCAGGGTACTCGAACCTTCGGAAGTAAGCGCGCGACCAGTGCACGCATTGTCTTCTACAGTGCATGTGATTGTCGTTGCCACAATCGTTGTGGACGAAACCGCGTTCGCTCTTAACACGATCATGTATGGCGATGACGTAACTGACAGAACCCTGAAAGTGTGCACTCAACCAGTCAAAGCAACGCTACTTTCCGCAAACTGCGGACAAAACTGCGGCAGATGCTACCGTAGATGGCATAAATCGACTTAGTTTTGAAGACGCGTGCGCAGCCAAAGGTATGGGTATTGTAAAGTGAACGCAACCGCCGCACACAAAACCGTTGTCGCGGCGATGCGATAGTGATCTACGAGCCCCGAGGGCACGCAGCAGTAGGTTAAAAGCAGTGAATACGTAAAAAAAAAGTTAGTATCGCCGCAAGGGCGAAGCAATAAATGCGACAGCAACTTCGAATGTAACGCTCAGAACGGCAAGAATGTAACGCTGAGAATGGCTGAGAACGCTAATTATGTTAGCACCCTGGCCTGTCGCGAACACCACATTGCTCAACATGCCTTCATCAATCCCCAACTTAGCGCTCTTTCGTACAATCTCCTTAGGGATGTTGTCTCCCGTTTTTCTCTCGGGGGGAAAGTCACTAGTGAACAAAGAAGGCTCCGCAGTTCCCGTTTCACTCTTACGTAATGCGCCGTTCCAATGATATAGGCAATTTTCTTGTGGTCGTTGGTCCACATGTCAAGTGTCTTCTAGCAGCGACCTTCGTTCACGGCTGACTGAATCTCAGGCATCACCACTTCTCGGAGTTAGTTTGCAACTTCGGACACCCTGCGAGA
This sequence comes from Rhipicephalus microplus, assembly GCF_013339725.1. Lineage (NCBI taxonomy): Eukaryota > Metazoa > Arthropoda > Arachnida > Ixodida > Ixodidae > Rhipicephalus > Rhipicephalus microplus. The sequence goes on along the minus strand of NC_051173.1, from coordinate 62,771,023 downwards.
CACCGTCGCAGGATGCGAAATCATGGTCCTAGTGGATATGCTCCCGTACTTGGCACCGATAGCAGTCAGTTCGTCGGCAACATTTAGGAGTTCATCATCGCAAACAACGTCAAATGGCCGCATATCTTTAGCACACCACTTCACGCAAGCAGTCCTCAGATTCCCCTTAACGGTAGATGAAACCTGGTGTTTCTTCTCAGGGAAGAACGAAGAAATGTCAGTGGTGTCGCCAGCAGCCTTGCACTTGTGGAGGTTCAGATGCGGCGTTCCTGTCTTCCCACCATCATATGCGAAGAAAGCTTTGCAGCTTTTGCACTGCACATGTTCTAGTGGTGATAAGCTTTGCACGTCGACAACTTGCCGGAATTGTTTCCAAACCTATCTTTTCTTAGTTTGCTTAGAGATGAACTTAAGCTCGCTGGCAGTGAGCGTGTCTCGCCATACAGCTGCATTCATAGCGCCACGTGTGGAGGAGACAAATTTCAAACTATAGAACGCGAGTAACCAACACAATAAAAGCATCAGCGCGCTCTGCTGAGCTACGACACAACATCCAAAGTTTTCTTTTTTCTTTCTCTCTTTTTCAATAGGTGGCGGCATGGGTCCCACGCTACACATTACAGATCGAACTGCATGCGAGAAATTCTAGCACATAACTGGTCGCCGCCTGAAAAGTTGGAAGAAAACACATTGTTGCCGTTTTCGCAGGAACAGAGCACCCGGAGTACGTCAGGTATTGGGGGGCTACGTATTGTCGCGCCCCGCAGGGGCGCCTGCGCAAGTAGGCGTTTTGTGGGTAGCGACACCACGGACCCGAGCTAACGAGGGAGTTTCAGCTCCCACCCACGCCTAGCCATGCGTGGCTTTGCAGTGTCCGGGGAAAAGGGGATCCTGGGGGTTGAGCCGACGCTGGGTGATTGGACCTTTAAGGCCCCCCGGCAGAGGCAACACAACCCTTTGGCCCCGGCTTCACGTAGACGGCACCCCTGGGCTGACCCACCCAGGGAAATCGGCAGTCGCATTTTCCTATCTCTCTCTCTCCCTACATCTTCGTCTTTATCTCTCACTATTTATCTGTCCTGTCTTCTACTCTCTTCTGCCTACTTCCAAACTTCCTGGCGGCTAGGGTTAACCCTGTGCAAATAGCCTACCTTGGTCTAGGCGCATTGGCTTATAGTAGCGTTGTACGGCTGGCGTCTGCAGGTTTTAGCATCCGCAAACTTGTAGCGTCTCCTCGTTGGGCTCCGAGGTGGGTGGCCGCAAACGCTTCTGAAGAAAATTAAACTTGAATATATAGAGCGTTTCGCTTGTTAAATGATCGTACCACCTTAAAGTGCGTACGCACCGAAGACTTTGGCTTTTTCAATCGATCAAATGAAAACTTTCCCCATTTTTATGTTATACATGGTGAGATAAGCAGCAAGCAAGCCAGAACTGTATCCCCCATTGTAGTAGCCAGATGTCTCACAGAAACTCTTGGAGCCGGGTACAAGGTTACCAAAATGGCCAGCGGAGACCTCCTCCTTGAAGTTCGAGAAAAAGAACAGTTTGAAAAGCTACAGAATCTTTCAACTTTTGGTGACACTCCCATCACTGTAACGCCACACAGATCTATGAACACAAGCCGTGGAGTACTATCTGATGCTTATTTGCTCTTCTTGACCGAAGAGGAACTTCTGGAGGGCTGGAAGAGTCAGAATAATGTGACTAATGTACAAAGAATCATCATTAGAAGAGACAACAAGGTAACACCAACGAAACACCTAATACTGACGTTCGCTTCCAGTATTCTGCCAGAAATTATTCAAACAGGGTACACGAAGACGTCGATCAGACCATACATACCTAACCCACGTCATTGTTTTAAATGCCAGAAGTATGGCCACTGCTCACAAAGCTATCGTGCTCACCAAACTGCTGCACAATGTGGAGTGTCAGGCCACAATTCTGACACTTGCGAAGAACCATCACACTGTGTGAACTGTGGCGGAAATCATGCCGTATACTCACGGTCTTGCTCATTTTGGAAAAAAGAAAAAGAAATTATCACATTGAAAATTAAAGAAAGCATCACATTCAAAGAAGCAAGACGAAGAGTGTCGCCATTTTACGGGGCTACATATGCTGATGCGGCGCGTCAGGGTCAACACCGCACCTGCCCTCGCCACCGCTTCGGCCAGCGCAGAGCGAGTCGTCGGCTGTGGCGCCTGCCCCCCAGGCGGCAGTAGTTCAGTCTACTCCGTCTCCAAGCAAATTGAGGCCGGAGACTCCAGGGTCCTCTGGTCTCAAGGCCTCCTCACCTAACCAGGCGAGGCCTAAAATCCAAACCACCAGCTGGCATTCAGTGCCTCTGAGGAGGCAATGGATGCAACGGTACCCTTGGTACCGAAAGAGCGGCGCGCCTCCTTGGAGCGCGCCAAGAAAAGCAAAAAACCAATAACGGGGCCGGACGACCGTCCTGCCACCTGAATTAACGAGCTCACTCCAACACAGGATACTCTTTGTACACACAGCAGCATCTCTCTTGTTTAAATATGCAGGCAGAAATATTACAGTGGAACATCCGAGGCCTTCTTCAGAACCTCGATGACTTACAAGAACTCCTCCATGAACACAATCCTAGAGTGCTGTGTGTACAAGAGACACACTTAAAACAAACAAACACAAAATTTTTACGTAACTACGTAATCTTCCGAAAGGATAGAGATAATGCCATGCCACCATCCGGTGGTGTAGCGGTTATAGTTAGTCAAGGTATAGCATGCACACAATTACCCCTTAAAACTTCCTTCGAGGTGGTGGCTGTCCGAGCAGTTATTCTAAACAAACTTGTCACTGTGTGCTCTTTGTACATACCTCCGCACCACCGTCTTGAAACACTTCAATTCCAGTCTTTAATAGACGAACTACGTGAACCTTATCTGGTCCTTGGGGACCTGAACACACATAATGGTCTGTGGGGTGACTCTAATAATGGTCTGTGGGGTGATGCGCGAGGTCGTCTCATTGAACAATTCCTCATTTCATCAAGTGCTTTCTGTTGAATAGGAAAGAAGCAACATACTGCACTTACCTTGCCAACAAAACTTACTCTTCCATAGACCTCAGTATCGCATCTCCTTCACTTGTACCATTACTTCAGTGGAAAGTCATAAATAATCCATACGGAAGTGACCATTTTCCTTTAGTTTTGAGTACACCGATAATATATGACTGTCCTCCACATGTTCCCAAATGGCTGGTAAACAAAGCCGACTGGGAACAATTTCAAAAGCTTACTCACTTAAATTGGACTGACATATGCGGATTAGGCATAGATGAAGCTGTGCAGTACTTCACGGCCTTCCTTACTGACGCAGCAGCCAAGTGCATTCCACAAACATCTGGACTGCCCGGCAAACGACACGTTCCGTGGTTGAACACTGAGTGTCAGAATGCGCGAAAGGAACAGAACAGGGCATGGAGGTTGCTGCGAAACTCGCCGACAGCGGACAATCTTGAGAGCTTTAAAAAAATGAAATCTCGAGGCAGGAGAACGCTTCGGCAGGCCAGAAGAGAAAGTTCGCACAAGTTTTATCAGGGATAAACTCATATACACAAGAGGCCAAAGTCTGGAACATGGTTCGTAGGGTAGCAGGAAGAAAAGTACACTCACTTCCACTCGTAAACACTCAGGGTGATACCTTGGAAGATCAGGCAAACTTCCTCGGTGCACACCTTGAACGGGTATCCAGCTCGTCCCACTATGCTGACACTTTCCAAAAATACAGAACAAGAATAGAAAAGCAGAAACTCGAACACAAATTCACTAGATACGAAGCATATAACCAAGCTTTCAGTCTAGCTGAGCTCCGAACATCTCTAAATTCCTGCAGTACTTCTGCCCCAGGTTCTGACCGTGTGGTGTATGAAATGTTAAAAAACCTACCAGCAGAAACACGAAAAACGTTACTTTGTTTGTACAATGCTATCTGGTTTTTTGGCACAATCCCTACCTCGTGGAAAGAGGCTATTATTATTCCCATTTTGAAAGAGGGCAAGGACCCTTCTTTAGCTTCAAGTTATAGGCGTATTGCACTTACAAGCTGCTTGTGCAAAGTCTTCGAAAAAATGATAAACTGCCGACTTGTACATATCCTTGAAACAAACAATTTGCTCGACCCATTTCAGTGCGGGTTTCGAGAAAGTAGATCCACCACAGACCAACTTGTTCGTATCGAGGCACAGATCCATACAGAATATTTTTCTCTGTGTTCCTCGATATCGAAAAGGCTTATGATACAACAAGGCGTTTGGGAATTCTAAGAGACCTGTCCCACCTTGGTGTGCGCGGAAGAATGTTTCACATAATCGAAAGTTACCTGTCAAACCGGACATTCCGTGTCCGTGTGGGCAGTGTTTTCTAGCAAACATTTGTCCAGGAAACAGGCGTGCCACAAGGTGGTGTGCTTAGTTGCACACTTTTTATTATCAAAATGAATTCCTTGCACTGCCCCGCCGCGGTGGTCTAGTGGCGAAGGTACTCGGCTGCTGACCCGCAGGGCGCGGGTTCAAATCCCGGCTGCGGCGGCTGCATTTCCGATGGAGGCGGAAATGTTGTAGACCCGTGTGCTCAGATTTGGGTGCACGTTAAAGAACCCCAGGTGGTGTAAATTTCCGGAGTCCTCCACTACGGCGTCTCTCATAATCATATAGTGGTTTTGTGACGTTAAACCCCACATATCAATCAATCAATTCCTTGCACTTGTTCATTCCCCGCAATATGTTCTATTGTACACATGTCGACTACGTTCAGCTTGGCTTCAAGTCATGCAACTTGGCAATGTGTGAGCGGCAGGTCCGCAGGTTCAGCTGGGTTTAAAAAAGGTGTCGAAATGGGCAGAAGAAAACGGATTTCGACTTAACCCACAAAAAAGCACGTGTGTCTTGTTCTCTCGAAAGAGAGGCATGCACTCCGAACCTGACATTGAACTGAACGGTCAACGTCTGTCTGTCAATGCGGAGCATAAATTCTTAGGCTTAACCTTGGACAGCAAGTTGACCTTCGTACCGCACATCAAGTATTTAAAAACAAAATGTTTAAAAGCCATGAATGTTATAAAAGTGTTGTCACGTACTACGCGGGGTAGTGACAGGCAATGTCTCATGAACCTGTATAGAAGCCTCATTCGCACCCGCTTAGATTATGGGGCCGTTGTTTATCACTCTGTGACTCAAAGTGCTCTGAAGATGCTGGACCCCGTGCACCATTTGGGCATCCGCCTTTCTACGGGTGCTTTTCGCACCAGCCCCGTAGAAAGCCTTCACGTTGAGTCAAATGAGTGGTCGCTTCATCTGCAGAGAACTTACATGTCCTTTGTTTATTTTCTTAAGGTGAAAGCAGACAAGAAGCACCCATCATAGTCTACTATTATGGATTTGTCGAGCTCCATTCTGTTTCAAAACAGGCCTTCGATGAGGCAGCCCTTTTCAGTTCGCCTGAAGGGTCTAGCTTAGGACACTGGAGTGTCACTTGAACACAGTTTAATGGCTCCTGTAGCATACCCGCCACCGTGGCAGTGGCAGACTATAGATTGCGATGTGTCTTTCCTAGAAGTTACTAAACATGCGCCTATTGCCTATATTCGAACATACTTCCTGGAACTTCAACACAAATACACACGTCCGGAGTTCTTTACAGATGCCTCTAAGTCCAACTCCTGGTGTCCTACGCTGCTGTTGGTCCTTCCTTTTCGGATGCTGGCCCGCTACATCCAGGCAGAAGTATCTTCACAGCGGAAGTTTACGCGATACTTGTGGCAGCTAAACACATCAAACAATTACAAATACAAAAAGCAGTAATTTATACAGACTCCCTCAGTGTGGTAAAGGCTCTGCACTGTCTTAAAAAAAAAAAAAAACCCTGTCCTCGTCTCACTTTACTCCATTTTCTGCACACTCTACACACTCAACCAACATGTTGTAGTGTGCTAAGCCCAGGCCACCGAGAGATTCAAAGCAACGTGATGGCGGATCAGCTTGCTGCATCTGTCCACGAAATCAGTGCCACTACACCCATATCGATCCCGCCCCTTGATCTTAAGCTGTCTCTCAAACGAAAGCTCAGGGACTACTGGCAGAGCAAGTGGGATAGACACACACAAAACAAGCTACACGTTATCAAGCCACACCTTGGCCATTGGCCACCAGTATCAAAATCACGTCTAACAGAGGTAACACTAACAAGACTCAGGATAGGACACACATACACGACACACACACATCTTTTGTCCGGTGGCGATCCACCATTGTGTGACAGATGTGGTGAAGCATTAACAGTCCTTCACATGTTAATTCAGTGCAAACACTTAGAAACTCTAAGAAAACAGCATTTTCCATTACTCTAGCGACAACATATACCTTTACACCCTGCAATGTTCGTTGGTCGGAAACCGCTTTTTAGTCATAAATCATTGTTAGCGTTTTTAAAAGATAATAATAATTTTCATATCATATACCCGGGCATCCCGTAGCACGACCTCTCCAGGGAGGTTTTTGCATGCGGTGGCTACACAGGAGAGCACTTGCCTCACGGCCCTTGGGCGCAAGGGTATGAACAAGTGAGGTACTTGTGCTAATGCCATACATGTCCACCATCGTTTTATATTATCACCAACTTTTGTCACCAATTCACACCACACACACCTTCCACGGCATGGTCATTATTTTATTACTTGTATGTTTTTACCCGCCTTACTGCGAGGAATTTTATGGCCCATATACAGCCGCTAATCACAATCATTATCAACATCCCTTGTCCCATGAACTGGCGCTCTTTGGCCATCAAATGGCCCTTGCGCCAAAAAACACCATATATCATCATACGTATTGTCGCGGCACACGTGACAGTATGTAGTCCCACTCCTTCAAAGAACGAATAGAGAGAGGCATGTTTTAACTGCCGACGCACCAGATATCGGGCGGACGTATGTCCTCAAAAAAGAAAGATGTGAACGCTGTGGTGAAAAAACGCATGAGACGCCAGCAGGGGGTATAAAGCCATACTGCAGAGCCCGATGCATTCTCTGCAAAGGGGAACACCCCACATGGAGGACGAAACTGCAAATATAAGTATTACTCACAGGTTCCTCAAAAAAGGAGCACCAATGCAACTAACAGCATGTGGTCAATACTCAAAGACAGCAATGACAGGCAAGGGCAATCTCGGCCAGGTGATACAGCGACCCCACACAGCACGCTGAGCACGGGCTATCGGGATGCTGTGCGAAACAGCCAACCTGATCAAGGCTGGCAGTATCGAGCGAGCCCGCACGTCGAGCCGAAGCCGGTGCAACAGTAGAGGACGGCCCATCAACGGGTCGCTGCCCAGGGCCAGAAATCAATCGGAGCAGAGCGACGTCAGGCGGCTAGTCGTGGGCCCCAGAGGCGAGATGAATATGGAGGGACGAGACAGCAACAGGGTACTGTTGCTGTCTTGTTGAAGTTAGATGTTGAAGTTGAAGGCTGCTGAAGTTAGACAGCTCAGAAAACAGCTAGAAGCCACGAATAGAAAAAATTCAAGTCTTAGAAAAGGCGATGTCAGCTACCCTTGCATATGCTGCCAGATAAATAGACTCAAGCGAGTTCGAAGACAGCGCACATCTCATAGAAATGGAGGGAGCATGCAATCCTAAACGAAAGCTTATTGAGGAAGATAAGGAGAAGCACGAGGACCCTATTGATATTGCTCGAATAGTCGACGCCGTAGAAAACGCCGTCGCGACGATGTCAAAAGAAATGGATGAAAAGATGAAAGCTATCTATACCTCAATCCAAGAAACCCTGAAAACGTTTCACGAAATGCTTAGCTGTGAAATAACAAGAATGTTTTCGAACGTAAGCGGCAAAAATTTACTCCCAAGCGACATTTCGCTTACCCACTATGGAACTAAGTCAAACTAAACCAAATAACGCACGAAGCGGCAAAATAACGAACACAGTCAACGTTAGGGCTGAACCCTACTCTAAAAATAATGGCAGGACAAGTTGAAATTAATAAGTGGAATTGCAGGTCATTCGCTAAAAAACGGGCGGCACTGCAATTCGCCCTTGCCAACTTCGACCCCGGTATCGATGTAGCAGCTCTGCAGGAAACTGAAACAGAAACAAAAATAACTGAACATGCCACATACAACCAGATTTCCACAGAAAAAAAAAAAGCAAGAACAGCGATAGCCAAACGTTGTAATATTGCGTCGATGCAAATTGACTTAGAATTGGAAAACATTCATTATACATTCATAAAACTCATGTCTAAACGCAGAAGAAGTAAATGCCTGTACATACTCAACATACAAAGCCCGCCGCAAAACGGAACAACATCTTTTGCAGCAATAATCAGAAAAGCAAGAAAGGAAGCTGCGAATGCACAACTAATGGTTCTCGGATACCTTAATGCCCATCACACAGTGTGGGGCTATCAGCGAAGTACGAAAAAAGGTGCTACTGTTCTTAAGGGTGCCCATAACAACGGACTGACACTGCTCACTGGCCCCTCACACCTGACAAGGATAGATAACAATGTCACAAGATATACCAACCCAGACTTGTGCTTTGTTAAGTATGCCGAAAAAGCAACCTGGGCAAACACAGGGCTGAATCTGGGCAGTGACCACTATCTACTCGATATTACGATTCCAGCAACAGGTTATTGCAGGGAAAAAGTTCTGGTTCAGCGTACTAAATGGGATCTTCTTAGGTACAAACGGAACGACCAAGCAGTGGACAAAATCGAAAATATTGATGAGTAGGTACCACAACTGCTTAATGATTCTGAAGAAGCCACTACCAAGGCCCCGGTAGGATAAGATGGTCCTAAGCCATATTCAAGCCTGGTCAACTTGTGGGAGAAACAACAGACATTGCAAGCAGAATGGCTTAAACATAAACTTGACCGAAACCTAAAACTACAGTTGGTAGAAGTAGAAAAACGAATACCGATATACTCGGGTGAACTAAGTTCAATGCAATGAATGCAAATCTGTGACAGTATTAATGGACAGCTCAGCTCCGAAAACCCGTGGTCGCAATTGAAGCACCTATTGGAGCCAGACAATACTAAAGGGGCTGCACAAAGACGCAGGGAAATGCGGGCACAGAAGTTCAATCGCACAGACGATGACATCATAAATACACTAATGGAAAGGTACCTGAATTTGGAAGAGGACAAAGCCGCCTATCCCCCTTGCGAGGGAACCAATAACGAAAAACTTGATTCACACATCACCAAAGCTGAAGTCAGGACAGCACTCGCCAATCACAAGACAACCTCGGCCACGGCAAAAGATGGTATCTCAAACAGGGTATTGAGAAACTTGGATAATAAGTCTATCCGAAGTCTAACTAAATTCTACAACGACATATGGCACACTGGATGCATCCTTAGTACTTGCAAAGAAGCCAAAGTTGGTTTTATTCCTAAACCGGGGAAGAAATTAGAGCTGGAAAATTTAAGGCCACTATTTCTTACTTCATGGTTGGGAAAGTCACTCGGACACGTTGTCTTAGCCAGACTTCATGAACACACAGAAGAACATCACCTACATACACCAACCCTATTCGGCTTTAGGCAAGGTATGTTCACTCAAGAAAATATGTGGATGATAAAAAACATCATAGACCCAGGCTTTCCCGGTGCCACCAGGACAATACTAGGATTAGATGTACAAAAAGCTTTTGATCAGGTAACCCACTAGTCAGTCTTATCTAATCTCGCGGACATGAATTCGGGAGTGCAAACGTATAACTACATTTCAGCCTTTCTCAAAGTTAGAACTGCCATCCTGCATTTTGGTAGAATCCAAAGTCCAGTAATGAAACTTGGATCACGAGGTACACCACTGGGCGCACTGTTGTCACCCTCTTGTTTAACTGCACAATGAGAAAACTGCCAGAAAAGTTGGAAAAGATTCCGCATAGTCGCCGTGCAATATGTGCAGACGACATAACAATTTGGATGACCGACAAAAAGCCCAGACGATGTCAAGAAATCTTTGCAATAAGCAGCTGACACAGTGGCAAACCTTAAAGGCACTGAACGGACTTAAATGTTTGCAAGCCAAATCAGAGCTCTTTATAGCGACTAAACTACCGCCAACTATCAGAGACATGTTTAACATCACAGTAAACAAAGAAACAGTACCAAAAGTAACCAGCATAGGGATACTCGTTCTACTTTTATAATAAAATTGGCTCGTCCGAGAGACTCTTAAAAGGCTGGAAACCACTTTGCGACAAGTCATCGGGCTCCTGAGAAGAATAAGTGGATGGAAGCATGGGCTACAAGAAATAGAAACCTGTAAGTTAGTAAGAAGCCTGTAAGCTCTTTGGGTTCCGGGCCACTGTGGGATCCGGGCCACTGAGGGATGAAGAAGCCTGTAAGCTCATTTGGGTTCCGGGCCACTGTGGGACCCCGTGAACTGAGACCACTCAGCAGACAGCCCGACGGAACATAAAACAGGCAGTGGTGCGGTCCCAGGAACCAAATCCGAATGACCTGGCGCTCAGCTACGGAGGCCAGCTCAGCCGGCACCGAGAACAAAGAAGGCTTTATCCACCCCCAGATGAAGCATTAACCTGGAACCAAGCGACTACACTGTGAAGGGCTCAGACTCATTGTATACTCAGCCCGAGGAGGCTGGCCGCAGTAGCGAAAGATGACAAGCTACAGAATTGTAATAACTGTGGCCTAGCACAGCCAGGACAAGACCATAAGAAATGTGTTTCGCAGTGTGAACATCTTTAAAAAACTTTACATAACAAAATGTATGAGGACATCTAAATTCTTCTCCAGATGATGTAGGAGCAACATGTCTCGCATAAGCACGCGAAACTTGCACAGGCCTGTGCAATGATTGTTTTGAAATGTTTTGAAGCAGCCCTGATTTACACGTAGTACATAAACATTGTGAACAATTATATGAACTGTAATGATGAATGTAGTGGGTCATACATAGCTCGGAAAACACATCGTCAGTTCTAAGCACGAGACTCTCGCGCCGAACGTTATCGCTGCTTTCGCTGGCTAGGCCTACGCCAACGTTACTAGAACCAGGTCAGTTAGGTCAGTTTCAGAGCTCCCCGTAGGCGCGCGCTCTCTGAAGTGGCCGTTGTGGCCGACGCAAGAACTAGTGGCGCTGCTGTGCCATTTTGCTTCAAGCCGTGCGCGTCGTCTGCTGCAGCGCGAGTGATTCGCATTCTCGTCGCAACTCTCATCAGTCGTGATAACCGAGATTCGCCATTGACATCTGAGTGGTAAACTCAACTACTTCATAAACGAAAATTTGTAATACACCTGTTTCATAATCACCACTAAAAGTCAGGAGTCTTTCCAATCGGCAAGCTAATTATTATTTGTTTCTTTACTTATATATTTACAAACAGTGTCCGTAACGATGTTTTCGGGCGGAATCGGCTGTGCCCGAGAAGCCTGTGTTGGGCGCTAGTTCGCAATACATTATAAAAATAGAGTGCTCGAAACACAAGACGCCAGAATAGAAGTACACAGGACGAGTTGTTAGTATGCGATCGTCCTTCTATATTCGTGGCTCATCTTAAGCGTAGTTTATTTTGTAATCAGCTGTGCATCTTTCATGTTCTTTCAGTGTTCGTCGGCCTGCAAAATTTCCCAGCCCAATGTCCATTGCTGCTATAATGAAAACACTTTTTAGAAATACAGTTTGCTCAAGGTGGCATTTTTTTATATTGTGTAGTTATCAGCCATCTTTTCCCGCGAGAGAATTCTCTCATGAGGGCATTTTTTTAAATTGTGTAGTTATCATGCCAACTTCTCGCGCTAACGATGGCTAAAGTATTAGCCATGTTTCTCGAATAATTTCGCTGGGTTATTGCCGAACACTCGTTACATTAGTAGATGTCATAAATGAAAGCCTTAACAAATGAGGAAGCTCAGCAAGGGTATTTTCGATTCTCCTCATTCGAAACTGCGGAAAGCTTACGCTCAAGAGACAGGATGTCCTTATGTTTCTTCCTTTTGAGGCAGCCGCACGGGCAAACCTCTTCGAGAGGTTGCGGACCTTTTGTTTTCTGGTTTTCACCACCTTTGAAGGCTTTCTGGCTAGCAGTGGCCTCCGTAGGACAGGCAGAGAAAGCTAGCAGGCCGCTTTGTAAACACTGTACAGTGTTTACAATGCACACTAATAGTTGTGGGCACAATCTAGAGCTACCACCTCGCTCCACAATAACAGTTTTTTGTAGTAGCAGCTCTTGGTGCAAGATTTCTGCAGTAGAAAAACACCGCACGTCATCCCTGACACGGCATCATCGATTAATTTTTGGTTTCTGCACGCGCAAGGCAACGAGAAGTTCATCGCTTCATTGAGCGTGAACGGTGTAGCTCACGAGACGTCTGCTTATACCCCGGAGATGCGTCGTCGCTAAAATCACTCGACCGACCCCATGACCATGACTTCCCTATTTAATTTTCTGGCTTGAGCTCATCCCTAGCACGTACGTACGTACGTACGTACGTACGTACGTGTGTGTGTGTGTGTGTGTGTGTGTGGTTGGGTGTGTGTGTGTGTGTGTGTGTGTGTGTGTGTGTGTGTGTGTGTGTGTGTGTGTGTGTGTACCTCCTTGTTCTTGTCGTCATATGTGCCTTCGATATACACTCTGGCATACCGGGAAAAAAACGAAGTAATGTCTTTGGCACTAGCGCCCATTTTCCTCGAGATGGAAGTATTTAATTTCCCATTTATAATGTACTTATGATATTTGACATTATCGTCCGCCTCAAAATGTCACTCACATATAGCGGACTTGTGAGTCAGCCGCCCATCCTTGCGGCACAGCATTTGTGCCCATTTTTATCGCGACAACGTTAAAAAGTTCGTTTCGCAGAAATTCTCGCGTTGGCGTCGGTTTCGTTGGTTGTGAGCGAAAAATAATCATCTTGGGCACGACTGGAAAATTGAGCAAGATGCAAATATAAAAAGTTCTGGGTCTTGGGGGGGGGGGGGGTCGAACCCGGGCAGTTAGCGGGGAGAACGGACAGTTCTACTACACAGGCACGCGTGTGCTTTTTAGAACCTTTTTATTGAGAAATAAATAAATACATATTCATAAAAACCATATTGGTCTACTCGCACCACTTTGACGGTTTAAGAACGGTTCATTTTCACCAATTCATCAAACACCTGCATACGGTTTTGAGGTTATGTAAACGTTCGATCTATCTTGCGCACATATTACGCATTATATGAAGTTTCCCGTGCCGATTTTGCTTTAGGATCCATGTGGCTCACGGCCATGCGTTTTATCCAGAGACTGTAAAGGCCCGGTAATCGCGTCATATTATGTGGAACACCACCCTCATTCTGTATTGAAATATAACGTATGCCATTAGGTGTTATCGGCAGATATTTATTCAGAGTCTTTTGTACCGCATCCCAAAAGAATATCGGATCCCAGCACTCACTCACAGCATGTCCAACCGTTTCCGGTTTGTTACACAGAGTGCAGTTTGTGTCCATGTCAGACATAGCCTGGAAGTAGCACAGCAGGCCCATGCCCCCCCCCCCCCCCCCCCCGCGGAAATCGGAAATTTTTTTCGCGATAGCATAGAGAAAAACAAGTGACCATTTCAAGGGGGTGCCTTGCCCGAAATAAAACAGGTGTTCCCCGTCCAATTCCCCCTCGAAAAACATTTCTGGCCACGCTTTGCTTGACTCGAGTAGATGCGCTGGAAGCAACAGTACCTTCAACCAGTAGTGGGCCACAACCCAACATCAGCCTCCAAACACTCCTTGAAGGACGCGCTTCATCATTCCGTAAATAAGATGAAATAACAATACCCAATTACGCAACATACACGCGATATCCCCCCCCTCACTCTGCGACGCATTTACTCGACTTCTTTCCACGGGAACATGCGGGTGGTTTTTTTTAAACTCATCGCGATCCCAAGGTGGCTCAAAGAAATGATGATCAATGTCATTTCCGTAGCCGCTTTTGCGGCCCGGGGCACAACGATAAGGCATTGTTTATTGGCGCTCTTGTCACATGTTAGAACTCTTTCGTAAGGAATGACAGTTCACTAAATAATGGCGCGAAGAAGCAACCGAGCGCCGAAAACGTGTTGTCGTGTCTAAGCGGCAACACGCGCGTCGCGACGCGCAGCGTGGTATGTGAAGCAAGACGGAACAGCAGCGCCATTAGTTCACGCGTCAGCCGCTCGTGCCGGCGCGCGCGGGGAGCTGCGAAACTGACCTGGTTCAAAAACGTTGACCTACGCTGCTACCTAGTTTCAAATAACAGTACTGACTGTCCCGGTTCTTTATTATATTTGGTGGAGCTTGCTTGGTCTCCTCGCAATCCTGGAGTTGCGAAGCCGGACTCGACCTGCCACTATGACCACTGCATCTGACACAAGCCTTCCGCCTATGGCTCCCCAGGCCATCGTGTGCTCCGGTGCGGTCCGTCAGCGCGACCCTCCCATATTCAGCGGCACGGACGATCACGACGTCGATGACTGGCTGGCTACCTACGAACTCGTGAGTGTCCTGAACAAATGGGACAAAGCCACGAGACTGGCCACCGTCGGCATTTACCTGAGTGGCATTGCTCACTTGTGGCTTCGGAACTACGAAACCGACGTTCCTACCTGGACAGCCTTCAAGACGAAGTTCAGCGAAGTCTTCAGTCGTCCTGCTGTTCGCAAACTTCGTGCGGAGCAGCGCCTTCAGTCAAGATCTCAACTGCCTGGAGAGCATTTCACCAGTTACATAGAAGACGTAATTGACTTGTGCAAACGAGTCAATGCGAACATGACACAGGTGGACCGCATCAAGCATATTTTCAACGGTATCGACGAGGATGCATTCCAGATGCTCATTTCAAAAAGGCCGGCTACTGTCGCTCAAGTTACCGAGCTCTGCCAAAACTATGATGAGCTCCGCCGGCAACGTCTCGTCACCCACCGTGCTGTCCCCCATCAGGAATCGATGTCCGGCTTGACTCTCTCGCAAGATCCCCTCCTCCTCTCGCAGATAAAAAATTTTGTACGCGAAGAAGCGTCACCCCCGGAAGCTTTTCAGGCCTGCGCGTCACGTGACGTGACGTCGACGACGTCACATCGCGCCGGCCGGCCGGCCGCCCTTCGCTGGGTGGCTGCGCCAGCCGCGAGCGCCCTTCACGCCTACCGACTCGGGCGAGGTTCCTTGACACCATGTCCGCACGATTTATCAAGGTATCCATTGATTGTATGGTTTAACGCGCCGACGCAACGCAGGCGATGAAGCGCGCCGTAGGGGAGAGCTCAGGATCAAGTTTTACTACCTGGGAATCTTTATTGTGTGCCGAAATCTCGTACACACGGGCGTTTTGCTTTTCGCCTCCATCAGAAATGCGGCCGCCGCAGCCGGGTATCGAAACTGCGCCCTAGTGCTCAGCAGCGCTACGCCTTAGCCACTGAGCCACCGTTGCGGGGGAACTTATCAAGGTATCAAGAAATAATGAATATCGTGAATGGAATAATGCGTATTTATTTATCACAGCCAGACGCCGTCTGTACAAATATCACAGTGCACATTGTTCTCGGTCCAGGCAGACGACAGGCAACACAAGATGTTGCCCTTAATGCTGAAAATGTGCCAAAAGTACAAAACACAATATCTTGCCACATAAAACTCAGAAAACAAAACAGATTGTAACAGCAAAAACATCCCCGAGCTTTGGAACAGAAAAAGCACACTTTCATTTAAATTGTAGGTTAGAGGAAAACATACCTTCGTTTATCATAGTAGCAGTAGCAACACAAGGTATCAGGTTCAAACACTTGCCAAAAAATACAATACAAAAGAACACTGGTGACTAAATTGTGGTCCACAGCATGATAAATGACAGAAAGAAAAGTAATTGTACTGCCACAGGTAGGTGCATGTCCTAGGGAAAAAATCAAACAAAAATCTAAGAAAAAACAAATCACAGTGCACAACATGTCTGTACACAGAGTGCACAAGGAAAGTGTACACAGCTTAGGTACCAAAACGGACTGTACAACTGCTACAGTGGGCACCGATGCAGTTCGAGTTAAAAAAAAAGAAAAAAGTACAGCACCTTTAAAAGCTAACAACTTGTAAAGAGATACAAAACTGGAAACAAGGCTCAAACAAGGGAATGTATTGCTTGAGCCAGGTGGCAATAAGTGCAGCGCTCCTCAGACAGCATCGACAGGTTGTTCAAAATTTCCAACAAGGAACTTACTTTTTGAACTGAGTCTTGTACAACAGCGCTACCAAGGTTCTTGATTGGTGAACCTTGATAGCAGGCAAAGACTTCAAGGTTTGCAAACACGGTCAATGACGCATTCAAACAAGGTTCACGATAGTCGATAATGTTCAAAAACATGGAGCACTCTTCTTTATGAATCACAGTCCACTTTGGAGACACTGACACCCCTTGCAGGCGAGCCCTTAGTTCTTCGAGGGACGAAAACCGGTCTCGTTTTTGCTCCGCTTCATATGACGCCAGCGACTTTTCTACAGCACGGGCGAGTTGGGAGGCTTCTTGTCGGCTCCTCCTGGCGTCAGGGGTTTCTCTCGTGCTCTGGTCTCGTACTGATAGGTAGGACGGACAGCCGGAAAATACCGTTGGGACAGATCCAGGACGCAACCGTGGTACTGGGAGTGCAACTTCAATAACTCTCCCTGTCCTTGGATCCGTCTACGATGTCGTCTTCTCAATGCATGAAGCGTCGAAATGATTCGCGCACACCTGCAAAAACGTTTCAAGAACGTCTGAGACGCCACTTCTCAAAAGAAAAAAATGCGCTCCCGTTTGCATGACCGCGTTTACAGTCCGTGTAGCTAAAACAAAGTCTACCTACGTTTCGCAAGCATCTAAATAAAAGCGCTGCGCTAAGCGGTACAAACAACATGAAAGGAAACACGGGAGCGTGATGTCGCCGCACTCCACGAAGCGCATCCACCGAGAGCTTGCAAGAATGGACGACACCACGGCACTGTTAGTGAACAAAGCGCAGCTGACCATCCTTGCTGCGAACGCTGCTGGCGTCAGCGCTTCGCGAGGCCCGGCGGCCACACGCTCAAGTATTTCCCATCATAGGTGATTTCTACCCGAACAAGCAACGACAAGCTAAGAACAGGAGCATCTCAAATGCTTACCTTAGTGCACGAAGTCGGCACGATGTCCTTCCTAGGAATGGCGCGTAGCCATTGTTTGAGAGCGTCGGCATCTTTAGGGAAGGAAAACACTTGTATCTTCTTTCCTGTTTTGTAGTTGCCGGTGCATCCGGGTACACAACACTTATTCGGCATTGTCGCATCACTCCAGCATCACGCACGGAAACGAAATTGCCGCAAAACAACAACGGAAAGCAACAAACGTGAAACACCGTCAACACCACGCCGCCGAACCGTCACCACCGCCGCCCGCGCTGCGCTCGCTGCCGCTGCGGCTTCCCCGAGAGTCGGCCGGCCGGAAATGACGTCAAATTGCTGGGCGCAGGCCTGAAAAGATTTTCCGGGGGTGACGGAAGAAGTCGCCCGCCAACTGTCGCTCATCTCCGGCCTAACGGAGCGCAGTGCACCGCTTAACCCTACACTGCGGACAATTATACAAGACCAAGTGTCTGAGACCCTTCCTCCACAACTGCTCCATGCTGAAGCATCAGCACGACCACGACCACACACGTTCCGAGCACCACCTCCACTGCCTGCTCCTGTTTATACCACCCAGCCGCCACGACCTCCAGTCCACCAAGTCCCTAATCCACGGCGCACTGCTGACAACCGACGAATCTGCTTTTTGTGTGGTCTACCCGGACATGTCCCACGTCTTTGCCGCCACCGCCCGCAAATTCACGTGAAAACCCGCGTTCATATGAGTACGACCACACGTTTCCCTACACTCCAGACCCCGAATCGCACCCTCCTCGACCAAGCCAACGACCACCTTCTGATCGCCGATCCCCTTCTCCACGTCGTCGCTCGTCCTCCCCGATGCGCCGACGCCCCCCGACAATCAAAGCGGAAAACTAAATGACGCAGTTCCCGAGGCAAGAACTGCGTCCTCGTCACAAAGCACAAGACCTCTTCGTTCGCCGCCGAATGTGATCAATGCTGTTCTTGAAGGTGTGTCTGTACTTGCCCTTATTGATACTGGTGCCGCCATTTCTGTCATTTCCAGAAATGTTTGCCGTGCAATTCGAAAAGTGACAACGCCTTACTCGGGTTCATTTCTTCATACTGCTACTGCACAGCCTGTGCAACCTGTGGCGGAGTGTACCGCCAGACTTGTAATTCAAGGAGGGCCTTACACAGTGCAGTTTGTAGTATTCCCGCACTGTTCTCACGACATCATTTTAGGCTGGGATTTTCTCTCCCATCACCAAGCCGTCATTGATTGTGCCCATGCCGAAGTTCTCTTTTGTCCTCTTGGTGATGCTCTACCTGCAGATGATCGCCCTTCCTACGCGAAGTTGGTCATTAGTGGCGACACTCGGATCCCTCCGCGCGCTACTGTCTTCGCACCTGTGTCGTGTTCCACCGTCGTCGACGCTACCGCATTCTTCACGCCTTCCGCTGCTTTCGGTTCATCGCCACCTATCACCGCTCCCAACTACTCTCGTTACTCTTCAAGGTGGTGCAACCGATGTGCCTGTGGGGAATCCTTTCCCATTCACGATTACGCTGCTTCGGGGCAAATGTATCGGCTCAATCGAATCATTCGAAACCATCGCTACACTTGACGTTCCTGATGGATCATCCGAAGTCAGCGCTCTCTCCTGTAGTTCCGGGAATGACCCTTCCACTGCCGACATTCTCAACCGTGTAATCGACGAAGGCCTAAACCCACGACAGATGTGTGAGCATTTGAGCCTCCTTGACAAGTTTCGGCCATCTTTTGACAGTCACAGCGCAACCTTAGGTCGAACATCTACTGTGTGCCACCAGATCGACACAGGTCATCATCCACCACTACGGCAGTGACCGTACCGTGTTTCACCGACTGAACGCCGTATCATCGACGAACAAGTAGGTGACATGCTAAAGCGTGGCGTCGTTCAACTATCAAACAGTGTTTGGGCGTCGCCGGTTGTTTTAGTTAAAAAGAAGGATGGCACAATACGCTACTGCGTAGATTATCGTCGCCTAAGCAAAATAACACGAAAGGATGTGTATCCTTTGCCTCGGATCGATGACGCCCTCGACTCTTTACAAGGCGCAGAGTTCTTTTCCTGTCTTGATCTACGCTATGGGTATTGGCAAGTGCCCATGAATACGGCTAATCGACCAAAAACTGCCCTTGTTACACCAGACGGCTTATACAAATTTAACGTGATGCCATTCGGCCTATGCAATACGCCGGCAACATTTGAGCGCATGATGGACACTATCTTACGAGGCCTCAAATGGAACACGTGTTTGTGCTACTTAGATGATGTGGTGGTATTCTCGCCCGATTTTTACACGCACCTTCGTCGCTTGGAACAGGTTCTATGCTGCCTTTCCGCAGCTGGCCTCCAACTAAACTTGAAAAAGTGTCACTTTGGAGCTCACAAGCTGACCATTCTTGGACACGTCGTATCAAAAGATGGCGTTCTCCCTGACCCCGCTAAGCTACGTGCTGTTAGCGAGTTCCCGAGGCTCGCGTCTCTCAAGAAGCTGCGTAGTTTCATTGAGTTTTGATCATACTTCCGCAGCTTCATCCGGGATTTCGCCTCGATCGTAGCACCTCTGAGTGACCTACTCAAGGGAGACCGCAATCTATCTGCGTGGTCTCCAGCCTGCGACAGTGCTTTTGCGAAGCTCCGTGAACTGCTAACAACACCACCCATACTGCGACATTTCGACTCAAGTGCTCCCACAGAAATCCACACGGATGCTAGCGGTGTTGGTCTTGGCGCTGTACTCGACCAACGAAAGCTTGGTTACCAAGAATATGTTGTTGCGTACGCGAGCCGCACTCTTACAAAAGCAGAAGCAAATTATTCGGTAACTGAGAAGGAATGCCTAGCGATCATCTGGGCCATTACCAAATTTCGGCCTTATCTGTACGGCCGTCCTTTCGATGTTGTTACCGATCACCACGTGCTCTGCTGGTGATTCTCCCTCAAGGATCCCTCCGGACGTTTGGCACGGGGGGCTTTACGGCTACAAGAGTACGACATCCGTGTCATTTATCGCTCAGGCCAAAAGCATGCCGATGCCGATGCTCTTTCGCGTTCGCCTGTTTCTGATGATATTGCGAGTGTCTCCATCCAAGACAACTTACTTCCACTATCAAGACCCATCGACATGGCTGCGGAGCAGCGCAAAGATTCGTGGATTGTGTCTCTGATCGATTACCTATCGGAAACGCTCGTCCACCCGCCATCTCGAGCACTACACCGACAAGCCTCTCACTTCGCCATCCGTGATGAAATACTTTATCGCCGCAACTACCACCCTGACGGCCGAAAATGGCTACTCGTCATACCCAGACATCTCCGTGCCAGCATATGTGTTGCTTTCCATGCTGATCCGCAGTGTGCACACGCCGGTTTGTTTAAAACCTACGCCAGGCTACGGTTTTGGTTTTATTGGCGCGGGATGTACACATTCCTTCAAAAGTACATTCCATCATGCACAGAGTGCCCACGCCGCAAGCACGATCCTAGCCGTCCTACCGCACCAATGCAGCCATTACCGTGCCCAGTGCGACCATTCAACCGGGTTGGGATAGATCTTTATGGTCCTCTGCTATACACATCAAGTGGGAATCGTTGGATAACTGTAGCGATCGACCATCTCACGAGATATGCAGAAACAGCCGCTCTACCAGCCGCGACGGCACGTGACGTCGCGTCTTTCCTCCTGCAACATTTTGTTCTGCGTCACGGTGCTCCACGTGAACTTTTGAGCGACCGTGGCCGCGTATTTCTCCCTGATGTTATTCAAGAACTTCTTGCTGAATGCCACGTGATTCACCGCTGTACTACCGCATATCGGCCACAAACAAACGGCTTGACCGAACGTTTCAACCGCACTCTTGGCGACATGCTTTCTATGTATGTCACCTCCGACCACACCAACTGGGATCTTATCCTTCCCTATGTAACGTACGCTTACAACACTGAACCTTAAGCGACGACAGGCTTTTCACCCTTCTTTTTACTCTATGGTCGAGAGCCATCATCTCCAATCGACACCATTCTCCCTTACCGGCTCGAATCATCCGAAGGAACACCATTTTCCGAAGCCGCTAGGTATGCGGAAGAATGTCGACAATTAGCTCACGCCCTTGCAACCCAAGAAAAAGGGCTGCAAAACTTTCATCACGACGATGGACGGTCCCACTACCAGTTTTCGCCAAACTCTCTTGTTTGGCTGTGGGTGCCTCCCACTGCTGCTCCTGGTACATCTACAAAGTTCGTCAGCAGGTACCATGGGCCTTATCGCGTCATAGAACGAACTTCCGCGATTAACTACCTCATCGAACCCCTCACGGCCACTGTGGACCTGCGTCGCCGAGGCCGCAAAATCGTACATGTGGATCACCTCGAACCATGCCATGAACCACTTGTCCTCACAACAACTTAGAACACCTACTTGGCTCCGTCTTCAGCGAGGGGGAAATATGTAATGATGAATGTAGTGGGTCATACATAGCTCGGAAAACACATTGTCAGTGCTAAGCACGAGACTCTCGCGCCGAACGTTATCGCTGCTTTCGCTCGCTAGGCCTACGCTGATATTTAGTTTCAAATAACAGTTCTGACTGTCCCCGTTCTTTATTATAGAACTCTGTAATGTCTCATCATTGTATAAGTGCTGCACTCGAGTCTAGCAATAATGACAAGAAATCATGATATTAAGATGTGTTTTCAGGAAACATAGTTTGGAAGTATGCGCCAATGAGCCGACTTCACTGACGCCGCGACAATATGTTGCAGCTGTGGCTTTCGTGCTCAGGGAGAGTTGGCCGGCACATTAAAAGGGAGATATTAGATCAGAGCACCCCATTTATTAGGCACCTGGTTTTACAAATGACACACGTGTCCTCAGAAATGTTAAAACATGTATACAAAACCCTTTCCAGAGATATTGAACATATACCTTCCTTGGTGGAACGTCGAAGTCGAGGTGACATCTTCGACCAAGTATGTGTGAGGTCGATAGAGCTATGCCAGAAGGCTCATGCTCTCACAAAGCGGCAATAAGATGCAGCTGTGGCTTGGGTGCACGTAGACAGTGCCTGTGCAAATAAATTTGAGCTATGAGTTCAGAAGACCCCATTTATGATGTACCTGTTTTTACAAATGACCCAAGTGTCCTAAGAAAAGTTCAAACATGTATACAAAAACATGTCCAGAGGTATTCAACACTACCTCACTTGGTGAAACGTCGAATTCACAGTGACATCTTCGACCAAATACGTGTGAAGCCGATACAGCTTTGCCAGAAGGCTCATGCTCTGACAAAGCGGCAATAAGTTGCAGCTGTGGCTTAGGTGCATGAGAACAGTTGGCCTGCACAAATGAATTTGAGGTATTAGTTCAGAGAACCCTAGTTATGATGTACCTGTTTTTACAAATGACACAAGTGTCCTCAGAAATGTTCAAACATGTATACATCCAGAGATATTCAACACATACCTCACTTGGTGAAACGTCGAAGTCGCAGTGACATTTTCGATCAAATATGTGGCCCTTCCGCGGTGGTCTAGTGG
The DNA here is from genome assembly GCF_013339725.1 of Rhipicephalus microplus. NCBI lineage: Eukaryota > Metazoa > Arthropoda > Arachnida > Ixodida > Ixodidae > Rhipicephalus > Rhipicephalus microplus. The sequence goes on along the minus strand of NC_051173.1, from coordinate 62,748,295 downwards.
CTAAAGTACTCGGCTGCTGACCCGCAGGTCGCGGGTTCGAATCCCAGCTGCGGCAGCTGCATTTCTTTGTGAGGCTGAAATGTTGTAGGCCCGTATGCTCAGATTTAGGTGCACGTTAAAGAACCCCAGGTGGTCGAAATTTCCGGAGCCCTCTACTACGGCGTCTCTCATAATCAAATCGTGGTTTTGAGACGTTAAACCCCACATATCAATCAATCAAATATGTGTGATGTCGATAAAACTATGCCAGATGGCTCATGCGCTGACAAAGTGGCAATAGGTTGCCGATCTGGGTTGGGTGCATTTGCACAGGGGCCTCAACAAACAAATTTGAGGGATTAGTTCAGAGGACCCCATTTATAATGTACCTGTTTTTACAAACGACACACGTCTCCTCAGAAATGTTGAAACATGTATACAAATACATTTCCAGAGATATTCAACACATACCTCATTTGGTGAATTGTAGAAGTTGCATGGACATCTTCGACCAAGTATGTGTGAGGTTGATACAGCTATGCCAGAAGGCTCATGCGCTGAGAAAGCGGCAATACGTTGCAGCTGTGGCTTGGGTGCATGTGGACAGTTGGCCTGCACAAATAAATTTGAGGTATTAGTTCAGATAACCCCATTTATTATGTACCTGTTTTTACAAATGACACAAGTGTCCTCAGAAATGGTACAACATGTATACAAAAACATTTCCAGAGATATTCAACACATACCTCACTTGGCGAAACGTCGAAGTCGCAGTGACATCTTCAACCAAGTGTGTGTGAGGTCGATACATCTATGCCACGAGGCTCATGCGCTGACAAAGTGGCAATACGTTACAGCTGTGGTTTGGGTCCATTTAGACAGTTGGCCTGCAGAAATAAATTTGAGGTATTTGTTTAGAGGACCCCATTTTTAATGTACCTCTTTTTACAAATACACACGTCTCCTCAGAAATGTTGAAACATGTATACAAATACATTTCAAGAGATATTCAAAACATACCTCATTTGGTGAATTGTCGAAGTCACAGTGACATCTTCGACCAAATACGTGGAAGTCAATACCGCTTTGCCAGAAGGCTCATGCTCTGACAAAGCGGCAATAAGTTGCAGCTCTGGCTTGGGTGCATGTGGACGGTTGGCCTCCACAAATACACTTGAGGTATTAGTTTTGGGGACACAATTTTTGATAGACCCGTTTTCGCAAATGAGACACGTGTCCTCAGATATGTTAAAACGTGTATACAAAAACACTTTCAGAGATATTCAACTCATACCTCACTTGGTGAAACGTCGAAGTTGCAGTGACATCTTCGACCAATTATGTGTGAGGTTGATAGAGCTTTGTCAGAAGGCTCATACTCTGACAAAGTGGCAATAAGTTGCAGCTGTGGCTTGGGTGCATGTAGACAGTGCCTGGACAAATAAATTTGAGCTATGAGTTCAGAAGACTCCATTTATGATGTACCTGTTTTTACAAATGACACAAATGTCTTCAGAATTGTTAAAACATGTATAGAAAAACATTTCCAGAGATATTCAACACATACCTCACTTGGTGAAACATCGAAGTCGCAGTGACATCTTCGACCAAATATGTGTGAGGTCGACACAGCTTTGCCAGAAGGCTCACGCGCTGACAAAGCGGCAATAGGTTGCAGCTGTGGCTTGGGTGCATGTGGACAGTTGGCCGCAGAAATAAAATCGAGGTATTAGTTTTGGGGACACAATTTTTTGATAGACCCGTTTTCGCAAATGAGACGACCAAATATGTGTGAGGTCGACACAGCTTTGCCAGAAGGCTCACGCGCTGACAAAGCGGCAATAGGTTGCAGCTGTGGCTTGGGTGCATGTGGACAGTTGGCCTGCAGAAATAAAATTGAGGTATTAGTTTTGGGGACACAATTTTTGATAGACCCGTTTTCGCAAATGAGACACGTGTCCTCAGATATGTTAAAACGTGTATACAAAAACACTTTCAGAGATATTCAACTCATACCTCACTTGGTGAAACGTCGAAGTCGCAGTGACATCTTCGACCGAATGTGTGTGAGGTCGATACAGCTATGCCAGAAGGCTCATGCGCTGACAAAGCGGCAATAAGTTGCACCTGTGGCTTGGGTGCATGTGGACAGTTGGCCTCCACAAATACACTTGAGGTGTTAGTTCAGCAAACCCCAATTATGATATACCTGTTTTTACAGATGACACAAGTGCCCTCAGAACTGTTAAAACGCATACAAAAACATTTCCAGAGATATTCAACACTACCTCACTTGGTGAAACGTCGAAGTACCAGCGACATCTGCGCCCAAGTATGTGTGAGGTCGATACAGCTATGCCAGAAGGCTCATGGGCTGACAAAGCGGCAATAAGTTGCAGATGTGGCTTAAGTGCATGTGAACAGTTGGCCTGCACAAATAAATTTGAGGTATTAGTTCAGAGAACCCTACTTATGATGTACCTGTTTTTACAAATGTCACAAGTGTCCTCAAAAATGTTAAAACGTGTATACAAAAACACTTTCAGAGATATTCAACTCATACCTCACTTGGTGAAACGTCGAAGTTGCAGTGACATCTTCGACCGAATATGTGTGAGGTCGATAGAGCTTTGCCAGAAGGCTCATACTCTGACAAAGTGGCAATAAGTTGCAGCTGTGGCTTGGGTGCATGTAGACAGTGCCTGCACAAATAAATTTGAGCTATGAGTTCAGAAGACCCCACTTATGATGTACATGTTTTTACAAATGACACAAATGTCTTCAGAAATGTTAAAACGTGTATACAAAAACACTTTCAGAGATATTCATCTCATACCTCACTTGGTGAAACGTCCAAGTCGCAGTGACATCTTCGACCGAATGTGTGTGAGGTCGGTACAGCTATGCCAGAAGGCTCATGCGCTGACAAAGCGGCAATAAGTTGCACCTGTGGCTTGGGTGCATTTCAACATTTGGCCTACACAAATAAATTTAAGGTATTAGTTCAGAGCACCCCATTTATGATGACACACGTGTCCTTACAAATGGTAAACCATGTATACAAACACATTTCCAGAGATATTCAACACATACCTCACTTGGTGAAACGTCGAAGTCGCAGTGACATCTTCGATCAAATATGTGGCCCTGCCGTGGTATAATAGTGGCTAAAGTACTCGGCTGCTGATCCGAGGTCGCGGGTTGGAATCCCAGCTGCGGCGGCTGCATTTCTTATGGAGGCGGAAATGTTGTGGGCCCGTATGCATAGATTTCGGTGCACGTTAAAGAACCCCAGGTGGTCGAAATTTCCGGAGCCCTCCACTACGGCGTCTCTCATATTCAGATGGTGGTTTTGAGACGGTAAACCCCACATATCAATCAATCAAATATTTGTGATGTCGATAAAACTATGCCAGAAGGCTCATGCGCTGACAAAGTGGCAATAAGTTGCAGATCTGGCTTCGGTGCATGTGCACAGGTGCCTCCGCAAACAAATTTGAGGGATTAGTTCAGAGGACCCCTATTATTAAGTACCTGTTTTTACAAACGACACACGTCTCCTCAGAAATGTTGAAACATGTATACAAATACATTTCCAGAGATATTCAACACATACCTCACTTGGTGAAACATCGAAGCCGCAGTGACATCTTCGACCAAATCTGTGTGAGGTCGATACAGCTTTGCCAGAAGGCTCATGCTCTGATAAAGCGGCAATAAGTTGCAGCTGTGCATTGGGTGCATGTGGACAGTTGGCCTGCAGAAATAAAGTTGGGGTATTAGTTTTGGGGACACAATTTTTGATATACCCGTTTTTGCAAATGAGACACGTGTCCTCAGAAATGTTAAAACGTGTATACAAAAACACTTTCAGAGATATTCAACTCATACCTCACTTGGTGAAACGTCGAAGTTGCAGTGACATCTTCGACCGAATTTGTGTGAGGTCGATAGAGCTTTGCCAGAAGGCTCATACTCTGACAAAGCGGCAATAAGTTGCAGCTGTGGCTTGGGTGCATGTAGACAGTGCCTGCACAAATAAATTTGAGCTATGAGTTCAGAAGACCCCATTTATGATGTACCTGTTTTTACAAATGACACAAATGTCTTCATAATTGTTAAAACATGTATACAAAAACATTTCCAGAGATATTCAACACATACCTCACTTGGTGAAACGTCGAAGTCGCAGTGACATCTTCGACCAAATATGTGTGAGGTCGATACAGCTTTGCCAGAAGGCTCAAGCTCTGACAAAGCAGCAATAAGTTGCAGCTGTGGCTTGGGTGCATGGGGACAGTTGCCCTGCAGAAATAAAGTTGGGGTATTAGTTTTGGGGACACAATTTTTGATATACCCGTTTTTTTGTATACACGTTTTACCATTTCTGAGGACACGTGTTTCATTTGCACTTTCCGAGATATTCAACTCATACCTCACTTGGTGAAAAGTCGAAGTTGCAGTGACATCTTTGACCAAATTTGTGTAAGGTCGATAGAGCTTTTCCAGAAGGCTCATGCTCTCAAAAAGCGGCCATAAGTTGCAACTGTGGCTTGGGTGCACGTAGACAGTGCCTGCCCAAATAAATTTGAGCTATGAGTTCAGAAGACCCCATTTATGATGTACCTGTTTTTACAAATGACACAAGTGTCCTAAGAAAAGTTCAAACATGTATACAAAAACATGTCCAGAGGTATTCAACACTACCTCACTTGGTGAAACGTCGAAGTCACAGTGACATCTTCGACCAAATACGTGTGAAGTCAATAGAGCTTTGCCAGAAGGCTCATACTCTGACAAAGTGGCAATAAGTTGCAGCTGTAGCTTGGGTGCATGTAGACAGTGCCTGCACAAATAAATTTGAGCTATGAGTTCAGAAGAGCCCATTTATGATGTACCTGTTTTCACAAATGACACAAATGTCTTCAGAATTGTTAAAACAAGTATAGAAAAACATTTCCCGAGATATTCAACACATACCTCACTTGGTGAAACGTCGAAGTCGCAGTGACATCTTCAACCAAATATGTGTGAGGTAGATACAGCTTTGCCAGAAGGCTCATGCGCTGACAAAGCGGCAATAGGTTGCAGCTGTGGCTTGGGTGCATGTGGACAGTTGGCCTGCAGAAATAAAGTTGAGGTGTTAGTTTTGGGGACACAATTTTTGATATACCCGTTTTCGCAAATGAGACACGTGTCCTCAGATATGTTAAAACGTGTATACAAAAACATTTCCAGAGATATTCAACACTACCTCACTCGGTGAAACGTCGAAGTACCAGTGACATCTTCGAGCGAATGTAGGTGAGGTCGATAGAGCTTTTCCAGAAGGGTCATGCTCTGACAAAGTGGCGATAAGTTGCAGCTGTGGCTTGGGTGCATGTAGACAGTGCCTGCACGAATAAATTTGAGGTGTTAGTTCAGCAAACCCCAATTATGATATACCTGTTTTTACAGATGACACAAGTGTCCTCAGAACTGTTAAAACGCATACGAAAACATTTCCAGAGAGATTCAACACTACCTCACTTGGTGAAACATCGAAGTCACAGTGACATCTGCGCCCAAGTATGTGTGAGGTCGATACAGCTATGCCAGAAGGCTCATGCGCTGACAAAGCGGCAATAAGAAGGCTCATGCGCTGACAAAGCGGCTTGTGAACAGTTGGCCTGCACGAATAAATTCGAGGTATTAGTTCAGAGAACCCTACTTATGATGTACCTGTTTTTACAAATGTCAAAAGTGTCCTCAGAAATTTTAAAACACGTATAGGAAGTATTTCAGAGATATTCAACTTATACCTCACTTGGTGAAACATCAAAGTCGCAGTGACATCTTCGACCAAATATGTGTGATGTCAATAAAGCTTTGCCAGAAGGCTCATGCTCTGAAAAAGCGGCAATAAGTTGCAGCTGTGGCTTGGGTGCAAGTGGACAGTTGGCCTCCAGAAATAAAGTTGAGGTATTAGTTTTGGGGACACAATTTTTGATATACCCATTTTTGCAAAGGAGACACGTGTCCTCAGAAATGTTACAACATGTATACAAAAACACTTTCAGAGATATTCAACTCATACCTCACTTGGCGAAACGTCGAAGTTGCAGTGACATCTTCGACCGAATATGTGTGAGGTCGATAGAGCTTTGCCAGAAGGCTCATACTCTGACAAAGTGGCAATACGTTACAGCTGTGGTTTGGGTCCATTTAGACAGTTGGCCTGCACAAATAAATTTGAGGTATTTGTTGAGAGGACCCCATTTATAATGTACCTGTTTTACAAATGACACACATGTCCTCAGAAATGTTCAAACATGTATACAAAAACATTTCCAGAGATATTCAACACATATCTCACTTGAGGAAACGTCGAAGTCGCAGTGACATCTTCGATCGAATATGTGGCCCTGCCGCGGTGGTCTAGTGGCTGAAGTACTCGGCTACTGACCCGCAGGTCGCGGGTTCGAATCCCAGCTGCGACGGTTGCATTTTTTATGGAGGCGGAAATGTTGTAGGCCCGTATGCTCAGATTTCGGTGCACGTTAAAGAGCCCCAGGTGGTCGAAATTTCCGGAGACCTCCACTACGGCGTCCCTCATAATCAAATGGTAGTTTTGAGACGTTGAACCCCACATATCAATCAATCAAATATGTGTGATGTCAATAAAACTATGCCAGAAGGCTCATGCGCTGACAAAGTGGCAATAAGTTGCAGATCTGGCTTGGGTGCATGTGCACAGGTGCCTCCACAAAGAACTTTGAGGGATTAGTTCAGAGGACCCCATTTTTAATGTACCTGTTTTTACAAACGACACACGTCTCCTCAGAAATGTTGAAACTTGTATACAAATACATTTCAAGAGATATTCAACACATACCTCATTTGGTGAATTGTCGAAGTTGCATTGACATCTTCGACCAAGTATGTGTGAGGTATACAGCTATGCCAGAAGGCTCATGCGCTGAGAAAGCGGCAATACGTTGCAGCTGTGGCTTGAGTGCATGCGGACAGTTGGCCTGCAGAAATAAAGTTGAGGTATTAGTTTTGCGGACACAATTTTTGATATACCCGTTTTTGCAAATGACACACGTGTCCTCAGAAATGTTAAAACATGTATACAAAAACACTTTCAGAGATATTCAACTCATACGTCACTTGGTGAAACGTCGAAGTTGCCATGACATCTTTGATCAAATATGTGTGACGTCGATAGAGTTTTTCCAGAAGGCTCATGCTCTCACAAAGCGGCAACAAGATGCAGCTGTGGCTTGGGTGCACGTAGACAGTGCCTGCACAAATAAATTTGAGCTATGACTTCAGAAGACCTCGTTTATGATGTACCTGTTTTTACAAATGACACAAGTGTCTTCAGATTAGGTAAAACATGTATACAAAAACATGTCCAGAGGTATTCAACACTACCTCACTTGGTGAAACGTCGAAGTACCAGTGACATCTGCGCCCAAGTATGTGTGAGGTCGATATAGCTATGCCAGAAGGCTCATGCGCTGACAAGGCGGCAATAAGTTGCAGATGCGGCTTGGGTGCATGTGGACAGTTGGCCTCCACAAATACACTTGAGGTGTTAGTTCAGGAAACCCCAATTATGATATACCTGTTTTTACAGATGACAAAAGTGTCCTCATAACTGTTAAAACGCATACAAAAACATTTCCAGAGATTTTCAACACTACCTCACTTGGTGAAACGTCGAAGTACCAGTGACATCTGCGCCCAAGTATGTGTGAGGTCGATACGGCTATGCCAGAAGGCTCATGCGCTGACAAAGCGGCAATAAGTTGCAGGTGTGACTCAGGTGCATGTGAACAGTTGGCCTGCACAAATAAATTTGAGGTATTAGTTCAGAGAACCCTACTTATGATGTACCTGTTTTTACAAATGTCACAAGTGTCCTCAGAAATGTTTAAATACGTATAGGAAGTATTTCAGAGATATTCAACTCATACCTCACTTGGTGAAACATCGAAGTCGCAGTGACATCTTCGACCAAATATGTGTGAGGTCGATACAGCTTTGCCAGATGGCTCATGCTCTGACAAAGCGGCAATAAGTTGCAGCTGTGGCTTGGGCGCATGTGGAAAGTTGGCCTGCAAAACTAAAGTTGAGGTATTAGTTTCGGGGACACGATTTTTGATATACCCGTTTTTGCAAACTAGACACGGTTCCTCAGAAATGTTAAAACGTGTATACAAAAACACTTTCAGAGATATTCAACTCATACCTCACTTGGTGAAACGTCGAAGTTGCAGTGACATCTTCGACCGAATATGTGAGAGGTCGATAGAGCTTTGCCATGAGGCTCATGCGCTGACATAGTGGCAATACGTTACATCTGTGGTTTGGGTCCATTTAGACAGTTGGCCTGCACAAATAAATTCGAGGTATTTGTTGAGAGGACCCCATTTATAATGTACCTGTTTTACAAATGACACACATGTCCTCAGAAATGTTCAAACAAGAATACAAAAACACTTTCAGAGATATTTAACTCATACCTCACTTGGCGAAACGTCGAAGTTGCAGTGACATCTTCGACCGAATATGTGTGAGGTCGATAGAGCTTTGCCAGAAGGCTCATACTCTGACAAAGTGGCAATACGTTACAGCTGTGGTTTGGGTCCATTTAGACAGTTGGCCTGCACAAATAAATTTGAGGTATTTGTTCAGAGGACCCCATTTATATGTACCTGTTTTACAAATGACACACATGTCCTCGGAAATGTTCGAACATGTATACAAAAACATTTCCAGAGATATTCAACACATATCTCACTTGGGGAAACGTCGAAGTCGCAGTGACATCTTCGATCGAATATGTGGCCCTGCCGCGGTGGTCTATTGGCTGAAGTACTAGGCTACTGACCCGCAGGTCGCGGGTTCGAATCCCAGCTGCGACGGCTGCATTTGTTATGGAGGCGGAAATGTTGTAGGCCCGTATGCTCAGATTTCGGTGCACGTTAAAGAACCCCAGGTGGTCGAAATTTCCGGAGACCTCCACTACGGCGTCTCTCATAATCAAATGGTAGTTTTGAGACGTTGAACCCCACATATCAATCAATCAAATATGTGTGATGTCAATAAAACTATGCCAGAAGGCTCATGCGCTGACAAGGTGGCAATAAGTTGCAGATCTGGCTTGGGTGCATGTGCAACGGTGCCTCCACAAAGAAATTTGAGGGATTAGTTCAGAGGACCCCATTTTTAATGTACCTGTTTTTACAAACGACACACGTCTCCTCAGAAATGTTGAAACATGTATACAAATACATTTCCAGAGATATTCAACACATACCTCATTTGGTGAATTGTCGAAGTTGCATTGCCATCTTCGACCAAGTATGTGTGAGGTATACAGCTATGCCAGAAGGCTCATGCGCTGAGAAAGCGGCAATACGTTGCAGCTGTGGCTTGAGTGCATGCGGACAGTTGGCCTGCAGAAATAAAGTTGAGGTATTAGTTTTGCGGACACAATTTTTGATATACCCGTTTTTGCAAATGACACACGTGTCCTCAGAATTGTTAAAACATGTATACAAAAACACTTTCAGAGATATTCAACTCATACCTCACTTGGTGAAACGTCGAAGTTGCCGTGACATCTTTGATCAAATATGTGTGACGTCGATAGAGCTTTTCCAGAAGGCTCATGCTCTCACAAAGCGGCAATAAGATGCAGCGGTGGCTTGGGTGCACGTAGACAGTGCCTGCACAAATAAATTTGAGCTATGAGTTCAGAAGACACCATTTATGATGTACCTGTTTTTACAAATGACACAAGTGTCTTCGGAATAGGTAAAACATGTATACAAAAACATGTCCAGAGGTATTCAACACTACCTCACTTGGTGAAACGTCGAAGTCACAGTGACATCTTCGACCAAATACGTGTGAAGTCGATACAGCTTTGCCAAAAGGCTCATGCTCTGACAAAGCGGCAATAAGTTGCAGCTCTGGCTTGGGTGCATGTGGACAGTTGGCCTCCACAAGTACACTTGAGGTGTTAGTTCAGCAAACCCCAATTATGATATACCTGTTTTTACAGATGACACAAGTGTCCTCCGAACTGTTAAAACGCATACAAATACATTTCCAGAGATATTCAACACATACCCCATTTGGTGAATTGTCGAAGTTGCACTGACATCTTCGACCAAGTATGTGTGAGGTATACAGCTATGCCAGAAGGCTCATGCGCTGAGAAAGCGGCAATACGTTGCAGCTGTGGCTTGAGTGCATGCGGACAGTTGGCCTGCGGAAATAAAGTTGAGGTATTAGTTTTGCGGACACAATTTTCGATATACCCGTTTTTGCAAATGACACACGTGTCCTCAGAAATGTTAAAACATGTATACAAAAACACTTTCAGAGATATTCAACTCATACCTCACTTGGTGAAACGTCGAAGCTGCCGTGACATCTTTGACCAAATATGTGTGAGGTCGATAGAGCTTTTCCTGAAGGCTCATGCTCTCACAAAGCGGCAATAATATGCAGCTGTGGCTTGCGTGCACGTAGACAGTGCCTGCACTAATAAATTTGAGCTATGAGTTCAGAAGACCCCATTTATGACTTACCTGTTTTTACAAATGACACAAGTGTCCTAAGAAAAGTTCAAACATGTATACAAAAACATGTCCACAGGTATTCAACACTACCTCACTTGGTGAAACGTCGAAGTACCAGTGACATCTGCGCCCAAGTATGTGTGAGTTCGATATAGCTATGCCAGAAGGCTCATGCGCTGACAAAGCGGCAGTAAGTTGCAGATGCGGCTTGGGTGCATGTGGACAGTTGGCCTCCACAAATACACTTGAGGTGTTGGTTCAGCAAACCCCAATTATGATATACCTGTTTTTACAGATGACACAAGTGTCCTCATAACTGTTAAAACGCATACAAAAACATTTCCAGGGATATTCAACTCATACCTCACTTGGTGAAACATCGAAGTCGCAGTGACATCTTCGACCAAATATGTGTGAGGTCGATACAGCTTTGCCAGAAGGCTCATGCTCTGACAAAGCAGCAGTAAGTTGCAGATGTGGCTTGGGTGCATGTGGACAGTTGGCCTGCAAAAATAAAGTTGAGGTATTAGTTTTGGGGACACGATTTTTGATATACCCGTTTTTGCAAACTAGACAAGGTTCCTCAGAAATGTTAAAACGTGTAAACAAAAACACTTTCAGAGATATTCAACTCATACCTCACTTGGTGAAACGTCGAAGTTGCAGTGACATCTTCGACCGAATATGTGAGAGGTCGATAGAGCTTTGCCATGAGGCTCATGCGCTGACAAAGTGGCAATACGTTACAGCTGTGGTTTGGGTCCATTTAGACAGTTGGCCTGCACAAATAAATTTGAGGTATTTGTTGAGAGGACCCCATTTATAATGTACCTGTTTTACAAATGACACACATGTCCTCAGAAATGTTCAAACATGAATACAAAAACATTTTCAGAGATATTCAACACAAACCTCACTTGGCGAAACGTTGAAGTCGCAGTGACATCTTCGACCGAATGTGTTTGAGGTCGATACAGCTATGCCAGAAGGCTCATGCGCTGACAAAGTGGCAATAAGTTGCAGCTGTGGCTTGGGTGCATGTGGACAGTTGGCCTGCAGAAATAAAGTTGAGGTATTAGTTTTGGGGACACAAATTTTAATATTCCCGTTTTTTCAAATGAGACACGTGTCCTCAGAAATGTTACAACGTGTATACAAAAACACTTTCAGAGATATTCAACTCCTACCTCACTTGGTGAAACGTCGAAGTTGCAGTGACATCTTCGACCGAATGTGTGTGAGGTCGATAGAGCTTTTCCAGAAGGGTCATGCTCTGACAAAGTGGCGATAAGTTGCAGCTGTGGCTTGGGTGCATGTAGACAGTGCCTGCACAAATAAATTTGAGGTGTTAGTTCAGCAAACCCCAATTATGATATACCTGTTTTTACAGATGACACAAGTGTCCTCAGAACTGTTAAAACGCATACGAAAACATTTCCAGAGAGATTCAACACTACCTCACTTGGTGAAACATCGAAGTCACAGTGACATCTGCGCCCAAGTATGTGTGAGGTCGATACATCTATGCCAGAAGGCTCATGCGCTGACAAAGCGGCAATAAGTTGCAGATGTAGCTTAGGTGCATGTGAACAGTTGGCCTGCACGAATAAATTCGAGGTATTAGTTCAGAGAACCCTACTTATGATGTACCTGTTTTTACAAATGTCACAAATGTCCTCAGAAATTTTAAAACACGTATAGGAAGTATTTCAGAGATATTCAACTTATACCTCACTTTGTGAAACATCGAAGTCGCAGTGACATCTTCGACCAAATATGTGTGATGTCAATAAAGCTTTGCCAGAAGGCTCATGCTCTGACAAAGCGGCAATAAGTTGCAGCTGTGGCTTGGGTGCAAGTGGACAGTTGGCCTCAAGAAATAAAGTTGAGGTATTAGTTTTGGGGACACAATTTTTGATATACCCGTTTTTGCAAAGGAGACACGTGTCCTCAGAAATGTTACAACAAGTATACAAAAACACTTTCAGAGATATTCAACTCATACCTCACTTGGCGAAACGTGGAAGTTGCAGTGACATCTTCGACCGAATATGTGTGAGGTCGATAGAGCTTTGCCAGAAGGCTCATACTCTGACAAAGTGGCAATACGTTACAGCTGTGGTTTGGGTCCATTTAGACAGTTGGCCTGCACAAATAAATTTGAGGTATTTGTTGAGAGGACCCCATTTATAATGTACCTGTTTTACAAATGACACACATGTCCTCAGAAATGTTCAAACATGTATACAAAAACCCCCGCAGGGGCGCCTGCGCAAGTAGGCGTTTGGTGTGTAGCGACACCACGGACCCGAGCTAACGGGGGAGTTTCTACTCCCTCCCACGCCTAGCCGTGCGTGGCTTTGCCGTGTCCGGGGAAAAGGGGATCCTGGGGGTTGAGCCGACACTGGGTGATTGGACCTTTAAGGCCCCCCGGCAGAGGCAACACACCCCTTTGGCCCCGGCTTCACGTAGACGGCACCCCTGGGCTGACCCACCCAGGGGAAATCGGCAGTCGCCTTTTCCTAACTCTCTCTCCCTACATCTTCGTCTTTTGTTCTCACTTTACATCTTTCCTGTCTTCTACTCTCTTCTGTATACTTCCAATTTTCCTGGCGGCAAGGGTTAACCCTGTGCAAATAGCCTACCTTGGTCTAGGCGCATTGGGTTATGGCAGTGTTGTACGGCTGACGTCTGCAAGCTTTCAGCACCTGTAGACTTGCAGCGTCCCCTTGTTGGGCTCCGTGGTGGGTGGCCGCCAACGCTGCTGAACAAAATAAGACCGGCATGCAAGGCGCATTTCCTCTACTATCTGATCGTACCGGCCTAAAGCGGGTACGCACCGATGACATAAATCTCTTCAACCAGCCAATAGAAACTTTTCCCCACTTCCACGTCATTCACTGTGAAAAAACCGGAAAGCAAGCCAGGACCGTATCTCCTTTCGTAGTTGCCAGGTGTCTTACGGAAACTCTCGGGGCTGGATACAAAGTAACCAAAATGGCGAGTGGAGACCTTCTTCTAGAAATTCGGGACAAAGCACAATATGAAAAGCTAAACAGCCTCTCAACGTTTGGTGACGTACCGATCACCATAACACCACACCGATCCATGAACACCACTCGCGGAGTGGTATCTGATGCAGACTTACTTGAGCTCACCGAAACTGAACTTTTGGAAGGGTGGAAGAGCCAAAATGTCAATAATGTACAGAGAATTATCATCAGAAGAGATAATAAGGAAATTCCAACGAAACACTTGATACTCACGTTTGCATCCAGTAAACTACCAGATTCCATTCAAACAGGGTACACGAAAACATCTATCAGGCCGTATATACCAAATCCTCGTCGTTGCTTCCAATGCCAGAAGTATGGCCATGGCTCTAAGACCTGTCGTGGTCGCCAGACTTGTGCACAATGTGGAGTCCTAGGCCACGTGTCCGAGAACTGCAAAGAACCGGCACACTGTGTGAACTGCGAAGGAAACCATGCCGCATATTCACGCTCCTGCACATACTGGAAAAAAGAAAAAGAAATAATTACATTGAAGGTGAAGGAGAACATTACGTTTAAGGAAGCACGGCGAAGAGTCGCTCCATTCTATGGACCTACATACGCTGATGCGGCGCGTCAGGGGGCACCGCCGCACCAGCCCTCGCCACCCCTTCGGCCCGCGCAGAGTGAGCCGTCGGCTGTGGCACCTGCCCCCAAGGCGGCTGTAGCCCAGGCTACACCGCCTACTCTCAAACAGAGACCGGAGACTCCAGAGTCTTCGGGTCTCAAGGCCTCCCCTCACCAGGCGAGGCCCAAAATCCAAACTAACAGCCCGCACGTGCGGGCATCCAGTGCCTCCGAGGAGGCAATGGATACGTCGGCACCCTTGGTGCCGAAAGAGCGGCGTGGCTCCTTGGAGCGCGCCAAGAAAACAAAAAAGCAAATAACAGGGCCTGGTGATGGCCCTGTTAAGTGAACTCAAACTCCCCGTCTAAACAGCCACTTGTTTTTCGTACACACAGCATTATTTTACATTCACCATGAACACTCAAATTATACAATGGAACGTCAGGGGCCTTCTCAGAAACCTTGACGACATCCAAGAACTCCTACACGAACACTCACCAAAAGTGCTGTGTGTACAAGAAACACACCTTAATTCAAAACACACAAATTTTCTTCGCAAATACGTTATTTTTCGAAAGGACCGTGATGATGCCGTGACATCATCCGGAGGTGTTGCCATCATAGTGAATCAAGAAATTGCATGCACACACTTACAACTCCAAACATCCCTTGAGGCAGTGGCTGTTCGAGCGGTTCTTTTTGATAAACTGATCACAATCTGCACGATTTACATTCCTCCTAGTTATCAGCTACAAAAACGTGATTTACACTCTTTAATTGATGAACTTCCGGAACCTTATGTTCTCCTTGGAGACTTTAATGCGCATAGCAGGCTATGGGGAGACTCTCGGTATGACGCGCGAGGTCGACTGATCGAACAGTTCCTTCTTTCGTCGAGCACGTGTCTCCTAAACCGAAAAGAACCAACCTATTATAATCTCGCCAATAACACCTACTCCTCCATAGACCTGAGCATAGTATCTCCATCTCTTGTGCCTCTACTCCAGCGGAAAGTCGTCAGTAATCCGTACGGAAGTGACCACTTCCCCGTAGTTTTGAGCACGACAGTAACTGAGTGTCCATCACGTGTTCCCAAGTGGCTCATAAACAGAGCCGACTGGGAACAGTTTTATACTATTGCTAGTCTAGGTTGGAATGACATCCGTACTTTGAACATTGATGTTGCGGTGAACTACTTCACAGCGTTTTTGATCGATGCTGCAACAAAATGCATCCCACAAACAAATGGACACCCTGGAAAACGACGTGTGCCATGGTGGAACTCTGAATGCCGAAACGCGCGCAAACAGCAAAACAGAGCTTGGAGGCTGCTTCGGAACTCGCCGACAGCCGAAAATCTTGAAACCTTCAAGAAAATAAAGTCTCAAGGCAGGAGAACGCGTCGGCAGGCCAGAAGAGAAAGCTGGCAGAAGTTTTTATCAGGGGTTAATTCATACACACAGGAGGCTAAAGTCTGGGACATGGTCCATAGGATAGCAGGAAAACAAGTACACACACTTCCACTCGTAAACACTCCGGGTGATACCTTGGAAGATCAGGCAAACTTCCTCGGTGCACACTTCGAACAGGTATCCAGCTCGTCCCACTATACTGACACTTTCCAAAAATACAGAACAAGAATAGAAAAGCAGAAACTTGAACACAAATCCACTAGATACGAGGAATATAACCAAGCTTTCAGTCTTGCTGAGCTCCGAACATCTCTGAACTCCTGCAGTACTTCTGCCCCAGGTTCTGACCGTGTGATGTATGAAATGTTAAAGAACCTACCAAACGAAACCCGAAAAACCTTACTTTGTTTGTACAATGCTATTTGGTCTTCTGGCACTATTCCTACCTCCTGGAAAGAGGCTATTGTTATTCCCATTTTGAAAGAGGGCAGGGACCCTTCTTTAGCTTCGAGTTATAGGCCTATTGCACTTACAAGCTGCTTGTGCAAAGTCTTCGAAAAAATGATAAACTGCCGACTTGTACACTTTCTTGAAACAAACAATTCGCTCGACCCATTTCAGTGCGGGTTTCGAGAGAGTAGATCCACGACAGACCACCTTGTTCGTATCGAGGCACAGATCAGAGACGCCTTCGTCCATAAACAATATTTTCTCTCCGTGTTCCTCGATATCGAAAAGGCTTATGATACAACATGGCGTTTTGGAATTCTAAGAGACCTATCCAACCTTGGCGTGCGCGGAAGAATGTTTCATATAATCAAAAGTTACCTGTCAAACCAGACATTCCGTGTCCGAGTGGGCACGGTTCATTCTCAAACATTTGTCCAGGAAACAGGCGTTCCACAAGGTGGTGTACTTAGCTGCACACTTTTTCTCATAAAAATGAATTCCTTGCGCTTGACCATCCCTCGCAATATGTTTTATTGTACATATGTGGATGACGTCCAGCTTGGCTTTAGGTCTTGCAATCTGGCAATGTGTGAGCGGCAGGTTCAGTTAGGTTTAAACAAGCTCTCAAAATGGGCAGAGGAAAAAGGATTCCGACTGAACCCACAAAAAAGCACGTGTGTCCTGTTCTCCAGAAAGAGAGGCATGCACTCAGAACCCGACATTGAACTGAACGGTCAGCGTCTGTCTGTTAATACGGAGCATAAATTCCTAGGATTAATCTTGGACAACAAGTTGACCTTCGTACCGCACATCAAGTATCTAAAAACAAAATGTTTAAAAGCCATGAATTTTTTAAAAGTGTTGTCACGTACTAGGTGGGGTAGTGACAGGCAATGTCTCATGAACCTATATAGAAGCCTAATTCGCACCCGCTTAGATTTTGGGGCTGTTGTTTATCAGTCTGCGACTCAAAGTGCTTTGAAGATGCTGGACCCCGTGCACCATTTGGGCATCCGCCTTTCTACGGGTGCTTTTCGCACCAGCCCCGTAGAAAGCCTTTATGTTGAGTCAAATGAGTGGTCGCTTCATCTGCAGAGAACATACATGTCCTTTGTTTATTACCTTAAGGTGAAAGCAGACAAGAAGCACCCTCATACTCTACTATTAATGATTTGTCGAGCTCAACTTTGTTTCAAAACAGGCCTTCGATGAGGCAGCCCTTCTCTATTCGCCTGAAGAGTCTAGCTGAGGAAACTGGAATCTCACTAGAACACAGTTTAATGGCTCCTGTAGCATATCCGCCACCGTGGCAATGGCAGACTATAGACTGCGATGTGTCTTTCCTAGAAGTTACAAAACATGCACCTGTTGCCCATATCCGAACATACTTTTTGGAACTTCAACACAAATACACATGTCCTGAGTTCTTCACAGATGCCTCCAAGACTAACTCCTCTGTGTCCTACGCTGCTGTAGGCCCATCCTTTTCGGATGCTGGTCCACTACATCCACGCACAAGTATCTTCACAGCGGAAGCGTACGCGATACTTGTGGCAGCTAAACACATCAAACAATTACAAATACAAAAAGCAGTAATTTATACAGATTCCCTAAGTGTGGTAACGGCTCTGCACAGTCTTAAAAAACAAAAAAACCCAGTCCTTGTCTCACTTTACTCTATTTTATGCACACTTTACACACTCAAACAACATGTTGTAGTGTGCTGGGTGCCAGGGCACCGTGAGATTCAAGGTAACGTGAGGGCGGATCAGCTCGCTGCATTCGTGCACAAAAGCACTGCCCCTACACCAATATCAATCCCGGCCCTCGATCTTAAACCATCCCTCAAACGAAACCTCAGAGTATACTGGCAGAGCAAGTGGGATACACACACACAAAACAAACTACACGTTATTAAGCCACACCTTGGTCATTGGCCGCCCGTATCGAAATCGCGTTATACAGAGGTGATACTAACGAGACTCAGGATAGGACACACATACACGACACACACACACCTTTTGTCCGGTGGCGATCCACCATTGTGTGGCAGATGTGGTGAAGCATTGACAGTCCTTCACATTTTAATTGAGTGCAAACAATTGGACACTGTAAGAAAACAACACTTTCCATTACCCTACCGACAAAATATACCTTTACACCCTGCAATGTTTGTCGGTAGGGAACCGCTTTTTAGTTATAAATCATTACTAGCGTTTTTAAAAGAAATTCATAGCTTTCATGTCATATACCCGGGCATACCGTAGCATGACCTCTCCAGAGAGGTTTTTGCTGCGGTGGCTACACAAGAAAGCACATGCCTCACGGCCCTTGGACGCAAGGGTGTGAACGAGTGAGGCACTTGTGCTAATGCCATACATATGCACCATCGTCTTTTATTATCACCAACTTTTGTCATCTATTCACATCACACACACCTTTCACCGCATGGTCATGATTTTATTACTTGTATGTTTTTACCCGCCTTACTGCGAGGAATTTTATGGCCCTTATACAGCCGCTTATCACAATCATTGTCCATAATTTTAGTAAGATGAACTGGCGCTCTTTGGCCGTGAAATGGCCCTTGCGCCATAAAACATCAAACATCATCATGTATACAAAAACATTTCCAGAGATATTCAACACATATCTCACTTGAGGAAACGTCGAAGTCGCAGTGACATCTTCGATCGAATATGTGGCCCTGCCGCGGTGGTCTAGTGGCTGAAGTACTCGGCTACTGACCCGCAGGTCGCGGGTTCGAATCCCAGCTGCGACGGCTGCATTTGTTATGGAGGCGGAAATGTTGTAGGCCCGTATGCTCAGATTTCGGTGCACGTTAAAGAACCCCAGGTGGTCGAAATTTCCGGAGACCTCCACTACGGCGTCTCTCATAATCAAATGGTAGTTTTGAGACGTTGAACCCCACATATCAATCAATCAAATATGTGTGATGTCAATAAAACTATGCCAGAAGGCTCATGCGCTGACAAAGTGGCAATAAGTTGCAGATCTGGCTTGGGTGCATGTGCACAGGTGCCTCCACAAAGAACTTTGAAATTAGTTCAGAGGACCCCATTTTTAATGTACCTGTTTTTACAAACGACACACGTCTCCTCAGAAATGTTGAAACTTGTATACAAATACATTTCCAGAGATATTCAACACATACCTCATTTGGTGAATTGTCGAAGTTGCATTGACATCTTCGACCAAGTATGTGTGAGGTCGATACGGCTATGCCAGAAGGCTCATGCGCTGACAAAGCGGCAATAAGTTGCAGGTGTGACTCAGGTGCATGTGAACAGTTGGCCTGCACAAATAAACATGAGGTATTAGTTCAGATAACCCTACTTATGATGTACCTGTTTTTACAAATGTCACAAGTGTCCTCAGAAATGTTAAAACACGTATCGGACGTAATTCAGAGATATTCAACTCATACCTCACTTGGTGAAACATCGAAGTCGCAGTGACATCTTCAACCAAATATGTGTGAGGTCGATACAGCTTTGCGAGAAGGCTCATGCTCTGACAAAGCAGCAATAAGTTGCAGCTGTGGCTTGGGTGCATGTGGACAGTTGGCCTGCAGAAATAAAGTTGAGGTATTAGGTTTGGGGACACATTTTTTGATATAACCGTTTTGGTTTTTGTATACACGTTTAAACATTTCTGAGTACACGTGTCTCATTTACACTTTCAGAGATATTCAATTCATACCTCACTTGGTGAAAAGTCGAAGTTGCAGTGACATCTTCGACCAAATATGTGTGAGGTCGATAGAGCTTTGCCAGAAGGCTCATGCTCTGACGAAGTGGCAATAAGTTGCAACTGTGGTTTGGGTGCTTGTAGACAGTGCCTGCACAAATAAATTTGAGCTATGAGTTCAGAAGACCCCATTTATGATGTACCTGTTTTACAAATGACACAAATGTCTTCATAATTGGTAAAACATGCATACAAAAACATTTCCAGAGATATTCAATACATACCTCACTTGGCGAAACGTCGAAGTCGCAGTGACATCTTCGACCGAATGTGTGTGAGGTCGATACAGCTATGCCAGAAGGCTCATGCGCTGACAAAGCGGGAAGTGCACCTGTGGCTTGCGTGCATTTAAACAGTTGGCCTACACAAATAAATTTAAGGTATTAGTTCAGGGCACCCCATTTATGATGACTCACGTGTCCTCACAACATGTTAAATCATGTATACAAACACATTTCCAGAGATATCCAACACATTACCTCACTTGGTGAAATGTCGAAGTCACAGTGACATCTTTGACCAAATATGTGTGAAGTCGATACAGCTTTGAAAGAAGCCTTGTGCTGCTGACAAAGCTGGCAATAAGTTACAGCTGTGGCTTGGGTGCATGTGGACAGTCGGCCTGCACAAATAAATTTGAGGTACTGGTTGAGAAGACCCCATTTAGGGTCTGGTCGGGGGTCTGCGCATAAGACCAGGAGCCAGCCAAAGTACCGGTGAGATCTCGAGGAAAGGAGCCGGTGTGGTTAACAGGAGTGTTTAATTGCAGTACATACAGTTTCAAGGTAGCGTGATGCTACAATGTTTTTGGTAACATCGTGGAAGCCCTCGAGCTTCTGTGATCTTCTCGGAGTTTGTGAGAGGTGGTCGGGAGCGCTTCGGGGCTCGAATTTTATGTTCTGGCCCTTTTCACGATTCCCTGCAGAGAAAAACAATAGAGGCCAGCACAGGTCCAATGGTTTTCGCCATCTTTACCTCCGCCTTCAAAAGAGGAAGGTGAAACGCTGTCTCCTTCCCAACCGACAAAAAGGGAGAAGAGGCACGCCCAGCTCAGCCCATGGCAAGGGAGAAAACACTGCACGCCGCGCACTGACACAGAACAGCACAAAGGCGTTGAGCCCTACGTAGAAATCAATTCTGTAGCCGGTTGCACTGATGAGTCTGCGGTTCCAAGCAGGCCGTGGTTTGTGGATAGTGTGGCATGGCGGCACCACGGAGAACGTGAGAACGCACCAGAACACAAATCTTAGTCGCTTGGCTTATTGTCCGCAGCACTCGGAGGAACAGAGACATACAGAGATAAACACCCTCTTTAAGCTGTTTTGACTGTAAACAGCCCTTCATAGGTCGCCAGTCGGTCGGGTAAATTCAAATGATTCGATGAGGGAAGACGGCTTCGCCGCAAAATTCCAGGTACGGCTTGCGTGTCGTTGTCGCTTGTGGGTCACCTCTGAGAGCGCTGTCCCGCAAACGTTTTACGTCCAAGCTGCGCCATGTCAGGGAGGCTGATCATAACAATGCCTATTTATGCCAAACGCCGAAGACCCCAGTAACGGACGCAATGGAAGAGGTTGCGGCTAAACGGGTGGCCCGGGAAAACATGATGAAACTTGTTTTAACGAACAAGCGGCTGCCACTCATTCAAAGTCCTAACTTTTCATAGACATGTCATGCAGAAGGCCTTATACTAAAATTAAAAGTAAATCTAAGAAATGCACAGTTGAAATACTTTTTACTTTGCCTAGTGTATGCATCGTATAGAACATAAATAGAAATATTGAATGTGAATGAACGCACAAATGACACAAGTAATATTTTGGGCTGCGTCTCAGTAGGTTACATCGTTGTCACACGAGCACTTTTGCTCATCAACATGGCCGATTCAGGTCTGATTTTTTTTATCCTAATCAACTATAATTATTGCAAAGTGGTTCAAATTAATCTGGATCGAGTTTGGCCAAAACTTGAGTCAGACCACTTTTTGGTGGCGAGATTGCGATCAAAAGAGCCCGTGCGACACCAGTAGGGAACAAGACTTAACGTCACAATTACTGCGATGAAACATGCAATGGCAAAACAGGGTACAAAAAAGAAGACGGCAAACAGTCTTCATGACAGGCATGTCACTTACCTGACCATGCAGTGTGGGAAGTGGCCAGGTAAAAGCCGTTGCCGCTGAACGCCTTGCTTAGTTGTACACAGACAGCAGGGGCACCGCAAAACACAAAGCTGACAAATGCAGCCACGCAGTTTCTATATATGCTAAACTTTGACATTGTTAACTGATGAAGGGACCACGGCTGGAACCCTTCATTATTTTGAGCAACGAAACGCTATCACGCCATTTAACCAGCCCATGATGCAACTGCATCATCCTATGTGGACAATGTATTGCCTCCGAGATGAACAAAACAAGTGACAATCTTAAAGGCTATGTTCATGCGTTGCTTCTTTTATAACTTGGTATTTTAGATATTCCTCATACAAATTGTATCAGTGTTTTCATTTATATCTGCATTTTTCTTTTGATGACATCTGATCAGCGCACATTCAAAAGAAAAAGGTTCATTTTTTCCACTGCAAACTCTGCTACATGCCGTGTGAAACAGTCTGCTGTGAAAGGCTTATTCAGGTGTAGCCACATAATGTGACCATATTTTCCAAGAACATAACTATTTGCAGTGCCATTTCACACAGGTCATGTTCTGTGAGCTTGCGTTTGTGCACTTTTCGAGGTGTTCGGTGCAGGACTCTTTCCGCAGACAGAAGGTACAAATTTAGGCAGTGATTTAGGTACGTACATAGGTCGGCGAAGTCATTTGAGTCGACGAAATTCAGATTGAACTCTCAGCGTGTCTAGGTGAATAGTACTTTAGCGAGTTTGAGCCCGAGTCAGCCCGGTCGAAGAATAAAGTTTTCGCGTGTGTGAGCTTAAAGTGCAGAACATATTTTTTTAGTGATCCTCAGTTAGTTCCACTGCTTTTTTTACCCACCTTTACCCACCGACCCTCAGAATTACTACCAGCCTTTCCTGGATTGACATTGATACTCACGTCTACTGACCAGTATTGTTAACTTAAACTCATATTCGAGGGTACAGTATCAAAAGGCACAAAGAGTAGCACCAATTACGTGAGATATTCGTGTTAAAGGGCATTGACACTATGGTGGACCCATGAGTCATGAGTAGAAGGATTCACTCAGATTCTGATCGAGCCGTGAGTGTGAGTCTGAATGAGTATGGGTGAGTAATATTTTGGTGAGTTTGAGTCCGAGTGAGTCTGGTTGAAGAAAATTTTCGTGAGAGTGAGCCCGGCTCAGAAAAACTTTGTTCAGTCCAAGTCCGATTGAGCAGCGCTAAGCGCAAGATGTACAAGTCAGTGTGAGCGACCCTCACAATTTCTGTTGACTTATGGTCAGGTAGATGACTTATCACAGAAGACAACGCCAAGGGCGTGCAATCTGGCAGCAGATCTATCAGGCGAGTGTAGCACAATGCATTTCGGACAAGCACAATTAAGCAATATATACTGTTGTGGACCGGGGTCTAGCCGACGTATACCCACTGACGTGGGTTTCTGAGACGTCAGGGTACCATCAGACCCGGACTCCTGTGGGGGCGTGGCGCAACTTCGGTTGGAGGAAACGATGCCGACAAGTTTGGGAATCGAAAAACAAACAGAATTACTGGCACTATTTACAACTAGTTACAGCATACAGGTTAGGAGTTCTGCAAACCAGAAGTGTGGTGGATGAACCGTCAAACAATGGTCCAGAGCCACATCCACCATTTTGCAGCGTCGTTTTAAGCCTTGTCAGGCTACTCGTACTTGATAGAAACACCAAGCACACACAAGACATCGCCCTCCTGGGCCTCAGTCAATAACACACGGTCGCCTAATAGGGGTCGCATCTGCCGACGCAATGCTCCTCCGGTCTGAGTTTGACTGAGGAGAGGGGAAATGGGTTCTTTCGTGGGAATAAGGTGGTCGTTGGGTTAGTGCTGCTGTCTTTCTCTGGAGGGGCAGCCAAGGAGTAGTCTTTAATCAATTAAACACGACCTAGGCGGTCGGTCTGCCTCGTAGTCTCGCAGAACAAGCAATCAGGAGGAAATTCCTGTAGGGATATTGGCTCACAAACAGTCGGAAGTTGCCACATTCTCATCCCTTTGTTTATACCGAGTGTTTCTTCGGAAGACAGCGCGCAAATTGTTTCGCTTTACCGGCACAGAGTGAAACGGCGTGAAATCGCCTAGCATTATGAACTGACCTTTGTCTACTATAAATGGAATTTGCCAGGCAATTTGACTACTTAATGGCGAACCGCGCTACAATACTTGCCTGTAGCTGCAGCATTTTAACTTCTGTATTTTCTTGAAGATTTTGCTCCTTTCAAATACCATGCCTGGAACACAAGCAGAAATATTGCACTATAGAGGGATCGTGCAGTGCTGCAACAACGAATGTGCAGGCCTGTCTGCGCCCATGACTGGTGGACGGCGCGCACTATGCCATTAATAAGGCTTGTGCCACACGCTCCGCTGTTCGTGTTTCATTTGATGCCGATAGTACAGTTCATCTAAACCACATGAATGTGTCTCTTTGTGCAAAACAAATGCAAAACTAGAACACTTTCTAATCAGACTTTACTGATCTTTGTTGAAAGGCATTAAACGTCCTTAGCAGGGACATGATGTAAAGCGTCTATGAAAAAATGCATAAATGAGTAAAATTTTTTATTTTCAAAACATTTATGCCAATCTTGGCTATTCATTGTTCTCCTGAGGCGGCTATTGCATATGTTAACAAAGGAGTAAAAGTGAGCATAGGTGTGCCATCTAGTGGTTGGTCAGACCCTTTCTTGCTAGGGCCGTGAAAATGCTCCAGTAGCCACTCCTTATACAGTATATAACGACAAGCGGCGAAGCGCGTCGGCATTTACTTGCCATCAAATGTTCTAGCGTTATCGCTATCGGCTCCGTAGGTTCCAGAACAATATGTAATGTTCACGAGGTCGGCGTATGCCCCGCCGTGGTGGTCTAGTGGCTAAGGTATTCGGCTGCTGACCTGCAAGTCGCAGGATCAAATCCCGGCTGCGGCGGCTGCATTTCCGATGGAGGCGGAAATGTTGTACGCCCGTGTGCTGAGATTTTGGTGCATGTCACAGAACCCCAGGTGCTCGAAATTTCCGGAGCCCTCCACTACGGCGTCTCTAATAATCATATGGTGGTTTTGGGACGTTAAACCCCACATATCAATCAATCAGGTGAGCTTAATCTCAACAAACGATCCACTACAGCCTTGGGACTTTTCAAACATCGTAAGCACGTTTTGCACTGAACGTAGTGTAACGGGATGAAAACAAAACATGCGGAGAGGAAACGAGGCAATATTTGCACAGTATGAAAGCCAAAATGGCGTGATCAGAGTAGTTTAGGGGGTCCGACAAACCTCAGTTTTGACCACACAACCGCAATTCTAGTGATTGGGACTTGAGTAAGTGTGAAACCCTACAATCCTGTGAAATATTAGTATAGTTTGAAAGTTCTTCTTATGCCTACAGTGGACATACGCCTTCTTGATTTTCAATAAACTACATTCCATTCACCCTGTCTCCTGCAGAGTGAGAAACTTCTACATGGAGGAATTTGTGTGCAGAATCATTCATGGCCATCAAAAGCTTGCTGAAGCTTCTTTTTTAGTTGAAGTTCTCAGATACTTAATAACGTGGGGCTTCGACCGTGACACCATTTCCATCGACACTACCTGCAAAAAAATAAGAACTAATTTTTCATGCATTTAACAAAGGAAAAGTAGCAAGCGCACAAGTGACATGATACCAGACAATCCTTAGGTTGGTCAGCATGTTCGCTTATACAATACACTTGCATATCGCTCTAGTCACTTATTGATGTGTTTATGTGTGTGTATGTATATACTACCAGTTTTAAGTATGACATAATTGTGTTTGTTTTTTTATATTGAAGTACGAAATATAGAAAGAAGTTTGACCGTTACTTGGTGACGGCTACGTCTGCCCACTTGATTGTTACAAATAAGGGACTCAAATACACAAAGTAGCATATACTATACATACGCACAACTCCTACATAATTCTCAAATGTGGCTCGTATGTGTTCTCATATGTGTCTAGATCGTTCACAATACGTTTCTAGCCTGCAACTTGCATTATTAATTAATATTTCGGTGTATGGATGGATGGATGGATGGATGAATGGATGGTTGGATGGATGGATAGATGGATGGATGGATGGAGAGATGGATGGATGGATGGATGGATGGATGGATGGATGGATGGATGGATGGATGGATGGATGGATGGATGGATGGATGGATGGATGGATGGATGGATGGTGTCGCGGTTCCTGTAAGTTAGGGAGGCGATTGCCGGGCTAATCCCAAGGGCCGGAGTAACGACCCACCGAACCGCACCACAAAAGCGTGGACAATTTAGAAGTGGTCCTATTTGGCGTGCCAGTGGACGCCGGCTGTGGCCCAAAGAACAAGTCAGAGCCGAGAGTTGATAAAGAAAACAAAATTATATTCTCAATTATGGCAGATCAAAACGATACACAAGTATGCACACTCGACAATAGTTGAATACAACATGTCACCAATCAAACAACGTACTATGCAGTACAATCAGCCACACTCGAAACAACGGACACAGACAACAATACGCACTACAATGCAGTCGCATGCATCGAACAACCAAGACACTTAAAGACTAAACAGTTAGAAAACCTATTCAGTCCTAAAGTTCTTGGAACAAAAGTCTGAATGATACTCTTCCGAGAATCACTCACACAAAGTCCAGCGTTGTTGTCCGTTCCACTGCCCCCGAAGTTTCTCTTCCAGGAAACCTCTGCGTCTTCAATTGGCCGCGCTCCAAGTACCAAACTTCTTCGCCGGTAACACGTCGGCTTCCCACGCGCAGCTGTTGCCACGCGTCTTCGCTCGCTGGTGGTAGACACACACTCTTACCTCTAGCTCGAGTCTTCACCCCTCAGGTGGAAATCCTCTTCTCCTCCTTTGTCACTAAGGACAAAAGGCTTCGCTGACGCGGAGGAACACCCTACGCTCTCCGGCGCATACTTTCTTCTTCTCCTCTGTCACTGAGGACAAAAGGCTTCGCCGACAACCGCGGCGGAAACACCCTACGCACACTGGCGCTTACTTCCTTCTTCTTCTGATCTCCCATCTCTGCTGCTCGGTTAAATACTTTCCGCGCGAGATTCCAGAAAATCCTCATCATTTCGTCGGCGCGATAGACAGGGAAGGCTGGGGAAAGCGCGAGACGGTTCGAGGGCCGTCCGCGAAAGATGACGCAACCCTGCATCACCACGCCCCTTTCCATCGAGAACTTACCAGGGTTTGCTCGGCCGCTGATGTGAGGAGGTTCGTCGGTGAACCTACGCTTCCGAGGGGAGAGAGACGAGCACCCGAAAGTCTTTGGATGCTTGTTTTTCTTCTTTATTATTGACGTCGAGGCGTCTCTCTGGCGCTTCGTCGCGAGAATTTGGCGGCGCGCCCTCCCTTTTTTGAGCGCTCGTTTTGTGACAGATGGATGAATGGATGGATGGATGGATGGATGGATGGACGGACGGACGGACGGACGGACGGACGGATGGAAGGATGGATAGATGTATGGATGGATGGATGGATGGACGGACGGACGGACGGACGGACGGACGGACGGACGGCATGCACGTTCTCAGTGTGGTTTGTCCGGTCATGTTGGCTCGAGTGTAACTGTTTCTAGGTATGCCTGAAATGACGTACGAAAGCATTTGCTCTTTCCCGGCTGCTAATGCAATCTGATAAGATCGGCGAGGGCAACTTTCCAGAGTGCTCTTCACTGTCGTTGTACCCTCCGTTCAACAGAAAGATTTCATAGTGGGTCGTGCTTTCTGTTTCAAGCACATCGCAAAATGCTCGTGGCATCCTCCCAAACATAAAAACTACCAAAATTGTGTGTGACGGCAGCGTTTGATTGCGATTCGGTTGTAAAATAAAAAACAAACTTTAGGTTATGCACTTGAGCGCTGTTGGCAGGTGTAGAGCAACGGCACTGTAGTTTATAGATCATGTGAGGAGCCTTAGTTGTGTTTATCTCTCCACGGTACCACTACATAGAAATATTACCCTCGCATAAACTGTAACACATGGCTACCTAAACTGTATTTAAAGCAGAGTTACCATACGCAACCGTGTGTTTAGATATAAGAACACTTTAAAGAGTCCATACGTTGAAAATAACTCAGGCGGCATGCCTTATATATAATCTTGTATGATTTCACTGAAAATTTCATCTTTTTTACAATGTAATCAGCGTTTGTGTTACATTTATAGTTACCGACGGGAGGCAGTGGTTATTTTTGTCTGAAAAAAAAACATGCTCGTCTACTTAACGAGGCCTTTGTTGTATCACTGTCATGTACCTAATCCAACGTATGAAAGCTATCTGCTGAACTCCTATATATTTTTTATGTTTTTACTGGTGCAAAAACATGTGCGTACACGTGGTAAACGTAGTGTAGCGCCAAGCGCCGTCGGCCACTAAATTTTACTGACTAGACTTTTCGACAGTCCCACATTTCATGGTGAACAGATGAACTTGCACGGCACGCTAAGATTCGGCCAGCTGGCCATGCCGAAAAAAGAAGTGAGCCGTGTGCCACATGATGCGCGAGCCACGAGGAAAGAAGAACCGCTGAGCTCTTCGCCTGGCTGGATGCACGGACGAAAGGTCCTCCGGCAGTCCTCTCCATCTCAGATAAACTAGCCGACAGGGTGTTACCACTCGATGTGCGCTCGAGCGTTTCTAGGAAGGGGGGGGGGGGTGAGTCAAAAAAGGGGTGATACGTACAGACGTTTTTCAACGCGTACTTTATGCGTGCGTTAGGTTTTTTGTGCGTGAACTAACGAGTCGGTGGTGTAGCGAACGGCGGTGGTGGTAGTGGAGCAAGCGGTGGTAAGAGCAGGTGTGGCGGGCGAACGGAGGAGGTGGCTGCTGCGGGTGATGCGGTGAGTGCGAGGCAGGTGAAGAAGAGAGTAACGCGAGCATTCACTGCGAGGGGAGCGTGACGTCAACGCGCAGCTGCAGTGCGATCTAATTCGCACCGCCCCAACACCTGTGGCGAGATGGAGTGCGTTGCGGCACGTTTCTGTGGACGCACGGGGGGACAGCATTACACATGCTAGTCAAATAGCAGCTTTGCATCTAAAAAGTAGTGCTGTCGACGTTGCAGCCACTGTCGTTCATTCGGACAAAGCTCCGTCGCGTACGCTACACGTTTTTTTTTTTGCCGTGACGGTGACGTGGTGGTTCATTTGACGGCTATGTGAATGACGTACCGTCGAACGTGCATTTCGACAAGTGAACCTGTTGAAAGCAAAACCACGTCACAGGTTAATCGCGGAAGCACTGGGTGACTTACTGCGCACAGAAAAAAGCACCGCTGAATATTAGACTTAACATTGTTAATGTCAGGGTCCTGACTTATATATCCTCAACATATGCCATAATTTATAAAGTTATGTGGACGCGCAAATCTCGACATATTCTGCTGCAGAGAACAGTGCCTGTGTGATGTCAGAGCACGTTTAGGACAATCAGATGGCTGAAGTTTCCGCGGCTTCACTACGGGGCGTCTAAGTAATATCGTAATTTTGGAACGTGAAATACCAGATAATAATATTATTATTGTATAATATTATTATCAAATTATTTAAAAAAAGCGCTTCCATGCTGGACTTCGCAAAATCATGAGGCATCACAATAGCCACTTTATGCATACTTCACCACTTCTCAACCGTCCGTACAAACACGAAACGTGTCTCTGCTTTAAAAAAACAATTTATTACATATCAATAATTTCCTCTTAGATCAATTTCAGACATTTGCTTGTAAAGCGCGCTAAACATATTACAGGTTTGAAAGCTATGAAAACGTGCAGACCTTTCGCTTGAGCTCAGAATTTATAATTCTTGCACGCTCAAGTTTCTGTTTGTCTTTGTTGTGTTTCTGTGTTATACTCCTGACAATGTAATATATGCGCTCTTTGCAGTAAGCTACAGTAGCGCCTCACCTTTGGTAGGGCAATTTTTTTTCTCAAGAAATATCTTTGCGTACATCCAGGCTGTTTGCTATAGACACTGCGTGTTTTGTTCCCGTGTAAGTGGCAAGGCTAACAGCATTTATGCATCAATGAAATGCAGCCATTTCACTCTGTTTGATTGCTCTTTACTAAGAGAGAAGGGTGTTCCATCAAATCGGGCGTTTTCCGCCTTCCTGCATGGCTCATGAGCAGCCCCCAAAGAATCGAAGGAACTTTGTAAATTCTAGGTTTCTCTGCCGAACGCTGTTTATTTCATTTTGTGTCTCATTTGTGAATTTACACATTATCCGAGGATCATCGCTCTCCTGCGGGCAGCGATGGATCCAGACCCCACAGTAGCAGTCCGGACTTGGCATAGCCTTCAACGTCAACCTCAAGGAAGCGCAATAGCCGGGAGGACGACAGCACTAGTGACAGCACTGAACTGTACACGGCGAGTAGAGAAGACCACGACGACGATTTAATCCCTGCATTGAAGCGTAAACCTAAAAGGAGAATGGTCAGTGTGTCTTCGATGTGGTCGTCGCGGTGGTGGTAGGTGGCGGTGGCGGTGGCGGCGTAAGTGAAGGCACACTCGGTACAGAGCTGCTTTTTCTTCTATCAGCGCTTATACAGTGAAGGCGGCGTGAAGTCATAAACGCCATACCATACTTTTTGTTCCTGTCAACTTTTCGATCAATCTGAAGAACATGAACAGGGAAGTGATATCGGCACGTCTCGAAGCTACCATGCCTAATGAGATTCAGGATATTAAACTCAATTCCACGGAAGAATATCTTGGCCATTGACGTTGAGCACCTGGCTGCGCTACATACCTTGCGAACTGTTACGGAGCTTGGAAGAATCCATCTCAGTGCTCACATTCCGCTGGATAGTGACACCATTTATAAGGGTGTAACGCACCGTGACAAAGACACAAAAAGAGAGGCACACATACAGCGCACATTCATGTCATGTTACTATGTGACACGTCGACGAGTGTCATTTATGACGTTGATGTTTCCATACCGAACGCAAACCTTACTGTGCTGATAAAGCCAGCTACTGAGGCAACGGACATTTTGCAAGTATGCCGACTTGGCGAATCCCATTTCATCAAGGTGACATGCAGAGGTGATTGCATCTAATCCCATGTAAAGGTTGGTCACTTTCGTCACGTTGTCCGACCATGCATCCCAAGGCCACTACAGTGCCACAATTGTTTAAAACTGGGTCATGTTAGTGCTGTGTGTAACAACAAGCAAGCATGTCCACGTTGCGCCGGACCCCACAAAGCAGAGGCTTGCCAAGCAACTCTCCTAAAATGCAGCAACTGCCACGGAAAACCATGAGACCTCATCCAAAGACTGCCCGGTACTCAAGAAGGAGAGGAGCATTCTGATACAAATTGTGAAAGACGGATCCTCACGAAAGGAAGCGGTAACGGTTGTTCAACGACGGCGTTCCCTTCGACGGCGGTGATCGAAGAAACAAAAAGCAGTCCTGTACCGAATGTGCCTTCACTTACGCCGCCACCGCCACCGCCAACACCGCCACGACCACAGCGACCTCCCCCGCCCCCGCCACCAGGTGGGGTACGTCCAGAGGTGCCGAAAAACACTGTGGCGCAAAAGAGATCATCTGACTGTGACTGGTCCGTTTCACCGTGGGTACACGTGTCTACAGAACCACAGCATCGACAGTCAACACAACTACGCCCCCAGCAAGCAGTCTATCCGCCGAAGAGGTACAAGTTTTTTCTGTATTGTGGTCGTTCATGAGTGTTATCCGCACTCCCTTGGCTAGCCTACAGATCCCTGCTGCTAAATGCACGCTGCAAGCCTTGGACACACTAGAACCAATTCTTGCCGGCCTCCAGTAACAAGATGGCTCACCATAGACCACATCAGCCTGTCGTAGCAAAATTTATGCGTGCTTTCATAATTCAGTGGAACGCCAGAGGTCTGCAGTAAAGAATGTTTGAGTTTATAGACAGTTCCTTTTCGAGAATTAGTTTCCCATCATCGTCATTTGTGAACCCGGCATTTTTCAAACATACCTCGGACTGTCGGGCGATAAATCATTCGTTTCTTCATTGGGCATTGAGCGAAGTCAAGTCGCTGTGTACATACGTAAAGAATTCATTTATATTTGCCAAAGAGAAGAGTCTCACAATAAGAATCACTACGTGTGTCTATATGTTAAATGGAAGTTGTCGTTCACGCTGACAGGTGCATATATAGCTGCCATCACGTCGACTGGATCAAGAAATATTAAATTATATATTTGCAGCGACACCAGCACCTTGGATATTGAATGGGTGACCAAAGCCCATCATCTACTGTGGGGAAGCAACAGGACAAACTAAGAAGGCACGAATCTAGTTGATGTTGCCTCAGAGCACGGGCTTCAGGTGCTGAACGACGGCAGCCACACTTTTCTGCGAGGAGTAACTTATAGCAGTTGCCTGGACTTGACATTAGTGTCGCATAGTATTCTCACGAAAGTCCAGTGGTTCACAGATGTTGAAACCCATGGCAGTGACCATTTCCTTAGGCAGGTGACAGTCAGAGGTCGGGCCGATTCTCCTTCCCCAGGACACTCAAGACTTATTGACTGGGAAGAGTATCAGATATCAGTGGAGAGCAAGTGCATGCACGGACTGTCAGAATCTATTGAAGAAGTGATTTCTTGTGCGATAGAGACTTCCACGAAGCTATGTTTGAAAGAATCGAGACGTACCGCAGTCGACCAAAAGTAGGAACAAGTTGCAGCTGTCTGCCGGCGTGCCGTAGAAAGATGATACAGACGCACGAAATCCATCTACGACCTCTATTACGAAGGCGCGATACCAACACGGTCCCGAAGGCGCCACTGCTCCGAACTCCGCCACCAAGGTCACCAGCCGTTTGGTAGTGTGGGTCACTCAGCTCGCGACTGCTTCTGCGCAGAGCTAAAAACAAGTGGATAGAGGCGTCACAAATTCGGCACTTGGGCCGACAGTTTAGGGACTCGAAGAGCTGATATGTCTTCTCTCCCACGCATACGTCGGCTTTTCTCTGACGCATACGTCAACTGCTGGTTACGCGCCGCTTAGCTTTTTTATAGGCACCAGGAGGACCCTTTTTGTCAACAACGTCCAACCAGAAGCGCCGCTGGCCGTGATGTCAGAATCCTCCAAAGGAGACCCACCACTGGGCCACGTCATGATCATCAAATCCGGAGCTACTGCGTTTGGTTGCACCCAACGACCAGTGGTGTTGCAGCGCATTGTGTAAGACTCGCCATACTGGAAGGCGCCGATTGCTTCGATGGGCTCGTGGGCTGAAGGAGCTCGCTGTGCATTGCGTAAGACAGACTGGCGCCGCCTCTTGATGCCATCGTTGAGTTGATCGCGTCAGGCGGGCTCGATCGCTGGCCTTGACACAGATTGCCTTTGCAGAGGCATTGACGTTTGGTGTGGACTCCCAGACGTAACAGCACCCCCGCCGCCAGACAATGCGCCGGAAAGACGAGCTGCTTCCACGTGGCTCAGATGTCGGGCACACTTGTTCGCCAGGTTCCCTCCAGGTTTGCCTCCAGGGCCATGGGGAGAATGTAGCTCTAGGCTCTGTTGCGTGAGCACATCCCATTCTTGAGGACAGATCCCAGCTCCATTGGCTTGTCACCACAACTTGTCAACCAGCTTCGCTCATCTCTTCTGACGATTTTTGGTTTCAGCACTTGTCGATGGTTCTGCAACTTCTCAAGAACAGTTAGACAACAGACAACACATGACACCACCAAGTGCCCTCGGTTACCCGACAGAACACCAGACAAAGTATAGTACAACATATACCTAGCTACGTGTCTGTCGGAATTTTGTTCCCTCTACATGGAGAGGCACATGTGGGACACAAGCCTCTTAAAATGGGAACTCAAATTTTTACACGTACAACAATGCAATGAAATAGAATACAACATAATGTTGGCCCCTTGAGATCACTCTGGACGAGAGCGCTAAGCTTATGCTTTGATGAGGACAAAATATTGCCCCGAATCGCCAGCGAGAGACCAAAATGTGGAGAAGGTACTAAATAAACGCACGGTTTAATGCGTCTGCATTAGCGTTTAGCTTTCTTTTTTTGTGGCGAACGTCAAAGTTGTGCTGTTCGAGTATCATGCTCCACCACAGTAACCAGCCACTTTAGGCGACATGTTATTTAACCAGGTTAGAAGACAGTGGTCCGTTTCTACCACAAACCTCGAACCGGAGACATAACAGGCTAGCTTTTGAATGTGCCACACGAAGCAAGCGCATTCCGTTTCAGAGGTAGTGCGCCTCTTCCTTGCAGCTGAGTTTTCGACTTCAATACAAAACTGGCCTTTCGTTACCAGAATTGTCTTCCTGGTACAATATAGCTCCCATGACGCGATCACTCGCGTCACATTGAATGACAAATCTCTTAGAGCAATCGGGTGCCATGAGAACAAGTTTTTCGCTTAGGGCATGTTTCAGCTTGCAAAACGCATTCTCCTTTTTTGAGTCCCATGCTACTTTAACCGGCTCGTACTCTCGAAGTGCGTCAGTTAGAGGGCTGGCAATGCTAGAGTAGTTTTGCACGCAATGCTGATAGTATCTAGCTAGGCCCCAGAATGCCCTTATCTCCGATTTTGTGGTTGGTCGTGGATAGATCACGACGGCGGCTACCTTAAT
Organism: Rhipicephalus microplus; assembly: GCF_013339725.1. Lineage (NCBI taxonomy): Eukaryota > Metazoa > Arthropoda > Arachnida > Ixodida > Ixodidae > Rhipicephalus > Rhipicephalus microplus. The sequence continues at coordinate 62,713,664 of NC_051173.1, read as the reverse complement.
TTCTGAAGGTCTACGCCAGCCACGCCCCAAACGTGTCCAAGGTAAGACGCCTCGCCGCACCATAGGTGACATTTAGAAGGTCTCACTGTAACACCAGCTTCTTTCAACCTGTTCAGCATTACGCGTAAACGCTCGACATGTTCTTCCCAGTTGTTTCAGAAGTGATCCGTTTGGTTGCGTGTGTTACTCTGCTCGCGACTGGTTCTGCGCAGATCTGATAGACGAGCGGATGAGACGACGGTTAGTTAAGGCACGGTTTATGTACAGCATAGAAATAGAGGCGTTACAAATTCGGCACTGGGGCCGACATTTTAGGGACTCGAAGAACCAAGATGTCTTCTTTCGCACGCATACGTCGGCTTCTCTCTGACGCATACGTAAACTGCTGGTGACGCGCTGCTTGACTTATTTTATAGGCACCAGGAGGACCTTTTTCATCACCAACGTCCAACCAGAAGCGCCGCTGGCCGTGCTGTCAAAATCCTCCACTGGGGACCAGCCACTGGGCTGCGTCATATCATCAAATCCGGAGCTGCTGCGTGTGGCTGCACCTAAGGACGAGTGACGTTGCCACGCATTGCGTAAGACTCGCCACACCGGAAGAAGCCGATTGCTTCATTGGGCTCGTGGGCTGAGGGAGCTCGCTGTGCGTTGCGTCTGGCGCCGCCACTTTATGACGTCGTTGAGTTGATCGCGTCAGGCGGGCTTGATCGCTGGCCTTGACACAGATTGCCTTTGCAGAGCATTGACGTTCGTTGTGTACTTCCAGGCGTAACACCTCAGAGGTTCCAGATGCATTCAGAAGAAAATGCAGCGTCCAATGCACAAACTCCAAAAACAACAATGTAAAAATTTTTGTGACTCAGTAGACCCTCGAAAGCCTTTGTCTCTTGTATGGAGGACTCTTCGATGCAATCACTCGCATCCGCAACAGCGTCATCTCTTCGCTGCTCTGGCGCTACATGAACGTCGCTCACAGCTTGATGTTTCTGGTGAATTTTGCGCAAAGATCGCCGGTGACATCTCGATACCGATAGACCTATTGCCACAGGACTTTCCACTCGCACGAGATCAGCAAATGGAGGTTGCGTTCACTATAGAAGAACTTAATGCAGCATTGAATACATGCAGGCGCTCATTGTCCCCGGGTCCGGATGGAGTGACCTATGCTGCCCTACGTCACGTACACTCGAAGGCACAGCGCTGTCTCCTGGATATTTTCAATAAGTCTTGACACGATCGAATAGTGCCTGATGAGTGGAAGTGCATTCGCTTGGTGCCTTTTTTCAAGCCCGGAAAGTCTTCATTAGATCTGGCATCACACCGGCCTTTAGCATTAGCAAGCTGCGTCGGCGAGGTCACAGAGAGGATGCTGCTTACACGCATGGAATGGTACCTGGAACAATATAACATCTATCATGACGCTATGGCAGGCTTTCGACGAGTTCGGTCTTCAATCAATAGCGACATTGACTAAGTGACCTCTGTTCAGCAACAGAAAGTTAAGAAGTGGCTGTCGGCAGCTTTGTTGTTGGACGTGAAGGGTGCCTATGACAACATGACCCATGAGGCTGTTCTCAATGCTCTCGAAGCAGCTGAACTTGGAGGTCATGTCTTCTGATGGGTAAGAAGCTACCTCAAAAAGAAATTCATCTTTTTAGCACTGCAGAGCAGGCCAGCGCGGAACAATGGCCCAATAACAATGCATAACTTTTGCAAGCTTTCGTTCTGCTGTGACTGACCGATGCAGTTACGGTTGCGAACCAGCAGACATTTCATGAACTGGAGAAAAATTCCGCTGCTTCAGGAAAATTGTTTTTTAATCGAAAATGAATGTCATCACCGCTACTTTGTCGAAGCTGCTGTGAGCTGATGAACGTTACGAATATTTTTTGATGTTATAGTGTTATCTGGAAGCGCCAAAAAAGGGTTTCTGCTTTATTCTCCGATAAACCTGATCAGCTTTGCTTATAGTACCTCATAGCAATGATGACAGCTTGCAAAGTGGCGAAGAATAAAGCAGTGGACTCGAGGGGAAACTGAAAGACTGGTTTTTAGCACTATGGACGCTTACTTGAGAGGCGGGCTAGTAGGTTTTCATTCAACTTGAATAATCTTTTGCAGCTCGAAATACAACTTGGATAACAAAGATGCACACAACTGCAGTGCTGCTTATTTTTGTCTCTTCCTCTCTCTCTCTCTCTCTGACCAAGGACGAGCTCACGGACATGTGTGCAAGCACAAACTATTAAACGCTTTGATGGTGCAGGTGAAAATATTTTATTAAACTCATAATATTTTATCTCGCCAGCTGCTTTTAGCCGCTGGTAATGTGACCGAGGGCTAGTCTACTTGAATAATATTTGAAAGAAGATGCTCTCCGACTGCCCCAAAAAGTATTAGGTATTGCTCAGTGCATGAATGCGCTGTTTAATATGCATGTGCTGTAATGAACACAACGACACTTCACAGATTCAGGACGTCATGTAACAAGCAGGCAGTTTGGTGGCATAGAGACAATTTTAAATACCGAAGAACAAATGACAAACAATATATTGCATAAAAAATGAATGATTCTCTTGTTTTTCACGTCGTTGTTTACGAAAGGTTTGTACGCGAACCATATACATATATATATTGTAGGCATCTATTATGCGCTTCATCCTCATCTGAACAGCAGTCAATCATCATCATATGTTCTGGCTGACAATCATCATCTTCTTGGAACGTGCGCTTCTTTTTCGGGTCCGTTGCGTTTGTTCGTTCCCGAGTGCACGACCAATAAACCTCGTTACAACCGAGTCGTTATACGTGGTGGAGGTGGATTGACTGTTCCCAGTACCTCTCCTTACAATGCCTACTCGCTGGAGCTCCGTTCAGGCCGCCGCTTGGGTCCTCAGTCCGCCAACATGTCTCAAAGTGAGTGGGTGGATGCCCTTTCTGCTCCCGTCTCTGTGCCGCAAGCCGTCACTGCGCCGCAAGCCCCTCCTCTTTACATCGTAAACCACCAGCGTGACCCTCCGATCTTCGCTGGTTGCCGCGGCGAAGATGTGGAGGACTGGCTCGATAACTACGAGCGAGTAAGCGCAACTAATCACTGGGACGACTCTAACAAGCTCCGCCGGGTATCGCTTTATCTCACGGGCGTTGCCAAGACATAGTTCTTGAACCATGAGATCGACCTCACCGACTGGCCTGCCTTCTAGCAGCAGCTTTGCAAAGTATTAGGCACGCCAGCCGTTCGATCCACTCTAGCGAGGAGGGCCCTAGATACTCGCCAACAACATCCCGGCGAGGCATACACATCTTACATCGCGGATGTCCTTGCGCTTTGCCGGCGCGTCAATTCTTCGATGTCCGAGTCGGACAAACTGCGCCACATCCTGAAGGGCATCGGAAGCATTGCCTACAATGCCCTTGTTGCCCAGAATCCTTCTACTGTCACTGACGTCGTCTCTACGTGTCAGCGTCTCGACGAACTTGATTCTGTTCGCCTTCAGTCGGGCAATCGTGAACACCGTACAGCAGACCGGGACCTGCGTGACATGATACGGGAGATGATACGAGAAGAACTTCAATTAATGGGCATCTCACAACCTTCTCCATCTGTCACACAGCCTTCAACATGGCCCTCCATGACATCGTAAGTGAGGAACTAACATCATTCACCGGTCCAACCTACGTACAGCCACCTCCGTCTAGCCCTCCAACGTACGCGCAAGTTGCGGCCGCGCCTCCTCGCAACGTAAACTCTACTTCGCGCCATCATTCACGCCGGTTGCTGCTGCACCACCGGTCCACTTCCGGCCAATCCCACCCGACCCTCCGTCTGTCCACTTGAGTGCGCTATCTCCCGGTGCGCCGAACGCCCTCTGCTCCCCGCCTTGGCACCCGTCTCGCCCGACATGCTTTTACTGTGGATATCGTGGCCATATATCGCGCTTCTGCCGCAAGCGCCAGCAGGACGAGCGTCATGGGTACGACATGCACGAACGGGACTTTTCCAGTGGGGATTCTTACGCTCGGCGTTATTCATCTGGACAGCAGCGGTCTCCATCTTCGCCCGCGTCGACTGAGACGCAGAACACTTACCGTTCAAGCCGACACCGATCACCTTCGCCCTTCCGTCACTCCTCCTCTCCTCTTCGGCCAGCCTCGTTTACAACTGACAACCGGTCGGAAAACTAAATGATGCAGTTTTCGGGGGAGAAACTGCGTGTAACAGTAGGACTCATATTCCTCCAGCACGCCTGTTCAACATGCTTTCTGTTACGGCGGAAGGAGTTCTCGTGGACGCTTTGGTGGACACCGGTGCTACAGTTTCTGTGATTAGGTATGATTTGTGCAAACGCCTGAAAAAGTAATGACACCTTATAATGGACCCAATCTAGTCGAAGCCCAGGAGAACACTATCCATCCTTTTGCTCTTTGTACTGCTCGTGTGTTTATTGATGACATTTTGCATTACATCGAGTTCACTGTGCTTACCCGGTGCTCTCACCAGCTAATTCTAGGGTGGGACTTCCTATCTTCTTCTTCAGCCGCTATATGTTGTGGTGAACGGATTCCGCACCTAACTAATACGGACTCCATGTTCGACGAAGGCGTCTACAAGCCACTACGCCTGTTCGCTCGCAAAGATCTCGAACTACCGCCACATCAAGAACGAATTGTGACCCTGATCTCTAAGGACATCGACCACGGTGACGTCTTGGTGTCCCCTTCGTCGACTAGCGTCGCAAAAGGCGTAGCCCTTGCATCAGGTGTCGTACGCTTGCACCATGGCTCCGCGCTCGTCATTGCTACGAATGAAACGCCAGAGAAAGTTCTCCTGCCAGAGGCCACTGCAGTAGCCTGCGTTGTGGACTGCTGAGCCTGTCAGCGTCACGCCACTTAAACCTGCCTCTATCAACGACCGTTCTATGAGTAAGCCTGGCTCATCCTCTCCCTTCACAGCTCTTATCAGTGATGACTTAACAGTTATCCAGGCGCAGCAGTTGCTTGCGTTATTAACGAAACACGCCGATTCTTTCGACACCTGCTCCTCAACGTTGCGCCGAACTACCACTGCAGCGCATCGCATTCAGACGGAGGGAACAGCTATTGTACATCGCCGCCCGTACCACGTGTCTCTCGCTGAGCGAAAAATCATCAAGGAAAACGTTGCTGACATGCTCCAACGAGAAATAGTTCGTCCATCAACTAGCCCTTGGTCATCCCCTGTTGTTTTGGTACGAAAAAAAGATGGCTCCGTGCACTTTTGCGTTGATTACTGGGCACTTAACAACATCACACGCAAGGACGTATACCCCATGCCACGCATCGACGACGCCCTTGATTCACTGCAAGGCGCCGAATACTTTTGAAGCCTTGATTTGCGTTCGGGATATTGGTAAATTCCCATGCACAATGACGACAAAGAAAAAACGGCATTGGCAACCCCCGATGGCCTATACGAATTTAACGTGATGCCTTTCGGGCTTTGCAGTGCGCTCGCGACGTTTGAACGCATGATCGACACCGTCCTGCGTGGTCTGAATTGGAAGACGTGTCTCTGCTACCATGATGACATTATCATCTTTTCATCAACGTTTTCTCAGCACGTGAGGCGCTTGGATGACGTCCTAACATGCCTCGCCGGTGCGGGTCTGCAGCTCAACACTAAGAAGTGCCGTTTCGCCACCTAATCCATCAAGGTTCTCGGTCATGTCGTCAGCAAGGACGGTATTCGCCCTGACCCCGAAAAGATCGCTGCCGTCCTTCGATTTCCATGCCCCACAAGAATTAAGGATTTTCGAAGTTTTCTTGGCCTCGCATCATATTTTCGTCGTTTCATACGAAATTTCGCTTCAATAGCTGCACCACTTCACAAACTACTTGCATCTAATGCACCCTTTGTGTGGTCCGAGGAATGTCAGTCGGCTTTTCACCTATTGAAGAAAGCTTTGACGTCAGAGCCTGTACTCTGCCATTTTGATGACACCGCCCCAACACTCCTGCATACCGACGCCAGCGGTTGCGGTATAGGTGCTGTTCTCCTCCAACGCGATAACTCTGGACGGGAAAGGGTCATCGCATTTGCTAGCCGAGCGCTTACTTCTACAGAAAAAAAAGCTATACCATCACTGAGCAAGAGTGCCTCGCTGTGGTTTGGTCCATACAAAAGTTCCGTCCTTATCTGTACGGCCGTCAATTCACCATCGCAACAGACCACCACGCTTTATGCTGGCTTTCTACAATGATGAACTTGTCCGGACGCTTGGGTCGTTGGATTTTACGCCTACAGGAGTATCAGTTTGAGATTATTTATAAATCGGGCAAAAAACATCAAGACGCCGACGCTCTTTCTCGTTGCCCACTACCTACGGCGTCGTTCGACCCTCCAGCTGCCACCCCCAACAACACCAGTGCGGACGTGACTCCCACTTCTGTTGCCTTGCTCGCCTCGCTGTACCAACCGCCAATCGACGATGAACAATCCTTCAGTTTTCGCCAGCAGGCTGACCCGTATTGTCGGCGCATTATAGACCACCTCTCAGGAGCTACGCGTCCACCCAATGCACGCCTTCGTCGACAACTCGAGCACTTCAAGTTTCAGGACGGTGTGCTGTATCGTCACATATATCAATCCTGACGGCCAACGCTGGGCTACCTGTTCTGCCACGCGCTCTTCAACATCATGTACTTAACGCCTTTCATGACGATTTGATTGCTGGCCACCTAGGCTTTCACAAAACCTACGACCGCATTCGAAGCCGCTTTTATTGGCCTGGGATTTCTACCAGCGTAGCAAAGTACGTGGGTTCCTGCTCTCAATGCCAACTTCGCAAACTTCCGACATCTCCCCCGGCTGGTCAGTTACAGCCAATGACATGCCCTACAACACCTTTCGAGGTCGTCAGTGTCGATCTTTACGGGCCCCTTCCTGTTACTGGTGCTGGAAATAGATGTATAGTCACCGCCGTAGACCATATGACACGCTACGCCGAGACAACTTCAGTAGCTACTGGTTCAGCATCGGAAGTTGCTGACTTCGTCCTTCAGGCCATAATACTACGTCATGGTGCTCCTCGTGTACTTCTAAGTCACCGTGGAAAGGTGTTCTTATCACAGCTTTTAGGTGAAGTTCTTCGCGTTTCTGGTACCACACACAAGATGGCGTCTAGCTACCATCCCCAAACAAACGGTCTGACCGAGAGATTTCATCGAACCCTTGCCGACATGATCGCCGTATACATTCAACCGGATCACAGAAACTGGGATAAACTTCTACCATTCCACACTTTCGCCTACAACACCGCTGTTCAGCGCACAACCGGCTACTCACCGTTTTATCTCGTTTATGGACGTTCACCTACTTTCTTTATCGATGCTTCCTTTCTTCACCAGCAATGGCTCTCAATCCCCATCTTCTTGCGAAGAATATATTTCTCGCCTTGCCCAGTGCTGCCAGCGTGCTCGTATGAACAAGGAAGCTACGCAACAAGCAAGGAAGGCCGTCTACGACACCTCTCATCGTGTAGTATGATTCCGACCTGGTGACGGGGTGCTGCTATTGACACCAATTCGCACACCTGGTCTCTGCGACAAGTTCCAGCCTAAATTCATCGGCCCATATGTTGTTTTAGAGCAGACGTCACCTGTCAATTATCGTGTGACGCCTCTTGTCGTGCCAACTGACCGCCGTTACCACAGCACCGAAATTGTACACGTCTCCCGCATGAAGCTTTTCACACGACGTTCCTCGTCACCTTGACTACCCGCCCGCAGTGGCCAGGCTGGCCGCTTCCACGGGGGGGGGGGGAATCAGTGTAGGCATCTATTATGCGCTTCATCCTCATCTGAACAGCAGTCAATCATCATCATATGTTCAGGCTGACAATCATCATCTTCTTGGAACGTGCGCTTCTTTTTCGGTTCCGTTGCGCTTGTTCGTTCCCGAGTTCACGACCAATAAATCTCGTTACAAACGAGTCGTCATAATATATATATATATATATATATATGAAAAGAAGGGGTCCGAAAAATACCAAAAAGTGGAGAATGGACAAAACCAAAACTTTTTATTTTTCCTACGTTTCAGCCGGGGGACCGGCCATCATCAGGGAAAACACGATACAAAAATGCGCTTTTCTTATGTAGGCATGGTATATCAAGGGCCCCTGACACGTGAACTATCACTATCATACACTATCTACTGTTACGTGGTGAGTAATGAACAGCAGAGAATGTCAAAGCAATGTCAAGAAAGATTATGAGAAGCATGAACGGTGTTTACATCAAGTAGATCAAATGAATAGCAGTTTGAAAAGTACCGTATTATCTACAAACAAAACTATCAAACACATACAGCAAAATCACGCTCAGAAAAGACAAAAAAGTATAGCAGAAAACGTTCAAATTGAACAAGATGCGTAACTAAGAATTTCATGGGGCACAAACAGAATTGATAAGACAAAGTCAAAAATTCACTGCACCGTGAAAGGTGTAGTAAAAATCTGCGTGTAGAGTGATTATGAACAGACTGTGATTTTTAAAAAACTATAACTTAGTTCTGCGCCGAAAGAAACGTCAGTTTGCCTAAATCTTCATTTATACCGGATAACATCGGATTGAACTTGTGTATCGGAAATGACTCGCGCAGTTCCCTACCATAGTGTGTAGGGAAACCTGATTCCAGTATAGTAGCTCTTAGTTTATTGAATAAGTGACCAGGAATGTTAACGTGCTTAGACAAAGGTAGATTGGGTAGGCTTGTGACATGCGGCTTATGGTTATTAAAGCGCAGTCTAAAAGGCGTTTCAGTGTATTCGATGTATTGGAGTTTGCACACAGAGCATTCAAGCATGTACACAATGTTGCTTGTGTCGCAGTCAAAATCCCCTTTAATTTTTAGATGAAAGTTTGATGATGTACTCTTAACCAAAGTGGTATTCGTCCTATGGTTAAAAACTTTGCAAACGGGGTTTTTTCGCATGGATGACAACCAGAAAATGTGGTTGCGGTAATCCTTGATGAGGTTAGTATGTCGCGTAAGTTCTTCGATCTGCGATATACAACACGCGGGAGATTAGGAAAGATTTTTTTTAAGGTGATCGCTCTGTATTAGTATGTTGTGATGCTTCTGAAGAATGCTGTTGATGTTTAGTGCTGATGCGGAGTGTGTTATAACCAAACTCGTGCTTGAGGGTGCGGCCTGCTTCTTCCGAATAAAAGGTTCCTTACGGTCAATGTCCTCTGGCCCATTTAATAGCATCAGTAATGATTTGTGGTGGATATTTTTGTTTCTTTAGGGCCTCCCGAAAAGTTGGTGCAGTTGTCTGTAAAATCTGAATTCTTCGAACATATTTTCTTAAAACGCAGTGCTTGACCATATGGGATTGCCGTTTTGCAGTGCTTCGGATGTGAACTATTGAAATGTAGGTATGACTGCCTATCCGTATGTTTTCTAAAGAGTTTAGTCATCACTTTATTAGCACGTACAGTAACTGTGACGTCAAGAAAATTTATTGCTGTGCTTGAGTAGGATTCCGAAAAAGAGATGGTGGAATGAGCCTTGTTGAAGTCTGCAATGAACGACAGAAGTTCTGTCTCTCCGTGCTGCCAGATCAGAAAGACGCCGTCAATATAACGTGTATAATAAAACGATTTGAGACTGCATGCGTCTAAGAATTTATCTTCGAGTTGGCCCATAAAGATATTTGCATAGCTTGGTCCAATTTTCGTACCCATTGAAGGGCAACTAACATGAACCTAATGCACACCGTCAAATTCAAGATTGTTCAATGTCAGGATTAGTTCTAGTAACCGCGCTAGTGTGTTGCTGTCCACCGTTTTGTTGGAAACTTTTTCTTCATAAGCATTCAATACTGCTTGAATGCCATCAATATGAGGGATGTTGGTATAGAGTGAGGCTACGTCTAGCGTCACAAGCAATGAACCAAGGGGCACATCAAGGTCAATGATGTCGAGCAAGAAATGGTTTGTATCTTTCAGATATGAATTGAAAGTGGGTGGGATATCCTTAATGAGATTATCAGTGACTCCAGACACTGTTTCAGTGACGGTGTCAATAGCGGAAACAATAGGTCGGCCAGGATTATTTACTTTGTGTATTTTTGGCAGGATATAAAATCGCCCTGGGATGGGGGCTAAGGGGGATTAAGGACCGTATAGATCTCTCGCTGATTTTGTCTTCTTTTACAAAGTCTTTTATGGTATTCGAAACCATGTCCTTCAACTGCTCTGTCGGATCGTCATCAAGGCGCTTAAAGAAATGGATATCGCTCAGCTGTCTTTGAATCTCAGTAGTATAATCAGACTTATTCATTATTACTACAGCGCCAACTTTATCAGCTGGCTTGATAATTATGTTTTCGCGATCTTGCAGCTTATGGAGGGCTTTCTTCTCTAAAATGGACAGCTTATGTTCAAAGGACGTGGGTGTTTTATAGGCCTCCAGAATGTCGCCTTGTACTGCTGAGATGTAGAGATCCAGAAACTTGTCACGTTGTGTTGGAGGCGTCCAGTGCTCGCGGGATGGCATGTGCGAAGAAGGTGGCTGTTCATGAAAGAATTCTCTTAAGCGTAGGTTACGTGCAAATTATTTAAATCCTTTGCCAGCTGGAAATCGTAAAAGCCACCAGTGGCAGGACAGAAGTTTAAACCCCGAGCAAGTACCGCTATTTCCGGTTCGGAAAGAATAACATCAGAAGTATTGACAATGTTAGTGGACTTATCTACTTCTGAATTATCAGAATCCACTATTTCTCTTACAGCCATCTCAGGAAGTATTTTGTCGCAGAGTAACTTCTTAGCCTTTTTTGAGTGGATTTCAGCGTATTTACTTTGTTCGTATTCGTTGAGGGCCCTGATCTCTGAAGTACTCATCGGATGCGAGGCGCGTAGTTGTCGCTCAGTGGTAACTAATGCTTTGGAGGATTCTTTGTAATGGTCGATGACGACACGTGTTAGGTCTAAAGAAGCATTTGTTAGGATTGCATTTCATTTGTCTATATATATATATATATATATATATATATATATATATATATATATATAAGATCTAACAGACAGTAATGCCAAGGAATGTACAGGGGAAGTTATTAGAACCAACGGAATGTAAATAACAAGAAAGAAAAGTAGGTGAAAAGATAACCAGCCGTGAGCAGGAATCGAGCCTACGACCTTCGAGTAACGCGTTCGATGCTGGTTATTTTTTCAACCACTTTTCTGTCTTCTTATTTACATTCCATTGGTTCTAATAACTTCCCCTGTACATTCCTTGACATTACTGTCTGTTAGATCTCTCTTATATATATATATATATATATATATATATATATATAGTCTAGTAGATCCTCCGTGAGCGGTCACAACGTGGTTTATTTCGACGTTTCGGCCTAGAGTCTGGCCTTTGAAGGCCAGACTCTAGGCCGAAATCAGTGACTCCAGACACTGTTTCAGTGACGGTGTCAATAGCGGAAACAATAGGTCGGCCAGGATTATTTACTTTGTGTATTTTTGGCAGGATATAAAATCGCCCTGGGATGGGAGCTAAGGGGGATTAAGGACCGTATAGATCTCTCGCTGATTTTGTCTTCTTTTACAAAGTCTTTTATGGTATTCGAAACCATTTCCTTCAACTGCTCTGTCGATCGTCATCAAGGCAACGTGGTTTATTTCGACGTTTCGGCCTAGAGTCTGGCCTTTGAAGGCCAGACTCTAGGCCGAAACGTCGAAATAAACCACGTTGTGACCGCTCACGGAGGATCTACTAGACTATATGCAACGCTACGGCCACTCAACCACCATGCCTGCCTATATATATATATATATATATATATATATATATATATATATATATATATATATATATATATATATATATGTATATATATATATATATATATATATCAGCTGTCCAGTGAGTTATGAATGCCCCCCCCCCACACACACACCCGCTCGCGAAAGAGTTGGTACGCCCCTGGGTGCTGTTCATTCGTTTCTGGGGTGCGGGATGTTTGGAGCTTTTGAGTTGCGTAAGATAACAAAGTACTAACGCGCGACAGAATTTTTAGTACCACTGGCTGGATAGACTTATTGGTAATGCGTAGTTCTTTTGTGCCTAGCATAAACGTAACCAGAAACTAGGAGTACATAGGACAGAGTGTTGCCAATGTCTACTGGACAGAGGAACCTGATATAAATTATTATTCTAACAGGTGTGTGTCTTCCTCGGCACTTTTGGCCACATGTTTTTCATGGAATATGGCTATGTTTCTTCCTATAAGTCAAGTTACTTTTATGAATGCTGGAACAACAGGTGCTGCAAAATATAAAGCCCGTGCTATTTAATGTAAAGCTCCGTTGAGTGTAGACACTCAGCTCTCCGTACCAGTAGCAGTGCGTGAACTGGTTACTGAAATGAAGTGGCCACAAAACCAGGCTTTACACATTACTGTTTCCAAACTCTGTGATCTTGAACATGTGTTAGCCAGACATTTATTCGTAAAAAGAAAAGTCAAATTTAATGAGCCAGCGCAATCCTTGTACATTTCTTACGGGAGTAAGACAAAGATGTGCTTCTAAATGAGAAAGCACCCTCGAACAGTGTGCGTCGGAAGACAACGCTGCTCAAATTCAGCCTCGAGGACCGACTTGGGTCGTTCAGAGTTCAGGCACTCATAGCCCCAGAACTCGGGGACTCATTGCCCTACACCTAGGCGCGGAATGACCCAAAGAGAGGTCCTCCAATGACCTGCCAGACGCGTATTGTTCCTGTTCAGTTCTGCAGGTATTGACACGAAACAAAACAACGCGCTCGACTCGCTTATTTGGCATGTGAGCAACATCCTTCTGTGTCCCAGGATGGCGCTAACAAATAACATCAGCTTTACAAATGTTCGCAGCTGCTGGTCGATCAGGCGTTAAATCGGTGTCTGAGACTTTTCCTTGATCGAATACGTGAGCTCATCTTCAATGCCAGCTACCTTCCTGTATTGCCCTTGACAGCGGGTTACTTTGTTTTTCCCCTAACGTTTCCTTCGCAGGTCTCATCTTCCACGAGGTCTCACTTGTGGTGCAACACGCAGACGTAGTGCTGTACGGAGTCCCTTCTTGAACCCCGGTGAGTGGATACATCGTAGAGTTGAGTGGAAAGGTGGGCTTATGTATATAACCAATTTGAAGCGTGAACTGCTGAACCTATTGTGGTTAGATTACATTGGGTGAGGTTGTTAAAAACTAGGCCTTTCATATTGTAAAAAATATAACGCAGTGGGTTAAACATAGCCAAATTAACCGAAGCGAAATGTAATTGCAGCATCAGCTATCAGTCACGGAGTACTGAATATTGTTCGGGCAATCGCCATTATATTGCTGTCCTGAATAACCACAATAGAAGAATAAAAAAGAAGGCACGATGTGTAAGTTAGCTGCTTGCGATAGAACATTCGTAAACATGGTGCTTGTGCTGGAGCTCATGTTTTGACAAGTGGACTTGTATTCTTAAAGGCAAGTTCACTTGCAGCAGCAGCCAATCAATTTCAGTCACCACTGAATCAATAGGTTGCAGCCTTAAAAGAAAAGTTGCGCTTGTCAAGACGTCGAAATGCCCTCTTGCTTGGTTCACCCTAGCAAATTGTCAGCCATGTTTGCAGGCAATGACAGAATTATCGATACTGTTTTGTGTTTTTTTTTGTTGAAGAAGATGCTAACAACTAACTTGCGCTTTGATTAAACCACGTGGTGATAGTAAATTTTTCAATGCTTTACGCGAGTGAACACTTTTAAACCGTCACGCGTGAGGGACAGTGAGCGTGGATTGGCTTCGAAAAGAGCGACTAGAGCCTCAGTGTAAGAACGAGTATCAAAAACAGCAAACAATGCAAAAATCACGTTAATAATAGCAACAACCAGTGCGTTCCATCTGCAGTGAAATGGCAACCTAAAGGTTTCATTTAATTCACTTCTCTTACTTACATGCATAACTACGATCTAACACAGCATATAATTTCTCTTAGATGCAGTTTTGCGCACATTGCAATATGGTTATTCTAAATATCCGGTTAATCCTATACTAACCCTGACCTATTGTTCTACAATTAATGGGCTACAACATCGAATAAAAGCCTTGTTCTTTAGGTGCGACTGACTCCCAGTGACATGGCTGCGGAAAAATTATTTGCAACGGTATCACTGTAAAACCTACAGGACACTCGGGCAAAAATAATTTCATACAGGTTGCTGCTCTGGGACGTCCGAGCACGCTAGTCATCATCATCATCATCAGCCTGACTACGTCCACTGCAGGACAAAGGCCTCTCCCATGTTCCGCCAGTTAACCCGGTCCTGTGCTTGCTGCTGCCAATTTATACCCGCAAACATCTTAATCTCATCTGCCCACCTAACCTTCTGTCTCCCCCTAACCCGCTTCCCTTCTCTGGGAATCCAGTTAGTTACCCTTAATGACCAGCGGTTATCCTGTCTACGCGCTACATGCCCGGCCCATGTCCATTTCCTCTTTATTTCAACCATGATATCCTTAACCCCCGTTTGTCCCCTAATTCACTCTTCTCTCTTCTTGTCTCTTAAGGTTACACCTACCATTTTTCTTTCCATTGCTCGCTGCGTCGTCCTCAATTTAAGCAGAACCCTCTTTGTAAGTCTCCAGGTTTCTGCTCCGTAGCTAAGTACCGGCAAGATACAGCTGTTATATACTTTCCTCTTGAGGGATAGTGGCAATCTACCTGTCATAATTTGAGAGTGCTTGCCGAATGTGCTCCACCCCATTCTTATTCTTCTAGTTACTTCAATCTCGTGGTTAGGCTCTGCGGTTATTACCTGCCCTAAGTAGACATAATCTTTTACAACTTCAAGTGCACTAGTTACCTATCTCGAAGCGCTGCTCTTTTCTGAGGTTGTTGTACATTACTTTGGTTTTCTGCAGATTCATTTAAGGACCCATCTTTCTGCTCTCCTTGTCTAACTCCGTAATCATGACTTGCAATTCGTCCCCTGACTTACTCAGCCATGCAATGTCATCGGCGAAGCGCAGGTTACTAAGGTACTCTCCGTTATCTCTTATCCCTAACTGTTCCCATTCTAGGCTTCTGAAAACCTCCTGTAAGCACGCGGTAATTAGCATTGGGGAGATTGTGTCCCCCTGCCTTACACCCTTCTTGATTGGTATTCTGTTGCTTTCTTTATGAAGCACTATGGTAGCAGTTGATCCCCTGTAGATTTCTTCCAGGATGTTTACATATACTTCATGGACGCCCTGATTCCGCAGTGTCTGCATGACGGCTGATATTTCTATTGAATCAAACGCCTTCTCGTAATCTATGAAGGCTATGTATAGTGGTTGGTTATATTCTGAGCAATCCCGGCTGCGGCGGCTGCATTTCCGATGGAGGCGGAAATGTTGTAGGCCCGTGTGCTCAGATTTGGGTGCACGTTAAAGAACCCCAGGTGGTCGAAATTTCCGGAGCCCTCCACTACGGCGTCTCTCATAATCATATGGTGGTTTTGGGACGTTAAACCCCACATATCAATCATTATATTCTGAGCATTTCTCTATTACCTGATTGATAGTATGAATGTGGTCGATTGTTGAGTAGCCTGTTCGAAATCCTGCTTGTTCCTTTGGTTGATTGAATTTCAATGTTTTCTTTACTCTGTTAGCAATTACCTTTGTAAATAGCTTGTATACTACAGAGCGCAAGCTAATCGGCCTGTAATTCTTCAAGTCCTTGTCATCTCCTTCCTTATGTATTACGATGATGTTAGCGTTCTTTCAAGACTCTGGTACCCTTCCCGTCAGGAGACACCTGGTAAACAGGGTGGCTAGTTTTTCTAACATAATTTGTCCTCCATCTTGAAGCAGATCTGATGTTACCTGATCCTCACCAGCAGCTTTGCCTCTTTGCATGCTCTCCAAAGCTTTTCTGACTTCTTCTATCATTATTGGTGGGGTGTCATTTGGGTTACTGCTAGCTTTTATAGTATTAACGTCGTGGTTGTCCCGGCTACTGTACAGATCTCCGTAAAACTCCTCCGCTATTTTAACTATCCTATGCATATTGGTTCGTATTTTGCCTCCTTTGTCCCTTAGTGCATACATTCGATTTTTGCATATCCCAAGTTTCCTCTTCACTTCTTTGACGCTTCCTCCGTTTTTTCAGAGCGTGTTCAATTCTCTCTATGTTATACCTTCTTACATCGCATACCTTACGCCTATTAATCAACTTCGAAAGCTCTGCCAGTTCTATTTTTTCTGTTGTACTTGAGACTTTCATGATTTGACGCTTCTTAATCAGGTTCTTCGTTTCCTGGGAAAGCTTGCCAGTGTCCTGTCTAACTACCCTGCCTCCAACTTCCACTGCACACTCCGTAATGATACTCGTCAGATTATCATTCATTGTATCTACGCTAAGGTTCGGTTTCCTAACTAAAAGCCGAGTACCTGTTCTGCAGCGACACTTTGAATTCCTGTACTTTCTCTCTCAGTGCTAGCTCATTGATTGGCTTCTTGCGTATTAGTTTCTGTCGTTCCTTCTTCAAGTCTAGGCGAATTCGAGACCGTACCATTCTATGGTCACTGCATCGTACCTTGCCAACCACTTCCACATCGTTCACGATTCCTGGGTGTGCAGTCATTATAAAGTCTATTTCGTTCTTATTTTCGCCATTAGGGCTCTTCCATGTCCACTTGCGGTTTTCTCGTTTTCGGTAGAAGGTATTGAAAATCTGCAAATTATTGCGTTCTGCGAATTCTACTAGTAGCTCTCCTCGGGCGTTTCTAGTGCCGATGCCATAATCTCCTACTGCCTGGTCTCCAGCCTGCTTTTTCCCTACCTTTGCATTAAAGTCGCCCATCACTCTAGTATACTGTGTTTTTACCTTACTCATTGCCGATTCGACGTCTTCATAGAAGCTTTCAACTGAAGCGTCATCATGGCTGGATGTAGGCGCGTATGCCTGTACTACCTTCAACTTGTATCTTTTATTCAGTTTAATTACAATACCTACCACCCTTTCATAATGCTATAGTATTCCTCTATGTTGCCAGCTATGTTTCTGTGAATTAGGAACCCCACTCCCAGTTCTCTTCTGTGTGCCAAGCCCCGATAACAAGCACGCTAGTGTCTCGCTTTAATCACCCTACCCCTTCCCCCTTTATGCCGGATCGTCTATAAAATTGTTTCGCTCACTCACTCATACAGGTGTAAAAGAGATGCTACTGGAAGTGTTTTATTTGATAGATTCTTTTCATTAGTATAATATGTAGTGACTCAGAACTATCAGAAATGCTATCGATGCTATCCATAGCTCGGTCACTATCCGCGGTAGAAGAAAACTATTGACAACGACACCAACAATAAGTTTGAGGACGCTACCGATACCATAAAATCTACCTCGTGAACTCATTGCAGCGTAAGCTTCGTTTCATAAGTGGGCGGGATAAGGAGGATCATGCTGAATGGCAAGAAAGTTCGCATGCTTGCACTCATTCACCAGAATACTCGGCAAACAGATGATGTATAAGATGAACTATTCAGGTGTACAAGAAACGAGATTATTACTATGAACGGCCCTATGCTGCTTTAAATGTATGTTTCATTTTGACCTACATGTACATAAAACAATCAACAAGTTTTTTAACTGAAAGCAGTAAGGATTTTACTGAAAATATGACCTTCAATATGTACATATTACAGCAATTTAACTGCTAAAATTGTTTATGTATTCAAAAAAATCCTCACAAATAAAGTAAGCTGAGCATTGATACTATTAGGCTACTGCAAATGCTTTTTGGCATTATTGTTAAAGCACTTCTGACAGTGAAAGCTTTGGTCTCAAATTTTTAACAATAATTTGTAGATTGCTGTCTGGTGATTCCGAAGTGGAATCTGTATGCTCTAACGCTATTGTGCATTTATTGCCTAGCGTCGTTATTTCGCAACGATTTCACGTCAGTTCCAAATGCTTAACCTCAATACCAGAAGAAACTAGTGCCCTGCAGCGAGACAGCGCCTGAGACTACGTGCACTCAAATAGGAGGATCCGCCTGTGGTGAACAATGAAACAATGTGGGTCTTTTGAATATGTCTGCCTCCGAAAAAGAAAGACACTCCTGGCATAAGCAGCCACAACCACCTCGAGAACAACTAACAGCAGAACAAGAGAGGTGACGAATGGGCAACGTTCTGTGAGAGTTTTTCACTCCACTGACAAGGATATGGCGAGTAGAAAATAGTGTCGGAAGCACGCCCCAGCCATTGAGACCGTTTATTGCTCTCGCGGTATTCAAGGATACAGCAAGACCATCTCTAGCCGAAGAGTTTGCGGACGTCCATGTAATTGGTAGAGAAAGTGAACCACCTTACCTACTTACGCGTCATTATCCATCTGCCATCGACACACAGTTCACGCTGCGGGAACTTACGTCATCCTTAAGTTTTCTTTGTCGACGGTGTGCTCTTGGAGCTGAGTGAATTACAAACCAAATGATCCAAATCTACCTGCAGATGTGAAGAGCAGGCTTCTGATGCATTTCAACTATGTTTAGGAGTCGGGACACATTCCTCAAGCCTGTAAAATGGCCTGAATCATGCCAGTGCTGAAGCCAGTTAAAGACAGGAGAGATATATTGGCATCATATAGACCAGTATCACTAACTTCGTGCATAGAGAGGCTGATGGAGAAGCTATTCTGTGTTTGGCTGACATGGTGGATTGATATTCACAAGGCCCTTCCAGCATGTATGACTGAGTTTCGGCAAAGATTGAGTGCACAGGACATTTTGGACTTGGTGAGTCACATAGAACATCAACGAGTACACGGCTTTTCAACTCTGGCAATCTTCCTGCACCTTTCAAAAGCGCACGACTACGTAATCCAATGTGCGATAGTTTATGGTCTTGCGTCTGTCGGAATAACAGGGCACCTTTTACGCTTTGTTCAGGCGTTTCTTAGTAATCACTCGATGCAGGTGAAGTTAGGAACAGGGCTCAGTAGCTAAAAAAATCACCAGAGTGCCGAGGGGCAGTGTCCTGTCTCCAATGCTCAATGTGGCCATGGCTGGTTTACCTAATGTTCTTAAGACTGTGAGCAAGGTAGTTCAACTATCAATTTATGCTGACGACATATGCACCTGGCTGTCTGGATATCAGCTTAAGCGATTGGAATGATTGGCCAAAGAGCTATACTCTCCGCACAAACCCATCTCGAATATATTAGGCTGACAATATCAGCTGAAAAGTCTCAATTCATGCTATTCCCAGGTATGCGAAGACAAGAAACAAGGATGAAAATATTACGTCCTGAGGAATCAAGTAAGCAACTTAAGTACATGAGATTCCTTGGAGTCACACTAGACACCAGGAAGAATTGGCGACGGGCAGTAGGCAAGACAATGTCAGCGCTGTCACCCCGTGTAAAAAAACAGTCTTCGGAGGATGGCAGGAACAAGCTGGGGGAGCCACCCAACATCAATAATAAAGTTACTCGTGGCAGTAATTGTCGATCGTGAGCTTTTTCAATTGCCTCTGATCTCTCCGAGTGGTTCACAGTACGAACAGCCGGAAAAACTTCATCGTAAAGGCCTCAGAGTCGGTTCGGGAGTGCCAAAGCTTGCAGCGAGCATGAAGGTGCTTCATGAAGCTCATCTTTCACCGTTACGCCTTCTCGCCTCTCAACGACTGCTGACGCAGCTTTGCCGACTTGGTGAATCGAGCCCAAGACGAGGACTACTCAGTCGCCTTCGGCGACGCACGGAATCGCGACCTTTCGTGGCCCTCAACATCCTTCGTCATCCTTGCATAAATTTCCCCAAACAATGACAACTTCGGCAAGACCCACCTTGGTCACATAAGGATGTCGACTGTGAGGTGATGATTCCACGGATACACAGAAAGCGTTCCACACCCACAGCAGAAGTACGTTCTTTTGTACTTGAATGCATTGAAGAAAAGTATGCCGATCAATTGAAAGTTTCACCGAAGAATCAGTCGACGTAATGCATGGAGCAAGCGCTGCGGCGTTTGTGATCCCGTCTCTAAAGACGTCCTGGGCAGCGTTACTCGAGTGCGTTGTTTCATCGACAGTTCGTGAAAGCGTGGCAATTCGAGTAGCCCTGAAGAAATTGAAGGCTTGTAGGCCGCAACAAGACAGTGTTTTCGGACAGTCAGCCTGCTTTGCAGCGGCTGAAGCATGGATTGGTTTGAATCGATGCACTCAAAGATCACTGCAAACTCTTAAAAACCTGCATGGCATAGGTATAAACATTTTCATTGGATTCCATCACATGTGGATATAATAACGGGTAATTAGGCAGCTGACATACTTGCCCGGAGTGCTCTGGAGCTTATACCAACGAAGAAGGCTCCCAAAAACAATCAGCGTATCCTACGAGAAGCTGTCAATAAGTATTTTCACTCGTTATGGCTGACGCCTCACCAGTCATGTGTGACAAAAGGGCTATCAAGGGGCCTGCTGGCTTCATCGCATCCGAACGGGATCAGCGCGTACACCGGCATGGCTCCACAAGATCAGACTCTCCGCGACGCCCTTGTGCCGATGTGGAAGGAAATTGGTGATATTTGCTCAAGTTTTGTGAGCTTAAGAAGAAACTGCAAGGTCTATTTGAGGAACTGCAACGTTTAGGCTCGCCATGTGAGAGCGTGACTTATATTGCGTTTCCGTGTGGTCACTCCATCTGTAGGAAACAGGTGTTGTGACTTCTTTTGAAATTTTTGAATGCTACAGACTTCGAATGTGACTGGTGATAAGTGACAATTATGTTTAGGGTATGGTGCAGCGAGATAGACTACCAGCACAATACTGCATGTGGAATAGCACAAAGGCCGCCGTCTTTTGCCGGCTTACATCGCGCTATGCACGATTTTCACTTTAAAATAAAACCTGCTCGTACTTAGTTAAAAACAAACAGATGACATTAGCTGCAATTAGCAACGAGGAAACCAGGCGGGGCAATTTCTGAAAATTATGCAAGGCTAGATCCGCCGGCTACCTACAACGTCTAACCTAACCTAACCTAATCAGAATGTTGTGCACGCCAGTAAATGCTCTTTGACGCCGACAATACCTGCTTGACTTCAGCAACGTCATGAGAAGGTTTTGTCTCTACGGACAAAACCTTCGCCGACCACGCGGCGGTATACCCTACGCGCTCTGGCGCTAACTTCCGTCATCTCCTGATCTTTCGTCTCGGCTGCTCGATTAAATACCTTCCGCGCGAGATTCCAGAAAGTTCTCATCATTTCATCGGCGCGATGCGCAGCGAAGGCTGGGGGAAAGGTCGAGACGATACGAGGGCCGTCCGCGACGGATGACTCAACCCGGCGTCACCACGCCCCTTTCCATCGAGAAATTTCGAGTGCTTGCTCGGCCGCCGATGTGGGGTGAGGAGGTTCGTCGGCGAGCCCACGCTTCCGAGGGAGAGAGTCGCGCGCGCGGGAGTCTTTGAATGTTTGTTTTCTTTTCTCTTTTTTTTCTTTTGACCCCGCGGCGTCACTCCGGCGTTTCGTCGCGAGAATTTGGTGGCGCGCCCTTTTTGAGCGCTCGTTCTGTGACAGGGGGGGGGGGGGCTGTTTACGTTAAACCAGAAAAATGTCAATTGGACCTCAACCCTCGGATGAGTGTGCACCCTTGCTTTAAAACCAAAATTGACTTATAGGCAACGCTCGTCACTAATAATCGGCCAGAAATGACCCGCATGCAGGACTACCAAACAACACATGCATCTCGAGCTGCCAACTTTGGTGTCCAGGGCCCTTTAAGCGAAGACACGCAGATGGTACCCCTAGCAATATCACCGGCTATTTACAGCCAAATTATTGCCAGCACTACTATAGGGTGGGGCAGAATGAGACACTGGTCGAAACGCGACATTTTCGCTTTGCCGACCCCTCTAGCTAATATTATAGGCACTTTTCTTTGTTCCTCTATATTAGCGATATGTGCTTTTAGTTGTCTGTTTTCTTATGTGTAAAAGATTATCATTGGTCGCAACGTTCGCTTGCAAAAAAATCACAGCATATCCATGGAGTGCATGATGATGAGGGGGGCGAAGCGTCTGTCAGCCCGTCCGTGCTTCCGTCCGTCCGCGCGACCATCCATGCTTCCATCTGTGCCTCCATCCGTCCGTCTCTCCGTGCGTCCTCCCGTGAGTGTGTCTGTCCGTGCGTCCATGCGTCCATCCATCCGTACGTCCGCGCGTCCGTCCATCTGTCCGTCCCTCTTCTAGTCTGTCTGTCCATCCGTCCGTGCGTCTATCTAGTGAACACTCCAAGTACCGCCATCTCGCATCCCTTGCGGCAAATACCCGCTCCACGCGTCTGTCCATCCGTCCGTCCGTCTGCTAGTCTGTCTGTCCGTCGGTACATGCTTCCGTCCGTGCATCCATCTAGTGAATACTCTAAGTACCGCCATCACCCATCTCGCATGCCCTGTGTCACATACCCGCTCTAGAGTGGTATGTGCCACCAGTGGCTACGTACAACAACGGAGGAAGGACAGACCCACACCATAAAGAGCGTCGCCCCTAAAATTACGCGGCTGGTGTGGGTGTGTTTGTGATCCGTCAAAAAGGGGGCGAAATCCTGCTCGGCAAAATATTTAGATCTGTTAATGAGGCTACGCTGGCGTCAGTACAGCAACCTACGTAAGTATCTTGTTACTCTCTACTACTAGCTACATACCAACAAAAGTTTGGTTCATTCGGTGCATGGTGCCAAAGCGGAATGTTTTTTTCATGCATGTGGGAAGAACAAAGAGCGACAGAAATGCACCGAAAGGCCTTAGAGAGTGTCCTAATAAGTGAACTAGTTACAAATTACTCATAATATTTGTATATTATATTTTTGTTTAGGAGGGTTAGGACGTACAAGAAAATACTTTATAGAGCTTCATGGATAGGAAACGAAAAAAAATGGCCTCGTTTCTGCATGTTACACTGCAAATGTCGTCGAAAGACGATAGTCTTGCGTCTGGAGAAAGTGAACAAAACGTTTATTTGATGTTCTGTGAAAGACAATTATTGTATGGTATTCTAGAGGCGCTGCGTTAGAGTGCCTCAAGCGTGCCGCGGAGGCGAACGAACGCATCAAGTCACGTCGCACGGGAGACATTAGAGCCATCTGGCTCTAATGTCTCCTTAGAAAACAAAGCACACGCGCGGCGTGCGGGCCCGTCTCGGCGGTGATAATGTGCAGAACGCAAGTGACGAGTAAGTGCCACCACCTTGTCGTCTTAGCAAAGCGTTGGAAACTCTTGCCTTTCGTGCAAGCGTTGCATTGTCCGCGCAACGTGATAAACGCTATGGTCCTTATAATTGTTTATGTATGCGCTGTCTAGTAAAGTATATACATACAGAATATTGATGTGTTGTTATGGTGCCTCAGATATGCGCAATAATTGCTTTTTAATTGACAATCGCACAAGTATGAACGCTCAACCTTGAGCAATATTGGTGGGCGCTGCGGATGGGGTCGGCTGTTTGGGGTATCGGCCGGTCACCCCGGTGTCTTTTAGGGTGCCGGTAAGGGCGAACAAACAGACATACAGACAGACAGACAGACAGACAGACAGACAGACAGACAGACAGACAGACAGACAGACAGACAGACAGACAGACAGACAGACAGACAGACAGATGAACTTTTTTGCGTCTAAGGTGCCCAAAAAACACTATCGTCTTTAAAACACTAACTGCTATTGAGGACAACACTCTCTCCATCCGCGTGACTTCGAGGCTGTCCCGCGTTTCTAAGAGACTCTCAAGAGGCGCATGAAAAAAATTGAAAGAATCTCCAAGTGAAGCCGTTCACAAACGTGTCTTTGAATCGAGTTTTATTGGAATTGTTTTTATACTGAAATTTAAAAATAACAAATGATAGGAAATCTGAAATTCATAGCCTCACAAAGCCCTACTTACGAAGTCAAACGCCACAAAATGCAGGTGCAGTTCTGCATCAAAACGGCAAAACTTGGTGAAGAATATGTGCCAGAACATATCTAGCCTTTCATCAATGAACAATCTAAGGAAGGGCATGCATTCAACAGAACACACCATTAGCACAAAGAAAAAAATGGCAGCATATCCACGGAGTGAACTATTGATAGTGGGGCAAGGCATTAGTCCGTCCATTCGTTCTTGCTTCCGTCCATTCATGCGTGCGTCTGTGTGGCCGCCCGTGCGTCCATCCGCCCATCCGTGCGCGCGTCTGTTCGTGCGTTCACACGTTCATCTGTGCGTCCGTCCCTGCGTTCGTCCATGCATCCGCTCCTGCGTCCGTCCATGCCTCCATCCGTCCGTGCAACCATCCGGGCGCCCGTCCATGCATCTGTCTGTGTGTTCGTTCGTCCACCTATTCAACACTTCAAGTACCACCATCTCGAATGTTTCATCATATATTCCTCGTATAGAAGCACCGCCATCCAGCGGACATTCCAAGGACTGAACGAGAGGAGGCACACGCACACTTTCTTACGGCTTGCGCTTCGTGTCTACTTCCCACCTTTAACCACCTCGAGTTCATGGTATATACTAGTTCACTGTATTCATGGCACTGTGGCCCAACACTCGCTAAACTTTTCTAAAACCTAGGAGGTAACACTCAGCGAGTATAACGTAGCAACCCTTTCTTGTCTTCTGTGCGTTGTTTAACAATAAAAAATTTGCAGCGTGCGCGTTAACTAAAAGCCGAATTCTCCTGTCTCTCATTCCCCCTTAGCACCCATTGGCATGTACATTGAGCACTATTTTTTTATTGTTCAACAACGCGCAGAAGAAATCTCTCACCAGCACCACATTAGAGCTCAAAATGTAATACTTGTTAAACACCACTACTACGGCCACGAGGGATGAACAGGTGTCGTTATAAAGAGCTTCTATCCTAAAACTGGGAATGCATGAGCTGCTAGAAGCCTTGGAGTAACACAGCGCCTGTTTATGTCTTTATTCATTGTGTGGAGTGCAAGGAGTGGGCTCTTGAAGACTTCATGTGTGCCCACGCCGTGAATTTTTATACTGTAAATTGCTTATACGTATACTGCTTATACTGCAATTGCTTATACAGCAAAAGCTGGCAGGATGAACTTTTTTCACACTGTTTCATTTTGCCCGGCAAGTTGGGGCAAAATGAGATATATAGCGCATGTCTTATTAATTTTTAAACAACCCTTTGAATGTAAAGCGAAATGATCATATTTATGCAGCACATACCTTGCACCCAAAGCAACAGTTTCTGCATTCACTTTTCATGGTAAAGAGTGAAATAAAGTTAAAATTTACTGTATCGCAATTTTTTTCTGCGTTTTACCCTATGCTACTCCAAAGTCGCGAGTAATAGTACTGATGATACTATTAAAGATACCATCGACGCGAAAGATAAAGGTAAACGTTAACTAATAGCGGTACTAACTATAGTTTCTTGCACTAACACGTGTAATGATAGAGCTTTCGATAGAACTGTCGTCAATTCGAAAAAAAAAACTACCAATGCTATTGATAGCAGATTTACAATAGTTTTGCATGGCTATAATATTAAGATAGGTTGATGTATTCGCAAGTTTGTTATTATACGTCCATATATAGTGCCACAGCAGATATTTATGCACAATCACGTTTGTATTAAAAAATTGCTTAAGCAGGACAAACTTTTTTCAACTAGAACAAAATATCTGTTATCCTTCCAAGTGTATTTTCTTTTTTGCTGAAACATATTAGTTTCAGTGTGAACCAACTTATCGTGGTTACATTGGCTGGTTAACACCTATCTTCTTGTCTACTGAGTTCTACTTTCGTGCTGTCGTAAAGCACGGGTTAGGTACAAGTTCGCTAAAGTGGAATCCATTACCAAGTTTTTTTTTTTCATCAAGACATATTGCGCGTCCGAAGAACTGCTCACATATATTGCAGTATAGTGTCACAAAGCATCACTGAACGCCTCCGCTATTCACAGAATCGCCTCTCATAGCTGCTAGTACTTGGTAATTTGAGATAGTAGTATTACAGGATGTTCCAAAAAAGGAGAACATATGTACGCAAGTAATATAAAAAGGTGGTTTCATATAAAATATTACAGTTGAAGAATGAAAGATACACGACACAGTAGCAATCCTTAATACCTGAGATAATTACGCATGAGGTACCATCATCTTCCCTGTAAAACTCAGAGAATAGAACATTTAGCGCCTATAAAGCACTAATAAAACAGCTCGGGCGGAACCTACGGAGAAAGACGGTATTTTTTGTACTGCAATGTCTACCAAAGTATCAGAACTTTTCAAGTCTCGCTTGTGTGACTTTCTGTGTTGTGCACTTTTCAAGACATTTATAATGATACAGCATTATTAAAACATTCAGCTTTAATAGTGGCACGTCTAACAGTGGCACGTCGCTCGTTACACAAAATGCTTTATGCACAATCAAGTTTTTTCGGAATTATCTTATATGACAATAAATTTCGTATTTTTTAATAAACTGCGTACCTTCAATTCTACTCAAAGTGTGTCTCCACCTCTTGTAAATTACAGAAAGGAATTAAGACAGCGAAAGATTCCTCAATTGTGACCAATACGTCACAACGTGTGAACCATTGCTAGCATTGTGCCTCGCAGCGGTGGTCTAGTGGCTAAGGTACTTGGCTGCTGACCCGCAGGTCATGGGATTGAATCCCGGCTGCGGCGGCTGCATTTCCGGTGGAGGCGTAAATGTTGTAGGCCCATGTGCTCAGACTTGGGTGCACGTTAAAGAACACCAGGTGGTCACAATTTCCAAAGCCCTCCACTACGGCGTCTCCCATAATCATATTGTGGTTTTGGGACGTTAAACCCCACATATCAATCATCAATAATCCTTGCTAGCATTGCAAGGCTTCTCATAATCGACTGACTTTCCTAATTAATTCCCTTCGTTGCCAGTAGTCATATCCTTGCTGTCTGTGTCTTAACATCTCTAAAGTACCATATAATTATGATACGCCGTAGTGGAGGGCTCTGGAAATTGTGACCACCTGGGGTTCTTTTCACGTGCACCAAAATACAGACCCATAAGCCTCAAGCATTTTTGCTCCCATCGGAAATGCAGCCGCCGTGGTCGGGATTCGATCCCGCGACCTGCGGGTGAGCAGCCGGGTGCCTTAGCCACTAGACCACCGTGGCGGGTATATCCTTGCTTTCTAAGGCACAAGATGCGCACCCATAGCACACTTAAACCACTTTTACATTAAAATCGTCCTTGCAGTTTCTTCAGTAGTTTTCCCTTGTGCTTGCGAAATTCCAAAATCAGAATATTGCGAGATTTCTGTGTCAATTCGGTCAAATACTGTGTTCGTTTCGCTGAAGTATATTCAATGTATGATTTCGTTAAACATTAAAATATCTTTTTTTCCTGTTCTATTTCAGAATCCCTGTGTTCACCCCTTTGACCAACATGAAGGCGACGATTAGCATAGATCTGAAATCGTTTGGGATTCTCCTTCTCGCCGTGACCTTCGCTCTAGCCGAAACCGAACTTCTCGAGCGGCAACCCAGGCTATCAAAATACCAGGATGCATGGAAAGTGAGTATACACCAGAGAACGCCATTTCACACCTAGGCTGCTAGCAATAGGGATGAATACTGTTGCACCTACGCCATAATATGCTGAGCGAAGGCGCGCATCTGTTGTTCCGAGCAAACGTGGCAAGCTGCCACTCTGATGCATTAAAATGCGAACAAGTAGCCGGCCATAACGCTACCGCGTATAAGAGTTCGTCTGCACAGAAGAGCCTCGTCCTTGGTTGGCAAAGCGAGCAGTGCAGCAACAGGATATTACTCGACGCTGTCTACGACGATCACAGCGCTCCGCAGGCGTCATGCCGGTGCGGTGTTTCCAGCATCGCCGCCAGTGGATAATTGCGATTCACACGGAAGAACCAGAAACCCACCCAAAATGCGCGAGTATAACTTAATCTATTCATTCTACCATGATACCACCCTATTACGTTTTACGAATCTAGTTTGCGTGGCATACAGTTGGATTGAAGGCCGTCTTAAAGTTTGCGTGGGGGCTCACTCATAGCACCCGATACCTCTTAGCATCTGCTTTGACAAAAATGCAGTGCAAGGTTGTCCTTTTAAACGCAAGCAAGCACACTACGGGTTTCACTATGTACTTTCAAAGCATTAATATTTGCTGAAGTGTTTTTTATGGCATGCGTGTCTTCAATATAACAGGCTTGCGCATTCAAAAAGTACTAAATGGTACTGCGTTCCTGGACACCTTCCTGAAATTTGCACACGAAGCGTCTGCATGGACAGCACGGTTAGCAAGTAAGCAGTATTCACGCCAACGTACTACGCCTATGCCACAGACGAAGGCGTGGCGCTATCTCTAATGGCTAGATTTTCAGCAAACGTTTGCACCGCACATCTTTAATAAAACACAGCGGGATTCCGGCTATTTAAATATCAGCTTAACTAACACTAGCACAGCTTTGCTTGGAACGCATCGTCGTTACAGGATTAAAATTCTGCAGAAAGCTTTAAAAACGAATTAATGAACGACACTCTAGGGGATACTCTCCGGCTGTATGCTTTCGTGAGCAAAACACACGCTTGTAACAGCGCCAATTGAGCAAACTTGCGGCCCGCGTAACTACCTGCAAATAGTATACACTAACCATTGCACGATGGACCACGAGAAGGTGAGTTTTCACAAATCTTTGTGCACAACTCGTAATATGCGACAGCAAACTATTTTTTCTGTCTTTAGGAAAACTGCAAGCTAATTACTACTGCCACGTAATAATAGCGTGGACGTATTTTACAAATGTAACAGCCTAGCACCTGACGAGGTTCGTTACGCAACCTGCACAGCACCTACTGAGAGCGTGGTCGTCATGCATGAGCAAGGTTTGCTTGAGGCTTCGATAAAAACGTCGACGAACTGAGTTACGCAAGTTATGCGTTTGCTTTGTGTAGGGTCTTTGTGTAGGGCCTTCGTGTTGAGAATTTGTCTATGGAAGCCCAAAGGGGTTGCTTTGCCACGCTTTCAATAGATGGCACAGCACTGGATGCAACTATGGGGACGCACTTCGAATCTGTCGTGTTCTGGTCTATGGTGCTAGACATTAGCTCACTTATCATCCAGCTACTCTGACATACACTTGTGGTTTAGTGTGAATATGTTCAATTTGTTAGATATTTATGTTCTGTGCGTGTGTGGGGGTGACTTAGACTTAACGACTGTATGAATATTGATATGGCTGGATGGCTACTGCTAAAGTCGTCATGCACTTCTGTAAAGCACCATTTATTGGGTCCGACCTATGGCGCGTAGCTTGGCCTTCCTCAAGGTAATAGGACAAAACATGGAAGATATGATTGTCGTTTTGTTCCCCGTTTAAAGAAAAAAAAATGGCCACTTCTTAACTATCCAGTACTTCTTGACAATTTCATCCAGAGATACCGAGTAAAAAAACGGTCATAAAGTAGACAAAGTGCACAAGGGACGAATTAAAAAAAAATACGCGTGACACGAAAGGCTGTTCGAAGCGGCTCCGACAATAGAACGCTCCTGTCAGCGTTTACCAAGGCATTCTTTTCGGAAAACCCAGTGGCGCTATCCCACCTGATTATTCGACCAGTGTCGTGCTAAGTACAGTAACGCTGGGCACGCTGCACATTCGGACACCCTTTATCGACCGAAATCGGCCTTTTAATTAGTTTCTGAAAATGTTGGCATGGCGCACATTGTGGCTTGTCTACGATCTCTGCAACTAATAAAAGAAGAAACTTTTGAATCTTTTTTGAATATTTTGAATCTGACACGTTACCGCTATGCCACAGTCGGAAAACGAGATAGAGCATTTTTTTTCTTTCTCTTTTAACTGATTCCGGTAGTCAATATTTCTTATTTACTCGCTTAGAAGTGATGATTGTCTTCATTTCGTACTGACAACCACCTCACAGAAAATTGTTAGTTTGTGTGTTCTGGACTGTCCTAGATCAGAAGGCCTATTTGGCACGTTCTTCCGCAAAACTTATTAGCGAAATCGCAGATGTATTGTGGCAATCGCACTTACACGCTAAACCGATTTTCATACCTATGTAGACAACAATGGGCATCTGAACTGTTGACTGAATACTTTATTTTCGACACCCGTTTCAGGAAATTTTCTGCCATATTTTTTGGCTATGGTCGCTGTGACGATCGTGGATATTCAAATACGAAGAGTCTAGTAACCGTTAAAATTCAGTTTCAATGCTAACTTAACCAAGCGAAGTCATATTTGCGTGTTGGACTGCACAGACCAGAAGCTAAAAACGCCCAGATGTGGCATTGCAATGACTAAGTGCTGCTGGTGAGCCCATATGAAGAGACTGACTGCTGTTGTAGGTTGTTTTTTGATTATCAGACTAATACTACTGGCCACGAAGCATCGGTTGTTTAGTGTGGTTTATAAACTACGTTGATGGCACTCAATCACAGAGACAGTGCGCGCGTGCGTGCTCGACAGACGATTGCTTTAGCGCACACGCACATTCATCGCGTATTCTAAAACTGAAGCAAGATGTGTAGCACAGAGAATATAATGATATTCTGAAAATATTTTATAAATAATAGGCTCGGCATCTCGCGATCTAATATGGATTCTTCTAAAAAGTTCACCACGCAGAGGGCGCCTAGTTCCTTCCGAAGGCCGCCAGTGTTTCCAGTGTAGGACAGATACTGTACCGCGTCGTCATTCCCGTCCAGCACGCTGTAAGACACTTGGCACACTTTTGCAGTGTTGCCCAGTGCAGTTCAGCGCACTAGGCAGCACTGGCCACGCAGTAGACTGTGTCCCAGTGGCTATTAGTGCGCTGTAGTGCGCTGGGACACGCTATACAGTGTTTCCAGTGTCACCCAGTGCGTGGACACGCGCTGCGATACCCTGTAATTACTAATTTTAAAGACGATAGTCTTTCTCGTGGTACTTCGACGTAAACATTTTGGTCTGACTGTCTGTCTGTCTGTCTGTCTGTCTTCTGTCTGTCTGTCCTTCCATCCGTCCGTCCGTCTGTCTCTCTGTCTGTCTGTCTGTCTGTCTGTCTGTCTGTCTGTCTGTCTGTCTGTCTGTCTGTCTGTCTGTCTGTCTGTCTGTCTGTCTGTCTGTCTGTCTGTCTGATTGTTCGTCGTAATGATGCCCCAAACGGCACCAAGCGACACGCTAAACGGCGAATCCCATACGTAGCACCCACCAATATTGCTGAAGCTTCAGCTTTCGTACTTGTGCGATTGTGAATTAAAAATAGATTATTGCGCACATCTGAGGCACAATAACAACACGTTAATATTTTTGTATGTGTGGCTTTACACTAGAGAAGGCACACATAAGTAATTCTAAGGACCGTAGCGTTTAACACGCTGCGCTGACAGTGCAACGCAATGCTCAAAAAGGCAAGTATTTTCAACGTTTCGCAAAGACGACACGGTGGTGGCACTCGCCCGTCGCTTTGCGTTCTACAAATTGCCTCCGTGACATGTGCTCATCTTTCTCCGTGAGCATGTACGCCTTCCTTCGTTTTAGTAGGTATCTGTCAGATAGCGCTCGTGTCTATAACGTGCCTCGATGCACTCGTTCGCCCTCGCTGCACGGATTGCGACTCTCTAATGCAGTGCTTCCAGAATACAATTCACCAATTCTCTCGCGTAGAACATAAAATAGACGTTTTGTCACTCTCTCTACACGCAAGTTATCGTCTTTCGACGACATTTGCAGTGAAACATGCAGATACGGGGTCAATTTGTTTTTTTGATAGAGATGATAGCATACTGTTGAACAAGCGGCGGATCTGAAGTTATGAAGCCCACATATTACACAATGCGAGGTCACGCAAGAGCGTGGTCACAGAGGCAGGCATGGCATTGCCTGTGTGTTGAGGCTTCAAAACGTGTGCCGTGATACGCCCCGCAGGATGTGGAAAGAACCCTTACTGTCATTAGTACTTGTCTTTGTTTTCATTCAGGCACTGACGGTACCAGGAAGATACTACTTGTATATGAGATCTTACAAAGACGAGCCATTCTACGGAGAAGATAGGAAATGTGTATATAATGAGTTGATCTCCGTCAACGAGGAAGAAAAATACACAGTAAACACCATGGGCTCTATCAGTGTGAAGGACGGAACAGAGTAAGTTATCTTCAGCCATTGTAGCTTGCAGTGGCCAGCGTGCTTTTTTTATTTTATTTTACATTTTGAGCTGTCCTTTTCTTGAGTTGCCAGAACAATTCTGTGAAATGAGCATGTTATTTATGGGTATACCAAAGGGTGACTGACGAAAAAGTGTTTGCAGCGCGAATACCTCATGTTTCAGTAGAGTTTGTGATCACTCATGTCAGTCATTGTGGTATGTCGCCCCACCACAGCTTGGTGCTCACAGCGCACTGCTACGACCCTTAAGGGTGTTGCATCACTTTTAAGCTTGGTCAAACAACATATGCGTATTGGAAGTAAACTCTCTTGATAGCATGAGAATCAAACATTAGAGCACATCACACGGCCTGCCATTTACAATAAATTCTCAAAACTACCAAAAAATCGTTCGCCTAACAAATTATGCCGTAAACCCAACTGACAGCGTGATATACCCTAATATACAACAATCGGCCGATTTGAGCACCGGAGCTGCATGAAATTGTGGCCGCCAGGAGAGGCCACCACGTGCCCCCCCCCCCCCCCATAGCTGCACTCGCGATCACATGAAGGCAAGCTACACCTTCAGAAAAATATATATTTATAACTGCTGAAGCTCATGATGCACGTTCGACGAAGCTACTTTCTCCGGTTCCATCACTTCCTGCTGAGCTTCTAGCACACTGATCAAGACGAGAGAAAGGAAAAAGTGATTGCAGTGTGCCACAAATTTGTGAAACGCCAGCTCGCAAGACGGATTAAAAAATACTCTCGATCGATCCTAGAGGTAATAAAGGTCATTACTTACGCCATTCAATGAAGGCTTGAAAAAGTGTTGCAGGGCCGCTGTTACGAAAGCTCCTGTGTCACTCATTCATGGTCTCTCTTTCAACAGAAAGACGCAAACAATCTACGCGTGGACGTCGACATCTGAGGGGTACACTGAGCCGAATGTGATTCACGCATCAGACTCGAAAGGTAAGGGCACGCGGTAAAAGCATGCTGAGCACCAGCTAGAGAGGTCGACGTCTGTCTGCTGTGA
The DNA here is from genome assembly GCF_013339725.1 of Rhipicephalus microplus. NCBI lineage: Eukaryota > Metazoa > Arthropoda > Arachnida > Ixodida > Ixodidae > Rhipicephalus > Rhipicephalus microplus. Next base: position 62,680,430 of record NC_051173.1, on the reverse strand, counting down.
ATATTGCTGATACCATAGTGTGTGCATATGATAGATCCGTGTGCGCAAAACGACTTTTAGAAACATCAGTCACATGGTGAAGAAAGCTTAATTATAATAACGTTGGCGGTGCGGTCTGTATTAAGTTTCTTTTCAATATAAACAATTGCACGCATCATGGAGTGCACTGGGTTGTGGGCGAACCCATTTGCCTGGGAACAGTGATGGAAGTCGTCATTGCCACTCGAGTAAAAGGCTACGGACCTTAAACGCATCACTCCCCGTCATGACATCTGTAATACGGTGGTATCCATTATTGCTCAAGATGGGCTGAAACACCGTGGAAGTGGTGTTTGCTCTACTTACGTCACAGAAAACCACCACAATGTGCCACTTAAGTATTAGCAAAAGGGCGTTGTCTTTGCTAGCTTTGCTGCTTTTTTCAAGATGATTTCTAGTATATGTAATTCAAACTTGCACATAGTTCAGCCAAAGTGAAATTTCCTTGCAGTTTGTAGTGGTAGTTGGGGCCCTGTTTCTGTTTGCGCAGTGTGGTTCATGCATAAACAAGTGATCTGGCAGCTTCTCGAGCATTTAATGTGCACTTTGGAGCAAAACGTTGAGCGTCAGCCATGCAACAAAGATGCAGCACACCCACAACCAATCATTTTCAGTCTTCTAGTTGAACACACTCGCAATGAAACGTCTTCGATTAGATCAAATATATTTGACGTGAAGTGGAACACTTAGGCGTCTATACCGCTGTCTGTGATTTATTCAATGAGCTTTCGCTCAGAATGTAGGTATACTTGCAAATTTTTCTTCCTCTTTCACATTCTGTAGTGTGAATCGTCTATAATATTTTGTGGTTGCAGCATGTTCGGTTATATCTGACTAAGCATTGTGGCAGAATCGCTTTCTTTTGAGTTCAGAAATGTTGTAGTGAACTTGTTTGCTACAACTTGCCTACGATGCGTGATGCGCCTACAAATGCCTACGATGCGTAATGCGCCACTCCACCTCCAAGCACTAGAAGAAACCGGAACGCCGGCGTGAGCAGCGGGACAAATGGGACTAAAACTGAAATTCGATTATGCCTCCCAAGCTAAATAAAGACATCACAGGCAAGTTTCACGGCATTCGTCTCGGAGTGGCGTTTAAAAGACGCCACAACCCACTTGATCAGGTGCAGTGGCACAGGTCTCGATTGTAGCCATTGTGACTTACCACGAACACGAACTCACATAACAAAAAATATTGTGACTCTCCAGCGTACGCAAGTGAACGTCAGCAATTGATATATTCGATTAGATGATATTTTAGCAAACCGTGCACCAATTAAGTTCTGTTGAATCTATGACCAAAAATCAGCAGTACAAATGCGGTTATAGGAGCTGTTGTAGCATTCTTACAATACACTGGACTGAAGGCACGTCTTTATATTTGTCTTAGCGTAACAATACTATATTCTTATCCACACCTCACTATCGCCATTCATTACTCTTTCGCTCCACGTTCCTTTTCCCTACTGCAGGCCAGAGCAGGCTATAGCTCAGGTTGACCTCTCTCCTTTTTTGTAAATAATTTCTATATTTCTATCTCACTCGCTTGATTACAACCAGATACGTTTCCAGAATTTTTCTCAAGACAAACTAGCTATGTAGTTTATGTCCATCTGGAAACGCAGAGGCATACTTTAAGTTTCGGCTTACTGCTACTACACTGGTCCTACGCAGTGATTTCGGAACAATGCAAAGTTGAAAGGAGAAGCTGCTCCCCACTCTCATGAGAATGCCTTACAATTATTGAATCAGTTTAGAGCTCGTTCCACGCTATTTTTGGCGTCAGCGTTGGCGTCGCTAGTTGTGAGCTAATATATTTATCTTGTCCGTGACCCAACAATCCAGATAGATGCAATTAAATCAAATGATATACATTTTAGGGTCCCAGTGAGGATTGAATTCCAGCAATCTGCGCGACAATTAGGTGTTTTACCACAGTCAATAGAAAACCACAGAATTTGCTTAAAATGCTTTGGATTGAAGCTCAATATGAATGATGTACTGGAATAGTCGTTCCAACTCTTCCTACAATATTTGGCATAAACATAGAATCGCACCAGGCGTCAAAAGTCGTTAATCGAGCAATGAGTAGGTGTTTGGAAGGTCCACTCCTTAAAAAGCACAAAGACATATTGAGCGAACAGCGAAAGTTAGGAGCTCCGTAGAGTTTTTGTGTTGCCCCACGGACACGTAGGAGGATATTCGCTGATTCGCAAACGAAATAAATATGGCGTAGTGGGCACTTAACCACTACATCTGTTGGCAATAGGCGTTCAGCGATAATTTAGGACGGTAAATTTCACTCGCATAGTTATCCATTTCCTTACGGCACGGTTAAGGCCTGCAGCAAGATCTGAAGGAGGTTACCATGTTCAGAAGGCCATGCCCACGGGGACTAATTACGCTATTGCGGCCTACTCTTGAAGGCGAAGCTCATGCGTCCTTCATTGTTTTTATTGATAGTTTTCTGTCAATTTTGATTAAACCTGTATGTTTTGTTTTTTGTTTCTATGTAGATAAAGGGTTTTCTCTGGAGTTCCCCATAGCCTTCTCGGAGTACGAAAACTGCGACATCCTGAGGGTTCCCCACCGTAACAATGGTTTGTACTGCACGCGTACTTGTTTATAAACAGTGTACAGACTTTTTTATGCTTCACAACCCAAAACGCATTATTCGTGTTTCTTTCAGCGTGCGAGCTTTGGGCAAAGGAGGGAAGAATACACGAAATCAAGTCACTTTGTTTCTACGTTTTCCACCTCCTGTGCGGACCAGAAAAGTACTTCGTCTACAACAGAGACCTCTGCCGCTCAGAAAAAAGACACTGTCCTTGAAACTTGAGGAGAACCTTTCTGTTTGGTGAACAAGAGTGCCATATTGAGGCCGAAAAGTTTTTGTGAATATACCTTACCTTGGTCGGCACTGTGTTAATATCGTCCGGAACCTTTTTGTTTCTTTAGCACGAACATGTTTTATGGTGGTGTCCACCGAAACTTTCGTAAAACATTTTCGCCACGGAAATGGGGATGACAAAATTCGCATGATCACCCCAAAAGAAGAAAAAACTTTCGCTTTTAGAAGTCGAACCTACGACCTCTCGGTCCGCAACAGCAGCAGCCGGCCACGCTATCCACGGCGGCATAGGCCACATACAGTGGAGATTTTGCAGGCGCTCCTTTTATATCAATACTTTCATCTCAGAGTGCTTTTTGTTGGCGGGGAAGTGATGAATCATGACCGGAGTCATTGAGATTACCACCTGCAACACATCATTGCAAAGCATTCGTTCCTTTTGTCACTTTTCCGAAAGGAAAGTGCAATTTTGTCAAAATCATAACAGACTACGAGGTGACGACCTTAGTCCAAACGTCGGCCTCGCTCCTACCATTCATTCATCCCAAAAATATTACTGTGGCGCCCATCTGTTTCTCCTGGCTGCAACGCCGCTTTCCACGCTTATGCTTGTTTTGTGAATACCGTGGCCACGCCATAGGACAAGCAGTTCGTGCGTTGCATTTCCCTCTAGTCTCACCATGGTCAACTCTGGTGGTATACCGACCTTTGCTCAAGTTCTGCGTCCCGTCAGCAATGCTCTTCTGACCGTCACACCGTTTTCTCTAATTACCATTGCATTCTTTACTACTAGAGCTACAAAGGTTTCCGACTACAAGTGTTCATTAGAACAAAGGTTTATTCAATCATTGATCATGGATCTTAGTCGTAAGCAGGAAGCCCCAACGTGAGTTTATCCAAGTAAAAATAACAAGAGACATTCTGCAAGCTCTTATATCACTTTACAGAAAATATGAACTATTTCTGCAGGGAAACGTTTTCGATCCATATGACGGAGACATCAGTCTCGTTTCGTACAGTAAATGCTGTTATGAGATAACAACAAGTGTCACTGCGCCGTAGGCGTCCACTGCCATCGCCGCTGCTGGTGTCCGTAGCCACTGTCGTGCGAATGGGAAAAAAATGAAGTAAATAAAAGCACGCAGGACATGAATGAGGTTCAAACGTTGGTCACCTGCGTATGAGCACAGTATAATATCACTGAGGTACGCCGGTGCTCCAAACCTCGTTGGAAAATGATCCCAAGCAGGCTTCATGTCGAGAATAGAATCGCGTTAATGTGTGTAACAAAGCGTTTTCGAACAGCAAAGGAACAACCACGCGTCACACAATGCGAATTGCGTAACTAGTGAGTTGCCAAATGCTACAACCCATTAAAATTGCGTTAAGCATATTCTTCATTCTCATCAGCCGCAACATAAAAAAATGACTAACCTCGCTGCGGTGGTTTAGTTGCTATAAGGCACTCGGCTGCTGACCCCGTGCAGGTCGCGGTATTGAATCCCGGCTGTGGCGGCTGCGTTTTCGGTGGAGGCGAAAGTGCTGTAGGCCCATGTGCTCAGCTTTGGGTGCACGTTGAAGAACCCCCGGTGGTCAAAATTTCTGAAGCCCTCCACTGCGGCATCTCTCATAATCGTATGGATGATTTAGGGACGTCACACCCTAAATATTTTAAAATAAATATTAAGAAAATTTTGCTTGCAAGTGTTTAGTGACTACCACGCTTCTCGAAAGAATGATGGATGGCACAATGGATGCTTCCCTACTTCACAAAAATATTATTTATGATGTAGTGGGTACCCTGCAAGTGTGCTTGTAGCAGCTACCCGAAGAAAAAATTCTCTAGAAAAGCCCCTCTTCCAGTTTTGGCAGTGTTGGCCGTTCCGCGCATGCCTGGCGTTTTTTTTTCCTCTAGTAGTCAGGTGCTCTAAGTGTACGCAACGAAAACACCGGCAAAGAATCGTGGGCTGACTGAGGTGTTATGTACGAGTGCTTGTTTTTTATATGTTTTTTACGCAGAAACTGTAACTTATTAGTGCTATGGTGTCGAATCGCAACAAGAACGTCAGTGACGAGAAATATCGCCTCTATCACCGCAGTTAAAACATATTGATTGATATGTGGGGTTTAATCGTCCCAAAACCACTATATAATTATGAGAGACGCCGTAGTGGAGGGCTCCGGAAATTTAGACCACCTGGGGTAAACCGCAGTTAAAACTTATTGGCCGATCATCTCGTGTGCGTCCTTCCGCCGGTTAAAGGTGTACTGACATAATTTTAAGTTGGGGCAAAACGGACGCTTTTTTTTTTCTTGGAATGTAGTGTTAACGTTCTCCCTACACCGAAACCGAGAAACACGTATACAAAATTTTAAATTATTTTAAAATTTTTATCTCCCGGTTTCTGCAAGGCAGCTTCACCATCAGGCACAGCACTTGACGTTTCAATCCAGGTGCATAGAAAATTGTGACGTCATGTAAATGCGCGCGCATTGAGGTAACGACAAAACTAAAATGGAATAAACCGCGACCAGTGCACCTTCTCGACTGCCTGTCTAGCGGCGCACCGCCGACTGGCGTCATTCGTGTTTGTGCTGTGTGCTGTCCATTTTGCTGCGACGCTTCGTGGTCACATCGACAGTGATCGAGCGCTAAGACACCTCTGTTGTTTGCGAAAAAATGCGAGTATGATTTCATTGTTTTTCCGATCACTGAATCCCTGATTCGCGATGCCACTCACTCCTTGTGCCGTCAAAGGCTGTGATTCTAAGACCGGGGACGACGTTAGTATGCCCAGTTTCCCGAACGACCCAGTGGTGAGACAAGTGTGGGTAGATTTTGTGCGTCACGTTAGCAGCTGCGACTGGACGCCAGCCAAGTGAAGCTGAATGTGCTCGCTGCATTTCAGCCCCAACTGCTACCGGATGGGGAACCATCGGTACCTTTTTGAGTTCGGCAGCGCGCTGCAAAGAAGCGATATCTGGAGCCAGAAGCTGTGCCCACGCTCTACCCTGCTTCAGTACAACATCGCGATGCAAATCCAGCATCAGAGCCCACACGCAAGCGTCTCTGTTTTCAGCAGACAATAAAGCTACATTGGTGCGTCACGATTTTCAGCGAATGTCTCAGTCCCCACGTCAATGAGCCATACGTCAGCCTGACTTGATACGTCGCTGTGAAGCCACTCCTCCGAAATCGATAGCGAAAGTGCGTTTAAAAAAAGCGATATTAAAAATAAATTCAATGCGTTTCAAGGCACCGGAATACTCTTTCCTGGGTTCTCAATACAAGTGCTTTTATTTACAGCAGAAATGCGAAAAGTTTGGAAGCTCATGTCAGTACTCCTTTAACGATAACGTATGGAAGCTAGAAAGCGCCGGTTGAGTGTGACGGCGACAGAGGGAGTTGGTGGAGTTTACTCAAGTTGATGATTGCAATTATTGTTTTCCAAGTCTACAATGGCAAATTTATGATACAGATTTATTTATACGGATGCGTCGTAGTTGTTGGAGTTGAAGGTAGCGAATGTGAGCCGAGCTACGGCTTCAAACTTTCGGCGGACAACGCCGAGAATACCACTGGAACTTGCCGTCGAAGGCAAGTGGGAGTTTTCGCCGGTCGACGTAGCAGCCATGTTAAGTAGGCGTGCAGACTGACTAAGAACACAGGTGGCTCTTGGCATCCTCTAACTACTGGCGTTCTCAAATGATGTTTTGCACAGCAGATGAGTTCTTGAATACAAGGTGAAAGGCATCATCTGCTATCCCCTGAATGACATGCGCGACCTTCTCTGCCTCGGACATTTTGGAATCCACTTATTGGCCCAAAGGGCGCACGTCATGAATGTAGGTGAAGTAGGATTTAATACACGTCTGATCGTGAGAGGAGAGTTCTTCTTGGGTGGAGCGTTGACTTCCCGCAGGCCTGCCAAAGAGCTTCTGAAGGTAGTACTTGCATCACTCACAGCTGGCCTTAGCAAAACGTTGTCTTCTGATAGTTGGTTCATGACTTCAAAAGGGAAAAAAACATTATAGCACAAAGCAACGCATGAACAAAGAGTCAGTGTTTTCGGTAACAAGTTAAAAGTAACACCGTTACTACTTATACGTAGCTTTTTTGGCAGCTTGGTAACGTACTGATTGCAATTCTGTAACAAGTAATGTACGTACGCTACCATTTTTTGGTAATGTGGGGTGCCACGTCATTCGTTACTTTATCATCTTGTAGTTGACATGTCCCCAGAGCTCGCCCAAGTGAATTCTTTTCTCGCGCTGACGGACTGCTGTTGGCCTGCCTGGCATGGACCAAGAAAGTTCGCCCAAATCGCTTTTGTTTGTGGAAATTATGGGCGGGAACTTTTTAAAAAGCGCCGACTCCCTGTACGGAAGGTCGGGCCATCGCCACCAGAAAGCTTGAAGAAAGCAGTGGAATCCGCCATGAGAAATTGTACGAGTTATGCTTCTCGTAGAATTGGAATGTAACAGGTGGATTTCTGGCACCTGCCCTTTCCGTATACCCAACGGAGAAGCTGCCCGAAAGGAAAGCGCATAGGCAGGTTAACTTCACACCATCGTGCTAGTCGTGACACTTCATTCGTCAGGGTAATAAGGAACTTCCCCGAGAGACAGCAGCAACATAAAAAATGGCAGCATGTCCACGGAGTGAATGATGGAGATTGGGACGAAGAATTCGTCCGTCCATTTGTTCTTGCTTCCTTCCATCCATTCTTCCGTCTGTGTGATCGTCCATGCCCGTCCGTGCGTGCGTCTGTTCATGCGTTCATCCCTGCGTTCGTCCATGCATCCGCCCCTGCATCCGTTCATGCGTTCATCAATGCATCTGTCAGCGTGTCCGTTCGTCCATCTATTCAACACTCCAAGTACCACCCTCTCACATCGTTTCATCATATAATCCTCATATAGAAGCACCGCCAACCAGCGGGCATTCTAAGGACTAAACGAGAGGTGGCACACGCACACTCTCTTACGGCTTGCGCTTCGGGTCTACTTCCCATTTTTAACCACCTCGAGTTCATTCATGGTATATACTAGTTCACTGTATTCATGGCTATGCGGCGCAACGCTCGCTAAACCTTTCTAAAACCAAGGAGGTTACACCCAGCGAGTATAACGTAGCAACCCTTTCTTGTCAGATCGTGCTCAATGTACATGCCAATAGCTGCTAATGGGGATCGCAGCGTGCGCGTTACCTAAAAGCGGAATGCTCCTGTCTCTCATTCTTCATTAGCAGCCATTGGCACGTACATTGGGCACTATTTTTATTGTTCAACAACGCACAGTAAAATTCTTTCACCGGCACCACCTTTGAGGTCCAAATGTTATACTTGTTACACACTAAAACGGCTACGAGGGACGAACAAGTGTCGCTATAAAGAGCTTCGCCCCTAAAATGACGTCTCCAAGTTTTAGTGAAAGAGAAGGTCACTCGTTGAACACAGCTGGCACAGTGTGGTGAATGACCACATCATAGAATTTCAAAAGCCTCTCGTCGCTGACTTAGAGACCAATTACTACAAGCAGACTTTTCTGGAATACCGGCTCCTCCAATCGATAACTCTTAGCTTCAACTGGTCTACAAGTATTACTGCCAATCCATAGTTTCTACAGAATATTGCCCATCCTGGAGAATATGCGTAACCCCATCAGTGAGACTCAAAACATCAAAGCACGAAAGAAAAAACTTTCGATACCTTCATTGGCGTCTCTCTGTTTCAACTAAAGCCTAGTAATACCATTGTCACACCAAAACAACGGCTAACCACGCTTAAAGGTAGCTAGCTAAAGAGAAGACATAACAGTACTTAGGTTTTTAGCCATGGTGTTTGCAAACAGAAGATTCCATGAGAGATTGACACGAATTCAGAAATGGTTTTTTTTTAATTTCATTGAGTGTTTCATTTTTCCTGTGCGTACGACTCAGTAGCGGAAAAAAAATTAGGAGCTTAGTTTTCTTTTTAAGTGCTTCATTTCCGAGGCAAAAATTTTATTATATTTATATATATATATATCGGACATATTCAAGACAAAAGAACTAATTTCATTACCTGTCGTTTTCAAAAGTTCATCACGATGTAACACAACTATTACCGCTACGAAGAAGGAGTAAACTTTAGGGCTCGTTTTTGTTGTTCGACATAACAATAACAAGATCTAACAGACAATGAAAGGAAGGAAGAACAGCAAGAGAGATGGCATGGAGGTTAACCAGAGAGAGAGAAATAACATTTATTTGTACATCCGGCATGTAGGAAGTCCCCAGCCTCGCAGGGCGCGGATGTTCCCTATCCTAAGATTACGGCTATTAGAGTCCGATAATCTCAGAGCCTAGACCTCGAGGATGTTGTGCTCCGACTAGGTGACAGTTACTCGGGTGCCTCTGCGCCCGTTAGACGGGTCGTTGGCCCCTTTTCTCCGTTGCTTCGCCAAAGCCCCATCAAGCCACTGGATGGCCCTTCATTGCGTCTTCAGGTCTTCGGAGAGTATCCACGCTCTCACCTCTTCGGGATACGTGGCGTCTTGTCACGGCCCATTCCCACTGTGCATAGCACAGTTACATCTCCCCACATGATGTGGCAGAGAGTAGCTTGTTCAACAAGGCCCATGCCCGGTTGGCTACCTTATACTGGCGAAATGAGAAAAAGGATTATAAAGATAAGAAAGAAAGATCGAGGAGATAGAACTAAAAAAACAAGTGAATAGTCAGTAGATGGGCTGACCAGTAAATGGTCAGTAAGTGACCAGTAACCGGGTGTGAGCCCGGACTCTGCCACGTATGTGAATACCATATAAAGAGGACGGAGGGTTTACCGCTGCCATTTCTCAGTGGTAGAGCATTTGACGCGTCATTCGAAAAAAATTGGCAAATCCCACATACTGTGGGAATCAATGATATGCGAAGCACGAATGAGAAAGGCTGATATGTCACTTTAAAATCAGCACAACGTTACGAGGTGGAGGTAAGTGATGCCGTACATGACTTTCATGTCATGGTTATCATGTTTGGATGTGTCCTTTACCTTCGTCGTCTGTTCACGTTACGTGATACCAAACTTATTACATGTGGAGCTAACGAAACGGCCGTGAGAACGCTATTAGCGTGGTATGCTGTCATGTTCTTACGTGTCACGCGGGTCAGGATTATCATGTTTGCGCCAGTCATATAATTCGGCATTCATTGACGTAACGTAAGACTAAATTTTGCATATGTGGAGCTAGCAAAACGGCCGCGAGCGCATCATGAAGGGTCCAATATACTCCAATGTAGCATTGACGCGCGTGAACGCTGGGCACAGGGACGCTACGGAAGCGAAACGCAAGCACTCTATAGTCTGACGCCAGGCGTGACCAGCGTCCGTCGGCGCGGCCGGACGGCAATCATCGCGAAATGTGACATGCTGCATTTCGAGCCAATGCGTTACCCAGAAAACACTGCGTCTCCCTTTTTTCGTGACGGAGGGACGCCGGACGCGCAGAAACACGCATGCTTCAAAGCAACACAGCGCAGCGCTCACCTGCGAGTATTGTTACGACCGGCCCTGGGGAGCCAAGCAGGGAGAGTTTGGGGGAGAACCGGTTCTTGACCTGACGGTGTCGTCCACCCCCACCTCCCCATTCGGGTTCCTCCTCGACGGGAGAGCTACGGGGTCTGCTGTGCGTTCGTGACCATATTTGGTAACATTTTGGGGCGCCGGGACCATATATGGACCTCGTGTTGGGTTGTGCCACTCCTTGTGTTGTGAGAGGTGTTTTCCCCTCCCTCGTGGCCGAGGTGCCGGCGACACCGTATTGGCTGACGATGCGGACAAGGCGCCCAGTGTCAACGGCGCGGCGCTATAAAATGCCGAAGACGTTTTGTATCGCACGCACTCTTCTCTCTTTGGGTCAGTTGACCACTTCTCCACATGTAAATAAATCTCTGTTGTTCGTTCGGGCGCTTCTTATTCTCGCTGAATTGTTGGACGATGGATCCTGCGACGGGGCCAGCTACCGAAAACAAGACCGGCAGGACCCGGAGTCCCAACAGTATGTGGCAGGACCTGCGCATGGCGTGGCAACGCAGGCGTGACGCGAGGAAATTAACGCCGGCAAGCACGCGCACCGCACACGTCGAAATGTATTGGTACCTTGACTGTGGGATGTAGTCATGTTTCCACATTACACGCATCTCATGATTATCATGTTTGCACCATTCACATTCCTTCGTCCTCCATTAGCGTCACGTAATACCAAACTCGGCATATGTGAAGCTAGCGAAACGGCCGCGAGCGCATCATTTGTGTGGCATGTAGCCATGTTGTTACATCACAGGCATGTCGTGATTAATATATTCCAAAGGGTCATTTACCTATGTCGTCCGTTCGCGTCGCGTAACACCGTGTTTGGTACTTGTGAAACTAGCGAAACGGTTGCCAGCACATCATGAGCGTAGCATGTCGTCATGTTGTTACATGACACGCATCTCATGTTTATCATGTCTGCACCAGTATCATGCCTTCGGCATCCATTCACGTCCCGTAATACGAAACTTGGTATAAGTGAAGCTAGCGAAACGGCCACTAGCGCATCATGAGCGTGGCATGTAGTCATGTTGTTACATGGCATGCATCTCATGATTCCCATGTTTGCATCAGTCACATATTTTCGTCATCCGTTAGCGTACTGTAAGACCATTGATAAATTGATATGTGGGGTTTAACGCCCCAAAACCACCATATGATTATGAGAGACGCCATAGTGGAGGGCTCGTACTGTAAGACCGAATTTGGTATATGTGATCTAGCGAAACGGCCGCGAGCGCATCATGAGCGTGGCATGTAGTCATGTTGTTACATGTCATGAATGTCATTATTTTCATGTTATGGTTTGTCGCTTGTGTTCGCCATGCAATCATGCCATACCATACGAGTTTCGCAACATGACATGTGAACGAAACCACCGTAAGAGCTGCAGGGACCATGAAATGTAAATCATGACATTCATGACATACATGTCATGATTTTCTTGTTATGACTAGTCTAATATTTTCTTCATACAGTCATGGTACGCCATACGAAGCTGGGTATTGATACCATTATTGAAACTGCCAGCAGAGCTAAAAGTCATAGGCGAATAGATAGATAGATAGATAGATAGATAGATAGATAGATAGATAGATAGATAGATAGATAGATAGATAGATAGATAGATAGATAGATAGATAGATAGATAGATAGATAGATAGATAGATAGATAGATAGATAGATCACTAACAAGTGCTTCGCATTTAAAATCGCAGGTTCGGTCTCTGTCAGCAGGCTTTGTTTTTGTACATTTTTGTACATATTTAAATTACAATTACGTCAAATACCATTTCCTATACTTTCCTTGGCATCATTGTGAGTTGGTTATTATTAATATTGTTTCTAAAAAGACATCTGGTGTTTGTGATTTAAGCGTAAAAACAGAGTGAGTCACGTTGTCTGTCACCTGAACTTTCGAAAAAAAACTACTTTTAGAAAAATTGCTAAATATGGGACAATTTATGATAATGACTACATTATAGTTGCTACAACATTGATAAGACGTCGACATTGCTTCAAAAACATTTTGTTTCTTTCTTTAACAGCAGATAAATGTCTCATGGTTATTGAACTCCTGAGTGAGCGAGGCTGGCCTTGTACTCCCTGGAATAAATGCTAGCAAATGTTGGCGCTGAAGAAAAAAAATTGCCCGCAGCTTCCCTCGGGGGAACACTGAGGAGGATGCGGAGCATATAATTGGTTAGCGGGGTGTTATTTGGGCGTGGCATACTGCTTGGCGCGCCACGCCGCTACCTCGGCACGCTTACGCTCGCGGGCAGCATTGGGATCGGCCTCTCGTCGCCGACGCTTGCACTTGGCTTCCCGTTTTCGAAAGTCCGGGTCCTCTTGTCGACGCTTACGTTTCAAAGCGGCCGAATCCGGTGCTGCTGCTCGACGCTGACGTCTCTCAGCGGCTTCACGTTCTCTAAGTTGAGAATCTTCCGCTCGACGCCGACGCTTACGTTCGGCGTCGCGAGCTCTTCTCCGCGCTGCCTTGTCTTCGGACGACGACTTGGTTGCGGTTCCGCCAACACTTTGGCCGGCGCTGGTCGAAGGGACGTCGATCATTGTGACCTCGGACGTCGACACGCCGTACAAACCAACCGACGAGCGGCAACTGAGCGAGCGAGCACCGACCTTGAGTATATATACAGCGCGACGGCACATGCACTGTCAGCTGTCGAATGTTCGAGAAGGGGGAGAAGCGCAACGGCGCATGCGCGCGCGTCAGCTGCCGATGTTCTCGAAGCGCGACGGCGCATGCGCGCGTCAGCTGCCGATGTTCTCGAAGCGTGACGGTGCATGCGCGCTACATTATACAGCTAGCGAATGTTCGTGAAGAGAAGTGCACGCGGTGTGTAGAGGAGGAAGGGTGCACAGATGGTGGAGGAGTGAAGCGCGCGCGGTGTGTAGAGGAGGAAGGGATGCACAGATGGTGGAAGAAGAAGGAGGAAGCTTGCGGACGGCGCCGCACCACAAGCCTCGAGTATTAGATGCTCCGCATCTAAAAAATGTTAACGCACAATATTTTTTTGCTGTCACTAGGCCAATAAACCGTTTCTTTATTATACTACAAATTTACGCGTCTACCATTCTAATATGTCTTACTGTCGAAGCTCCATGAGGTTCTGCGGAGCCCCACTCTTTACGACCAAACCTGGGCGACCCAGCACGCCCGTGAGGCGGTGTCAAGGCAAGCCCTTGACGTCCCCTCATGGGAGGCTGAGGCCCGGCCACCTAAACCTGCTGGTTTCTTATAATAAAGTTTATTCCTCCTCCTACTATTCCAAGACAGGCATGACGTCAAAATGGGCCTTTCCTGTTCTAGTAGTCCACGTATGCGCGCCAGCGTTGAAGAGGCATGCGCCATGATTTTTGGTGGGCAAAACGTGATGACAAGTTTGGACCAAGACACATACGATTTCACAATCGTTCGATCTTTTCCCCCAGCACAGCCGCCAATGCAGGCCTCCGCGATTGCGTACTGACGCGGAGTGGGCAATTTCAGAGGCCAAGGACCACAAGTGTCGATATCGACGATCTGCACTAGAGCGGCTATTTGTATCAGAAAAAGGTCGATCACAATAAATTTCTTGGGCTGCCAGTGATGATTTCTTCGTGCATAGCATGTATCTCTTAACCTCATAATGTACATATTGTAACACTGAAAAAAATGGCTTCACTTTGTGTCCCAGAGTCCAAAGCCGTCAGATGTAACTCTAAAGCAGTTGTAACCCAATACAACATTGTTAGGTCCAGTACATATGTACAAATAGTTATATTTAAATGAGTTCATTTAGTATAATGCTTGTTTGGGTTAGAAGATTTATATCAAACATAACTTTCAGATTCACAAAAAAAATGTTATTGTGTGTTTCTGCAGCAAAGACACACTGATAAAATTTATAACCGTGGAGTAACTGCAGAGGTAACGCGCGTTACTTTTTTTTGGAAACGGTAAGCAGTAACGTGCCACCAATTTAGGGGGTAATGTAGGGCGGTAACGTGTTCTTTTTTTTAGAATAGCGAGTAACGTATTCAGTCCCTTCCTTTTTTGGTAACGCACACACCACTGCAAAGATCACGGTATTGGTGCTTTTGGGTTGCAAAGTTTGCTAGCAGTTTTTGTCGCTTTCTCCTTGTTATCATTTCCTTCCCCCAGCTGCATCAAGTTTGCAATCTGCTTAACATGCGTGCAGTCACCAAAATCATGTAGGGTTCATTTTATGCAAGGTTTCTGAATATGATTTTCTGCTGAATTTCAGTTTTTGGCTTGATTATTGCGTGTGCCATACCTCTTGCTGCTTTTGTGTTGTGTATACGTGTAAGCTACTTGAGTAATAACAGTTGAAAGTTAGCGCTAGTTCTGTGCTCTTTGCCTGTCCGTGTGTTGCTTTGTATTACAATAATAAATAGCAGATGCAATTTGTGAATCTATTTCATTAAAGCAATTAGCTCAATTTCGAAGACGCGATGCTTTACAAATAATGACTAATTGGCACCTTCGAGGGAGTTCCCAAACTTCTTGCCACGCGGAGTGCTGGCCGTGCATTAGTCTCCACCTGCTGAGAGTTACCTCGATGTCACCAATGTTTGAGAAACATCGAATGCGCAATTACTTCCTCGGATCAAGCTTTCTCATTTGTATGCGTGGCACAAAGCATATACACGAGGCAGCAGCCTATCTGAGTGATAACACTCCCTCCCAACGTGTCGTAAAGCAACGTGTGACCGCCACTGCCTTAGCGAAAGCGTGCCAGCACCTAACAAGGTCGTTGACCGACCAGGGCAGCTAGAACCGATGTCGTCGACGACACCTTACAGCCTATAGTCAAGGCTTTGCTGGCCGGCACAACCCCTCCCCCCTCCTATTGTCGGGAATCGAGTCACTAGCACCAGGTTATTTCCTGGTACTTGGTATGCCAAACACTTCCACAATTATGCTATAAAAACGCCTTTGTTGATGTGCGAATATGCAACCACAATTCACTCGTAGCCTGCTATATGCATTTGACAACTGTGGGACTGTCTTAACAGGGGCGAATGCGTACTGACACCTCTAATATTTGTTCTTTTTGTTTCTCAGGTGATACTTAGTACATTATCTTGTTCTCTGCATTAATGTACTTTAATAACGCAGCTATTTGCTACGAAAAGCATCTAAACAGCTTGTTTCGAATAACGCGAAAGCTGCTTCGATAGTGCGTTATTTATACATTTGTGATAGCGAAATACCGACGTCAAAAGCGTATTGTGTTTATTCGTTTGTTAGAACCTTAAGGGTCCATAGAGACAGTACGTGAGAGGTGCACAAAATAAAACCAAATAGGTGAAACAAAAAGAAAGCAAATCGGCACTAACACTAACAACAAGATAAACAGCAGTATATAATAATTAAAAAGATAAAATATGACTTTTTACAGTGGTTTTAATTAGGAGAAACTGAGATGACATGGCAATGTGGGCGGGAAGGTCACTCCAGCCTTGCGTTGTCCTAAGGAAAAAATGACTTCTAGAAAGTCTTTGTTTTTCGGCTTGCAGGACATGCGGCATTGGCGCGATAATGGCGTGATGTCTGATGTGCAGGTCTGATGACTGCATTGTCTGGTAACAAAGAATGAAAGAACTTATGATACAGGCACAAGCGTGAAACTTTACGGCGAGAGGCAAGATGATGAAGATTAGGTTGAGATTTTACTGCTGACCCACTTATGTTAGTCGAGTAATTCGAGATAATGAATCTGGAAGCATGGTTCTGTACGGATTCGAGCATAGGTTCATGCACTATTAAAATCTTATAGGGGCCCTCTAACACTTTCACGACTTCATAGTTTTGCATGTGTTTCTAGCTGGTTGCGTACACTGACGGCTTAAGAGATAAGTGCCCTAAAAGCGGCAGTGATAGGGCCACGCAGTGCAGAGTTATTCAGCGTATAGATATCAAAATACAATGAAGTGGATGCTTACCCTCAGCTCGAATTTCGCGGGCTCACCTTACCGTGTTTTCCTCGCCCTCTGACGTCAGAAGGCTGCCCAATGAAATGAACTGAAAGTCCTACCGTACAGGAAGCTTGCATGACATATTGTCTGTTACGCCCAGCGTATTAAGGACACCGTTGCCATTGTAACAAAAAATGTGGTACTTGAAGAGGGGACGACGCGTGCGAAACGAGCCAGCTCGCTAACGCTTCTATAATGTTTTGTAGCTTTACTGATGATTCTTTTTGCAATGACGTATATAGATCAACGCTCTTGCATTTCTTTCTTTTTAGTTTCTTGAAATAACAGCAGCCGGAGCGTCGCCGGCGCGTTTCCTCCAGCTCATGACATTCGGCGCATACTTTGACCAGCTTTGCAGTTTTCAAGCTGAAAAAGTGGTAGAGCCATATTCTTTGTCGCTTGGAGTGAAAAAACATGCCAGTGAAAAAATAAATTCAATAGTAATCCCTATTTTGATGCAATGCCGCGATCACATTTAACGTTATATTTATTCAATCATATGGCGGCAACCTTCCGGCGTCATTTCCGCTCGCAATAGTTCTGGCGAGTGCCACTACGAGTTAAGCAGTCGGCACCGATGTTTTCGAGCGTTAGAGGGCCCCTTTGAGCGCGAGCGGTAAACTTCAGGTATCATTTTGAGCGTTTGTTTAGAACTGCATGTATACAGATGTCATTTATTAATTACAATAATCACGGAAGTTAATGTGGTCATCATGGTCAGTCAGTGTTAGCGCTTGACTCCCCACCCTGACTACACCTGATTCGGTGCGTGTACAGCTTGGTTTTGCATAAAAACCAAAACCACTTATTTTAGCTATGTAAGCAGCAAGTCTTTATTTTGGAACGTTGAGAAAAATTGGAATATTAAGGACTAAGAAAGCGCTAGGAAGTAAATTTGTTGCAAATTTCAATACGCTGCGAAATTCATTATTGCGACGTTACAAAACGCATCAGAAGGCCCAAGAATTCCCCGTAATTTTTTATGTGATCATATTATTGCGTTTTCGCGTTTTCAGCTTTGCGCCGTCTTTCGCCCTGTAGTCAAGTATTGTTGAGAGAACACCCAACAGAATTCACTAACAGTAACAAGCTATCGTAGCGAGAGCTCCCGTCTAGTGAACGCCTCACTGTACCATCTGTAGATCCGATCTATCATCTGCAGGTCTGCACAAACTCATTTCGCTGAACATCACTAAAATGAAGAAAGCTACACATCTTGACCGCCAGTGGTCTTGTATGTAGAGTTGTGTGCTATGACTGGGAACATATTTGCGCACAAAGCTGTGCTAAGTCTTAAAAAAATGAATAAAATAGTGCATCTTCACTCCTCCAGCGCAAGTCATTCCTACAAGCAAGTAAGGAGACAAACGGTTAGCGTTAAGCTTTAAATCAATGCAGTTTAACTGCTTTCGAATGAAATGCCTGGCCATTCGAGGGCGCCTGCCCTGAATTCCAGACGAGATTCTCTGAGATGCCGCTCACATCTCTTCCGGCTGCATGGCCCTTCTAGATTCTGCGGCGTTACAGTGGCCCAGTTTGTTTCCGTTGCGGGACAGCTTTTTTTCTGAAATCTCCGGGTGCTCTCACTGTCTTTCTTCGTGTCTCACGTGCCTCGAGCCTTTTTTCCGACTGGTTAGCCAGGCATATTGAAAGCGTATCGGTGCCGCACAGGAAACGGAGTCTGCCCACCCAAGCCGAAAGTTTCAGGCGTCAAGCCACAACCCAGCGTGAGTCAACTTCTATGTCGAAATACACCACTGCAGCACTTATTTGAGGTTCTTTCGGTGGTCGCTGCTACTTTTTCATTTACGTTGAAGCGGTGAAGTCACATGTGCACGCACGTTTTCGTAATATACTAGATTTTTAAGGTGTCTCGCACTTTCAGGAAATAGCATATGTGCTATTCAAATACTGCTTTCTAGTTTACATGAAAACAACGCAGACAACTTTATTAAGCAAGAGCATTCTACACAAAGTTTGGCTCTATGCCCTGCTTACCGGACTCTTTTTGTGATTAAGATCAATCGTAGAAAACGTTCAAAAAATGTCCTTGAAAACGACTTCTTATTGAAGCACTGGCAACGTCCAATTTCTCAAACGGCGTGTTGTTATCGCTCTTACCTTTGTGTGTCGTAAATGCATAAACATTAACGGACCATTTTTTTGTTCTCAGAGCCTGAATGTCTACGGTGGGCTTGTGGGAGCTGATATGCACCGCTTTGCTTACACTCCTGGTGACGGCGGCCACGACCTGGGTGATTTGGCGCCGACGGCAGCACAGCCTTTTCGTTCAACTCGGATACGCAGGGCCTAAGCCGGACCTCGTTTGGGGGAGCTGGAAGCAACTGCAGAAGGATCGAATACCGGTGCGTGGGGCGTCAATTCAAAATATGCCGCTTCAATAATGACCTATGTCACATAATTTCTCGGCTGTCATGACTTCAAAAGTGAACGAAATTGTAAGCGTAGCTTTTGCTTGGCCGAATACGATCATAAAATGCGTAAATATCCAGATCGCCCAGCCTATTCTTTTGAACTTATGCTTATACCAAAAATAACAGCGCTGCTTTGGCATACATCGGTTCTCACTTTATGTAAATATTCTTTTCCCCACTTCCTAAAGTCGGACCTCTATTGGCGTAAGATAAATGTCAAGTACATGTACCACAACACGGTTTTCTCTCAACTGAAAGCAAACACAGTTATGATATTTCATACATACTACAGTTAGAGCATTTTACCGCCAATATTCGAACAGGTAAGGTTCAGTGGTCAAGAAAAATGATTAACAGATCAGCCCGCACCCCATTGATAGCTCACCACATCATTAAAATTGCAAGTTTATTTTTCAGCATCCTTTCAAGGTAATAGAGACAGCAACCATTTCTCAAAAACACTCTTCACAACAACCAAAACGAGGGCGACAGGTGGAAATGCCTCAGATAGGCTGACCAAAGTTTCGATAGGAGAAACCTATCTTCGTCAAAGGTGCCTAGCCTTCTCATCCTTGGCATATTAGATTCAAGGGGGTTAGTAAAGACGTCATGTCCTGGTGGTGGCATGTGTCCCTGTTGGCAATTGTAGCCTGAAAAAAAAAACTATAAAGCAGAGGAGTGCAGTCCTTGCTTGATTTCAAGTTGGGTGGTAGTGATTCAGAATGTTCTCAGAGAGCGGAGAAAAAAGAAAAAAAAAGGAAACATCCAAAGTAGGAGCGGTGTGCTGCCAATGGGTGGCCGCTACAGACACGAAAAAAGCAAAGAGCTTGAAAGTTCGAAGCCAGCAGAAGGTCCCCGCGTTTGGCCATCACGAAGGGTTGCCGACGATAACGGCCTATGCTGTTCTTGAACATCTATGAATGGGACTCATAAGAAAGAGGTTACAAAAAGGCGCAAGAGAGAAGCAGGCGGCTACTTTCAAATGGCAAGATGTCAAAGGTAAGCGACAACAGATGTGTTCGGAAGACCATGTGTTTATTGGGGAAGGTCGTTGGTTAAAATATGCTTTCACTATCCCCATAGGTGTCCCCCTCAACGGAATTGCCTCAAGAATTTGGCGGCATGTTGGCAGAGAAATAGGCAAGTTCGGAATGCAAAGGGAATAAGCAACGACGAGAAAAACACAAAAGAAAAGAAAATGAAAAAAAGGCGGATTGGTGGTAGGCGACACGCTAGCGTTAACAGACGAGGAAAGGAAAAAAGAGACGCAGAGAAATTTGTGGCTTGGCAATGACTTGATGGAGCACGGTAGGAGTGTTTTTTGAAGCGACAAAAGAAGAAAGAAAGCTGTGGTTGAAAGGTTCTGGAAAATAAAAACTTTGTATTTGTGTGTATAGAGACACATGTATATCTATAACTAAAATTTTAGAAATTTAGAGTGAATATTATTACAATATATAGGTTAGGAGTGATTCCATGTAATAACAGTTATGTCTATTTGAAGGTTGAACGTTTCTAGTTCCTAAATACGGCCGCAAATATGCAATGGCTTTCAGCGATTCGAAATTACCACATGCAACATTGATTCCTGATGGATGTATGGACATAAATTTGTGTATAAAGTATGATTTCATGTATTTGTTCTCTCGTGGTGACCGGAAATCATTTTGTAGAACGTAAAGCTTTGCTTTTTCGAAATTGTGGTCCTGTTGGTAGAAGTGACCAGCTACTACTTTCGGTAAATTGTGCTTTGTATCTGCATGGTGGCCGTTCAGTCTTAAGTGAATTGGCAGCCCAGTTTCGCCTATATATTGTTTACCAACCTAATATACTATAAAAGTATATTAGGTTGTTTATAACTGCAGGTGAAGCTCTATGTGACCTTGTGAATGTAGTCAGATGCTGTGCTTTTTATGTTAGTAGCCGGCTGTATATATTTGCAGGGTGTGCACCTGGCCCGGCCACAGGGATCAGACGTCCTAGTCTAAGTTTGCGTGAACAAGCATGTCTTTAAGTTAGCGTTGCAAATGCCACGTGCCACGCATTGCTAATTCCCGCAAAACTTAAAGCAAACACTAGGACGTCTGGTCCCTGTGGCCGGCCCAGATGCTTCACCTGTAAAAATATATAGCTGGCTAACAACTTAAAAAGCACAGAATTTGACTACATTCACAAGGTCCCATCGATCTTCATCTGCACTTTGAACAACCTAATATACTGTCTTAAGTATGCCACCTGCAGACAATATATAGGCAAAACTGGGCAGCCAATTCACGTAAGACTGAACGGCCACTGCGCAGACACAAAACACAATTTACCAAAAGCAGTAGCCAGTCACTTCAACCAACAGGGCCACAATTTCGACCAAGCAAAGCTTTATGTTCGACAAATTTCTGCTCACCGTGAGAGGAAATACATGGAAATATATTTGACACACAAATGTAAGCACCTACACTGATCACGAATCAATGTAGCACGTCGCAATTCGGAATCGCTGAAAGCCATAGCATAATTACGACAGCATTTAGAAATAAGAAAGGTTCAACCTTCAAATAGACATGATCGGTATTACATGGAATCGCGCCTAGACTACAAGTTGAACTATTGTTCTCTCAAAATTTTTAAAATTATAAATATAGATATTCATGTGTCTATATACACACAACTACAAAGTTTTTATTTTCCAGAACCTTTCAACCACAGCTTTCTTTCTTCTTTTGTCGCTTTAAAAAACACTCCTACCGTGCACCATCAAGTCATTGCCAAGCCACAAATTTCTCTGCGTCTCTTTTTTCTTTTCCTCGTCTGTTATCGCTAGCGTGTCATCTACTTCCAGCCCGCCTTTTTTAATTTTTTCCTTTCTTTCTGTGTTTCTCTCGTTGATGCTTATTTTCTTTGCATTCTGAATTTCTCTATTTCTCTGCCAACATGCCGCCAAATTCTTGAGGCAATTCTGTTGAGCAGGCCACCTACGGGGATAGTGAAAGCATATTTTAACCAATGACTTTCCCAATTAAACACATTCTCTTCCGAACACATCTGGTGTCTCTTACCTTTGACATCTTAGCATCTAAAGGTAGCCGCCTGCTTCTCTCTCGCGCCTTTTTGTAACCGCTTTCTTATGAGTCCCATTCATACATGGTCGAGAACAGCATAGGCCTTTATCGTCGTCAACCCTTTGTTATGGCCAAACGCGGGGACCGTCTGCTGGCTTCGAACTTTCAAGCTCTTTGCTTTTTTCGTGTCTGTAGCGGCAGCACACCGCTCCTACTTTGCGTGTTTCCTCTTTTTTTGCTTCCCTTTTTTTCTCTACCCTCCGAGAACATTGTGAATTGCGACCAGCCAACTTGAAATGAAGTGAGGACTGCACTTGTTTGCTTTCTAGCTTTTTTTTCTTTTCCGACGGCAATTGCCAACAAGGACACGCACCACCACCAAGAGGTGACGTCTCTACTAACCCCCTTAAAGCTAACATGCCAAGGATGAGAAGGAAAGGCACTTTTGACGAACATAAGTCCTCCTATCGAAACGTCAGCCAGCCTATCTGAGGAACTTTCACTGTTCCCCCAGACTATCCCACTCTTCACAACAGTTTTTTTCTGATCCTAAGGCAGTTTTCAAGGAATTCGAAACACTATGGGCTGTTTATATAAGCTCTGCACACACAATTTAGCCATCTGATGTACAATATGCAAAGTATATCAGAGTGACTTGGGCTTTACACTCTTACAGAGTATAAAAGAAGGAAAATTTGTAACTTCATATCTAACTCAGAATACATGCAACAATCATTACCTCTTGCAAAAAATTAGGAATGTAATAAACACCAGCACACACTTCGCAGAGCTGCTCAGAAATGCATCCTAATAAAATACTTAAATATTGCAGTAAATTATGAATGCAAAAACACAACACCAGTGCACTAGTAGAGATGCCTGGTTGGCACCAAACTGCTGTACTTAAGATGCATCATGGAAGCAAGACCACAGCCCACAACTAATATACGCTTCAAGTAACCCTTGACTGCTAAACTGAAGGCCGCAAAATCAAACCATGGCTGTGGTGGCTGCAATTTCGATTAAGGAGGAAATGCATGACACCTGTCTGCTTAGACGTGGATGCATTTAAAGAACCCCAGGTGGTCAAAATATCTGAAACCCTCCACTCCAGTGTCCCTAATAATTATATCGTGGTTTTAACACGTTAACCTCGGTAAATATTATTCTCATTACACTTGACATGAAACAAATCAAGCAGACATTACTATGTAGTTGAAAAATTCACCATTCAACCCCCCCCCGATCCAAGGACCCACATTACAATATTCTAGTATGCCTTCTATCAATTATCATTAACAATGATAAACATGAGTATGTATTACTGTAAAATATCCGACATGGTTTTGTATTGGCAAAGTTAGG
Source organism: Rhipicephalus microplus (assembly GCF_013339725.1). Classification (NCBI taxonomy): domain Eukaryota; kingdom Metazoa; phylum Arthropoda; class Arachnida; order Ixodida; family Ixodidae; genus Rhipicephalus; species Rhipicephalus microplus. The sequence continues at coordinate 62,657,102 of NC_051173.1, read as the reverse complement.
TATGATGAATATGACAGTGGGAAAACACTTGATTGCACTTATGAATTGAACTTCCCGAAGGCAATGAAATAACTACGGTAAAAAAAAATACATTATTATAGAATATTCAGTGAAGGTTACACTGAAGATAAAATCATTAATGTGCTACTTTTTATCACAACACAAAAAGTGTTTTTAAATGGCCAATTGCACATAAGGCATCAATTACCATGACACGCAAGTCTGGCGAGCAACTCACTCAGTAGATCTTGGAAAAAACAAAATATCCAATAAAGAGCTCAGTAAGTAGCACTGACACATTCATAAATGCGCTGCCTAGTTACATTGAATTTTAGCCTTAAGAACAGAAAAACACCTTGCCAGATTGTGTCCAGGGAGACACAAAGTAATAAAATAATGCTGTCATCTGTCCAATCAACCAAAAATATTGAAATTTTAGTAACACAAATAAGCGGGTATGTTTGCATTAAAAAGTTGGAGGCAGTCGTGTTTCTACATGGTCCCACTTGGAAAACTTTTTTGATTATGTTTATGCTCGTGATATCCCGTTTGAAAGTTTAATTTTGCTTTTCATGATTACGCATGCAAGGCAGTGAAGTTCCACAAAATATCACTCCATGGCGGAACGAGCAGTCGGTTCTTGCTATCGCCAGCGAATAGCAAGAGTAACCATTTTAATGTTTGCCCATGCCTTCCACCCAGGGTCAGATTAAATGCATGAAATCAGAGTCTGTGCTAGCGCTCACTGTCCTGCACACATAATAATGCAAGCCGCAACTAAATTTCCAGCAGGATATCTGAGCACAGGCATGCTAGAATTCTTATAAGTGATAATATGTAGAAATGTGACTGGCTCAAATATTTAACACATACATGATCTCCTGTTGCGGTCACTATTAAGTTGATTAATAAAACTTAATGTCACTGCTGACAGTGATAATTATTGTCTGACATTGCATCCTCCTGGATACATAGCTATCAGCAGAGGTGGCTTTACATACATAACTTACAGCGCTGACTTCTCTTTTAAGGGAAAACAAAAGGGTTAACTTTGAACACCCTCAACCTTTGTGCTCCTTGAATACAGCTACCAGGTGGCTCTCTGCAGCTCGCTTTTCAAAAGAAACAGAAGCCATGCGCCGCTGATGTGCACCAGCAGTCAAATTTTCCACAAGCCAGCCTTGATGATGGGCTAGTCCAGACGTCTCCCACACACTCTTCCTACGACGAGCATGTATAGGCTGCAAGAGAAACAAAAAAAAAAACAATTTACTGATGTGTCTGTTAGCGAAGCAGAATTTGGAACTCTATTTAGAATGAACAGGAACATTGTGTTTTAAAAAAGTAGGATGTACGAAAACCAGACATGTTACAACAAAAACATCCTCAATGTTTTTGGCGAACATAGCTGCAACCTTACGAAAGAATATGCATTTTCCACATAACAGATGTGTAACAAAATATACTTGAATAGCGCTCCGGCATAGTGCACATACATGCCAATTCATTAATAGGGCAGTGCGTACATGACGGTATGCGCTTTGATCAAGTATCCATTGGAGGTAACACGTAAAATTAAATTACGAATTTTAGTTTGAACACAACTAGTGTAACTTTCTTCCGGATGCCTACATTAGGACGATTATGCCGATAACATAGAAAATTGGTTTCACTAAATTACTATTGTCAACTGCTAAATTATGGCTGTTAATTCAATGATTCCAGGTGGCTAAAAAGGCAGTGTCCCTCACTCATTCCTAACATACACCTCATTACAGGCTGTCTGATAAATAATGGGAAAGAATGTGGAAATGCCAATACAACGCACCCATCTTGAGCTAAATACCATCCCAATAAAGCATGCAAGCTTTTGCAACAATCTCAGTAACAAGAATACTGGAAGGCATTGGTCACGATTTAGCAATACACAATAAACATTTGATGAGACTGATTTCAGAAGTTGTGTAATTGCGTCAATGCCAACAGCTTGGAAACATGCAGTCTATATTCATGATTGTCAGATGAACATACTGTCCAATTTTCCATTTTCACAGTAACATGTGCATGCCTTATGTATGCATACTATGATGTATAACATTATTGCTAGTTTTGAGCGTTAAATAATTTATTCGTTTCTCCAAACACCACAGATCCCTTCTATAACTGTAGCGCATGCCTATAGAATTTACTTAAGCTTGTCATCTGATGTGAAGACAATTAAAACAACATGCTGGCCCCAATTGAAAGCATGACGTTTTGGCCCCCACACAGGAGCCCTATTCACAAGTGACAAAGGCTGTGCTTTTATTCGTGGCCAGTGTGTGGTTTTTCAATGTTTTCATGTGTGTTTCTGAGCAGACGGGCATAAGCTTGTAATCTGTTAATAAATGCCCTTGGAGGTGATGGTCTAAACTGTTCTTACTGTTCGTACAAGTAAAAGTGCTTAGCAAAGTTTGAACACAAAGTTTGGGCGAGGCACATACAATATTTAATAAACCACCACAAAATAATGAAATCTAAGCATAGCGAAAACAAGCTGGATAAAATAAAATGTGCTCTACCGCATGAACTACTGATCGAATTAGGGCTCGCACAGTTAAGCTACAGTTATTCGGCCCTAATAAGCCATGAAAATTTCGTTCGGAAATACAGTTCATGTTTAACGAACGGCTCAAAATTCGTGGGTTCCGAACGCATCAGACAACTTATGTTGCGGGTGTATAACGTAAGCTCAGATTTGAGTAAACGGGCTGCATAAACACGTAAGCGTACATACGTGCAAGCCTTGCGAGCCGTACCTAAGACGAGGCAGCATGCTGCACGCGAACTCGAGTAACACGGTAGTTCAAAGATGCGTGCCGACGTGGATGCATACACCGGCATACGTTCGGCTACCCGCAGCAATTTCTGATAGCAGTTTTAAAAAAGGGCGTACAACATATGAAACGTACAACACATGAACCCGTTGACTCCTGTGGCACACAATATGAACAGGCATGCAAAAAAAAAAAATCCTCAAGTTAAGAGATCCAAACATACGCGCCCTAGGCGTAATCAACGCTTACAGCTAACAAACGCCGTCTTCGCCCAACAATTATTTAACCAAAATATTGGTCCATCGCGAGCAGGGCTCCCTGCCAACACCACTGCCGACAGAGGCGAGCGCCGTCACAACTCGCACAAATCCGCCGCCGAATTCCCACTGCGCAGGCACGCGCCATGTGCTTCACACACCGAAGCATGCTTGAATCGAAAGAAAAAGCTCGCCCACGCTTGACTTCCTACAAAAACGCCTTCATCCTGATGAAATGACACACACAAACAGGTTCGCTACGTTAAAAAACTTCACTTATCGCCCACATGTAACGAAAAACGTAGCATGGCGTCGTTATCACGCTCTCGGTGTTGACAAAGCGCCGACAGCAGCAATGTGGTACGTACCTGGCGAGTGTTCCAAAATGCGACGCCACACGTCCTCGCTTGAGTAGAGTTCATCTTCGTAATAGGCAGCACCGGCAGAACACAAAACACGAACGCAGCGCGCAAGCACACCTCAAAAAACGAGAAAAAACGATGCAGAACCGACAAGCTGCAGCGCCCGACCAGCGAGCACGCCAAAACAAGTTCGGGGTTACAGCTCCGCAGACGTACAAAGGCGCAATAAAATGCTTAAGTAATGCGGTTAAATATAAAAAGTAAACGGAAATATATATAACATAAAAACAAAGCAGGAAAAATAATTTTATTTTCACAAAAAAACGAAATAAAAAATTAACACGTGACTTTAGCGCGCGAAGTTTTAAACGCTTGCAGGTACAATGCATTTTTAACAAATGAAGAACAGCGGTAATAATCACCTAAAACACTCATGTTCTTGACTTCGAAATGTACTATGGTTGACGCACACATTTACACACAAAATTTTATTGCAATGATTGATGGTGCCTATGCATAGGCGTGCCCACCACGGGGGAAGGGGGGCGGGGGCAACCCTTGGTCACTTAGGGGGCAATGTAAATCCCTATAGGTACATAGAGAAATAGAGAGGGGGCACTGTAACTCGACATAAGTTTTTTAACTCGACGGCGGTTGCAGTGCCCCCTGCTGATCACCTCATACAACCCCCCCCCCCCCCGAGGGGATGTCAAAGAGAATAGATAGCAAATACAAATTTTACGGCGTGGGTCGCAGTGTCCCACAATATATATATATATATATATATATATATATATATATATATATATATATATATATATATATATATATATATATATATATATATATATATATATATATATATATATATATATATATATATGTGTGTGTGTGTGTGTGTGTGTGTGTGTGTGTAGGGGGGGGGCGAGAGGCGTGTCTCTTCCTCCTCTCGTACCCTTCTCCCCTTCGCTTCGCAAAGGCGCTGCGTGCACTGACCGTGCCATTCTCTGACCTTTATTTCTTCACCTAAAAAACCACTTCCCGTGCTCCCGCATGGTTGCAGAAGGTAGTGCATTGTTTTCTTTTTGGACCAAGCACGTCTCGTCTTCGATAATCTTGTGAAAACAACTTGCACTCGAACGGCTTTTGACCGAGCAAGGGTTTTTTGTAATAAATTCAAGCTTTTTTTTCTCAATTGCTTCTACACATGAATATGTGCTGTCCGTAGATCGTGACAGTAGCCCATTCATTTATTCACATATAATGTGGACGATATAAAGCGGCAAAGCATGTCGAATCATACAGTGCGAGAAGAAGTTAGTCTCTTTTACATTTTCTCAATTATTCTTAGTGTTCTGTAAAATTTGTCAATGCCTCAATCATTTCCTTGATTTTTTTCATCCCTGCGACATTGTTATCTTAGGAAAGGCATGCATTCCTTGCGCTATGCGTGGTATTTGATTTGCAAGCATGGATGCAGCTCGATTCTTGCACGTGCACTCCCGCGCCGGTGGTCTGGTGCTTATGGTGCTGAACTGTTGACCCGCAAGTCGCAGGATTGAATCCCGGCAGTTCACGGCGGCCACATTTTTAATGGACGAGAAAGAGTGCGAGACCTGTGTAGTTAGACTTAGGTGCACCTTAAGTAACCCCAGGTGGTTTAAATTTTCGGAGCCCTTCGGTACAGCGTCTCTAATGATTATATGACAACTTTGGGACGTTAAACGGAACAATTTTTATTCCAACAATTATAGGTGTACACCCTTCTGTTCTTCAACACCCTCACGAACGGCATAATAACACCCTTTTTCCCGTTACACCCTTCTCTGAGGGTGTACCAGCAAAGAAAAGGGTGTTAAATTCATTCAAAGAGGGTGTAAATCTTGAAAACACCCTTTTTACACCCATAAGGGTGTAAAAAATTTTACTGTGTAGTTCTGGCGAGTGCCACTACGAGTTAAGCAGTCGGCACCGATGTTTTCGAGCGTTAGAGGGCCCCTTTGAGCGCGAGCGTTAAACTTCAGATATCATTTTGAGCGTTTGTTTAGAACTGCATGTATATAGATGTCATTTATTAATTACAATAATCAAGGAAGTTAATGTGGTCATCATGGTCAGTCAGTGTTAGCGCTTGACTCCCCACCCTGACTACACCTGATTCGGTGCGTGTACAGCTTGGTTTTGCATAAAAACCAAAACCGCTTATTTTAGCTATGTAAGCAGCAAGTCTTTATTTTGGAACGTTGAGAAAAATTGGAATATTAAGGACTAAGAGAGCGCTAGGAAGTAAATTTGTTGCAAATTTCAATACGCTGCAAAATTCATTATTGCGACGTTACAAAACGCATCAGAAGGCCCAAGAATTCCCCCTAATTTTTTATGTGATCTTATTATTGCGTTTTCAGCTTTGCGCCGTCTTTCGCCCTGTAGTCAAGTATTGTTGAGAGAACACCCAACAGAATTCACTAACAGTAACAAGCTATTGTAGCGAGAGCTGCCGTCTAGTTGAACGCCTCACTGTACCATCTGTAGATCCGCATCTATCATCTGCAGGTCTGCACAACTCATTTCCGCTGAACATCACTAAAATGAAGAAAGCTACACATCTTTGACCGCCAGTGGTCTTGTATGTAGAGTTGTGTGCTATGACTGGGAACATATTTGCGCACAAAGCTGTGCTAAGTCTTAAAAAAATGAATAATATAGTGCATCTTCCACTCCTCCAGCGCAGTCATTCCTACAAGCAAGTAAGGAGACAAACGGTTAGCGTTAAACTTTAAATCAATGCAATTTAACTGCTTTCGAATGAAATGCCCGGCCATTCGAGGCGCCTGCCCTGAATTCCAGACGAGATTCTCTGAGATGCCGCTCACATCTCTTCCGGCTGCATGGCCCTTCTAGATTCTGCGGCGTTACAGTGGCCCAGTTTGTTTCCGTTGCGGGACAGCTTTTTTTCTGAAATCTCCGGATGCTCTCACTGTCTTTCTTCGTGTCTCACGTGCCTCGAGCCTTTTTTCCGACTGGTTAGCCGGGCATATTGAAAGCGTATCGGTGCCGCACAGGAAACGGAGTCTGCCCACCCAAGCCGAAAGTTTCAGGCGTCAAGCGACAACCCAGCGTGAGTCAACTTCTATGTCGAAATACACCACTGCAGCACTTATTTGAGGTTCTTTCGGTGGTCTCTGCTACTTTTTCATTTACGTTGAAGCGGTGAAGTCACATGTGCACGCACGTTTTCGTATTATACTAGATTTTTAAGGTGTCTCGCACTTTCAGGAAATAGCATATGTGCTATTCAAATACTGCTTTCTAGTTTACATGAAAACAACGCAGACAACTTTATTAAGCAAGAGCATTCTACACAAAGTTTGGCTCTATGCCTTGCTTACCGGACTCTTTTTGTGATTAAGATCAATCGTAGAGAACGTTCAAAAAATGTCCTTGAAAACGACTCGCTATTGAAGCACTGGCAACGTCCAATTTCTCAAACGGCGTGTTGTTATCGCTCTTACCTTTGTGTGTCGTAAATGCATAAACTTTAACGGACCCTTTTTTTGTTCTCAGAGCCTGAATGTCTACGGTGGGCTTGTGGGAGCTGATATGCACCGCTTTGCTTACACTCCTGGTGACGGTGACCACGACCTGGGTGATTTGGCGCCGACGGCAGCACAGCCTTTTCGTTCAACTCGGATACGCAGGGCCTAAGCCGGACCTCGTTTGGGGGAGCTGGAAGCAACTGCAGAAGGATCGAATACCGGTGCGTGGGGCGTCAATTCAAAATATGCCGCTTCAATAATGACCTATGTCACATAATTTCTCGGCTGTCATGACTTCAAAAGTGAAACGAAATTGTAAGCGTAGCTTTTGCTTGGCCGAATACGATCATAAAATGCGTAAATATCCAGATCGCCCAGCCTGTTGAGCTGCTATCATGATCGTTCCAGTTTCGATTGTAAGAATAATATTTATGTATGCCAAGACTCTAGAAAAAAAATATCTCAATTCGTCAATTTTCAAAGCAGCTCAGAACTCTTTGAAATCTGTGTGCGGTTGCATCGTTAAGGTTAAGGATCTATCACACCTCTGTCATGAATCGGTGAATATGGTTATATTAGATCATCCCTAAGTATTCTTATAAAACAATTCTGTTTTTCTTTTTCACGAGCAATTGTGACAACATCTCTATTTTATGTCCGTAATCATTGTTTGCCTTTTTTTAGTTGACTGAAGGATGAAGGCCTTTTCCAGTGATCTCCAGTTTTCTCGGTCCTGTCAGAGCTGATGCAACTTTATCCCTGTAAACTTGTTTATTTGTCCACTCCGCCTAGCTCTCTGCCTTCCTTGGCAGCGAGTTTGATCTCTTGCAATGCTGTTGATGGGCAGCGATGGGTGGACAAGTTCAGCGTCCCCCTACTGTCAGTCCTAAACATTACATGATGTTTACATCTCTGTTTATTATCTAACGCGTTCTGCCGTTCTTTGGCGCCTCAATGTTATTTCAATCATTTTTTGGTTCACTCGAGCACTGTGCATTCTATAGGCCGGCAAAAAAGTGTGGAGCTCACTCAGACTCGATCATCAAACCTGTTTGGCGCCTAGAATTTGCCCAGACTCTCACTCATCAAACGTTTCTTAAACCGGACTCACTCCGACACACTCACTGAACTATATTTTACTCGAGGTCTCTCAGACTCTGACTAGCGCCTCCATGTGAGTCCGGGTGAGATACTGAATCGGCTCATGAGTAAGTATTTCGAGCTGTGGTGTGTTCTTTGAATTTCATTTGCTTGTTTGTTGTCCTGAATGTTACAAACCCATACGTGTACAATCATTGCAGTGGGCTGTGGATATATAGTTTTCACTTTAATAGCAACATATTTTCTGTAAATATTTGTGAGCGCCTGCCGAACGCGCCGCAGTTAATTTTTATTCTTCAGTGAATTTTCTTTTCCTTTTATCCTTTCGTGTTCGCAATGTTTCAAAGCACACATATTCTTGTGTTAATTTTCATTGTTTTAGTATCCATATGTCCAAACACGTCCGCAGATACGTGCGAAATTTCAGAAAGCTGCGAACTCTATTTCGGCGTACCTTAGAGAGCAACGCCTCGAGATTTCTCCAGACGAATCGGCGCTGGGTGTGTTCATGCGGAAACAATGACGTCATATCTCCATCACCATCAATGGACAAACCTTCTGCTACACCCGCACACACAGGCTCTAGGGAGTAAACATTGATCGACATCTCTGCTGAAGTCCCCATGTGACCAGTCTGAAAAAGCGCCTGACAGACATCTCCCAACTATTGAACTTCCTCGGAGGAAAAAAGTGGGGCGGGCACATCAGTACACGTCATGTTGCAGCAATACAGGACGTTGTTCCTGGGGTACATGTGGTACAGCTTGCCTGTTTTAACAAATACCTGCAAAAGTAGCAGTACGTACAATAGAAAGCGCCTAGGGTCGGGCACTCAGTGTTTGTCTTAGATTACCACACTGCACACCCACAGCGGAGACCATCGCAATCGCCAACGATAATCCGGCTTCAGTGTATATTACTCTAGAGGAGCTTCGAGCGCATATTAGGCACCGTTTACCCGCCCCTGCCCACTACCTCGCTTCGCTTCCAGAAGATCGACTGAGTTCCTCCTTTTGTAAGAGAGTATTGAGTTACCATGAGTGCCCTCCAGCAGGCTACACACCTCCGGAACGTATCCTGACACCCCCTTGGTGTTTAGACCGCCCAAAGCTACGCTTGACAGTGCCAGGAATTCGCAAAAAAAGCTGATCTCTTGACACCAGCGTTGAAGCAGCTGACTCTACATTTGCTGCAAAAAGCATACAAACACCATGTTAAACTTTATACAGATGATTCGACAAATGTAAGGGGATCTGCAGGAGCTGTGATCTTCCTAGAAAAATCCGAAACCATCTATTTCGAACAGCTCACAAAAGAACATCGACAGCCGCAGAGCTCACAGCACTCCGCTGTGCACTCCGCAGGATTGATCAAGAAGCACCTCTTAAATGGTGCTTAGAGAACAACGCCTCGAGACTGAAAACCAGCTCTTTGTTGTATCCGAACTGCGCTACGTCGTGAACATCAAGGCCAAACGGTGCTGGAAACAATACAATTGTATCAGCAAGTACTCCAGAAAGGACATGATGTAACTTTTCAATGGATACTAGGCCACTGTGGAATCATCAATAATGAGTGTGCCGGCGATGCAGTGAAGAACACTCACAAAAATGGCATGATGAAACCCATTCCACTGTCAAAAAGCGAAGTAGCAACAAGAATTATTACTCTCGCGCATGATGTCACCATATATTTGTGGAACACGCCCGGATTTTTACACACCCGTCTTCACCGTTTGGACCCGTACCTACGACTTTCCATTCCATCTGGGTTATGCAGATCTGAGACAACCGTTCTCTGCCGTATGTGGCATAGGGTGTCTTACACGAACGCCTTTACTTGTCGCATCGGATTGGCAGACAGTGCTGCGTGTTATCATTGCGGTGCTGACGAAACCATTGAACATAATTTATGTCAGTGCCTTCAGTACAACTGTCAGAGACAGTCCGTGTCAGCAGTGTTTGCACGCCTCGATGACGAGTCGCTTTCCGAAAAACTAATTTTGGAATGCCAGAAAGATCGAGCTTCACGCCGAAAAGCGGCGAAGGCCCTCCTGAAGTTTCTGCGATCGACCCGCCTCGTTGAACGGTTGGGACGTTTTAAAGACGATAGTCTTTCTTGGGGACCTCCGACGGGAAACTTTTGTTCTGTCTGTCTGTCTGTCTGTCTGTCTGTCTGTCTGTCTGTCTGTCTGTCTGTCTGTCTGTCTGTCTGTCTGTCTGTCTGTCTGTCTGTCTGTCTGTCTGTCTGTCTGTCTGTCTGTCTGTCTGTCTGTCCAAGCTTAACGGTACCGGGTACTCTGAATGGACCAGCCGATACTCCAAACGGCCGACCCCATCCGCAGCGCCGGCCAATGTTTCTCAAGATTTAGCGTTCATACTTGTGCGATTGTCAATTAAAAAGCAATTATGGCGCATATCTGAGGCACCATAAGAATATAAATTTATTCTGTATGTGCGTCTTTTAGTGTGTTTGTTTGTTTGTTTTTGCTGCCGTCCCACCCTCTTTCTCTCATTCTCTTTTTCTTACTTTTCTGTCTCCTATTGCCCCTTCCGCAGTGCAGGGTAGGAAACCAGACAATTGCTTTCTGGTTAACCTCCTTGCATTTCTTCATACAATATATTTCTTTCTCTTTGTTTTGGTTTCCAGTAATGTCTCTTTCTTTTTCTCCTGGGTAATGAGCATTATCTCTGACATATTACTTTTAATTGCACATTATTATGTTCATTTTTATATCCTCAGTAGTTTATCTCCAAGTTTCTCCCTAATGAACAATATTACGCTATTTGCAAACCGTAGGTTGCCGACATATTCTCCGTTAACATTGATTCCTTCTCCTGCAGTCTAGTTGTTTTATTACTTCTAAGCATGGAGTGCGCATAATACGGGAGATTGCTTCTCCATGACTGACTCCTTAGAGAGATTGTAAATGCCGGCTAAAGTACCGACATACCATCAGGGTAGCTCTTGTCGAGTTAGTGACTTTAAGATTCCTGGTATGTCTAGAGAGTTGAGGGTCTTTTCGTACTCCATGAAAGCTAAGTAAACATCTTGTTGCATTGAGAGTTCCATATACCTAATTGACGACATGAATATGATGCGTCGCAGTGTATTTCCTGAAACCAGCTAGTTTTCTAGGATGGCTCAACCTTAAAGTCAAGTGTCTTTTATCCCTGTTTAAATTTCGTTCATGTTTATTCAGACCGGCTGTCATACAATGATCATCAGCCACTTTCTCGGGTCACATGTAACTAAAACCTTTCTCACCTGGTCACTAGATACATATGGCACTTCGATACATTTCTCGGTGCTAATTTTGATCAAGGGTAGGTGACTTATTTTCTAATCACAAAGTTCTGCGCCAAATTTCTCCACCCTCTAACTATGTCATTGAATTTAGTGGTAATTCATTGCTTGTCTTTTGAAGCGTGCATTTTACTTCTTACAGCGCACTTTCAGTTTAGCTGTGTGCATGTTCCCACTTTTTTTTCTGCTGTGGCCTTTGTCTCTTTGATGTTGTTGCCCCGCCGTGGTGGTCTAGTGGCTAAGGTACTCGGCTGCTCAAATCCGGCTGCGGCGGCTGCATTTCCGATGGAGGCGGAAATATTGTAGGCCCGTGTGCTCAGATTTGGGTGCACGTTATATAACCCCAGGTGGTCGAAATTTTTGGAGCCCTCCATTATGGTGTCTTTCATAGTCATATGGTGGTTTCGGGAAGTTAAACCTCACATATCAATCAATCCATCTTTCATGTTGTTCTGCTGATTTCACTTATTTTTTTTCTTGTTCATCAGCTTTGTTTGCTCAGCGACCTCCACTTCAAATTTTCAGAAGATCACTTTCACGCGTTTCGATTTCTTCAGTGAATGTTTCATGGTTTGGGCGAGAGAGCGAACTCTTTGCCTTGGTGCTTTACCTCCCACTTACATTGCTTCTTCAGTGGTCATTCTTGCCTTTGTTTCGCTCATTTCAGCGGTGCAAGTATTTTCCTGAAATTCTAAATCTTAGTAATTGAACTTCGTCGCAGTACTTAGTCTTGCTGATTTCGTTGTGACTACGTCTCAGTTTGGTTTCATTCTAGCGGCTAATATTGCTTTTTAAAAATAAGCTGAACGCACAACTGGCACACTCACTCGTTCGGGCACCAAACACGTGCAGCAGTGTTTCCTAAATGTGGAGGTGTGTGCTAGTGCGCCGTGTGCTTACCCTCTAATATTATTTAAAATGTTCCAGCAATCATTTAAACCACAAGTTATTTCACAATTTTGGACTAATTCTTAAGAAGACTGTGGTCACCACCGTCACAAACCTATAGCCACTGCAATTCATCTCACTTATGACATCGAGGTCATGTGCTATGCCTGTGTTGGTGCATGCGATGGAACCTACTTTATTCTTTCTTTCTCTGTTATGGCTTTTCATGTTTAATTCTTATTTTTATGCTTCCGAAGGAAGCTGTTCTGTATTTGGAGCCAATTCTGTTATGCCAATTTTACTAACGTATGTATTATTGCTAGAAATATTACCCTCTCTACGAATTTCTTATTTTCCATTTTGTTTGCTGCCGCCTGCATCGCGTTAAAATAACCCATTATTAAGGTGTACTGGATACGTGCTTTCTAATTATTAATTCAACTTCATTGTATAGTTCTTCAGCTTTCCCATGGTCATGAGTCTATGTTGGATTGTAGATACGTAAAACTTTGATTTTGCCGCTCTCATGTTTTATCACGAGCCTTGCTATCTTTCCAATGATAAAAAAATGTTCAAAATTGCCTTCATTGCGTTTTTGTAAGCCAAACACCTAAATATGTTTTTTTTTTATTTTGAATAAAAATCTCACCGCGTTTTCCAAAACAACTTGCACGAAGAGAAACACCTCAATAGCTTATCGAGATGCAGCGTGTACGCTCATACCTGCCATCGTTCCTACTAATGCTTTCCAATATATTACCAAGCACGCATTCAGTCAATGATATAATGACTGCGTAGAAACTTACAGCTTTTAAGAATATAGCATATCAGCTGCCGGCCAAAGACTTAAGCGTTATTTCGAAGTCATCAGCGTAGCACTGTACTTCTTTATTTCTACGACATCATTATTCCAGTGGGCGTGTTTGCGATAAACTACCAACAAGTAGTAAAAAACGACGTCAACATTCCATAAATTAGACCACGCTGATAAGCTATCTTCCATCGCTTGAACCATGTAAGTCACCTTCACTGTAATGTCTTCCCGCTAACACGACGCATTCTTATACGCTTCCATACAACACAACGCTGGCTTCAGAATGACTACTATCAGGTGGCAATATTGCGATAACTCGACACACTTGAGCCTCCACTTTCTGTGTCGCCACTATAACTGTCCGCCCATCATTTTGGTTCCTTGCAGTTGGTAGTGAACAGCAACCTTTCTTTTGCGGGGGGAAGGGGACTTTAACGGGTGGAGGGGTGGCCTAACACTTCATGACCTTCAAGCGTGCGCCTAATCGTTTTATTGCTTTCTGTTCAGGTGATGGGAGAATGGATACGAAAGTATGGCAAAATCTTTGGTTTCTTCCTGGCCGAAAAGCCCTACATGGTCGTCACGGATGTCGACGTGATTAAAGAAATATTCATAAAAGATAGCCGAATATTCCAGGATAGACCTCTTTATGCCCTCGATGTCGAACCCATGACAAGCTCCGTCTTTTTTGTCAAAGGTAAGTTCTCCGTAAGACCCATTCCGGTGAACCAGCGTTCTGCAACCGTATGGGGCAGGTATATGAAACTAAGTTACTTTGTTCGCGTCTCCTATACTGAGAAAGAACGCCTGCAGTCACAACCAGATGTGCAGCCAAACCATAACCCAGTTGCTTAAAGGCGGATAGCTAACCTAAACCTCACACTAAATTGCCACATCACTAATCGAAATCCGCTACCACTAGAAATGCTTGAAGCCATAATCATTCTGTACTTCGAAAATAATTCACCTGTATTGTACCATTATTACTATATTCGCAGCACATCCAAGGTTGGAAAATTTTGAAATAATTCTAGTACTTTTAACAATTTCGGTACAACCAGCACAACTTAGCCTAGTACCGACTGCAGGAAAATGCTGCTGAACTTAGTATCTCGCCATTAGTGCTGCCATACATGATAATAATGAGTGCAAACAGACTAATATAACAAGCAAAGTGCAGGGGATGTCATTTGTCGAAAAAAAGGACTCTTGATATTAATGTAAAATCTATCGACTAGATTGACTACCTGTGTCAGCCTCGGAAAGATGAGTAAAGAATTGCAAGTCTCTTAAGTGCTAACGGTGAACCAGGGGGTAAGCCCTCGAGATGTGCTCTGATGTCTTACGTGCACCAGCTGTTTCATCAATTTAACAAGATTGCAAGAAGTATGGACGTGGATGTTCTCTTTATTTCTAATCGGGAAGTGTGAAAAGCCTTCCTATGCTGACAAGACTCGAGAAACATTAGGTGTGAATTGTACGGTTAAGCATATCAACCTCCCTGTTTCCTGCTCTGTTGGTGGGGTCTAAAGGCTACCCTCTCTTGTGGCACAGTGAACATAGACCAGTCGGGTGAATGCATACATGAAAGACATCGACAGCATAGGACTATTTTAAAGAAACAACGACGTCACACTCGCGACACATTGAAAGACTTGCCGGTGCAGACCGTTCTTCGGTAACACTGTCATCTTGTGAAAACATAGAGAAAGAAGGCACGAGAACTCATGGAAGTGTATTTCATGCAAGATGCGGGTGAAGATCGCATATAGCCCCGCCGCGATGATCTAGTGGCTAAGGTACTCAGCTACTCACTCGCAGGTCGCGGGATCGAATGCCGGCTGCGGTGGCTGCATTTCCGATGGAGGCAGAAATGTTGTAGGCCCATGTGCTCAGATTTGAGTGCACGTTAAAGAACCCCAGGTGGTCAGAATTTCCGGAGCCCTCCACTACGGCGTCTCTCATAATCATATGGTTGTTTTTGGACGTTAAACCCCACATATCAATCAAAGATTGCATATATGAGGTGTCTGTTTGCCTTTTAGGTTGTGAACTACGTAGTTTGTATGAGCTTTTTGGTTACATACAATGTTTGCGCATGCGTTTTTGGTTTTCACGGTAGTTGAAAGTTCCTTCAATGAACTTCAGTTGTTGGAAAGTGCTTGTTTGTGTCTATTGTTTGTGCTCCATCTCGTTCGCGCTGAAATGTTTTCAAGAATGCATCTGTTCAATTTGTCCCACCTTTCCACTTTACTGTAGAGCGGAAGTAACGCTCAAACGTTGATGAGCTATTTTTTTATCGAACTGTTGGCACTTTCCCTGTCGCAGGGCTGAAATACAGCAATGTTTCTGGCAGTGTCTTAGTTCTTCGTCGGCTTTGTTATGTAGCAGTGTCTTCTTTCTTCCAGCGAGATGCTTTTTTTTTCATTTTTGGAGACGAAGACGGTTCTCCGCCTTAGGGTATGTGGGGTAGACCGCTCGGTGGAAAGCTAACGGATGTCGCAGCAGTTTTCCTAGTGCTTTTAGTTCAGCTCAGATAATTATTCTTTTGGAGGACGGCTGTCATCAAGTTCGAACTCGGTACAGACAACCCGTGAGTGAGGGTCCGTGTTTGAACCCGTGTCACCTGATTGGCTTTGTTCAACGGGGACTTCCAATTAATTATTTCTGTTTGGTCTCTGGCATGGTGTTGGGACACTTCGAGGAAGCCCCAAAATAGTCGCGTCGAGAACAGCACAAGAGCATAAAGTGTCTGATTAGGGAAACTTAAGCCAAATGAATCATATTAGGGCAATGTCTATACACCTGCGGTGTGTTCGTGTCATCTCTCCAGTGGCTACAAAGTAGCAACAGTAACACTACGCTACAATAGTGACTCCTCGGTATGCTGATATTCGTAAAAGAAAAACCGCGTGTTCTTCTCTAGATGACCGCTTTCGTGGTGCGCCATTTTAGTGCGTGGCTTCACCATGTCGATTTCAACCTTGTTTCTAAGCAATTTTAAAGATGGGTTTCAGTGCTGCCATATTAAGCGTAAACTTGCCGTTTTGTACCTTTAAGAACTAAACAATGAGTGCTACAATAAACACATGCGCGCGATATTTTTTTGATTGGTAGTTTGGATGCTTCATGACCTTATTCATTGACGTCGCGATAAGCTAAAGTCAGAGAGCAAATCAGGAAACAAATAGCATGGAGGAAGCCAACATGGCTAGCTTGAACACGACGTGGCACCCGCGCAGTTGGGTTGTTCTCATGGTTAGAGCATCAGCCTTCTTTGTTAAGTAATAGAGGTTCGAGTTCTCGATGCGCAACCACGAAGAACGCGCAAAGGACGTCATCTTTCAATTCGATTTTTTTTGAACAACTCACAGGGAAATCTACTGCTAGAAAGACCAAGAAGAGTGCATGAACAAGACTTTGCTTTAAATATTAACTCCGCCTGTGTTCTAAGAGAGTCCAATACTTGCCACAGCATGTTTTATAACCAAATTATCTAGTCGATGCGACCACAATAAAAAATTATGTTTTAAAATTGGTGACGTCACATTGGCGTACGAATGTGCGCGGTCTGACACGATGAATGTATAAATTTTGGCTTTCTTTGTTTTCTAGGTGTTGAGGAACACGTGATAATAAATAACAACTGCACAGTTATTGGGCAATATCTTTTGTCTTAACTGACTTAGCGCTTTACGGAAGGGACGAAACTGGAGGCGGAAATGTTGTAGGCCCGTGTGCTCAGATTTGGGTGCACGTTAAAAAGCCCCAGGTGGTCAAAATTTCCAGAGCCCTCCACTACGGCGTATCTCATAATCATATGGTGATTTCGGGACGCTAAACCCCACATATCGATCGACTGGAAGGGACGAAAAGACTGGTTAATGCGAGCACTGGCCCATGGACACACCTCACTGTCAACTATGTCACTAACAATAAGATAAAAATATTGTGCACTAGCCGAGTGCTATAAATTAGTGAAGTATTGTGTCTGCTCTATTTCACTCATCTTCAAATTAATAATTCTGCTCAAACAAACAACATTTCAACAAGATGACGGTGTTTATATTCATTGGCAAACAGTTTCTATTAAAACATTTCATTGACTTTCGAATGAATCGTAGGAGCAAGCCTCTCATGACACGCGCGCTGATTTCTTTCAGGCATATAAATGATCGATTTCTCGAAGTCATGATTCTTCTCCCACGAAAGCTTCTTCATGAGAAGAAAAGCGGCGTTTCGCATCTGTTTGCCTACCAGCTCTTATCACTAGTGCTGTCCTTTCCAACTTGCTTCATCTCGCGACTCATTGTGCTCTGTTAAATTAGAATGCACTCTGAGATAAAGCCAATTCCAATAAGTATAGCGAACGTCAGCGCGGTTCAAGACGCAGTCAACACTTCATGTGGTACACTACACACAAGAAAAAGTAGCGTACGTTAAATGCACTATATTTCATGCATTTACTTAAAGAAGCTCTGTAGAGCTATGTGTTGGATCACTTGTTCGGTTTAGGCCTTCTAATACATGTAATTTGAGTATTGAACATCCCTTCCAACGCGGTGTGTCGCTGGTGCCAGCTGTTTCGACAACCAGTGTTGTCTTCTTTAATGTTTCAGTGTTGACGACGACAACAGCGCTCATCAGACTGTCAGCTCGAGCAACACTACGTGTACCAAGGATTTTGCATTTTTTCGAGATTCCATCTGCGCCAGAACCCCTTTCTTTTAGTAGTGCGTGAAAAGTTGATTATGAAGCGCCTTACAGTTTTTTTCTGAGCCTACGTCTAAAAAGCAGAGACACAATAATTGGGAAAACTGTGGAAATAGTGTGAGCACCCAACTTACCTGGTGGTATTGTATTGAGAAATAATTACTCCCCTTAGCAAATAGCCCAAGAATTTGTCGCAGCCACACAAAGTTTAAGGCAGTGGTCACAATTCTTGAAAATGCGATATATACGTGAACATTGTGTTTCAGAAGTCTGAGTCAGCTATAAACGCCTATGCTGTATGAGCTGTGTCCGTCACTATTCCTTAATCTCTTTTTTGTTCTGCAAAAAAAAAAACGTCAATAGCACTACCAATTTTCTGACTGTGTGCGCTTTCGTACAGACACGCAGCTTTTGCAGCTCCATCTTTCCAATAGCATGAAATGAAGCTGGCAATATTGTAAGTGCTGAGCAAGGAGCAGTGAAAATCAGGCCCGTTCATCAGCGGCTGTTTTCTCCTTTCGCTAATGCGGTCGTCAGAAGGCTATCAAATTGCCAAAAGACGTCCAAGGGAGGCGGCCATTCTTTTGTCACTGTTTCTTCGCCAGCGTTTAATCGTAGCTTGCCGAAACTGTTCATAACGAATGATGGGAACAGGCGATTCACGGATAGCGAAAGAGGTGCAGATAGATGTGTAAAACATTGAAAGCATTACGTTTATTCTTTTGCAGGAGCGGAATGGAGAAAGGTGCGCTCTATCATGAACCAAGGTTTCACAGCCGCAAAAGTGAAGCTCTACTCCCGCATCGTGAACCAGTGCGCAAATGTATTTGTCGACATACTCGGAGAATTCTGCTCCAAATCGAGGGTGTCTGAAATGTATCGGCTCACCCAAAGTTTGGCCCTTGACATCATCACAAAGGCGGCATTGGCTTGGGAGGTAAGAACTATCTCCTTGATCACGACTTCAAAATAAGGCAGTATGCTTCCGTGGGGTCAATATGCCACAATGATACACCATAACTAAATGTAAATTTAGCCAGATATGTATAGTCTGAAAAACAGCTGGACAGTCTAGCCATCTCTTTGTCCTTGGGAGAGCCAATGGAAATATTAATATAGCGAATAATGGTGCTTTTGATGCTGCGAAAGAGACATTGAGTGGGGTAATCCTTTGTTTGAAAGGTGCCAAGATTGATTCGCCGATCATTTGGCTTATAATATCGTGTATTGTCGTTATGCTGCAATAATATTTCTAATTCAATTGTCTTTTAAGTATGCCTTGTTTATGTCGCCCTCACATTAGTATTAACGCAATTATGTTAAAGAGCTCATTTACGGAAATTTTGGGGTCAACGTAAAAGTCTGTGCTGGCGTCGTTGGTTGTGAGCGAAAAATAATTATCTTGTTCGTCATAAAAAAATCAAGGAAGATGCAAATGACACAATTATTAGTAGTTTTTGGTTTGATTGAGAACCAAGCCCAGGCCATCTGCATGGCAAACAGGTGTACTACCACAGAACCACACTATTGGTTGAAACTTCTTCAAAAAATAACAACAAGAACAACATGAATGTCGTCTGGTATAGAAAGAGTCTCCTTAAACAACGTAACGTTGCCGGGCAGAAACTTGTATTAACACCAGGTGTCAAAACGTGATAATGGCACAAAGCATGCTTATTTTTTCACTCGCTCATTGAAAAGTTGTCTTACATCATTATTTCCTCATTCGATATTTGGCATGGCATACACACATAGACAGTGTGTGCTTGAAAACGAACCAGAGACTAGGTTTCCTAAGACAAAAATTACGTCAACCTACGTGAGATATAAAACTTGTAGCTTACAAAACTTTCGTTAGACCACTACTAGAATATGCCTCAGTCATGTGGAGTCCTCATCAAGACAGCCTGAAAGAGAAAAAGTTCAACGGCATGCCGTCCACTTCATATGCACGAATTACCGCCGGTTAGAGTCTGTCACGCAGATCTTGGAATCCTGTGAACGGGAATCACTCGAGACACGGAGACCGAAGAACCGGTTGAAAGCTCTTTTCAGGATACTGCAAGGACAAGTAAAAATTAACAATGATTTCTACCTAAAAGTACCAGAGAAACAAAGCATTCGGGTTAATCACGACTGTGCTTTAGTGCCGTACTCTTGTCGGAGTGATGTGTTTCGTTATGCTTTTTTTAATTGCGATTGAGCTTAGGAATTCGTTGCCAGGCATTGTAGTAAATGCAAGCAATCTTTGCCGATTCGAAAAAATGTTGGACATGTATTTGAGTGATGGAGCTGCCAGATGATAAGCCTGCATGTTTCCTTGGTTTGAGTTTCTTTGTTTTCTATCTCCCAGGTGTGTTTAAGCCTTGTAATGCGTAGCCAGGCATTGCTGTAAATTCAGGCACTGTTTGTCTGTTTGAAAGTGTTACACATGTAATAATTGATTGCGCTACTACAAGACATAGATGTATAATGGTTGATTTGTATTTGGTTGTACCCTCCCTGTAAGAGCCCTGAAGAGAGGGCTGACAATAATATGAAATAATTAAATACATAAATAAATAAATAAATAATCAGCTACAAAAGCATCGACCAAGGGAACAGCTGGGTAGCTCCACGTGGTGCCTTAAAGACGCGTAACGAAGAATTCTGGCGCAGTGGGCATTGTGGGATAGTTTTAAGGAGGCAATTTTAGGCACACAGTCCCTATTTTGCTTACAGCACGGTTGTGGTATGCACCGAGAGCCGAAGCGGGACTATAAATCGAAAAGTCGATGCGCACGGCGCCTTCTTACGCTGTCGCGTTCTACTCTTGAAGGCAAAGTTCAAGCGTGCTCAGAGGTTTTGTTATGTTTTGTTTTTTAACCATTTTATTGCCTCTAGGAATTTGTTGTGCTGCGTTTGAAGAAATATTCCTGATAAGGGCATCTAGTTTTTAGTTCAACTATCTGTATATTTGTTGGCCAATGGGTGCCCAGCAAAAGCAACACTGACGATATTAGCAACTAACGCTGTAGCACTAAACTGGTAGCGGAAAGCACAGTCGCTGGTTCTCTTACGTTTAAGGTATCGTAAAACAAACTTGACCATGTACGCCCGGCGTACAAAGCCACAGAACTTTCAGAAGCACCCTTAAAAAATCCGCTGCATTCAGGCGTGGCCTGCGACTAACGATGGCATGTGTAAGTGCATCTTCCTGTGGAACCAACCGATGAATATCAATTGCACGGGCAGTCAGCACTTCATTTATATATGTTTTTTGATTCCTTTGATAGCGTAATGTCAATGTCGCACGCACGCACGCGCGCACGCATGCACACACACACACACACACACACAGGCACGCACACACTTACACACACACACACGTATATAAAAGCTAGCGCTTAAAAGAAGGTGCACGTTAAAAAACCCAGGTTCTGACAATTTTGAGAAGCCGGTCGCTATGACGTCTCTCACAATTATATCTTCTTTTAGGATATAACATCTTAACAGTTAATATTGATCGGCCCTCATGAATGGTAATGCTACGTCAAAAGTCTTGGGGAAAAAACTGGTATGCGCAATGGCACGACATAACCACGTCATCTTGTTACAAGTCTGGCCGCTATAGCTTTGTAGTTTTCAGTCTGAGACTGTGATGTAAGTGTTTGAGCGCAAATACGCTTATATGACATGAAAGGTAGACTGTGGAAGCAAAAGTGTACACAAACGTACATGTCTGAATGGTCACGTTTTAATTTGTCAGCACTGTTCCCACAATTACCTGATGGCTCAACATGACTGATTTGTCAAAGTTAAATTACACAGGTCATTTCGGCCTGAATGTTCGCCTTTTCATTCGTCAGCATTGCACCCGCACTTAAACGATGCCTAAAAGCACTAATTGGTCAAAGTTAAATTTTGCCTTCTGATGTCCATCGTTAATACAAAGCATACCTTGTTGCTGCATTCCTATTTATTGGTAAAACCCACGTTTATATCATGTCTCTTTTCTTAACCACTTAATTTGCGTCTTTGATAGCGCATTATGTGTTCAGTCAAAAGCTTTTTCTATTTTTCTATCAAGAGGCTTGTTTTGCTTCATTGCCCTGTTTGCGTGGGAAGGATAACGACATCTGCTAATCTTTCGCGAAAAAAAAATAGCAGCAGAAAAAAAAATTGACGTCCTTTTTGTTCTCAAGCATGTGTTGCTAGCACATGATGAGAGAAGAAAATATAAATACATGTGTGTTTGTGTCAGAATAAATGTCAGTTGCAAGTTATCCTCTTTGTGATCGTTTTTGTTGTTGATGTCTTCGTGTGCTTATCGTTTTCATTGTGCCACTTTACCAATTAACTAGTACCAAGTCTTTATTTAAGCCTAAGTCTTTAGCGTGTACCGCAATCATGTCGTCTTCCCACGTAAATCACAGCACACACTGCAACTTTCAATGAATGGTCATGTCATAGCTTTTGCAGTTCATTTATTTGTGTTAATTAAACCTGGTTAATCTTTCAGATTGACTGCCAACGAAACAGCGGAGATTCTTTCCTCACCTGGATGCGCAAGGTCTTTGAGCATGCGGACAAGACTGCTCTTGAGAGCTCATTCACATTTCCCGCCTTGCGTCCACTCTTGCTCTTGTTCTACCCACTGTCGTCCTTCGCTCGCTGCATGAAGAAAATGATGGACGACGTAGACAAAGTAACGGAGCAGCGTCGCTCGGGTGAGAGTCCCCGCCGTGAGGACATGATACAAATGATTCTGGATGCCCAGGAGAATGCAAAGAACCACAGCCAAGCCACTGGCCAAAAGGTTAAAACCCTTGAAGACCGCCACGTCAGCTCAAACGCTGTCGTGCTTCTGATAGCTGGCTTCGACACCACCGCGTCAGCGCTCGCCTTCTTGTTGCACCTGGTGGCTAAGCATCCTGAAGAGCAGACGAAGATTCTCAAGGAGCTGGAGGATCGCTTTCCGTGCGTACACGAACTCTCCTTCGAGCAGCTACACGAGCTCGAGAGACTCGACATGGTGGTCAAGGAAGCGTTGCGTCTATACCCTCCTGTCCCGCTCATGGTGGCTCGATGCTGCATTAAAAACACAACGGTTCTCGGACACTTCATTCCTGCCGGCGTGAACATCATCGCACCAGCGTGGTACGTGCATCGTGACCCAGACCTGTGGGAAGAGCCAGAAAAATTCATGCCTGACCGGTTTTCTGAGGAAAAATCCAAAAGGCGCCACAGTGCCGCTTATTTCCCTTTTGGCCTCGGCCAGAGGACATGTCTTGGCAAACGGGTTGGATTGTTGACAATGAAGACAGCCTTGATAAAAACTTTGCGGGACTACAAGCTTGAATTATGCGAGAAATCTCAAGATCCCTTGCTCATGACTGTTCCGAGTCTGGTGGGAAACCCTAAAGGTGGAGTGTACCTGAAGCTTACCGCCCGGCATTCCCGAACGGTGGTTGATGAGGCTTGAATAATTACCGTGCAGTGGCGAGGACGTTTGTAAAAGAAGTAAATGTTGTTTTTGGGCGTAATTGTGTTGTGTACTTACTACAAATCTAATAAAACCTCAGCTTACTAAAGCTGGGTGAACCGCTGTCCAGTTTTACAAACAGTCACGCAGTCATCAACTAACCATTTCATACACTCTCGTAGTTCGTTGGCTCCGCTCGCGCCATCTTGAATAAAAACCACTGTCTCTATTAGTAAATTACTATTAAGCGTAAAATATTCACAGATATTTTCAACCATTTTAGTTGGCGATGGTATTCGGCCGTTTCCGTTGGAAGCCCTACCTGTTTGGCATCCCAAGTTTATGCATTTACCTTCCTGGTATTGCAAATGTTCTCGCCAATGACCTTCCATAAAAAACTTGGTTTCAGCAAACCAGGCGTGGAATTACATTAGTTTCGCCTACGAAGCTTTCTGCTTAGACGTGCAAAGAGCAAGTCGTAGTCCTGACCGTATCTCAAAGTTCGCGTAGAAACTTCCAGAATGAACGTCCACACGCCCATGATGTCTGTCCCCATATTTGTGCATTGCTAATAATCTGCGTTGATAAATACATGTCCAGTTCAGTGCACAGTTCATTGTCCCATAACCGCCACACGACTATGAGAGACGCCATAGTGCGGGGCACCGGAAATTTCCCTCTCTTGGGGTTTTTAACGTGCTCCAAAATCTGAGCACACGGGCCTACATCATTTCCCCCTCCATCAAAAAATAATCTGTCTCTTTATATTTTTAATCATCTTAAAAAATTATGCTCATGTAGCCACCATCACAGGAAGCCTTAGAAGTTCTGGTGAATGTAAAGAACCCGCAGGATACGCATGTCATGTATGCGTGACCCGGAGCGTCAAAACCGGCTGACAAAACCATTTCCTCAGCTTGGCCTAATCGAGATTGGAAGCCATCCCAAAATGTGCTCCAATTTTTTCGCCCTCTGCAAACTGACTATAAAGCACAACGCTCGTACACCGCCTGGCTGAGCAGAGACGCAGTGAAGAGCCTCAAAATAGTTCAAACGAACTTCTTTCGCATTACACGCTTCTGAAACCAATCTTCCCCACAATATAGACTAAGGAATGCAATGGAACTGCCCATGCCAGGTTGGGCGTAAAGGTAACACCGTCGTTGTCTATCTCATCAACAACTAACCGTTTTACCGCTGGCAGGCGCAGCTGGCCTGGTCAGGTCCTCAGGACCAGCTAATCCTAGTGAACAGAATGGGACGCAAGGCCACGGTTCACATTGCCTTGAAATCTGGACGCCGCTACTATTGGGTGAAGACGTCATTGGCTCGTTATATCAATAAAGTTTAGTCCTTTCCTGCATTGGTGGTAACCACAAATGACTGGTAAGTAAACAATATTTGAAACCTAACACTGTACTTTTCGCTGAACTGTAATGTGTGTCAAGAAGCTGAAGGAGGTTGGTATTTGTTCTTCTTTCAGAATTGCGCAAAATGTTTTTGCTCAAAAAATTTCTTTTGCTGTTGCTTTGAAGGACTTACATGTAGAAACTTCAAAATTCAGATAGCTGTTTGAGAAATGCATTGTGGAAGGACCGACTAGTGGCAGCAAGCTTGTCCGCAACACAATTCAACTAGATCTTATTGTCACTCAGGAGTTTCCAAACATCTTTATGCCGGAAAAGTTCCATGATGTATTAGAATAAGCTTCCTGACTCCTTGTGTCGAAATTACAGCCCATCAATACCGGTTGTCTTTTGAAGTTGTTGCTCTGCCTTGACGCCTACTCAACAGTGGATGTAACGGTCATTCCAGTGTGTATGTAGGCTTTGAAAACGTAGGCGTCCGCAAGGTTCCCCACTAGCGGTGCCGAAGGTTCATCGTAGCAGCTGCTTTCGACTAAGTAAATGTATGGGGCATACGTCACGTCTACACTTAGACGACTACAAAAAGGCAACCTTTAAGCTCCTCACCGCCTACCCCGTTCGCACGAATATGTCAAACCTTATAGTTACATTTCAGTGTAAGAAAGAGAAAATGGGGTCTATCGAGGGAAGTACCAATTTATGCGTATTGTGAGCTTCATTTTATGGCTTGGTTTAGAGCGCATAGATACAAAGAATACACAAAGGTGCGTTAGTTTCAAGCAATAGATTAAAACAGTTGGTCTTAATTATAATGCTAATAATTTGAAATATATCAGTGCAGCTGATCTAAATCTGAGGCAGACTTGCATTGTTCTTGAGGTCGATCACCGCACACAGTGATAGCGCGAATTCGCACTGCTGTGATGATTCGTAATGTTTTATATTCTTAATAGCAATGTGCCAGGTTTCGTCTTCCATTACCAAAATGTCGGAAGCTCCTCCCTCGCACGTCCAGCCTGATGCAAAAAATAAAGCTTTCAATTTTCCTCAGAGAAAGCTGCTTCATCTTTGTAAACAACATGGAGTCTCTTTAGGCTGTCCTAACTATGAGCCATCAAAATGTCGTTAACGTGATAATTTGAAGAACTCGTTTCGCAGAAACTTCGGAGTCAACGTCGGTGTCGGTGCCGGTGTGGGCGTCGTTGGTTGTCAGCGAGAAATTATCCTTTGCAGGACCACAAAATCGAGAAACATGAATTAAGTAACGGGAAATTTCGGGTCAGAGTGAGGATCGAATCTTGGCCGTTTGCGTAGCAGCAGGTCTTCTACTTCATATCCACGCGTCTGCTTTGAAATAAACTGAAAAGAACATCCACTGCTTGGAAATTCAGTGAAAAATCGTTCATACTTTACAAACGAACGTGTCCTGTACACAGGCTTCACAATGCAACATGTAATATCTCAGTGATTGCGTGACACAAACATACCTTGTCGTTCGGCGTGAAAACGAGTGGTTATCATAACCACTTCAGGGTTTGAAGTGAGCCACGCATTACGAAGAGCACACAAGTTTCTGCGCGCATTCTCTTAGGACCATGTAGCGGGTTCATAGCATGTTCGAAAACATTTCTCACGTATTATACTCGTAGGTTGAAGCATGCTACTCATTACACTGTACACCACCATATGCGAAGAAAGCTTCAGTGACACAAGCCACAGATTGCATTTAGCAAACCACTATTTAAACTTCTCGAGTAACATCATGCAATAAAACGTATGGACTAAGTGGTTGAAATATATACGTACTAGAAAAACGATATCGCTATCGTGTTCAATTCATAAAAGTGAAGCTTCAGGGTCCCCTAATTTTTGTTTTAGAACTATATCCCCTATCATTTGCGGGGATCTTTTCATCCGTAGTGCTTGCAAGTGTAAGAAATATAACGCGCGTATTACTGCCAGCGAGAACCTGCTTTGTATCTCGATGAGAACGATGCGACTGGGATGACACAGAGTCATTTATTTGTGGAAAGAAGTCAACGATGAGCTCATGCTGTCCTCGCAACTGACCCGCCTCAGGCTTGTCTCACCCTTTAGTGATTAGTCACGCTCTCCGAATCAAATAATATAATATTTATTATTCCTGTGCTCTAATTTTTATGTATAGTCGGGCGTATACGTCTTGCAAACTATATTACAACAATGCCTCAAGCAGGTCGAAGGCTCTTGCTTTTTGCAAAATGCAGTGATTACTCTTCTAACCGAAAACGACTTCTCAAACATGATATCGCGTCTTCTTTCTAGCATCCATGCTTGCGTGCCCACTTTTTCAGAATAAAATTTTGGTTAGAAAATACCATAGGAGCTTGCTTGACACATATGAACATCGGGACGGACTTGCTCTCTGGCTAAGTTGCACTGTTATTCAAGCCCTCACACGAATTATCTTACGTGTTTTACGACACTCCAGTACGTATCGGTACACACTGTGCCAATGCATTCAGGTAACATCGCGTTAATATTACGCGCCGTGAAGAGCACGTTGTAAGCGATCCAATACATATGTAAAACAAATATTTAAGTACAATAATCAGCTACCGAGGGGCACGTCTGTCCGTGGTAACAAAATACAAAACGCTTCCGGATATATGAGTAAACAAAACAGACCTCAGTTTCTTCAGGATGAGGACAACAGTATAATGTAAACAAAGATTCATTCAAACAATCAATGAATGCTGCCAAGGAAAATCGTAAGCGTAAAATGGCATGCTGAGATTGAGAAAACAACCTCGCTTTGTAGCCTGGAAACGCGCATTTGCACGCACTGAAATTTCATGTCCACAGCGTCGCCTGGAATCTCGCAAGTGTGAAATGTGCGCCCTTTGTGCCCGTGCAGCAGGCACCATGAAAGTGTCACGCTTTCAGTGCGGCGCGCAACTCACCCGGTTACGGAACTTACGTTAGGGCGTGCGCGACAACTCCGTTTTGAAAGATCGCGAAACAGAAAGGCACACGCTAACACACGCAGCCGTGTGCCCGCGCCAGCCACTCAAATGCAGACATTTTCATCACGTGAGCTCTAGAGAATTGCACATGCCGTGAGCATAAGTATAAATGTCTTCAGCCAGACACTCAGATCATCCACACTCACTTCACTGCTTCGGTAACTACTTGCTATCAGCAGTACGCTGAAATACTCGCCACCAGTACGAAGAAGCCGTGACATGTTTCCCAGGGTAAGAATATGGGCGTCTATTTTTTATAACTTACTTTTGGTTTGTTCAACTGAAGATGCGAATTTCGAGCAGCTTTCAGCGAATGAGTTTGAAAAACCTTGTAGTATGAATTCGTCCTGCTTTTGCACGGGGAGGACAGCGATAATACGTTAAAATCATTCTAGTTTATATAAGTGACCAACTGTAAAAAGGGTATCTGCATTTCTGCTAACCGCAAAAGGAAACCATGGCAACCATTTGAACGGCTGTAACGGAGTGATGCAGCTCGTACCACGTGAGGAGCACTGAAATATTTCAGTAGATCGTGACAAGATGCTGTGCGTATCCTTCAACAATAAAAGAAAACGTCGTTGTTAAAGTTTCATTTTGTCCTTCTCTAGTATTGTAGTTAAGGATCTTACTAAAAAGCATCATAACTATACTTACCATTCCATCTAGGTCAACTCCTTCACCGCAACTGCTCCAAATTATTCTAGATACCTGACGAGCATACGACAAATCAATCACGCCAAAAGCCGTAGTAGGCTCATTTCTCTGGAATGGATCCTTGAAATTCCTTCTATTCGCCGCGGTGTACCATTAGTTAAAGTGCTCGGCTCCTGACACGAAGGTTGCGGTCTTGATCCCAGCCGCACCAGTTGCATTTTGATGAAGGGGAAATAGCAGAGGCCCGTGTTCTGTGTGATGCCAGCGCACGTTAAAGAACAGCATATGGTTGAAATTCACTGAGCCCTCCGCTACAGTGTGTCTCATATTCATATCGTAGTTTTGGAACGTAAAATCTTAGATACTCAAGAAAATTATTCCACACGCCTTCTCTGACCTGACATAACATGCCGTCTCAAAATGAGCCTTGAGCGGCATAAATAATTTTGGCCGTTCTCGTGACGTGCGCTCCAGTATTTGCCCCCTTGTGCTTCCATGCCAGGAGGAAACATTCTCATTCACATGTGCCTCGTAGCGCCACTTGAGTAGCCGCATTATTAACAGTGTTCTTCGTTGACTTTTGAAATTCTGCCCTAGTTATTAGTAGCACAATGCAGTAGTCACATGCTTGCCTTGTTGAGGATCAAGTTAAGCTGGCTCAATTCATTTTCTAGTACTCTCTCTAAGCGTTCTAACCAAGTTTAGCACTTCTAATACAACGCTCCGTCCCTTCACAAACGTCATTCTTGAAAAATTCACCAACTGAAATATACTGTTTTACCGGCTCATGAGGCTTGCAGCCAATAAGGACGTATGTTGCATTGTCTGCATTGCATGCAGCTCTCTCTTCCACACTTTACGCATGAACATCTGCTGATCCAAGTTCTCAACTAAGGTCTCCAGTAGTGGGTTTGTTATCCGCAGCCTCCGGAAAAGAGCACAATAGTCTTTAAGTCCTATATTACAGGAATATTTCCTGACCAGCTTCATTTTTCAAGGTCCACGAGGAATGACTAGCAATCAAGCGCCCATTCCCCCACCTTGCCCTCTTCTTGATCGGCATTTTTCTCATTACTTGTGGAGTATTAGGAAAGCAGCGGCGTGCATTCAGATATTATTAAGACGTTGGAAGTAGGTACTGCACTCTCCGACTGAGCAGCGCCCCCATAGCTGTTGCAATGTCGTCCTAATGAAGTGACGGTTCGTAATAAATGATAGTTATGGCATACATGGTGATAAATGCAGTTTTCTCAAATTTTCGCGGTTGATACTTACTGACAATATCGTACAGCTTTCGGATACCAGACTTTTCCTAATATTAAATCAAATGCAGCTCATGGTTTATGTCAACGTTCGCATACTTTCAATGTTCGTATGCGTTCTTTACTAAGAAAGATAACTTGCCCAAGGAACATTGTCTTTTCGTTCTTTTTTTCTTATTTCACTTTTACATTACAATCACTTTTAAATGCATCCCCTATACTTTCCTTGGCATGATTGTTTGTTAGATCACATTATTTGTGTTTAACGAAGAAAACAAGTCCTTAAAGGTACATTTCTTTCCTTGATGAAGCATTGTGTGTGAAGGTTTCAAAACCTATAAAAAATGGCATGTCCCGTTTCATGAAAATTTAAAGGTATTTATTTTCTGCCAATTTTTTTAGTTCGGTATATGCAAAATCTTTTGAGTCTCCTCGCGAGTTCAAATGACAGATTGGTATCTTACTCGTAACACCTAATCTTGCTTACGAACCTGGCCTCAATACTCCGCAAAATTCGCATGGAACTCTTTGCATGTCGTGACGACTTGCAGACCGAATACCAGGCGCGGCAGTCGCATTTACCATAGAGGTGTAAATGTTTTCCTCCCGGGTACTTAAATTTAGGTGCATGTGCAACAGCCCCTAGGGGCGCAAAATTCTCGGAGCCATTCACTCCAGCGTCTCTAATAAACATATCGAGGTTTCGGGACGTTAAACCTCGTCAAACACTATTATTTAGTGGTAACGACTTTGCCGTGCGTATGTTTCACTACAAATGTTTTTTTAATTACTCCGCAAGTTTTCTTTCTCACAAACTTTCCGCTGGCATAGTTTGCGTTAGCTCCACCAACTTTACGAATTTACGCTTTCTTCAAACTACTTAGGTAGCTTAAAGGTGGTGCATTCTGATAAAAATGTTTCCTTCCAAATGCAGTTTCAGCTGTTCCTCACCTGCGTTGCGGCGCGAGCCTTTGCACAGAACAGCCAACAAACAACCGTGGGATACCAAGATCCAGGCTACGGTCGCCCCATTGGCCCTGCGGTGGGCACTCCTTACCAGGAATATGCCGACTTCGCTGGAGTGAGTGATACTACCTTTCGGTCACCATTTTGTTTGCAATTAGAGCAGCATCTAGCATTAGACCAGCCGACACACATATCGAATGCAGAATGTGAGATGGAGCACTGCGCCGCATACAAGGCTCGTAATGTTGAGAAATTTATGAAGCTCTCGAAACAAACAACATTATCTCGTAACCGATAGCTCGAGATTTCCAGAAGGTCGAGCTCTAGGCATGTGCTATGAAACTAAATAGCAGTCCACCATAGCACACTTACTTACTCAAAAGTCTTTCCGCAACACTGCTATCTATGGAAGCACATCTCTTTCTTCCTCTACTTTCATCAATTTAAACTTATCGTTCTCCGAAGAATGTGTTAAGTATCAGCCAAACTTCACATCGTAATTAGGACACTTTGTTAACAAGAGTCAGTGTAACTGGGAGACATTTAATTTGTTCTTCTTCGTATGTACTGAATTAATTTCACAGCTGTAACACAAATCTATAGTAAATTACGGGTTTATTTCACTCGTCTTAAAATTTACCGAGACATAATACAACACAAAAAACACCCATGATTTTCTCTGTAACAAACAGTCGACATGAATGCGATAAATTCCGCACTTGAGAGGTCGACCCTGACGCTGCTTTTTTCCGTACAATTCATAAAGTGAACATCAACAATTCATAGTGAGCTTTATTTCGTTTACTTATGCGTGCCCGTGCTTTTCATGTTATTTTTCTTCTTCTTTCTAGCCACCTCAACCATACAGCACAAACTACGACATTGTGGATGAGCTAGGCAACCGGCAGTACCGCAGCGAGCAGGGGGATGCCAACAACGTGAAAACCGGTTCGTACGGGTACACGGACGTATACGGCCTCTACCGTCGCGTTAACTACATAGCCGATGCCAACGGCTTCCGTGCAACGGTGGATACAAACGAGCCGGGTACAGCGCCCGGAGCTAGCGCCGACGTCGTGTTCAACGCCGCTCCTGTAGTCCCGCCGGTTCCAGGAGGAACTGCAGCTTCTGCAAGTTTTGGCGCTGCAAGATACGGTGCTCCAGGTTATAGCGCTAGGGCTTCAATCCCGGGCTACAATAACGGATACGGCAGATACGGGGCCTACGGAGCCCCCGGTGCTTACGGCGGATACGGCGGATACGGCCCAACTGCTGTGGCCAACGGTGCCTACGGGTACGGTGGGTTTGGGCGTTCCGGCTACGCTCCGTATGGACAGGGCCTAGGAGGATACGGCAACGGTGGATACGCGCGGCCCAACGGCTACGGTTCGGCATTCGGGGCTGGTCGATATGGCGCTGCAGGCTACGGCGGATTCACTGCTGGTTACCCCGGTTATCGCCGTCGCTAATGGGAGTTTAACATAAGCTGATATCAACAAGGGATGATGATGAACACAAACAATGTTTAATGCTTTATCAATGCTTCCTTGTGTTCTTTCTTTTTGTTAATTTTGATCACTTCGCAATACAAACGTTTAATTGTTTTACTGACAGCTGAAGAGCGAAGTTGGTCTGACATATTTCAGGCAATACCTAAGTACGATGTAAAAATT
Source organism: Rhipicephalus microplus (assembly GCF_013339725.1). Taxonomy (NCBI): domain Eukaryota; kingdom Metazoa; phylum Arthropoda; class Arachnida; order Ixodida; family Ixodidae; genus Rhipicephalus; species Rhipicephalus microplus. The sequence goes on along the minus strand of NC_051173.1, from coordinate 62,624,915 downwards.
CGCAACTGAAGGTATTATATGCACAACGCCTAAAGGCTCATTTAAGTGTTATGCAAGAAATAAAAGATTTTTGAAGGTAGAGGCTATGAGTGACAAAAAGCATGTTAAAAGCTGCAGTATTAAACAAAGAAACAAACTAGAGAGAGAAAGATATATATATATAAAGATGCAAGGAAAGGCAGGGAGGTTAACCAGACGCACATCCGGTTTGCTACTCCGCACTGGGGACGGGATAAAGGGGAGAAAAGAGGTTGCAGAGAGATGAGAAGGTACACACAATCACGAGCACACTCGGGGAGCACACACAGCCTACAGGTGGTCGCTCAGGTTTGTTGACTTTAGGTAAAGTAGCAGTGGTTTAGTTGCTTTCTGCGCAACTGAGGCAGATGCCCAAGGTCCTAGTATCTTCTGCACACAAAATGGGCCGGGGTCAAGTTGATTCAAAACCATCCGGAGCTGGCATCGCTGTTTGTCGTAGCAAGCTCAGCTGCACAGGACGTCTTCGATGGTCTCTTCAGCTCCGCAGTAGTCGCATGTAGGAGTGTATGCCATACCAATGCGAAAGGAGTACACCTTTGTAAATGCAACACCCAACCAAAGGCGGCATACAGTGTCGCATCGGAGCGGGAAAGTTGTGATGGTAGCTTTAGCTTGAGTGAAGGATCCAGTTCATAAAATTGACACCTTTGGAAGCTGGTAGACGACCAGAACGTGCGTGTGAGATCTCGAGCCAGCAAGTAAAGTTGTCTTGCTGCATCATTCCTTGATAGAAGAATCGGGACTACACGGGTTCCTTCATGGGCTGAGCGGGCTGCATCATCGGCTAATTGATTTCCGGTAATATCGATATGTCCAGGCAGCCATTGATATATAATATCATGCCCTCGTGCTAGAGCTTCATGATGGCAATGTCTTATTTTTTGTACCAATTGGTCATGACTCCTCCTACGCATGGCAGACTGCTAACTCTGAAGCGCTGCCTTCGAATCACAGAATATGACCCATTTTCCTGGACGTTCTTCAACGAGATATTGTAAAGCAGCCCTTATAGCAGCAAGCTCTGATGCCGTAGATGTAGTCATATGCGACAACTCAAACTTGATTGTCATTGCTGCAGCCGGAATTAAAGCGGCACCTGATGAGCTTCTGGATGAGACGGACCCATCAGTGAATATCTGCGTTCTGTCTAAGTACAACTCAAGTAATAATAGCAGTGTTGCTTGCTTCAATGCTACTCTGGAGTGATTGCTTTTCTTTTTGATTCCCGGAATTTCTAGACGTACTTGCGGCTGGTCGAGGCACCACAAAAGATATGTCATTCTCGCAGCTGGCATATATCCTGATGGAATGCTGTTTAGGTGCTTGGCTATGACGTCTGGAAACGTAGCACGTGGTCTTCCGGAGGATAGAAGGGCCAAGTGGTGGTCGGGGACACGGCTAGCATGTAGAATGTGCGCTCTGAGGCAATCCACAACTCTATATGTCCTGACCGGATGGTCTTTCGCAAGCATGATTGTGGCATAAGTAGAAGCTATTGGGGCAGTCCTAGGCAGATACGCAGTGCCTGACCCTGCAAACTCTCCAATTATTGAGTATTTGATTTGCAAGTGTTAGTCAGTACCGGGAAGCTGTAGCGCAACAGACCCAGAAATAGGGCTCTGTACAGCTGTAGCATTGAGGCCACAGAAGTTCCCCATGCTTTCCCGCACATGAATTTCATTATATGCACAATAGATAGCAGTCTCTTCTTCAAGTACGCACAATGTGTACGAAAGACTTCTGTCGATTATTATGTTAAGGAAACGATGCGTCCGTGCATACTTGACACTCTGCCCATTGATGTAAAGAGGGTATGGCGTCATTGGTTTGCGTGTAAACGCAATCAACGCGCACTTCACAGTTGATATAGTTAGGCCTTGTTTCTGAAGGTAGGCTGTTGTGAGGGTTGCTGCCCGCTGTATTCGTGCACGCACCTGAGGGCGAGAAACTGGAGCACTGCAGAGGCAAATATCATCGGCGTATATGGATAGGCACACCGACTTTGGCAGAACCTTCACCAGACCAATGAGGGCAACATTGAACAATGTGGGGCTTAAAACACCTCCCTGAGGTACTCCGCAGTAGGTGTAATGTTCAGCAGTTGTACCCTCATATGTTTGCACAAAGAAACCCCTGCCAGTTATATAATCTTTTATCCATTGAAACATTCGTCCACCGATGCCCATTGCTGCGAGAGAAGTGAGGATGGCATCGTGAGCTACATTATCATATGCACCCTTCACGTCAAGAAAGAGTGCCACTGATATGCGCTTGCGACTTTTTTCTTGTTGAACAAATGTCGATAAGTCAAGGACACAGTCGATGGAGGAGCGGCCCCGACGAAAGCCTGCCATGCAAGAAGGGTATTTGGTGTATCGTTCAAAGTACCATTCGAGACGAAATAGAACCATTCTTTCCATCACTTTTCCGAGGCAGCTTGTGAGGATAATAGGGCGATACGCTGTCAAGTCCAATGCTGATTTTCCCGATTTCAAAAGTGGTATTAATCGACTTATTTTTTATTCTCGGGGAACACTGCCGCTGAGCCAGGAGTTGTTGAAGCATGTTAAAAGTTCTTTTCTGGCTTTTCGTCCAAGGTGTCCCAACGCAATTATTGTAATACCATCAGGACCTGGCGATGACATGCGCTTAGAAGCGACTAACGCGCCTTCCAGTTCTTCCATGGTGAATGGAATGTCCATTTCTGGTAATCGCGTCTCAGGAACGATCACGGCGTCGATGCTCTCGTTCATAATATTCCTGGCAACTCTCGTGCAAAATTCTTCAGCCACCTCGAGTTCTGTTTTTCCATGATGGAGTGCCAAAACTTTAAAAGGGTGCCGTTGTTGGGGAGAGGAGCGAAGACCACGAACTGTTCTCCAGATATATGAAGGCGGTTTATGAGGGTCTAGAGATTCGCAGAATGCTTTCCAGAGTTCGCTCTTCAGCTTGTAAAAGCGTCGTTAAATCTTTTTCTGGAGCCGCCTTGCTTCCCTCAGATCGTAAATTGATCTTGTGTGTCTGTATCGTCGTTCATCACGCCTTCGTATAGCTCGTAATCTTTCCAGTTTGATGTCAAACTGTATTATTTTAGACGAAAATGGTAATTTACATCTGGACGCTTACATAGCTTCCGCTATGGTATTTTCCAGGCTGCAGGCGAGGCCTTCTTGGCAAGCGTCCTCAACACGCGATGTAAACATCGACCAGTCAGTGCCAATTACAACACCGGAAGAGAAATTTTTTATGATACCATCGATCGTCCCGTGGGTGGGTATGTGATCACTCCCATGAGTCTCAATATCACAAAACCATTTAACTTTGTGAGAGAAGCACCGTGACACCAATGTTAGGTCAAGGCAGCTGCCATAAGTGAGACCCCGCAGATATGGGGGGGTACCATCGTTCATGATGGAAAGGTCGTAATCGGAAGCAAATGTAACAATGTTCCGGCCCCTGGCATTCATCCTAGTGCTCCCCCAAAGCATGTGATGGGCGTTGAAGTCACCGGTGATGATCCAAGGCCAAGGAAACAAACTAGAGGTAAAGTCATCTATAGTATGTCTGGCACACGTGCAAACCTCTAAAGGTGTTTTTACTGAAATCTTCTTCTTTTCAAATACCCTCAACACAGCATTCACCAATCGGTGCACGTGCCACTTTGGCTGGACCACTGGCGCATATTGTGACGACTGTGGTGCGTTAGAGTTGATGAAACATAGTTCTTAGATAACCAGGCGTAGAGGAATGAAACTTCTCTCTCCAAATTAGAATATGCGGAACTTCTAAAGCATCGCTGGATCTAGGTAAAATACTTGTACCTACCTCTTCTCCTCGGCAACGTCTGGTGTTCAAATATTTCTGTTCACATCCCTCTATCACGAGCCATTACGTTGTAACTTGCACAAACCATGGCCAATATAACTATTTCTTGCCAACTTTTTTGTCTACTTCTCTACTTAGTACCTTTTTGCCCCTAATATCCTTCTGCCATATAGAATAGCATGTAGGTGTCTTCATATGCACATGCAAAGTTCTTTTTTTCTCTAAAAGAGCTTTGTCTCTATATTACAAAGTAGGTGGCCGTATTCCTAGCATAGTGACAAGGCGCGAAAAATGATGGTCTAGGGTGCATGGAGGTAAGATAAGCAATATTATCACGTCCCTGTTTTTTTTGTTTTTTTTGTCATTTCAATCCAAAAAGGAGAACTGCGTGCATGTAACGAAAAAAAAATAAAAGAATGACACGTGGTGTGAGACAAGTTGACTCGTCCCTGTGCTAATCGTACAAATGCTGTTTTTACTTTTCCTTATGCAGCACCGAATTACGCAATGTGGTTTGCTTCTGCAGTTCCCTTGAAACTGCTTCGACACTACGCCTTTGAGGAGCTTATTTGCGAAATTGCCGAAAGAACAAATACAGATTGTCTGTGGTCGCATGTCAAACAAGTGGTTGCTGGAACTTCATCTAGGAGAAGACTATGCTGAGTTCAACCTGAAATCTAAATTAAGTGTGATAATGTGGCATTTGTCTCGCGTATTTTCAAAAACTAATTTTGCACAAAATATAGCGCTCAATTAAACGCTGCACACTTACTGCACCCGTGACGAATAGCAACAAAACTATCCACATCACAGTGCCTAGAATTCCTTAATTCAATTTTCTCTTTGACGGGTCAAATCAAGGCCTATTTGCACTTTCGCGTGATCTCCCACGAAAGCAGCATTAGTGAAACTATGAAAACGTAGCCATAAATAGAGTTGTTTCTGGTGAAATACCACACAGCTCTGCGATATGGCAGCCTGGTGCTCCAATCCATTACAAAATTCCTACAACTTGACATTTTACAGAATGCTACACTAACAAAAGGTAATGTTGATACTGCCATTGATGACTATATTGACGTACCGTGGCTGAGCCTTTGTAATGGGTGGGCCACTCAAGTCAAACTGTAGATGTTCAATTTATATTTCTTGACACCTGAAAGAAACACTATGCTCTTTTCACCACTATATATCTGCACATGTGAATATTTATGCGAGAAAAGGGTGCTTTTGATCCTGCTGTTGATCATGGCGGTAAATATTACGAGTGGTCGCATACTTGTTTGTAATGACTGGGTATTTTTGATGCGCCCGCACGTTGTGCACATCGGGCATGGCGCCCCAGCACCCTCCGTCAATAATGCGTCACTTCATTTACATAGGCAGTGTAGGTTCTGTTCCTGTGAGCAAGTGCTCACATCATCATCATAATCATCATCATCATCATAATCATCGTAGTCAACATCATCCTCATCGTCGTCGTCGTACTAATCACCATAATAATCAGCCTGACTACACCCACTGCAGGCCAAAGACCTCTCCCATTATCTGCCAATCAACATGGTATTGTGTTTTCTGCTTCCACGTCATACCTGCGCAGTTTATAATCACATCTGTCCACCTACTTTTCTCTCTCCTCTTTATCCACTTCCCTTCTCTTGGAATCCAGATAGTTACCCTTAATGAACAGCGGTTATCCGGCCAACGTGCTACGTCCCCGGCCCGATTACATTTTTTCTTGATTCCAACTATCATATCCTTGACTCCGGTTTGTTCATGGACCCACTCTTCTATCTCCTGTCTTAAATTACACCTATCATTTTCGTTTCCCTCGCTGGCTGCGTCATCTTCAATTTAAGCTGAAATCTATTTGGAAGCCCCGTGGTTTGCGCTCCGTAGGTAAGCACCGGAGAGATTGAGTATTTATATACCTTCTTCTTGATGAGTATAGTGGTACATTACTGATCCTGATTTGAAAATGCTTGCCAAATCTGATCCGCTCTATCTTTATTCTTCTAGTTATTTCACTCTCATGGTTCGGCTCCCTGGTCACTATCTTTCCTAAGTATACATGTTCTTTTACAGCTTCCAGTATCTCTCTACCTATCACAAAGCGCTGCTTTCTTCCCAGACTGTTGCATATTACTTTGGTTTTATGCACACTAATTTTCAGACCTCTTCTGCTTTGTCTGTCCAGTTGAGTAATTATGACCTATAGTTCATCCGATAAGTTACTCAACAAAGCAATGATTGATTGATTGATATGTGGGGTTTCACGTCCCAAAACCACTGATGATTATGAGAGACACCGTATTGGAGGGCTCCGGAAATTTCGACCACCTGGGGTTCTTTAACGTGCACCCAAATCTGAGTACACGGGCCTACAACACTTCCGCCTCCATCGGAAATGCAGCCGCCGCAGCCGGGACTCGAACCCGCGACCGGCGGGTCAGCAGCCGAGTACCTTAGCCACTAGACCACTGCGGCGGGGCTACTCAACAAAGCAATGTTATCAGCAAATCGTAAGTTATTAGGATACTCTCCAATAACTCTTATCGCTGATTCTTCCCAATCTAGGGCCCTGAAAACCTCCTGTACACACGCGGTGGATACAATCGGAGAGATTGTGTCTCCCTGCCTCACACCTTTTTTTTACAGCGAAGGCTGTTATGAGATCACAACTCAGGTCACACGCAGCGCCGTAGTTGTTCACCGCCGCCGCCGGCACCACCACTGCTGTTGGTTTACGTAACCATATAGCACGAAATTCGAAAAACAAACCTAGTACCAATGACCCAGTGGGGCTCGAACTCTGGTCCGCTGGGTGCCAACTAAGTATTTTACCACTAAGCCACGCCGGTGCTTGGGACTTCGCAATCTTCCTTTGGGCACGCTTGATGTCGGGAAAGCAATCGTGTTGATGAAACTTAAAGTGTTTCAAAACAGCAAAAGAACAATTCGTCATAGCACAATCCAAATAGCGCAACGAGTGGGTCATCCAATGCCCCAACCCATTACAAAAGAGTTTTATTGTTCACCTATTAACTGTGGCACATACCGACTTAAGGCGTGATTCCTCATCGTTGTCAGCCACTGCATGAACAGTTGGCCATAAATTCGTTGCAAGTGTTTAGCGGATGCAACGCTCCTCAGGTGGATGACGAAAAATAGCATGAATGCCGGCCTACTACCCAAAGTTTTTTTCTACTATTTCCGAAGTGGGTATCAAGGAAGTGACCTTGCCGCTGTTACCCAATCAGTGTTTAGAAAAGGCCCTGAAATGCCGGTCTTCTAGCTTTCACTCTGACTGTGCTGCGCCTTCCGTGCAGGCCTGGCGTTTTTTGTTGGTATTTTGTCGCTTTTTTCAGGGAGAACTGCGATGGCTGTGGATACGCTGTAGATTTCTGCCACTATGTTTGTATAGGGTTCATTAATGCCCTTATTCCGTATTGACTGCTCTACTGCTGATGTCTGGACTAAGTCAAACGCATTTTCGCTGTCTGTGAATGTGAGAAGGAATGTATAGGGTTTATTCTGCGCATTTCTCGATCAACTGATTACTAGTATGAGTATGGTCTATTGTGGAGTAGCCTGTACAAATTCCTGCTTGGTCCTTTGGCTGATTCGGCTCTGATGTTGCCATAATTTTAATGGTTATTATTTTTGTTAATATTTTGTAGATAATGAGTGGTAGGCTGCTCGACCTGTAATTTTTGAGTCCTTGACGTCTGCTTTTTTATGGAATAAAATGATGTTGGCATTCTTCCAAGGTTATGCTACCCTTAGCGTCACGAGATACTTCACAAGGTGGCCAGTTCTTTTAACACAATTTCTTCGCCACTTTATCCTCACCAGCTGCTTGGCTTATTTGCATTCCTCCTTCTAGGGCTTTCATTAATTCCCTTGCCGTTACTGGTAGGATGTCGAATCACTCTGGGCAATCATTGCTTTTTACGATATCGTCTTGCTGTTTGCGCTTCTGTACAGCTCTAAGTATAACTCCTCCGCCACCTGAGCTATGCTATTCATGTTAATTGTGATAGTGCGTTTTTTGTCCATTAATCTATACATTGAATTTCGCCTATGCACAAGTTTGCCTTCACTGCTTCTGGCCTTCCGATGCTTTTTACAGCCTGCTTTATTCTCTCAATGTTGTGCCTTCTGAAGTCGCATACACAATCCCTATTGATTAATTTCGAAAGCTCCACTAGCTGTATTTTGTCAGTTGCATTTGAATATTTCAAGGCTTGTCGTCTTTTAAGGAGATTCTTAGTCTCTTGGGATAGTTTGCAAGTGTTCTCTCTATTTACTGTAGGTGCGACTTCTATAACATGCTCTTTAATAATACTAGTAAGTTTATCGTTCATTGCGTCAACGTTAACGTCAGTTACCTTGCTTAGAGCCGCAAATCTATTATGAAGCGAAACGATGAATTCCTGTACTTTCCCTCTCACCACGAGCTCACTAATTGGCTTCTTGCGTATCACTTTAAGCCTTTTTTTAAACCTAGATGCATTCGAGCTCTTAACATTTTGCTCATGCATCGAATCTTGATAACTACTTCTACAACACTTTTGGATAAAATGAGAATAACCTACCTTAGTTCGCTCGCGCAGATGAATGGCAGGTGTGCCCCAGTTCTGGGGATGGAGCGTGTATTTTTCCGTCAGTTGTAACCCACTGTGGCACTCTAATTTAATGGAAGAGTTAGAATTTGGTGGCCAGAGAATAGACAAGAGCATGTCATATCAGAAAAGAAGGAAAGTAAATGGCTGCGTCAATAAGACTTCGGTGATGTTGCTCAACAAAGATAATGAAATTTTAGATTTGACGCTTTAATTTGCATTGTCATGATATGCTTGTTTTTGGTGGTTAAGATGGCCAGTATGCTTACGCATGGTGGGTATAACATATATATATATATATATATATATATATATATATATATATATATATATATTTATATATATATATATTGCTTTTACTTGCCGAGCCTCCGCTACACAACACAGATCAGGCTGATGATGATGAGTATTTACATATGATAATATGACGCGCATGAATAATGCTCACACTTATTCCCCCCCCCCCCACGCTTGAGCGGCCAGCCCGGACGCATCTTAGCCGGAAACGGAACGTCGAACGAATCGCTTCAGACGCGATACGTGGACAATCTCTGAACCACGACAGCGACGATCCGAAGAAAGGTCGGTGGAAGTGACACGGTAGTTCACTGGTGACGTTTGTTCGTTGATTGTATAGGGTCCAATGAAGCGTGACTGAAATTTATCGCACAATCCTGGAGTACGAATGGGCGTCCAAAGCAACACTTCACCCCCCGGACCGAAGGAGACGTCGCGATGAGAGCTGTCGTAGCGCTGCTTGCGATCTTGTTGATTGGCTTCTGTATTAAGGCGAGCCCGTTGCCGACATTCCTCGAGCCTTGTGATGAACTGCTCTGATACGGTTGCCGAGGCGTCAGTTGGAACATTTACGAAAGACACGTCGATAGTGAATGTCGGTGAACGGCCGTACACGAGGTAGAAAGGCGAGTAGCCAGTACTTTTTTGAACAGCGGTGTTATGGGCAAACGTCACAAAAGGCAAAATTGTATCCCAGTTGTCGTGGTTTGGTGCGATGTACATCGATAGCATCTCTGTTAGTGTCCGATGAAATCTCTCTGTCAGCCCATTAGTTTGGGGGTGGTAGGCTGACGTCGTCTTATGTACTGTACCACAGGTCTTGAGCAGGGTTTCGATTATGGTGGACAGGAACGTTCTGCCGCAATCATTCAGGAGGACGCGAGGTGCACCGTGGCGCAATACAATGGCGTTGAGAAAGAAGTCTGTGACGTCTGAAGCAGAACTTGTGCGTAGTGCAGCAGTCTCTGCGTACCGTGTCAGGTGATCGACAGCAGTCACAATCCAACGATTACCTGATGGTGTGATGGGGAGAGGTCCTAGTAGGTCTATGCCAACGATGGCGAAAGGAGTCTCGGGACACGGGATGGGTTGCAGAAGGCCGGCAGGAGACGAAGTTGGCCGCTTCCGCCATTGACACAGATGGCAAGATGCAACGTATTTGACCACAAAGGTAGAGATGCCAGGCCAGAAGAAACGTTTCCTGATGCGGCTTTGTGTTTTGTGAAATCCCAAGTGGCCTGCACATGGGTCGTCGTGAAAGGCTTCGAGGACTTGGTGACGTAGAGAACGCGGAAGTACTGGAACCCAGCGGTGTCCATCAGTAGTGTAAACGTAACGATGGAGCATATTGTTATCGAGCTTAAATTGCCGTAGTTGTCGGCGCAATCTAGCATTAGGAGTACATGATATACCATTTAGGCGTTGAATAACGCTATTGCAATATGGATCATCACGCTAGCGTGTGGCGAACTCGGTGTAGTGATTTCAAGCCGGCGTGTCGATAACCGCAAGTTGTGATGATGTGAGGCGTGACGCAGAGTTTTGCCCACCAGACGAACAATCAGCTGACGTACTTGATGACAGTGGAAGGGGACAGCGAGAGAGAGAGCATCTGCATCTTGGTGTTTTTTGCCAGACTTATAGATGACGTCAAAATCGTACTCTTGTAGGCGGAGCACCCAACGACGGAGGCGACCAGACAAGTTTTTCAGTGACGATAACCAGCACAAGGTGTGATGGTCTGTAATGACTGTGAAGCGGCGCCCGTAAATATACGGTCGAAATTTTTGTACGGCCCAAACGACAGCAAGGCACTCCTGCTCAGTTATGGAGTAGTTCTGTTCAGCAGCCGTAAGAGCACGACTAGCATACGCAATAACGCTTTCCCGTCAAGTGGCATCCCGCTGTAGAAGAACTGCACCAATGCCATGGCCACTCGCGTCGGTGTGGAGACATGTAGGTGCGTTCTCGTCGAAATGGCACAGAACAGGGTTGGATGTTAAAGCATGCTTTAGGGCTTGAAAGGCACGCTCGCAGTCGTCGTTCCAAGCAAAAGTTGATCCGCATGTCAGCAGCTTGTGCAGTGGCGACACGATGGCAGCAAAATGACTAATGAAGCGGCGGAAGTAGGATGCCAGGCCCAGGAAACTTCGTAGGTGTTTCCGATTTTCTGGCCGAGGGCAGCGTTTCACGGCAGCAAGCTTGTCAGGATCCGGACGAATGCCATCTTTGCTGACAAGGTGGCCCAACACCTTGATGTTCTTGTTGGCGAAATGGCATTTTTTGTGTTTAGCTGAAGTCCAGCACTAGAAATACACGTCAAAACTTCGTCGAAACGATCAAGAAGCTGACGAAAAGAAGTGGAGAAAATGACGATGTCATCTAGATAACAGAGACATGTTTTTCATTTTAGGCCTCGTAGAACTGTGTAAATCATGCGCTCAAACGTGGCAGGAGCACTACATAAATTGAATGGCATCACGTTGAATTCATACAGCCCGTCTGGTGTTGCAAATGCAGTTTTTTCTTTGTCCGCTTCGTGCAGTGGCGACACGATTGCAGCAAAATGACTAATGAAGCGGCGGAAGTAGGATGCCAGGCCCAGGAAACTTCGTAGGTGTTTCCGATTTTCTGGCCGAGGGCAGCGTATCACGGGAGCAAGCTTGTCAGGATCCGGACGAATGCCATCTTTGCTGACAAGGTGGCCCAACACCTTGATGTTCTTGTCGGCGAAATGGCATTTTTTGTGTTTAGCTGAAGTCCAGCACTAAAAATACACGTCAAAACTTCGTCTATACGATCAAGAAGCTGACGAAAAGAAGTGGAGAAAATGACGATGTCATCTAGATAACAGAGACATGTTTTCCATTTTAGGCCTCGTAGAACTGTGTCAATCATGCGTTCAAACGTGGCAGGAGCACTACATAAATTGAATGGCATCACGTTGAATTCATACAGCCCGTCTGGTGTTGCAAATGCAGTTTTTTCTTTGTCCGCTTCGTGCATAGGTATTTGCCAATAACCAGACCGTAAATCAGGCTGGAGAAAAATTCAGCGCCTTGCAGACAGTCAAGTGCGTCGTCGACTCGTGGGATCGGGTACACGTCTTTTCGCGCGATCTTATTAAGTGCTCGATAATCAACGCAGAATCGCACCGAACCGTCCGTCTTTCGGACTAGCACTACAGGGGATGACCACGAGCTGGACGAAGGCCGGTTAACATCTCGTTTGAGCATATCAGGAATGTTGTTCTCGATGATTTTCCGCTCTGCGGATGACACTCGATATGGGCGGCGGTGTACAATTGTATTGCCTTCCGTTTCAATTCGATGTACGGCGACGGAAGTGCGACCCAAAAGCTTGGAATTTACATCAAATGAAGCATTTTGTTTTTGAAGGATACCCAAAAGTTCTTACTTTTGCGCTGACGTGAGATCAGGATTTATTGTGGCTGTTAAAGCAGCCGTCGTAGCATCGTCATCAGTACTCGTAGAGAAAGATGGTGCGTCTGCGTGAAGGGGCACCAGAGAAAGTGGTTCGATGTCTGTGAAGCAAACACACTGGTGCCCTGGGGCAGTGCAACAGGAAAGAAGAAGGGTAACTACCGTAACTAATGCTCTGCCAACATGAAAGCGCACCAGGCTAGGAGCGACGGTAAGCCCACCAGTGATGTAGCGTCCACACGGTGCTAGAAACACATCACCAGTACTGATGTTATCTGATGTCAGGGTCAGAATATTGCCACGTTTCATTTCCCAAGTTTTTGTTATCGTCCCAAAACACCACACGATTCTCAGCGCAAACCGCGCCTGCAGTTTTCGAGAAGGTTCCGGACTGTAGTAGATCATTTCGATAAGATCACGCCCACTGTGCGAACGGTACAGATTGTTCTGGAACCTACGCCACCACCAGCGACAACGCTAGAACATTCGACAGCAAGAGTATAAGTGCCGACGCGCTTCGCCGCTTGTCAGTTGTTGATCGAAGGCCGACGCTCCGTTCGCCGCTATCAGTCCGAGACTGCTATCTGTGCGAGACTGCTGCTGTAATTGGACTTTCCGTTTACCGGGCATAGGTTCGCCCAAATAAACAGTTAAATCCCAACACGAAGTCTCCTGTCTTCGGCCACGTCACGACCCCGTGACATCTGATGGAGGTGCTGTTTCGTTCATGTACCGGACGCCCCCGTCAAGCCGCGAACCCAGCCCACGTCGTGGAGAAGACACCGACGCCAACCAAGAGCAGCGAACATGCCGCCGACAGCAAGGGCTACCACCGGAGTACGGGCTTCTACAAGACAAAGCGCGGAAGACCAAGGCCATGACCGCAACTGCAGCGACAATGACAACCGCAGCGTCCCAGCCCACGATGGTCATGCACCAACCCAGGGAACCACCAATTTTTCATGGGTCATCGTTCGAAGACCCGGAGTCCTGGCTAGAAACATACGACCATGTGGCCGCCCTCAACCATTGGGACCATGACGAAAAGCTGCGTCGTGTGTTCTTCTATTTGGAAGACACCGCAAGGACCTGGCTCGAAATTCGGAGTCCACGCTCCGAACGTGGGATGTTTTCTGCGGCGCATTCCTGCAAACGTTCGCGAGCGTCGCTCGCAAAGAGAGGGCCGCTGCTTTATTAGAGACCCGGGTTCAGCTACCAAATGAAAATGTCACCATTTTCACAGAAGAAATGACCCGACTATTCCGTTACGCTGACCCAGACATGCCTGAGGAGAAAAAGTTCGTTTCCTCATGCGAGGGGTCAAACAGGAGCCCTTGGCGGGACTGATGAGAAACCCACCAAAAACCGTCCAAGAATTTTAGCCGAAGCGACCACTATTGAAAAGACCCTGAACATGCGCACCAGACAATATAATCGTGGCCTGACTGCAGACTGCGCTGCTGCACAAGCCAGTAACTCCGGAGACCTGCGTGAAACGATCCGAGCGATCGTGCGGGAAGAGCTGCGCAAGCTGTTGCCTTCGGCGCAGCCTCAAGTGGATTCAATCGCCGACATTATGCGCGAAGAAGTTCGGCAATCACTTCAAATTCCCCATGCACCGCTGCCCCGAGCCGGAAGCTATGAGCTACGCCGCTGCACTGCGCCACAACGCTCCTCCCTTACCACGCCAAAATGCCACCCCGTCGCACTGCCGTCGACAGACGCCACCGCCGCCACCACCCCCATCAACGTCATACCGTTCGCCAGTGGCCCAGCGCAGTGCACCGAGGAAGACTGACGTCTGGCGCACCCCTGACCATCACCCGCTCTGCTACCACTGCGGCGAGGCCGGACACACATACCGCCGTTGCCAGTACCGACAGATGGGACTGCGTGGCTTCGCCGTCAATGCACCGCGTCCACAGCCAGGAGAACGACCACGTGACATCGCCGACTACCTGACAGGAACTCGGTGGACACCACGAAGCCCTTCGCGTTCCCCGTCGCCCAGCCGCCGCACATCACCGCACCACCGACAGTACTCTGGCCCTACGCGGGCCGGTCTCCTAGCCCGTATCCGGGAAACTAAAGGCAGCAACCGGTGGAGGTGCGGTTGCTGTGCGACGAACTACCGAAGATCCTCCGACGACGACGACGCCGCGACGGAGCTTTCCGAACACAACGCCAACCAGGCAAAGCCCTGACGGCGAAAGCTCATTTACCGAAAATGGCCTGACGACGCAACATGGAAGCAGCGGAACAGGCCGACGCAGCCGTGACCCGACGCCACGCCCTAACTGTAATGCGAGACGGCGAACTAGCGACCTCGACGTTCTTATCGACGGCCACAGTGTGACCGCTCTCGTCGATACTGGAGCCGACTATTCTGTCATCAGTGGGTCGTTCGCCGCGAAGTTAAAGAAAGTTAGGACAGCTTGGAAAGGCCCTGAAATCCGCACAGCCGGAGGTCATCTCGTAACGCTTGCAAGAATCTGCACAGCGAGAGTCACCATTAACGGCCGTATTTATCCTACAGACTTCGTAGTCCTACAGTGTTGCTCGAGAGATGTCATCCTTGGCATGGACTTCTTATGCCTCCATGGTGCTGTCATCAACCTAAAAACAAAGTCGATAACGTTATCCACAGAAGAAGCACTACCGCCACGCACGCCGTCAGGACACCATGCCTTGAATGTGCTGGAAGAGCAAGTCACCATTCCGCCTCGTTCAAGCGTCATTATTTTAGTCGGCGCTCCTAAATCACCTGACTTGGAAGGCGTCGTTGAAGGCAGTCAGCATCTGCTGGTCACCCGAAATATTTGCGTCGCAAGAGGAATTGCAGAGCTGTGGGGAGGCGAAGCAACGGTTATGCTCACGAATTTCAGCAATGAGTACAAACATGTGAACAAACGAACAACGGTCGCGTACATCGAAGAAATTGTCGAAGCCACCAATGCTTTGACCCTCGCCAATTCTGCGGAACCTGCTCAAAGGAACCAAGCCCTTCCCATAGCTTTCGACGTCAATCCCAGACATCCGAACGATAAGCAAGAACAGCTCAAGGCCCTGCTCCTGCAATACGAAGATTGCTTTTCGTCGTCATCGAAAATTCGGCAGACCCCAATCACGAAGCATCGCATCGTAACTGAAGAAAATGCCAGACCACTCCGTCAGAGTCCGTACAGTGTTTCGACGCGAAAACGTGAAGCCATGAAGAGACAAGTTGATGAAATGCTGCGGGATGACATTATCCAGCCGTCCAAGAGTCCATGGGCATCCCCCGTGGTGTTAGTGAAGAAAAAGGATGGGACCCTACGTTTCTGCGTCGATTATCGCCGCCTGAACAAAATCACAAGAAAGGACGTGTATCCTCTCCCACGAATAGACGACGCATTTGATCGGCTCCATAACGCCAAGCACTTTTTGTCAATGGACCTCAAGACTGGCTATTGGCAAATCGAAGTCGACGAAAGAGACCGAGAGAAGACGGCGTTTATAACACCAGACGGCCTCTTCGAGTTTAAGGTGATGCCCTTCGGCCTTTGCTCAGCGCCTGCAACTTTTCAACGGGTTATGGATACAGTACTGGCAGGATTGAAGTGGCAGACTTGCCTTGTGTACTTGGACGACGTCGTCGTGTTTTCCTCGAGTTTCGACGAGCATCTTCGGCGCCTTGAAGCTGTACTTCAAGCCATCAAGACGTCCGGACTCACACTGAAGCCAGAAAAGTGCAGATTTGCGTATGAGGAGCACTTGTTTCTGGGGCACGTTATCAGCAAGTCTGGAGTTCGTGTCGATCCACGGAAAACAGCCGCCATCGCCGACTTCCCGCCGCCCACTGACAAGAAAGCCGTGCGCCGATTTCTGGGCCTGTGCGCCTATTATAGGCGGTTCGTGAAAAACTTCGCCCGCATCGCCGATCCTCTCACTAACCTTACTAAGGCCGACGTGGAGTTCAAGTGGGAAACGCCACAGGAACACGCTTTCCAGGAACTTAAACATCGCCTCCAGACGCCTCGGTTACTTGCCCATTTCGACGTATTCGCCGAGACAGAAATACATACTGACGCAAGCAGCGTAGGTCTTGGCGCCGTTCTTGTGCAGAGGGCTGACGGACTTGAAAGGCTTATTAGTTACGCCAGCCGATCGCTATCCAAAGCAGAAGCAAATTATTCCACAACAGAAAAGGAGTGCCTCGCCATCATCTGGGCTACGTCGAAATTTCGCCCCTACCTCTACGGCAGGCCCTTCAAAGTTGTGAGCGACCACCACGCCTTGTGTTGGCTAGCCACCTTGAAGGACCCTTCAGGTCGCCTCGCACGATGGAGCCTGAGACTTCAAGAGTATGACATTACTGTCATTTACAAGTCCGGCAAAAAACACTCCGACGCCGACTGTCTCTCTCGTGCGCCTGTCGACCAACCGCTACCCGACGACCCGGATGACGAGTACTTCTTGGGAACGATAACTACCGACGACTTCGCTGAACGACAGCCGGCCGACCCGGAACTTAAGGCCCTAATAGAATACCTCGAAGGCAGGACCGCCGAAGTCCCGAAGGTATTCAAGCGCGCACTTGCGTCGTTCTTTCTACGAAACGGTTTCCACAAAAGAAAAACTTTTAACCGCTTCGAGCTAAGTACCTCTTTGTGGTGCCTTCAGCTCTGCGACCAGAACTCCTGCAGGCCCTGCACGACGATCCGACGGCAGGGCACCTCGGTGTTTCTCGCACGCTCGCGAGGATACAAGAAATGTACTACCGGCCACGTCTTACCGCCGACGTCACTCGTTATGTGAGAACATGCCGGGATTGTCATTGACGCAAGACACCGCCGACAAGGCCAGCGGGACTTCTTCAGCCCATTGATCCACCTTGCCGACCTTTCCAGCAGATCGGTATGGACCTACTGGGGCCGTTCCCGACGTCGGCTTTCGGAAACAAGTGGATCGTGGTAGCTACCGACTACCTCACCCGCTACGCCGAGACAAAAGCCCTGCCAATAGGCAGTGCATCCGAGGTAGCTAAGTTCTTCGTCGAAAATATCGTCCTACATCACGGCGCCCCGGAGGTCCTTATCACCGACAGAGGAACGGCATTCACTGCCGACTTAACTCAAGCGATCTTGGCATACAGCCAAACAAACCACCGCCGGACGACAGCGTACCACCCACAGACCAACGGCCTCACCGAGCGGCTTAACAAGACGATCGCCGACATGCTGTCAATGTACGTAGATGTCGAACACAAGACGTGGGACGCCATTCTTCCGTATGTGACCTTGGCATACAACACGGCGGTGCAGGAGACGACGCAGATATCTCCATACAAATTGGCTAACGGAAGGAGCCCGGCAACGACGCTCGATGCCATGTTATCCAACGTCACCGACGAAGAAAACCTCGATGTGAGCGAGTACCTTCAACGCGCCGAAGAAGCCCGACAACTTGCGCGTCTCCGTATCAAGAATCAACAGATGACCGACAGCCACCGTTACAACCTTCGACGACGCTTCGTGGAATACCACCCCGGTAAACGTGTTTGGGTGTGGACGCCAATACGCCGACGTGGACTAAGTGAAAAGCTTCTACGACGGTACTTCGGACCGTACAGGGTGGTTCGACGTCTCGGCCCACTTGATTACGAGGTTGTCCCCGACGGCATCACGAACTCTCAACGACGCCGATCGCGCCCTGAAGTCGTACATGTCGGGCGCCTCAAGCCGTTTCATGCACGTTAACAAACTGAAACAGTGTTTTTTGTATTATCGTTGTATCGTAATTTATTCATTGTACTTTCTTGCAATAATTTTGTACCTTCATTTTTAGTTCAAGCATCAGGACGATGCCTTTTTTCAGAGGGGGGCAATGCCACGTTCCATTTCCCAAGTTTTTGTTATCGTCCCAAAACACCACACGATTCTCAGCGCAAACCGTGCCTGCAGTTTTCGAGAAGGTTCCGGACTGTAGTAGATCATTTCGATAAGATAACGCCCACTGTGCGAACGGTACAGATTGTTCTGGAACCTACGCCACTACCAGCGATAACGCTAGAACATTCGACAGCTAGAGTATAAATGCCGACGCGCTTCGCCGCTTGTCAGTTGTTGATCGAAGGCCGACGCTCCGTTCGCCGCTATCAGTCCGAGACTGCTATCTGTGCGAGACTGCTGCTGTAATTGGACTTTCCGTTTACCGGGCACAGGTTCGCCCAAATAAACAGTTAAATCCCAACACGAAATCTCCTGTCTTCATCCACGTCACGACCCCGTGACAATATGCTCATTGCCTGGAGGAATAATACAGTCATCAGCGGTGACGAAGCGCTGGCTATGAGCATCTTTATCGGACGAAAGCGCAGTATCTGACATACGAATGATCCTCTGATGGCAAGATATCACGGCTGAAGCTGAGGAGAGAAAGTCCCACCCTAAAATGAGCCCATTAGTACACGATGACAGAACGAGGAACTGTATATGGTGAAGGATGCCCTCGATAAAAACTCGTGCTGTGCAAACACCAGAAGGCTGAACAAAAACCACATTAGCACAGCGAAGGGGAGGGCCATTATACGGTGTCTTCACTTTGCGCAAACTGGAACACAAGTCCACACTAATAACTGAGAGCGATGCACCTGTGTCCACCAAGGCTTCAGTCCATATACCTTCAACACACACTGAAAGTACATTTGAAGGGCGTTCCGGAGGAGTTCAATGCAGTCCGCCAAATGCAGTTTTCCCTCCTGAAGCTGCATTGTTTAGTTTTCCGGGTGGTGATCAGACGCCGTGGTAGCCGGACGAAGTGGTGACAAGGAACGGCGCATAGGTGACGGGGAACGACGGCGTGAGGAGCGGAATGTACTGGCTGCGTCGAAGTGCTGTGGAGATGGTGAGCGACGTTGGTACAGTTGATATTGGTGGCGATGTTGTGGAGCAGGGGCATACTCATCTCTCTCGAAGTCCCCATAGCCCCGCCTTTCGTCTTGTTGACGTCGACGACAGAACCGTGAGATGTGGCCACGTACTCCGCAATAACAGCGAATCGGTCGAGTTGGACGCCAGCCATAGAAAGAAGGAAGCAGTGCCCTTGAGGCAAGGGCATTCAGTGAGGGCTGCGTAGTTGACACATACTGCGGTGATTGCTGAGAAGGTGACGCTGCAACCGCCTGAGCGTATGTCGGCTTTGGAGTGGTATGCAAGCTCAGGACTTGCTCACATGTCATGGATGCCAGCTCCTCCCTGACAATGTTGTGAAGGCTGCCTGCAGAAGGCGTTATGCGGAGCTCATAAGACGACGAGGTGGCCTGGAGTTGCAGCTCCTCGGGGATCATGAACCGTATCAACGGCTGGAGCTCATTGTCATGCGTTGGCCTGAGATCTCCTGTGTCAGGTTGTAAACGTATAAGTCGTAGGTGACTAGAGTTGCTGACACGTACTGATAATATCCGCGACCGTGGTGGGGTTCTTTGCCGCTAAAGCGATAAATGCGATGGCGCCTATTCCCTTGAGCAGGTGGCGAACGTGGTCATGTTCCGCCATCGAGCTGTCGATGCGACGGTATAGAGCGAGGACATCCTCAATGTACGAGGTATAAGACTCGCCGGAGTGCTGAACACGTTCAGCAAGCTTCCGTTTGGCTATGTCTGCACGGACAGAAAGGTTGACAAATATCTGACGGAGGTGCTGCTTAAAGGTAGGCCAGTCCGGGAAATCCAGTTGATGATCGAGAAACCATGTCTTAGCGACCCCTGTCGGATAGAACGGTACGCGGGAAAGTTTCAAAGAATCATGCCAATAGTTAAGCGCACTTACACGGTCGTACTCATCCAACCAGTCTTCAACGTCTTCTCCGCGAAGGCGGGCGAACATCGGTGGATCTTTTTGAGGTGCGGTGACAGTCCACGAAGGCATGCCTAGGGGTGCAGACGTGGTGGATGGAAGCCTTGTTGTTGTGCTCGTCTTGCGACATGACCGTGGGCTGACTGCGCAGACGGCGACCCGACCGGAGCTC
Source organism: Rhipicephalus microplus (assembly GCF_013339725.1). Taxonomy (NCBI): domain Eukaryota; kingdom Metazoa; phylum Arthropoda; class Arachnida; order Ixodida; family Ixodidae; genus Rhipicephalus; species Rhipicephalus microplus. Next base: position 62,604,679 of record NC_051173.1, on the reverse strand, counting down.
CAGGGATGGTTGGTAGTCGAAGATAACGAAAAAGCGCTGCAGAGAGAGGACCAGGGGATAGGAAAGCACTCTCCACCACTTGTAAGGCAACGTTTTGGCTGCAAGACACTTCTTTTACTTGCCGAGCCTCTGCCCCACAACACAGATCAGGCTGATGATGATGAGTATGTACATATGATAAAATGACGCGCATGAATAATGCTCACAATATATGTAATGTGTGTGTGTGTATGTGTGTGTGTGTGTGCGCGTGTGTGTGTGTGTGTTTGTGTATGTGTGTGTGTGTGTGTGTTTGTGTGTGTGTGTGTGTGTGTATGTGTGTGTGTAGAAAAACTTTATTTTTTTCTCAATAAAAAATGGTGAGTTGCTGCTTGTGCTCTACTATACGTGATCTTCTATGTGACATACAAAATATGCCCTCTCCAGTTAAGCGTTTTGAACGAACCGGCCCGGCCACGAATTCTCTTAACTGTGCACCTCTGTAGCTGCTGACATGACCACTCTTGAGATGGTAAGTATTGATGATGCTGTGATCTCTGCAGGTGGTAGAAGGGTGCACAGAGCTTTTTGGTTGCGCTGTTTTGAAACTTGCCTTGTCATTCCGCAGCCTCAGAGCTCGCATTCATCGCAAAACTTTCCTGGAGTGGCATAAGGAGTTTTATCGCGTGTCGGTGTGGTAATACTCGCTCACAGACACACAGTTTACTGACACAGATGCACAGTTTACTGACGCTAAGGCAAATGATGACGAATTGCGGCTTAGCCCTTTGTTATAACTGGGAAGCTTTTAACAACCTACGTGCTTCGCAATTCACACACTGTGACTACTGATGACATTTCAATTTTCGCCCAAACTTCGATATATTAGCTGCGCAAGTGCCTCTTCTCCCGAAATGACGCCTCCACACAGTTTTCCTATGCAGGGTTTCGAAGCATTCATGCGACTCTAAGAAATAATAGGTGACTGCTATACATTTATTGCCTGGGTTATATTTTGACCCAAACTCGGGTGTCTTTGTTCATTACAAAGACTAAGTTAAGCGTCTGCAAAGGCTTCGCGGGTGTAGTCTTCAATAGAAAAGGGCTGGCATGATGCGTCAGAAGAACTACTGTGAACGCCCAACTTAATCTGTCTATTGTGCGTGACACCTGAAAAGGGTCACGGACAACAACGCCCCCTAAACAGGCTGTGGGAGCACACCCAACACAGCTCCCAATTGAAAACTCAAGGGTTGAAATTAGAACCACGCATCCACTCTTACATGAAAACATCCAGTCGAGCATGAATCTAACTCTGCGTGGTAGATATTCTGTGGGTTCCCACATTATGACTCTTAAAACAATGACTTGCATTTTTCCAGTCATGCGCGTTTTTAGCATGTTGCAAGAGCACGAACATTGTGATGTACGGTCAAACTATACCACGTAGCTCTCACAAATGCGTGTTCTTTTGCATAATTTACTCATGGGCAACAGACTCTCATTTTACAATCGCGCCAAGCTAAAAAAATATACCGGACTCGTTATTTTTCAATTCCATCAGCGACATGCATGATCTGCTCGCTGCTCTACTTTAAAGGCGGACAACGACGCTTATCCATGAAAAGTCAAGTTGCAATTGTTTCTGGTTTTGAGCAGCCTTCTTTTAAAGCTGTAGTATTCTCAGCTTTAAAAGCCGGCCAAGAGATCAAGTAAGGCACTATCGCATTTGCCAGGGCTATCACATTGCATCGTATGTTTCATTCAACCAAAGCATAAAGGTGTCGCTGAAAGTCACTCGTAAAAAGACCTTGCGGAGCCGCTGGCAGCCACACTAACAAACGTGGTGACGTCAGCCTAAGAGAATAGGCCTGCATGGCTGCTTATCGAAGCAAAGCGGACATGCGGGTCTACTCAGGCTGACATCGCCAAGTTTCCGCGTTCGATGTTGGCAGTGTCGCACTGTCCGTCGTTTTCGGAGTGACCTTTTAACGACTCTTTAAATATATACCCCGTGCCGATAAGTAATATCAAAGCAAAATAGACTTCTTAGTTCCAGTGTGTCCAAACTTGTTTATAACAATGCTTGTATACGTTCGTGAGTCAACCTTCTCTGCCCGCGAGGCGCATGCCTTGACGAAGGTACCGGAAAATACCCATCGTGACCCTGACATCACCCGCTATTATGTCTGTTGTCCAACATCTCTGCGATGTGAAAGAAAACAAACATGTACGTGATGTATTATGTGATTCAGGGTGCCTTTTCAGCACGCTGCACAGATATGATGATAAACTAAGATAAAAATCATAAAAGCCGCAGTTCATGATACATGCCCTTAGACGCTTTACAAGTAAGTCTATTTCAGCTTTAGAAAAAGGGAACAATTCCTAAAGAAAAAGAAAACAGCGTTACAATCACATGAGTGGCGTCAGCTAATTGGTTCCCAACTTTGTCAAGCGTCACTATTTTGGCGCCTATTAGTAAGGCAAAACACAAGAAATGTGATCGACGCTTGTCCTGATTCTATCGTTAATGGGTCCTTTCGGAACGGCCTTCGGGAAAACCACGTTTTGTCACAGCGTTTCAACAAGCAGCTTTGAACAAACTGTTTTACTTACATGGGCTGCACAGGGTTTCGGAGTTCAGCTTGTTGGTCTTGAAGGTAAATTTAGTCTTCACTTCGTGAATACCTCTGCGTCGTATACTCCTCAGCACCTCCCAACAAACTTTTTGACCAGCCGACTGACCAACCGACCAACTGACTGACTGAATGCCCATGACTGACAGACTGACTGACTGACAAACTGAATGAATGAATGACTGACACTCTGAATACATCCTCGCGTCCTGCCTTCCTTAATGATACAAATATAGAATGTGATAGAATTGTTTGCCTCGTTCACATCCGCTTCAAAATGATTAGCCTTGCTTCACCACCCTATTCTGGAAACCCTACAGCAAGCACACCCAATACGTCTTAATTATTCCTTCTTCCAATGGGCCAAGTACCCTCTACACGGATGTAAAGCAGCACGTGCAAGTGCACATCTTTGGTGCTGTGCAGGATGACCCAAGCTTCTCAGGCACATGAGTTTGCTCTAAACTCACACTACGGTGGTCATGGCACGAAGACAGCGTGGAGCATGCACTCTAAGGCAAAAGGGTGTTAAAAGGGTGAGTGGTTCGTCCTTTTGGGGACTAATGGGGCTGCCACAACCATTTATCTCTTTAAGGCCTAACGGCAGCAGGTCTACCAAAGTAGTTCCCACAGGTGAGCTCAAAAAACTAACATTTAGTCCTCACATTTACACCTTAGAGAGTAACCGTTAGTCCCACAATTCACCTCAAGAGATTAACATTTAGTCTGTAGCGTGAGAGAGAGGAAAACGGGACGGCGGCCAACGTGGTCGTGTCGTTCTCTCGCCACTTTATTCCACGCCTCAAACGGAGCCGCGGTGGCTGTCCACGTCCGACACACCAAGTGCGCTAGCCTGTTCTAATTCTCGCGCAGCTCGAGCTAGCATCAGCTACGCGAGAGGCGCGGCGCGGTGATTGAGAAATGATGATGGTGATGGTGGCACTACAGAGCTCCCCCCCCCCTAGCGGTTTGCGCGATTTGAAGGCATATGAAAAAAAGAAAGAGAGCGACAAATGCTATATACATCAACAACAGTCCATAAAGTGTTCATTTGGCAAGTCCAGGTTGTCAACGTTTACAGGCCATCGGTAAGCAGTGTGTCTCCAGTGGGCGACTCTGGGAGAAGCGCAAGGGACGAAGAAGGAACTGCCGGGTCGCTGTGGTTACCGACAAGCGGGTCTCACGATGACCTGGTCGGACAGGCCGAGAGTGTACCGTGTGTCGCGAGGTCATGCTGCTAACGTCGGTAGAGGGTCGGCAGTGCGGGTTTTGACGTCGGGGTCGACGCAGCACAGACCTCAAAGTCGTACGGCGTCTGACGTGCCGATATAGATAGACGTGCCGGCGCACGCAGGAACGTGTCCAAACAATGCCGCCAAGTGTACGGTTGGTAGTCGGGTACACGACTAGTGGTGGGTCATTGCGTCGAATAGGCCGAGTAGGCGCTTGCGCCGTTTTCAGGGCTGTGACTGCAACTCGTGGCTGCGTTGCAGGGCGGCTCAAAAGTTGCCGCAATGTGTGACGCCAAGCACGTTGTCGTCGCCGACGTAGGGTAATGGGTGGTCGACACGTATGAGGTAAGAGCGTCGTCGCGGTTGTGACACACGAGCTGGCGTTGTGGACACATGTCTGGTTGTTGCCGTCCGGAGACAAAGGCTCCGGGGAATGGTGGTGGTGGAACCCAGTCAGCGTGGGCTCGCCCGGAGTATTGGACAGGACACCTGTGCTTGTGTAATGACCTCCGGTAGTCCGCACACGAGGGTTGGCGTGCAGGTCTGCATAATTGATGGCTGCCTCTAGCCAACACTCCCTAGATTGCTCCACCACAGGCGTGGCATGCCTGGTGAGCCCTGTCTGAAGCGGACCGGGCACGTCGTCCTCAAGCGCGTCAGTCATAGTCGCAGCGTCTTGGAAGCTTGGCCGTGGTTGATGTCTGGTGGCTTTAACTTCAGCTGCGGGAAACTGGGAGGACGATGGTGGTCGTTGCTGGCACGACGCGCAGAGCATTGAGGCTGGTCGACAGTCGCCTTCGGACATCGGGGAGGGTGAAGGTTCCGCAACCGGGAGGTGAATAGCGGGCGTGACAATGCCCATAGTCGTGGTAGCCACCAGGGCGTTCGCTGATGTTGCCATCGTAGAACCTGACGTGTCAGCCGTGTTGTGAGCCATGGAGGTCGGCCGAGACGAGCCGGTGGTAAGCATGTCTGCAGCGTCGTCGGCCGGGGACGATGAAAACACAAACCTCGTGGCTGATTGGTTGCATTCAGCCCAAATGTCGAGAACCTTGGCGGATGGGCAGTCGGCCACCAGACACGCGTCGCTAGTGGCCAGACGAGAGGTTAAGTCTCTTTTAGCGTACGTTGGTGAAGGCGAAAGCTTCGATGTTGGGAAGTCAATAACGGGTGAAAGGTCACCTGTGCCAGGCGCCAAGGTGGGCGGCAAGGTGATCGTCATGGAGTCTGGTGGGGCCACGGTGTCGCGTGCCGTCGCTTTCGTGGAAAACGTGCAGGTAGCAAGCGTGCCAGAAGTACCATCGGCCGAGGACTTCGAAAAAACGCACTTCGTGGTGGACAGGTTGTCGGCAGCAGGAACGACTTCAAGAACCTCGTCGGATCTGTGACCGGGTGCGAGAATCACTGCGGTAGTGGCCGGACCCAAGGTGGAGGGAGACGTAATCGGGGAAGTTTGGTTGCGGTCAGATGAGAGCTTTAGGCCGGAGGGTCCAGCAGGCTGCGACGCAGGAAAAACCTGAAAGTCACGGGTAAACGGCAGCGGGTGGTAGGTGATGCCGCAGCTGGCAAGCACCGCAGAGCAGAGGTCATCGTAAGGCTGCTGGCTGGAGGTTGAAGTGGCAGAGAGATGACGCAACTCTACCGGAAGGGCGTCATGAAGAATGGCATCCATCAGCGGCTGGTCCGTGACGCCATTCAGCGCAAGAACGGCATCGAGCTGCATCAACCACACCTTGGGTAGGTCGATTGGAACGGCGGCACTGGCGGGCAGAGTTGCGGGAACATGGCAGCGGGCCGCTCGGCGAAGGGCGTGTTCTCCGAGTCACCAATGTAGCGAGAGAGGAAGATGGGACGGCGGCCAACGTGGTCGTGTCGTTCTCTCGCCACTTTATTCCACGCCTCAAATGGAGCCGCGGTGGCTGTCCACGTTCGACACACCAAGTGCCCTAGCCTGTTCTAATTCTCGCGCAGCTCGAACTAGAATCAGCTGCGCGAGAGGCGCGGCGCGGTGATTGAGAAATGATGATGGTAATGGTGGCACTACAAGTCTTTACAATTGCGCCTTATAGGGCACCTGTTATTACCCACATTTACACCTTACCGGGCAACCATTAGTCTTCACAGTTGTACCTTGCCGGACGAACGGTTGATTCACTCAAATACTCCAATCAGATGAACTTTTAGTCCCCAGTTCAAACATTGTTTATGTTTATTTTCTGCCAGGCCTAACATTTTTTCGCCTGTATTTCTGCGCAGTGAGCAACAAATTGCGCACAAAAGAACACGTGAAAAAGAAGTTAGCCACCTATGTTTAACTGCTTTCGCAGTCACGGCAACAACGAAAGACAAAAGTGAGACATCAAAATCTCCCATTTTTCTACATACACATGAAGCTTATTCTTTAAGTGAATTCATGGTGAAGTGTTCAAGTCTTGTCTCGTTGTCAAATCTTGTTCACTCCTTGGGGAGCTCCTTCGACGGAAGCGATAGATGACAGGCATTGCAGACGCCAGCGCATGCAGCCTTCTGCCTATTGTGTTCCCACGGCTGCACGTACAATAATATGGCAAAAATAGATAGACACACGTTAGATAAGATGACGATGCACGCATATGACAAGTACGTGCACGTTATTATAAAAACAAGCGTTGAAATACGACACACAAATAACTTTACCTTCACATCTTGCACAGTCCTTCTGAAGCTGCTCTGACGAAAGAGATGGATGAAGCCATCGCAGATGCCAGCGCACACAGTCTTCAGCACGGTTTGTGCCCATGACTGCACAATAAGTATGTAAAATAGTGAGTCACACATGACGGAGGATGAATACAAATGCATATTAGATATACGTGCAAGGTGAAATGAAAACATACGTGAGATTTGACATGCTAATACTTTCACTGTGATGTCAGACATCGTCAAAGACTGATTTCAATCCCCGTAGCGCAACAGCTTCGGAGCGGCGGCCGCAGCCACATCTCCACGCCCCACCATGCCGCTAGCATGTCAGCGAGTCCTAAGCGAGCAACGTCGTTCAGCTTGAGCAAGGGTACGCGAGACCAAACACGGAACTGCACGCGGAGTGTCTGCCGCCAGCGAACTTCGAACAGGAGAACGAGCGTATGCTTGGCCGCCGCCACGAACCACACCGAGCTGGATCGGAGATAGCGCTGAAGAAATCGACAGTAATGAGGCCCTTTACCATAAACTCGAGCGAGTGCTGCGCGCAAACGCGAGTCCGCTGCCGCGTCCAACGGACAACGCCGAGCTGCTTGCGACCGACTGACCGGAAAGCCAACTGCAATTGTGACCACTTTTTAGTGAGTTCCGAAGCTAGCAAACGCCCCGCCAGCCCATGCTGGTGCACTTACAGCGCACGACGTACTACAACCAAGCTCTTTACGAGAACCCGCAACGTGTTTTCGACGACTCCAAACTCAGCGAAGAGGTCTCAGCCTAATATCGGTCAGCCCGAAGCTCATCGCAGCGGCGAAGACAGGCGAGCGTACGGGAGGCCGACGGCAATGGCGGCATATTTCCAGGCGGTCGCAAAGCACAGGCGAACTGCAGAGGCCGAAGCTGACCTTCGCGATGCATTTCGTGCGTGCGATATACAACATGACCGAGCCCGTTGCCGGTAAGCGCGATCCGTATCGAGCATGCGACAAGTAGAGTAGAATAAAGAATGATAACCTACTTGCCTTAGAATCCAGCGCTGTTTTCTGACCTGAGTCGCACTGAAGTATATATCCGATAGGCATGTTGACTTCTAGGCCACCATATTGGCCTTCCAAACTGTTGCTGTCGTGTGTTGTCTTGACTATCTTGAAGCCAGAGATATAGAGCGCGGCATGGCGACGTGTCAAGACTTGCTCCAGACTTCATGGGGGCAGCGAAACGCAAAAGCAGCAGCCCACGCTTATCCAAGCGTAGACACAAACACCACATCGTTATTCTTAGATCGTAGAATTCAGGCGGCCGCGGTCGAGCACTCAGAGCGCGGCGCAACGCGAACCGTCGCCGGCAAAATACAGGGAAAGACTAGTCACCTTAGCAACGCTTTTGGCACTGCCTGCGATCCCCGGGCGTTTCATCCCATTGGAGCGTGTTTGCAGACTATGTGGTTTCGCGTGGCACGCTTCCCTTTGTAGTTGCTCTTCAACGGTCTATCTGTTCATCACGCGCGCCTATCAGGCTCCATTACTCCTTCTTCGAGTAATTTTGCCTTAGAGTGTGTGATAGGAATGTTGATGAAAACGGCTGCAAGAACGCGCGTGGCGCCAGACACGCATGTGGGGGTCTATGCGGCGAGTATCAAAGATAGAAACATCGCATGTGAACACGTCAGTACCACGAATGAGTCAGTATTTCAACAATGTGCACCAACCTCAGCGTGATTGTCGCACTTTGTTTTAGGGGCGAAGTTCCTTTAAACGCGGGTCGGTTGCCACCTGTATGTATGCATGTATGCAGTAACCATTTCACAGCACATCCAAGGAGCGAATGATAATGAGTGATTTATTGATCGATATATGGGGTTTAACGTCGCAAAAACACCTTATGAATATGAGATGCCGTAGTGGAGGGCTCCGAAAATTTCGACCACCTATGGTTCTTTAACCTGCACGGAAATCTTAGTACACAGGCCTACAGAGTTTTCGCCTCTATTGAAAATGCAGCTGGCACATCCGAGATTCCACCTTTCGACCCACAGGTAAGCAGCCGAGTACCTTAGCCACTGTACCACCGCGGCGGAATGGCGAGTGGGGCGAAGCTTCGGAGGTTTTTATCGGCAAATCATGAATCATCCACTGGCCGCGTTCCTCCGTCGTCAGTCTCTTTGCCATACGGAAGAACGCACGGGCGGACAGACGGATGGATGGACGCACGGACAGATGGACGAACGTAAGCAACAACGAACAGCTGGACGGAAGCACGAATGGACTTATGAACGCTTCGCCCCACTCATGATCATTCACTCCGTGGATATGCTGTAATTTTTTCCAACTCAACATCGCGCCTTCCACAGGCGTGTTGGTGGGCAGAGTTCTTCGAAAATTCGAGTTGCGAAACGGTGATCCAAAACCCGAGCATGCCACTGGCCTATTTCGCGGGGGTTAGTAGAGTACTTCGATGCTCGCGCACACATCGAGGCACCCTAGAGGCCAGCTGATTTTCGCAGCATCTAGGAGTGGCAGTGAAACACCAAGTGACTGTGGCATCGCTTTTTTTTTCTTTGCGCACGCTTCTGGTCAACGTCATACGCGGTACAAGCGTAGCTGCACGTTTATTAGTTTGTCTTTGGTTAAGATATGACGCCAAAATTAGTAGACTCTAGGAGATTTCAGCGAAAGGCGTGTACTGATTTCGATACATGGGGTCTCTGTGGATTTTTGCAACTCTTTAGGCGCGTATACACTAGAGAGACATGACACTGATTTTGGATACAGTGTCTTTTGTCTTGTCTTCGTCCCATGTACACTGAGAAGACACAAACAGTCCATTAATAGTTTCCTGAACACCGCACGCGCCTTGTCGTGGTCACAGTGTTTTGTTGGCCAATCCTGTAGTCACATTGGAGGCACACGCAGTGACACTGACTAAACTTGCACACCTGCACCTCCATTTCGGCCATGCTCTCTGCTCTGTCATTGCCCCTCTCCGGCTACGCGGTGCTGCCCCCGCCTTAATCCACAGTGTCGAGGGACGGGGGTAGTTAGACACAAAAGAGAAGCACAGAAAAGACTTTGTGGGGTGTGCAAGACGCCTATTCAAACACCATGGAAGCCCCGGAGGGGGAATTGTTATCTGCCCAAAGATTTTCCCCTTCGTGCTCGTTTGAAGCAAAGAAATGGGAAAATTTCCACTCAGCCACAGATCTCCCGACGACACACCAACGACACATCTGCCGATGAGTTGTGCTGATGTTTTTGGTCTTCCATCATGTTACACTACGACCACATGCTGTGTTTTGAGGCGTCGTCGTTCTCGTCGGCCTAGTGTGACCAGGTGGTCTGGTGACTTCGTCAGCGGGTGACTCGTCGGCGGGCGACTCGTCGGCTGATGGTCTGCGTCTGCCTCGTGTCTGCGTCGGGGTCAGTGTCAGTGTCATGTGGCTCTAGCGTAAACGCACCTTCTTTACTGAATAGCTCTGTTCGACGGTGTTTGTACTCTTTAGGGCAAGATCTTTCGTTCCAGCTGCTGCAAAGAAACTTCCATAAGAAAGTAGTAAAAGTGCAAAGGCAGTACTCTCGCGCAGCTCCCTTCTTTCCATCAACTATTGAAGATAAAAGTGAGGGCAGGTTGTCACGAGGGGAAGTCGCATCATGGTGGCATCATGGCTCTCGCATTGTGTGTGTGAGTGGTTACGTCTCGAGCGTGTGAAAATTGAATGCGAGACATCCTAGCCACCTAATTATACAACTCTTACTTCTTCGTGCATAGGTGCGTTGTGTGCGTGATAAAGCTGATAGATGAATTGTGCCACTCGCTGGCGCTGCGGCGTAGGCACTTACTCTAGGTAAGAGCAAACGCGGTGGGCCGACTGGATCTTCAACACAGGCGGCTGTCAACGAAGCTGATTGACGATTGAACTCGTATACAAACGCCTTCATTCTGAGAAGGCCCCAGTGCTGCTCATGACTGTGATGATACCGGTGTGACGGTCACGCGTTCCATGGGGTGGACGCTAAGCAGCAGCTTCTTTGCGTATGAAATTATTTTGTCCGCTTGCACTTCTTGCGCACGGCTGTAGCCACATAGGAGCTCGCTATCACCTAGATTTTTCTTGGTTTTTTTAGGTCTGTCGTTTACTCAGTCTGATTCAACTCTGTCTTACTTTGATTATACTAATTGATAATTTGATTGATTTAATTTGTGGTGTAACGTCCCAAAGCCACTATATGATTATGAGAGACGCCGTAGTGGAGGACTCTGGAAATTTTGACCACCTGGGGTTCTTTAACGTGCAACCAAATATGAGTATACGGACCTACAACATTCCCACTTCCATAGGAAATGCAGCCGCCGCAGCCAGGGATTTGAACCCGCGACCTGCGGGTCAGCAGCCGAGTACCATAGCCACTAGACCACCGTGGCGGGGCTGATTATACTAATTAGATAAGGATCAATGAACATCACATCAAACAGTTCTGTCTTGATTTGTAAGGTTTTTTTAATGGGAATAAATACATTGGGTGTGATAACAAAGGTCTTCATTACTATGGAGCTATTGAACATTATCCCAACTTGAGCGATCCTAAATATCTTGTTATAAGTAAGGTCTCATTAGTTCGGTTTTACTTAGCGTGCTGAAAATTAGGGTCATGTTAAATAGCGTGGTTCAGTTAGCATGCTAACTAGCATGCTTCTGTTAGTATGGTAGTAGCTTTACATGACTTCATTTGCATGGTAATATGAAGATGTGGTGTAATTACCTCGGTCTTAGTGTCACTCAGCTTAGTCAACTTCGTCATAGCATGTCCTTAACTAAGAAGCAGAGTACACCATTTGCACCCAGTCAAATATCTAATCAAACTTTATTATACTTCTCGAAGCAAAAAGTTTGGACAGCTCGCACAGAAAAGACGTGCAGAAAGACCAGAGCAGGCTTTCAATCGATTTATCGTTATGAAGACGCACACACACACACACACACACACACACACACACACACTAATAGCCGCTGTCAGTGCCAGCGTCTTGCTGTAATTTGACTTTATTTTTACGTGGCCACAAGTTCGGCTGAATAAACAGTATAATGTTCAACCTACAATATGCTGCTCCCTTCGTGGATGCCACGACGCAGTGACAGCATATATATATATATATATAAATAATATATATATATATATATATATACATATATCCATCTTAAAATATTTTAAAATCTTTAAAATATATATCTTTAAAAGAGAGAGGGTACACAAAAAAAAGAGAACTTAAGGTAAAGCTAGCCCCCTCGCCCCCCCACGCAGCCGTCCCCCTTCAACTTCCTTTCTGTATTTTTGGCTACCTTCTTTTTTTTGCTTTTCTTCCTTTCTTTACCTTTTTTTTCTCCCTTTCCTTCACTTTCCTTCCCGTCTCTTTTCCGACGATCACCTTTAAGATGTCCGTGGTCGGCATATACTTCCTTTCAATAACGTATCGTTCCCGACCAGACGGCGCTTCATGGCTCCGGCGGTCTGGTGAAGGGAAAAAGAGCTTTTTAATAAGTTTAAGCCTTTAGCTACTCATTGCCTCGTGGACGTTTCGCCGTTGAAAGAGAAGCACCACGCATTGCCGCACAGGCTGGCAAGCGGGTGCAATGTCAATTCTGGCCTGCTTCTGTATTACACATGCAGTAGGGGCCTCTCGATTGTGCACAGGGTTGCTGTTGGACATCTCAGGCTTGGCGCAAGTGATTGGATAATAAGATACAAACAGAAACAGACAACAGCTGTACTCACGAAGAGTAGTTACACTCAGAAGTATTTTCAGTTGTCCAGTGACCGTCACAGCTGCAGTGCCGTGAACTCAATTATTACTGTCATTATTACCGTTATTGTTTTCTAATGCTTTGATTGCTTCAAGTGTACCCGGATTTTCATTTATTCTCTTTCGAGGGTGTTAAACTGGGGAATGAGGTATGACTCTCGTTCTTCACGCTTTCGGTTTAATGTGAATTCCGTCTCTAAGTGTTTTACTGATAGTTTGTCAAACGCATGGTTGGGAAGGTTGAGATATTTTGATAAAGGTAGGCTTGGGGCAGATTTCGCATGGGCTCTATGGTTATTGAAACGAATCCTAAATGGGGTTTCTGTTCGTCCGAAGTACTGCATACTGTATACGTTGCATTTGAGTAGGTACACCACATTAGAGCAATCGCATGTTAGGTTCCCTCGTATGTTAATTGAAAACTTCGATTTTGTGCTGATTGTTTTGTTTGTTTCTCGCCTCGCTTTACAGTACAACACACAGTGACCTTAAATTGGGTCGGCATGCATTATAAGGGGCTAAAGTATTGATTGGAAAGGGAAAAAGCATGTCTTTGAGGTTGCATGGTGGTCGGTAAACGACGCCAGGAGGGGATGGAAATGCGCGTTTCGGACGTTTATTTTTGTCCCAGAATTTTGTAATGTCGTTTAAGGATTTTGTTTAGATTGGGAAAGTTCGTGCTGTAAGTTAAGTAGATCTTTGTACGTTGCGGGTATACTTGCAGTGGTCGCTTTACAAGTAAGTCACTACGCTTCAGTTTACTAGCTTTCTGAATGGCGTCATCAATTACATGTGGCGGGGTTGGGGGGGGGGTATTTTTCTTTATCGAGCATATGTTTTAGCCTCTATGAGCTCGTGTCAAAATCAGTGTCTCTTGAGCAGATTCGTTGAAACCGATGAGCCTGGCTGTATGGAATACTGTTTTTACAGCGGCGTGAATGATCGCTTTGGAAATGGACGTATTGCTGTCGAACCGTTGGTTTGCGATACAGAATTCTAGAAACATTGTCTTCTTCTATCTTTATGGTAACATCAAGAAAATTTACGGCTGCTTGCGAGTAGGTGTGTGTGAACTGTATGTTCGGGTGTACAGTGTTTCAAGAGGCAATAAAGCTAAGAAGTCAATTCTCGCTATGGGTCCAAATAAGAAGGGTGTCGTCCATGTATGTTCCTTATAAGAGTGGTTTCAAAGAACTTTGTGCAAGAAATTCGGATTCTAGCTTTCCCATATATATGTTGGCATATTTGGGTGCCACTTTGGTGCCCATAGCGGTCCCGCTAGTTTGTCTAAAATACTCTTGGTTATGTTCAAGTGAATTCAGTTCTAGAATCATTCTCATCAAAGTTGCGATGGCAGAGAAATCTGGAGTGCCAGGTTGTCTACTCTGTACATGTCTGTGTACATGTCTATGTCTGTGTACGTGTCTGTGTACAAACATGTCTGTGTACATGTTTTGTAATACAGCCATACCGTCATCGTGAGGAATATTGGTATACAATGAGGATATCTCAAGAGTAACCAAGTACGAGTTTTTAGGCACACACACACCTGTAATGTCTCCAAGAAAATGTGTGGTGTCTTTAATGTACGACGCGAGGGTGCATGGAATGTGGCTTACTAGTTTGTCCACGTACCCTGATATGAGTTCAGTCATTTTACCTATGCCTGATATGATTGGTCGGCCTGGGTTGCCGGGTTTATAAATTTTCGAGAGGATGTAGAAGTGACCTTGACGAGGGTATGCTGTTCGCATTAGTTTGCGGTCAGTGTTCGTTATCTTTTCTGCGTCCAACAGTTTCGTTAGTTCTGTTGATACGATACGTTTGTATTCGTCTGTCGGATCACCTGGGAGGCGTTCGTAAAATTTTGAGTCGCCTACTTGGCGGTATGGCTCTTGTAAGTAGTTGGTTGTATTAAGGACTACAATTGCTCCTCCTTTGTCAGCGTGTTTTATTGTTATGTCTGTCCTAGATGCCAAATTTCTCATACTCATTTCTTTGAGATTTTTTGAGGTTTTCTCGCTTTAATTTCTGCCTGTGGTATTCGTGTACTATATATTTTTGTACTGCGAGGATATAAAGGTCCAGAGGTTAGTCTCGATTACTGTTCGGTGTTGAATTAGTTCTTCTACGACAGTGATTTTTTCGCAGTTAGAAGGCCTGTCCAAGATATATTCGCGCAACCTCACGCTTCTAGCGAAGTATATATATATATATATATATATATATATATATATATATATATATATATATATATATATATATATATATATATATATATATATATATATATGGTCTTGTCTATTTCTGTAGCCTAGGCTACAAAAAGTCAAGATTACATGCTAATCACAGAACACAAGCCAAAAGACAAAAACAATACCGATGCTGCAAGAAAACAACGTGATAATTCTGGAGCACCACGTGCTGAAGAACTCAAATACGCCAATTATTTTTCTGATAAAGCTATGGACGGCTTATTGATGCAGCTTCCTGGAGTGATTGTTGCCGCCTCATTTGTGATTCTAGTTTCTTCGTTAGGCTGGGACGTGAGCACCTTTGTCTTTTGAAACAATGGCTGGGAACCCCTTTCAGTACAAATATAGGCCAAAAAAATTATCCCTTCCTACATTTTTTTGCTTTCTGGCAATATTCTTGTAATTTTATATTAGGCACCTTCCCGACGGAGCCAGTACCTTTGTGCATAGAAGAAAGAGATACTATAAGAAATCCCTCTGGAACACTCAAGCTTTTTACGGGGCTTAATCTTGCTCAGGGTACTTCCTACGGGACTAGTTCAGACTTACAACTGAGACAGTTTACAAGGTATATATAGACTGATAGCGAAGGCCCTTAGGAGCTGATACGTGTAGAAAATGGCGGCAGATCAGCTTCTAATGGGGCTTAGCACCATCTCTGTGAAGAGGGAACACTTCCGGCGGAACAAAACAATAAAGTGGATGTGACGCAATAGCTGGTGACATAGTGAAGTCATTTTGTGTGCACCAGCACAAACTTTCAAATTACTTTTCATCGGCCCCTGATTGCTATGGACTAGAGCTAAAGTGATCATCGGCGAGTCATCCACCAGTGCACTTCAAGTCAACTGCAGCTAATCTAATGAAGAATCATCAGTAAATATCAATGTTTCAGTGTACTGCCGTTTATTTACATTGGTTTTACAAGCAAGCTTATAAGAACTTTTATTCGCAGTTAATGGCATCTTCCGCTGACCGATTAAGGCAATCAAAAGCGTAGCAGCATACACATGTAATATCTGCAGCATGGCTTATTCGTTCCACACATACGCAAGTTGTCGTTGTTGTTTTTCTCTGCACATGGCTAGTACCCAAAAGAGGGATTGGCTGATTATAAGGTGAATTGGCCCGATACTTTCTACATTGCTTCATTCCTAAAAAAACTTTAGTTATTTAATTATGATTTGAAGGGCCTATTGCTAATTAGAAGAAATAAAAAAGAAAAAGAAAAATAGTGAGACCACAATGCAGCAAGAAAATTGTTTAGTCGCAGTGATGTATTCCTGAACGGCGAATAAAACATCCCTGTGGCTGAAACTCAGTGTAGAGGCTTCAAATGAAAGAAGAGTAGGTCCTGATAATTGCAAGCCAAGTTTTTGAAGAGGTGGTGCTAGTATTCTCTGCATGAATATATGGAAACGGAAACAATATAATAGAAAATGACTAATTGTTTCTTCTTGATTACAGTAAATGCACATAGGGGAATTCAATAAACCTGATCTATGCGAGTAAAAATTAAGGAAGGTAAAGCGGCAACAAAATTTTGTGAAGTCAACTTCCATCATCCTTGAATTAGACAGTCCACTGCGCCAGGAAAATAACAAGTGGTTGTTCTCCAGAGAAGCCATCAGAACAGGGTCTGATAAGTTTTGCCTGATTTTAAGCGTGCGAAATCGCGCCACCGTATTGTGTACTGTAAGGGGGAAATTAGGAATGGTGGGTGTCGAAAGCAATGCCTTCGCAAAAGAATCCGCTATTTCGTTTAACAAGAAATCTTTGTGCCCTGGTGCCCAGAATAAATGAATACTTCGGTGATCACAGTGAGCCAGTGATTTAAAAAGTTTCAGTATGGGTGAGCAACCGGATGTAGACAGAAAAGAGCACACTGATAATAAATCAGTTACGATTGCTACGACTGGAATCGAAGTATATACCTTTCGCAAAGCTAACATTATTGCCATAAACACAGCCAGAAAGACAGGAATAAAATCTTGTAAGTGAAGTGAAACTGACCTATCAAGTACGAGCAAAATAATCCAACACCTGATTTTTCATTTGATTGCGATGCGTCCGCTGCAATAATGATGTTTGTTGGCACGGTACTTAAATGTTCCTTCAATAAATCATATGTAGTGCCTGTGGGTGATTGCTTAGCGTGAGTTGGGAAGATATCATGGTAAACTATTTCTGGAGAACTTTTTTGCCCAATTAAAGGAAGCAGATCACAAATTTGTACATTTAGTGGCTCAAGTAACGATTGAACAAATACTATTTGTGGTTTGTGAAATCTGGACCAATGTACAGAAAAATTAGGTCATGATTGGAAATAAAAATAATTTGATCAGGGTTAAAGGTTGCCCTATATAATCGTAAAAAAGCCTGCACAGTAAGAATGTTACAGCGACATAATAGGGTCGGTATTCGTGCTTCAAGGTATAACACTTTATTTGCAGTATACTTTGGAAGTCCTAAGCAGAGCCGTAAAGCCTCTCTTTTCGATAGAATGAGCGGCCGAAGCATGTAGGCTGGCGCACCAGAAAAAAATAACGCAGCAAAACTCTAACACAGGTCAGACATACATTTTATATATCATCAAAAGTGCCTTCCTTCTCATACCTGATCTATCATTGCTCAGCATCCACAATACGCCCATTGCGCGTACTGCTTTTTTCGTGATGTATTCAATGTGAGGACGCCAATTGAGATGTTCATTATACATACCTCCAAGGTATTTCAGTTATTGTACTTGTGGGATATCTTCGAGCTTGTGATAATTAGATATGTGCACAGGATCTTGGACAAGAAAAACGAGAATAGCACATTTATTGGTATTCAGGTTTAACATCAATCCATCCAGCCAATGTTCTATTTCATCGAGATATGCTTGCAAGATGGTGTAAAGACAGTGGATGTCATGTTCTATAGCAAAGAAAGCAATGTCGTTGGCATAAACATAGGTTTTCACATCTGGCTGAACGGGGATTGTACTAAGCGATATGTTGAGAAATACGGGGGAAAGTACTGACTCCTCCGGTACACCTCGGGTTTGCTTGTTCTTTCAGGAAGAGAAACCGACTTGATAACAATAGAATTCTCTTCTACTTGAAAATTCCGTCAGCCATGCTACTACATAAGCTGGAATCCCATGACTCCATAACTGAATAATCAAGACAGGGTACTCTACACTATCGTATTCTTTATATATGTCTAATGCTACTAAAGCCGCATACTGCTTTTTGTGACGGGCAATATTGTCACGTAATACAAGAGGGGGAACACACACAATGATTTATTGAGGGCGAACTTGTGCCCAGAAAAGTAGCTATGTCACAAAGAAGAGTCTGCTAAAAGCGTTCCGCCTACGTGTCCCTTTCTGAACAACTACTCCGTCAGTCTTCCCGGCTCGTGCTCGTACACCAGAGGCATGCGCTTCTCTGCCCAAGTAGGCAGTCTACATGAACGGCCGTTTTTAGGGTGGAGACATCTTAATAAGTGCCTTCAAGAAACTCAGCCAAAACCAGCGGGCAACGGGGCACGCTGTTGCCAGCTTCCACCAAATTCAGCATAGTTTTCTGTGCGCCGCCATTTTGGTCGGTGCCCAGCCCTTGTAACAACACACAACACCTGGGCTTTTGACAGCGGCGGTTCTCAGGGTCGTGTAAGCGACCCAGTTCTTGAAGTGAGCGCACGAAGAAATTCGCAGCCCACACACAAACACTTGCGACATAATACTGAGGTTACGCTGACACGAACGCAAGCGTGGCAACAGCTCAGACTAGCAAGCGCGTCTCCGTGCGAACGCGCGGACGCGTGCCGTTTGTGGGCTTCCTACTCGCAATGCGTGGACGCAAGCAACGACAACATCGGTTATCTACTCATTCGCGAACACTGCGAAACACATATACGTGTTCCGCAGGAAAAAACAGTGAATGAAATACGCATTACTCATAGAGCAACTACGAGACGCACTGGTGGGCTCCCAGCCGTCTCGCTTCACTTGAGCCAGCCATAGTTGTCGTCGGCCAGGGCTCGCTGGGAAGCGGAACATTCGCACCTCCTTTCTGTTGTGGTTAGTGCAGAGCGGTACGCAGCATACAGGCATTCTAAGGCTTCACCGGCAGCGTTTAACACGCTACCGCAACGTTCGACGCCGTATTATTGAGAACTAAACGCAACCGGGCGTAGACGCAGTGCGGGCACCAAGATGGGGCGACAGCGCGGCGTTCCTGTTTGGCAACATTGTGTTTTGGCGGGCGGCGGTGCGTTGGCGGCATGTAGTGGGTCAAAGGCTGACATCACCCTAAAAACGGCCGTTCATGTAGGCTCCCTATGCCCAGTCCAGATCGGAATTCGTGCACATACGCTCCTCACCAAAGTGCACCACAAAAATCGACCTCTCCCTTCACAGCGGACCAATACCCGAACGCGATGATATTAGAGTACTGGGGCTTTTAGATGTGGAGCATCTAATACTCTAGGCTTGTAGTGCGGCGCCGTCCGCAAGCTTCCTCCTCCTTCTTCCACCATCTGTGCATCCCTTCCTCCTCTACACACCGCGCGCGCTTCACTCCTCCACCATCTGTGCACCATTCCTCCTCTACACACCGCGTGCGCTTCTCCTCTTCACGAACATTCGCTAGCTGTATAATGTAGCGCGCATGCGCCGTCACGCTTCGAGAACATCGGCAGGTGACGCGCGCGCATGCGCCGTCGCGCTTCGAGAACATCGGCAGCTGACGCGCGCGCATGCGCCGTTGCGCTTCTCCCCCTTCTCGAACATTCGACAGCTGACAGTGCATGAGCCGTTGCGCTGTATATATACTCAAGGTCGGTGCTCGCTCGCTCAGTTGCCGGTCGTCGGTTGGTTTGTACGGCGCGTCGACGTCCGAGGTCGCAATGATCGACGTCCCTTCGACCAGCGCCGGCCAAAGTGTTGGCGGAACCGCAACCAAGTCGTCGTATACGTGTCGTACGTGTTCACTCATTTAACACCCCTCCTACAACCACGTTAACCAATTTAGCCAGCGACCCAAGTAAGTCGCAATTTAACACCCCATTTCACAACCACGTTAACCAATTTAGCCATCGACCCAAGTAAGTCGCACTTTAACACCCCGTTAACCAATTATATGCTCCGCATCCTCCTCAGTGTTCCCCCGAGGGAAGCGGCGGGCAATTTTTTTATACACAAAAACCGCAGAGCAGGCACAACATTGGCAAAATTGCGTAAGGTGGGGGACCAGGTGGGCCGGATGGTCCGCCGGGTTTCCAACAAGCGCGGGGGGTTAGGATGCAAAGATGCCTGGCGGCTTGCGCATGCATTCGTAACCAGCCGAGTCCTGTACTCGGCTCCATACCTCCACCTACGCAAATCCGACGAGAATGCACTCGAAGTCATTCTCCGCAAAATCTACAAGCGCGCCCTCGACCTTCCTGTCAGCACCTCTAACCAGCGCCTTTTGGGCTTGGGAATGGTGAACACCTTCAAGGAGCTGAGAGAGGCGCACTTGACAAACCAATATACTAGACTCTCTAAAACACCGTCGGGTCGCCACCTCCTTGCTTGGCTACACATCAATCATTCAATACACACGGAAGAGCACGTACGGATTCCAGAAGTTTGGCGATACTCCTTGCACGTGCGTCCTCTTCCGGCTAACATGACCCGAGACGACTACGTGGCCGACGCCTCACGCGGGCGGAAGGCTTGGCTCGACACTACGGCCACAAATTCGGAGTATTTTACGTGGACGCCTCCGGCCCGCACCACGGTGGTTGGTACACGGCTGCGGTCGTCCACCAAAACACCGTTGTAAACGGACTCACATTCCGTGCGCATAACATTACGCACGTAATGTTATGTGCACTCGTTATGTTATGTGATATGTGCACTCGTTATGTTATAATGTTATGTGCAATGTTATGTGCCATCGCACTAGCCGCTGCAGATCTGGACTCGAGGGTCATCATCACCGACTCAAGGGGTGCCTGTCGCAATATTGAACAGGGATACAATCCGTACCGTGCTTACAACATTTTGCAGAACAGCAGCTACCTAGGTGCCACCGCGCACCGAATGATCATATGGGCTCCGGCTCACACGGGCCTCGATGGTAATGAGACGGCCGATGCCGCCGCCCGCGCGCTCACTCTCCGGGCACCATCCTCGTCCCCTACCGATCCGGAACTCGAACCCAATCCCGCCTACACCTTTAAGGAGGTCACACAATTTTACCAATCCGGCCGTAACGTCTATCCGAAACCCTGTAAGGGCCTCACGAAGGCGGAGGAGCGAATCCTCCTTCGCCTTCATACTAAAACTCTATTGTGCCCGGCAATCATGAAACACTTTGACCCCGCTTGTACGAGGAAGTGCCCGCATTTTGAGGATAATTCCTCTGACATTTTCCACATGGTGTGGGCATGCCAAAAAACCCCAAACCTTACCCCACTACCCAACCCTTCGCGGGAGGACTGGGAGGCAGCCCTGCTCGGCTGCTCTGACCTGACGGCTTAACGGGCCCTGGTCGAGCGTGCCCGGGCCGCGGCCAACGCCAATGGGCTCCCGTAAGAGGGAGCTCACCTAGTGTTTGTACAGGGCGGCCCTTTAAGGACCGTTCCCACCCTCCCTGTAAATAACATCTGTAAATAAATGTTTTTCAGCAGCAGCAGCCCTATGCCAAAGATGAGTGAGCAGGCGCGGGGCACAGTAGACGCCCACATAGCGTCTTGTTGATTGCGAGGCACTGTAGACGCTCACATAGCGTCTCGTTAGTTGCGAGGCACTGTAGACGCTCACATAACGTCTCGTTGGTCCTTTTTGTAAAATAATTAGTAGAGCAATCTCTGTGGCACTACTCCCCCTCCAAAATGCGCATCGGACTCGATGCGTGAATTCGGAAGGTTAATAGTCGAGTGGGTAGATGTTTCATTCTCTTTCGTGGTATGGCTTCATGCGGACAACGTAGACGACCTCCGCATGGTTTTGCCTTTTCGAGCGCTCTTGGCCATCAGGGATTACTTCATACATTAGGTCACTTAGCCGGCGAAGGACCTTGTATAGACCAAAGTACCGTCGAAGGAGCTTTTTTGACAGGCCGCGGCGTCGTATTGGTGTCCAGACCCATACTTGATCACCTGGCTGGTACTTCACTCCCCTGCGGCGCAGGTTGTAGTAGCCCGCATCTTTGAACAGTTGTTGACGTATTCGGTGCCTTGCCAACTGGCGTGCTTCTTCAGCTTTCTGCAGAAATTCGTCAATGTCAGATGGCTTGTAGTGGTCATTGTCGACTGGGAGCATGGCGGCGAGAGTTGAATTGACTATGCGACGATAGACAAGCAGAAATGGAGTGACGCGAGTGGTCTCTTGGAGGGCCGTATTATAGGCGAACGTTGCGTAAGGCAGGATTTTATCCCACGTTTTATGGTCCAAGTCCACGTACATCGACAGCATGTGAGCGATCGTGCGATTTAGGCGTTCCGTTAACCCATTCGTTTGGGGATAGTACGCAGTGCTTTTCCTATGGCCGGTGTTCGTCATTATCATCAAACATTGTATCAACTCTGACGTGAAGGCTGCTCCTTGTCGGTGATTACTACCTTTGTGGCGCCATGTCGATGAACTATGCTGTGCACGAAAAACTTGGCTACTTCAGCTGCCGTTCCTCGCTCAAGGCAGCCGGTTTCAGCATACCGCGTTAAGTAGTCGGTGGCGACTACGATCCACCTCTTGCCCAATGATGACATTGGGAAGGATCCAAGAAGATCCTTTCCAACTTGTTCAAATGGTGTAGCAGGTGGTTCTATGAGCTGGAGCCGGCCGGCCATCTTCAGTGGTGGTCTTTTTCGCCTTTGACATTCGCGATATGTCTTCACGCATTGCTGCACGGATGCCAGCAGCTTGGGCCAGTAATACTTCTGATGAATTCTGGCAAATGTCCGGCTGACGCCCAAGTGACCAGACGATGGTTCATCATGACAAGCTTCTAGGATTTCGGGTCTCATTGCTAACGAAACGACGAGTAAGAACCGAAGTTCCTTTTGTATAGCACATTTTCACGTAGACAGAATGAAGATAATGTTCTCTTAAATACCCGTGGGACCTGGCCGGCACGCCCTTCGAGGTGTTCGATCAATGGGAGCAGTTCTGCGTCAGCTCGTTGATGCTCCGCAATATCTGAGGCTTCCATCACACAGAGAAGTGTCGAGTCGTCTTCTTCTGAAGGAGTAGAGTCAAGTGGCGAGCGTGATAAGGAATCGGCATCATTGTGTTTTCGCCCAGACCGGTATACAACAGTAATGCCGTATTCTTGCAGTCGGAGGTTCCATCTGGCTAGACGTCCCGACGGGTATTTTAAGTTCGCCAGCCAGCAAAGTGAGTGGTGGCCGCTGACGGCACGGAACGGCCTTCCGTAGAAGTATGGTCTGAACTTGCTGATAGCCCATACCACTGCCAAACACTCTTTTTCTGTCGCGGAATAGTTTTTTTCGCCTTTTTAGAGGGTTCAGCTGGCGTAAGCTATCACTTTTTGTTCTCCGTTTTGCCATTGTACGAGTACTGCGCCGAGACGAATATTGCTTGCGTCTGTATAGAGTTCCGTGTCAGCGGTCTCGTCAAAGTGGGCAAGGATCGGCGGGCATTGCAAACGTTGCTTTAATTCGTTGAAAGCTGTTTCTTGTTCTGCACCCAAAGCGAATGACTCTTCGTCTTTTGTGAGTTTGTTTAGAGGCTCGGCGATTTTCAAGAAATTTTCTACAAATCGTCTGTAGTAAGCGCATAAGCCCAAAAATTGACGCACCTCTTTCTTTTCTCTGGGCTTTAGGAATCTTGCGACCGCCGAAGTCTTGTCAGGATCAGGGACAACACCTTCCGTGCTGATTACGTGTCCCAGAAAACGAAGCTTGTCGGAGCTGAACTGGCACTTTTCTGGTTTGATTGTCAAGCTGGCCGACTGGATAGCCTGAAGCACTGACCGCAGTCTCTCTACGTGTTGATCAAACGTCGCAGAAAATACCACAACTACGTCCAAGTAGACTACGCAAACAGAGGCCGAAAGGTAGTGCTTTAAACTCTTACAAACCCTCCGGGGTTACGAAAGCGGTCTTTCACGGTCTCTTTCATCCACTTCGATTTGCCAATATCTGGTTTTTAAGTCGAGCGAAGAAAAATATCTGGCGTGCCGTAGCCGATCCAATGTGTCATCAATACGTGGTAAAGGGTATACATCCCGCTTGGTTACGCTGTTTACTTTCCGGTAGTCTACACAGAATCTCAACGTGTTGTCTTTTTTTCTCACGAGAACTACCGGCGAAGCCCACGGGCTGCTAGATGGCTGAATGACATCATCTTGCAACATCTCCTGCACCTGGCTCTTTATAACCTCTCGTTCTTTCGGCGAAACTCTGTAAGGGTGTTGAGACACTGGCCTGGTTGTTTCCTCTGTTATAGTCCTGTGCTTCACGACCTGCGTGCGACGTACTTTTGATGAGGTGGAAAAACATTCTGCAAATTCATCTATCAGGTCTTCCAGGATTTTCCTGTCGGCTGGCGATAGACTTCGGCTGATTGAAACGGATGTTCCATGGTCATGCGTAGTTTCCGAAGGAGGCGGCTCTGACGCAATGGCACATAAGTCGGCAACTTCAGCAAAGCTGTGTAGAAAAGCGATGACAGAGCCTTTTGCGACATGCAGAATTTCATTTCCGAAATTAGTGAGCAGTACGTTGGCAAGCCCACCACGTAAGCGAATAATGTCTCGAGCTATGCAAATACCCCTCTTTAGCAGCAGCTCGACATTGCCATCCGCTATTCCTTCAGAGTCAACGAATGCGTCATTCCTTACGCTAACCAGGACGCTGCATCGTGGTGGCACGGTTACGTCGCCGTCAATAACACGCAACGCAGAACTTCCCGTCTCCTCGTCTATGGCCAGCTTTGTCGAAAAAAAAATACTAGAATTCTGCAGGTTTATTATGGCGTCGTTATCTAGCAAGAAATCCATTCCGAAAGACAGGCGGCTCATTGCAGAGAGTGCGGTTGTTATCCTCTTTTTCAGGATACTGAAGTGGTTTTTTGGTCTAAAAATAAATTAAATCGTGAGTTGACAGAAGCTTTTCACGTAAGAAAAAGAGGGAAACAATGCGTCAGCCAGCCTTTGGTTTTGCTGCACGATAAAGAGTTTGTTTTTCTAGATTATGTTCCGAGATAATCTGTCTTCTTTTACCGTGTGTTCTCGGTGTGCCACGGATGTACTTTTTTGTCTGCACACGCATGCGTCGTGTTTTAGGGGCGAAGCTCCTTAGGGCGTGGGCTGTGCGTCCCCTGTATGTAGCCACCTCTAGTTTAGTTCTTGCAGTGTTCACTAGATGGCGGTACCGTCCCCTGTATGTAGCCACCTCTAGTTTAGTTCTTGCAGTGTTCACTAGATGGCGGTACCGTCTCCTGTATGTAGCCACCTCTCGTTTAGTTCTTGTAGTGTTTACTAGATGGTGGTACTTGTAGCTGATGATGAAAAGATGCAAGATGTTATAAACTAGAAAGCGGTACTTGTAGTTGATGAAAGACACGAGATCTTATAAAATAGGAATGATGTCACATATGGCGCGTGTCATTGGTTGAAGGCAATCGTTCGATTTAGTGCGGCGACGTACGCTAGGGGGAGCGATGTAATCAGATCGAGTGGGCAAAATGTACAGAGGATTCATGGTTTACCAGGTTTACCTCCGGAGCTTCGCCCACTCATCATCATTCACTTTGTTGATATGGCGGCACTTTTTTTCAATTGTCTGTATATATATTCTGCCCTTTTTAATAAACAGTTTAGTTGCGAGAAAGCGCTTGTCCTGTCTTCCTGTCTGTTTTTCGTGCGCTTTAACTGATGGGTATACCTTTCAAGAGATTTCACAGTAAATGTGATTTCAAATTGTACAGCAAGATGATCACTGTTTGAAGAGAAATCAATTGTTTTCCAAGAACTTATTGAACCACTCGACCTGCAAGATGTAATATCTAATAGCGATCGTGTCCGTAGGCTGTCTAATAAATGTAGGCTGTCTTTCATTTAGGCAGGTAAGGTTTTTATTCATCATCCAATTCCACAAAAGACTACAGGAAAGGTATGTTATAAATTCCCACAAAACATGAAGTGAGTTGAAATCACCAGTCAGAAATATTTCATTCTTGAAATTAGCTAAGGCAGTATCTAATCGTTTAGTACTATGCAAGTCCGTAGTAAAATATGCGTTTAAAGTGAAAAAGGACGGCGCCCTGGCAGACTGAGGTATATTGCCGAAATTTCACACTCTTAGGACATAAGCTGAAAGGCTTTGCTCGCTGTGTGGCAAAATTTATTCGAGACTAGTATCATTAAACCACCTTCTAGTGATGGGTGGTCTAGCAAAAATGCTATAAAATAGTTTACATTACAAATCTTAGCGGGGTTAAGCCAGGTTTCTTGTAATAAAATTATATCAGAATATAATTGATTAATTAGGCAAAGCATGTCAGTAGAAGCAGAAATCAAAAAACTACAATTCCACTGTACTACTTTCAAGATTTCTATGTTGGCGAACGAATCACTTTAGCAACGGCGGTTTCTAAACTACTCCCTTTAGGGAATGCACTGGTATTATTGTTGCACTTTTTAGGTTTTGAGTATGGGCAAGGAAATTTTACAAGAGATCCAGGAGATGACGCCTGAAATCTTGGCATACGTTCATTTCATTCCGATCCTCCGCGTGGGTTGACGTAAACGGCTCAGATAAAATCGGGGTGTCCTCTTTTCGGGGTTGCCGCTGTGGCACTGAATTCGGCATCTTTTCCACTGCACAAGGTGTTGACTTGGCTATCGGTACTGCTACTGCGGAAATCAGCTGTGTCATTTGTGAGCAAAACACTGGAGAGATGCACTCACTTACGCTCGTAACTAGCGCTTTCGACATTGCCTTTTCTACTGCTGCTTCAATAAGATTCAAAATCTTCGTCTCACTTTGTTGTTCGTGCCTCTAAGTGACTCCCGCGTATCCAAAGGCCCTCTCCTTTAAGACTGTCATCGCTTCTGGCCACGAGCAACGACGTATGTTCATGATTTCTAGCAGGTTGGTTTTCATTGGATCTTGCGGTGCAGTTCAAGTAATCGACCGCATGATTTCCTGCAGAGAGGCAGCACTTTTCGGTTTCGGCAGTGCACTCCTTCTATGGATGGGCATCGCCACAGATGCGGCAATGTGAATTTCATTAACAGCACCCTACACCAGCGTTACTAGATTATTTTCAGTTGTAAAACTGGCCGGCGCTGCCCGGAACCGCCACCGATCTTTTTCTCTGTGGCGCTGCAGTCGCAACCGGCTCGATTGCCGGGGCGCTCGCAGGCGGTTTCGCTTATGCGCCGCAGTAGCCGGCGCATTCGGTGCCCCGGTCTCCGGCGTTTCTTGTTCGCGCGGTCGTTTTCAGAAGTGCTGAATGAGCGATGCCGTTCGAGTGGCACATTTAGTGATTTTCCAGCGACTGTATTTCATTGCTGTGGGCCTCTGCATGTGAGGCTGAGGCCGACAATGCCGACCTGCTTCGTTCCCGGGTGTACCAGTGGCTACAGCAGCAACAAGAACAACACGGACAGGCACTTCTTCTCGGCATCCAGAGATGCGACGCTTCGCTCGCTTTGGAATAAGGCCATCCCGCGTGCGGATAAGGAGCTTTCACGGGATAAGGAGCTTTTTTTTTTGGTGACGCGCATGCATTTCTATTCCAGATTCCTTCAGCGAGAGCGTGCCTTGAATGTGCAGGTCAAGTCGGCGCGCAAACGCGCTAAGCTGCTGTAAGCACGCTGGCAAAGTTGTAGAGTTTGTTGTAAATGAAAAAAAAACGTTGCATATATTTTTCTACTTTGTGTCTGCCGTAAAGTGTGCACTGTGAAAACCAATAAATTGCTGAAAAGAACATTATGCTTATTGACATGTAAGCTGGTTTAACTTCGTCAGTTAATTGACTCAATAATTCTTTCAATTAAAGCTATTTCGCCTTTTGCAGAAATGTCGCTTCTTGGTGGCGTTTGGTAAAGCTAACTGTTGTCAGGGCAAGACATGGAAAAGATACTATTCCAAAAAGGACGTCGAGACAATTGGGAAGTTTCGTCTTCGAGTGGCCATAATTACTAGAGCCACTAAATGACGTAGCTCCAATCGTGACCTTGCTTCTTTGGCTGGAAACAAAATGAGCGGTTTCGTGATTTTTATAAAATTCGGAAGAGACAATCAAAATAAGTTTTAACGGAGGCTTATTCCATGCTACCAGCTTGCGGCAGACCGTTCACGCTCGTGGTTGACTGCCGGCGAGCAGCCGACGCAAGCGCGCGCAAATTACGATGCGCTTCGGCTGACCTGTTGTAGAAAGCAATGCGATGAGCCGTAACGGACGGCTTTTCTGCCCCACATTAAGCGATCCTGAGCAGCTACTGGGAAGTACTCTGGCCTAGATGTAGTCTGGACGCGGACAACTTGACGGGTAGCGGGTAATCTTTGATGTTATCGTGCGCTAACGTCATGAGAAGGCCGAAGAGGCTTTGGGAGAAGCGCCGTTGCACGCGATGAGCAGCGGCCGGGTAGAGCAAAATGCGTGGTCCCGCCCTCTCGCGGCACGCCGAGAAACGGAGACGCCAGCGGCGCACGGCGCATGGGGAGAGTTTTACAACTGAACCTATCTAGTAACGTTGCCCTACACTGTGACCAAAACGCCAATCGTTTTGACACTGAAGATGACGAGAAGCGAGGTGGTTGACTCTGAAATTGAATGGCCATACTTTCAACTCTGATGGGCAGGAAGTATCGGCAAAGATAGCAATAACCGACTCAGTGGGAACTTTCTCACCGTTAGCTTAGCGGCTGCACCGGTATAATGCTATGACTCCAGCATCAGACAGCTTTTCCAGAGTCTCAGCGGGTGTCAGTCTGTAGTCGACTCCTCAAAACTTAGTGCACGCTAAACGAGGCGGGATAAACGCACTCACCGGGGCCGAACCAAATTACTTGAAATTAAGATGTAAAAAACACATGAAGTATTTGACAATCTTCATACCAAACCACCTTTTTTCGAACTGACGAACACCACTTATCAGCTGAAAGTGCAGCGTCATGGCCTGCAGCTCCGTCCGGATTGCCTTTGGGTTGTAGAGCCTAATAAATTCACCACTCGAGAGCACCAGTGCAACAAAAATGCTGCCAACACCACTGCGGAGAAATATTCCAATGGCAAGTCATAATTAGGCAAAGAGGTTTACCAAGGGCGGTGCCCTTGACTAGGAGACAAATTAGACAATACCACTGATTCGATCGTTAAACAGTATATGCAACGTTAGCTTGTTTCAAGAGGTCAAATTCACCCAAGGCTCAGCCAAACCACCGTCCGAAAGAGTCCGAAGGGAACGGCCCGCTTCTGTAGTAATCGCGATGCTTGTAATCTCCAGTTTTAACAGGAACAAATTACTCACGCCAGAATGATGACATTTTTGTTTGTTTTCAATGTTCACAAGAAATCAAATTTATTACTCTGCACTAAAAGGTAATAAAAACGAAAAAACTTGCAGACACTTCCTGCGTTATATTTTCTTTTTTTGCATTATGCTTCGACAAATTGCTTATCAGTACGCGAATGAAGACATATGCAAAGTGCCGTGATAGATAACTAGGCACTCTGCTCACCGGTAACGCAGATAGTAGGCACTGCATGCTCAATAAGCAAACCGGGCTGCAGAAATACTGATGGATGAAAGTCCAGCGAGCAGTGAATTCCGGAACATTGTTCTTGTCTCTTATCTCTAAGACATCGGTCACCAGGCAAGGTCCTACTGCAATCCTTGCACAGCAGATCGTTTTCGCAGCTACCGACGAAAGCACTCGACGCCAATTGTAATTTGCATCGTTCTGCTGCCCGCTGGACACTGCACTGAAGACAATCAACAACGATAAAACCCACCTAACAATTTCGCCCACAACAGATAACGCGAGCAAGCGCAGAACACTAAAACACGTGAGGGCGTGTATTTTCACCAACAAATTTTACGAGCGGGCCTTGCTTCCTTGCTTGATCCTTTCTTGTGGCTTTTACTCGCTAAGGGGGATTCGCCAAGAAGCCGGCGGCTAATGTAAGTCAATACCTTAGGATTATCCAGGCTAAGGAAATATGATTACTTTGTTTTCACTTGACGGGATCGCCATGTACACCCATGCAGTGCAAGGGGCTGCACTGAGCAATAATAGCGTGGGCAGAGGGCGCTGGATAAAAATATTTTTCGTAATAATAAAGGCCATCATAAATTTTTTTTTTACTACACCCACATAGTATTGTCCAGGAAAAGAAATCTCACTTGTAAAATCTATTGATTGTATCGACTTGTCACGAAATGATTCGGCGCCGCTTCTGCGTCGCTTCTACGCCTGCGCGTCGCGGCAATGCCTCCAAACACGGGCGCCGGCGATAAGTAACACTCTCGCCCGAAAGAAGCAAGAAAACTGTGTATGTGCCTTGATTGAGTGGCAGTTGCAGTGGAACCTTCAGTGCGGAAACATTAAAGTTATGTTATCCCACATCTCGTGACCCAGAAAACGAACGTACCGCACCGCCATGGCCGACGAGGATAACCTTGCTGCCCTTCAACAAGAAGTACAACTGCAACAACAACTGCAGGCCCAGCAGCAAGTGATCCAGAACCAAGAGCAGCAGCTCCGGGAACAGCAGCAGCGCAATGAAAATGGAGCGCTCTCATCCGATGATCATGCACGACCCCACTTGAGCCATGCCCCCCAAAACTTTGCTCTAGCAGTCCGTGCCATCCGGGCGCCTCCATTGCTGCGGCCGCCACCGACACGGACGTCTGTCGCGTCGCCGTCAAACTTCCAGCGTTTTGGGCAGAAGCGCCTGATGTGTGGTTTGCTCAAGTCGAGGCACAGTTCTCCAATGCACACATCAACCAGGACCGGACGCGCTATGACTACATCGTCACCCATCTAGACTTTCGCTATGCGGCTGAGGTTCGCGATATACTTGCAAACCCCCCGGCTTATGACCGTTACCTACACCTGAAGAAGGAACTGACCCACCGGCTTTCACCTTCACAAGGCGAGAAGGTGCGTCACCTACTCCAGCACGAAGAACTCGGTTACCGCAAGCCATAGAAGCTCCTGCGTTACATGCGTGACCTCTTGGGCAGCACCCCGGTTGACGCCTCCCTCCTCCGTATCATCTGGCTTCAGCGTCTACCCTCACATGCGCAGGCCATCCTCCAGGTGCAGCCGAATCTGCCGCTGAACCAGCTCTCTCACATCGCCAATCAAGTCATCGAGATTCTGTTGCCAGCATCGCCTCTCACCGTTAACGCCGTTTGCACACGACAGTCCAGCAGCGAGCTCGCCCACCGTGCCGACGAAATCACCCGTCACCGCGACTCAATTGGAAGGCACCTGGATCAAAGCCCAAAGCTGTGTCCACAAAAACGCTCCCAAAGCCAAGACAACGCCGTTTCATCGCACGGAAATGATCAGGGCCCCTGCTACCACCAACGCCGCTTCGGGGACAAAGCCCGGAAATGTCAGCCACCTTGCTCAGCTGGACATCAGGGAAACTTCAATGGTGGTCAAAGAAGCGTTGCGTCTATACCCTCCTGTCCTGCTCATGGTGGCTCGATGCTGCATTAAAAACACAACGGTTCTCGGACACTTCATTCCTGCCGACGTGAACATCATCGCACCGGAGTGGTACGTGCGTCGTGACCCAGACCTGTGGGAAGAGCCAGAAAAATTCATGCCTGACCGGTTTTCTGAGGAAAAATCCAAAATGCGCCACAGTGCCGCTTATTTCCCTTTTGGCCTTGGCCAGGGGTCATGTCTTGGCAAACGGGTTGGATTTTTGACAATGAAGACAGCCTTCATAAAAACTTTGCGAGACTACAAGCTTGAAATATGCGAGAAATCTAAAGATCCCTTGCTCATGACTGTTCCGAATCTGGTGGGAAACCCTGAAAGTGGAGTGTACCTGAAGCTTACCGCCCGGCATTCCCGAACGGTGGTTTATGTGGCTTGAATAATTAACGTGCAGTGGCGAGGGCGTTTGTAAAAGAAGTAAATGTTGTCTTTGTGCGTAATTGTGTTGTGTACTTACTACAAATCTAATAAAACCTCAGGTTACTAAAGCTGGGTGAACTGCTATCCAGTTTTACAAACAGTTTTCACGCAGTCATCAACCAACCATTTCATACACTCTCGTAGTTCGTTGGCACCGCTCGCGTCATCTTTAATAAAAACCACTGTCTCTATTAGTAAATTACTATTAAGCGTAAAATATTCAGATATTTTTAACCATTTTAGTTGGCGATGGTATTCGGCCCTTTCCGCTGGAAGCCCTACCTGTTTCGCATCCCAAGTTTATGCATTTACCTTCCTGGTATTGCAAATGTTCTCGCCAATGACCTTCCATAAAAAACTTGGTTTCAGCAAACCAGACATGGAATTACATTAATTTCGGCTACGAAGCTTTCTGCTTAGATGTGCAAAAAGCAAGTCGTAGTCCTGACCGTATCTAAAGTTCGCGTAGAAACTTCCAGAATGAACGTCCACACGCCCATGATGTCTGTCCCCATATTTGTGCATTGCTAATAATCTGCGTTGATAAATACATGTCCAGTTCAGTGTACAGTTCATTGTCCCATAACCGCCACACGACTATGAGAGACGCCATAGTGCGGGGCACCGGAAATTTCCCTCTCTTGGGGTTTTTAACGTGCTCCAAAATCTGAGCACACGGGCCTACATCATTTCCCCCTCCATCAAAAAATAATCTGTCTCTTTATATTTTTAATCATCTTAAAAAATTATGCTCATGTAGCCACCATCACAGGAAGCCTTAGAAGTTCTGGTGAATGTGAAGAACCCGCAGGATACGCATGTCATGTATGCGTGACCCGGAGCGTCAAAACCGGCTGACAAAACCATTTCATCAGCTTGGCCTAATCGAGATTGGAAGCCATCCCAAAATGTGCTCCGATTTTTTCGCCCTCTGCAAACTGACTATAAAGCACAACGCTCGTACACCGCCTGGCTGAGCAGAGACGCAGTGAAAAGCCTCAAAATAGTTCAAACGAACTTCTTTCGCATTACACGCTTCTGAAACCAATCTTCCCCACATTATAGACTAAGGAATGCAATGGAACTGCCCATGCCAGGTTGGGCGTAAACGTAACACCGTCGTTGTCTATCTCATCCACAACTAACCGTTCACCGCTGGCAGGCGCAGCTGGCCTGGTCAGGTCCTCAGGGCCAGCCAATCCTAGTAAACAGGATGGGGCGCAAGGCCACGGTTCACATTGCCTTGAAATCTGGATGCCGGTACTATTGGGTGAAGACGTCATTGGCTCGTTATATCAATAAAGTTTAGTCCTTTCCTGCACTGGCGGTAACCACAAATGACTGGTAAGTAAACATTATTTGGAACCTAACACTCGACTTTTCCCTGAACTGTAATGTGTGTCAGGAAGCTGAAGGAGGTTGGTATTTGTTGTTATTTCAAAATTGCGCAAAATGTTTTTGTTAGAACAATTTCTTTTGCTGTTGCTTTGAAGGACTTACATGTAGAAATTTCAAAATTCAGATAGTTGTTTGAGAAATGCATTGTGGAAGGACCGACTAGTGGCAGCAAGCTTGTCCGCTACACAATTCAACTAGATCTTATTGTCACTCTAGAGTTTCCTAACATATTTATGCCGGGAAAGTTCCACGATCTATTAGAATAAGCTTCTTGACTCCTTGTGTCAAAATTACAGCCCATCAATATCGGTTGTCTTTTGAAGTTGTTGCTCTGTCTTGACGCGTACGCAACAGTGGATGTAACGGTGATTCTAGTGTGTATGTAGGCTTTGAAAACGTAGGCGTGCGCAAGGTTCCCCACTAGCGGCGCCGAAGGTTCATCGTTGCACCTGCTTTCGACTAAGTAAATGTATGGGGCATAACTCACGCCTACTCCTAGACGGCTACAAAAAGGCAACCTTTCAGCTCTTCACCGCCTACCCCTTTCGCACGAATATGTCAAACCTTCTAGTTACATTTCAGTGTAATAAATAGAAAAAGGGGTTCATTGAGGGAAGTACCAATTTATGCGTATTGTGAACTTCATTTTATGGCTTGGTTTAGAGCGCATAGATACAAAGAAGGCACAAAGGTGCGTTAGTTTCAAGCAATAGATTAAAACAGTTGGTCTTCATTATAATGCTAATAATTTGAAATATATCAGTGCAGCTGATTTATATCTGAGGCAGACTTGCGTTGTTCTTGAGGTCCCTCACCGCACACAGTGATAGCGCAAATTCGCACTGCTCTGGTGATTCGTAATGTTTTATAGTCTTAATAGCAAGTGCCAGGTTTCATCTTCCATTACCAAAATGTCGAAAGCTCCTCCCTTGCACGTCAGCCTGATGCAAAAATAAAGCTCTCAATTTTGCCCAGAGAAAGCTGCTTCATCTTTGTAAACAACAAAGAGTCTCTTTAGGCTGTCTTAACTATGAGCCATCAAAATGTCGTTAACGTGATAACTTTGAGGAACTCGTTTCGCAGAAACTCCGGAGTCAACGTCGGCATCTGTGCCGGCGTGGGCGTCGTTGGTTGTCAGCGAGAAATTATCTTGTGCAGGACCACAATATCGAGAAACAAGAATTAAGTAACAGAAAATTTCGAATCTGAGTGAGGATCGAATCTTGGCCGTTTGCGTAGCAAGCAGGTCTTCTACCTCATATCCACGCGTCAGCTTTGAAATAAACTGCAAATAACATCCACTGCTTGGAAATGCAGTGAAAAGTCGTTGATACTTTACAAACGCACGTGTCCTGTACACAGGCTTCACAATACAACATGTAATATCTCAGTGATTGCGTGACACAAGCATGCCTTGTCATTCGGCGTGAAAACGAGTGGTTATCATAACCACTTCATGGTTTGAAGTGAGCCACCTATTACGAAGAGCACGCATGTTTCTGCGCGCATTCTTTTAGGACCATGTAGCGGGTTCATAGCATGTTCGAAAACATTTCTCACGTGTTACACTCGTGGGTTGAAGCATGCTACTCATTACACTGTACACCACCATATGCGAAAGCTTCAGTGACACAAGCCACAGATTGCATTTAGCAAACCACTATTTAAACGTCTCGAGTAACATCATGCAATAAAACGTATGGACTAAGTGGTTGAAATATATACGTACTAGAAAAACGATATCGCTATCGTGTTCAATTCATAAAAGTGAAGCTTCAGGGTCCCCTAATTTTTGTTTTAGAATTATATCCCCTATTATTTGCGGGGATCTTTTCATCCGTAGCGCTTGCTAGTGTAAGAAATATAACGCGCGTATTACTGCCAGCGAGAGCCTGCTTGGTATCTCGATGGGAACGATGCGACTGGTATGACACAGACTCATTTATTTGTAGAAAGAAGTCAACGATGAGCTCATGCTGTCCTCGCAACTGACCCGCCTCAGGCTTGTCTCACCCTTTAGTAATGAGTCACGCTTTGTGAATCAAATAATATAATATTTATTATTCCTGCGCTCTAATTTTTATATATATTCGGGCGTATACGTCTTGCAAACTAGATTACAACAATGCCTCAAGCAGGTCGAAGGCTCTTGCTTTTTGCAAAATGCAGTGATTACTCTTCTAACCAAAAAAGACTTCCGAAACATGATATCGCGTCTTCTTCCTAGCATCCATGCTTACGTGCCCACTTTTTCAGAAAAAAATATTTTAGTTAGAAAATACCATCGGAGTTTGCTTGACACATGCCCCGCCGCGGTGGTCTAGTGGCTAAGGTACTCGGCTGCTGACCCGCAGGGCGCGGGTTCGAATCCCGGCTGCGGCGGCTGCATTTCCGATGGAGGCGGAAATGTTGTAGGCCCGTGTGCTCAGATTTGGATGCACGTTAAAGAACCCCAGGTGGTCTAAATTTCCGGAGCCCTCCACTACGGCGTCTCTCATAATCATGTAGTGGTTTTGGGACGTTAAACCCCACATATCAATCAATTGCTTGACACATATGAACATCGGAACGGACTTACTCTCTGGCTAAGTTGCACTGTTATTCAAGCGCTCACACGAATTATCTTACGTGTTTTACGACACCCCAGTACGTAGCGGTACACACTGTGCCAATGCATTCAGGTAACATCGCGTTATTATTACGCGCCGCGAAGAGCACGTTGTAAGGGATCCAATGCATATGTAAAACAAATATTTAAGTACAATAATCAGCTACCGAGGGGCACGTCTGTCCGTGGTAACAAAATACAAAACGCTTCCGGATATATGAGTAAACAAAACAGACCTCTGTTTCTTCAGGATGAAAACAACAGTATAATGTAAACAAAGATTCATTCAAACAATCAACGAATTCTGCCAAGGACAATTAAGCGCAAAATGGCATGCTGAGATTGAGAAAACAACCTCGCTTTGTAGCCAGCAAATGCGCATTTGCGCGCACTGAAATTTCATGTCCACAGCGTCGCTTGGAATCCCGCAAGTGTGAACTGCGCGCTCTTTGTGCCCGCGACGCAGGGACCATGAAGGTGTCACGCTTTCAGTGCGGCGCGCAACTCACCCGGTTGCGGAACTTACGTTAGGGCGTGCGCGACAACTCCGTTTTGCAAGATCGCAAAACAGAAAGGCACACGCTAACACACGCAGCCGTGCGCCCGCGCCAGCCACTCAAATGCAGGCATTTTCATCACGTGATCTCTAGAGAATTGCACATGCCGTGAGCATAAGTATAAATGTCTTCAGCCAGACACTCAGATCATACACACCCACTTCACTGCTTCGGTAGCGACTTGCTATCGCAGTACGCTGAAATACTCGCCACCAGTACGAAGAAACCGTAACATGTTTCCCAGGGTAAGAATATGGGCGTCTATTTTTTATAACTTATTTTCGGTTTGTTCAACTCAAGATGCAAATTTCGAGCAGCTTTTAGCGAATGAGTTTGAAAAACCTTGTAGTATGAATTCTTCCTGCTTTGCATGGGGAAGACAGCGATAATACGTTAAAATCCTTCTAGTTTATATAAGTGATCAACAGTAAGAATGTTATCTGCGTTTCTGCTAGCCGTAAAAGGAAACTATGGCAACCATTTGAACGGCTGTAACCGAGTGATGCAGCTCGTACCACGTGAGGAGCACTGAAATATTTCAGTAGATCGTGACAAGATGCTGTGCGTATCCTTCAACAATAAAAAAACCTTGTTTTAAAGTTTCATTTTGTCCTTTTCTAGTCTTATAGTTGAGGATCTTACTAAAGAGCATCATAACTAGACTTACCTTTCCATCTAGTCGACTCATTCACCCCAACTGGTTCGAATAATTCTAGATACCTGACGAGCTTACGATGAATCAATCACGCCAAAAGCCGCAGTTGGCTCATTTCTCTGAAATGGATCCTTGAAGCTTCTTCTTTCGGCCGTGGTGGACCATTAGTTGAAGTGCTCGGCTCCTGACGTGAAGGTAGCGGGCTTGATCACAGCCGCGCCGGCTGCAATTTGATGAAGGGGAAATAGCAGAGGCCCGTGTTCTGTGTGATGCCAGCGCACGTTAAAGAACAGCATACGGTCTAAATTCACTGAGCCCTTCGCTAAGGTGTGTCTTATTATCATATCGTAGTTTTGGGACGTCAAATCTTAGATGCTCAAGAAAAGTATTCCACACACCTTCTCTGACCTGACATAACATGCCGTCTCCAAATGAGCCTTGTGCGGCATAAATAATTTTGGTCGTTCTCGTTACGCGCGCTCCAGTATTTGCCCCCTTGTGCTTCTGTGCCAGGAGGAAACATGCTCATTCACATGTGCCTTGTAGCGCCACTTGAGTAGTCGCATTATTTACAGTGTTCTTCGTTGACTTTTGAAATTCTGGCCTAGTTATTAGTAGCACAATGCAATGGTCACATGCTTGCCTTGTTGAGTATCAAGATAAGCTGGCTCGATTCATTTTCTAATACTCTCTCTATGCGTTCTAACCAAGTTTAACACTTCTAATACAACGCTCCGTTCCTTAACAAACGTCATTCTTGAGAAATTCAACAACTGAAATATACTGTTTTACCGGCTCATGAGGCTGGCAGCCAATAAGGACGTGTGTTGCATTGTCTGTATTGCATGCAGCTCTCTCTTCTACACTTTACGCACCAACCTCTACTCATCCAAATTCTCAACTAAGGTCCCCAGTAGTGGGTGTGTTATCTGTAGCCTCACTGAACAGAGCACTATAGTCTTTAATTCCTATAATAAAGTAATATTTCCTGACAATCTTCATTTTTCAAGGTCCACGTGGAATGAATAGCAATCGAGGGCCCATTCCTCCACCTTGCCCTCTTCTTGATCGGCATTTTTCTCATTCCTTGTGGAGTATCAAGAAAGCAGCGGCGTGCATTCAGATATCTATTAAGACATTGACAAGAGGTACTGCACTCTCCGACTGAGCAGTGCCCCCATAGCTGTTGCAATGTCGTCCTAATGAAATGACGGTTCGTAATAAATGATAGCTATGGCATACATGGTGATAATTGCAGTTTTCTCAAAATTTTCGCGGATGACAATTACTGACAGTATCGTACAGCTTTCTGATACCAGACTTTTCTTAATCTTAAATCAAATGCAGCTCATGGTTTATGTTGATGTTCGCATACTTTCAAGGTTCGTACGCGTTCTTTACCAAGGAAGATAACTTGCCCAAGGAACGTTGTCTTTTCTTTCTTTTTTTTATTTCACATTTACATTACAATCACTTTTAAATGAATCACCTATACTTTCCTTGGCATGATTGTTTGTTAGATCACATTATTTGTGTTTAACAAAGAAAACAAGTTCTTAATGGTATATTTTTTTCCTTAATGAAGCATTGTGTGTGAAGG
Organism: Rhipicephalus microplus; assembly: GCF_013339725.1. NCBI lineage: Eukaryota > Metazoa > Arthropoda > Arachnida > Ixodida > Ixodidae > Rhipicephalus > Rhipicephalus microplus. The sequence goes on along the minus strand of NC_051173.1, from coordinate 62,566,166 downwards.
TCTGAAAACTTATAAAATATGTCATGTCCCGTTTCATGAAAATTTACAGGTGTTTAGTTTTCTGCCAAATTTTTTTTTGGTTTGGTATATGCAAAATCTTTTGAGTCTCCTCGCGTGTTCAAATGAAAGATTGGTATCTTACTCCTGACACCTAATCATGGTTGCGAACCTGGCCTCTATACTCCGCAAAATTCGCATGGAACTCTTTCCACTTCGTGACGACTTTCACAACCGAATGCCAGCCGCGGCAGTCGCATTCACCATGGAGGTGTAAATTTTTCCCTCCCGGGTACTTAAATTTAGGTGCACGTTAAACAGCCCCGAGGAGTGCTAAATTCCCGGAGCCATTCACTCCAGCGTCTCTGATAATCATATCGTGGTTTGAGGACGTTAAACCTCGTCAAAAACTATTATTAAGTGGTGACGACATCTCCGTGCCTATGTTTCACTACGAATAATTTTTAATTACTCCACAAGTTTTCTTTCCCACAAACTTTCCGCTGGCGTAGTTTACGTCAGCTCCACCAACTTTAGGAATTTACACTTTCTTCAAATTACTTATGCAGCTTAAAGGTGGTGCATTCTGATAAAAATGTTTCCTTCCCAATCCAGTTTCAGCTGTTCCTCGCCTGCGTTGCGGCGCGAGCCATTGCACAGAACAGCCAACAAACAACCGTGGGATACCAAGATCCAGGCTACGGTCGCCCCATTGGCCCTGCGGTGGGCACTCCTTACCAGGGATATGCCGACTTCGCTGGAGTGAGTGATACTACTTTTCGGTCACCAATTTTGTTTGAAATTAGAGCAGCAGCTAGCATAAGACCGCCCGACACATACATCGAACGCCGAATGTGAGATGGAGCACTGCGCCGCATACAAGGCTTGTAAGGTTGAGAAGTTTATGAAGCTCTCGAAACGAACAATAATCTCTCGTAACCGATAGCTCGAGATTTCCAGAAGGTTGAGCTCTAGGCATGTGCTATGAAACTAAATAGCCATCCACGATAGCACACTTACTTACTCAAAAGTCTTTCCGCA